>CAMRHE010000295.1:0-1336817 GCA_947044405.1 Leptodactylus fallax
CTGCCGGTGCGCCCGCACCCAAGAGGTTGGATCCCTCGGAGGAACCCATCCACATCATCCAACTGTAATTCTCCTATACTTCGCCCAGACCGCCCAAAGAGAAGTGTATAAGGAGAGTACCCCGTTGTAGAATGGACCTGATTGTTATAGGCCCACACCATTTCAGACAAGAACTGAGGCCACTGTAACTTCTTGTCTTCCTCCAGAGTCCGCAGCATCTGTAGCAGAGTTCTGTTGAATCTTTCACAGGCCCCATTTCCCTGAGGGTGGTATGGAGTCGTGTGCGACTTCTTTATCCCGTAGATACGTTGAACTTCTTTCATTACGTGTCCCTCAAAGCAGGCACCCTGGTCGGAGTGGATGCGTTTAGGGCACCCATATACTCGAATGAAATCTTGGCACAGAGCACGAGCTGCTGACTCAGCTGTCTGGTCCTTGGTGGCGGTTACCACCGCAAATTTGGTGAAGTGATCCACCATTACGAGGCAATACTGGTGTCCGCTATTGGATGGGCCCACCATTAGATAGTCTATCATGACGATTTCTAAAGGTTCCTGGGTCACGATGATTTGCAGGGGAGCTCTCTGTTCTATTGCCTTATGGATCTCACAAGTCCGACAGCTGCGGCATACTTCTTCGACCATTTGACGAAGACCAGGGCAGTAAATCAGTCGCTGTAACCAACGAAAGGTCTTCTCATGACCAAAATGTCCATTCTTATTATGAGCCTCAACTGCCAACGAGCGAGCCAGTTCACTAGGCACCACAATTTGGTATCGAATGTCGATCTCAGAAGGTAAATAGACCTTTCGGCATAGCACTCCATTTTTCATCTCCAACTTTTCCCACTGACTCCAGAACAGATAATATCTCACGTGTCAGTCGTTCTCTTTCCTCTCTACAGGGCTTCTGGCCTTTCTCAACACACTTGATCATCTGTGCCAGCCCCTCATGGGTCTGTTGTATCTGTGCCCATTCCTGTCGTGAGGGACCAAAGAAAGGAGCCGTTTCAGTCCCCTCCATCTCAAACTGATTAGCGGCGGCCAAGGCCTGTGAAAATCTGCTGAAGTCGGGCACCTCCACATGCTCCAACTCATGATCCACGTCTACTGTGGGGGTCTGGGCGGTTACCCTAGAAAGCCCGTCAGCATTCTGGTTCTCTGTCTTGGACCGATACTTAATGCGGTAATTGAACTTAGTCATTCGGGCTATCCACCTCTGCTCTAACGCCCCGAGCTTGGCATTTTCCAGGTGAGCTAGTGGGTTGTTGTCAGTCAGTACTAAAACTTCAGCACCGGTCAAATATTCAGAGAATTTCTCGGTCATGGCCCATACCAGTGCCAACAGCTCCAACTTAAATGAACTATAATTCTCGGGGTTTCTTTCAGAATCTCTCAAAGACCGGCTGCCGTACGCTATGACCCTCTCCTGGCCATCCTGAAGCTGGGAAAGCACTGCTCCAAGACCATACAGGCTTGCATCCGTATACAGCTGGAACGGCAAGTGGTAATCAGCATATGCCAAGATTGGGGCTGTTGTCAGTGCATCCTTTAATGCCTGGAAGGCTTGTTCCTGTTCAAGTCCCCACTTCACGGACCGGTTCTTTGGACCACCGGATGTGCCTCGTAGGAGAGCATTAAGTGGTGCTGCTACCTTGGCGAAATCCTTAATAAACCGTCGATAGTAACCGGCTACTCCAAGGAACGCCCTCACTTCTCGCAGGGTAGTCGGTATTGGCCAATCTTGAACAGCCGCTATCTTGTCTCTTGATGGTCTCACCCCTTCTCCTGATACGCGGTGACCCAAGTAATCAATTTCAGATTGGAACAACCGACATTTACTGGGTTTCAATTTGAGCCCATGTTCCCGCAATCTTCGAAATACTTGCCCCAACTGGTGGAGATGGTCTTCAAAGGTCGCAGAATACACTATAATGTCATCCAAGTAGATGAGAGTGAACTCAAAGTTGAAGTCACCGAGACATTTCTCCATCAACCGCTGAAATGTTCCGGGTGCATTTGTCAACCCGAAGGGCATCCGGTTAAATTCGTATAGTCCCATGGGCAAGATGAATGCCGTCTTCTCCTTGTCTTTTGTGGCCATCGGCACCTGCCAATACCCACTAGCCAGATCTAGTGAGGAGAAGTACCGGGCTCTCCCCAGCGCTGAGAGGGACTCCTCAATCCGTGGCAAGGGGTAGGAATCTCGTACGGTGCAAGCGTTTAACTTCCGATAGTCTACGCAAAATCGGATGGACCCATCTTTTTTTCTTACTAACACCACAGGAGCTGCCCAGGGACTCTGGCTTTCTTGGATGATCCCACCCTGTAGCATCTTAGCTAACAGTTCTTTTACTTCCTGATACAACTGTGGAGGAATTTGTCGGTAGCGCTCTCTAATTGGAGGGGTGTCTCCTGTGGGAATCTCATGGTAGATCCCTGTGGTACATCCAAAATCTTCAGCATACCGTGAAAAGGCGGCTCGGTTCTCCCACAACAGTTCATCTACCTTCTGCACCCATTCCAGAGAACATGAACTTGCATCCATCTTCATCTGTTCTCGAATTGCACGGCCATTCCATTCAGAGGTGGGTTCCTCATCTTCTCCCATGGACACAGTTACGGTCCACTCATCCCTTTCAGTCGGCTTCAGCTGCATTGGAGTTACTTTCCTTACTTCCTCCGGAGTCACATAGATGTTAGCCAGCAGCCTCCCTGGGGTCAGGTCCACACTCTGGTCCTGAGTGTTTACACATCGAAGTGGTACTCTTCCATTGCGAACTATTGCCAAGGAACGGGCCACTAGCGGATCAACAACTCCTTCGGCTGCCTGCAGTGGTTCTACCAACACAGCTATGCCCTCTAGTTTCCGACAGGTGCCTACGGGCATAGACACTATTGTCTCCCGACTGGGTGGCAGTGTAACTTTTGTATGCAAAGGAACTGAAATTCGAGCCAGAGGACGCTGCGCATCCGAACTTTTCTGTAAGCCACATGTCCGGATCAGCCGCTGGAAAGCTGTTTGAGTAGGCCGATGGGTGGTGGTTTCTTTCCAATAACCGTGACCTTTCTTTTCAAAGAGGATCTGATCTAATTCTTTTAACACATTCATCCCCAAAATGACAGGGACCTTTACTTCATGTGACTCCTGTACCACCACAATGCCTTTCCTACCTAGATCTTGGCCACATACCCGGACATTCATCCAGGCCACTCCCACGACTGGAACTGGTAACTGGTTAGCTGCGACCACTCGTACGAATGTATGGGGATCATATTTCACATGTTGCTGGAAGTACCGTTCATAACAGTCTCTACTCAAGGTCGTTACTTGGGAACCCGTGTCAATCATCCCGGTAACCGGAATACCCTCCATTTCCACCTGTATAACAGGACTTGCAGCGATCAGGTCATCATTAGGGCATTCTCCCCACATAGTCTCCTTGTCAGTCTCCCCTACTACACGCCCTACAGCAGCAGGGGACTTCAGTTTAACGGCGGTCTCTCATAAGTTTGTCGCTGCTCTGGACATCTAGCAGCAACGTGGCCCATCCGTCCACACTCCCAGCAGCGTATCTCCCGTCGTTCTGGCCATCTGTTTGGGCCCCTTCGGTAAGCCCCTTCGATTTCTCCTGAGCACTGCATTAACTGATTTGGACCCCTTCGGTAGGTCCTATCCTCATCCCTCCAGCGGGGTGGTGGGTGATTCTGATTTTCTGGGTATGGACGGCTCACCCTTTCACCTCCAGTTTTCTGGAAGTCTGCAATTTTCATAGAATGTTCATCACAACGGGTGTGCAAGTGTTCCATTTGCTCTTGCAGTTTCTGCATTACTGTGAGAATTTCTTTAACCGTCCCCTTTTCTACTGTCTCTGAGCCAGAACTAGCCCCCTGTGACAAAGTAACTCCAATTGCGGTCTGGGGCTTCGGGAACATACTATTGGCACGGGAGATGGCCTCTACCTGTACATCATGGAATTTAGCATCAGTCTCTCGTCGTATAAAATCCTGCATAGTCACAGTTAAACTGCCGTCACGTATCCCCAGGACAAACTGGTCACGGAGAGTCCGATCAGGGTTACAGAAGGCTGGCGAGCCCCCTCTTTCCTTCACTTGAATATCTCGGAGCAGTTCTTGTAGGGCATTTGCATATTGGGGAAGGCTTTCATTCTCCTGTTGTACCCTCTGGAAGAACCGAGCCTGCAGAGACCCCAGCAATGCAGTTTCTCCATAAATGGTTTCTAGAATCTGGACTACTTGCTCAAATGTCTGCCTTTGTTCAAATGGCCTCAGTATCACCGTGGTCTTAGCATCCCCTTGTAATGTCAATATTGCTAGCTCTACTAGTGCTTCTGGTGCGGTCTGGTACATTCGCTGTATCATTCGTATCTGTTCCACCCACATACTCACTGACATATTATTGCCATCAAATTTAGCTAACTGACTTATTATAGCCCCTGCTGGCATTCTTCCTCCAGCACCATTCTCTCTAACGGGTGCGTCACCGTCCATTCTGGTAAGCGGATCCTGCCGACTACGCCAATTTGTGAACCGAGAGCAAGGCAGGTGGTTTGGACTCCGCAACCAGAATTGAACGCACACGTGGTAGTTCAAGAAAAGAATATATATTTACTATAAGTTAATAAAGGCTATTTGAAGGTAAAATGACAGGGATAAAGACAAGCAAAATATACAATATAGCATGAACAATTTCAAGGCAAATTCTGCAATGGTTTCTACTTTTACTCTGTCTACTTCTGCAGTATGGACACTGAATGAACAATATACTCAAAACTATCCCTAACTGACCCTGACATCACATTTGGGTGCACCCCCTTTTCCCCAGTGGTCCAGGTGGACCGCTTACAGTCCGTAGAAGCGCGCGGTGGGGCCCAAAGTCGTTCCTTTCTTTTATAGTGAAGCGTCCTCTCCTCACTGTTATCAGGATCTTGGGAGAAATGAAGTCCTCTTTAACAGGGAAACCCAATGAATGCAATGTAATCCAACAGCAGATTCCACTCAGCACACTGACAGTCCTGCCGAATCCATACACTGAGCTGGGTTGTAAGCCGGGGTTTAGCAGGTGCTGTCCAGTACATCAACAGCAATGCGAGTCTCTATCTGTGGTATCCATATACACAGTCACAATGTCAGTCTCACTGATCAGCCACTGAGCACAGTTCCTTTCACGTGGACTCACTAGTCCTGTTGTCTCTTTACACTCTGTTTGTCTCTGGACCAAGATACAGCTTAGCTGTACAGAAAAATCTCCACACCAGTTCAATACAACACTTGCCAATATGGCTGCTGCTCTCTGTCTCGTCACTTCCTGCTCCTCTGCTCACCCTCTGTCTGCAGAACAGGCAGGCTGACATAAAAGGGGGGGGCTCCCCCCCAGCATGTATTCACAATTACAATGGCTGCTGTCTTAAAGGAACAGAATCACAGAAATACATTCAACATTAACAGTTTATACAGACAAATGAAGCTTAGGACAACATTGGCTGTCTCTTACGGGGGAGGGCTTTGGTAATGGCCCCCTTTTCCCCGCCGGCGGGATAAGTCCTTCCTGGTACACGCATAAACTCCCCGATGCCCTGCGGTACACAGGAAAAGAACTACAAAATTCTGACCCGCTGGTACCGCTGCCCCGCCCTTCTGCATAGGGCCTCCCCTGGTGTCTCGGGGGGGGTGTTGGCGCTGTGGCTCCGAAGGAGCGCCCCCCCCTCCTCCGTGGGTTTGCCCCGGGGTTTCGGGTCGGTTTTGGGCGTTGGGGCCCCGAGGGGGCACTTTGTATCATATCTGGTGGGATTGCGCCATCATCAGGCCTTTCTGGGAGGCAGTCTTCACGCTATATGCAAAAGTGAGCGGCAGATCTGTTACGCCCTCACCCCATCTTGATCTCCTTTCCGTTATACCGGGAAGGGTTTCCACTGTTAAGGGGGACCTCCTGCGACATTTCCTCACCGCCGCCATTTCCACACCGCCGCCAGAGCAGTCATTCCCAGGCACTGGCGCAGCACTGCCGTACCCACCATCTAGTCGAGCTGATTCAGGAGCCTTCTCCTTTTTGGGGAAATGGAGGCCCTGGTGACTGAGGACTCGCCTAACTTCTCTAAATTTGAGTCTCTCTGGCGGCCATGGGTGATGTTTCAGGACTCTCCGGAGTTTTCTTCCCTCTTTGTCTGACTGGGACACTGTTCCCCTGTTGGTACGGTGTATGGATGCTTCTTATTGGCAACTTTCTCTTTCCCTCCTCATCTCCCCTTGTGTGTCCCTTCCCGTTCTTTTATGTCTGTGTCTTAGCAGGTCTTCAAGTATCCGTGTATTCCTTGTGACCCTCCCCCCCCTCTTCATGTTTGTCTTTCATACTGATAGGTGGGTGGCATCGTGGCGGCTTTTTACAGTTTGACATTTGTTTTCCTGGCTACCACTTCCCTATTAATATAGTTTTTATGTAGTTATACTACACCACCCACCGCTGATTTTCTAGTTGTGGGCCTTAACAGCCCTTTATTCTAACTTACTTTGGTGTTTCATCTATGTTTTGGGCGGCTCATGTGGCCCCCTATGTTTTATTTGATGTTTTTGTCTTAGCATTGTTCCCTCAGTGCTCTGTATGATGCAGTGAGATGAATCATTCTCTGATCCTTCTCTATCTCCACGATTGCTGCAAATGCCTGTGATCATGCTTACAGCACCTTATATAATGTATTTGACTTCAGCACTGAGGCTGAGAGGCTGTCAGCTGATGTCATGTGGTGCTAGAACATCGGCAGCGACAATTTTAGTTAGTCCGAGATGGATTGGCATTTGTTTGGTTTCATTAACCCTTTTCCACTATAATAGTATGGCGGATGTTGGGTATTTATAGTGGCCTCTTAGGAGCTGAGCCGCAGCCATAGCCCCTGGATCTCTGCTGTATTATACAGTGGAGACCTGGCAATAATGCCCACAATCAGTGCCCACAGACACCACTCCACCCCATTCTGAATTTTTTTTTCCAGATTCCCAGTACATTGTATGAAATATTAAATAATACAGTTATAAACTACAATTTTCCCTCTCTGCGGCGCTTTCAAAATTTATGAGAAATGATTCCACATCATGCTCTGATGAGGCTTTCACTCTCCTTCCAGGAGTGACACTTTCTGCCATTCTTTCTGCCTTTCTGCCATTAGCTTTATCTGCTCCACCAGATTTTTATTAATCACGCTGTTCTCTGAAGGTCGCGGTTTGTCTCATGATAGTTGGCACTACTCTCTCGCTGGTTTGCATTTGCTTATTGCAGCTGAATGCTAGCCTAGATCAGCTGTTTAACAGTTTCCTCCATGTCTGCAGGGGTTGCTTTTGTATGAGCTACAAACTTAACCCACGACATAAAACATGCTGGATTTTTGTGCCAACACAGCTTCCACCATATGTGACGGGATCAGTGTTGGCACACCAATAACAGAGTCCACTCCAGGCCACTACAACTACCTACATCACAAATTGCTATTTACAGAAAGCTGAGCCTACTGTACAATGTCCCACAGCAAATAGCTTTGTTTAACCCTTATGTGACAGAGACATTTTTCATTTCTGTGTTTTCGTTTTTTACTCCCTGCATTCCATAAGACATAATTTTCAAATTTTTTCGTTTAAGTAGTCATATGAGGGCTTGATTTTTGCATGACAAGTTGTACTTCAAAATGATACCATTTCTTATTCTGTACAGTTCACTGGGAAGCAATAAAAAAATTCAGATTGAGGTGGAATTGAGAAAAAAAATACAGTACCGCCATTTTCTTATGGGTTTTGGTTTTACGGCTTCCACTCTGCGATACAAATGCTATGTTAATTTTATTCTCCAGGCCAGTATGATCACAGTGATATTAAATTTATATAGTTTTTTCATGTTTTAATAATTTTACAAAAATTATACATTTTGAAGAAAAAAAAAATTCTTTAAATCGCCATATTGTGACACCTGTAACTTTTTTATATTTCAGTGTATGGAGCTGTGTAAGGTGTCTCTTTTTGAGGGACAATATGTAGCTTTTATTGATATATTGGGGAATGTATGATGTTTTGATCACTTTTTATTACATATTTTTAGGGAGGCAAATCAACCATTTTGAATTTTTTTTTCCTGCTACGGCGTTTACCATATAGGACAAATGTTTTTATATTTTAATACTTTGGGCATTTTCAGACTTAGGGATGCCTAATGTGTTTATGTTTCCTTTGCTTACATTTATATGTGATCTAGGAAAAGGGGTGATTTAAACTAATATTTTTAAAAACTTTTTTTCTTTTTTTTAGCCCCCCCCCAGGGGGCTTGATCATGTGATCTTCAGATCACCTGTGCCATAAACTGCAATACTACTGTATTGCAGCCTATAGCAATTTCGCTATGTAACTATTGAAGCCAGCTGCTCTCATGCATGTGGCTGTATGAGAGCACCCACATGCAGGGTATATAACCCAAGAATTTAATTTATAGGACTTAAATATCTAGTAGCATGAGTTGAGTACAAAATACTGACTACTGAGCAGTCATGTGCTATATTATATCTATTTTTTTCTGTATATACACATCTCCTAATTTATATCGTATATCTCACTTTTATGCCATATATGGTACTGAGCAAACGTTCTAGACAGGCGTAAAAAAAATACTGCTAAAAAGAATACTTTCAGAAACAGAAATGTTAATAGTTTATTTTTGTCAATTAACAAAATTAAGTGAATGTACAAAAAGAGAAATCTAAATCAAATCAATATTTGGGGTGACCACCCTTTAGAGGAAGAGCCTTGATGTCAACATCATCGAGTCTGTCTGGGATTGCATGAAGAGACAGAAGGACCTGAGCATGCCTACATCTACAGGAGATCGGTGGTTAGTTCTCCAAGGTGTTTGAAACAACCTCCTTGCCAAGCTCCTTCAAAAAATGTATACAAGTGTACTTAGAAGAATTGATGCTGTTTTGAAGGCAAAGGGGTGTCACACCACATATTGATTCAATTTGTTTGTTATTTATTTTATTATTTATTTATTTGTAAACTATTAAAGGGAGTCTGTCACCAGAACCCAGCATATCAGCCCAGCCTCACTGTAAACGCTTTTACAGGGACGCTAGCAAGTTAGACACCTAATTGCTCAGGAAGAGTGTGGCAAGGGAAGCACTTTTCTATCTGCAGGCTGCAGGCAGAAATAGGCTGGAAAAGATTTACTGCCATGTGCGATGACCCTTCAAGTACTAGGAAAGAAGGACATGCATGCCTGCCTTATGGGCAGATGTAGCAGCAGCAATAGATTTTCATGAAGTGCCCATGGATGGTTTTGTGGAGGAGCAGGGAATGGCCAATATGTAGAGGAGATATCTGCTTGGTCATTCCTGCTAGTAGAGACAGTGTGCTGACATGCAAAGCCCTAAATGCTGATACAAACAATGTTATCATATTCAGTGAATTAAGAAGTCAGTGCAGCAGTTCCAGTGGGAACCCCTTTAATAATAACTCCTTTCTGCCCCCAAAACAGTAATCACAATCCTTATTTTCCCACACACAATTCAAATGACCACCTTTGTACCGCCTAAGACATTTTTGCACCCACTCATCAGTTATTATAGTTCCTCCTTATAAATAATACAGAATGGGCTTGGCCGTAATGACCATTGTTACGTTTGGAGGAAAAAGGGAGAAGCTTGCAAGCCTGAGAACACCATCCCAACTGTGAAACACGGGGGTAGCAACATCATTTTGTGGGGTTGTTTTGCTGCAGGAGGGACTTGTGCACTTCACAAAATAGATGGCATCATGAGGAAAGAACATTATGTGGCAATACTGAAGCAATATCTCAAGACATCAGCCAGGAAGTTAAAGCTTGGGCGAAAATGGGTCTTACAAATGGACAATGACCCGAAGCATACTGCCAAACTGGTTACAAAGTGACTTAAGGATAACAAAGTCAAGGTTTTGGAGTGGCCATCACAAAGCCCTGATCTCAATCCTATTAAACATTTATGGGCAAAGCTGAAAAGGCACTTGAGAGCAAGGCGGCCTACAAACATGGCTCAGTTACACCAGTTCACCAACTATTGTGAGAATCTTGTGAAAGGATATCCAAAACTTTTGACCCAAGTCATACAATTTAAGGGCAATGGGACCAAATACTAATGAAATGTATCAAACACAAAAAAGGGCTAATAGCTAAGCATGAAAAACTCTGTAGATCATGTAAAACCATAGAACACCATAATAGCATGACCACAAAAAAATTATAATAAAATATCATTTTATTAACATAAATAATGAAACAAACATATATGGGGAGATAAATAATGAAGGTACACCATAATAACGATAGGGAGGGAAATGGGGGCCACAATAATAATAAATAGGGGGATATACACCGCTGGTACAAATAAATATGTGTAAGGATGGTTGAAAACAACCTATATAGCACTATATATGCATAAACATACCATAAACAGTATAATAGCCCTAAGAAATCTAGTGAATACTAGAAAAATGGAAATAAATATGAACATAATAAGCCACCATTGTAACCTCACCTAGTCACACTCCACCCCAACGACCGTTTCGCCAGACAGCTTCATCAAGGGGGCCCTAATAATAGCCTCCCCATATATATAATTTCCCTTTATAATAGCCCACTTATATATAATAGTTCCTTCCTTATAAATAATAGCCCCCTTATATATAATAGTTCTCCCCTATATATAATAGCCCCCTTATATAGAATTGTTCCCCCTTATACAATGTCGGACTGAAGGGCCTAGGGCCCACCAGAGGAACTTGTTCTGGGGGGCCCACCCAACAGCTTCTTGCTAATAGCCTACACCACGGCTCCTTCACTGAAATTTTACGTGTGCTAACTATCCGGCGTTACTGAGTAAGTTCCCTGTATCGTCAGCCCCTATAGTACTGTGCACGTCCCAATAGCTACATGGCCAGTTCAAGCATAGTACTGTATGGGGAATGACACAGCCATTGAGCACTACACGTATGTGCAAGATTAAGAGTGAGGGAGCTGTGATGCAGACATAGCTCACAGGGCTGCCAGCAGATCCCAGAGTATAATAATCGAAGGCCCAGGGGAGGTGAGGGAAAATAACAAACAGGTATACTCACCTTGCCTTACCTCTCCTGGGAATCCTAACGTTGCTCCACTGTCTCCGGCCAACAGTCAGCCATCACAGCCTCCAGGAGGATTATAATTGGCCCCAGAGACAGCCAGGAATGCTTTTTCGGCTGTCCATTATTGTGGATCTTTCCGGTGCCGTGCCAGGAGGAACAGAGAGAACCCTGATAGGAGGATCACATCGGGCCTAGTAATCAGGCAACCAGAGCCCTGTCAGGCCTCCCTGTACCACCACTCTCCCTATCATCCATCTCTGGGAGAGGCACGAGAGGAGGAGTAGTGGAGAACTATACTGCAGAGCCTATATCATCCCGGGGCACCCTCCTAGAACCAAGGCTGGGGATTGGACACATAACTACTATCTCCATTTGAAAGCTGTCGTTACCTTTGTTCCTGTTGCCAAATAAAGGCTGTTCTGGTTTACCTGCACCGCTGACTCCTGAGTCGTTCCTGCACCATTATCAGGGCCCTTCAAACCAACACCACACCAGCTCAGAGAGGAGAGGTCCCCTCTCCAACTGGAAGCGCCCCGGGGGAAAGAACTACTACCACCACCATCCAGTAGTGCTGCAGGACCCCCCTCAACTTTGTCCGGCCCAGGAGTAGGACTGGAGTGGTTGGTGAGTGTGCTCGGCCTGCTAGGTGGCACAGCATCCGTCACTACTACTCCCATCCTCCTGTCTCCTCCATCTGGGTTGTGGTAAGTCGTTTTTGGCGTAGTCGGCAGGATCAAGACTCCCATGTCCTTATAACATCACAGACTACTGTGTCAAGATCCTAACATCTTATCTACATCGGGTGAGCTGAAAAACCTTATTGGCTGTGTAAAGACTTTTTCCCTGTGGATTTACTGTGGAGTGTTATATGTGCCTGGATTATAATTGCCTGCCAGAGGACTTTCAGCCGTTACTAGACTGTATACTGTGCTGCGATATCACCGGTACACGTGAGCCCAGCCCACAAGGCGTTAACTCCAGCCTCAGATGGAGCTGCATCATTTAAAATTCCTCAGCTCCGCAGCGGTTAACCGCCAGCCCACCAAACCAGCGCTCAGGCGGGAAAGACTTACGTCAGAGATGCATCAGCTAAGCTCCTCCCTCCTATTCAAACAGGACGAATCGACAGCCGCTGATGTCAGTAAGACAAGCCCCACCTACAGGAAGGCATCATTGGAGCCTCCTGGGCGCCACCATTTTGGGTGAGACCATTCCCATAGACTGTCTGTTATATCGCTGTATTTACCTAGAGACTTGTTTGCTGTCACCATGTCGGATCATGTCGATCACAAGTCCGTCAGCCCTGCAGGGTCTCCAGTGGCTAACACATCACCTGTGGCTTCTACTCCTACCTCCGTGGCCACCAATATCCCACTCACCATGCCATACTACCTGGGTGCGCCTTGGCTACCCTGATGCAAAGGGGAAACGCACACCCTAAGGGACTTTAAGCACCACATGCAGGCCATGTTTAAGCTGTACCTCCTATCTGAGGAGGAGAAAGTGGAAATTCTGGTGGGAAAGCTGGAGGGTGCTGCTCAGAGGGAAGTCAAATCCTGGCCCTCTTCCTACAAGACATCAGTAGAGCAAGTGCTGCAGCCACTTCGTGACATCTTTGAAGTCCGAACTGCGTCTGAGTTGAGAATGCGGTTTTATAGCCGAACACAAGCCGGTGAGTCCCTCAGAGAATTTGCCCTGTCCTTGCAAGAGGCCTTCCAAGCTGTCACTCAAGTGGATCCTTGGGCTGCAGAAAACCCTGACGCTGCCTTGAGAGAACAATTTTTTGAGGGTGCTGAGGATGATGCCTTAAAGAGACAGTTAAGAATTCTCTCTGCCCAACATCCAGCTGTTTCCTTCCTGGACTTTAAAGAACTGGTCATACAAATACTGGGCCCTGAACACCAACCAGGTTCCCCAGCTCAGCTTGCCTCACCTGGGGCTGCTCCAATTATCACCCTGGAGCCTTACTCTCATAAACGCCGCCATGGCTACTTGGCAGCATCGCAGGCCATGTCAACACCAGGGCCGAGCATCGTGGCGGATCTAGGAGAACAAGTCTCCCTGCTGGTCAGAAGTGTGGATGTCCTGACCAAGAAGCTGGAACAGCTGCAGGCCAGCCCTCAATCCAGGAGTGCATCTCCTTCTCCTTCCAAGTCTCCACCAGAGCTTCCAAGGGGAACTGCCTGGAGAAGACTGCAATTTGCTGCCGGTGAGAGGCCAAAGAGACCCATTTGCAGGTACTGCCACAAAAATGGACATACTGAGTCTCAATGCTGGCAGTTAAACGGGCTTCCCCTGAGGACCGCCCCTCAGGAGGAAGAACAATAGGTCCATCCAAGTCAAAACCTTCCCCTAAGTATGTGGGCCCCCGTCCAGAAGTTACCATCTATATTGACGGGGTGCCACTGACTGCCCTACTAGACACTGGCTCTCAAGTTGCCACCATCCAGAGAGCCACCTTCACTGAATTTTGGGGAGATGATCAGCTGGTGCACCCCCGTGAGACTCCACCCATGGTGCTTGCCAGCAATGGACTGCCGGTACCTATCACTGGGTACTGGACCCCTGATATGCAAGTTGGACCGGTCAAGCTGTATGGACAGGGTGTCCTGGTCACCAACATTTGTGATGATGAAGTCCCCCCTGTGGTGTTGGGCATGAACGTCCTAAAGAGCTGCCATGGAGAAATGCTGGAGGCCCTGCAGAATTCACTACCTACTGCCTCGCCTACCAAGAGGAAGGTGATACAGAAAACCATCCGTCTCCTGGCTGCTCAGATGAGAAGTTTGCAGGGCCCGTGTTCAAGACGGCAGGTCAGTGACTCTTCAACCTGGCACAGAGACTGTGGTGTGGTATCGAGCATGCATTGGTCTACAGGGACAGAACTATCTGGCTCTAGTGGAACCTATGCCCCTAGAGGCCTACCCCATGCTGTTGGTCGCCTGCTGTCTGTCTAAAATCACTTGAGGGGAGGTGCCAGTTCGCATCATGAACTTAAGTAATCTGCCAGTGGAATTAAAGAAACACTGCCCAATGGCTGTGGTGTCCTATGTAGCTCCAGAGGATGTTATCGAAGTTGCTGCTTCCTCACAGTCTTCACAGAAAGTTGCCTCCAAAGGAGAGAAAGATACTGACAAAGCTTGGTGGGAAGAGTTACATATTGGAGCCCCAGACACCCCAGATGAACAGATTGAAGGCATTCTCTCATTGGTAAAGGAGTGTCAGTCAGCCTTCAGTCAACATCCACTGGACTTTGGGCACACCAAGTTCATTGAGCATACCATTCCTACTGGTTCACATCCGATCAAGGAGAGGTACAGGCCCATTCCACCGGCTAACTACCAGACTGCCAAGAAGCTGATGGCTGCAATGAAGGACGCTAATGTAATCCATGAGAGCCACAGTCCCTGGGCTGCCCCACTGGTGCTGGTAAAGAAGAAAGACGGCGGTGTCCGGTTCTGCGTGGATTACAGGAAGCTGAATGCTGTCACCCACAAGGACGCCTATCCCTTACCTCGTATAGAGGAGTCTCTTACAGCACTGGGAGCTGCAGCCTACTTCTCCACCCTGGACTTGACCAGCGGGTACTTGCAAGTACCCATAGCCACTGCTGACTGAGAAAAGATGGGCTTCACTACACCCATGGGCCTCTTTCCAACCAACACCACACCGACTCAGAGAGGACAGGTCCCCTCTCCAACTGGAAGCGCCCCGGGGGGAAAGAACTACTACCACCACCATCAAGTAGTGCTGCAGGACCCCCCTCAACTTTGTCCGGCCCAGGAGTAGGACTGAAGTGGTTGGTGAGTGTGCTCGGCCTGCTAGGTGGCACAGCATCCGCCACTACTACTCCCATCCTCTGGTCTCCTCCATCTGGTTTGCGGGACCTCCACCTCCTCTTCAGCCTTTAACCCACAAGGGGCCCTGTGTGCCACATATTATGTCACATTGCTTAGCAGCGTCAGGATATATGTGATGTTGTTCAGCATTGGAACATGATGTGTGGTGTACAAGGCCCCCTGGAGGCGGAAGGAGAAGCGGAGGGCAGGAGCAGGGATCGGTAAGTGAATAGTGGCTGTTAGCTGCTGGAGTAATTTAAGTCACTGTATGGGGGGCACATCCTGTATGGTAGCCATTAAAGGGGACACTTACTGCATGTGAGCCAGTAAAGAGGGAAATTACTGAGTGGGTGCAAATAAAGGGGGCCATATACCATATATGTATGAGGACCAGGAAAGGGTGCACTATTCCATGTGAGGCCAGTAATGGAGGCATTATACCATGTGGGGGCCAGGAAAAAGTATGTTGTACTGTGTGGTGCCAGGAAAGGGTTTGTTATACCGTGTGGGACCAGGAAACGGTGTGCTATACCTGAGAAGTCCACCTCAATTCATCTTCATTTTCTGCTGTCTGAAAAGGTACTTACTATTACCTGACCCTCTGAGAACTACATCCCCCAGCAGTCCCAGATCCTCAGGACCTGCAGAGAGTTGTAATTTTATTTTTGTCAACCACTGTACCATTATGCTGAAGTGACGGTGCCTGCTCTAAAGTCTGAGACAACAATCTCAGTCATTTAACCCCTGAGACACCTCTGATTATTATAGAAAATATAAGGGCTGAGTTATCAACAATGTTTTCCAAAGTTTGTGCCTAATTTGTAATAAGTGTATAGCTCGTCATAAATTAGGCACGTCCTCCAGGGTCCATGCATCTTGCTGGGGTAGAATTCTGGTATCATATATACCTGAAAACTGGCATAAATGATGGGAAACCTGACAGGGCTATGAAAGTGACATGACTCTTTTTAAAGCTTGCATTCCAGTAGCAATAGGGTAGGCCCCTAGAATCAAATCCACTGGACACTAGACATCCCTGTCCAAGACTGCCTTGTTCTGGCATCCCAGGAGCACTGAAAAAAGTGGCATGGTGCCTGAAAAACATCCTAATAAAACGGCAGCACAAAAATCCATAAGGTGTTCCCTCCTTTCTGAGGAATGTGTTTAAGTCAAATAGCAAAGTAGGGCCAAATATTGGATATTTCTACATATTTTTTGTTTTGCTGATAAACCTCTCTGTGTTACAGGAAGAAATAGAATAAAAAAAATCTTCAACAAAAAAAAAAAATTTAAATTTCACTCCTGTGTTGATTTAATTTCTGTGAAACACATAAAGGGTTAACACCTAAATACTGTTTAGAATAATTTGAGGAGTGTAATTTCTAAAATATTGTCATTCATTGGGTTTTATATTGTATAGGTCCCTTAAAATCAATTGAGGGCTGAATTGGTCCCTAAAAAATTGAATTTTAAAAAATTTCTTGAAAATTTGTTACTAAACTTACAGGTGCATCTCAATAAATTAGAAAATCTTTGAAACGTTCATTCATTTCAGTAATTCAGTAATGCAATTCATAATCAGCGTCTTCCATGATTGTGTGTCCTACTAACCCAGACTGAGGGACCATTTAAAGGCTTAGGAAACCTTGGCAGGTGACACACTGAATTTACAATACTGAACTTTTTTACAATATTCTAATTTTCTAAGATTTCTCTTTTCATTACCTGTAATATATAATATTACCAATTTATAAGTCATTGGTGCGTCCCCATCTGGAGTATGCAGTTCAGTTCTGGGCACCAGTACAAAGAAATGATTAGAAAGGATGTCCTATAGTTGGAAATGGTTCAACGGAGGGCCACAAAGCTGATAAGGGGCCCAGAGGACCTCAGTTATGAGGAGAGACTAAAAGAGGTAGAGTTGTGCTAAAAAGTTTACATATCCTGCCTGATTTTTTGTTTTTTTGGCCTTTTTTTCAGAGAATATGAATGATAACACAAAAACTTTTTCTCCACTCATTTTTAGTGGTTGGTTGAAGCCATTTATTGTCAAACGTCTGTGTTTTCTCTTTTTTAAATCATAATGACAACCAAAAACATCAAAATGACCCTGTTCAAAAGTTTACATACCCTAGTTCTTAATACCGTGTATTGCCCCCTCTAACATCAATGACAGCTTGAAGTCTTTTGTGGTAGTTGTGAATGAGGCTGTTTATTTTCTCAGATGGTAAAACTGGCCATTCTTCTTGGCAAAAAGCCTCCAGTTCCTGTAAATTCCTGGGCTGTCTTGCATGTACTGCGTGCTTGAGATCTCTCCAGAGTGGCTCAATGATATTGAGGTCAGGAGACTGAGATGGCTACTCCAGAACCTTCACTTTCTTCTGCTGTAGCCAATGACAGGTCGACTTGACCTTGTGTTTTGGATTGTTGTCATGTTGGAACGTCCAAGTACGTCCCATGCGCAGCTTCCTGGCTGATGAGTGCAAATTGGCCTCCGTTATTTGCTGATAACGTGCTGCATTCATCTTTCCTTCAACTTTGACCACGTTTCCTGTGCCTTTGAAGCTCACACATCCCCACATCATCAGTGATCCACCTCCGTGCTTTACTTTAGAAATGGTGTTCCTTTCATCATAGGCCTTGTTGACACCTCTCCAAATGTAACCTTTATGGTTGTAGGCAAAAAGTTAGATTTTTGTCTCATCACTCCAAATTACCTTGTTCCAGAAGTTTTGAGGCTTGTCTCTGTGCTGTTTGGCGTATTGAAGGCCAGATTCTTTGTGGCATTTGCGCAGCAATGGCTTTCTTCTGGCAACTCGACCATGCAGCCCATTTTTTTTCAAGTGCCTCCTTATTGTGCATCTTGAAACAGCCACACCGATAGTTTTCAGAGAGTCCTGTATTTCAGCTGATGTTATGTGTGGGTTTTTCTTTGCATCCCGAACAATTTTCTGGGCAGTTGTGACCAAAATTTTGGTTGGTCTACCTGACCGTGGTTTGGTTTTTACAGAGCCCCTGAGTTTCCATTTGTTAATCATAGTTTGAACACTGCTGACTGGCATTATCAATTCCCTGGATATCTTTTTGCATCCCTTTCCTGTTTTATACAGTTCAACTACCTTTTCCCATAGATCCGTGGACAATTCTTTTGCTTTCCCCATGACTCACAATCCAGAAATGTCAGTGGCTGGAGGAAAGATGCAACAGTCTATCTTCATCCCAGAAACTCACTCAGCTTTTATGCACACCGACTGATTACAAGCAAACAGGTCACAGATGAGGATGTTACCTTTAGTAGCCATTCAAACCCCTTGGTGTCAACTTCTGGGCATGTTATCAGGCCAAAATCACCAGGGTATGTGAACTTTTGAACAGGGTCATTTTGATGTTTTTGGTTGTCATTATGATTTAAAAAGAGAAAACACAGAAGTTTGACAATAAATGGCTTCAACCAACCACTAACCATGAGTGGAGAAAAAGTTTTTGTCTTATCATTCATATTCTCTGAAAAAAGGCCAAAAAACCTAAAAATCAGCCGGGTTATGTAAACTTTTTAGCATTACTGTAAATCTTTAAGACATTTAAGGGGAGATATGATAAACCTGTATAAATATATAAATAGCCAATACCAGAAATATAGGGAAAATTTGTTCCATGTAAAATCTCCTCAAAAGACAATGGGGCATGCTTTCTTCGTCTGGAGAAAAAAAGGTTTAATCTCAAGAGCTGACAAGGCTTCTTTCTTGTTAGGACTGTGAATCTGTGGAATAGCCTACCCCAGGAGCTGGTCAGAGCAGTCACAGCTGACAGCTTCAAAAAAGGATTAGATTTTAGAGCAAAATAGCATTGATGGTTATGGAAATGTAAAGAATGTCAAGATGTTTCCTATTTCCCATCCCCTGGTTGAACTTGATGGACTTATGCCTTTTTTCAACCATACTGACTATATAACTATGTAATTTTGTAACTTTCTCAGAATCACTTGGATGGATAAATGCATTGAATGAAGTTGCTCTCACATACAGTGATGAATGTCATATTTGAAAACTGCGATCTGAGAGTTGTAAAGAACCAGTCAGCAGATTTTGGGTAATGAAACCAAGCACAATACTTGGCAGTGCATCTCATGGCTTCCCCAATGATGTTCTGATATATAGCAGGATCTAGCTGATAATAGAGAGCAGTAGAATTAGGTGTTTAAATCTGATAAAGTGCTGAGAGATAGGCCAAAACACCCAAACGCCTTCAACAGCACCAGCCATAAAGCCAGATTGACTTTGCTGAAATTGGGGTCCAAGTTATTACCACCAGAAACCGTATGAGAAATAAATGCTCCACTAACTGAAATCAAAACCAGAACCCACGATTAAATTACAGGTCAGATCAGAATCAGGAGAATAATTGTCCAAGCCAATGGTCAGTACCAGGAGGTCATGTCAGAGGCATTTCCTTTGAGGCAAGAATATTTCTTATTAACAATTTAAAAAAATAAATAAATAAAATGATTGAAAAGTGAACAGATATTTTTAATCTGAAATGCATGTCAATAGTTTTACAACTATAATGAGAAAGATTTTTTGATTTGTAATATAGCTCTGTCCTTAGTTTTCCTCAGTGCTAATTGAGCCTCATTGTTCCTCAAAGTATATATAAAAGGATTAAGTAATGGAGTAAGGATAGCATACAACACAGAAAGAATCTTATTGAGGCTAGAAGCCCCACTAGTAGTTGGACGAACATAGACAAATATCATTGTGCTATAGTAAATAGATACAACTGTGAGATGGGAAGCAAATGTTGAGCTTGCCTTTCTTCTTCCATTTCCTGAAGCAATAGCCAGTACAGTGGTAAGGATCCTGAAGTAAGATAACAATGTAACCACACATGAACCTACCAATATCACAGATGCTAGGAGAAAAATTAAAGTCTCTGTCTGATGGACATTGGTGCATGACAATCTAAGAAGTGGCGTGATGTCACAGAAAAAATGTTGAATATGGTCAGGCCCACAAAATTGTAACGTGGAGATAAGGATGATAGAAGACATAGTGGAAATGAACCCCGATGACCAGCAGCAACTAACCAAAATAGTGCAAAACTTTGTAGTCATGATATTGTGATAATGTAAAGGCTTACAGACTGCTACAAACCTATCATAGGCCATTATAGCAAGAAGAAAACATTCAGTAGATCCTAGGGATCCAAAAAAATATAACTGAGTAAGACAAGCTACAAATGATATTGTGCTATTGCCAGTTATTGAACCATGAAGCATTTTGGGTAAAGTGACAGAAATGTAGCACATTTCCAAAGCAGCAAGGTGAGTAAGTAAAAAGTACATTGGTGTGTCAAGTGTTCTTTCAAGCCTGCAGATTATGATGATTATAAGATTTCCTGATAATGTTAATACATAGATGAGAGTGAAAGATATTATAAAAACAACTTGTCCAACAGAAGTATCCCAAAGCTGCAAGAGGACAAAGACTGTGACCTGAGTGTTATTCACGTTTTCCATTTGTCATGCATTTATCTCCATGTTACTAGGAATAAAAAATAAATAATATATATATATATATATATATATATATATATATATATATATATATATTAATATTTTTTTTATTTTGTGTTCTAAAATGGACATATTGTACAGCAAAAAAGTGAGCCAGAGTTGGCGACAGGTTTGGTGGGAGTCATAGTTAGATTTTGTACAAAAGGCCTGAAAAATTAAGTTATGAAATATTTTTTATTATTAATATTGTATATTTAATTACTTTAAGAAAATAATTGAATGCATGAATGAATGAATGAATGAATTAAATTGATAAATTAATTAATTAATTAATTAATTAAATGCAGAACTTGCTGCACATTTACTTTCATAGGAATTTAAGAAAGTTTAGAAAAGTTAAGTGATATTGGAAAAGTTAAAGGTGATATAGATAGATATTTCTTCCCAAAACGTTCCATTTTTTTTTTTTTTTTTTGCTCAACTGTTGTATGATCTTATAAAGAAGATTCTATCTTGATGAATACCACTGCTTTTGTCTGCTGAATCTGAGGGTCTTATTTGGATTCCTTTGTCTCAAGGGGTCCAGTGCCCAATAGCCTTGTTTTTGTGGTCTGTTCCTCCTTTACGTTATCATCGCAGGCTTTTTCCCTGAATTACAGGTGTTTTCCTGCATTTTTGTCTGATTATGGTCTATAAGCCTCTTCACTTCCATGGAATAGTCTGAAAACTCTCTGAAGCATGAGGTGTCTCTGTAACATAGCCTCAGCACTGGACTTACCCTTACCTTAAGCATCACTTGCAACAAGGAACAAATGTTCTTTCAGTGATTATTCTCCTTTGTTAGCTCTAGCACAGTCCTGTCATTAATAACATTACAAGAACTGCATTTTTCCTAAGAATTTTACTTAAATTCAGGTTGCTACTAAAACAACCCAATTTGCATTGGCTTTTCACACTTAGGTCCTAAATCACTATTCACATCAAGACCCTCCAAGAAGATCTCTCATTCTTTTTTATCTCAAAGTGATTCCTAACTCCAAGACTCCTAAGTGTTGCCTTTCACACTATAGACCTGAACTATTACAATGACAAAATACATATATTCAGCAGACTTCATACTCTCAGTGTGTCTTCCAAGGGCTGTATCTCTTATACACCCAGACAAAATAATTTTTTATATCCTTGTGGATTCTTAAAAGGATTAGAAGAGACTGCAGAGGGGGTGTTAATAAGAAAGCATTTTTGTCCTCTCACAAACCAGTCAACCATGGAAAGAAAATAAATACCACAAAAGTAAAAAAAAAATCCAGCAGTAAAGAGTGCAACAACATAAAGGGCAAGGCTCAAAACACCAAATCTCTGACTCCAGGAAACCACATCAGAGCTGGACTCTGCAATGCAAGATCTATAAACATACTGGAAGCTGTAATACCAAATAACTACCTGCTGCTGCACAGTGAGACACAGAAGAGGAAGGGAGGTGGGGTCGCGATATCCTTCAAATCTACCTTAAAGATAAAAATGCTCCCCATTAATACCACCAGCAACTTTGAATGTATTGATGCTCACATTTCAGCAGACAAAAACATCAAGTTATTACTCATCTATCGACCCTCAGGTGAAGGAGCAGCATTTCTCAAGGAATTAACAGAGTTGCTATCCATCTTAACCCTAAACCATCAAAGGCAGATCATACATGGAGATTTTAATGCCTGGATAAATGACTGCCTTTCACGAGTCGAGAAAGAGCTTCTCACTGCCATGAATGAACTAGGCTTCTCTCAAGCAGTCCACTTGCCAACTTACATAAAGGGACACATTCTTGACCTGATATTCCACAGAGGATCTGAAATCTCAAAAATAACAGTAAACGCAGTCACCTACTTCAGATCATAACACTATTGATTTCTCATTCAATTTTCTGGCTGCCAGACACCACAATAGGAACCAAGAATATACAGAATCCTTAAAGAATTATATTCCCAAGAAATCTGGAACAACCTCAACCTCTAATGCAGACTGAAACAACTTCAGACCCTAACCAGCTAGTGTGGCAAGCTGTGTTTTCTGCATTTGATGCCATTGCTCCCTGGTGCACCAAAGTCTTCATCCGAAAACCACATGCACCCTGGTTTGACCACTCTATGAAAGAACTAAAAAAAAGGGGGTGGAAACATGAACGTCAGTGGTGGAAACATCAATCACTGAAGGACAAAATCTCGCTGACCCTACACCTCAGGAACTATCAATCAGCCATAAATGAAAAAAAGAGAATATGGACCCAGATGTGTTGAGTAGCTACAGACCTATCTCTAACCTACCCTTCCTAGGGAAGGTTATAGAAAAGGCTGTTGCTATTCAACTAGATACCAGGTTATCTGGTGATGACAACTATGATCCTTTTCAGTCAAGCTCCAGGAAAAAAAACATAGCACTGAATCAGCACTCACACAAGTACTAAATGAAGAGGTGAAAAAAAAAATCATACTCACCTTATACCGGTGCTCCGCCAGCTCACACTTCTGGTCCTGCCGATCCAGAAAGTCCCCGCCGCACATGACGATGAGGCCAATCAGCAGCTTCAGCTGAAGGGATCCAAGACGTCACAGCAGGTGAGGAGTTTCACTTCAAGAAGACACCGGAGCAGCAGGATCAGACCACACTGGGAGGACCCTGGGGAATGTAAGTATGATTTTATTTTTATTTTTTTCTCTTCCCCCAGCATATTTTTAAAAATAATTTTTTTGCCCGAAAACCTCTTTAACTGGCTGACAGACCACAAGGAATATCTCTTGGCTCATCAACACCACCAGTCCCCTCAAAATATGGAGTTCCACAGGGCTCGGTGATATCCCCAATGCTGTTTGCACTTTACATGCTTCCATTAGGCAAATTAATACAGAGTCATGGCTTTGTCATAGCTTTGGCTAAAGCTGAACCTGGACAAAACTGAACTTCTCATGGTTGGAGGTCAGTGCTTAATGGCAAAATGGCAACTTATAGTTTCCACCATCTCTATCCCTAGGAAACATAACCCTTCAAAGCTAAGACTATGTGCGAAACTTGGGCGTAGTTAATACGCTGGCGGTTTCCCTATAGGTATAATGGAAGCAGAAAGTCCGCAGAGGAAACCAGAAACCAGATGGACCTTCTGTGAAAAGCACTGCAGGAAAAAAAGTGATGTGTTGCCGCTGCGATTTTTCCTGTAGCGCATTTTTGCTGAGGCCCGCAAGTGGGTGATTTTACACTTTCCAAATATGTCTCTGCTATTCAGCTTTGGAGCTCCATTTTTATGGAGAAAAATGTTTTGGAGACATAGCTTGCCTGGGCTTCAGACTCAGCTCTAGATATCCAGACAAAGCACCTGAAACTGAATAACAGAGGCATATTTAAGAGCCGGTTCACATCTGCGTTCGGTTTCCGTACAGGGGAGTCCGCTTGGGGACCCCCCCCCAAACGGAAAACTATGCGCAGAGATAAGCGGTTTACATAAGGAAACCTGCGCACTTCATAGACTATAATGGGGTCCGTGTGGTTTCCGCTCGGTTTCCGCATGGAAAACCACAGTCTATGGGGTCCGCAGGTTTCCTTATGTAAACGGCTTCTCTCTGCGTATAGGTTTCCGTTCAGGGGGTCCCCAAGCGGACTCCCCTGTACGGAAACCAAACGCAGATGTGAACCGGCCCTAAAACTTTATAGAACCATTTCTTCAAGGTAGAAGTAGGTAAGTAGGTAAATAGGTGTCCATCCAGTGATTCTTTAGTTTTCAAATATACCTCTTTTATTCAGATTTGGGGCCCTAAGTTTATGCAAATCACAGTTTTATTTCTATACAAGTGAGGAGGAAGTGCTTTGCCCAGGAATCTAGATCGGAGACCTAAGCCTGAGACTAGCTTGAATACAATGATCACAGTAAGTAAGACTAAGACCCAACGCAGTGAAACACAGCTAAAAAAAGCAGAAAAAAACGCAACAAAAGCACATCACTTTATTTATCAGCCTTTTTCTTTCAGTTTTTGCTACATTTTTCTCTATTATTTTCCTTCCCAAATTAAATCTACAGGAGAATGCATTTCGCAATTAAAATTAACATGCTGGGTTTTTAAAAAAAACACCCGCGTTTTTCAAAAAGCAGCTTTCCGTGGCTCTATTTTTTTCTAAATAACTTTTTACTGAAATGTTACAATATCACAGCAACAAGAAATGGTTATACAAATGTTACATCTTTAACAACATACATAAAATGATTAACAAAGAGTACAAAGTTGCAATGGGTGGCAGGAAACCAAAATCATATAAAAAAACATAGTAAGAAAACAAAATGAAGGAATCAAAGACTTACAGAGTAGAAAAAGTATGGCCAGGAAAACATTGCACAGTAGTTATGCTTGTATAGATCATTATTATGCTTTATTAGGTTGATATTGCTATATTTATAAGATATGTTTACATTACATTTAATGACTATTTTAAGCCATACACGCAAGGGTATACCAGTGATGAACAATATCTTCTTAGGTAATTAATTAAGGCAATAACATGCAGACTAATTGTATCCCAAAAGAAATGCATCTTGAAAAACACAAATACCGTATATGCCGGCGTATAAGACGACTGGGCGTATAAGACGACCCCCAACTTCTGCCCTAAAAATATAGAATTTGGTATATACTCACTGTATAAGACTACCCCTCTCCCAAATGAAAAAAAGTCTGCTTTGATTTCAACATGTTAATTTTAATTCAAATGCATATGACATGCAGGTACTGTATATAGCAGCAAAACTGTCACTTATAAACATAAGGTTGTTTCAAACATGTACGGTAAAGCTAAGCTCTTCATTAATATCACAGCATGGATGCGAGGGGAATCTGGCGTTACTGCACCGCCAGCTTTCCCCTCGCATCCATGCTGTGATATTAATGAAGATCCGACATGCTTCTGTAAGTGCCGCCTGTGACCCCCAGCTCTGTGACGCCGACCGCTGTGACGGGGCGGCTGCATTAGCATACAGCGCGCTGCCCCGTCAGCGCGTACTAAGCCTCTTCTAATGACTGTGAGAGGCGGATTGCCGCGCATGCGCGGCGGTCCCAGGAAGCGGCTCTCTACGCGCTGACGGGGAAAAAAAACACCTCACACAGTGCGGCCCCCGTATATCCGGCGTATAAGACGACCCCCCACTGTAGCCATTATTTTAAGGGGTTAAAAAGTCGTCTTATACGCCAGTATATACGGTATATAAAACATAAATAACATTAAATGTATATGATTAGTACATATGTTTAAAAAAATAAGCTACCATACATACATTTTTTTCCAATCACATTTCTTAATATATTATATATCAAATAGACATAGATCCTATAAAATAAATAGATAAAATAGACAAATTGGAATGTTGAGGTTTTTTGGAACCTGTATTTTATTATACTGCAAGTCTACAATTCTTTAAATAGGTTGTCCACGATAAAAATGATTTTTTAAATTAGGCTGGGAAAGGTGAAAAAAAAAACCCAAAAAACTATACTCACCTGTCCCTAGATGCTCTGATGCCTCTCAGCGCTCTTTGGTCCTGCTGCTCTGCTGCTTTCTTTTGCTGGAAGTCCTTGCCAGCTGTGACGTCCTGCATCTCTTTCCTTAGGCCGCTGATTGGCTTCTGCGGTTATGTGCTGTGGGTATTTCCGCTGGAAGAAAACAGTAGAGCTGCAGGACCGGACTGCGCTAGAAGGCACTGGAGCACCAAGGAGAGGTGAGTATGTTTTTGTTTTATTTTTTTCACCTTCCAGGACCTAAAAAAAAAATAAAAAATTACTGGAAAACCATGGAGGTAGTTCTAATGTCAAATAGATATTAGGGAATAATACGATTAAAACATAAAATTCTATAGATTCTAAGGCTTGTAAAAAAAACAAATGCCCAGTCATTTTTTAGGTCTGAAGGTACCCCAGAGTATAATTCCAGTTTCAGTTCAGATGTGTTCATTCCAAATGATAATGCTGGGCGAACCTCGCGAGATGAATCACATACTCGCGAGGTCCACCCATCACATACTCATACTTTAAAAGGCGTGGATTTAAAAGGGGCGTGACCTAAATAATCACTATTAATTGTAATCGAGGTAAAATGCCCAATTAATCAAGATTTTGATTTTGGTCATAATCGCCCTGCCCTATCACACTGTGGATTAAAGCAGGCCCACTGTGAGTCGAAGATACCCCAGCATTTCATTGTTGTTAGGTGGGATACAGTGGTCCAGATTTACTATTGTGTTTGTGACTGGACACTGGCATAAACGTGGCGAATCTTTGGCACATTTTTGGTACATCTTTGGTACATTTTGGCACATCTAGTAAGGGAAAACTTTTCAAATTGTTAGAAATGTTGGTGTGGGGGAGTGGCTTAAATTCACCACAATGCCCCAAAATTTTATCATAAAAATCTGACTCAAAGTAAGCCAAATGAAAGGTGGTATAAGCCTAAATTAAACAAACTAACGGTATGCCAGATTTATCAGTTTTTAAGTTTGCACTATTGCTCTAATAGTAAATTTGGGCTAGTGTGCCTACAATGCATAAATCCAGTCTGTGTATCACAATTTGCTTATTTTGAGTGATCATAACAATAATTGTCCAGTCTTAATCAGAAAATGAGCGATACATTATAAACTTATTGTTTACCATTGATTTTCACGAATCATACTGCCATAAAAATAATAATTACTTAAAGGGTACCTGAGTTTTTATGAAAAAGTTGAAATATATGCAGGGTCTTTCTGGGCAGTCTGTTCGAGGATTGTATAATTCTTCATACGTGGTCTCCTGTCAGTTTTTCTGCTTCTAAAAATTTTATTATGGCTGAAACACAGTTTACATTTCTGTCTCAGGCAGGGGTGTGTATAATAAAGAGCAGTCTGCCCCCTCCCCTATCCATTATTGATACTATTCTACCATACTGCCAGGAGTAACTATACAATTGAAAACAAATATCACATAATTTATACAGTGATGAACAGCTCACCAAATAATGTACCGACATCAAACCAGGCATTTTCCAGGTGCAACAGACAAAAGAGCCCTAGACTGAGTCTCAGTTGATACCATCCAAAAAAAGATAAAAATCCAGCACTCAAAAAATAAAAATTAACCTTTATTCCTCAGTTAAAATCCATCTTGTGGGCTATAGATCAAACAAACGTCTCTTAGTCATGGCATACTCGTAACACCCTCTACCACATTTTATAAAAACCAAAACCACACTCACAAGACAACTAGTATCTGACTTGCACACCTGCATAAACTATCCACAATAGTACAAATGAAATATAAACACTAAACAATAATACAGCATAACATATGATTGATATATATATATATTCAATCAAAAGATATATATAACTTATATCGGTAACTATAAAACGTATAAACAATTCTGTGACTTATCCTTGATAGTCAAATTGATGTTAAAAAGTATTAGAATTAAAGAATGGATCAAACTTAACCCATTCCAGGGTGTGCAGTGCCCTCCGAGTGTGCTCCTCGCTCGTCATAATCCAGAAAATACTTCCTGGAATCAACAGGCTGCACACATGGCATTGTGGGTGATCCTGCGTTCCCAGAGTTTCTTGCCCCTTTGAGAACTAAATGTAAATCGTTACCACGAATGTGAGGAAATTCAGATTCGATGCCAATCGAATATTTCCTGAAATTCGAATCAAATTCCACTTCTGCAGCTTCGATTCGCTCATCTCTAGCTACTGTTTTTTCTAGCATATCATTACCCATTTAACTACAGTACATAAGCAGTGTAAAAGAAAAACAAAATATCTTACAACAGTGGAATAATGCATCTTGTGCCTTTTTAATATATTAGGCAAATAGACCTCAGTTAATAGGCAAACAAAGCTATAAAGGGACAAAAAAACCGCAAATGATAAATTCTTCCTATGGTCTGCTGCCCCTTCTATGTTTACCTTCTATGCTGGGGTGCGAATGTAGCAAAGTTATAACCACCTTAACATGGATTAAATAACCATAAAGAACAAGTATCCCCTGCTATTGATCTCTGAACTCTTTGACACTCATCCCTCTGCTTGATGCTAATAATACGTTTGTCGCTGTGTAAGCAGTGGAGCACACAGCCTGCCATGATTTTCAGCACATGTGTGAACCCAGGGGCCTGTCAGATTGGTGCTAGCATGATGATCGTCATCATCTTCTTCTTAATAAAGAGAAGGTTATGCTTCCTCCCCTGTCAGTGCATGTTTTATATAAAGGGTCCCTCTGCACCCAAGGTAGAGTATTCCTCCTCTTCCTGCTCTTCCTTCTCTTCCAGGATAAGAGTCCCAGTCCTTCTACCATAATGACCCTGACCCGGATACATATCTTCCTCCATTAACACAAGGTGATCACTTTGGCTAAGAGATGGAAACTGTAAGGGAAGAAATACTATAGAGGGTTCATATCGCTGTTGCTGCAGTCTTCCTTGCTGACAAATTTGATGGCTTCTTCAAAGGGCTTGAGAAGCCGGCACACTTCCCTAAATGAGCTCCAATGACGTATCTCACATTAACACATTGTCTCTGTGGTCTGCTGCATGCAATAATAATTCACCACCTTCTGCTGCTCACACAGATGTTCTAGATTGTTTTAAGTAGCGTTCCACTGCAAAGGCAGATCGTTCTGTCGCTGAAAATCGCACAGGGTGTTTTTTGAGACAGAAGAACGGCTGAAATGCGCAGAGATTTTTCTGGCCATGAGAAGCACCTCTTTTAAGCCCCTATACAGGGTAATAAAGTGTCAAACAACCAGGTTAAGGACACACGCCATACAGCCTATGTTCTCTTTCACATGGCAATATAAAGCAGGAACAGCTTTCCTAGAGAAATAATGGTGGCTAGATATCCTACATTGAGGTTGAACGCGTGCCACTAAGCAAAACGCAGTGGAATCCACTAAGTGGTACAGAAATGACTGCACCGCCAATTGATTGGCTAGGTGCAAGTTTAATTTCACAACTGTCCGATTACTGGGACTATATTGCTATCTGTTGGCCATACATTGCCTTATGGATGACTGACGTTGGCGAGGAAGAGGAGGAGGAAAAACTATTGGTGATAATGTTGATAACAATGACAATGTGCTAGTGCTACATGTAGATGTGGCCAGAAGTAGGCAGCCCTGCTCACTTTTTTCCAAGTAAGAGAGTGATACCTTTTCATGTGAGTACATAGAGATGTTGTTCCTACATTTGTTACTGCATAGCCCCGGTTAAATTTCTGCCTGCAGATTTTGAACATCACCATGAACTTATCGTTTGGCATTGTACAAAAAGATTGCCACATGGGAGACGATCGCTTTTAATTGCTGCCACCAGCAGCAATGGAAAAAACTCTGCCACTAACACCACCGGTGCCACCACCTCCATCGTGACAGGTCTGCCACCACCCTCTTCACCTGATGTCATCTTTTCACTCTGACCCGGTTGCCAGGTCCTATCCACTAGAGATTCATCATTGTTAATGTCATCATCATCATCTTCCCCGCTATTTCTAACACATCATCATGGCCATGCACACTCTCAGAATTTCCACCTCCAGATATTCCCCTAGCTCCCCTACCAGAACGGCAACCAGTAGTAGTAGTAGTACCACACCCCCTGCTAATACTACCTCTACCATCAACAACAGTCATCATATTTTCCTCCTCCGCTTGCACACAATACTGACTGTTCTCATTCAACTCGTCAAAAAGAGGAGGAAGACTGCTCTAACTAGGAGAAATAGATTATTCGGCAGGTGCCACATCACTACAAGGAATCTGTGTCAGTGAAGAATGTGAAGGAGACACGGTTAACAGTCTAGAAAGGCTCTGTGGTAAATTACGTGTTATATAGGAGGAGGAGGAACACACAGAAGCCTGACTCAAAATCATATCACTCTCAGGTGCAATATCTTCGTGTGACTGAGATGGGCTAGTCAAATAATCAAAAACTTTATCAACATTCTCAGGAAATATATTCCTTCTGCTACTGGCGATACCATCAAAACCAGGAGCAGTGTTGTTCTTGCCACCCACATTTTTATTGTTAGTAGTAGTAGCACTTGCACAAGAGTTTCCTCTGCCCACTCCTTTGTCTGTCACCTGCTCTGTTTTTTCCACTTTTTTTTTTTTTTAAATGCACAGGACAGTGCTGAATAATTAACAAAAAAAAAGCGCTGAAATAACAGATATTCTTTTTTTACTTTAGTGAAGGATGCACTACTGTAGAGTACTACTGTTTGTGACGTATACAGAGAAATGTTTATAAAATATTGTTCATATTAACAACAATGCTCCTTCACACTGTGTATGGGTCAGACCAGACCGGAGCAGAAAAAAAATACATGAAATTCCCAAATGTTTTTTTTGAAGATTAGCGCAGGCTAGACTTTATTGGGTGAACACACCAAAAAAAACAAAACAAATGCTGAAATAACAGTTTTTTTTTTTTTTACATTAGAGAAGAATGCACTACTAGTACCACGGCCACCACTACTACTGTGCACTTGTGCATACAGAGAATCCCTTAAAATGTTTTGTTTAAATTAACAACAATGCCCCTTCACACTGTGTATGGGTCAGACCAGAGAAGAAAAAAAAACAACAACATGAAATTCACAAATTTTTTTTAGATTTGCATAGACTAGACTATATTGGGTGAACACACTAAAAAAAATGCTGAAATAACAGACATTCTTATATCAGGTATTTTATTTTCTTTGAAATAGTGTATTAGTGCCTGTTCTATTTTCTGCTTTATGCAGGAAGGACCAGTTCTGACCCACAGCCTGGGTCAGAAGAAAAGGAACTGCGGGAGAGTTGTGCATACGTGAACTAGCGTATAGTAGTGAGCGTTATCAGAACGACTGGGGACTGAATTGTTCTGGCATTACAGATTCCAAGAGAATTAATTACCTTACTTTGGTTAGTGAAGATGATAAAATTTATACTAAGATCTTTTTTAAACAAGTAGACTGTCACAGTCTGCTTGATTACTGTAGCCTCCACTTCAAGAAGTGGCAAGATAATGTTCCCTACAGTCAATTTAAAAGAGTCAGGAGAAACTGTACTAGGGATACAGATTTTGAGACACAGTGTAAGATTCTTTTCAACAGGTTTAGTGAGAAACACTACCCCAAAGGTTTAATCAGAACAGCGAAAAATAAAGCTGCTAATCTCACACAAATTGATTAGGGAAGTACAAAAGGAACTGAGGCATCAAATCAGGCAGGGAAAAGCCAGTTATAAGGAAAAGATGGAAAAGCAAATGGAAAGAAAAGACATAAGGGGGGTCTGGGAGGGGCTTAAGTCAATAAACTGTCATAAACAGTCTGTCTGCCAGATTGAGGCAGATGTTAATTGGCTTAATGAACTAAACCTATTCTTCAACAGATTTGATCACACACCAGCTCCTCCCACCCCAGTATGTCCTTCAGTTCCCCCTACCACAATGATTTCACCCCATACGGCTACTTCCCAACAGACCAGTAAATCCAGAAATCCGTCTTTATCTGACCACAGTCTGACCTTCACACGGGCCCAGGTGAGGAAGGAGATGAAAAAGATCAAGGCGAGGAAAGCCGTAGGGTCAGATGACATCAGTGCAAGGCTAATTAAGACTTGTGGGGACCAGCTGTGTGGTATAATTACATATATGTATAATATGAGCCTGAGGCAGGAAATAGTCCCTGAATTATGGAAATCTTCTTGTGTGGTACCAGTTCCAAAGAAACCTCACCCTACGGACCCCAACGACTACAGACCTGTAGCACTGACATCCCACTTGATGAAGATCTTAGAGAGATTGGTTCTCACACATCTCTGCCCTCTAGTGAGCCCCGCTATGGACCCTCTCCAGTTTGCTTATCGGCCGGGCATTGGGGTAGATGATGCCATCATCCACCTTCTGCAAAGGGCTCTGTCTCACCTGGAGAAACCAGGGAACACAGTGAGAATAATGTTCTTTGATTTCTCCAGCGCTTTTAACACCATACAGCCGGGGCTACTGAGGGACAAGCTGGGCCTTGCTGGAGTGGACCACCACCTCTCCAACTGGATCCTAGACTACCTCACAAATCGACCTCAATACATGAGAGCCCGAGACTGTGTGTCAGATACCGTGATCTGTAATACAGGGGCACCTCAGGGTACGGTTCTCGCCCCTTTCCTCTTCACACTGTACACTACAGATTTTAGGTGCAACTCATCTAGCTGCTACCTACAGAAGTATTCTGACGACTCTGCAATAGTAGGTCTCATCACAGATGATGATGACAGGGAGTACAGAGAACTGAACTGGGATTTTGTGGACTGGTGCCAGCGGAACCACCTGAAGATTAACGCAGGGAAGACCAAGGAGCTGGTGGTGGACTTCCGTGAATGCAGATGCCCTCCTAAACCAGTGGACATCCTGGGGATGGGCAACAAGATTGTGAACACCTATAAGTACCTGGGTTTGCTCTTTAAAGCTGGACTGGGCAGATCATATGGAGGTCCTGTACAGGAAGGGCCACAGCAGGCTCTACCTGCTTAGGAAGCTGAGAGCCTTTGGAATCCGGGGGGCACTTCTTATTACTTTCTTCAACTCGGTAGTGGCATCAGCCATCTTCTTTGGAGTGGACTGCTGGGGGAGCAATATATCATCCAGGGACAGAAATAAACTTGACAAGCTTATTAGAAGGGCCAGCTCTGTCCTGGGGAGCCCACTGGACCCAGTGCAGGGGGTGGGTGACAAAAGGATACTGTCCGTGGTGAGCTCCATGCAGAAGAAGAAGTCCCATCCCATGCATGAGACTGTGATAGCACTGGGCAGTACTGTCAGTGACTGACTGCTCCACCCTAAGTGTGAGAAGGAGCGCTATCGGAAGTCTTTCCTCCCCACCGCGGTTAGGCTGTACAACCAACACCGACCTAAGCGGAGATCAATACACACAGAGAACTGAAATATCTTTCTGCCTATTAAATCCCCCCCCCTCCTCTGCTACTTCCTATCTGTCTGTCTACTATCAATGTAATGCCTCTTACCTTGGAACATTCCTGTACATGCTGTATTTGTATTTGAATCTGCTTATCTTATCTTTGCTGCTGTAACACACTGAATTTCCCCATTGTGGGACTATTAAAGGACTATTATTATTATTATTATTATTATTATTATTATTATTATAAACCAGCAATTGATGTATCATGTTAAGTGCTGCTATCTTCCTGTACACTTGATAGAGGGGTACATATCCCGAAATCCGTAGTGTTGGAAAATAAAGTTTTTGGATTTTACTAAGCCTCGGTGGAGCGCGGTCCCTTTCCCTCTGATCCAGGCTGTGGTCCTTCCTGCGTACCTCCTGACACCTTAGGGTGCCTGCTAGATACTGCTGCTTCCTTCCATCCAGAGAGGAACCCTCTGTCAATTGGTTCCATTGTGCATCACGGTGGTTGTGGCCTTGTTCACAACCTGCCAAGGTGAGAGTTTCATCTGCTATACTTACTCTGTATTACCTGTCAAAGGGTGTTACACTATGCCAGTGATGGTCAATCTTATGAGCTTGGTATGTCAAAATTCGCCAAAAAACAGAGCATAACTCAGGTGGTGTGTCACTTCGAGAAAAACCCATAATTTTGTGATATTTGTAGCTCTAATAACAAAAAGTTATAATGTTAATATATGCACTGTATTTAATAAACCAAAAATAAATAATTCTTTACCTAACCTAATTAGTGACTTTTTTGTTGCTGAATTTCTTTGGCCAAATCTTCAATTAAAGGTTGGTATTTCATACACTTCAAGCTTCAATAATGGAATTCACTAAGAGACAAGTACACTGTCTGATTGCTGGCTTCACTAAGCGAGATAATATGGCAGCATTTGCGCCGCGCTTGCCACGCCTCCGGATGCTGATACTGTCTGATTGCTGCTCTGTCTTCAGTTAGGTGAGGTAATATGGCGCCGTTTGCATCAACATCCGGAGGTGGAGTAAGCGCAGCACCTTAATGAAGCCTGCAAGTAGTCATTGTTATCGGCGGCAGGTGAAGCTCGGCAAGCGCAGCACAAACTGCGCCATGACACATGTGCCCGCAAAACATATCGCGCGGTTCACGCCGCGCTTGCCCCGCCTCCGGATGCTAACAGTGTCTGAATGCTGCTCTGGCTTCACTTAGGTGTGGTAATATGGCGCCATTCGCACCACGCTTGCCCCACCCCTGGATTCTGTCAGATGCTGCTCTGGCTTCACTTAGGTGAGATAATATGGTGCAGTTCGCATCAGCATCCAGAGTCGGGGCAAGCGCGGCACGAATGGGGCATTAATGAAGCCAGCAAGCAGTGAGTGTCATTGGAGGCTGGGCAAGCACGACGCCTTAATGAAGCCCCCAAGTAGTCATTGCTATCGGCGGCAGGTGAAGCTCGGCAAGCACAGCATGAAATGCGCCATGACATGCGTGTCAGCAAAAACGCCTCGGCGTGTCACTGCTGACACGCATGTCATAGGTTCGCCATCACTGCACTATGCACTGCTCAGTGCTGTTGTTTTGTTTTATCTGAATTTTCTTCTTTATGTCATGTGAAGATGTCCCAGTGGAGGAATCCAGCTGAGGTGGTAAATCAGCATTAAAGTTACCACCCAATAATAAGACCTTCAGCAAAATTAGAGAGCCTATCCAGGGTGTTCATGACCCATGAGAGTTGAATAAGGAGACCTAGGTAGATTAAAGATTTTACCTTCTAGGAAGTGCGTTTCTTGAAGAAAAATGATCGAGGAGCCGATATTTTTAAGCATGTGAATTATCTAAGCGCACTTGGTGGGGGAGTTGAGACCCTTGACATTCAAAGGCGAAATCTTAACAGAAGACATAAACATTATCAATCAGAACAGGTACAAAATATGCAAGGTAAAACTAGTTGAACATGGTGAATAAAGTAAGGTAAATAAGGTAGTGAAATGCACTGATCTTCAGTGCGCAAGTGTTGGAGGGGGGGGTGTAGGAGAACAGGCAGTTTGGAAGCACTGTGTGGGGTAAGAGGGTAGGGAGGGAGATAATATAAGTAGTACCTTAGTTCAGTTCAATCCCAGCAATGGAATGACAAACTATTCAAGTCATATAGTAAGTAACAAACATGAAAAGATGAAATAATATAACTGAGAACTATAGCATGTATGAAAAAAGAATAAGTGGACAGATAATACTTAAAGTAGTGTGTTTGGTGCATCAGTCTGGGGCAAAATGTGCTCTCTGAGACTTATTCTTGGGCTTTCTCCAAACTTCAACCTTTGGCAATTCTGGTAGAGAGACAACATCTGTGAACGAAAGCCAAGATAAAATAGTACAAGGGCTTGTCAAAACGAGCCGAGCGGAAGTAGATATGTGCAGTATTATTATTATTATTATTGTTATTATTTAGCTTATTTGTATAGCACCATCATATTCCACAGTGCTTTACAGACATTGACAGACACTGTCCCATATAGGGCTCACAATCTACATTCCCTATCTGTATGTCTTTGGAGTGTGGGAGGAAACCGGAGTACCCAGAGAAAACCCACGTAAACATGGGGAGAACATACAAATTACTTGCAGATGTTGTCCTTGGCAGGATTCGAACCCAGTACAGTGATACCAATGCTAGGAGCCTTTGGGGGATGAATCAGGAGGTCCCGGGACTCTAACCTGCGAGCTGTGTCCGGAAGGAAAGCTGGGTGAGAAAGCTCGCGGCCATGATGTTCGGCGGCCAGCAATTTAGGTCCCGGCTTCAGATCAGTAGCTAGGCTTTAGATCCTCCAGTGCCAGGGCAGAGAACTCCAAGGGTCCAAAGGTAAGTTGGAAGGGTTTGGAGGCTTGCACAGTGCTTCTTCTGAAGAATGGCCATTTATAAGTGAAGACAAACAAAATTTTTCGAACTCAGGAGCACATAAAATGTGCATCTGCTCCATGCTATAGTCAAGCCATTCCACATAGAATATCTTCTGAAATGGAAAGGAATGTAATGACCATGAGAACAACACTTAGGAGCCCCAAAAGAACCTGGATTTACAGAATTTCAAGAAAATGTTGTGGTACACCATCAGTGTGCCTAGCCTGCCAGCTGAAAAAGCAGGACTATTTTCCGAAAGTGATCATGATGAGGTATAAGTTGTTCTTCTTTACTCCATTGTTTCTTTGGTTTTCTGCATGCAGTAATCATTCATTGTATACTGCTGCTCAAACTGATGCTCCAGCATGTGTCACAGTGCCACTCAATGTATGCTTCACCTTACAGCCATAAAATGAGGGAAGGGGAGTGTAAGCAATGGCTTACTCTGATGAGGTTGGTGGCGGGAAATGGTCTAGTATGGAGGAGCTGGAGGAGATGGATGGGTCCCACCTGGTGTTTAAACTGGGCCTCCACTCACAAGGTGCTGTCAGTACTAGAAAGCACCTGGACTTGCTGAGTTTCTAGACTGGCTTCTGACACGCAAAACAGAGGGCCATGAAAGCTATGTATTGTCCCTGTCCGTAATTGCTGCTCCACGTGTAGACGGTGGAATGCACATTTCCCTACTTGGAGAGGCCCACATGGCAATATCAAGCTGGGACAGCTTTCCTAGAGAAATAATGGCAGCTAGGTAATCACCATTAAGACTGTGCACATGTCATCAGTTGTCAAAACACAGTGGAATCCATTAAGTGTCTCAGCAGCGACTGCACCGCCACACTCGGCCAGGTGTGAAGTTAAGGTTGCAGACCAACTGGGTGAAGATTGATGTTTACTGGACACACATTCCTTTATGGATGATGACTGATGTTGGCGTGGAGGAGGAGAAGAAGCAGAAAGAGATGATAATGATAACAACAATGTCCATGTGCTAGGTGTGTATGTGGCCTGCTTAGAAAGAAAATCATGGGGAGAAAGAATAGAAAAGTCTTGCTCATTTTGCTTGTCAGTGCCACTGCCAATTCTATTTTGCCAAATGAACTGGTGATGTCATTTTATGAGAGTACGGAGAGACCTAGTTCCTACACGTGTGCCTGCCCGCCCATGGCTAATTTCCTGCTTGAAGATCTTGCACTTTGCCATGGATTTGTCATTTGGTAATGACCCACCAAAAAAAAGTCCCATACGGAAGATGACCACACATAGCTGCTGCTGCCAACACTGTAGCAGTGGAAACGTGTCTGCCACTGCTACCACCACCCAAGCTTGCCTTAGACCTATCCCAAGCAGGTTGTTTGGATGGTAGGGCTGCACATCAGATGAAATGTTTACTATTACAGCTGCCACCACCCTCTTACTCTAATGTCACCCTGTGACCTTGCCAGGTCTTATCTGCAATAGTGCCATTGACTTCAGTCATTTCATCATTTTCTCCATTTTTGGTCACTCATCATGGCAATGTTATCCCTCTGTGGCTTCATAATTCTCAACAGATTTCCCCCTAGTGCCCCTATCAGTATGACCAGTAGAACGTCCTCTGCCACTACTATGTCCACCAAATGTCATGTTTTCTACTTCTACATCCAAAAAACACTGTTTATTCTCATCCAACTCATCAAGGAGAGGAAGTCTTGGGTTATTAGGAATGTAGCATGTATGTCTGAATGTGAGCTGCAAGAATGGCTTCATGTGTCTTCATGCCACTACTATGTCCACCAACAGTCATGTTTTCTACTTCTACATCCAAAAAACACTGTTTATTCTCATCCAACTCATCAAGGAGAGGAAGTCTTGGGTTATTAGGAATGTAGCATGTATGTCTGAATGTGAGCTGCAAGAATGGCTTCATGTGTCTTTCATGTGGATGAGTGGGCCCAGAGAAAGCCATGACAAAAATTACACAGTACCTCACCACCAGTTTGTGTTCTTCCAGCAATGGTTGCAAGGTGTTTTCTGGTCTGACACGTCAATATCCATCTGTTTGTTGTAACAGAAAAAGTGACTCATCAGAGTAACATTTGTAGGGGTATGGTAGATATGGTAAAGTATAAATAAATGCAATGCAGATAAATAACTGCAGTAATCGAGTTATATACAAACTTATATTTTGAGGTATTAAAGCTCTTATTGAGTTTTATAATTGTGCTAATTTTGTCTGTAAAAACTGTGGAAAAAAAATCTTATTTATTAATATCATTTTAAAATTAGCCTTTTAATGATCCATTCATCAGAATATCACTTAGACAACAACTTCATTGTGGGATTTCACAATAGTTAAAACAAGAAAGGTAATCCCTACTGGAATGCACAGGTGGCTATAAATACGTTGATCACGTACAATGCAGTTGTATTGCTTGCTGTCTCTTGGAAGCATATGACACAATATACTGCAGGTAAAACTGCAATGATCTATAGAACTAATAAACACAACACATAATTTTAAACGGTTTTCTTCTATCAGGTAAGAAAACATTAACTATCAAATTAATATATTATAATGATTCAACAAACCTAATTTTCATAATATTTAGTTTGTTCTCATGTGCATGATATTACTGTATAGTGCTCTATAGGAAAACAGAAAAGGATACCCAAGAACAGAAACAATGGGCCTGTGTGTATTTGTGCCCTAATAATTAATAATGACAATGTTGAAAGTTTTACCTGTTGATATATTAATTGCAAAGCATGTCCATCTATCTTTCCCAGTAGAAACACACAGGCAGATGAATGGCAAACAACTGGACCACATGGGTCAATGAATTTACCCTGCTCGGCTTAACTGACAATGCTAAAAGTGAATTAATCCTATTTATGTTCTTCCTAGTGGTTTATGTGATAACAGTTCTAGGCAATTCTCTGATGGTCATTATTATCACTCTGTCTTCAGATCTTCACTCTCCAATGTACTTCTTCTTATGTAATCTCTCCATCGTAGACATGTGCTATACAACTTCCACCGTTCCTAAACTTCTTCTGGATTTTTTGTCTGAGGTGAAACGAATTTCCTTCTTTGGCTGTGTTGCACAGTTATATTCTTTTATATCTTTTGGTGGGATTGAATGTGTTCTGCTTGCTGCTATGGCTGGTGATCGATATGTGGCTATTTGCATGCCACTGCGCTACACTGAAGTCATGAGTTGGAAGATGTGCACAATACTTGCAATAGTATGTTGGATTATTGGCCTACTGAATTCTCTTGCTCACACAGTCTTCACATTTCGGTTACCGTTTTGCAGGTCTAGGTCTCTCAACCACTTTTTCTGTGATATACCACCGCTTCTTGCATTATCCTGTGCTGATACTACTATTAATGAAGTGGTGGTGTATACTGCTGGGGGATCAGTGATCTTAGGATCTTTTATGTTAACTATATTGTCATATATTTTTATTGTTAACTCAATTTTGAAAATTAGGACAGCATCAGGAAGGCGGAAAGCATTTTCAACATGTGCCTCTCATCTGCTAGTGGTCACGCTTTACTATGGAACCATTGTGTTTACATATATTCGGCCTACATCTACTTATTCTCTTGACCAAGATCGTGTTGTTCCTGTTCTTTATGGAATTATTACTCCTATGTTAAACCCAGTGATTTATAGTTTAAGAAATAAAGAAGTTCATGGAGCTCTTTCAAAAGTCATTATAAAATAACATAGTCCTTGAATTCCTGAGACAAATATGCATGACTAGACAAAACACTTGTTTTAAATAATACATCGTCTTACAAGCTTTGTTCTTAGCACAGAGTTAAACTTTCTTGTTTTTACATAATACAGTACATTACTGTATATGTATACACCAAGGACAGTATCACATACTGTAACAAAGAAGGATAGCTGGGTAACAGTATAAGCTAAATCAACGTCCTACAAAAAGTTACACAGCATACATTTAAATAGTGAATAGGGCAAATATTTATTCAGTTTGTGAATAAAATTATGTAATGATTATATATAATAAAAATGTGGAAATACTCAGAGGAATGTAAGTAAATACATTGCACAAAGAACCAGGGATATAATTTGAGCTCTGGGTCTGAATATTTCACTTCAATAGCTAACTGCAGTCAGGGTACCATTGATTATAAGGTGGAGAGTTGTGAGGCCCTCCAAAGATATGCTTCCTCAACGCATCACTGACCCACCACTGAACCATTCGTGTTGGATGGGGTTGCAGGGAGCCTAACATTCAACATACCATCCTCAGACTTTCATGTCTTTCACAATTCTGATTTTCTCTGGTAAATGACAATCAAGTTGCATGCTGCTGGGCTGTGAGTACAGGTCCCATTTTAGCATTGTAGGCCTTTATGCCATCTTAATGGAGACTGCTTCTGGCAGTTTGATCATGAATACCAGTAGCCCACTGCAGTTCATTATGTAGCGCTCTAACAGTGTCCAAACTGTTGATCCTCTCACAAAGGAGGAGAAAGCACTCCTGCTGCTGGTGTGACCACTACCTGCAAAACCATTCCCTTCTTAAAGGTTGTCCATTTTACAGATCAGAAAAGACAGATATAAAGAAACACATGACCTCAGACAGCCTTCCCTCTAGCATAGCACAATCATGAGAGACAATAAATCAAATTCGATCTGAATTTTCCAAATGTTTGGAATTCTGGTCTGGCACCATTTTACAGATTGGAGCAGAAGAAGGATCATGTGACCTTGAGTTATGTCTATGAGGACTTCCCTATAATTCCTAGCAGGCAGCCCATAGCCAATCATGAGGGACTAAAAGTGTAAGATCAGTGTTGACTCAAAGACAATATAAATCCTAGGAAACAATGACATTTTTTAGGGGTACAGATCACTTAGTGGACTACCACTTCAGACTGAGAATAAAACACAGAGTGAAGATAGATAGATAGATAGATAGATAGATAGATTTATAGATAGATAGATAGATAGATAGATAGATAGATAGATAGATAGATAGATACAAAGAATTCAAGGCAACACAGCAAAAAATGTGTATATCCAGTGTGTTTATTTCAAGGCCTTAGCCATAGCCTTGAAATAAACACACTGGATATACACATTTTTGGAGTGCTGGCACTTTGATCTCTTTGTTTAGTAGATAGATAGATAGATAGATAGATAGATAGATAGATAGGTAGTTAGATATACCAAAGTCCAAACAACAACCGCACCAGCAGGGAGAAATTGATGGCAACTCCAGGGAACAAGCAATGGTCCCACTTGAATATATCTTCTCAAAAATATGTAGTACTCCAAAAAACAGGCTAAAAAGTAGATAGATAGATAGATAGATAGATAGATAGATAGATAGAAGAAAAAGACAGTTCCAAAACAGTGGAGGTGTGTTTTATTCCATATTGCAATGTTTCAGCTCAAATGAGCCTTTGTCAAGCAAAGTGCTAGTGCAGACATCTCAAGTATTTAAAGCATATGCAATATACAATTCAATTTACACAAATCAGTGTTAATACATAATATAATAAAGTGCAATCATGTGCAATAAGTAATTGTATCAAAAAATAGTGCAGGGCATAAAGTTCATATAAATAGATTGTTCCAAAATTGTGCATATACATCAATATATTGCCATAACCCTAATTGCTATTTAATTAAAAAGCAGGTGTAATCAGTAGAACACTTATTCCAAGCAATACAATCACCTAATACAGACCTGTGGCTTCCTACTGTCAAACACATGCCATATTCTACGTTTCAATATAGTAACAGCACATATCCCAAACAAGGATCGATTCACACATGTGCAATATATATTATAAGCGCAATGCGCCATTAACATGAATGGCAGTGATCACATCACATACCCAGGCTGTATAAGCTTATTGCACATTTGTAGTACTGAGTAGCACTTATGCGGCAGTCATCTTAAGTCAGGGAAGTCAGTCATTAAGTTGTATTAATGCCCACAACAAACTATTAAGGGGCTAAAGACAGTTAATATATGGCTCCACATATAAATGGTGGATAATACAAATTAAATCCATATACAAAGATTAAATATGGAATTAACAATAACATACAGCAGAAAATCTGCTTCGTATCCATAAGATAATGTTCAAAATCACTGCATGCCAGGCAGACTGGAGACTACTATACCAATCATAACCATGACAGACTAGCGGGACCCAGGTGGAGAACACAGATTGTGATGCCATCTGACAGCACGAGTCTGAGAAAACCCCAAGCCAAAAATGCCCATAGCTTATTGATGTGCAGTTGTCTGATCTTATTACTAGTAAAACCAAAAGGCCACAAATATACCAAACTGCCCAAAAGTGTCATTGTACCAGGATATGCGCCATACAAAAAATAATTTAACAAAAATGTTTTTGTTGATATAACATAAATAAAAAATATAACCAAACAATAAACAAAACAAGCAATCCACAAGTCTGGTTCTGTGTTATTCAATCCTCGCCGTGATCTAGGAATAAACAGAAAAAATGTAATTAATTATGCAAAAAAATTGTATCCTGATCCAAAAATATACACTAGGACAAACCCAGCTCTAAATAACTTGCGCCATCTTGAAATTTAAACCATGAGGTTTTAAGGTATTTAGTCAAAAGATCCATTCCAATTCCCTCTTTTTTAAAATATGGACTCTATCGCCTCCCCGTCTGGGGGGTGGAATGTGATCAATAATTCTAAATTTAAGATTTGACTCTTTATGTTTTTGTGAAAAAAAGTGTCTACATACCAGTAAATCCAATTTCCCTTTCCTGTGCTGATTCATCCAGGTTTCACCCACATGCCACAGTTTACCAGGACACTGTATCAAATATACCGGTATCACAAAATCACCATTGCAAGATAGGTAATGTTTTAGGAGGGTGGTTAGCACAAATAATAACAGCAGCATTCTCAGCATCAATAACAGTAGTAGTAGCAGAGGCGTAGTTAGGGGGTCAGCACGGGGGGTGAACACGTCTAAGTATACCAATATTATCATTATAGTGGTATAGTATAGTTGTATATACTGGAGATACACAGGTCTGTAAAGACCATTTAGGTCTGCTATTAATGTAATGCCTCTCACCTTGGAACATTCCTGTACATGTTGTATTTGTATTTGTATCTGCTTATCTTATCTTTGCTGCTGTAACACACTGAATTTCCCCACTGTGGGACTATTAAAGGACTATTATTATTATTATTATTATTATTATTATTAAATACAGTGCAAGAACAATGTAGTGACACCTGTGATCGTTCACATTTCTCATCTCTTCCATCTGGACCACCATGACCACTTCTTCCAGCTGTGACTTGTCTTTGTAAAGTTTGCAGCACAGACATCTTTGGCTCCTCAAATTTCTAGGTATCTGACCCACATTGTCCTCACCTACACAAAGTCCCAATCTTGCTGCTACCCCAGTTATAAAATTTGTAATATAAAAATCTCCAGGAAAAGAATAATACCCCCGCGTGCCCCCTTTAAATAATAGTGCCCCTCAATGAATAATGACCCTAATTAATAATGCCCTGTGTACCCCCTCAAATCATTAATGCCTGAGTGCCACCTAAATTTAAAGGGGTTGTCGGGATAACCACTTTTTAATATGAGGCTGTGGAAGGTGAAAAAAAAAAACATACTCCCCTGTCCCCCATGCTCCGGTGTTTCCCAGCATGGTCCGGTCCTGCTGCTCTGGTGTTTTCTTCCAGCGGAAGTCCCTGTCGCACGTGACCGCTGAGAACAATCAGCGGCCTCAGTGGCTTAAGGAAAGGGACACGGGACATCACAGTATGGCGGGGACTTCCGCCAAAATAAAACACTGGAAAAGCAGGACTGGACTGCGCTGGGAGACACCAGAGCACCGGGGACAGGTGAATACGGTTTTATCTTTTCACCTTCCCCAGCCTCATATTAAAAAAGTGGTTATCCCAGACAACCCTTTAATTTTAGGTGCACTCAGGCATTAATGATTTAAGGGGGTACACAGGGCATTATTAATTAGAGTCATTATTCATTGAGGGGCACTATTATTTATTGCGGACAACCCTTTAATTTTGACCAATTCGCCAATTATTAGTTATACTCTCATACATCTCCTTGTATAACTTATGCCCCTGATGCCCTCTTACATAAATATTACTCCTCTAAATAAAACCTGTCCCCTGTGCTCTGATGTCTGCCACCGTTGTCCATTTGAGCACGTGCCATGCCATGACATGCCTGCTGTAAGTCCTTTCCAGCCACCGCTGAGGTCACAAGCAGGACTTACGGTGGGGAAGGCATAGCACGTTCTTGACACAAGCAGCGGACATCGGAGTGCTGGGGACAGCTGAGTATAATTTGTTTTGTTTGTTTCACCATCCTCAGCCTCCTCTGCAATTTGTCCTTTAAGGGGGTTATCCGGGGAATATTAAAGCTTACCAGTGCTTACCAGTAAAATTTATTATTTCCTGGAAAACCACTTTAATGGTGCCCCAATGCCACCTTATATTCATACTGTTTTGTTTTGTTTTGTTTGTTTGAGTTGGAAGGGACCTCAAGGGCCATCCAGTCCAACCCCCTACAAAAGCAGGAATTCCTAGATCATCCCAGCTATATACCTATCCAGATTCCGCTTGAAGATTTCAATTGATGAAGAACTCACCACCTCCCGTGGCAGCCTATTCCACTCCCTCACTACCCTTACTGTTATAAAGTTTTTCCTAATGTCTAATCTGAATCTCCTTCCCCTTAGTTTCATCCCATTACTTCTCGTGCTTCCTTCTGCTAATGAGAATAGGGTAGATCCCTCTGCACTGTGACAACCTTTCAGATATTTAAATACCGCTATTAAGTCTCCCCTTAGCCTTCTCTTCTGCAAACTAAGCAGTCCCAATTCTTTTAGCCTTTCTTCGTAGGACATGGTTTGTAGACCTTCCACCATTTTGGTTGCTCTTCTCTGGACCTGCTCCAATAAATCGATGTCTTTCTTAAACTGGGGAGCCCAGAACTGTACACAGTATTCCAGGTGGGGTCTGACCAGGGCAGAGTACAGCGGAATAATTACCTCTCTTGATCTAGCTTCAATGCTCGTCTTGATACATCCTAGAATTTGGTTAGCCTTTTTAGCCACCGCACCGCACTGTTGACTCATGTTGAATTTGTGATCTATTATTATGCCCAGATCCTTTTCCCCTGTACTCTCACTTAGTACTATTCCTCCCATACTATATATGCTTCTTGCATTTCTGTTACCCAGATGTAGAACTTTGCATTTGTCCCTGTTGAATACCATTTTGTTCACCTCAGCCCATTGTTCCAGTGTGTCTAAGTCCTTTTGGATGCACTCTCTCTCCTCTCTAGTGTTGGCCATTCCTCCTATCTTTGTATCATCTGCAAATTTTATTAGTTCCCCATTAATCCCATCATCCAGATCATTTATAAAAATATTAAAAAGTACTGGGCCCAGGACAGAGCCCTGCGGCACCCCGCTTTTTACTTTCTTCCAGTTTGATGTATAGCCAATTAGAATTACTCGTTGTGCCCGATCATTTAGCCAATTGTGAACCCACCTTACTGATATTTTATCAAAGCCATACTTGATCATTTTTTCAATAAGAATGTTATGTGATACTTTATCAAAGGCCTTACTAAAGTCAAGATATACTATGTCCACTGCATTTCCCTGGTCCAACCATTCAGTGACTTTATTATAGAAGGAAATAAGATTAGTCTGACAAGATTTATTAGGCATAAAGCCGTGCTGGCTCTGATTAATTAAAGCCTTCCCATCCAGGTACCTAATTAAATGTTCTTTAACGATTTGTTCAAAGATTTTTCCTACTATCGAGGTCAGACTTACCGGCCTATAATTTCCTGGGTCGTCCCTATTCCCCTTTTTGTAGATGGGGACCACATTTGCCCTTTTCCAATCTAGAGGGACCACTCCTGTTTCCCATGACTTATTAAAGATTATTGCAAGGGGTTCTGTTATTTCCTCTGCTAATTCTTTTAAAACTCTAGGGTGTAAATCATCCGGTCCTGGGGACTTGGTTTCCTTAATCTTAGCTAAATGTTCTCTTACCAAACCTTCACTTATAATCAGCTTGGAGTCCTCATTCCCCTCATCACTATCACCATTAATGTTGATATTTCCATCCATTTCTTGGGAGAAGACGGATACAAAATATGAATTTAGTAACTCCACCTGCTGATCCACCATGTTAACTTTTTCACCCTTTTCGTTCTTCAGGACTCCAATGGTTTCCTTCACTTTTCTTTTGCTCTTAACATATCCCCAAAAACCTTTTACCTTACTCTTAACTTCTTTTGCAAGCTTCAATTCGTATTCAGCCTTAGCTTTTTTAATGCTTATCTTGCAGAGTCTGCAAACTGCTGTATACTCTCCCTTAGATATAGCTCCCATCTTCCACTTGCTGTATGTTTCCTTTTTCTTTTTTAGTAGGTTATGTAATTTTTTGGTCATCCAACCTGGAGTTTTTAGGTGATTCCCATTTTTCTTGCTTCTAGGTATTGTTAGTTCCTGTGCATTAATGATTTCCCTACGGAAAATTTCCCACCCCTCATGTGCATTTTTGTGCTTAAGTATTTTTCGCCATGGAATTCTACTAACCCTTACCTTTAGGCCCCTAAAATCTGCCCTACTAAAATTGAGCCTTCTAGTCTTTGTCTTCTCAGGTCTTCTTCTTACAACCCCAAACTCGAGTATAGCATGGTCGCTGAATCCCAATGTCCCTGCTATCCTTAATTCCTTAACCATGTCCTCCTTGTTAGTTAAAACTAGGTCCAGAATGGATGTTCCTCTCGTGTTTTTTTCTACTAACTGGGCAATGAAGTTGTCTGCTAGAGAGGAAAAAAATTTGATAGAGCTTTTACTCGTAGCTGTGTGAGTTTCCCAATGAATATCTGGGTAATTAAAGTCTCCCATGATAACAATTTCAAATTTCTTCGAAAGCGTGGTCATTTGCTGTGAAAAAATCTCATCCATGTCTTCTGTCTGTCCTGGTGGTCTATAATAAACACCTATTATGATGTCCTTATCATTGTTTTTCCCCTGAATTGTTACCCAAATATTTTCCAATAAGTTATAATTTTGTAAAACTGTGATTTCCGTGGAAATGTGGTCTTTTTTAACATACAATGCAACTCCTCCCCCTCTTTTATTAGTTCTATTTTTTTTTGAATAAGTTGTATCCTTCCATCTGTATATTCCAATCATGCTTATCGTTCCACCAAGTTTCTGTAATACCAATGACATCATATTTTTCCTTCTGTATTATCAGCTCTAATTCTCCCTGTTTATTTCCCAAGCTTTGCGCGTTTGTGTAAAAACATTTCAGATTGCGCTCTGGTACTTCCTTTTTCTTAATTTCATTCTGAGTATCCTGTCTTGGGTCCTCATTACCACATCTAGTAACCTTGTTTAGTATATCCTTTAGCTGCATGTTCTTGTCTTCCTTTTTACTTCCCATCCCCTCCTCTTCTAGTTTAAAGCCCTCCTGATAAGTGTGGCAAGTCTTCTGGCAAATATGTGTTTCCCAGGCTTTGTGAGATGTATCCCATCTCTAGCAAGGAGTTCATCATAGAGGTAATTCACTCCATGGTCCAGAAATCCAAATCCTTGCGCTCTACACCACTGCCGAAGCCACTTGTTTACCTCTAATATTTTATTCCATCTCCTGATACCATAACCATCAACTGGGAGAATTGATGAAAATACTACCTGCGCATCCAGTTCCTTCACTTTCTTTCCTAGATTTTCAAAGTCTTTACGAATAGTTGGTAAATCATTTTTAGCCGTGTCGTTTGTACCCACATGTAACAACAAAAATGGGTAGTTATCCTTAGAGCTGAAGAGGCATGGAATCCTATCGGCCACATCCCTAACTTTTGCTCCTGGGAGGCAGTATACTTCTCGTGCAGTTAAATCTGGCCTGCAGACAGCTGCCTCTGTGCCCCTTAGCAGTGAGTCGCCCATAACCACTACTCTTCTTTTTTTCCTCGCTACGCTATTTCTTGTTGCTCCCTCTTGTCTCTGGGTGACTTTTGTTTCTTCTTTTGCTGATAGATTATTCTTATCGTTTTCATCAGTCTGCATAAGAGTTTCATATCGGTTACCTAGCTGTGTAAGTGGTGATGGCCTTGTGATCCTTTTGCATCTCTTGGTCACCTGTATCCATTTATCTGCCTTTGTAGGTTCACTCAAGTATTCTTCCCTTACTATATTTAGGAGGTTTGCTTCAGCCTCCACCACTGTAGGCGCTCTCATACTTTCTTCCCTTACTATATTCAAGAGGCTTGCTTCTGCTTCATCAATAAAAACCTCACTTTCTTTGATGCCTCTCAACGTCTCTATTCTTTCTTCCAACCTCTGCACTTTATCTTCTAAAAGGGCCACTAGTTTGCATTTCATACAGGTGAAGTTGGCTTTATGGTCAGGCAAATCTGTAAACATATAGCATATGCTGCAGCTTACCATGTGAGTTTTCTCCTCTTCCATATTCCTCTCTTCTGGCCGTGCTGGGCCGCTACTCACCGCCGTGAAGCTCACTCCTGGCCCCACTGGGCTGCTGCTCGCAGCTATGAAAAGCCCCCCGGGACACAGCGGTCTACCCTCCGCACGCTGCAACGCTGACTCCTGCTCACAGCTGACTCACGCTCACAGCTGACCAGTGGGCACGGCGGGCTGCTCCCCGGGTGGCGGTCTGGGTGTCCGTCCCTCCTTCCCTTGTAGGGCGTCTCCGCTCTTCCTCTTGCCGCCCGGCAGTAGGCCGGCAGCTCTCTCCTGGCCGCACTGGGCCGCTGCTGGGCCTCTGCTCACCGCTGCGCAAAGCACCGCTCACAGCTCACAGCTGACTCCTCCCACTCACGTGACTCACTCTCCAATCTCGTGACTCACTTCCGCTTCCACCTGTACTGCCCCCCCATCCTTCTTTATAAATTATACCTCCTTTTATTGAGGCCCCCTAATACCTAAAGGTCCTTTCTCATATATAAAGCCCCCAGTTCCACTCTTATATGTATTATCCCACCCATATAAATGCCCCAAGTGTGTAAAAATAAATAAATAAATACCAAATAAACATGATACTCACCTACCTCAGATCCTCTGAGGAGGAACTCCGCCGCTGCTCACTGGAGAGCACCAGGACCTCTGCTTTCTGGCACAGGACAATGTCGTCATCACACTGACGTCTGCAGGAGGATGCAGATGACTTAGGGCAGCTCGTAGGCCACAGGCCTGTAGTGGCTTGTGGCTTATGAGCTACTTACTAGTAGAGAAGGAAGTGAGAGGCTTCATCCTCTACTATGCACTTCAACTGCATCAGTGTCATGCAGACACCGATACAGTTAATATATAACTTGTGTTGTGGTGGGCCCACCAGTGTCAGTGGGCCCTAGGCCACCGCCCCCTCTGCCCCCGCTAGCTACTCCTTTGAGTAGTAGCAGTAATAGTAGTTAGAGATGAGCAAATCAAAGGTGACTAAGTGGAATTCGATCCGAATTTCAGGAAATCTTCAATTTGCATCGATTCCGGATTTCCTCAGGCTTCGATGTATCGAATCGTACAGTTCTGATTGGGGGTTCCACCATACTACCTGTCCCCCTCAGCACCCCCCGCGGTGATTAAAAATAAAAAAATACTGATACTCACCTGTCCTGGGCTCAGCATTAACTCTGGAGCCGATGACTGAGGTCCTGCTTCCCAGGCTTCACTGATGGGGACTGTGATTGGGCCCCAGCGTTCACGTGGACCGCGCCGCCATAATGACGTTATCACGTTCCCACATGACCGCTGGGGTCCTCCAATCGCCCCAGCAGTGACGTCTGGGGAGCAGGACTTCAGTTGCAAGGAAGAAGAGGAGTGAGGAGGATGCTCAGACAGCTGGATTCCCAGGAGAGGTGAGGATAAGGTGAGTATAAGTGTTTGTTATTTTTAATCACTTCCCCATGGCCTCTGATTATTATACTCTGGGGTCTGAGGGGCACCAGCTCTAAGATATTCTTATCGCTGCTTCAATAGGTATACGCTGCAATACACTTGTATTGCAGTGTATACAGTAGGAGGCTGTCAGCCCGTGCAGATGCATAGGCTGACAGTCTCCATTCAAGGCAGGATCAACCAGGTATGCCGAGGGACAGGAATGGGGCAGTCCCGGGATCACTGGTTAGACCCCGGGCTGCCGAATAGGAGCGGTGGCACCCCCTGAAAACGTCACGGGGGGCCGATTGGGACCCCAATATATAATAAAACAATAACATAAACAATATATAATAAAACAAAATAATAAAAAGCTCCGACCGGGGGTGTTAGAGAACAGTGTCAGCTGTTACATATGGCTGACACCCGCAAAGCTTCCGCCATGGTTTGCAGGAAGTCCTTCCCGGCAGCTCCTTACTATTAGGGCGGATGTTGGGAAGGGGTTAAGACGATCATTTGAATAATAAAATGAGTAATAACTATTAATGCTTCTATTTTATTTACAGTCTTCTTGCTTTGCCGCATTTTTTTTCCACACCTATCTAAAGCACAGTTCTGTATAACACAGAAAACCTGTACTGGGCTAGAGTGAAATATCAGATCAGCTGTGAGTGGATTGTTTGTTTTATATACGCAAACAATACATACTGCACATAGGCCAAAAGTAGAAAACCACATGGTCACAGTATATAAAAAGGAGAGTATGAGAACAGTCACATACATAACAGTTGGACATTTATTGAGAGCTTTGGATCCATAAATACTAAATAGGGTTGAGGGGGGCTCATATCACCTACCCCACACTTGTTGTAATGTATCAGAACAACCATGGTTACAATATACAATGTTTTCTGACAACAGAGTGTCAGCACTGCAAGGCAACTGCACTGGGCCAACATATCATTCTAGCAAGTCACTATGCCTATCTACTTAAAGCGGTATTCCGTCTCTCATGACCAGGAGAAGGAGGTAGAGGATACCATAGAGTGGAGAGAGAGAGACTTCACACAGCCAATTTGCTTATAAGCATCAGCAAGAGACTTGGAGTCATAAGAAGTCACTAGGAGAAGAGAAAAGGTACTGAATATACTCCAGAGCACATACAGCGGGTGAAACAAGTATTGCACACATCACCAATTTTCTATGTAAATATATTTCTAAAGGTGCTATTGACATGAAATTTCATGATGTTTGCCAGTGCTGTATGCTGAAAAACAGCCCCACACCATGATGTTCCCACCTCCAAACTCCACTGTTGGTAATGTTTTGGGGGGTGATATGCAGTGCCTTTTGGCCTCCAAATATGGTGTGTATTATGACATCCAAAGAGTTCAGTTTTGGCCTCATCTGACTACACTATATCCTCTCAGTATTTCACAGACTTGTCTAAATGTTGTTGCGCAAACTTTAAACACACTTGAACATGCTTTTTGTTTAACAATGGAGTCTTGCATGGTGAGCTTGCATATAGGCTATGGAGGATGAGTGCATTACTTATTGTTATCTTTGAAATAATTATTCCAGTTGATTCCAGGTCTTTCTGTAGCTCTCCACTGCTCTCCTTGATTCTAGGCAGGGGTGAACCTAGCCTCTTTGCTGCCTGAGGCGGACTATAGAAAAGCTCCCCCACCAAAAAAAAAAAATTGAGCTTACATGCTACTAGCCATATTAGGGCTTAAAGTTTGCAGGACAAATTGTTCTCCATAATGATACAATTTATTATTCTGTACAATGTACTGAGAAGCTGGAAAAAAAAAATCAGAATTGGGTGGAATTGAAGAAGAAGTGCATTTGTGCAACATTCTTACGGGCTTTTTTTTTTTACAGCATTCACTCTGTAGCCAAAATGACATGTCACCTGTATTCTATGTTTCAGTACGATTCCGGGGATACCAAATTTACAGTACAGACCAAAAGTTTGGACACACCTTCTCATTCCAAGAGTTTTCTGTATTTTCATGACTATAAAAATTGTAGATTCACACTGAAGGCATCAAAACTATGAATTAACACATGTGGAATTATATACTTAACAAAAAAGTGTGAAACAACTGAAAATATTTCTTATATTCTAGGTTCTTCTAAGTAGCCACCTTTTGCTTTGATTACTGCTTTGCACACTCTTGGCATTCTCTTGATGAGCTTCAAGAGGTAGTCACCTGAAATGGTTTTCACTTCACAGGTGTGCCCTGTCAGGTTTAATAAGTGGGATTTCTTGCCTTATAAATGAGGTTGGGACCATCAGTTGTGTTGTTCAGAAGTCAGGTGGATACACAGCTGATAGTCCTACTGAATGGAGTGTTAGAATTTGTATTATGGCAAGAAAAAAAGCAGCTAAGTAAAGAAAAACGAGTGGCCATCATTACTTTAAGAAATGAAGGTCAGTCAGTCCGAAAAATTGGGAAACCTTTGAAAGTGTCCCCAAGTGCAGTGGCCAAAACCATCAAGCGCTACAAAGAAACTGGCTCACATGAGGACCACCCCAGGAAAGGAAGACCAAGAGTCACCTCTGCTGTGGAGGATAAGTTCATCCGAGTCACCAGCCTCAGAAATCGCAGGTTAACAGCAGCTCAGATTAGAGACCAGGTCAATGCCACACAGAGTTCTAGCAGCAGACACATCTCTACAACAACTGTTAAGAGGAGACTGTGTGTGCAAATTTTTCTTTATGATGCTACCGTTAATTATTCTGTACAATATACCGGGAAGCTGGAAAAAATTCCGAATTTGAAGAAAAAGTGCATTTGTGCGACTTTCTTACGGGAATCGTTTCGGTATGATTCCTGGGATACCAAATTTATATGGTTTTATTTACATTTTAACCCCTTAACAAAAATGCAAAACTGCAAAAAAAAAATTTTTTTCTAAAAGTTGCCATATTCTGACACCTGTAACTTTTTTATACTTACGTGTACAGGGATGCATAGGGTGTCCTTTTTTGCGGGGCCAGGTGTACTTTTTAGTTATACCATTTTGGGGAATTGCTATTGCTTTGATGACATTTTATTCAAATTTTTATCCAATTTTTAGGCAAAACAGCGAAAAAACAGCGGTTTGGCACTTTTGACTTTTTTTTTTCCCACTACGGCTTTTACCGAACGGGAAAAATATTGTTATAGATTTGTAGACCGGGCGTTTTCGGACACAATGTGTTTGTGTTTTATATGTATTCTAGGGAAACGGGGGTGATTTGAACTTTAATATTTTATTTATTTATTTATTTATTTATTTATTGCATTTATTAGACCCCCTAGGGGTCTTGAACCCCAGGGGTCTGATCACTAATGCAATGCATTACAATGCTATTGCATTGCAATGCATTGCAAAAAAACGCCATTTCTATTGCAGGCTGCATAGAGCAACCTGCAATAGAAAGATACTAAAGACAAGCCTGGGAGCTTTCACAAGGCTCCCAGCTGTCATAGTAACGGGACGCAGGCTAAATGGCGGTGCCCGCGCGCTGCCGCTATATAAATAAACAATAATAATAATCTTCAGTAGTTTAGAAAATGTTCTGTAACTAATGCCATCAGTATGTTTTGCCACAATAAGGTTGTGAAGATCTTAAGACAGCTCATTGGTTTTATCCATCATGAGATGTTTCTTGTGTGGCATCCTAGTAATGAGACACCTTTTTACAGGCCATCGGTTGAACCAGCTGATATTATTTTTTCACATTATTTTTCATATTAGTGGCAGGATTGCTTTCTTCTTTACTGATAGATTTCAGCAGGTATCAGGACTTTCTATGGCTTTTTACACCTCTTTTTCTTCATGTGTTCAATACTTTTCCTGTGTCAGTTCTCATTATTATACATAACTTAATTTCTGAACATCTATGGTTTTATTTCTTTGTTTGGGTCTGTGTGGATTGGATGCATTGGATGTCAATAGCACCTGTAGCCCTATTTGGGGGGGGGGTATGAGTATTATCCCTCCCGCAACAGACTCTGGCGCTGACCTGTGTGTATAATGGGACCTGAAGCCTTCGCTGAAGGGAAGAGTGGGAACATATATGAAATATATCAGTGCCTCCACCCAGGATAGAGCCTCTGTACTACAGGGAGGATCTCTTCCTGGGACTTACCCATGAAGTACAGTTAGTAGCCTTAACAAGGATCACTGTACTAATCTCACAGTCTGAAGAATACATACAGATACCACATAAGGTTATAACAGTAGCTTTATAAGAATCAACAGGGTAATAATACATACATAAAATATACTCAGAACATAGCAATACTACTGTGGCATCCCAGAGCTGGCTATGGCTGGGCTGAGGGTGATCTCTGTGCATTGTATTATTTCCTGTTGCTTCATAGCCTGTGTGACATAGCAGGGGGTCCTGAGTCTCACACAACACAGCGCCACCTAGTGAGCCTCACACATGCATTACACCTCCCATAGGATTGAATAGTAACCAAATGTCCAATGGGAGGACATCGCCTGGGAAAAGGGGAGGAGTCAGCTGATCACTGGGTCCCCATGGTAACACCCCTGCAGGAAGGTCCTGCGTGTGAGGAGTTAGAAGTGTGGAGTGTTAGGAGGAGGAGGTGAGGAGATAAGTGTGATGTCCTGTGAAGAAAGCAGTGAGTTTAGTGCAGGAATCTCAAGTCCTAGACAGGCCCAGGAAGGTTGGAGAGCTGACATACTCCAGCTATTCAGAAGATCCTGTCCCCTGTCTGCCTAGCCATCGCCCTGAAGGAAGTCAAGCATCATTATCTTGTCAGCATGAGACTGTGGAGAGAACATTCTGGAACACGTGCTCCATAGCCAGTATCACAGGATCCAGGGGCCAAGGCCAGACCTGTGGAATATCCTGCCACCCTGACTATTGCACCCCGAAACTCTGAGCTATCAGGACCACATAACGTGAGTGGGGAATATTATGTACTAGTATCATGGTGGGCATCCTCCTATGAGCCAAATAGGAACCCAGATGCACCTGAGGGCTGTAACACTGAAGTATAAGGGGCTAGGAACACCTTTCATCAAGTCTACCCTGCACCCCAGGACTTTGCTGTGTCACCAGGCGTACCCCGTTATTGTGTACTGAAGAAACTGTTTAAGCATTTGTGCCTCCACACCCATGGAAGTAAAAGTTCAACTTTACAACCGTTTCTGTGTCTGACTCTGCACCGACAATCCCAACTGCAGCGTTACCTTCCATCTGGTCACCGCAAGAAAAACTGGCGTCACGAACAGGATACGGGTGTGTGCCATTTTGAGAAAGTCGCCACGAAAAGTGCGCCAAATTGTCTCCAGAGCATCGGTCTTTATTGTGGACTTTGCTAAGATCAAGTTTATTCCCTGAGAGTGCTTGCCACAAAGAGGGGGAGCCCTATACCCCTGAAGCAAGCCCTAAAGACTGTCCTCTCAGTGTGTTACAGCCCTGGAAGAGTTAAAACGCCCAGGACTTGTTTGCTGCGCCACATCGCTGTGTAAGAACGCCCACAAAGGGTTAACTGTACCTTGCAAAAGTGCGGGAGATTTTTAGCACTGCCCATGAGGCCAGGAGACCAATCTGCCGCCATCTTAGGAGAGCCCAGAATGCTGAGCGCAATGCTCCAGCGCACCCATACAAGAAAGTGAAAGGCGAACGTGCCAGCGCCATTTCTGACTCTCCGGTGCCGCATCACCGTCCCTGCTGTGCACCGCTGATCTCTGGTCCATGCTGCAGTTGCTGTCAGTGAGTACTGTGCCTCCCTGTCCTTGTCTTCAGTCCTCCCACGGCCCCAGCGAGTGTTTTCCGTGTACAGTGTCCGTGGGGAGTGCCACCATTAAAGAGGGGGAGCACACCGTCAGCCTGCATCACAGTGACTCTGTTAATAGCTACAGCATTCTTAAAGGGACAGCATTCCAAGTTGTAGTCTCCATTCCCTGCCAGCAAGCAGTTGAGTTTCTTAAAGAGACGGCGACCTAATTTCAGTCATACCTGCAAACAACATGACTGAGCAAAGTGACATTGTGCCATCTGTTTCTAGTGATCCAGCAGTGCCCATGGCGAGCAGCCTACCATTCTCCATGCCATTTTACCCTGGCGCACCATGGCTGCCGCGCTACAAAGGGGAGGCGCATACCCTCAGGGACTTTCGTGAGAAGATGCTGTCTCTCTTCCAGTTCTATCCTCTGAATACAGAACAGCAGATACAGATCCTGCTGGGCCAGCTTGAGGGTGCTGCAGCTAGGGAGGTCAAATCCTGGCCTGCCTCTGACAAAAGAACCCCTGGGCAAATTCTGGACAAACTCCAGGTGAACTTTGACGTGCGATCTGTCTCCGAGGTAAAGATGCGCTTCTTTTCCAGATGACAACTACCTGGTGAGACCCTGCGGGACTATGCTTTATCCCTCCAAGAGGCGTTCAGAGCTGTGGTGCAAGTGGATCCACGGGAAAATGTGGACTCTGATAAAATCTTGCTTGACTGCTTCATAGAAGGGGCGGGTACCACATTGCTCCAGAGTCAGTTGCGAATGCTTGCTGCACAACATCCCAGCATCACGTTTGCTGACTTCAAGGCCCTTGCCATCCAGGTCTTGGGACAGGAGCAGCCCCAGCCGAGCCCAGTCATCTGTGCTCCCTCACCTGGACCCTCAACAAGCATTTCTCCATTTGTCCTGCCACTACCTCTGGGTACCTCACCTGCTGCCCAAACTGCGCAGACTACACCAGCAGACTCCAGAGATGACCTCCTGGCCCGAGTGGATCATCTGACCCGTGCCATGGAACAGATCACCGTCCGTCTAGATCGTCTGACCCAGCCGTCTTCATCGTCCAGTGATCCTTTGCGAAGTCTCAACATCTCACCTGAGTCGCCACCCAGACGTCCGTCTTCAGTGAAACCTCCGCAGAGTGAGAGGCCATACTGTACCTATTGCCATAGATATGGACACACCAGGCCTCAGTGTTTTCAGTTAAACGGGCCACCCCCGAGGCCGTGGGCCGCCCCTCGGGAGGAAAGAAGAAGGGCCCAGGTGAATCTTCAGTGCCATTGTCACGCTTCGTCTCAGCCTGCCCACACATCACAATCCGGGTGAACGGCGTCCCTCTGACAGCGTTGGTGGACACTGGATCTCAGGTAACAACCCTGCGCAAGCAGGTGTTCCTTGAACATTGGGACTTAGGTGTGTTGAATAGAACATCTGACACATGGATAAATCTGTGTGGCAGCAATGGACAGCCCATACCACAGCAGGGTTATTGGGAACCCACTATTCAGATTGGGGACTTGAAACTGCCTAGACAGGGTGTAATTGTCACTGATGTAGAGGATGATAGGTTTGCAGTTGTAATATTAGGCATGAATGTTTTACGCCATTTCTTTGCAGAAGTGTTGGATGCCTTGCATTCCTCTCTCCTTACAGCTTCTCCCAGTGACCAGCAGACCATTCAGCGGGCCATTCGTGTACTCAATGCCCAGCACAAGTTCGCCAACAAACAAGGTGAAATTGGTCGAGTCTGGATCCAAGATACCCGTCCAGTAACCCTACAGCCTGGAACAGAAACTATGGTGTGGTGCCGTGCCCGTCCGGGCATAGAAAATCAGGACTACGAGGCCTTGCTACAACCCATACAGGTAGATGGCCAACCACTTGTCATGGCTGCCCGCAGCCTTGTCACAGTTTCCAATGGACGTGTTCCTGTCCGCTTAGTCAACTTGGGCGATGCTCCCGTGAACCTCCACAAGTTCCACTCTGTGGCCCTGCTACACCGGTTAGCACCAGAAGACATTCTCTCTGGTGATTCTACTGCCACACAGCGTTCCACCCAAGCTGCTGAGAACATTCAAAATGGAGCCACGAAGTCCTGGTGGGATGAATTGAACGTGGGAGACGCCAATACCCCTATAGAGCACATCAATGGGGTTCGCAATGTGGCCAAGCGTTACCAAAAGGCATTCAGCAAACACCCATTGGACTTTGGTAAGACCACGACCATACAACATCGCATTCTGACTGGCGACCACCATCCAATCAAGGAGCGTCACCGTCCAATACCACCAGCGATGTACCAACCGGTGAAAAAGTTGATCCAAGAGATGCGAGATGCTGATGTCATCCGGGAGAGTAACAGCCCCTGGGCAGCCCCGCTAGTCTTTGTCAAGAAGAAAGACGGAACCCTACGATTTTGTGTGGACTATCGTAAACTCAACAACGTCACGCACAAAGACGCATACCCATTGCCGCGGATTGAGGAATCTCTAACGGCTTTGGGATCAGCTACCTGTTTCTCGACCCTGGACTTAACCAGTGGATACTGGCAAGTCCCTATGGCGCCTGAAGATCGTGAAAAGACTGCGTTTACGACCCCGATGGGACTCTTTGAATTCAATAGTATGCCATTTGGGCTATGTAATGCCCCAGCCACATTCCAACGGCTTATGGAGAGGTGCCTCGGCCATGAGAATTTCCAGAGTGTGCTACTGTACCTGGACGATGTTATTGTATTCTCCCGGACATACCAAGAACACCTTCGTCACCTGTCCGAGGTATTCAAGGTACTTATACAGCACGGCCTAAAGGTGAAGCCCTCCAAGTGCTACCTGTTGAAACCCCAAGTTCACTACCTTGGGCATGTCGTGAGCGCACAAGGCGTCCAACCTGATCCTGAAAAGATCACTGCAGTCCAGAACTGGCGAAGACCAACTACCGTCAAAGAAGTCCGAAGCTTCCTTGGATTCGCAGGTTACTACCGGCGTTTCATACCACACTTCGCCCAAGTAGCCGAGCCTCTGAACGAGTTGTTGCGCGGTTGTCCCAGAGAAAAATACAACCGAAAGCTTCCGGTAGACTGGACAGCGCGTCAAGAGGAAGCCTTTCAAGCGCTTAAAGCACTTCTGACGCAACCACCAATTCTAGCCTATCCCGACTACAGTCAGCCATTCCGCTTGTACACAGATGCAAGTCACCAAGGTTTGGGTGCAGTGTTGTCCCAGGTTCAGGACAACAAAGAGCGAGTCATCGCCTACGCCAGCAGGAGTCTGAGAGGCGCGGAGAAGAACGACCAGAACTATAGTTCTTTCAAACTCGAACTTCTGGCGCTTGTCTGGGCCGTGACAGAGAAGTTTAAAGACTACTTGGCTGCCACACCCTTTACCGTGTACACAGATAACAATCCGTTGGCGCATCTGGACACTGCTCGACTGGGAGCCCTTGAACAACGGTGGGCCTCAAGACTCGCGAATTACAAATTCTCTGTCAAGTATCGCAGTGGCAAGTCCAACGCTAACGCTGATGCACTCTCAAGGTTGCCTGTGGGAGAAGAACCACCCCGAGAAGACATCTGGGAAGAGGTGGAGATGCCACCATTCTACAACAAGTTTGCCCAACAGGTTGCTATTGGTGTCCCTGTAGAAGGAGAATCTCTGGCGAAAACAGCTGCCGAATCCCTCCAGGAGCCATCTCTGTGGAAAACGTTCCAAGAAGAGAGCAGAGTTTTAGGAGAATTGTCAGATTTCCTGCTTACAGGAAGAATACCAACCCGTGTAAAGAGAGGTCTTCATGACGTGGAATTAAAACGCCTTTGGCGACAGAGGAAGCGCCTGTTTGTCCAACGAGGCCTTCTACATAGAAACACTCTTGATCCTGTCACAGGTGAAAGGCTTCATCAGATCCTCGTACCAAGAAGAGACGCACAGATGATACTTGAGGCGTATCATGACAGATCCGGTCACTTCGGGGTACAAAAGACCGAAGCTACCATCCGTCGTCGCTTCTATTGGGTTGGGATGAGGAGTGACATTGAGAGTTGGTGCCGAGAGTGTCCCGCCTGTAGTATCACCAAGGAAGGTCGAAGAGATCAGAAGGCCCCTCTACATCCAATTAAGACTCAAAAGCCGTGTGAAATTGTTGCTCTGGACCATGTGAAGTTGGGTCCCACACGTTCCGGCTACAGCTACGCTCTGACAATGGTGGATCATTACTCCAAGTTCCTTGTCATCGTGCCTGTCAGAGATCTTACAGCAAGAACTACGGCTGAGACCTTCTACGCAGAGTTTGTCCGCCATTACGGTTGTCCTGAGCATATCCTCACCGACCGTGGATCGGCGTTTGAATCCCAATTGTTCCGTGAGCTGTGTCAGTTCCAAGACTGCAAGAAGTTGCGAACCACAGCGTATCACCCTCAAGGGAATGGTATGTGCGAGAAGGCAAATCAAGTGATCATCGGCATGCTAAGAACAGCCGCAGTTACACCTGGTGTTGAGTGGCCTGAGCGTATCAAGGACTTGGCCTATATTTACAACAACACACCCCAAACATCTACGGGATATGCACCATTATATCTAATGTTTGGAAGACAAGGTCAACTTCCTTCAGACTTAACCCTTGGTGTGAAGGTCCCTGACACCATCAATCCACTACCCATAACAGACTGGGTTGTTGAACACCGCCGACGTATGGAGGAAGCTAAAGAGATAGTTGAAACGCGCATGGATGAGGTTCGTAGGAGACAACAGGAGGATTACAACCATCACGCCCATGCAGCGCCCCTGAAAGTTGGCGACCGTGTATGGTTAAGGAATAACCATCGGAATGGGAAATTGGATCCATTCTGGGAGAAAGAACCATACAGTGTCATCTCCATACCATATCCTGAATCCGACGTGTATGAGATCTCTAAACCTGGGAGACAGCCCCAAGTAGTACACCGAAACCGTCTGAAGCTGTGCCTTAAAGAAGGACTACCCACAGAGGTGCCCCCAGCTGAGACAACGAGTACAGAGATCTTGTCACCTTCTGAAGCGAAAGAGAGACCCCCAACGTTAACTGAGCTTATGTGGGCGCCTAAACTACTACCATTTAGCTGTTATCCACCAATTGCTCTAGTGCAAGAGAACCCTTCGACAGATGATTTAATTGATTTCAGTGACTCTGTTCCTGATTCAAATCTCGTTCCACTTAGGCGTTCTGAGCGTACCACAAAAGGCATACCTCCAACACGCTATAGTGATGCCATGGCTGTCCTTGAGTAAAAGAGGTTAACTGTCTCTGCTTCTGTATATATGTTATTCCTGCTCTGATTACATTAATGTTTTTCCTGTGTGTATATACAGTATATATATATAATATCTTGCCATGTAATATAGTATTTACATTTATATGCAACAATCCAAGCCATAGTGCCTGGCTCACCGAGCCAAGGAAGTTCTGTTACCCCATTGCGGTATGGACATTCGTGCTAGAGTGCCTACTCTTCCTTACAGAAAGGACTGTTTATTGTTTCTCAGAGAGACTCTCATGATAATGGACACTCACGAAATTTGTGCCAGAGAGCCTCTGGACCCATTTGCACTACTGTTGTTTCTATATGGACTGTCTGATGGTACCGCCAAAAGGTTCCATAAGTCTGAGTTTAATTATCTCTCCGTTACCCTTCAGACTTCTCATGGACATTCCAGGACTATGCCGGGAGGTCTTACCTCAAGTTTCTAAGTATTATATTTTTCTAAACTGTTAGTGACATTTGCACTTTATTCGTATTTATTAACGTTATGTTACATTTCTCACCTTCACCCCAGCCCGTCGCCGAGGTCGGCTCAGTGAAAGAGGGGGAGTATGTGGCATCCCAGAGCTGGCTATGGCTGGGCTGAGGGTGATCTCTGTGCATTGTATTATTTCCTGTTGCTTCATAGCCTGTGTGACATAGCAGGGGGTCCTGAGTCTCACACAACACAGCGCCACCTAGTGAGCCTCACACATGCATTACACCTCCCATAGGATTGAATAGTAACCAAATGTCCAATGGGAGGACATCGCCTGGGAAAAGGGGAGGAGTCAGCTGATCACTGGGTCCCCATGGTAACACCCCTGCAGGAAGGTCCTGCGTGTGAGGAGTTAGAAGTGTGGAGTGTTAGGAGGAGGAGGTGAGGAGATAAGTGTGATGTCCTGTGAAGAAAGCAGTGAGTTTAGTGCAGGAATCTCAAGTCCTAGACAGGCCCAGGAAGGTTGGAGAGCTGACATACTCCAGCTATTCAGAAGATCCTGTCCCCTGTCTGCCTAGCCATCGCCCTGAAGGAAGTCAAGCATCATTATCTTGTCAGCATGAGACTGTGGAGAGAACATTCTGGAACACGTGCTCCATAGCCAGTATCACAGGATACAGGGGCCAAGGCCAGACCTGTGGAATATCCTGCCACCCTGACTATTGCACCCCGAAACTCTGAGCTATCAGGACCACATAACGTGAGTGGGGAATATTATGTACTAGTATCATGGTGGGCATCCTCCTATGAGCCAAATAGGAACCCAGATGCACCTGAGGGCTGTAACACTGAAGTATAAGGGGCTAGGAACACCTTTCATCAAGTCTACCCTGCACCCCAGGACTTTGCTGTGTCACCAGGCGTACCCCGTTATTGTGTACTGAAGAAACTGTTTAAGCATTTGTGCCTCCACACCCATGGAAGTAAAAGTTCAACTTTACAACCGTTTCTGTGTCTGACTCTGCACCGACAACATCAGGGCGCCCCAAACACCAGCAGTCGGCACAGTATAGGGGAAGCGCCCCGGGGGAACAATCACCACCAACATTTGTGCAGCCCCCTCATCACCGGTACCAGTGGTGGTAACGTGGGACAGCACCAGCGCGGCGCCCGGGGGCCCGGGGGCGGGGGCGGGGCGGGGGGGGGGGCCCCCCGGCCCCAAAGGGGGGGGGGGCCCCCCCGGGGGGGGGGCGGAAAAAAAAAAAGGGGGAGGCCCCGGGGGGGGTGGGGTATAGGGGGGGGTAAAAAATATAAATATATAGCAAGAGTCCAGTGCACAATACCTCCAGGCAACAGAAGAGATGCAGGGGCCCCTGTGGATGACTGTGGATCCTCGGATTCTTCCAGGAGATGACAGACAGCCGATCAGGAGATGATGATGGTGGTGAGATTCTTCACAGGCAGCAAACAGGGCGACGGTGACGGCAGTAGATGCAGGCCTGACTACCCTAACACTGAGTCCTTAACCTGCCAGCTAAACTACTAGTGCCACCGGGCCTCTAACTAGCTAGTTGGCCTTCGGAAGCCTAACCTATCACTGCCCTGAACTATATATATATATATGGATCCCTAACTACGGTTACTAGCTAGGTCCTGTGAGTATATAGGGGGTAACACATACCTAACTATATACTGTGAAGTAAAGAGGAACAAGTGGCTCTTAGACTCCCCCAGACACAACATGTCTGTCTCAGCAGCTCTGCTCACATCTCTCCCCCCAGCAGCTCTGCCTCACATGTGTCTGACTCACTGTATTTACAAAACAAAACTTGCACTAAATGCCTGGGGTCTCTGAAGCCAAACTGCAGGGGCAAAGAAGCCAGATACATTATATACTAGTAGAAATGGCAGTTCCCTACACTCTCCCTCTGGTGAAATCTTTACGTCACGTCAAAGACATACAAAGTCATAGTATACAGTCAACATTACCAATGACAATATCAATATGGTTGCTTTTGCATTTACAGAGTCACAACAGGTTAATAGGTATACATGCCAGCAGGAGCGAAAATTGGTAACATATTGACCAAAGTGGACACTGCACCCACCCAAGCATGGTATAAATGAGGCTGAGTAGTAAATCTGGGGTCCCCCAAACTATCATATGTCAGCATAGGTGGAGGGTGTCTAATTCTCTCTCCTCTCCGTACCTCTCTCTGAGGTAAACTAGCATGTCCAGGCCCTAAACTAGGGTTGTCTGCCATGGGAGGGGATGGTGCTGGTGGCGTAGGAGAGCTAGATCCCTGCTCATCTGTAGACACAGATCTAGGTACGAATTCTGGAGTTTGAGGGTTCATAGGTCTCCCTGAAGGAGAAGATACTGGTGATCTAGGAACTTCAGGAGCCACAGTCCAATCACTCTCAGGAGTTTCAGGAAGGTCAGGTGGAATATCGGCTAAGGACTGTGGAGAATCGCAGGCCGAGCCATCATTGGAGATATCCATACCATCAATCTGAGGTACAGGCAACAAATGATTTCTATGCCAAGTCCTGATCCTCCCGTCCCGTCCTTTTATCTTGTAGACTGGTATTCCAGGCAACCGATCTACCACTGTAAAGAGTTCACTCCGCCATCGATCAGCCATCTTATGTTTTGCAGATGCTCCCAAATTCCGTAGCAGAACATGGTCCCCAGGGTTCAATTCTCGGTATCTTACTCGAAGATCAAATCTCCTTTTATTTCCTTCATTCACTTTGGCTGCATTTTCCTCAGCCAGCTGATAAGCACTCTTAAGCGTTTCTTTCAAACGTGCCACGTATCGGTAATGATCTCGATGACTGATACCATCGGTAGAGACTCCCAACAAGATGTCAATAGGTAGCCTAGGCTCTCTTCCAAACATCAGAAAGTATGGTGAATATCCTGTGCTCTCGTGCCTTGTACTATTATAGGCATGCACCATAGCCTCCACTTTTCTACTCCAGGATCGCTTATCCTCAATTCGTAAGGTACCAAGCATATCAAGTAAAGTCCTGTTAAATCTTTCAGGAAGGGCATCTCCCTCTGGATGGTAAGGCGTCGTCCGACTTTTGCGGATGTTCAACAACTGAAGTAACTCTTTGATCAGGTTACTCTCAAAATCCCGGCCTTGATCAGAATGCAACCGGTGTGGTAAGCCATAATGGATAAAATACTTTTCCCAAAGCACTCTTGCAACAGTGACTGCTTTTTGATCCTTAGTCGGAAAGGCTTGAGCATATCGTGTGAAGTGATCAGTCACCACCAATACATTTCCAAATCCTCTGGAGTCGTTGTCAATACAAAGGAAGTCTATGCAGACAAGATCCATGGGGCCCGAACTCTTCAAGTGTCCCATGAAGGCCGCTCGAACCGGGACAGTCTTCCTCTGCAAACATCTGCGACAGCACCTACACAGACGAGTCACGGTATCTCTCATTTTGGGCCAGTAGAATCGGTCTTGTATTAGGCCATAAGTCTTCTCAGGTCCCAAATGACCATGATAATCATGCAGACTTCGGAAAATCATCTTCTGAAAGCAGCTTGGAATAACTAGTTGGCGCCTTCCAGGGTGATCATGATACAGCACCACACGATAAAGTAGGCCATTGTCTATTTCAAACTTCTCCCAATCTCGTAGAAGTTGACTGCATTCAGAGGGTAGGGATGTCTTTAACATTTCTCTGTCTTGAGAACTCACTGCTTGATAAAGAGGTCCAATTAAAGGATCAGTCTTTTGACTCCAGATCATTCGCTTTGAAGATATAGAACAACTCTCAAAGGATCCTAAAGCGGCAGGGTAGGCAAACATGTCTGGTACAGCTTCGGGACCTCCCCCAATAGAGTCAATAAGCCGAGTTTCAGAAAAGGCTACTCGGTCTTCAACTACAGCAGCCATGGCACACAAAGCTCCTACTCCAGGACTTGGCACTTCTTCCCATTCATCCACTACTTCCGGACTAGGTAATCCAGGCCGTCTTGATAGAGCATCTGCCCCAATGTTCTTAGGCCCCGATTTATACTTGAGTGTGAATTGGTAGTTGGATAAAGCTGCCAACCAGCGATGTCCTGTAGCATCGAGTTTAGCGGTTGACAAAACGTATGTCAGTGGATTGTTGTCTGTTCTTACTTCAAACGTGGCTCCGTATAAATAGTCATGTAATTTATCAACAATGGCCCACTTGAGCGCCAAAAACTCCAATTTATGTACTGGATAATTTTTTCTCGCTGGGAGAAAGACTTCGACTTATGAAAGCTATGGGCCGTAACCCGGCCGGGTATTCTTGGTGCAGCACGCCACCTAATCCTTCAAAGCTGGCATCTACATGTAGCACATATGGCTTATGTGCATCAGCATAAGCCAGAACGGGAGCTTCTGTCAATTTCTTCTTCAACAACTTAAATGCTTCTTCACAATCCGCAGTCCACCTATCGCCAAAAAGGCTTTTGGAAGACCCTTTCTTCTTTCCCGGATCTCCTGCATCACTCTTCAACAGGTCGAGGAGGGCTCGAGCAATTTTTGAATATCCTTCCACAAATCGTCGATAGAATCCACAAAACCCCAAGAAAGATTGCAACTCCGTAATATTTTGCGGTCGGGGCCAATTCACCACAGCTTCAATCTTACCAGGATCGGTAGCAACTCCTTCAGCAGAAACAATATGACCTACATAAGTGACCGAAGATCTACAAAATTTGCATTTGTCAGCCGACAACTTCAGCCCCTGTTCATTTAAGCGATGGAGTACTCTCATGAGTCGTTCTTCATGTTCTTCCAGCGTCTTTCCAAACACAATAATGTCATCAAGATATACAAGGCATTCCCGGGGCACTAAATCACCTAACACTCTTTCCATCAACCTTTGGAACGTTGCTGGCGCACCTTTTGTACCTTGCGGCATACGAGTGAACTGAAAGAAACCCAAGGGGCATATGAAGGCTGTCTTTTCCTGATCCTCAGGTGCCATTGGGACTTGATAGTATCCCGATCTTAGGTCCAGCACTGTGAACCAACAGTTTCCATTCAGAGCTTCCAGAGCTTCTTCAATTCTCGGCAGTGTATACTGATCAGGTAAGGTTCTCCGGTTCAGAGTTCTGTAATCCACACATAGGCAAATTGCTCCAGATTTTTTTCTTACCACCACAATAGGTGAGGCATAGGGGCTCTTACTGTCCACAATGATCCCCTGACCTTTCATTTGCTGTAGAGTCTGTCTTAACTCATCAACATCCTTTGGAGCAACTCTCCGTGGTCGCTCCCGGAAGGGGAGTAGAATCGGTCAATCGGAAAGTGTGTTGAGCACTTTTAGCACAACCTACATCCATATCATCCATGGAGAACACTTCCGATAATTCAGACAACTTCTGTGTCAGTCGCTGATTCCAGGCCTCTGGTAAATGTGGATCACTCAAGTCAAGATTGAGATTAGGGATTGCATCTCGGATTTGAATCCTGCACACTTCAGCGTATGGATTTACTCCAAGCACAGGGTAGCAGTGGGCCACATTCTGGTATGGTCCAATTACAATCGGATGCGGTGAACAGTTCCTCACTGTCACACAGGTAGATAACTCCACTTTATTTCTCCAGTCCTTTCTCTCTGGGATCACCATCCAGCCATTCTGGTTAATCATTTCTTCAGGGGTTTCCATAAGGACATAACTCCCCCCTTCAAGCAAATCGGGAGCAATGCTGGAGGCTACTCTCAGAATTCTCTCCCCGCCGGCAGGAACTTCCACGGTTCTCTCACCGATATGATATACCATTCCATGTCGATAGCCAGTAGACAGGGCATCACAGAGTTCTCTAAGATCAGAAGATATATTCACCGGCTGAGCTGCAGGGTTCCAATCTCTTCCAAGAAACTTCTGAAAAGCATAATGCACTGCGGGACAATTAGTGCCAAGTATCACAGGAGCTGCACAAGAATCCCCTGTATCAGGACAGACAAGAGCCGTAATCTTCATGGGAGCGACACTCTGATCTTCTAATTCAGGGACAGCTATAACTACTTGTAGGCTGCCATCTACAGGATATGATCCTGAATTAAGCCCCCACAATTTCATTTGTCCTGTAGACTGAAGAGGTATATCCCTCAGATACTTTTGGTAGAACGAGCGATAAATCAGGGTCACTTGAGATCCTGTATCAAACAGGGCAGGAGCGGCATGACCATTGACAGTGACTTTGACAACGGACCTGGAGCCCGCGATAGCGCCTCTGGTATTTACTCGGCCCGCCTTCCTTCGGTGTCTTTGATTCTGAATAGAGAAGACAGCACTGTGTCTCAATCCCTCACTGTCCTCCGTACACTGTCTGGCACTATGGCCCGTCTGACCACATTTATAACAGGTTCTAGCATCCTTCCTCCATTGAGTGGCAGTGGGTGGAGTGGCGGACTGTCTAAGTTCTGACCGCTCCGCTGGTTTGTCCTTGTTTGAATTAGGAACAACATCTTCTTTAGAGATGCTTTTCGCTTTCTTAGGGGTACTAAAACTAATGTCAGCTTCTTGTTTCTTCACTAACTTCATTAAGTCAGGAAATGGAAGGACTCTATCAGATAGTAAGACCTTGAGTACTTGAGCAAGAGGATGATGAGGTTGTAACCCTCTCACCAACTGACTGGTTCTCATAGCGTCTACCTCTGAAGTAGATATAGCTGCGTGGTACACCAGACGTGAAAGAAGTAGCTGTAAACGGTTAATAAAAGTAGAGACATTTTCCCCTTCTTTTTGACGAACCATTCGGTAATCAGCAACCATCTGGGCAAGGTCATAGTATGGCTCAAAGTGATCAGACAGTACTTGTATATAGTCCAATGCACTCACTCCTTCATGAGAGTCTCTGTACAAGCGGATCAATTCTGCAGCAGGAGACCGCAAACTTTCACTGATACGCTGCCGCTTGCCTTCTTCAGAGCAAGACCATTCCTTCAGGCATTGGAGAGTATGTTCTTTCCATATCTCAAAGTTTTCCTCCCCTTGTGGTACTGGGACATTACCAGAGAATACTTTTAGTTTCTTGTAGTGAGTGGCCTGCAGGCCCTGAGCTAACATTTCAGTCAGCCTGGCTAAAGTGCTAATAGCACTGTCACTAGAGGAACTGCTAGCGACGGCCATACTGGGGGGGTAACTGGCTGAGCGGGGTTCTTCCTTTACCTGAACCAGGGGAGGAACAGGAGGTCGGTAATCCCATGTAGTAGCTAGTGGGAGGTTCCCCTCTGAGCTATATCGCTTCTCCATATCAATGACTATTCCCACTTCTAAATCTCAGCAGTGCCTCCAAATGTAGCCCTATTTGGGGGGGGGGGTATGAGTATTATCCCTCCCGCAACAGACTCTGGCGCTGACCTGTGTGTATAATGGGACCTGAAGCCTTCGCTGAAGGGAAGAGTGGGAACATATATGAAATATATCAGTGCCTCCACCCAGGATAGAGCCTCTGTACTACAGGGAGGATCTCTTCCTGGGACTTACCCATGAAGTACAGTTAGTAGCCTTAACAAGGATCACTGTACTAATCTCACAGTCTGAAGAATACATACAGATACCACATAAGGTTATAACAGTAGCTTTATAAGAATCAACAGGGTAATAATACATACATAAAATATACTCAGAACACAGCAATACTACAACAACCAGCAAGTCCTCAACCGTCTTAGGTTATATACCCGGGTATATATATAAATATATAGCAAGAGTCCAGTGCACAATACCTCCAGGCAACAGAAGAGATGCAGGGGCCCCTGTGGATGACTGTGGATCCTCGGATTCTTCCAGGAGATGACAGACAGCCGATCAGGAGATGATGATGGTGGTGAGATTCTTCACAGGCAGCAAACAGGGCGACGGTGACGGCAGTAGATGCAGGCCTGACTACCCTAACACTGAGTCCTTAACCTGCCAGCTAAACTACTAGTGCCACCGGGCCTCTAACTAGCTAGTTGGCCTTCGGAAGCCTAACCTATCACTGCCCTGAACTATATATATATATATGGATCCCTAACTACGGTTACTAGCTAGGTCCTGTGAGTATACAGGGGGTAACACATACCTAACTATATACTGTGAAGTAAAGAGGAACAAGTGGCTCTTAGACTCCCCCAGACACAACATGTCTGTCTCAGCAGCTCTGCTCACATCTCTCCCCCCAGCAGCTCTGCCTCACATGTGTCTGACTCACTGTATTTACAAAACAAAACTTGCACTAAATGCCTGGGGTCTCTGAAGCCAAACTGCAGGGGCAAAGAAGCCAGATACATTATATACTAGTAGAAATGGCAGTTCCCTACACACCTTTAGAAATAAATTTACTCAGAAAATTGGTGACTTGTCCAATACTTAATTCACCCACTCTACATAGGCAGGAGTTTAATGTTTATAGTGGCATCCCCTCCTCCAGGCCAATAGTCTCCAGAGGTGCTGCAGTTTGTCAGTGCCTGGCTTAACCCCATGCTGTCTGTGTATACAAGAGCTTCTCTGTCCTAAATAATATGCATTATTTTACTCATTGGTCTTCCCTGCTCTCTTCCCACTTGTCATTAAAGTGGTTGTCCAGTTTCGGACGAATATTAAGAGACAAATGTTATTGTTTGTATAATGAAAAGTTATACCATTTTCCTGTATACTTTTTGTATCAATTTGTCACAGATTTCTAGATCTCTGCTTGCTGTCCCTCATTCTTCTTACTTACAGTGGATAAAAATCAGTCTGTGGCCATGTGATATACAGTCCATGGTCATGTTATGGACACACAGGTGCACAGCTTGTTACAGTCACAGCAGAGTAATCAGACATCTGCAGCTGTGCATCTGTGTATCCATCACATGACCATGGGCTTATCCACTTTAAGTAAGCAGAATCAATGACAACAAGGAGAGACCTAGAAAACCGAGAGGATACAAAAAATATTTTAGACAACCACTTTAAAGCTGAGGCCCACATTGCGGAAATGCAGCTTTTTTGTTGTTGCAGATTTTGTTGCGTTTTTGTGAGCCAAAGCCAAGAATGACTACAAAAGTAATAGGAAATATATAGAAATTATTTACTTTCCACTCAATCTACTCCTGGTTTTGGTTCAAAAAACAGCAGCAAAATTTGCAACACAAACCTTGGGTCGGAAGCAGCACTGGCTTCCAGGTCGTTCTATTATGTGTAGTTCTGTATTTAGCCAATTTAAGAGCTTATTCATATGGCCGTGTTCCATCCGTGGACTGGCCACGACTGTGAAAGGAACTCACTGCATCCTAGTGGAATACGGTGCAGTGAGCTCTCAAATAGGTCGAGGAGCAATGTTGTACTAATCTGGTGTAAGCTCTGAGTTCAGTACAGTAGTGCACCAGTATGATGTTAAAGGATTTGTGCAGACATGCTCTCCTAATTCAGTTTGACATCAGACTTGGATAAACGCCAAGTCATATTGAGTAAGTCTTCCAAATTCCTTAAAAATAGTCTGATTATATTTAGTCACTTACAGTGGGGAAAAAAAGTATTTAGTCAGCCACCAATTGTGCAAGTTCTCCAACTTAAAAAGATGAGAGAGGCCTGTAATTGACATCATAGGTAGACCTCAACTATGAGAGACAAAATGAGAACAAATATCTAGAAAATCACATTGTCTGATTTTTTTAAGAATTTATTTGCAAATTATGGTGGAAAAATAAGTATTTGGTCACCTAAAACAAGCAAGATTTCTGGCTCTCACAGACCTGTAACTTCTTCTTTAAGAGGCTCCTATGCCCTCCACTCATTACCTGTAGTAATGGCCCCTGTTTGACATTGTTATCAGTATAAAAGACACCTGTCCACAATCTCAAACAGTCACACTCCAAACTCCACTATGGTGAAGAACAAAGAGCTGTGGAAAGACACCAGAAACAAAATTGTAGACCTTCACCAAGCTGGGAAGACTGAATCTACTGTACAATAGGCAAGCAGCTTGGTGTGAAGAAATCAACTGTGGAAGCAATAATTAGAAAATGGAAGACATCCAAGACCACTAATATTCTCCCTCGATCAGGGGCTCCACGCAAGATCTCAACCCGTGGGGTCAAAATGATCACAAGAACGGTGAGCAAAAATCCCAGAACCACACGGGGGGAACTAGTGAATGACCTGTAGAAAGCTGGGACTAATGTAACAAAGGCTACCGTCAGTAACACACTATGCCGCCAGGGACTCAGATCCTGCAGTGCCAGACGTGTCCCCCTGTGAACCGAGAGCAAGGCAGGTGGTTTGGACTCCGCAACCAGAAATGAACGCACACGCGGTAGTTCAAGAAAAAAAATATATATTTACTATAAGTTAATAAAGGCTAGTTAAAGGTAAAATGACAGGGCTAAAGACAAGCAAAATATACAATATAGCATGAACAATTTCAAGGCAAATTCTGCAATGGTTTCTACTTTTACTCTGTCCACTTCTGCAGTATGGACACTGAATGAACAATATACTCAAAACTATCCCTAACTGACCCTGACTTCACATTTGGGTGCACCCCCTTTTCCCCAGTGGTCCAGGTGGACCGCTTACAGTCCGTAGAAGCGCGCGGTGGGGCCCAAAGTCGGTCCTTTCTTTTATAGTGAAGCGTCCTCTCCTCACGGTTATCAGGATCTTGGGAGAAATGAAGTCCTCTTTAACAGACAGGGAAACCAACTGAATGCAATGTAATCCAACAGCAGATTCCACTCAGCACACTGACAGTCCTGCCGAATCCATACACTGAGCTGGGATGTAAGCCGGGATTTAGCAGGTGCCGTCCAGTACATCAACAGCACTGCGAGTCTCTATCTGTGGTATCCATATACACAGTCACAATGTCAGTCTCACTGATCAGCCACTGAGCACAGTTCCTTTCACGTGGACTCACTAGTCCTGTTGTCTCTTTACACTCTGTTTGTCTCTGGACCAAGATACAGCTTAGCTGTACAGAAAAATCTCCACACCAGTTCAATACAACACTTGTCAAGATGGCTGCTGCTCTCTGTCTCGTCACTTCCTGCTTCTCTGCTCACACTCTGTCTGCAGAACAGGCAAGCTGACATAAAAGGGGGGGGGGTCTCACTCCAGCATCATGTCACAATTACAATGGCTGCTGTCTTAAAGGAACAGAATCACAGAAATACATTCAACATTAACAGTTTATACAGACAAATGAAGCTAAGACAACATTGGCTGTCTCTTACATATTCCCCCCCACTAAGATGGCAGTCCCGCCATGACGATATCCAGAGGGTGTACTATGCACAGGGGGAGAACCGAGAGGCAGGCCAAACAAACTCACCGCGCAACCGAACAGGGGGAAACCAGCATTTGGCCAGTGGCCGCGAGGACCGGGGAATATGGGGGCGCAGCTATGGGCGAGAAGGACCAGCGGATTCCGCACCAGAGGGGGCACAGGCCGGAGATACAGTAGTCACAGGGGAACATCCCCAGGAGCAGGGAGGCCAACAATCATCCTCCCGCGGAGGCCCATCGCACCCCATTCTCTGACGGGGAGCTCATTCACATTGGCAGGCCCACGGATGTCCCCAGAAGACACAGGGCAACAAGGGAAGTACCGAACACAATCAGTTCCTCTTCTGGACCGGACACGGCCCACGCAACTGCGGCCAACAACACGATACGGCAAAGCCTCCATCTGCTTTCCAATTCCCTTGGGGTCTTCAGAACCCAAAGACCGGCGCGACGCAGACCCTCTCCGGCCATCCGAAGCTGGGAAAGCACGCCCAAGACCATACAGGCTGCACGAAAGCGGAAGGCAAGTGGAATCAGCATATGCCAAGATTGGGGCTGTTGTCAGGCATCCTTCAATGCCTGGAAGGCTTGTTCCTGTCAGGTCCCCACCACGGACCGGTCTGGACCACCGGAGGCCCGAGGAGAGCATAAGGGGCGCTACCTTGGCGAAATCCTTAATAAACCGCGATAGAACCGGCTACCCAAGGAACGCCCCACTTCTCGCAGGGAGCGGATCGGCCAATCTGAACAGCCGCATCTGCCTCTGATGGTCTCACCCCTTCTCCGATACGCGGGACCCAAGTAATCAATTCAGATTGGAACAACCGACATTTACTGGGTTCAATGAGCCATGTTCCCGCAACGAAATACTTGCCCCAACTGGTGGAGATGGCTCAAAGGCGCAGAATACACATAATGTCATCCAAGAGAGAGAGGAACCAAAGTGAAGCACCGAGACATTTCTCCATCAACCGCGAAACGTTCCGGGGCAGTCAACCGAAGGGCATCGGTAAATTCGTATAGTCCCAGGGCAAGAGAAGCGCTCCCTGTCGGGCCATCGGCACCGCCAATACCCACTAGCCAGATCTAGGAGGAGAAGTACCGGGCCCCCAGCGCGAGAGGGACCCCAACCGTGGCAAGGGGAGGAACGACGGGCAAGCGTAACCCGATAGTCACGCAAAATGGATGGAGCCATCTTTTTTCTTACTAACACCACAGGAGCCGCCCAGGGACTCTGGCTCTTGGATGATCCCACCCGAGCACAGCTAACAGTTCTTCACTCCGATACAACTGTGGAGGAATTTGTCGGAGCGCCTCTAATTGGAGGGGTGTCTCCTGTGGGAATCTCATGGTAGATCCCTGTGGTACACCAAAATCTTCAGCATACCGTGCAAAGGTGGCTGGTCCCCACAACAGCTCATCTACCTTCTGCACCCATTCCAGAGAACAGAACTTACACCACTCATCTGTTCTCGAATTGCACAGCCATTCCATTCAGAGGTGGGTTCCTCATCTTCTCCCATGGACACAGTTACGGTCCACTCATCCCTTTCAGTCGGCTTCAGCTGCATTGGAGTTGCTTTCCTTACTTCCTCCGGAGTCACATAGATGTTAGCCAGCAGCCTCCCTGGGGTCAGGTCCACACTCTGGTCCTGAGTGTTTACACATCGAAGTGGTACTCTTCCATTGCGAACTATTGCCAAGGAAGGGCCACTAGCAGATCAACACCTCCTCGGCTGCCTGCAGTGGTTCTACCAACACAGCTATGCCCTCTAGTTTCCGACAGGTGCCTACGGGCATGGACACTATTGTCTCCCGACTGGGTGGCAGTGTAACTTTTGTATGCAAAGGAACTGAAATTCGAGCCAGAGGACGCTGTGCATCTGAACTTTTCTGTAAGCCACATGTCCGGATCAGCCTCTGGAAAGCTGTTTGAGTAGGCCGATGGGTGGTGGTTTCTTTCCAATAACCGTGACCTTTCTTTTCAAAGAGGATCTGATCTAATTCTTTTAACACATTCATCCCCAAAATGACAGGGACCTTTACTTCATGTGACTCCTGTACCACCACAATGCCTTTCCTACCAGATCTGGCCACATACCCGGACACACCAGGCCACCCCCACGACGGAACTGGTAACTGGAGGAACGACGAAGAGGGGACAATTCACATGTTGCCGGAAGACCGATAACAGCCTACCAAGGTACGTACTTGGGAACCCGTGTCAATCACCCGGAACCGAACCACAGCAGAGAGACAGATAAGCGCCCAAACCACGTCCAAAGTTTGTCGCGCAACAGAGAAGGGCCACCGCCACACCCCAACAACAACCGCGTCCGCGACCAGCGTGGAACCGAAAAAAAAGACACCAGGGGGGGGGGACTGACGCTGGGTGTGGATGGCTAACCCATCTCCAGCCTGGAAGTCTGCAACATAGACTGCTCACACAACGAGTGTGCAAGTGTCCAGTTCTTGCAGTTTCTGCATTACTGTGAGAATTCTTAACCGTCCCCACTGTCTCTGAGCCAGAACTAGCCCCCTGTGACAAAGTAACTCCAACTGCGGTCTGCGGCCCGGGACCATACTATTGGCACGGGAGATGGCCTCTACCTGTACATCATGGAATAGCATCAGTCTCTCGTCGTATAAAATCCTGCATAGTCACAGTTAAACTGCCGTCACGTACCCCAGGACAAACTGGTCACGGAGAGTCCGATCAGGGTTACAGAAGGCTGGCGAGCCCCCCCTCCGAAACTCGGAGCAGTTCTTGTAGGGCATTTGCATATTGGGGAAGGCTTTCATTCTCCTGTTGTACCCCTGGAAGAACCGAGCCTGCAGAGACCCCAGCAATGCAGTTTCTCCATAGATGGTTTCTAGAATCTGGACTACTTGCTCAAATGTCTGCCTTGTCAAATGGCCTCAGTATCACCGTGGTCTTAGCATCCCCTTGTAATGTCAATAGCTAGCTCTACTAGTACCTGGTGCGGTCTGGTACATTCGCTGTATCACGTATCTGTTCCACCCACAACCACTGACATATTATGCCATCAAAAGCTAACTGACTCATATAGCCCCTGCTGGCATTCTTCCTCCAGCACCACTCCCGAACGGGGCGCACCGCCATCTGGAAGCGGATCCTGCCGACTACGCCAATTGTGAACCGAGAGCAAGGCAGGTGGTTTGGACTCCGCAACCAGAAATGAACGCACACGCGGTAGTTCAAGAAAAAATATATATTTACTATAAGTTAATAAAGGCTAGTTAAAGGTAAAATGACAGGGCTAAAGACAAGCAAAATATACAATATAGCATGAACAATTTCAAGGCAAATTCTGCAATGGTTTCTACTTTTACTCTGTCCACTTCTGCAGTATGGACACTGAATGAACAATATACTCAAAACTATCCCTAACTGACCCTGACTTCACATTTGGGTGCACCCCCTTTCCCCAGTGGTCCAGGTGGACCGCTTACAGTCCGTAGAAGCGGGGTGGGGCCCAAAGTCGGTCCTTCTTTTATAGTGAAGCGTCCTCTCCTCACGGTTATCAGGATCTTGGGAGAAATGAAGTCCTCTTTAACAGACAGGGAAACCAACTGAATGCAATGTAATCCAACAGCAGATTCCACTCAGCACACTGACAGTCCTGCCGAATCCATACACTGAGCTGGGATGTAAGCCGGGATTTAGCAGGTGCCGTCCAGTACATCAACAGCACTGCGAGTCTCTATCTGTGGTATCCATATACACAGTCACAATATCAGTCTCACTGATCAGCCACTGAGCACAGTTCCTTCACGTGGACTCACTAGTCCTGTTGTCTCTTTACACTCTGTTTGTCTCTGGACCAAGATACAGCTTAGCTGTACAGAAAAATCTCCACACCAGTTCAATACAACACTTGCCAAGATGGCTGCTGCTCTCTGTCTCGTCACTTCCTGCTTCTCTGCTCACACTCTGTCTGCAGAACAGGCAAGCTGACATAAAAGGGGGGGGGTCTCACTCCAGCATCATGTCACAATTACAATGGCTGCTGTCTTAAAGGAACAGAATCACAGAAATACATTCAACATTAACAGTTTATACAGACAAATGAAGCTTAAGACAACATTGGCTGTCTCTTACACCCCTGCTTAAGCAAGTACATATCCCGGCCCGTCTGAAGTTTGCTAGAGAGCATTTGGATGTTCCAGAAGAGTATTGGGAGAATGTCATATGGTCAAATGAAACCAAAGTAGAACTGTTTGGTAGAAACACAACTCGTGGTGTTTGGAGGAGAGTGAATGCTGAGTTGCATCCAAAGAACACCATACCTACTGTGAAGCATGGGGGTGGCAACATCATGCTTTTGGGCTGTTTCTCTGCAAAGGGACCAGAAAGACTGATCCGTGTACATGAAAGAATGAATGGGGCCATGTATCGTGAGATTTTGACCTCTGTCATTGCCAACAAAAGATATGTAACAAAGTATTGAGATGAACTTTTGTTATTGACCAAATACTTATTTTCCACCATAATTTGCAAATAAATTCTTTATTATTATAATCAGACAATGTGATTTTCTAGATATGTTTTCTCATTTTGTCTCTCATAGTTGAGGTCTACCTATGATGACAATTACAGGCCACTCTCATCTTTTTAAGTGGGAGAACTTGCACAAGTGGTGGCTGACTAAATACTTTTTTTTCCCCACTGTATATTTACAGAAGCCATACCCGATTTGCTGTGACCCAGTGCTCGAAAATCACCCTGTGAAGGGCTTTTTCAGGTTAACGTCTCTGCCCTTACATAGGTCATATGATCCCTGCCATTCAGTTAATTGTCCAGTAGTCAGGTAAATAGTAGTATGTTTAGAAGCAGAACACTAACAGTGTTACTACAGTATGTCTGTGAAAAACTTATACTCATCTTTTTGAGTATCGGCGTTAATGTTTTTTTATGCTTCCCCCCCCCCCGAAGGTCCTCGGATCCCCCCTGTTCAAGTCCTCACCACCCCCTTACCTTTCTTGGTATAGGATGGCTGTGAGAGCCATCCTTTTTCTATGACAACTGGGAGCCTTATGAAGGCTCCTGGGCTTGTAATTGGTGCAGGACAGTATGTTGCTAGGAGGCAGGGACTCATAGTAGCATAGATAACTATACTGCTAGGAGTCCCTCTCCCGGAATACTGTTCAGGCTGTTTCACAGGTGAAGCTTGGTTGTATGAATGCGGAGTAAGGGGCCATTCACATCACATTTTGATCATCAGTTTTACTGATCAGTTTTGCATATACAAAAAAACTGATGCGAAAAACAGACAAAATCAGATCAATTTAGCCTAAGCCAATTAAAAGTTGCTATAAATTTAGTCTAGACAATCTAAAGATAAGCCAGGTTTAACATCTTATATCAGCCACTGCGATAAATATGGAGCATTTTCACACTAACTATTAGATAATGTCGGCCCATAATGTCTGTTGCCAAAGAGGGAAGAAGCCTGATTCTGTCTAGTGTACTGTACCTTCAGATATTTTACATAGTGTAGATGTCAAACCTACAGTTCTAGACAGTACCGGTAGTTATACTACTATACATATTTACCCTTTTTAAATATTGTTACAACATCCTCCAATCCTGTGGCAATACCCTGTTAGAAGATGGACTAAAGAGATCATAAAATGATTTATCAGCTACTAAGCTCAATTACTTTAGCATACAATTGCCATATGAACTGGTGCTTTATCCATATGAAACTCTACACTCTTTTATATTAAAGTGATTGTTTCATTGTAAAATATTAACTTACATTGTTAGATCATGCAAAATTGGCACCTGGAGGTATTGCTGTTACATACTTGTTATGGAACCACTGGTGCTCATTTAATTTTCCCTCACAATGTCCAACAAATTTGTTTCATGCTAGAGAGAAATATCTAGTTCTGATATGCTAGGTCTTATTGGCTGAACCACACAATAACAAGGATCACTTTACTGCCTGTTTGCAAGACAAACTAGACTGTGGGTAGGGGCGTAACTAGGAAAGATGAAGACTTCCCTGGGCAATCAGAAATTACACACCACCACTCACCTACTACTCTGCCCGTCAATAAATCAGTAGTCGCAAATATGGGCACTTTACTGACCCACACATTATACTGCCCTCTTTGTTAGCATCCACATGGTATAACAGCCCCTTGACTGGCCCATCAACAGTATAATGCCCCCTTTAGTTGCTGTCACATGGTATATTGCCACATATAGTAAATTATCCCATTACTGTCCCCTACACAGTATAACATTGTGTTACTGCCAGCCTCCACAATATATTATCCCCATTACTGGCACCAACACAGTAAAATGCCCCTTGAATGGCTTTCACATGGTATAATGCCCCCTTTACTGGTTTCCACCTGGTATAATGTCCATTTTATTAAATTAATATTTATAGACAAAACTGTTAACTCCTCAGTATGTACTCATGGTGTAGATGGCACTGCCATCTTAAAGGGGTATTCCCTTTTCAAGGATCTTATCTATACTGCTAGCTTATGTAAATTCAAGACTTTTCCTAAGTACAATACTTTAGCAATTCTGCTTTGTTTGCCTGCTATGTTAGATTATTCCTCCCAATGTTTACACATTGTTTCCTTGGTGCCTGTATCTGATAAGACAAGATGGTGGATCAGTCACTGCTCTCTGGGGGGCTCAGTTCTCTCACTGTTTTTCTTCTGTGAAGACAATCTGTGCTGTGTGCCCTCCCACCAGCTTGTGGAAGAATACAGAAAATCAGAAGAAGAAACAGCAGGCAAAACTGCTGAGAGAGGGAGATGGGAGAACTCCTTTAAAGATAGCCCTTCAGGCTCTTTATTGTATCCCTGTCACATATTTGAAGTTTCCAACTGACTCACTCAAGCCTATTCACATTTGTTGCAGTATGTGACAAGGATGCCCCCTATTCCCTGCCCTTTTTGTCCTAGCTATCGAGCCCCTGGCGATTGCTATCCGTTCACACACTGATATTCAGGGTGTGCAGATCGGAGATAGTGACTATAAATCCAATCTGTTCACTGACGATATGCTGTTAACCATCACTTACCCTCTAGTCTCTCTCCTAAATTTAATTAACACACTTTCCCAGTTTACTAGACTATCGGGCCTCAAATTTAATACAGTCAAATCGGAAAATATGCACTGCAATGTCCCACTTGCTATGGCTAAATTAATCTCCCTGAACTTTAGCTTCCAGACTAGAGACAAATATCTTCCCTATTTAGTTGTTAACCTCAGTAACTCCTTAGATGCACACTTTAAATGGAATTACGCCATATTGATACCAAAGCTCCTTAAGGATGTAGTCGCATGGTATTGATCCACCCTTTCTTGGATAGGACATGTCCACTCAGTTAAAATGGTTACCTTACCCTGTATTTTGTATTTTTTCCATACCCACCCGACTCTGGTCTCCTCTGCTTTCCTTGCTGCACTCCAGACTGAGATATTTAATTTTATTTGGGCCTATAAAAGACCGCATATAAGACGACATGTTATATTTCTTCATAAGAGACTGGGTGGACTATTGGTCCCCCATCTTTACAGATATTATGTAGCCGCCTGGCTTTCCCAACTTAGTGCTATCCATGGTGAACTTGCCCGCCCCCAATGGGTAGCACTGGAATCTGTATTGCTTGCGCTGACCTCCCTGCAGGCCCTATTGTGGGATCCTTGTTCTATGGCCCGCACCCTCCCAGCTGCCGTGAAGGTGACTAACGACATTTTGCAATTGGGGCGGAGGGTTTGTTTTCAGTATAAATTGCAAAGCCCGATTTCACCCTTGATCCCTTGAGACATGCATGGTTTCGCCACCTTCACGACTTCCTCTGTAACCTGTGGGTCTTCACCAAAGACTATTTTACTACCACGTTCTCCCCACTCCCCACAAGAAGGCCTTTCAGACTGCACAGGTATTTCACCTTCTACGTTCTCTTGTCCCACTCAATTCAGAGATCTCTGTCACAAGATTGTGTTTGTTTAGAGCAGCTATTAAAGGATCCCTCTCCTATATCTATGGATTGCTCAATGCTCCTCCCCCTGACAGTAAGCTCGACTTTATGTTGGCCTGTGAGCGAGACCTTGACATTACCCTGACCCCAGCCCAATGGGTCGACTGTTGTACCTCTATTAGCAAAGGCAGTTGGCAGATCACCCTCATGGAGTCTTCTTTAAACGTTCTACATAGGACATATTTGGTTCCCCATAGACTCCACCAATTTTTTCCTACCATTTCTACATTTTTTTTACGGGTTGCACTGCCCTAGGAACAACTCTCCATGTGTGGTGGTCCTGTCCTCATACCCGACGCTATTGGTTGGCTATCCATAGGATTACACAACTGCTTTTTAGACAGTCCTTCCCATTCCAAGCCTCTATATTTCTTCTTAATCTTAAACCCTCTAATTTGAAATACGCACAATATAAGCTACTCCAATATATTTTATTAGCCGTCCGTATTTTATTAGCTGCCCAGTGGCTGAGGTTCTGTGACGGATTGACACCATTATGCTTCATGAGAAAATTAACTCCATTATTTCAGATACCCGTCCAATATTTGATAAGGTTTGGGCACCCTGGGTCAACAGGTCTTGCGTCCCGGGCCTTCCATACTGTTTCCAGCTTTAGTCTTATGGCTGGATTGAGCATTCACTCCCCCCCTCCCTTCCCCACTGGCGGATTCTCCGTTGACACTTTGGTTTCTTGTGCCCATTGTAGCGTTTCTTTTCTCCCTTTTCTTCCTTTATTCAGGTGGATTTTTATGTTTTTATTTTTCCCTTGTGTGCCTTTTGCATTGTTTCATTTGTTTGCTACCATTTTATGCATGATATTGTCTGTGTTATTTGATACCTGCTTTTTGTTAATCCACCACTTGTCTTGCTTGACATGCTATTTTATATGCTTGTTATGGTATTGTAATAGCTATCTTTAGTTTCAAAGGTATTTATCAGAGAGTTGAGGACAGTTCTCTTTCAACCATTCACTCTTTGCATCATGATTCCAGAATGCTGATGAACTGCGATGGCGGCTGGATCCTAGCAATGTTATCCAGGTCAACAATTTCAGCACACCTATTAGCCAAATTCCAGACCTAGCATGATGCCTGTTAGTGTAAAGCTTGGTATACATTATACAATCAGAAGTGGAGGGAACAGATGAAGCTGTGCCAGAATGAAGCACTGGGGGTAGGTACTGTAAGTATGCCTTCTTTTTTATTTTACACCTTCCCTGACCAGTTTTATCCTATGTTTATGGTGCAATAAAGTGTTATAACAATTTAGCGCTGAAGCAACATGAGAAGATTGAGATGGTACATGGAGCGTTATTACAGTTATTACAGAATGTTGCTGTAAAGCTGGATTTTTATGATGTGATGTGTCTCAATATAGTAGTTCTATTGATGCTACAAAGAATTGTGTTTGTGCCATTCTTCTAGCAGAGACTCTGCTAGAGTCTTTATAAATAATGAATTCAGATTATTTTTCTTTATAGAATTGAATTGTTGGCCCTTAGACTCTTTTCTGTAGGTATTGCTGGCATGAGCACCCACTGTTCATGCTAAACTGCGTGCTGCAGAAAACTACATACTGTAATAATTGTGCAGCACTCTTACAAATATAGCAGACTCAGAATTGTAGGTCGACTGTATTCATATGGCATCTACTTTATTCTTTGCTCTCTTTGTTATTTATGCCATGTTGGCTAAGCAGAATAATGACCTTTATCTGTAATGCTCTGTCCTTACTTTGTCCTTACATTGGACAGCATATTCAGTTGACAGATCTTATTTGGAGATGGAGATATGGAAATATGGAGGGAAAAATGTATCTGTCACCTTAAGAAACAGCCCTCAAATGCCATAGTATGTGAATATTTGAAGAGGCATGGATCCCAACAATATATAGATGTAGCAAATTTTAACATTACAAATGCATTATTTACGTGGTGGCACAAAGTACCATATGTGACAGGAATGTTAAACTTTGCTACATCAGCAGCACGATTTCCTTCTTTTTCTTTCTTTCTTTCTTTCTTTCTTTCTTTCTTTCTTTCTTTCTTTCTTTCTTTCTTTCTTTCTTTCTTTCTTTCTTTCTTTCTTTCCCCCTATTACACTTACCCCCTCCATCTACCTGGAAGTGGTCTGGGGTTTCTTGGGGTCTTTCAAAAGTAGGTGAATGACCGCAAGTAACCATTCCTGGTACAGGGACACTTTAATATACTAAGCCTGACAAGTGGTACCTGGTCTTTGGTATTAGACAATGTACAGATGTGTTCACCCTTAATTTTGCTTGAATTTGTTAAGGTCCCTATCTTCTCATGAACCCATTCAATACAATATTGTGACATGCTCGCAAAACCCATGAAATTGTTAATTTAACAAAAAAGAAAAAAATTGGAAGCCACACAAGGACAAAGATAGGATATCAATTTGTTATACACTATATCAAAAAAAGTATTGTCCCAAGATACACTCATCTGGACATGTCCAACCAAGAGGAAAGGTAAGAGAGGACACACCTGTAAGCCCTCGGACTGGACATGTCCAGATATGTGGTTCACAAGTTAAGCAGATTAGAATATTTTTGAAACATTCATTCATTTCAGTGATTTGGTAATTCAGTTCATAATCAGCATCTTCCATGATTGTGTGTCCTACTGAACCAGACTGAGTGACCATTTAAAGGCTTAGGAAACCTTGGCAGCTGACACACTGAATTTACTATACTGAACTTTTTTACAATATTCTAATTTTCTTAGATTTGGGTTTTCATTACCTGTAATCCATAATCAACATTTACAGAAATAAAACACTTGAAATAGAAAACTCTGTGTGTAAAGAATCTAGAAAATATAGGAGGTCACTTTTTTAATTTAATTACCGAAAGAAATAAACGTTTCAAAGATATTCTAATTTATTGAGATGCGCTAGTATATACTGATACTGTATTGTGTTGAATTGGTCTCACAACAAATTGGAATCCTTAACCAAACTGTTAAGTGTGGATAGATCTGTAATATTTTATTTAAATGTACAATCTTGACATAATTTTTTTAGCCTGAATAATTTTTTGCAGTGATTCTTTTACTTCCTTGTTCCTGAGACAATAAATGAATGGATTTAAAAGTGGAGTTAAAATGGAGTAGAAGACAGAGATCAGCTTGTCCTCCTCAAAGGCATAACTGTCCTTCGGTCTGACATACATGAATATGACAGCCCCAAAATAAATTATCACAACTGTAAGATGGGAACCACAGGTGGAGAATACTTTCTGGCGACCCACTGTGGAAGGAATTTTCATGATTGCATAAATTATATTAATGTATGACACAAGAGTAAAAAATAGACAGCTGAAAACAATGATCCACATCAAACCAAAAAAGTTTGATTTCAAAAGAGAGGTATCCGAACAGGACAGTTTTAGAAGTGGGGATACATCACAAAAATAATGGTTAATAATGTTTGGTCCACAAAATGATAGTCTTGCTAAGAAAGTCACAGGGAGTAAAGAGCCAAGAAAGATCCCTAACCAACAGCCACATACCAAACACCAGCAAAACTTTGGTGTCATGATGATATTGTACCTTAATGGATAACAAATGGCCACATATCGATCATAAGCCATGATTGCCAGTAAAAAATTCTCTATTCCTCCAAGAAAAAAAAAGAAATAACACTGAGAAAAACAGGCACTGATGGATATATTATTGTTTCTGACTAAAAAACCTATAAGTAATTTAGGAACAGTCACGGTTACATAACAAATCTGCATAAAAGAAAAGTTACTGAGGAAAAAGTACATGGGACGATGGAGATGCAAGTCAACTCGAATTATAGAAATTATAACTAAGTTTCCCGTAACTATTAGCACATATGCAATGAAAAATACAAAAAATAGAAAGCTCTGAAATCTTTGACTTGCTGGAAATCCCAATAATATAAATTCAGCTACAGCACTATCATTCCATGGTCCTCTCATTTCCCCATTCTATGAAATGCCTGATAAGAAAGATAAATAAAAGTTATTGACAAGCACATTCCCTCCTAAAATATTTATTGTCATCATTTGTTCTAAGGCCAGGTTCACTTCTGTGCCAGGTTTCCAAATAACTGAGAAATGGACCGCAAAAATAGCAGACACAAACGGAGCCCAAGGGCCCAACACTGACTATGGGTCCGTCTGGTGAATGCCTGCTAATTTTAATGGAAATTGTTCATTCTCACAGAAATGTCAGGCAGGTCTTTTTCGTACAGCAATTTGTGATAGATTTGTGCGGTACGAGGCACTGATGCGAATCTAGCATTAGTTTTCAAATAGGTACATCTTAATACATTAATTTCTAGTAAAAGGAAGCACGCCAGTTTCGCAAGTACATTTTGATATCCTAAGGAACCAAAGACAAAATATTTGCTGTTAGGAATCGAGAGCATCTACTGTAACTTGTTGACTGCACTTCACTTGCTTGCAGTACCTGAATCTTCAGAAAACAAATTTAAAAATAGCAGAGTTAATATACATTTTCTAGCGCTAGGTTTTCCCCATTGCATCTAACGTCAAGGGAGTAAATTATTTAAAATGAGTTTTTGGTGGTATTAAAAAATACAATGTAATTTACTTATTAGTTTAATATATATTTGCATTATCATCTTTGTCATCCATTCAATATACATGATGCAAAAGAAAGGAAAGAAATAAGCAAAAAAAAAAAAATCCAGGAATAACTGCCCTCAATCCGAACTTAAAGGGGTATTCCCATGAACATAATCAGATCTATATTTTGTAGATAATTAAATGTTAAACATTTTTGCAAATATAAGTAATAAAAAATTCTGCAGAGTTTTAAAGATTTTCTCTAACCATCTTAGTGGTGACAGTCTGTTGTCTTGATTGGTTGCCAATGGATACGACCACAAATGCAAACCTTCTGTGGTCTGGGACTTATCAGGAACCCAGGCATGATTCTCTTATCGTAACTAGGTTATCAGGCAGGCATACTACATGTATCAGAAGATATCCCGGCCACAATCAGGAAATCATGGCTGGTTTTCAGACCTTCGAAAGTTTCTGCATTTATGGTTGTATCCAATGGCAACCGTTCACAAGATTTAGAGAAAATCTTTAAAACTCTTCAAAATGTTTAGTCCAGACATGGCTCTGAGTTCCTTTGGGTTCTAAAAAGTCACCCTTCCTTTCCAATCAAGTCTGGGGCGGATTCCTGATACTCTTAATATAGTTTTCCAACCCTCTCTTGGTTGCTTGCTATTAGTCTCTCTGAGCGTGCTAAGCGTTATACTGTTTCCTATTATTAGCTATATTCTGACCTTGGCTTTTCCCTTTGACTACTCTTCTGGTTCTGATTCTGTACTTTGCTGCCCGACTGATTATGATCCTTGGCTCTCTTGTTATGCATTCCTGTTTGTCTTGTCTACGTTTTGTGTATTCACCTGTATAACAGGAAGGGACCATCGGCCAGTTGTCCTCTACCACTTAGGGTAGTTGAGGCAAGTAGGTAGGGACAGGGGGTGGGTAGCATTAGGACTCACTGTCTCCGTCGTTCCCCTTCCTCCCAGTTTCCAGCAGCAGCTAATGGGGAATTGCTTTATTGGCAATTCCCTAACAAATAATAATAATAATAGCTTTATGACATCACTCTGGACTTCACTTACTAGACTTTTCCTTCGCCTTTGAAACTGTCCTTGTATTGCATATCTGCTCATTCCCTATTTGTTTATAGTGTCTATCAAAGTCAGCTGTGGGCTTATACAAATGTAGATGTGGTGAAAGTAGGTCCTGTGTTTTATATTTTTTTAAGCAGTTATAAACAGTATACTGAGAAAACTGAGCACTATATCACTTTACTAATAAATGACTGAAATTTCCCAATAAAAGTCTTGCAGACATATAAGCGTGAAGTTAAAATAAACATTAACCAATTAGTTTGGGGTATGAATAGATGCCTGAGTGTGACTTCTGAATAAATGTGAGGGTCTGAATCTAGGTCCTGAAGTAATGTGAGAGTCATCTGAATAAATGATTGAGCATGGAGTCTAAATTATTTTATGTGCTTTAATTTAATGCCTGAGTATGTTTTCTAGGGATTGGGTTTGAAGTCTGATTTAATTTGATGGTTTAAGGTGGTTTAGTGGTTGAACTAGTTTGAGGGATCTAAACATGGGTCCAATTCTTGGTTTACATCTGAATTTGATATCAGAAAATAGGTGCACTTACAGACTAAATACCAGACCAGCAAACCTACAGCAGCCACAGTGTAACATAGAAACGGGGTCAAAACCAGGAAAGCAGGATACCAGGAGTATCTGATAGCAGAGTGACATTGTTCGAGCCAGGGTCAAGTCCAGGAGTTCACAGATATATCTAAATCAGTAAGAAAGAGGAAAACCAGGAAAGCAAGCCAAAATCAGTAATCAGGTAATTGATACCCAATTTATATATTTGTATTTATGGTTTTCTACTTTTACACAATAACAACTCAATTTTAAAAGAAAATCATGGCTTGTTGTCAATATTTTTTAAGGACCATAACTTTTTAAGTTTCCTATCAGCAGAAATACACAAGGGCTTATTTTTTGCAGGATGAGTCGCAGATTTCACTGGTACCGTTGGAGTACATATGACCTTCTGATCATTTTTTATTCATTTAATTGGGAAACAAGGTGAACAATAAACAGCAAGGTTGGCGTTGCTTTTTTGGTTTAATTTTATGCCATTTTCCATACAATATTAGTTACATGTTAACTCTACTCAGTGGGTTAGTAAAATTGCAGAGATACAGTGACTTGCAAAATTCTTCATTTCCCTTGAACTTTTTCACATTTTGTCACCTTACAACCACAAACTTAAATGTATTTTATTGAGATTTTAAGTGATAGACCAACACAAAGTAGCACATAATTGTGAAGTGGAATGAAAATGATACATGGTTTTCAAAATTTTAATCAAATAAAAATCTGAAAAGTGTGACGTGCAAAAGTATTCAGCCCCCTGTACTCTGATACCCCTAAATAAAATCCAGTCCAATCAATTGCCTTCAGAAGTCACTTCATTAGTTACTAGAGTCCAGCTGTGTGTAATTTAGGTTCAGTATCAATACACCTGTTCTGTGAAGGCCTCAGTGGTTTGTTAGAGAACACTAGTGAAAAAACAGCATCATGAAGACCAAGGAACTCACCAAACAGGTCAGAGATAAAATTGTGGAGAAGTTTAAAGCAGGATTAGGTTATGAAAAAATATCCCAAGCTTTGAGCATCCCAAGAAGCACTGTTCAATCCATCATCCAAAAATGGAAAAAGTATTCTACAACTGCAAACCTACCAAGACATGGCCGTCCACCTAAACTGACAGATCGAACAAGGAGAGCACTGATCCGAGAACCATGGTCACTCTGGAGTAGCTGCAGAAAACCACAGCTAAGGTGGGAGAGTCTGTCCACAAGATAAGTCTGTCACTCTACAAATCTGGCCTTTATGGAAAAGTGGCAAGAAGAAAACCATTGTTGAAAGAATGACATAAGAAGTGCCGTTTGCAGTTTGCCACAAGCCTTATAGGGGAAACAGCAAACGTAGAAGAAGGTGTTCTGGTCAGATGAGACCAAAGTTGAACTTTTTGGCCTAAATGCAAAGCACTATGTGTGGCGGAAAAGTTACACTGCTCATCACTCTGAACATACCATTCAGCAGAGACAGGAAAACTGGTCAGAGTTGATGGGAAGATGGATGGAGCTAAATACAGTGCAATCCTGGAAGAAAACCTGTTAGAGACTGCAAAAGAGACTGGGAAGAAGATTCACCTTCCAGCAAGACAATGACCCTAAACATACAATCAGAGATACAGTGGAATGGTTTAGATAAAAGAATATTCATGTGTCAGAATGGCCCAGTCAAAGTCCAGAGCTAAATCCCATTGTGCATCTGTGGCAAGACATGAAAATTGCTGTTCACAGACACTCTCCATCCAATCTGGCTAGGCTTGAGCTATTTTGCAAAGAAGAATGGGCAAAAATTATCAGTCTGTAGATGTGCAAAGCTGGTAGAGACATAACCCAAAAGACTTGCAGCTGTAATTGCAGCCAAAGGTGTCTCTACAAAGTATTGATGTAGGGGGGCTGAATACTTTTGCACGTCACTTTTCAGATTTTTATTTGATTAAAATTTTGAAAACCATGTATCATTTTCATTCCATTTCACAATTATCGTCTACTTTGTGTTGGTCTATAACTGAAAAGAAACATTTAAGTTTGTAGTTGTAAGGTGACAAAATGTAAAAAAGTTCAAGGGGTATGAATACTTTTGCAAGGTACCGTATATATTGAGAAATAGAGATGTTACCTTGCTTAGCTGCTATGAATTTGACTTTTGGTTCTGTTTCTAACTATGCTTCTTTCTTGTTCTCTTATCTCTCACATCCTAACAGCTTTCCTGGTGATGACCTTTGGCACTGTTCAGCTATGTGTCTTACTTCTTCAGTTCTACTGTCATAAATCAGTGTGTTTTTTCAAGACTACTACCTGAGATTTAAACCAGAATCCAATCCATAGCTCATTGTTGTGTTTAATTAAGCAGTTCGATCTGTGACTGTGTTTTTTTTGATCTGTGACTGCGTGTGTTACGTTGTTTTTAGTGACAACATCAGTCCTGTTATTGAAAGATCTTTTGTTAAGGGTTTTTTGGCCAAATTACTGAAGCAGCCTGTGCTAATCTGATAAATCTCGGTTTCTTAAGGGCTTTTTTTGGCTAACAAATATACAATATGCCATTGTAACAGCAATTTGGACTTAATATTCATGCCAGCTTCATGTCACACTATGTTTGAACCATGAACTGAACTCAATATTCATGCCAGCTTCAAATCACACTATGTGTGACCTGTGAGGGTCACAAATCACCTCCTGATAGCAAACAGATAACAGCAAGAATTACTGATCCCTCGGTCATGCACCACAAGTTTCCAGACTGTTTTTTTGACCTGTTGTAAATAACTTCTCTACTTAGATTGCAATTTTTTTTAAGGACTCTAAAATGCTTTGAAAACCATGTGTATAAAAATCTGTTAATTTTCAGTTCTTGTATCACACCATGTCTGATGAAGGGAGCGAGTACTCCTGAAAGCTTACTTATAAATATACTCAGTTAGCCTCTAAAAGGTATCGCCTGATTTCTTCACTCTTCCACTACTTTCAATGGCTAACACGGTACAACATTATACTACTATCAACTTGAAAGATACCACAATGTACCACAAAAGAATGGAACTGAAAAACCGGCTTAAGAAACTTGCACAACTCAACAGCGACATCTTCTTCTTAACAAAATGCAAAAAGGAGAGACTCATCCCAAAAGGCTTCAATTTACGTAACCCAACCCGGCACACCTACAACAGCCGATATGCAGAACAACTATGTATTCGGACATCTGAAAGGCTGTGGAACAATATGATAAAAATTTCCTATAACAACAAAAAAAGAACACAGGATGAGATACAGGCCCTGAAATCATCATTGGCTAATGACACAGAGGAAATGAAGGCCAGACTCCACACATACTACTGGAAACTTCAGGATATGCTTATTAACAACAAAAAGAAAAAGCTCCACAGACTGAGACAAAAAGGCCTCATTACTACAACCGCAAGTACTAGCCCAGCTCAGCAAAGCTGTGTGGTGAATCTTTCCTCTTATGAGCCAAACAAACACGAAATGTCAGTTCTCTCCAAAGGTCTCTCCTTCTGCCCCTCGGCACACACTGACCATATCCAACTCTGCAATGATATGGAGGAGTTTTTCAGAAAAATGAGATTAAGGGAATATTTTTATGACAAAGACCCTCCATACAGCAGCGACTCTGAGATGGAACAGCCCATAAGGAATCCTACCAAAAAATCTACCTGGACCCCACGCCCTGGAGCTAATGCAGCACTGGATAAATATATTGACTGTTTCAGAAGCAAAGTAAAATCAGAAATCCTAGAGAAACAAAAGAAACAGGTGCATAACCTAACCCTGCAAGAACAGAAGGCTATTACATCACTGAAAGAAAATCAGGATATAATAATAAAACCAGCTGACAAAGGGGGCGCAATAGTCATAATGAACACCTCAGACTATATCCAGGAAGCAAACAGGCAACTGTCAAATCCCATCCATTACTCCAAACTTGGAAGTGATCCCACAGAGGCCTATATGAAAGAACTAAAGAGTATGATCAAGGAGTTTCCAGTCCAGATCCAGAATCAGGTAAAAGGACTTATCCCCCAAGATCCCAGGCCGGGCTGCTTCTATATGCTCCCAAAGATACACAAAGATGGCAACCCTGGGAGGCCTATCATTTCTGGCATTGGGACACTGACAGAAAACATCTCAGGTTGGGTGGAAAATCTCCTAAAACCCCTTGTCAGGGATACTCCAAGCTATATCCAGGACACCACTGACCTTCTTAACAAACTGAATGCCCTGGGCCCTCTACCTGAGGGTACCATTTTGGCCACCATGGATGTGGAATCCCTGTATACTAACATTCCCCACAAGGATGGAATTGCAGCATGTTGGGTACACCTGGCAAAACAAAACCTCCCAACAGAACCAGTAACGCAGCTCATACAATTCATCCTTAGCCACAACCATTTTACCTTTGGAGAGGATCTATATCTACAGCGAATGGGAACTTCAATGGGGACCAGATGTGCACCCCAATATGCAAATCTCTTTATGGCAGAAATGGAAGGAACATATTTATCAACATGCACCACCAAACCTATGATTTACCTTCGTTATATCGATGATATCCTTGTCATCTGGACTGCAGGTGAGGAGGCCCTACTTCAATTCCATAATGACTTCAATGACTTTCACCCGACCATCAACCTTAAACTTAGCTATTCAGGGAGTGAGATTCACTTTCTGGATACCACAATATACATTAAAGACCACCGGCTACTCACATCAATATACCACAAACCCACAGACAGAACGGCCTACCTGAGAAACGACAGCTTCCACCCCAAGCACACAAGACAATCTATAATCTACAGCCAGGCTATACGATACAATCGTATTTGCTCCGACAAAACAGACCTGGACAAGCACCTCCTGGATCTGAGGATGAAATTTCTCAGATTGGGATACAAACCAAAAGTGACAGACAACCAATTAAACAAAGCAGCAGCCATTAACAGAGACAGTCTGCTCACATATAGAGAGACCCAGAAAGAAGCCCGAGTGCCCCTAGTTGTCACCTACAACCCACAGCTGGAGATCCTACGAAGGATTGCCAAGGAGCTCCAACCTGTACTACATAGGGACAACAGACTCAAGGACATATTTCCAGTCCCCTCCCTCCTCTCCTTTCTACAACCACCAAACCTGAGGCGCATTATCGTCCGGAGTGCCCTGAAGGCCCCAACTGAAAATGGCACCTCACCTTGCCTACATAAAAGGTGCATGACCTGCAAGCACATCCACACCGCTGACAGTGTACCTATCCCACAGTCACAACAGGTGCACAGAATTAGGGGGACATTTTCCTGCAGGTCTTCCAATGTGGTGTACCTCATAATGTGTGTGCAATGTCCCACCACAGGCCTCTATGTGGGGGAAACAGGGCAGAGACTCAGTCAACGAATGAACTCACACAGATCCACCATTAATAACAGCAGAACCGATCTCCCAGTGGCCGCACACTTCTCCGGAGAAAACCACTCTATTGAAGATTTGCGGGTTGTGGTTTTAATGGGACATTTTAAGACACAGGAGAAAAGAAAAGAAATAGAGTACAAATTAATGCAAAAATTTCAAACTCTGCAATTTGGACTTAATATTCATGCCAGCTTCATGTCACACTATGTTTGAACCATGAACTGAACTCAATATTCATGCCAGCTTCAAATCACACTATGTGTGACCTGTGAGGGTCACAAATCACCTCCTGATAGAAAACAGATAACAGCAAGAATTACTGATCCCTCGGTCATGCACCACAAGTTTCCAGACTGTTTTTTTGACCTGTTGTAAATAACTTCTCTACTTAGATTGCAATTTTTTTTAAGGACTCTAAAATGCTTTGAAAACCATGTGTATAAAAATCTGTTAATTTTCAGTTCTTGTATCACACCATGTCTGATGAAGGGAGCGAGTACTCCTGAAAGCTTACTTATAAATATATTCAGTTAGCCTCTAAAAGGTATCGCCTGATTTCTTCACTCTTCCACTACTTTCAATGGCTAACACGGTACAACATTATACTACTATTGTAACAGCAAAACACTGATGTGCTATTCTGAAAATTCTCTTGACCCGGGGAGGAGGAATATAGTCCACTCCATTTTCACTTAACCTTTTTCCTTCTCTTCCCCCAGCCCACTTAACTTCTCTTTACAATAAAGACCAGGACAACTTCTGGATTTAAAACTGGCCTGTTCAGGCCGATTTATTAAACACAACAAATAATTTACATAAATAACATATCAACAACTGCCATAAAATGGGCGGTCTAATAAATACATAATTTACAGTAAACAAGAATGTAACAAACAACAACCAGTTAAAGTGCAACATAATGTGGATAACATGGGTGAGAGGCACCTCCCTCAATCTATCCAGGAGCAAGACCCCACCTCGGGTAGACCTTTCTCCACTAAAATTGACCTCAGACCCACCCCTGCACCTCACTTAACACCTCTGTCTCCACCCCTCTTTTTCACGCTCAAACTCCTTTCTTAGTTAACCCTTCCATTCCCTGATCCTCCCCCTGTCATGCCAGCCCTGTCCCCAAGGGGGGATTTTTTTTGTTACCCAATATTGATTCAAAAAAAAAAAAAAAAAAAAAAAGACATACACATAATGTCAGAATTGTTGCCAATCGCTATAATTATTAAGCAGTGTGCAGCAAAATGACTAAAAACAAACAGGGCAGGGGTGGTGTCTCCCTCATCTTTTTCACTGACACAGATCTCTAGTAGTGATATGGCACCTGCTGAGGAACCTATTTCTCCTGGTCAGTGCAGTCTTCCTACTCTTTTTGATGAGTTGAATGAGAACCGTCAGCATTTTTTGCAAGTAGAGAAGACGAAGACATGAATGTAGGTGGTGGAGGTAGTAGTGGCAGGGAGTGTGGTACTGGTGGTCATTCTGGTAGGGACACTAGGAAAAATCTGGAGGTAGAAGTTATGCAAGAATCCCATGGCTATGATGAGTCAGAAAAAGGAGAGTAAGATGATGAAATTACCAATTCTTTTGCAGGTAGAATCTGGCAACTAGGTCAGGGGGGTGACAAGGTGACATCAGAAGAAGAATATGATGGCAGTAGTGATAGTAATTACAGATGAGCGAATTGAAGCTTACGAAGTGGAATTCAATCTGAATTTCAGGAAATCTTCGATTCGCCTCGATTTTGGATTTCCTCACGGTTCGATGTATCGAATTGCATTTTTTCATAAAATGGCTGCTGCTCATGTTAGGACAAGGGGCAAGGGACTCTGGGAACGCGGGATCACCCACAATACCATGCGTGCAGCTAATCAGCAGCCAACTAGTCCTGTGATGTCACAGTCTTATAAATACCCTCTGCCATTTTAGGTTCAGTCATTTCACATTGTACTTAGTGCAGGAAGAGACATCAGCAGGCGCTAGGGAAAGTGGTAGAAAACAAATCAAAACTGCTAGAAATTCAGGGAAAAAGCATTAGAAGTGTAGGGAAAGGATAGTTACAGCCACCGTCAGCGGTTACTGTTTGTGCCACCCACCTCCCCACTCTGTCATCGGGTCACTGTATAGCCTCCTCATGCTGCTGCCAACGGGTCACTGTATGGCCTCTTCATGCCACTGCCAACTCCACATTATGTCACCTTGGCACTCTGTGGCCTACTCATGCTGCTGCCACCTCCACATTATGTTGCCTTGTCACTTTGTGGCCTCCTCATGCTGCTGCCAGCTCCACATTATGTCATCTTGCCACTCTGTGGCCTACTCATGCTGCTGCCACCGGGTCACTGTATGTCCTCCTCATGCTGCTGCCACTGGGTCATTGTATGGCCTCCTCCTGCTGCTGGCACTGGATCACTGTATGTCATCCTCACGCTGCTGCCACTGGGTCACTGTATGGCCTCCTCATACCGCTGCCACTGGGTCATTGTATGGCCTCCTCATGCTGCTGCCACTGGGTCACTGTATGTCCTCCTCATGGTGCTGCCATTGGGTCACTGTATGGCCTCCTCATGCTGCTGCCATTGGGTCACTGTATGTCCTCCTCATGCTGCTGCCACCGGGTCACTGTATGTCCTCCTCATGCTGCTGCCACTGGGTCATTGTATGGCCTCCTCCTGCTGCTGGCACTGGATCACTGTATGTCATCCTCACGCTGCTGCCACTGGGTCACTGTATGGCCTCCTCATACCGCTGCCACTGGGTCATTGTATGGCCTCCTCATGCTGCTGCCACTGGGTCACTGTATGTCCTCCTCATGGTGCTGCCATTGGGTCACTGTATGGCCTCCTCATGCTGCTGCCATTGGGTCACTGTATGTCCTCCTCATGCTGCTGCCACCGGGTCACTATATGGCCTCCTCATGCTGCTGCAACCGGATCACTGTATGTCCTCCTCCTGCTGCTGCCACTGGATCATTGTATGTCCTCCTCATGCTGCTGCCACTGGGTCACTGTATGTCCTCCTCATGCTGCTGTCACTGGGTCACTGTATGGCCTCCTCAGTCTTCTGCCACTGGGTCACTGTATGGCCTTTTCATTCTGCTGCAACTGGGTCACTGTATGTACTCCTCATGCTGCTGCCACTAATGGTAATGTTGAAGCATAAACAGAGGAGGGTACGTTTTAGGGATTCTAAATATGGAAGGGTTTACATTAGGAGTTGTGATAGGCCTGTCTGAAAAGATGTTTACACTTGAAGCTGTGGAAATTGGTGGTTAATCTGATAGTCTGGGATAGAGCATTCCAGAGAAGTGGTGCAACTCGGGAGAAGTCTTGTATATGAGCGTGGGAGGTTCTGATAATAAAGGATGTTAGTCTTAGGTCATTGAGTGAACGGAAAGTACGGGTTGGGCGATAGACAGAGATGAGGGAGGAAATGTAGGGAGGTGCAGCATTATGGAGATCCTTGTGAATGAGGGTGATAAGTTTATATTGTATTCTGTATTGAATAGGCAGCAAATGTAGTGACCGGCACAGACCCGAAGCATTGCTGTAGCGTCTAGACTGATAGATGAGCCTAGCCGCCGCATTCAGAATAGATTGTAGAGGGGAGAGTTTAGTAAGGGGAAGACCGATTAGTAAGGAGTTACAGTAGTCAAGGCGAGAGTGAATCAGGGCAACAATAAGTGTCTTTAGTTAGTTGGTCAGTTTTGGCCCCGTAACTGGCCAACTAAGTGAAGTGTGCATTGTTTCTAAGAGTGACGCCTGTCATGTGCTTGTCATACTGACTCACAGCATTGTTTCACTACCACAGCAGGCTCCCTATGCGTGTTACTGCAAGGCACAGTGTTCTACACCACTGTATAGGCTCTCTGCAGCCAGGAAATAGCTGTTTTTTTTTAAACTTCAGAGAATCGGTCGAATTGAATTTTTGATAAATTCGCTCATTTCTTATAGTAATGATTACAGCCAATATGGAACCAAAGATCCAAAAAACCTGCCAGGGAAGACCTAGGGGAAGCTCACAGGGTGGGGGTGATGGACGTGGCAGATGCAGGCATGTTTCCACTACTGCTGGTGTTGGCGGAAGCAATGAAAAGTGGCAATCTCCCATGTGGGAACTTTTTGTACATAGCCAAGCAACAAATCCATGGTAATGTTCATGATCCGCAAGCAGAAATTTTGCCATAGCCATGCAGAACAAATGTAGGAACAACATCTCTGTGTAATGACATGAAAAGGCATCTTTTTTGGCAAATTAGACTTGTCAGTGTCACTGCCTGGAAAAGTGAGCAAGAACATCCTACTCCTTTTCCTCATGATATTCAATGTAGGCAGGCCATATACACACCTAGGACATGATCATCTTTATCATCATCATCACCAATTGTTTCTCCTACTCCTCCTCTTCTGTGACATCAGTCATCCCTAAGATAATGTATGTCCAAGAAACAGCAATATGCTTCCAGTCATCCAGTGTTTCTGCAACTTAATTCCCACTTGACAAAGCCGCTGGCAGTGCAGTCACTGCTGTAGCAGTTAGTTGCTTCCACTAACAGATGGCATGTGCTCAACCTCAATGTAGGATACCTGGTCACCATTATTTCTCTAGGAAAGATGTCCCTACTTTATATAGCCATGTGTTGAATTTGGGCCTTTCCTCGAATATGTCAGTCTGGGAAAAGGTCACCTGGGGAAACGTGGATCAGTAATTATGGACAATACATGGCTTTCATGGCCAACTGGTTTAGTTTTTTGAGTGGCAGTAGCCACAGTCCAGGAACACAACAAGGCCAGGTTCTAGTTCTACTCTGTTTGTGCAGGCCCAGTCCCAACACCATGCAGGGCCCATCCACCTCCCCTGGATCCTTCTCTTTGGACCATTTCCTACCCCCAACTTCACCAGGGCAAGGCATTGATTCCAATTCTCCTCTTTCATTTCATGGGTGTAAGGTGAAGTGCTGCTATGCGATAATACAGCTATAAAGAATGGATAAGAGAAGCCACATAGTTGCGTAGCTGCTCTGTGATATCCTGCAGCAAGTATCCCACTGGATGGCTCCTTGCCATCTACAACTGGGCAATGCTGTAAGTGACAATGGAACCAGTTGGTTAAAATAACACTTTGTTCCTGTATGGCGCATGTGCGTATGGTGGTGTGCCGCTTTATTAACATATATAGTGGGCTTAAAGGAGGTGCAGCTCATGGCCCAAAATGTGTCTGTGCATTTCAGCCATTATTAAGTGGCTAAAAACACCTTGCTGGACAAAATAGTCTGCCTTATTTGGAACATTTAAACTCAGTGGAATTCCACCTTAAACAAGCTAGAGCATCTGTGTGAGCAGCAGAAGGCGGTGAATGATTACATGCAGCAGACCACAGGGACAATGTGCTATTTCGAGATCTGCAATTGGAGGCTTATGAGGGAAGTGTGTCGCTTTCTCCCCTTTGAAGAGGCCATCAAATTTGTCAGCGGGGACAACTGCAGTATCTGCGATGTCATCCCTTACACTCATGCATTGAGGGATGGAAGAGGAAGAAGAGCTTTCACCTGTTGGTCACCATCATCACCTTGGGTTAATGCAAGTGGAACTAGAGAAGGATGAAGATCTGAGTCAGGGTCCTTATGGTGGAGGAACTGTGACTCTTAGACTGGAACAGGAGGAGGCTGGCCCTTATTTCTTTCAAGATGCTGTCGACAACCACGCTGGCCAAGAAGACCAACCATGGCAGGCCCCTGGGTCCGTGCACACACATGCAATCATGGCATACTCTGGTGCTTAGACAATGACAAGTGTATAATTAGTATGGAGATGAGTACTGGATCACTGTGCTCTTAAACCCTTGATATAAAGTCAAAATGGGGAACTTCTCAAGATAGGCTGTATACCCAGCTTTCCACAGCATTTAGGGAGACCACTGCAAGTGCCAGTTGCACATGTGCCCAGACGGCCTATGCCCACACTCATCACGTCCATGTCACTCACCTCATCTGTCAGTTGCACAGATAGTAGCAGGAGTAAAAGCAGCAGCAGCAAATAGAGCAATTTATTGTAATGTTGATGCTGCCTGCTACTCATAAAAAGCCTAACATCATCTGTTGCTACAGGGTACAACACAATATTCCATGTTGTACTGCCACTCATGTTTCCACAGTTACAGTGCTGGCCAAAAGTATTGGCACCCCTGCAATTCTGTCAGATAATACTCAATTTCTTCCAGAAAATGATTGCAATCACAAATGCTTTGGTAATAATATCTTCATTTATTTTGCTTGCAATGAAAAAACACAAAAGAGAATGGAAAAAAAGTCAAATCATTGATCATTTTACACAAAACTCCAAAAATGGGCCGGACAAAAGTATTGGCACCCTCAGCCTAATACTTGGTAGCACAACCTTTAGACAAAATAACTGCGAACAACCGCTTCCGGTAACCATCAATGAGTTTCTTACAATGCTCTGCTGGAATTTTAGACCATTCTTCTTTGGCAAATTTCTCCAGGTCCCTGAGATTTGAAGGGTGCCTTCTCCAAACTGCCATTTTGAGATCTCTCCACAGGTGTTCTATGGGATTCAGGTCTGGACTCATTGCTGGCCACTTTAGAAGTCTCCAGTGCTTTCTCTCAAACCATTTTCTAGTGATTTTTGAAGTGTGTTTTGGGTCATTGTCCTGCTGGAAGACCCATGACCTCTGAGGGAGACCCAGCTTTCTCACACTGGGCCCTACATTATGCTGCAAAATTTGTTGGTAGTCTTCAGACTTCATAATGCCATGCACACGGTCAAGCAGTCCAGTGCCAGAGGCAGCAAAGCAACCCCAAAACATCAGGGAACCTCCGCCATGTTTGACTGTAGGGACCGTGTTCTTTTCTTTGAAGGCCGCCTTTTTTTTTCCTGTAAACTCTATGTTGATGCCTTTTCCCAAAAAGCTCTACTTTTGTCTCATCTGACCAGAGAACATTCTTCCAAAAAGTTTTTGGCTTTCTCAGGTAAGTTTTGGCAAACTCCAGCCTGGCTTTTTTATGTCTCTGGGTCAGAAGTGGGGTCTTCCTGGGTATCCTACCATAGAGTCCCTTTTCATTCAGACGCCGACGGATTGTACAGGTTGACACTGTTGTACCCTCGGACTGCAGGGCAGCTAGAACTTGTTTGGATGTTAGTCGAGGTTCTTTAGCCACCATCCGCACAATCTTTCGTTGAAATCTCTCGTCAATTTTTCTTTTCCGTCCACATTTAGGGAGGTTAGCCACAGTGCCATGGGCTTTAAACTTCTTGATGACACTGCGCACGGTAGACACAGGAACATTCAGGTCTTTGGAGATGGACTTGTAGCCTTGAGATTGCTCATGCTTCCTCACAATTTTGCTTCTCAAGTCCTCAGACAGTTTTTTAGTTTTCTTTCTTTTCTCCATGCTCAATGTGGTACACACAAGGACACAGGACAGAGGTTGAGTCAACTTTAATCCATTTCAACTGGCTGCAAGTGTGATTTAGTTATTGCCACCACCTGTTATGTGCCACAGGTAAGTAACAGGTGCTGTTAATTACACAAATTAGAGAAGCATCACATGATTTTTCAAAGGGTGCCAATACTTTTGTCCACCCCCTTTTTTATGTTTGGTGTAGAATTATATCCAATTTGGCTTTTTGACAATTCTTTTTGTGGTTTTCCATTGACGACAAATTAAATGAAGATATTATTACCAAAGCATTTGTGATTGCAATCATTTTCTGGAAGAAATTGAGTATTATCTGACAGAATTGCAGGGGTGCCAATACTTTTGGCCAGCACTGTACCACCATGCCACCACTCAGCCAGACATGTCCTGTTGCCTAGTCCATCATATTAATCCATACTGCCAGCCACTTATGTTGTCACAGCTGCCACTGCCACTCTCATGTGGCCTGGTCCATCACATTCTACTGTACAACACTGTTGGTGCCACAGTGTTGGCATAAAAAAAAAACAACTAAATTTAGATTGAAAAAGGTCCCCATGTCAGAAAAATCTGTGCCATTTCATCTATATAAAACCATTGTTTTTTTGCAATTTAACTGCCATGTGAGTATAAAAAAAAACCCACTGTCAAGCACTTTTCCCCCAAAAAGGAGTCATTTTTGGAGCATTTTAAATGTTAAAATGTGTAACAACAAGTGGCAGATAATAAATTTTGGCCTGAACTACCCAAACCCAAAACTAAATGAATCTTGAGAGATTTGCCTATCTCTAGTTAAACCATGGAAATTCCTTAGATTTCATATACCAGTCTGGTTAGCACCAACCCAAATGTGGCTTATTGAACTCACATCTTGAACTTGCAGTATGAACTGGCTACCATTGCTCCACATTCGTCTCCCTACTTTATATTCTAATACCTCAGTGAATTGTGAGGGATCCTAAAGACTGTTGAAGATTTATCAACCAATTCAGCTCTGATTTATCTAAAACTAGCAGAAGGACACGGCTTCACACAGGTATATTTCATTTTTTGTTTGACTTGACATCCAGTATGGCAGTCCAGTACAGGTACAGTAAGGGTCGGACTGGCCCACCGGGGAACCGGTGAATCCACCGGTGGGCCCCAAGCCCCGACTAATAGTCCTCATGCCCGTGGCCAGCTGGAGATGGCCGGGGCCCCGAACCACTCTGATAGTGGTCGGGGAAAGCCTGGTTCCCCGACCGCTATACATACTGTTATTGGAAAGGGTCCCTGGCATATTGCAGGCCCCTTTCCAATAGATGGCAGGGCAGGGGAGGTGAAAACAAGAAATATATATTCTCACTTCTCCTGGGCACAGCGTCCTCTCCGGCGCTCCTCCATCATGTGACTGAGGACTGTGATTAGGCCCCAGCGGTCACATGGGGCGTGGCTGCGTAATGACGTCAGTGCACCCCCACGTGACCGCTGAGGCCCAATCACAGGCCTCAGCAGCGACGTCGGAAAAGGGCCTGAAGACGCTGAAGACTGCAGAATGGAGCGAGGATGCCAAGGAAAGGTAAGGCAAGGTGAGTATGAATGTTTTTTATTTTTAATCACTTCCCCTGGGCCTCCAATTATTATACTCTGGGGTCTGAGGAGACCCCAGAATATAATAATAGCACTGAAGCAGAGGGGGCTATTGGGTGCATATAATACTGGATGGGGGCCAAGGTGGAGCTTATACTCCATACAGTGGCTCCTTCATTTTTTTTTTTTTTATTACGCCGGGGCAGGTGAAAAGAACAAAACAAAAAAAAAAAAACCCTAACTTTATTTCCTGTCCCCAGTGTCTTCCAGCGCGGTTCGGTCCTGCAGTTCTGTTGTTTTCTTCCAGCTGAAGTTCCCCCTGCACGTGACTACCTGTGATGCCATGTGACCCCTGAGGCCAATCAGCGGCCTAAAAGAAGGGACCTGGGACATCACAGTCAGTGAGAAATTCCGGTAAAAAGAAGACAGCGGAGCTGCAGGACCGGACTGTGCTGGGAGGACACCGGAGCACCGGAGACAGGTGAGTATGTTTAGTGTGTGTTTTTTGGGGGGGGGAGGTAGGGGGGATTCACCTCCCCTGGACTAATTATTAAAAAATAAAAAAATTATACTGGACAACCTCTTTAAAGTGTGGCGCATTAGGGGGGCCCTGGGGGGTATATTAAAGGGGTTGTCAAGGCATAATTTGTTATGGTTTATCCTCAGGATAGGCCATAGATACCTGATCTGTAGGGGGTTGACCCCGGACCGATCAGCTGTATGGAGCCACTTCTGATGCCCTTCCGGTACACAATACAGGGCTGTCCTGTACACAATACAGGGCCAGAAGCAGAAAGCTCTGTCCACTGTATATTAGCGGGCACCTTCACTGCATCTCAGCACTTATTGAAGTCAGTAGGAGCTGAGCTGCAGTGAAGGCGTCGGGCTGCTATACAGCGGATGGAGCTTTCTGCTTCCGGCCCTGTGTTGTGTACAGAACGGGCTCTGGAAGTGGCTCTGAACAACTGATGGGCCCGTGTGTCAGCCCCTACCAATCAGGTATTTATGGCCTATCCTGAGCATAGGCCATAAAAAAGATTAATCCTGGACAACCACTTTAATATGCCCCACACAGTTTAATGTCCCCCCCACAGGATGTTAGCCCCCATCACTGCTCCCACACAATATAATGACCCCATCACTGTTCCCCATACAGTATGGGGGACCAGTGAAGAGGCCACTATGTGGGGGGACCAGTGAAGTGACCATAGAAAAATTTGGCCCAGACAACCCCTTAAAAGAGGTTATCCATAAACTGGAGCGACCACTGTGTCGGCCGCCAGGGAGATGTAAAAATAAGAAAATATAAAAAAAAAAGCATACTCACCTCTCCCCAGCACCCCGTTGTCCCCTGCCTGTGTCTGTTCGGTCTCATGGCGGCGCCTCATTTCTGGAAATCCTGTACCTAATTGGTCTTAGCGATCACATGAGGTGCAGGACTCCCAGCAAGGAGTCGCCGGCATGAGACTGAATGGACACTGGCAGCGGACAACGGAGCTCCGGGGACAGGTGAGTATGCTTTTTAATTTACTTATTTTTTACTTTACACCTCCCACCAGCTACATTGGTTGCTCCAATTCCTGGACAACCTCTTTAAAGGATTTATCCATCTTTCTAATATTGATGGCCTGTCCTTAGGATAGGCCATCAATATTACATCTGTGATGATACAACAGCCAGGACCTCTGCAGATCAGTTTTTCCAGGACAGTGCGGCTACAGGGGAAGGTAACAATTCTAGGAGCCATGCTGTTCACTTGCCAAACAAGGTGTAGCAGTAGGTTTAGGTAGTGCAGTGGTGCACATGGTATAGTGGGTGAGCAGCATGGCTCCCGACATGTTATTACCTTTAGCCGCCCTGTCTCGGTACCGCTGATCTGCAGGGGTCCTGATGGTGGGCCCCTAGAAACAATTCCACTGGTGGGCCCTAGCCATCCCAGTCCGACACTGGGTACAGTCTGTTTATGGCTGTCTTGCTATGGAAACCTGATAAATGAAATGTGAACTTATATTGGCTGATACACGTCACATGACTGAATATTTAAGGACCTGCGAACTGCTATTGACTCATACAGGTCATAAATAGCTTGGTTGCTATGGAAACCTGGTGTAAAGCTGTGTGTAGGTCAAGACTGAAGAACCTGCGATTTTCCATTGGTTCATAAGCATCGTGTGATCATGTGTACCTCAGTTTGGATATCAGTGAAAAACATGCGATCTGTTGTTATGGAAAACCTGGAGTAAAGCTGTGTGTATGTGACCTTGTGTAACAGTGTCATCCACAGCATCCTGCCCCTTTAAAGCTGACCTACATCAGTGAAGAAAAATGGCTGGGTTGTTATGGAAACATGGAGTGCAGCTGTGTGCATGTGGCTGACAATGCCTTGCCAGATTGGAGAGGGGCTTGGGTCTGCTGGAGAGTTTTAGCAGCTCGCTGTTGTCTGTGACATACTTTATCAGATTGGAGACGGGCATGGGTCTGCTGAGAGTTTTCATTAGTTCGAGCAGCAACCATGCATTTTGCTGCAGGAGGCATGAGTAGTTTAAAAACGTTTCAGTTTATAAGAATTCTGACATCCAGTATGGCAGTGCAGTCAGTGGCGTAAATACTGGGGTAGCAGCGTTAGCGGCTGCCACAGGGCCCTGGACATTACATTTCAGACCCCAGAGTATTATGAACGGAGGCCCAGGGAAGGTGAGGGAACATAAAAAAACAATGTTACTTACCTCTCCTGCTTTACAGCAGCATGGGTTGTCCGCAATATGGCATAATACGCATAATACTATGTGAAGGGACCACTGTGGGGCATAATAGTGTGTGCAGGGGCAACTATGGGGCATAATAGTGTGTGCAGGGGCCACTATGGGGCATAATAGTGTGTGTAGGGGCCACTATGGGGCATAATACTGTGTGCAGGGGCCACTATGGGGCATAATAGTGTGTGCAGAGGCCACTATAGGGCATAATAGTGTGTGCAGGGGAAACCTGGTAAATTAAATGTGAACTTATATTGGCTGATACACATGATATGACTGAATATTTAAGGACCTGCGAATTGCTATTGACTAATACAGGTCATAGCTTGGTTGCTATGGAAACCTGGTTTAAAGCTGTGTGCCTGAGGAGAGTAAGCGCCTGCGAGCTTCTATTGGCTGATAAGGGACATGTGACCGTGTGTATGGCAGTTGGAATATGAGTGAAAGACTTGCAGGCTTGTATTGACTAATGCAGGTCATTTTTTGGGGAATACTGTATCTCAGGAACGGTATGTCCTAGAGAGCTGATACCCGGTCTAAAATATTCACAGACACCTGATGTACCTGTGTGCTAAATTTGGTTAGGATCAGTCAAGTCATTTGGTCGCGCATAAAGAACAGACAGAAACTCATTTTTATATATATAAGAGATTACCTTCATAATTTTTAAGCTCTCAGGAGCTGCTCTGGCCTGAGTATCACCATTATGTAAGTTAAATGATCTCATTATATTTATTCTAACTTTAATCAGATTGTTTTTTTTTTATTAACACCAACCATTTTCTATTTTTCATACAAGAGAGAAGAACATGAAAAACAATGCAGACAACCATAGGTTAGAACAGGGGTAGCGGACCCTGCACACGGTATTATGTCCCATAATGGACCCTGTACACGGTATTATGTCCCATAGTGGCCCCTGCACATGGTATTATGTCCCATAGTGGTCCCTGCACACGGTATAATATTCTAACTTTTATAATATTCCAATTGTCCTCACTCACTAGCTATAATTATACTGTGGGGTCTGTTCAGACCCCAGAGTACAAATAAGCGGAGGGCCAAGAGAGATGAAAAACATGAAAAACTATTTTAACTCACTTTTTCCTGCGCTCCGCAGCCACTCTGTGCTCTTCTGGCACTTCTGCCTGTAGTCAGCGACCGTTGATTGAGTCTCAGGGGTCATGTCGCATCAATATGCGTAATGACATTGGATGTGATCCCTGAGGCCCTGTCAGCTGTCTCTTACGTCAGGCAGAAGCGCCTGAAGAGAACACAGCAGCTGCAGATCCAGGGAAGGTGAGTATCATTGTTTTTTATATTTGATCACCTCCACGGGGCCTCCGCTTAGTATACTCTGGGGTCTGAATAATAATAGCAGTTTCGTTTCGGCCATGTTTGGTCCGATCAAAACTGCTGGGTGAGGACTCCTGTGCCAGGGAAATAAGCCTCACGTGCCACTCTTGGCACGCGTGCCGGGGGTTGCTGACCCCTGGGTTAGAACAAAGGCAAACAAATACCGTAGAGTCCTGTATAGGTCACAAATACCTGCGGCATACCGTACTGTTAGGGAAGCAGCAGGATCATAATATATTACAAAAAGTCCAAAGGCATAGAGGCACCTTAAAACAAACTTTCAAAAGAGGGTTCCTACAAAGCAAGTAAACGCCAGGTTTTGGGCGAGATCAGGAAATGGAAATTGTGTTTTAATACCTAAAGTTATATACAGTTGTGCTAAAAAGTTTACATACCTCGGCAGATTTTTTGTTTTTTTGGCCTTTTTTCAGAGAATATGAATGATAACACAAAAACTTTTTGTCCACCCATGGATAGTGGTTGGTTGAAGCTATTTATTGTCAAACTTCTGTGTTTTCTCTTTTTAAATCATAATGACAACCAAAAACATCAAAATACCCTTTTAAGAAATTGTGCTTTAATTTATGTGCCAGTCCGGGTCTTTATAATCCCCTCCATTTCTCTCTTCCATGCTGGCTATTGGTTTCACCTTGATTTTGGCTCCCATCCCTTTTGCTGTTTGTGTTTCTCTGGCTGTGAAATACACGGATAGCACACTGACCACGGCCACAGTCGTCTGAAACCGGCCTAAGACTGATTCAACCCTTTATCCGTAATGTCAAGCTATGTTTTCTTGGTTCTTAATAATGTTGATACTTACTAATGTCTTCTTAATACCTATAATGTATGTCTTTAGAAAGCAAGACAACTTGGCATTTCTCTAGAGGCATTCATTTATAAATATACAAGACTTGAATAATAATCTCTCTAGGTATATGTTTTGTAATATTATGTAGTATTATGTTTTGTTATATATATATATATATATATATATAAAACACTGCTTTTATCTGTGATTTGCAAGTTTCAGTGTCAGTATATTTAAGAATATCAATATGCCTAGCATTCTTACATTTTTACTTTATATGCACAATTTTAAGCAGGAAAATTTCTTATTACATTCCTTAGAAATAAAGGCTAGCTGCACTCTGGGTAAATTTTGTTGCAAGTCCACAGCAATTCTGCAGCAAAATCTTCATTTATAAGGTAGATATTTTGATGCGGCTGGTTTTACTGTGCATGTCATGATCTGCCATGAACTATAGTACTTCAGGTATCAAGTACTTTTATCATAATGTTTTAGCATAGTGTTTTCCTAGGCACTTTATTATACCATTCAGCAAGGTCACAGCTGTTAAAACCCTACCCAGCTAACATTTCTCTGCGTGTGGATGAGGTTTCCTTTTAGAGAAGATTTTTCTGGTTTGGCTTATATCTCTAGTGATATTGCAAGACCTTAGTAAGAGTTATTAGCTTACAGAGTCATCTTCCAATTGGTGTTGCTAGGGTACAGTTTTCCTTTTGCCAGCAAGTAGAACGTATTTGCTTATTTTACCCCTAGCTGTAGCTGTTTCTCAGTGTTTTTTACTACTATAATGCTGAGGCCCCAGTTTGCAGAAACCTTTCGTTGCAGATTTGGCTGAGTTTTTTTGAGCCAAGACCAAGAATGGCTACAAAAGGAATTGGAAATATATAGGAAGTACTTATACTTGTATCTTCTGCTAATTCAACTCCAAGCTTTGGATCAAAAAAACGCAACAAAAACTGTACCAAAAATGTTGCTTTTCCGCAATGTGGGGCCTCAGCCTAACAGTATCTAATAAAGGTATTTTTACTGGGTCAGCTGTATATCATAAGAACAAATAACTTTTATTTGGCATTATGTAAAAATAAATAACAACATAAATTACAAATATATATAATAGTGCTCTGATGTAACAAAACACTAGAACCAATTTATCAAGGACAATGTTTTGTGCGCTAATCTTAGTCACTTTTGTGTTTTGCAGCCTAGGTTTGCCAGAACTATTGGGGAGGTCCCTTGCACTGGAAATGAAATCTGAAACTGGCTTAGATTTAAGCTGTTTTCTGGTATCAGTTATAATTTATCAGCACCCAAGCCTACCTTCATCCCGACCCCTCTTTTGAAAAGCGATGAGTGGAACACAAAATGGGGTAAGTCACAGTGTTTGCACAAAAAAACAGGCATGTACGACAAAAATTGCAACATTTTCTGTTTGAATCAGCCCCAATGTATATAATAGTGCAGACAGGAATATAAATCTATATGCTTTATTTGCACATTTTCTCTACATATTTGATGAAACGGCAGGCTTCTCCTGGTATGATTCAAGAGCCATGCTGTGTACTCTGAACCAATTACATGTCTACCTCTTTAATTTACCCTGCTATTTCATAGCGTGAGGGTGAAAAACTGCACTGTATCATTCTCCCCCTTGTTTTCTGTTTACTATTTTGGGCTAAGGCCCCACGTTGCAGAAAACCTGCTTTTTGTTGCAGATTTTGCTGCATTTTTTGAGCCAAAGCTAGTAATAGATTGAGCAGAAGGGAGACGTATAAGAGGTTCCTAGATATTTCCAATTCCTTCTGTAGCCACTATTAGATTTGGCTAAAAATCTGCAACTAAAAATGCAGCGTTTACGCAACATGGGGCCTTAGTCTCAAACTAAATGGACTTTTTGTGACCGATGACACTGAGGAAAATTTGCAAGTAGAACTTGAGAATGCTGGAAGATGAAGAAGAAGGCATATCCTCTTCATAAAATAAATTACAAAGTATCATGAGTCATTGTTCATATAATACTCAAATATTGATATATTTTCAAATAGAATTCTAACATAACAATTCATTTTCAGTTGAATTTCTATAGAAATTCATCAGTTACTGTTTTCTTTTTTGTGACCTAGGTTTCTTGAGAAATGATGGATTTGGATAACACCACAATAAAACATTTCATTTTTGTGGGATTTCCTATAAACAATAATCTACGGGGCACCTTATTGCTTATTTTCTTGTCAATGTATTTGCTGACAGTTATGGGAAACATTGTTATCATTGTCATAATTCAAACAAATGATAGTCTTGCTCAGACTCCAATGTACTTCCTCCTGACGCATTTATCCTTTGTAGAAGTATGCTATACCACTACAATTTCACCAAACTTTTTGGACTTGATTGTAAAGTGTCAAAAGTCTGTAACATTTGTTGAATGTTTAATCCAGCTTTATTTGTTCCTAAGCCTAGCCAGTGTGGAGAATTTTCTCTTGGCTACAATGGCATATGACCGTTATTTGGCAATTTGTAAGCCTTTACGATACCAAATTCTAATGAGCAGTGGTCTATGCAGAAATGTTGCTCTCTTTTGTTGGTTTGCAGGTTTTTTAATTCCCGTAGCCCCAATTATTTTGGTATACCATATAAAATATTGCAGACCATATAATATTAATCATTTCTTCTGTGATGTTTCTCCTCTGTTTGCCCTTTCTTGTGCTAATATCTCTCATATAAAACTTTTTGAATATATGTGTGCTGCTGCTGTTTTACTAAGCTCATGCCTAGTTATTTTAACGTCTTACGTGTACATTGTGTCTACGATCCTAAAGATTCAGTCTTCACATGGAAGAACTAAAGCATTTTCAACTTGTGCTTCTCATTTATCTGTAGTAGTTTTATTTTTTGGCCCTGGAATTTTGATATATGTCAGTCCCCTTTCACATCAGTCAGTCACTCTAAATAAATGGATGTCTCTTCTTTACACAGAATTAACTCCTCTTCTAAATCCATTTGTATACACTCTACGAAACCAGGATGTAAAATTAGCTCTTAAGAAATCTTTGAAAAAGTTTATTTGGTTGTGAAAGGAAAGAAAATAAAAATATATCATGAATAGTTCTATAAATAAAATATTAAACCTACACAAATGCCCACCAGAGTGCTTACATAAAATCATAAATCTTTATTATTTAATCTAAAATTGATACCATATACAATCAATAAAAGTATTGATGCCAAACACGCATTGAGGTGCTGAGACACACCATTCAGGGAATTGTTCCAGGGTATGTTTCAGACGGTTTTATGTGATTGAGAACTAGCATAGTTTGTGATTGATGTAGAGTATGGTTAGCACTCTGAGCAACGCCAATAAGTCATTTATAATAATGTAGTGTCGGGCTTATGCTATATGCATTAAGTATCAACTGTATATTGATGAATGGTATTGTGGTGTACAGATGAATTTACTAAATGTTTATAACTTATTTATGACATTAGTATACAGGGTTGAGAATTAATGATACATCTTGATGTATCATTGTTGATACATCTATTGCAATGTATTGTAAATGGTATACAAATGGGCAAACTGTTTTGTTACCAGGCGGGTTCAACCTGAATGTTCCAAATTGTAAGGTTTCTAAGTAAACCCAATACTTTGAAATTTGTCTCGGACAAACTAAAATGATGGGCGCAACTTGCATTACACAGTGAAAATACACAAGATGCGTGTCTGATGTCCTGGTATCAATTGACAGCTCTCAGCCAATAGTCAGTGGCAGGCCGACACCTTACGGTGCTGATGTCACATACAGTATATAACATGCTGTGGGCATAGACATGAGGCATTTCAGTGATGGTGAGACTAGGTTATATATATGTTATTCATCACTGCATGATCCAAAGCAATTACTCAATTTTTTTCTGCAAAACAAAGCACTTACAGCAGACAGTAAAACTTGCAATAGAGCTAGAGAGACATAGGAGTAGGAGAAGTTGAACGAAATTTAGTCATATTTATTCAATTGCGGACAGATAGAGATAGAAACCATAGATAGGGGTGAGAATGAATATCTGTGCTGAGAGCCAGACTGCTACAGCAATACAAACAATTGACAATTTTTTTCTTAAATACTGTACATACAATGGCAAAACACTGATTCTCCTTGTGCTCAGGGCCAGTTTTAGACAAACTGTGGCCCTGGGCAAAATTAAAAGCGGGACCCTAAATGCTGATATACAAACAACACCATAAATAGTTCCCCTCTTATAAATAATAGCTCCCCCCTTATAACAGATGCCTTATATATAACAGTTTCCCCCTTTTTATAGACCTCTTATAAATAGTTCTTCCCTTTATAAATAATAGCCCGTCTTATAAATAATAGTTCACCCTAATAATAACCCCCTGTATATATAATTTCCATTTATAATAACCCCCTTATATATAATAGTTCCCCCTTATAATAGCCCCCTCATATTTAACAGTTTCCCACTTATATATAATAGTTCCTCCCTTATAAATAAGAGCCCCCTTATATATAATAGTTCTCCCTTGGACTGAAGGGCCCTAGGCCCACCAGAGGAACTTGTTCTGGGACCCCACCCAACAGCTTCCTGCTAATAGCCTACACCATAGCTCCTTCACTGAAGTCTTACATATGTGCTGACTATCTGGTGTTACTGAGTATGTTCCAAGTATAGTCAGCCCCAATAGCTCCATGACCAGTTCATGCACAGTACTGTATGGGGAATGACATGACCATGGAGCACTACACATATGTGTAAGATTATAGTGAGGGAGCTGTGATGCAGACATAGCACACAGGGCTGCCAGCAAGAATTTTGAGCCCCTCCCCCACAGTATAATGCTCCACATGGTATATAATGCTACACAGTGCCCTCCACAGTATAAAATGCTCCCCTGAGCCCTCCACAGTTCCCCCACATGGTATATAATGCTCCACAGTGGCCCCACACAGTATAAATTGCTCCCCTGAGCCCCCCATAGTGGCCACACATGGTATATAATACTCCACACAGTATAATATGCTCCCCAGAACCCCAACGAAGTGTAATACTCCACAGTGGCCCACACAGTATACTACCCCTTAGTGGCCCCCCCTCCTGGGCCTATTCGTACTGCTCCACTGTCCCTGTTGGCTTCCTCTTCTCTGCGGCTGACATTATGTGTTCTGGACATCACCGCTGAGGCCTGTGATTGGAAATGTGTGACGTCATCTAAAGGCACAGAAGAAGAAGATGACGCCAATCACCTAGGACAGGGGCCCTGCGGCACATGATGCTGGGTCCCTTTCTGTTATCGATATGGCCGGGCCTGATTCTGGGATCAGAAGTAATCAGGCTCCGGATCCCGGGGGCCCCTTTGGGGATGGGGACCCAAGGCAATTGCCGAGTTTGCCCCCCCTAACACCGGCCCTGCCTGTGCTAATCTGAAAAATCTCCATTTATTGGGGGTGGTTTGCACACCCAATAAACAATGTGACACAGTCTGCTAATCTGAAAAATCTCTGTCTGTTAAGGGTGTTTTTTTGCTCATCATATATGCAGTGAAGCACCCTATTAATCTGAAAAATCTCCATTTCTTAAGGGTTTTTTTGCTCACCCAATAAAAAGTTACACACCCTGCTAATCTGAAAAATATCTGTTTGATCCTCAAGGGTTTTATTTTTTGGTTACCTAATATACATACAAACATGCATACATGCCGCCACTATAATGGCAAAAGAAAACAAATCCAAAACAAGCTGACTCATGCACTTTTAGTGTAAAACTCACTCACTTTTAGTGCTTTGCTATTTTTCTTGGATGGCAACAGCAACACTACGTCTGGTTTTGGTGACATCACCAGTAGCGACAGGATTGTTGTACTTCTTGAGAATGAAGATGAAGTTTTTGACTACAATCTTCTTCCTGGTAGTGATGTTGCACCTGATGAGTTAGCTATTTTCTTCTCGTCAGTGCAGTCTACCTCCATTTTTTGATTAGCTAGATGAGAACAGTCAGTATTTTTTTCAAGTAGAGGAGGCAGAGGTGGAAGAGGAGACACATTATGTTATCTCATTGGAATGTGATGTTCAGTGCACAAGGTCCCCTGAAGGGTGAAGAGGAAGCTGAGGAGGCTGTGGGCTGGAGCAGGAATTGCTAAGTGAATAGCACAGGGGTGGATTACAGCCGGTTCTACCCACTCTGAGATCCAGCTGTATTTTTAACATCTGGATTGGTAGAAGCAGGGAGAAGTGTTGTCCCAACCTGGTTCTGCTACTGGTAGAGCAGATAGCCACAGGCTCTGTATGGGCACGCCAAGCGTCATGACATCAAGTCAACACTGAGGCCCCATTACAGGCCTCATCAGTGACCACGGGTGCATGATGTTACAGAAGAGAGCTGGACGCCACAAGGAAGCAGAGAGAGTGCCGGACGTGTCAAGGAGGCCTGTCTGAATACAGGACAAAATGAATCTTCAGCGGTTCACCCATCTTTAGTCACCACTCAGCCAGACATGCCCTGCTACCAGGTCCATCACATTTTACTATACTACACTGTTGGTGCAACAGTGTTGGCATAAAAAAAAAAACAAAGTTACATTGAAAAAGGTCCCCATATATATATATATATATATATATAAAAAAAAAAATGTGCCATTGCATCTTTTAACCCCTTCACGCATTCTCACGTACATGTACGTGGGAGAATGTGGTTAGTTACCGCATCCCCACATACAGGTACGTGACGGTGATTGAGCGGGCTCAGAAGCAGAGCCCGTGCGATTACCGCGGGAGCCCAGCTGTATTTGACAGCCAGGCTCCCGCTGAAACAGCGGGGACCAGTGATAACACCGATCCCCGCTGTTTAACCCTTAAGATGCCACGGTCAATAGCGACCGCGGCATTTTAAGTGTTTGCTAGCGGCACTGACTGCCGCGGACGGCATCGGGAGAGGGTGTCAGCTGTAACTGACAGCTAACACCCTGCTCCTTAACCAGGGTTTTTAACCCCTTGGATGCCGCGGTCAAACATGACCGCGGCATCCAAGGGGTTCCGCCATGTTGCTGCCCCCGCCACCCCCCGCGGCGAGATCGGGGGGTGCCGATATCTATAATATGCAGCCATGGGTCTGGCCAGTGACCCCAGGCTGCCTGAAGCCCCCACTACCTGGTTGATCCTGCCGGGACCTCTGGAAATCAGCCTATGTCTACATAGGCTGAATTCCTGTATAGACTGCAATACACGTGTATTGCAGTCTATAGTGCTGAATCAGCGATTCAGGTGTCCTAGTGGGACATATAAAAAAAAGATAATATTTATTAACTTATTTGGGTGGTATGACTATCTGTTTGAAAAGCAGAGCATTTCACATTTTGGAAATTGCGATTTTTTTTTCCAAATTTCCATTAAATTTCCTATTTTTTTATAAATAAATACAAAAATATTGATCAATGTTTACCACTAACATGAAGTACAATGTCTCATGAAAAAACGGTCTCAAAATCACTTGTGCAAGTTAAAGCGTCTTAAAGTTATTGCCATATAAAGTGACATATGTCAGTTTTGAAAAATGAGGCCTGGTCTTTAACGCACTTTTGGGCTCAGACCTGAAGGGGTTAATGCAATGCCATCTGCTTCCATGATGGTATAATTTTTGACAGCTTTTTGTTTTGGAAAACCACTCTTTCATCACTTTTCAACTAGCCTACAGCAACTAATGTGTCTCTCAAATAACAAGCCTGTAGCACCTACATGTGCATCTCAATAAATTAGAATACCTTTGAAATGTTTATTTATTTCAGTAATTAAATTAAAAAAGTGACCTCCTATATTTTCTAGATTCTTTACACACAGAATGTTCTATTTCAAGTGTTTTATTTCTGTAAATGTTGATTATGGATTACAGGTAATGAAAACCCAAATCTAAGAAAATTTGAATATTGTAAATTCAGTGTGTCACCTGCCAAGGTTTCCTAAGCCTTTAAATGGTCCCTCAGTCTGGTTCAGTAGGAAACACAATCATGGAAGACGCTGATTATGAATTGTATTACTGAATTACTGAAATGAATGAACGTTTCAAAAATATTCTAATTTATTGAGATGTACCTGTACATGTCACTTTCACTTTGACACAACTTTGGCTATGTTTGACTTGGAGAGCTAGAGATTGGATAGATGGGTTAAGCTGTGGTTTGCACTGAACTTATTCGACCCGAAACAAATCTTGGGAACAAACCACCTGAACACAAAATTAATTTTGAGAGATTCACCCATCTCTAATAGAGTATCAATTTTAGATTTATTAATAATAATAATAATAATAATAATAATAATAATAATGATGATAAAGATGTATGTTTTTATGACAGCAAGTAGTTTGTCTATAATATAGGATTAATATAAATAAAATCAGTGGTGGAGGAATGGGTAACCGTACAAAAGAGAAAGAAGCACCCAGGCATGCTAACGACTGACTTTCTTTCATATCTTTATTTCGTCCTCTATGATACTTATATCTATAGTGGGGTGTTTGGGGGGGGACACCTGGGCTCTTGCCTGGGTGGCCTTCCTAAATGCCCACCCCCCTCTCCAGTGGGCTTCGGCTGCGCACTGGAGAGGGGGGTGTTTTATCCAAGGAATGGATAATGCCAGTCAGCAGTGTTCAAACTGTGATTAACAAATGGAAACTCAGGGGCTCTGTAAAAACCAAACCATGGTCAGGTAGACCAACCAAAATTTCGGTCACAACTGCCCAGAAAATTGTTCGGGATGCAAAGAAAAACTCACGCATAACATCAGCTGAAATACAGGACTCTCTGAAAACTATCGGTGTGGCTGTTTCAAGATGCACAGTAAGGAGGCACTTGAAGAAAAATGGATTGCATGGTTGAGTTGCCAGAAGAAAGCCATTACTGCGCAAATGCCACAAAGAATCTCGCCTTCAATACGCCAAACAGCACAGAGACAAGCCTCAAAACTTCTGGAACAAGGTAATTTGGAGTGATGAGACAAAAATCTAACTTTTTGGCCACAACCATAAACGTTACATTTGGAGAGGTGTCAACAAGGCCTATGATGAAAAGGAACACCATTCCTACTGTAAAGCACGGAGGTGGATCACTGATGATGTGGGGATGTGTGAGCTTCAAAGGCACAGGAAACTTGGTCAAAGTTGAAGGAAAAATGAATGCAGCACGTTATCAGCAAATACTGAAGGCAAATTTGCACTAATTAGCCAGGAAGCTGCACAGGGGACGTACTTGGACGTTCCAACATGACAACAATCCAAAACACAAGGCCAAGTCAACCTGTAATTGGCTACAGCAGAAGAAAGTGAAGGTTCTGGAGTGGCCATCTCAGTCTCCTGACCTCAATATCATTGAGCCACTCTGGGGAGATCTCAAGCGCGCAGAACATGCAAGACAGCCCAGGAATTTACAGGAACTGGAGACTTTTTGCCAAGAAGAATGGGCAGTTTTACCATCTGAGAAAATAAAGAGCCTCATCCACAACTACCACAAAAGACTTCAAGCTGTCATTGATGTTAGAGGGGGCAATACACGGTATTAAGAACTGGGGTATGCGAACTTTTGAACAGGGTCATTTTGATGTTTTTGGTTGTCATTATGATTTAAAAAGAAGTTTGACAATAAATGGCTTCAACCAACCACTAACCACGAGTGGAGAAAAAGTTTTTGTGTTATCATTCATATTCTCTGAAAAAACAAAAAATCTGCCGGGGTATATAAACTTTTTAGCACTACTGTGTGTGTGTTATATATATATATATATATATATATATATATATATATATATACAGTACAGACCAAAAGTTTGGACACACCTTCTCATTCCAAAAGTTTTCTGTATTTTCATGACTATAAAAATTGTAGATTCACACTGAAGGCATCAAAACTATGAATTAACACATGTGGAATTATATACTTAACAAAAAAGTGTGAAACAACTGAAAATATGTCTTTTATTCTAGGTTCTTCAAAGTAGCCACCTTTTGCTTTGATTACTGCTTTGCACACTCTTGGTATTCTCTTGATGAGCTTCAAGAGGTAGTCACCTGAAATGGTCTTCCAACAGTCTTGAAGGAGTTCCCAGAGATGCTTAGCACTTGCTGGCCCTTTTGCCTTCACACTGCGGTCCAACTCACCCCAAACCATCTCGATTGGGTTCAGGTCTGGTGACTGTGGAGGCCAGGTCATCTGGCGTAGCACCCCATCACTCTCTTTCTTGGTCAAATAGCCCTTACACAGTCTGGAGGTGTGTTTGGGGTCATTGTCCTGTTGAAAAATAAATGATGGTCCAACTAAACACAAACCGGATATAATAGCATGCCGCTACAAGATGCTGTGGTAACCATGCTGGTTCAGTATTCCTTCAATTTTGAATAAATCCCCAACAGTGTCACCAGCAAAGCACCCCCACACCATCACACCTCCTCCTCCATGCTTCACGGTGGGAACCAGGCTTGTAAAGTCCATTTGTTCACCTTTTCTGCGTCGCACAAAGACACGGTCGTCTGAACTAAAGTTCTCAAATTTGGACTCATCAGACCAAAGCAGAGATTTCCACAGGTCTAATTCTATTCCTTGTGTTCTTTAGCCCAAACAAGTCTCTTCTGCTTGTTGCAGTGGTTTCCTAGCAGCTATTTTACCATGAAGGCCTGCTGCACATAGTCTCCTCTTAACAGTTGTTGTAGAGATGTGTCTGCTGCTAGAACTCTGTGTGGCATTGACCTGGTCTCTAATCTGAGCTGCTGTTAACCTGCGATTTCTGAGGCTGGTGACTCGGATGAACTTATCCTCCACAGCAGAGGTGACTCTTGGTCTTCCTTTCCTGGGGCGGTCCTCATGTGAGCCAGTTTCTTTGTAGCGCTTGATGGTTTTGGCCACTGCACTTGGGGACACTTTCAAAGTTTTCCCAATTTTTCGGACTGACTGACCTTCATTTCTTAAAGTGATGATGGCCACTCGTTTTTCTTTACTTAGCTGCTTTTTTCTTGCCATAATACAAATTTTAACACTCCATTCAGTAGGACTATCATCTGTGTATCCACCTGACTTCTGAACAACACAACTGATGGTCCCAACCCCATTTATAAGGCAAGAAATCCCACTTATTAAACCTGACAGGGCACACCTGTGAAGTGAAAACCATTTCAGGTGACTACCTCTTGAAGCTCATCAAAAGAATGCCAAGAGTGTGCAAAGCAGTAATCAAAGCAAAAGGTGGCTACTTAGAAGAACCTAGAATATAAGACATATTTTCAGTTGTTTCACACTTTTTTGTTAAGTATATAATTCCACATGTGTTAATTCATAGTTTTGATGCCTTCAGTGTGAATCTACAATTTTTATAATCATGAAAATACAGAAAACTCTTGGAATGAGAAGGTGTGTCCAAACTTTTGGTCTGTACTGTGTTATATATATATATATATATATATATATATATATATATATATATAAAAAGTCTGTGATTGGTCCTCAGTAGTGACCTGGGAAAGCTAAACGCCATGACATCATGATGCTTGGTGTGCCATGTGATCGCTGGTAACCCAATCACAGGCCTCAGTGGTGACCCTCGGGGCGATTACATTACTGAAGAACTCTGGACATCACCAGGAGAGTGCCAGATGCGATGAGGAGGTTCAAAGAAGGTAATGGAAAGTGAGTATGATTTTTTTTTTTTTTTTTCTGCCCTGGACATCCACCTATTATATTCTCAGTATAATAATGTCACTTTCACATTTACATAACTTTGGCTGTATTTCCCTTAGAGAGCTAGAAGTTAGATAGATAGGAGTCCGAAGAGTGTTCTGCACTGTTTCAAGCCAATTTTAGGTGTGGGTCATACTGAGCTTGTTTGACAAATCAGGGACCTGAGCCACCAAAACCGAAACAAATCTTGAGAGGCTTGCCCATCTCTAGTGGCAATACTTATTTTCTTTATTAAAGATCTAATAAAAATGATTATAAAAAGAGACTGTGATATTTGTGATATTGAATATAATTCAATCAGTATATCTATTTTCCATAGTTTTCTTAACTTTGACAACTGCTGTAAAAACTTTTTTACTATTAACAGTATTTCCAAGATGTATCAGAACTATGAAAAAAAGTAAGAAGTTAAAATTAGGTAAAACAAGTACAATCCCAGTAGAATAAAAACTTAAACTTTGTCATCCAATAAGATCTGCATTCTGTGATAGTGCCCTTGAGAATCATAAGCAAAGCGAGACTATAAGTTATTGATAAACAATAAGCAATGCAGAAGATTGAGAACACAGAATCCATCCTGTTCTACTTCACTTAATAAGCATGACTTTATTCTGTTGAAACAAATGTGTAGTCTGTAAGTATTTCCTATTTTACTGAGAGTAGTAGAAATGTATTTTATATTAGAAAGGAACACTGATATTGACTAACCAGAAAGCAAACTTTACAGTGAGTGTTGACACAACTTCATTTATTACTTATGACACTTCAAACTGAGCAATCTCTTAACCTCTCTTAAGCAATTCAGTTTTCTCTCAATGCACTTCATGCTTCATGCAGCAACATTTTTGTGAATCCTCATTGGCATGAGCCCATACAGTATTTTTTTTGGAAAGTGTAGAATAAAGGTGAGCAGCACAGTAGGAGCAAAATGTTTAAGTAGGTGCAAGCCTCAAGTTAAGTCTAAGTCCTTCCAAAGCAATAGTAATCTTAAGAAGAAGCAGCACTCCAGGAAAGATGCAATGTTTCAGTTCCTACCAGTTTGCAAATAGTTCCATAGAGGCACTGAAGCATTACTGTTATAAATACATATATGGATAAATACATAGTATATGTAGGATGCATTTGAAATATCCTGACTAGAAAGATAATGCTAGTCAGAGTCAGTTCACATGGACTTATTATATACATACACAATTTAAATATTATTTGAAGCCTTTTTTCTTTGTCTTATTGGGAATAACCATATATTATTATATTTCACTCAACTTTATGTTGAATTTATATCAATAACTAATTAATATTTATAGCAGATTTGTATCAGCAATATGACAATAAATATGAATTATATTACAGATAAGAAAATGCTGACAATGTAAATAGTAACATTCCATATAAAAACAATCTAGACATTAAGACAGATTATGGAGGCTTTGCAGTTAAACAAAGGGTCTGTCTTTTTTTTTCTAATAACAGGCCATTCTTGTCTAAGGGCTGTGTCTGGTACGGTAGCTCAGGACTTTTTAAATGTATGGGACTCAGCTGCAGTGACAGACACAGGCATTATAAAACAATGGTGTTATTTCTAGAAACAAATTGACACTTATGTAGCATATCCTACTCATTACTCATTTAGCTTTCAGCTGTTTTGGAACACACTTTTTGAGTCTTACAAAATTTTAAATGATTGAAATTGTTATGGTGTATATGATTTTATAGTTAATCTATGCATACATTTTCAGAACATGAATGAAATTATTGAACAATTCAAAGCAGTATTGTATAACTTAATCCAATGAGAACAGAATATTAATATCACATAATGAAATTGAAAATGTTGTACAAACTAAGTTACTGAGTTTTACTGCCCTGCAGTATGAACTGAATATAAAAGCCTTAACAACTTAGTAAACTATAGTTTTCCATTAAAAAAGGATATAACAAATGTTCTTGTCACTATTATGTATACAAGATTGCTCTACTCTAAAAATAATATACTCTATATCGCCTCTGCTTACATGATGTAAGCAAGTGGTTTGAGAGCCGCATATAGTTCACAATCCCCAGTTTTGTGGCTTGTCATAAGAATCCTCAGTTATCAATGAAAACACTAACTACAATATATTATCTGCACTAACAGTGTTAAAAGAAGACATATCCTAACAGATAAAAGAAGTGTCACTTTGAACAATGTAATAGAAAAATGTCAACAGTCCAGTTGAAATATTTAGAAATCTCATGTTTCTTGCAGTTAATGTGTCTCTCCTTCAATTCTGAGTTTAATATGGCTCCTAAGTAACTCCAATAGTTGAATGTGGCTCACAAAGCTATGTTTGGGTATCTTTGTACTAACATGGTTTTGGCTTTTTTTTTTTTTTTTTTTTAATTTCCAGAATAACAGTGTTACTATAGTGCACCTTCAAGTTGCCCACATATTCCAGTGATGAATTGTTCACAAATGGCCAAGCAAATGTGTAAGCACTGCGGAGTTATGTCAGAGCAGCGAGGGGAGGTTTTTGCCATTCTTGCCTTTTGTTGTAGCTAACCTGTTTTACCTTTATTTCTGCAGGAATAATGCCAGAAGATGCATTTTGGGACAACTTCTGATACCCTATTGAACTTTTTTGAAGCTTGAAGTTGTTCTTTTGGTTGAACTGTTCGTGCATGCTTTCATTAGATATAAGAATAATTATGCAGATTTTTTTAGGATGTGACTACTTTTTTATACTTTTTTATTGAAACATAGTTAAGTTTTAGCATTATATTTCACAATTTCTCTGACTTCTGTAATCTTTTTTGGTAGTAATTGTTGGTCTGGTACGCTACTGAAGTATTGTTAACTGTTTATTTAGCATATAGTCCAACTTTACACTGTTCCTGGAAATATGGTATCTGATAATGATAGCAGGCTTATTGAAAGGTTTAAGGGAGTCTTCTGAATCTGGACAGAGGTCTGGTTGAGCCTTTCATTTTCATGTGCAATACATTTCATACTCCATACTAAACTTTTGCTTTACCTGTGCAGATGGACATAACCTTAAATTGGGTTCCAAAAACTCTGAGAAACTTCTGCTAAATAACTGAACCACAATTAGAAATTAACGTAATAGAGCTTGATATACACCTCCAAGCCTGAAAACATGTAAATAGAAATATATGTAGGAAAATATTTGACTTCACATATACATTATTAAAATGTAAAAAATCAGGACTCCTTCTGTATATGTAATGTAATATGCTATACTGGTTTATGCCACATATTTTTCCATGTTGATTGGCACAAATTCACATATTTACCCAGGAAATGCTATAATAGTGTTTATATGATATTTATGTAAAATAAAAGGCATTTCACTAGTAATATTAAATTCCTTTCAAAGTTCATCTAACCAATTGAAATATTCTAAGCAATTAAACCTAAATGCTATTTGATATGTTGACCATGAAGATTCATTGAAATTTCTCCTGTATGGTTTTAATGTTTAGAAAAATTCCCATTTAATAGTAAGTAATCATACAATGGCAAACCAGACTAATGTTAAGGAATTTATCATTCTTGGATTCTCCAGTATTGATGAATATCAGAAATGTTTGTATGTGTTTTTCTTGATAATGTACATCACTACTCTTACTGTAAATATATCCCTCATCATCATAATTCGGTTAAGTCATCAACTCCATAAACCCATGTATTTCTTACTGGGAAATTTATCCTTTTTGGAATTAGGTTACATTTCAGTAACAGTTCCTAAAATTATTGTAGACATCCCAAGAAAGAGAAAAAGCATTTCATTTCCTGGCTGCATGACTCAGCTTTTCTTTTTCACTTTCCTTGGCGCCACAGAAACCATACTACTTGCTGTAATGTCATTTGATCGATTTTTGGCGGTGTGCTACCCTTTGCACTACACAAGTATCATGAGTCATAGGATCTGCTTTATTCTAGCAGCTACATCCTGGATCCTTGGTTTTCTGACCACTTCATTTCCAATTATCAAAATAACGCAGTTACACTTTTGCAAAGCTAATGTTATTGACCATTTCTTCTGTGAATCTTCCCCTTTACTAAAACTGTCCTGCTCTGACCCTTACTTTAAAGAACTAACAGTTATAATTTGTGCATCATCAGTCATCCTCAGCTCAGTCCTACTTACCATGATGTCTTATGGATATATTCTTCAGACAATTCTGAAAATCCCATCTTCTATAGGAAAGCAGAAAGCAGCTTCAACCTGCGCATCACACCTTATAGTGGTCACAACTTTCTATTCCACAATGTTTGCCATGTACATTAAACCCACTGCTAGTCAAGGATCTCTAAACAAAGTGATGGCATTGTTCTATGCTGTGTTCACACCACTTGTCAACCCATTTATCTACAGTTTACGTAATAAGGAAGTTAAAGAAGCCCTTGTACTGTTATTAAAGAAAAGAAGGTTATAAATATTTGTTATTGACATTTCTGCTGTGCCAACAATAAAGTATTTTTAAAGTTTTCTATATATTAATTTATGCACAAGCTTAAAATATGGGGTAAATATACACATTTAGGGGTTTTTGCATGGTGACTAATCCAGATAACAGTAGAAGTTATACTATGAGATTACACAATTCACCTTGAAAAAGGATATTAATATCAATTGCTTTCATAATAAAACCAGTTCAGAGGAAAATAATTAGGTAGTAAAATTGGAAATTGGTGTAGCCACAAACTCTAGCAAAAGTGTTGCTAGAGTTTAATCAGGTCTTCTGAGACTTAAATGGAGTCTATAACCTCCGCCAAGCATATTCAGTTGTCACCAGACAAGCACATTACAGTGATAAACCACATACCTTTGTTATGTATTTCACTTTTGTAGATTTAGAGAAAGACAACTTTGAAGTCTTATGCAAATGAGGCAATTGGTGCTCTAGGGACAAACCTTCATCTTCCTGGAGCACTGCTCTTGCCACTCAGACCCCTACCATCTCCTGCCTGCGCTACTCCATTCAGTCAGAGTAAATTATACAACTGTTATAATTTCACGCTTCCTACTTCAACAGAAGGGCAGTGCTTCCAAGACTGAAGGCCTACCCCCAGTGCACCACATGCTTCATTTGGAGAAAAACATCTTTGACGTCTTAGGCAAATCTACAAAAGTGGCATACATAACAAGGGTATGTTATCACTGCAAAGTGCTCTGTAACATGGTGGTGGCTGTTAATATGTTTTGGAGAGGTCTTAGACCAACTTTAAATGTTATTGATTGATCACTGTGGAACTGAACAGGATCAGAGGTCTGAAGGCATCATTCAAATGACAGTACCAGGCAAGGCATCCGTGTGCTGCTCTTGACTTTCACTCCATTAGACCTTAATGGAGCTCAGTGGTCCCCAAAATGGACCAAAATAGAACATCTCTACTCTTATTTAATGGAGAGCTGCATGCACCCATTAACCCTTTCCCAAAATCCACGGTAATAGTAGCGTGGATGCTTGATCTTTAAATATGACTGCAGCTTTGAAACAGAACGGCCACCATAGACGCCAAGTCTCTGCTGTATTACTTAGCAGAGCCAGAGCTAATAGCCATGATCAGAGTTCACTCATTGGGTTATATAACATACCTTTTAAACTCATGTATAAATCAAGTTTATACACATCGGCTTCCTTAAGAGATCAGTGAGCCTGAACTCTCCACATAGCTGACATGTGCATCAAGTATAAATCTTGATAAGCACTTTGCTCTCTATGCTTAGTGACTCCCAATAACCTCCTAGTAGTAGATAGAGATAGTAGCCCTCCCTGACCTGTGAGTGAGACAGGACCTCCATTCCTTATACAGTTAATTCTACATACTTCCACCTCAAGATCTGCTTTTTGATAAATTTTGCTGACATGAAGGGGAACTGGAAGGTGTAAAATAAGCGTTCTGAAATGTGTATGCATATATATATATATATATATATATATATATATATATATATATATGTACATATTATTAAGACCTCTAACTTGTAAAGAAAAAGTGGATTTTTCAGTGTATTGTAATGTTTGTAATCCCTTTTCCCTTTGGTGCCCTGGCATGTAGAAGTATAAGTGACACCTGAGTCTTTATAGGTATCCTGTATATTGCACAGACTTTGCCTAGTTGCAGACAACCGTGTGTATTTTGTGGTCTGCAAACTAGTAATCAGTGTTCCTTTTTTGCGGACTGTGTGTCATCAGTGTGTCTTCAGCATCAGAGCCGTATGTCCACAAAAACGGACAATGTGTCATCAGTGTGTGATCCGAGTTTGCAGATTCGCAAAAAAAAACAAAAACACAGGAGACAGGAGACATCTAATGATGTCCCTAACTTGTTCGCAAATACGAATGGCACACTGATGACACACGGGGTACATCAGTGTGCCGTCCGTAGTTTTTAGTTTCCTATAGGCTTCTATGGGTGAGTCCGTGCCGCAAACACTGAACAGAATAGGACCTGCTCTATATTTTGTGGTGCAGACTCACAGCCCGCACATAGATGGAAATCACGGTCGTGTGCATGAGCCCATAGAAATGAATGGGTCAGTGTGCTATGCGTAAAAAAACATGGATAGCACACTGATCTTGCCCACAGTTGTCTGCAAGGGGCTTAAAGCCATGTGCACAGTCAGTGTGCTATCTGGATTCCCCATGCGCCACCCGTGCCTTTAATTCACGGCCGCTGGTAAGCACACGAATGGGTCAGTGTGCTATCCAGGAAAAACCCGGATAGCACACTGACCAGACATACGGTCGTTTCCAAGGGGCCTAAGTGAGACCATAAATTGCTTTGTCATGGATTTTTTCATGCATTAGTGAACTTTATATTGTAAGTGAAAAAAAAAAAATAATAATAGTAATAATGCTGCATTCAATTATCTACATTATGGTAACCACACTATTGACAACATTGAAATTTTACTGACCTGGTCATACATCTTTATGGGCAACTATCATAATAATAATTTTTTTTTTTTTTTTTTTTTTCCAAGATGGCGCCACTGAAGTGGCTGCCTGGTCGGCAGCTCTGAGACTCTCTCTCTCTTATTTTTTCTTTCTCTGTCTGTTTTTTATCTCTCTACTTAATGGACTTTACACTATGAAGAAATGAAGAAACAAAGACTTGGAATTGGACCTTTGTGATACTTTTTTTTTTGTTTTTATCTGTCTTTTTGTCCTGCTGAAATGGGGACTCTTGTGTCTGCAGGCATTTCTTTTGTCTACACAAGAGAGAAATTACTGCAGCTTAGAGTCACAACAACAGGGCTGCATACCATTTGCCCACCCATCCCCCAAGAACTCTGGAGAAAGAAAAAGCGGGGGAGGGGCTGCAGAGCAGGAACTCTTCAGAGGATTAAAAAGAGGCATTACCGACCAACTGTTCCCTCCATCATTCTGGGCAATGTGAGATCTCTTGCAAACAAGATGGATGAACTAACAGCGCTCACCAGGCACCATCAGGAGTTTCGGGTGTGCAGCATGATGCTACTTACAGAGACTTGGCTCACTGAAGTTACTCCTGACTCTCTGGTCTCCTTGGATGGTTTTTAACTCCTTCGGGCAGACAGGACAAGGGAGAGCGGTAAGAGGAAAGGAGGGGGGCTGGCAATGTTTGTGAATAATAGATGGTGCAATCCTAGGCACATTGTGATTAAGGAGCAAACTTGCTGTAAGGACATTGAACTATTAGCTGTGAGCATGAGACCTTTCTATCTACCAAGGGAACTATCACATGTCATCGTGATAGCTGCATATGTCCCCCCCTCTGCGAAAGCTGACGCTGCCTGCGAGGTCCTACAAGCCACGCTGAGCCAGTTACAGTCTCAGCACCCCCAGGCCCTCCTTCTTGTGTCTGGCGATTTCAACCATGCCTCGCCATCATCCACACTTCCCAGTTTCACACAGTATGTAACCTGCCACACAAGAGACAACAGAACACTGGACTTGTTCTTTGCCAACGTGAGGGAGGCATATAACTCATCAGCCCTACCGCCCCTGGGGAGATCGGATCACAACCTAGTACATCTCCGACCTGTGTACAAGCCACTTGTACGTAGAGAACCAGCTGTCACCCACACAGTGAGGATATGGTCCGAGGAGAGTGATGAGGCTCTGAGGGATTGTTTTGACACAACCGCATGGGAAGTTTTGCAGGATTCTTATGGAGAAGATATAGAAGGACTCACACACTGCATAACGGACTACATTAATTTTTGTGTGGACAACACAGTACCCACAAAAGTGGTGAGGTGCTTCTCCAACAACAAACCATGGATTAACTCTGATATAAAAACACTACTTAAGGAGAAAAAGATGGCATTCAGGACAAGAGATAAGGAGGGGTTGAGGGAAGTACAAAAGGAGCTGAGGCATCTAATCAGGCAAGGAAAAGCCAGTTATAAGGAAAAAATGGAAAAGCAAATGGAAAGAAAAGACATAAGGGGGGTCTGGGAGGGGCTTAAGTCAATTTCGGGTCATAAACAGTCGGTCTGCCAGATTGAGGCAGATGTTAACTGGCTTAATGAACTAAACCTATTCTTCAACAGATTTGATCACACACCAGCTCCTCCCACCCCAGAATGTCCTTCAGCTCCCCTCACCACAATGACTTCACCCCATTCACCCCATGTGGCTACTTCCCAACAGACCAGTAAATCCAGAAATCTGTCTTTATCTGACCACAGTCTGACCTTCACACGGGCCCAGGTGAGGAAGGAGATGAAAAAGATCAAGGCGAGGAAAGCCGCAGGGCCAGATGACATCAGTGCAAGGCTAATTAAGACTTGTGGGGACCAGCTGTGTGGTATAATTACATATATGTATAATATGAGCCTGAGGCAGGAAATAGTCCCTGAATTATGGAAATCTTCTTGTGTGGTACCAGTTCCAAAGAAACCTCACCCTATGGACCTCAACGACTACAGACCTGTAGCACTGACATCCCACTTGATGAAGATCTTAGAGAGATTGGTTCTCACACATCTTCGCCCTCTAGTGAGCCCCGCTATGGACCCTCTCCAGTTTGCTTATCGACCGGGCATTGGGGTAGATGATGCCATCATCCACCTTCTGCACAGGGCTCTGTCTCACCTGGAAAAACCAGGGAACACGGTGAGAATAATGTTCTTTTATTTCTCCAGTGCTTTTAACACCATACAGCCCAGGTTACTGAGAGACAAGCTGGGCCTTGCTGGAGTGGACCACCACCTCTCCAACTGGATCCTAGACTACCTCACAAATCGACCTCAATACGTGAGAGCCCAAGACTGTGTGTCAGGTACCGTGATCTGTAATACGGGGGCACCTCAGGGTACGGTTCTCGCCCCTTTCCTCTTCACACTGTACACTGCTGATTTTAGGTGCAACTCATCCAGCTGCTACCTACAGAAGTATTCTGACGACTCTGCAATAGTAGGCCTCATCACAGACGATGATGACAAGGAGTACAGAGAACTGAACCGGTTTTTTGTGGACTGGTGCCACCAGAACCACCTGAAGATTAACGCGGGGAAGACCAAGGAGATGGTGGTAGACTTCCGTAAAGGCAGATGCCCTCCAAAACCAGTGGACATCCTGGGGATGGGCATCGAGATTGTGAACACCTATAAGTACCTGGGTCTGCTCCTTAATAATAAGCTGGACTGGGCAGATCATATGGAGGCCCTGTACAGGAAGGGCCACAGCAGGCTCTACCTGCTTAGGAAGCTGAGAGCCTTTGGAATCCGGGGGGCACTTCTTAGGACTTTCTTCAACTCGGTAGTGGCATCAGCCATCTTCTTTGGAGTCGCCTGCTGGGGGAGCAGTATATCAACCAGGGACAGAAATAAACTTGACAAGCTGACTAGAAGGGCCAGCTCTGTCCTGGGGAGCCCACTGGACCCAGTGCAGGTGGTGGGTGACAGAAGGATACAGTCCGTGGTGAGCTCCATGCGGGAGAATAACTCCCATCCCATGCATGAGACTGTGATTGCGCTGGGCAGTACTGTCAGTGACCGACTGCTCCACCCTAGGTGTGAGAAGGAGCGCTATCGGAAGTCTTTCCTCCCCACCGCGGTTAGGCTGTACAACCAACACCGACCTAAGCGGAGATCATTACATACAGAGAACTGAAATATCTCTCTGCCTGTTAAATCCCCCCCACCCCTCTGCTACGTCCTATCTGTCTGTCTGCTATTAATGTAATGCCTCTCACCTTGGAACATTCCTGTACATGTTGTATTTGTATTTGTATCTGCTTATCTTATCTTTGCTGCTGTAACACACTGAATTTCCCCACTGTGGGACTATTAAAGGACTATTATTATTATTATTATTATTATTATTATTATTATTATTATAACAATTCTAACACCTATGACAATGACAAACATTTGTAAAGTGATTTTCTCATGCAAAAGGACTTGGAGGAGACCCACACAAACACAGGGAGAATATACAAACTCCATGCAGCACACATGTAGTGAAGTCACACACGCAAAATTACATCCTATATTCTACTCTTGCAAATATGGACAGTACACAGACAGAGGCTGCTTTAACCATAAGACAAATGGTGCAACTGCACGGGGTCCTGTAACAGTGGGGGTCTCCTCTTCTCCGTCCAGGATTCAGCAGGATAGTTTGCATTTTGGGTACTGACCCACTGTTGTCTGAGTGTCAGGTCCAAATTACGGGACACAAATACAAGTGCATCTCAATAAGTTAGAATATCATCAAAAAGTTATATTTTTTTTAGTAATTCAATTGAAAAAGTGAAACACATGTATTATATTGAGTCATTAAAAACAGAGTGAACTTTTCCAAGTGTTTATTTATGTTAATGTTGATGATTATGGTTTACAGCCAAGGAAAACCCAAAAGTCATTATCTCAGAAAATTAGAATATTATATAAAAAAATTAAATTTAACACAGAAATGTTGGCCAAATGAAAAGTATGTACAGTAAATGCACTCAATACTTGGTCGGGGCTCCTTTTGCATGAATGACTGCATCAATGCGGCGTGGCATGAAGGCGATCAGCCTGTGGCACTGCAGAAGTGTTATGGAAGCCCAGGTTGCTTTGATAGCAGCCTTCAGCTTGTCTGCATTATTGGGTCTGGTGTTTCATCTTCCTCTTGACCATACCCCATAGATTCTCTATGAGGTTAAGGTCAGGCGAGTTTGCTGGCCAATCAAGCACAGTGATACTGTGGTTATTAAACCAGGTATTGGCACTTTTGGCAGTGTGGACAGGTGCCAAGTCCTGTTGGAAAATGAAAATTCCATCTCCAAAAAGCTTTTCGGCAGAGGGAAGCATGAAGTGCTCTAGAATTTCCTGGTAGACGGCTGCGTTAACTTTGGTCTTGATAAAACACAGTGGCCAGTGGCGTAACTAGGAATGCTGGGCCCCAAGGTGAACATTTGACATGGGCCCCCTCCCAAACCGCCACCCCCAACCGCCCCCCCGGACTGCCCACTTCCCCCCCCCCCCAAAAACCGCATTCCTGCGCACACTATTATTTGCCATAGTGGCCCCTGCACACAGTATTATGCCCCATAGTGGCCCCTGCACGAAGTATTATGCCCCATAGTGGCCCCTGCACACAGTATTATGTTCCATAGTGGCCCCTGCACACAGTATTATGCCCCATAGTGACCCCTGCACACAGTATTATGTCCCAGAGTGGCCCCTTCACATAGTATTATGCCCCATTGTGGACCAACCATGAAAAATATTATAGTCTGGGGTCTTTTCAGACCCCATAGTATAATGATTGGAGACCCAGGGGAGGATAGAAACAATGCTACTTACCTGTTCCTCACTCCGGTCCACTCCCTGGTACTTTGGCCTTCTTCAGTGTTGGACCAGGCCAGCGTCACGTGATCCGGGCCGGCGTCACGATGAAAAATGACGTTGGCTGACATCACCAAACAGGCACGAAGCCTGGAGAAGCATAGGAGAGGTAAGTACATTGTTTTTTATGTTCCCTCACCTCCCATGGGCCTCCGATTATTATACTCAGGGGTCTGAAAAGACCCCCGAGTATAATGATAGCAGTGATTGTGGGGTTCGGCCTGCGGCCTTACCTACCGAACCTCGCTACTGATCACAGCCGCCTCCGCAGAATGGGAAGCGCAGGCGGCCGTGAGCAGGACCCCGGGGATTGGTAAGTATATAGGGCCCGTTACCTGCTGGGGTTACTCCAGCAGGTAACAGCCTATTAAAAAAAAAAAAAAAAGCATCGGGGGCCCGCGGGGCCCTGTAATGTCCCGGCCCTGTGCAGCCACTACCGTTGCTACCCCGGTAGTTATGCCCCTGACAGTGGCCCTACAAAAGCAGATGACATGGGGGGGCGGAGCCTGACCGCAGAGAGAGATGGCAGCTTGATCTGAGAGCTCTGTCATCAGGGAACCCACAATAGCCTTCATTAGCAGTTACACATCCCAAAGTGGTCAAAATTGGCAGAGATAGACCCTCTGAACATACAGAGACCGTCAAAAGCTCACATTTGTAGGCAGACATGCAGAAATTCCTGAGGAAAAAGACGTCTCTCTCCCCTGCTAAGCAACCTAAGATGGCGCTGGATGATTGCAGCAGCGCGGGGGAAGCGGCGGCAGACTCAGATGGTGACGGCGGGCAGGCAGACAAAACTGCTTCAGTGATCACAAAAGGATTCCTTAGGAAAGCCCTCTCACAAGCTGTGGCACCGGTTTTGGCTGAATTAGCGGACCTCCAAGCTGACATCAGGACGACAGGACGAAGAGTAACCGCTTTGGAGCAAAGACAGGAAGAAGCCTTGCAGATCTCACACGCAATGGCCGACAGGTTAGAAACTCACACTGACCAACTCAATAAAGCTCACCTACTCCTAGAAGACCTAGAGAATAGGAACAGAAGGCGTAATGTAAGAATCAGGGGCCTCCCAGAGAAATACACTGCTGATGCACTTATGAATATTACTATGGCCATCTTCACAGCCCTGGTAGGTGGAGAACGCGCGAAATCCATGCAGGTTGAAAGGGTGCACAGAGCAATAAGGCCTAAACCTTCAGAGTCTGAGCCTCCAAGGGACATTATTTGCGCGCTGTTATCCTCGGCACACACCGCTGAGCTTTTACGTGCGGCAAAAGATCACGTAGATCTTACTTATGAAGAAAACCCAGTCCAAATATACCAGGACCTAGCTCCATCGACGCTACAGAAACGTCGTACAATGCGGCCGTTGCTGGACAAATTAAAGGAGAAAGGTCTATCCTACGCATGGCTCTACCCATTCGGCCTCTCAGTCCTCAAGAATGGCCGGAGGATCAACATTTGCTCACCAGCGGACCTGGAATCAGCCTGGCCGGTGTTGGGAATTACACCAATGCATATCCCTTCCTGGATGCCGATCCCCGCTGAATCCTTACCCACATCACCACTGACGATCCAGGAGGAGAACCTTCCGCATACTCCGGGGAACTCCAAATCACCAAGAGGGAAGAAGACGCAGCAGAAACACCAGAATATCCGCTCGGGGACGACTGCACCTATGGATGGTTCACTGTGCCAATAGATGTTGGACTGCCCTGAATGGAGCTTACGAGAGGAGTCCGTGAGTGAAGCTGTTGGAGACATATATTATTATTTTTGCATAAGCAAACATTTATAGCATAATATTCTTAGCTTAACACTGGTCTCTGCACTGACCTCGGGACACTATCACTATCACCGCTAATGGGAAGAGAAACTGTTTGTATTGAATATGTTTGTTCTATTATGTACTCAGGAAGGGCCTCTTTGAAGCACACAGTTATAATAGTTTTTAGAGTTGAGTATTTGTTGCTAAGCATTGAAATGGGTATAATAGTCCAGTCTCATCAAGACGCAGATTAGCCTATTCAGCATGTTGAGTTCTGAGGAATTCACGCACACGCACTAGTAAGGAATATATGGTTATACTTAAAGTATATTGTTGTGCCTGTTCTGAGCTCGCATATGACCGAGGAAGGCCCTTGAAGCAGAGCACTCTAACTCACTAGCGTTAATAGATACTAACGGACCATTTGGGGCGGAAGACTGATATTCCATAGGCGACGGTGGGTTCCAGACAGATCAGGAATACCTCCATCCCCCACATAACTGCCAAACACCTCGACAAGTTAGGCTCGGGAGTGCAGTTATACAACCACTATAACCAGCGGCATACAGACTCTCCGCTGAGTTTATAGAGTCTTCGAGACAATTTTCTATAGCGTACTAACCACTAACCAACCTTTAATAATAACAAACTACTAACAACTGACCACCACCTACAAACTACTAAACGCAACTACTAACAACAGCTAACCACAACCACTACCACCACTGCTCCCCTCTAACATCTCTCCCCCCTTTCTTCTAACACTTCACATACACGTTCTTCTTATCTCTTCTTAACCCTTCTATTCTCTGAACCCAACCCCTCTCTCCTATTCCTGAGGGCACAGAGGTGACTAGGATCCATGGCTCCAATTGGCAAAGATGCTGGAATTCAGCAAGCACCCAAAGCGGTGGTTCTTACTTGTACCACCTTCAACGTAAAAGGATTTAATTCACCCAATAAGCGACACCACATCCTACTTCTCCTCCAGAAATTGAAAACAGGAGTAGCCTTCTTACAAGAGATGCACTTCAAAGGGGACAGGATCCCTAAGCTACCAGTCAGAGACTTTTCCCAATGGTTCCATTGTACCAATCCAGATTCGGCCACGAGAGGAGTCTCCATCCTTATCCACAACAGAATCCCGTTCATAGAGCACCAACGATATGCAGACGCGGAAGGCAGAATACTCTTTGTGAAAGGTACAATAGCCTCAGTAAAATACACCCTGGCCAATCTTTACGCACCAAATAAAGGACAAGCTACGTGGCTCATAAACGCTCTTCAGACTCTGCGACTATTCACAGAAGGACATCTGATCCTGGGAGGCGACTTCAATATAGCTCTCAACCACTCAATAGACTCTACTGCTCCGACCAACCCTATCTCGCAAAGAATGATAAGCAAAGTTATGGGCGCCCTACAGGATTTAAAGATCATTGATGTATGGAGAACCCATCACCCCACCACAAAAGATTACACCTTTTATTCGCACCCTGGTCACTCCCACCACAGATTAGACTACATCTTTATTTCGCAAGAACTGCTGCCGCTCGCCAGCGTCTCAAGAATTGAAGCCATCACAGTCTCGGATCATGCACCTGTATTAGTATCCATAGCGATGCAACAGATGCCCCAAGCACAATGGACCTGGCGGTTGAATGAATCTCTCTTAGATGCAGTTGAAAATGTAGAAACCCTGTCCAAACATCTTGTTGAGTTCTTCTCCATTAACTCCACCCAAGACATGTGCCCAATGATAATCTGGGAATCACACAAGGCATACATGAGGGGCATTCTTATATCCATGGCATCCAGGATAAAGAAAGACAAACAAAGGAAACTGGATCTCACCATGGCACGTATTGCTGAACTGGAGAAAATCCACAAAAGAACAAGGGCATTAAGTGCTCAAGAAGAGTTGACCACCCTGAGGGAATCATTACTGGACCTTCTGAATGCCAGGTCGGCAAAGCAACACCTACATTTCAAGAAACTCTTATATGCCCACGGTAATAAGGGAAGCCGCTTCATGACGTCCTTGATTCGGAAGGCAAAGGCCCGATCCTTCATCTCTTCGATAAGAAATGACTCAGGCCAATTAAAAACGACCACAACAGAAATATCAACAGAATTCGTAAGTTTTTATACCAAGCTTTACAACTTAAGAAACGAGTCCCCAGCCCCAACGGAAACAGAAAGAGACACCCTCATAGAAGACTTCCTAGCATGCCTCTCTTTACCAAAGGTCTCCTCAGAACAAGCATTGGAACTGGTAAAGCCCATTACCTTACCAGAAGTGATTGAAGCATTAGTTTCCCGATGGGGAAGAGCCCGGGACCAGACGGATATCCGCTGGCTTACTACAAAAAGCTCCAACAAATCCTGGCCCCGCAGCTCACATTGCTATGTAACGCCTTGCTACAGGGGAAAGAACTACCTACACAGGCACTAGAAGCGCACATAGCGCTAATACCCAAAGAAGGTAAAGACCCTTGTGAGTGCGGAAGCTACAGACCAATCTCACTACTGAACTTTGATCTAAAGCTTTGGGCAAAGATCCTAGCACTCCGTATGAAGTCCCTGATTCCCACATTGGTACATATAGAACAATCGGGTTTTGTAAATGGAAGAGAGGGAAGAGACAACACGGCGAGACTACTCCCCCTGATACAGAAAGCGCAAACTACCAGTCAATCCTTAATCTTGTTGGGAGTAGATGCAGAGAAAGCATTTGACAGAGTCGACTGGGACTTCCTACGAACCACTCTACAAAAATTTGGATTCCCGACTCCATTTGTTACAGCAATTTTCACTCTCTACGCCAAGCCGCATGCCAAACTAAGAATTAACGGAACTCTATCCGACACTTTTTACATCTCCAATGGCACAAGACAGGGATGCCCGCTGTCTCCCACGCTATTCATCTTGGTACTAGAAACGCTATTACAGGGAGTTAGGCAAGATCCCAGGGTTAGAGGGGCTACAGTGGGAGAGTCTACCCTGCAGGCCACAGCTTTTGCAGACGATGTACTATTCATCATCTCAAACCCAGAAGAAGGACTACCGGCGATCACGGAACTCCTGCTTCACTTTGGCAAAGTATCTAGATACAAGGCGAATTTTTCCAAGTCGGAGGTGCTAAACATAAACCTATCGAACGCAAGAGTTAATAAATTGCAAAAGAGCACTCCGTTCCAATGGACTAAAGGGTCGATAAAATATCTAGGGGTCAAGCTAACTCCTGACTTGAATGATCTATACGCTAGCAACTTCACACCCCTTTTAGGTGAACTGAAACGAGATCTTATCGCATATGAAAAGTTGCCACTCTCTTGGTTTGGTAGGAAGAATCTGATTCAAACTTATTTAATCCCTAAGGTGCTCTATAAAATGACTATGTTGCCAATCTATATCCCCAAGGCGTTCTTTGCATCTCTTCGTAGCATCTTCACGAAATTTATATGGAGGAAACGTGCCCCTAGAATCGCTTGGTCACTACTTATCAAACACAAGTCTGCGGGAGGAGTAGGCCTGCCCGACATCCGGCAGTACTATCAGGCAATTCAACTGGGATGGTGGACGTCACTTGCAAGACCCTTGGATAAAAGGACTTCGGAGAAATCAGGACCAGCACTCTTGGAGCTTTGGCTACCTTCTGTGACACAGAAAACAACCCGAGCAACCTGTCCCTTGACACGGGGAGCATTGGAGATCTGGAAGGAACTAGGCCCTAGATTGGCTCCTTCACCTTCGCCTCTCCTACAAGTGGGCCTAATACCGCACTTATTACATGACGCTTCAGAGTTATACCCATCAGTTTGGAATGCTCTAAGTCACCTCTCCCTAAAAGACATCTCAGATGGCGGCTTGTTGAGGCCATGGTAGAACTGCGCCATCATGTTCCCGCAACTCAAGCTGACCTTCCTTCATAAGGAGCACTTAAAGCACTATTTCAATCGCTTCAATGCAACCTTTCAAATAAGGAAGGAACTAACACCCTTTGAAAAATTATTGCTCTCAAACACTAAACTGCTGAGGAAAACGTCAAACTTTTTGCACAATTATATAGCTCCAGCAACACCTTACAAACCAACCTTTATCACCAGCTGGGAAAAGGAACTAAAAATTTCTTTGGAAGATAGCGAGGTGAAAGCGGTCTTGCGTTCGTCTCATGGCTTCTCAACCTGTATACGGATGAAGGAAAATCACTACAAGCTCCTCTCAAGGTGGTATAGAACGCCAGAGTGGCTATTTAACAAACATCTCTCCATGGAAGACACATGCTGGCAATGTTCCACTCACACTGGAACGTACTTACATATATGGTGGACCTGTCTTGTCATTAAACAATATTGGTCAGAAATACAAGAGTGTATGAGAAGAGCTCTGAAATCCGCAATAACCCTCAAGCCGACAATCATATTCTTAGCTCTCCCAGAGAAAAGTTACAAACCCAAGAGAGACCTTCTAGCCACTCATCTCATCTCAGTAGCAAAATTATTCCTCAATTTTGGCTCCAGACCAACGGACCACCTATCACACTGTGGAAGTCTAAGGTCCAAGAAATTATGAGGTTCGAAGAACTCATGAGCTGGAAGAACAGGACCCATGACCACTTCTCAAAGGTATGGGCCCCTTGGATACGCTACACTAAAGCTATAAAAGCACAAGATACCCAGCTACCACAGAAGTAATCCCTGTACACACCTGTGAAGCCAGGACCGGGCCTCTATGGTGCCCTCCCCCTCCCCCTTTCTCCCTTCTCCTCTCCCTTTCCTCTCTTCTCATCCTCAGCATCTCAACATTCTTTACACCTCTTGGCAAACACTTATCCGCATACACACTCACATTGCACCGTCCTCATACATCCCACTCCAACACTAGGACCCTCAAATCACTCCTCTACTAACTAAATTCTACTAACCACCCCGAATCCCAAACTTCCTACACGCTCAGCTACTCAAGATTTAGGAGCAGCAACAGGAACCGCTACTCCTACGCAACATCACCCAGAATAAACGGGAAGCAAGAATACGCACTCCTAAGTTACGTGCACACTCACCTGAGAACAGTGTTTACCCTGCAATATGGTGACAGAGATCTAACACTGCCTGTAGTTGAATGTATTAGATGGAATGTTTACTTCTACTGTTAATATGAAAACCAATAAAAAACTTTGAATTAAAAAAAAAAAAAAAAAAAAAAGCAGATGACATGGCTCCCCAAACCATCACTGATTGTGGAAACTTCACAATAGACCTCAAGCAGCTTGGATTGTGTACCTCTCCACTCCACTCCAGACTCTGGGACCTTGATTTCCAAATGAAATGCAAAATTTACTTTCATCTGAAAACAACACCTTTGACCACTGAGCAACAGTCCAGTTCTTTCTCTCCTTGGCCCAGGTAAGATGCTTTAGCATTGTCTACTGGTCATGAGTGGCTTGACACATGGAGTACGACGCTTGTAGCCCATGTCCTGGATACGTTTGTGTGTGGTGGCTCTTGAAGCACTGACTCCAGCAGCAGTCCACTCCTTGTGAATCTCCCCCAAATTTTTGAATGGCCTTTTCTTAACAATTCTATCAAGGCTGCGGTTATCCTGGTTGCTTGTGCACCTTTTTCTACCACATTTTTTCCTTCCACTGAACTCTCCATTAATATGGTTTGATACAGAACTATGTGAACAGCTAACTTCTTTAGCAATGACCTTTTGTGGCTTACCCTCCTTGTGGAGTGCGTCAATGACTGCCTTTTGGACATCTGTCAAGTCAGCAGTCTTCCCCATGATTGTGTCGCCTACTGAACTAAGGGACCTTTTTAAATGCTTAGGAAGCCTTTGCAGGTGTTTTGGGTTAATTATTCTAATTTTCTGAGATAATGACTTTTGGGTTTTCCTTGGCTGTAAGCCATAATCATCAACATTAACATAAATAAACACTTGAAAAAGTTCACTCTGTTTTTAATGACTCAATATAATATACAGTACAGACCAAAAGTTTGGACACACCTTCTCATTCCAAGAGTTTTCTGTATTTTCATGACTATAAAAATTGTAGATTCACACTGAAGGCATCAAAACTATGAATTAACACATGTGGAATTATATACTTAACAAAAAAGTGTGAAACAACTGAAAATATGTCTTATATTCTAGGTTCTTCAAAGTAGCCACCTTTTGCTTTGATTACTGCTTTGCACACTCTTGGCATTCTCTTGATGAGCTTCAAGAGGTAGTCACCTGAAATGGTTCTCACTTCACAGGTGTGCCCTGTCAGGTTTAATAAGTGGGATTTCTTGCCTTATAAATGGGGTTGGGACCATCAGTTGTGTTGTTCAGAAGTCAGGTGGATACACAGATGATAGTCCTACTGAATGGAGTTTTAGAATTTGTATTATGGCAAGAAAAAAGCAGCTAAGTAAAGAAAAATGAGTGGCCATCATTACTTTAAGAAATGAAGGTCAGTCAGTCCGAAAAATTGAGAAAACTTTGAAAGTGTCCCCAAGTGCAGTGGCCAAAACCATCAAGCGCTACAAAGAAACTGGCTCACATGAGGACCGCCCCAGGAAAGGAAGACCAAGAGTCACCTCTGCTGCGGAGGATAAGTTCATCCGAGTCACCAGCCTCAGAAATCGCAGGTTAACAGCAGCTCAGATTGGAGACCAGGTCAATGCCACACAGAGTTCTAGCAGCAGACACATCTCTACAACAACTGTTAAGAGGAGACTGTGTGCAGCAGGCCTTCATGGTAAAATAGCTGCTAGGAAACCACTGCTAAGGACAGGCAACAAGCAGAAGAGACTTGTTTGGGCTAAAGAACACAAGGAATGGACATTAGACCTGTGGAAATCTGTGCTTTGGTCTGATGAGTCCAAATTTGAGATCTTTGGTTCCAACCACCGTGTCTATGTGCGACGCAGAAAAGGTGAACAAATGGACTCTACATGCCTGGTTCCCACCGTGAAGCATGGAGGAGGAGGTGTGATGGTGTGGGGGTGCTTTTCTGGTGACTGTGTTGGGGATTTATTCAAAATTGAAGGAATACTGAACCAGCATGGTTACCACAGGATCTTGCAGCGGCATGCTATTCCATCCGGTTTGCGTTTAGTTGGACCATCATTTATTTTTCAACAGGACAATGACCCCAAACACACCTCCAGACTGTGTAAGGGCTATTTGATCAAGAAGGAGAGTGATGGGGTGCTGCGCCAGATGACCTGGCCTCCACAGTCACCAGACCTGAACCCAATCGAAATGGTTTGGGGTGAGCTGGAGCGCAGAGTGAAGGCAAAAGGGCCAACAAGTGCTAAGCATCTCTGGGAAGTCCTTCAAGACTGTTGGAAGACCATTTCAGGTGACTACCTCTTGAAGCTCATCAAGAGAATGCCAAGAGTGTGCAAAGCAGTAATCAAAGCAAAAGGTGGCTACTTTGAAGAACCTAGAATAAAAGACATATTTTCAGTTGTTTCACACTTTTTTGTTAAGTATATAATTCCACATGTGTTAATTCATAGTTTTGATGCCTTCAGTGTGAATCTACAATTTTTATAGTCATGAAAATACAGAAAACTTTTGGAATGAGAAGGTGTGTCCAAACTTTTGGTCTGTACTGTATGTGTTTCACTTTTTCATTTGAATTACTAAAAAAAAAAATAACTTTTTGATGATGTTCTAATTTATTGAGATGCACTTGTAGAGTTGAATACAATGATAAAGCAAATAACTACTCAGGCATCAACTAATGCTGTCTGAGGCATGAAGCTGTGATATGCACTGATCCAAAGAGAGTACTAGAGCGGAAATCTGTGGGCAGCTCCATGGGAATGGGGCTAGGTTAGCATGGAGTTTTTTTTTTTATACTGATGGAAATTGATGGGCATTAAATTTATATTGAGGAGGCATTATATTGGATTGAAGACATATTACCCAAACCACCCTTTACATACTTATGTTGCCACATCTTCTACCATCATAACACAGGGCCACTTTTACATTTTTTCATGGGCCACTGAGGCAGCTGATCCAGGTCTTCAGCTTTTTGGAGCACTGATCTTACTACTCACGCCCTTACCATCTCCTGCCACCCCATGCAGTGAAAATTGATCCTCCCCACTGTTATGACATTATCAAGTGCCTCATTTGCATAAAATTTCAAAGTTGTTATGTATGTCACTGTTGTAGATTTGGAGAAAAACAAAGGTATGTTGTTTATCACTGTAATGTGCTCTGCAACACTCTGGTGAAGGTTGAATGCACATATGCCTGTGTATAATGGGACCAGCAGTCTTGCTTTTGGTAGAATGAGCATTGGGCCAAAAGCTATCTAGTGTCTGGCAAGTCGTACTAAGCAAGCAGCACTACAGCTTGTCTTGTCATTCTGTTGTAAATGTTCAATAGTCATGAAACAAAGGTAACCCTGACGGTCTATTGAAATTTTGCATTGCATTAGTGATCAGACCCCCTAGGGTTCAAGACCGCTAGGGGGTGTAAAAAAATGCAATAAAAAAAAGAATTAAAAAAATATATTAAAAAAATAATAATAATTAAAAGTTAAGATCGCCCCCCCCTTTCCCTCACATACATACAGTATTAGGTATCCCTTTGTCTAAAAACTTCTAAAAATATTTTTTCTGTACGGTGAACACCATAGTGGAAAAAAAAAATCAAAAGTGCCAAAGCACAGTTTTTTCGCTGTTTCGTCTCTGATAAAAATTGGAATAAAAAGTGATCAAAGCAATAGATATTCCCCAAAATTGTGTAACTAAAAATTACATGTGGCCCTGCAAAAAAAAAAAAAAAAACCTCCCTACACTCTGCATCCCAGTACACAGAAATATTTAAAAAAGTTACGGGTGTCAGAATATGGCTACTTTAAGAAAAAAAAAAAAAATTTTGTAAAGTTTTGTATCTATGTTAAGGGGTTAAAATGTAAACAAAATTATAAAATTTTGGTATCCAAAAATTTGGCTGAAGAGTGAACGTCGTAAAAGTGAAGCCCATAAGAAAGTCACACAAATGCACTTTTTCTCCTATTCCACCACATTCTGATTTTTTTTCCAGCTTACCAGTACATTGTACAGAATAATAAATGGTACCATTATGAAGAATGATTTTTCCTGCAAACATTAAGCCCTAATATGGCTCTGTAAACAGAAAAATAAAAAAAGTTATGGGGTTTGAAAGGTATGGAGTCAAAAATGAAATAAATGTCAGCAGCAGGATGGGATTAAATTGGTTGAGTTACTAAGAATAAATAGAAAAGGGGTATCTCCTGGCAGAGGTGTAACTTGAATGTTCTGAGCCCCAAAGCAAAATCTGTACCAGGCCCCCTAACTATAATATATTGTTTAAAATACCCGGAGCAGATTCCTCCCTGAATCCGCCTCCCATTGTTTTCAATGGGAGGCAGAGATTGCAGCAGGACGCGGAAAAAAGAAGCCTCCTGCTCAATCTTGCTGCGGATTCTGGGGCGCGGGGTGCACGGCTCGAGACTCCCTCCTGATTAGGCCCATTAATCCGGACCTAATCAGGAGCGGGATGCCGTGACGGAATTCAGATGCACTGCATCAGCATCCTGTCGCAGCTAGACCGCGGCGAAAATGCCGGCGGTGGAAAATAAAGAGGAATTCCTCTTCATTTTCCTCCGTGTGAACATACCCTTAGATGCATTCAATACCACGCATTGACAAAGTGAAAACGGACCGCCCATTGCGTATATACATCCGGAAGGTGGTTGTCTGCAGGTACGTCCAAGCAGAATTCAGCAGCTGCATAAAATCATGCAGCTGCTGAAATGGGGAGCCGGCTGTAACTTCAACCGGAGCTCCCAGAGAGAAGACATGGAAGGTTTATTACCTTCCCTGCCTTCCCGATCGCTGTGTATACAGCACTCAATGAGTGTTGTATACAGCGCTATGGGCGCCGCCATCTTGCGGCTCCCCTCTGACCCGGCGGTCACGTGTACCAGCCCCAGTTACAAGGGAAAGCAGCCCCTCCCCCCCCCAAAAAAAAAAGTGATCAGATGCCCCCAAAGGTCTATTATGACCTTATGGGGACACAATGTAAGAAAAAAATAAAAAATAAAATATAGAAAAGTAAAAAAAAAAAAAAATGTAAATAACATAATTAAAAAAATAAATAAAATAAAGGTTATAGCCCCACCCCCGACGACGCCATACAAAATAAAAATTACCGTAATGAAAAGGAAAAACTATTTTAAAAAGTTTTTTAGTAGACCTTTGTGTTGTTAGATAAAAAGAAAATGAAAAGTGAAAAACAGACACGTTTTCCCTCTCTCTTTTGTTTATATTTTCCCGGACATAAAAAAAAATTGAAACACATGCAAAAATAAAAACATCATAAAAATAAAGCCGTATGTGTCCCCGAAAAAAGACGCAGAAATTAGTTGAACGCTGCAAATGATAAAAATGTTATAGCCCTCCAAAATGGCACATACAAAAAATTTTAAAATGTGCCTGGTCTGGAAGGGGGATAAAGCAAAAGTGGTTAAGAAGGAAACACAAATATTAGTATATATATATATATATATATCTCTCTATATATATATAGATATACGCTATCTTCAAGGAAAAATTAGGCAGCACTCCGTAGGTATAGTGAAAATTGAGGTAGTTTATTGCCTCTTACTCTGCAACGTTTCAGCTCAAACAAACTGAGCCTTTCTCAAGTATGAGGAAATAAACTACCTCAATTTTCACTTTACCTATAGAGTGCTGTCTAATTTTTCCTTGGATATTTTTTCGACATAGCCTATGCCCTGGTACCCAATGCTTCTGGTGCAGTTTCTATTGGACTATATATAATATATATATATATATATATATATATATATATATATATATACTGTATATAGATATATAATCTTAAATATAAAAATATTGCAGTACTTAGTTGAACCTTTGGCAGCGAATTTAGCCTCCGTTATTCTTGGGTACGATGCCCCAAAATTTGCACACCTGGATTATGGGATTATTTGCAATTCTTTTCTGCAGATTCTCTCAAACTCTGTTAGGTTGAATGGGACTGCCAGTGGATAGCCATTTTCAGGTCTGTCCAGAGATGGTCCATTGGGATGAAGTCAGGGCTCTGGTTGGGCTCTCAAAGATATTCATAGAGTTGTCCCTAAGCCACATCCGTACTGTCTTGGCTTGTGCTTTGGGTCATTGTCTTTTTGGAAGGTGAACCTTTTTCAGAATCTGAGGTGCAGAGCACTCTGGATCAGATTTTCAATAAGATTATACCTGTACTTTCCCTCAAGTTTAACCAGTCTTCCTCCCCAAGCTGCTGAAAAATACCCCTGCAGCATGGTGATGCATGTTTTACTGTAGGCATGGTAATGGGCAAGCGATGAGCATTGATGGTTGACCTTCTGGAAGTTTCTCACAACTGCACAAAGGCTCTTTGGTACTCAGCCAAACTGACCATTGTGTTCTTGGTTGCTTATCTTACCATGGCCCTTCTCCCTCAATTACTTTGGTGGGGTGGCCAGGAAGAGTTCTGATTGTTTTAAACTTCTTCCATTTAAGAATAATGGAGGCCACCAAGCTCTTGAAAACTTTCAGTGCAGCAGAAAGTTTTTGTACTTTCCCCCAGATCTGTGCTTTCACACAATCCTGTCTGAGCTCTACAAGCAGTTCTTTCCTCTTCATAGCTTGGTCTTTGCTCTGATGCAAATTCTCAACTGCGAGACCTTATATAGATGTATGTGTCTTTCCAAATCATGTTCGTCAACTGAATATACCATATGTGGACTCCAATCAAGGTGTCGAAACATAAAGATTATCAAGAGAAATGAGAGGTCCCTCAAGCTAAATTTAGCAACAGTTCTGAATAATTATATCCATGCAAAATTTTAGTTGTTCCTTTTTAATTGGTTGTAAAATTTCCTAAAATTTAATTTTCATATTCTCATGCTGTGATATTGCATGCAGTTTGGTGCGTGAAAACTTGATTTTGTTTTGTTTGAGTGCAAACATGGCCTCAAAATTACAAAATGTGAAAAAGGTTCAGTGTTTCTGAATGCAATATTCAAATATTTACATATATTTACATTTACATATATATACACACATTTTTATATACTATACATTGTTTTTGTGGGCTACACAATGGGAGACTTCAGCTGATAGACCTACTTGGATTTTGCAATTCAGAATGAAATGAGGCTGATCTCATTTCATTCTGTCTGATTCTACCTCTAATCTTTCTAAACTTGCCACTTTCTACTAATTTAGCTAAACCTGATCTTTCCATCTCATTGTGTGGTATTACCATAACTCCTATGCTGCACACCCTCTGCTTTGGGTTTATTTTACACTAAGATCTATTCATCACTCACAATACTCAATCACTTTGTAGGCTCATGTCAAATACAATCAAAACAATCTTCAGAATCTGCCCTTCCTTATTGTCACCCTCTATTCTTTGATTACTGTAACTCCTTAATAATGGGTATTATTACGTAGTAAACTCTCTCCTTTACAATGAATCCTGAGTGCAGCAGTCAGGCTCATCTTTCTGTCCACCTGCTCAATGGATGCCTCCAGTCTGTGCAAGTCACTACAAAGTCAATGGTTCTTCTATCATAAAATCCCATTTAAGGCTAAAGCCCCATGTTGCGGAAACACAGCTTTTTTTGTTGCAGATTTTGTTGTGTTTTTTTGAGCCAAAGCCAGGATGGATTGAGCTCCAGGTAGAAGTATATGAGCTTCCTATATATTATCCATTCCTTTTGTAGCCATTCTTGGCTTTGGCTCAAAAAACCACAACAAAATCTGCAACAAAAAAAGCTGCATTTCTGCAATGTGGGGCCTCAGCCTAAATGTCTCACATCCATCCACAAAGCTCTCCACAGTGAGGCACACCCCATCTCCTTCAGGACTGCTGTCTATCTCCCTACCCTTACTTTCCATTTTTCTAATCTAAGATTAACCTCCTCTATAATCTGAACCTTCTACTCCTGTCTTTGAGATTTTTCATAAGCTATACCAATTCTCTGAAATGCATTACCTAGGTCAGTGATGGCTAACCTTTTAAGTTCGGTGTGTCAAAATTCGTAAGAAAACCTAGCTTAACTCGGGTGGCGTGTCACATCCAGAAATATCCATAATTTTGTGATATTTGTAGCTCTAGTAAAAAAAGTTATATTTTTAATATATGTATTTATATTATATGTATTTCTGGCCCATCACACAATATATGACCCCCTTTTCCTGGCCCATCACACGGTATATGACCCCCTTTTCCTGGCCCATTACACTGTATATGACCCCCTTTTTCTGGCCCATCACATGGTATACGACCCCCTTTTCCTGGTTAATCACATGGTATATGACCCCCTTTTCCTGGTTAATCACACAGTATACGATCCCCTTTTCCTGGCCCATCACAGAGTATATGACCCCCTTTTTCTGGCCAATCACACAGTATATAACCCCCATTTTTTGGCCCCCACATGGTGACCCCATTTTTTGCCCCCCACACTATATGAATTCATTTTTGTTACCCCCCCACAGAGCATATGATCCCATTTATGGCCCTCAAACAGTTTGACACCTTTTATTACTCCCCACACAGTATATGACCCCTTTTTTAAAGCCCACCCACAGCATATGACCCCCTGTTATCTCCCCACCACCACACAGAGTAGTGGCCGATAATTTTTACTCACCTGTCCGTGCTTCAGACCTGGACGCCCTCCGCTGCCGCTTCCAGGGTGCGCTGTTGCCAACATAGCGTCCCGGCATTCTTCAGCGTCATGATGTCAGTGTAGCGCCGCCTAGAGGTGGCAGCGGAGGGCGGCCAGGACAGGAGCGTGGACAGGTGAGTAATAATATTGACAGTTGCTGATGCGTGTCACCCAAAATGTCTTGGCGTGTCACCTGTGACAAGCGTGTCACAGGTTCGCCATCACTGACCTAGGTGTATCAAATTTATACCCAAAATCCACAGGGTTAAAATAATACATCTTTTTAAACATGCGCACCACATTACATGAGCCAACTTTTCAACATTTACTGATTTAACTCTTTTACAGTACATTACTCCTCAGAACCTTATCCCTTTAGCCAGCACTAACTCCTATACTCTTTGCACTTTGTATCAGTACACACAATCACACATACCATCTGCTTACTGGCTCATGCAGCTTTATTTATAAAAACTTGTTTTGCAATAGATGATTGGAGCAGTGTATTAAAAGAGAGTCTGTCAGCAGTAATTTCTAAATATGCCTCTTTTATTCAGCTTAGGAGCCCAATTCTCATGTAAATTGCAGTTTCATTCATATATCTTAGTTTGTCTGGGCTTTGGTCTCAGCTTTAGATTCCTAGGCCAAGCACTTTCCCCTCGATTGCATAAAAATAAAACATTAATTTACATAAAAAGCTGAATAACAGAGGCATATTGGGGCAGCATGGTGAGTGGTTATTACTTCAGCCTTGCAGCACTGTAGTCCTGGGATCAAATCCTACCAAGGACAACATCTGCAAGGAGTTTTTATGTTCTCCCCATGTTTGCGTGGGTTTCCTCCCACACTCCAAAGACATATTGATAGGGAATGTATATTGTGAGCCCTATATGGAACAGTGACTGACAATGCCTGTAAAGCGCTGAAGAATATGATGGCGCTATATAAGTAAGCATAACAAATAAATAACTATTTAGGAACAATACAAGGCACTGTGATTAGATTTATAGCAAATGTACTGCCGGAGAGTTCCGTTTTAACTCTTGTTTCACCCCTATTTCCTCATAGACTGCAAGCTCTTGGCTAGCAGGTACCTAACCCCTGTTGAAAATGATAGTTATTATTATTACTTTCACTAAAAATAGATCGTTCCTAGTGATAACAGCTTCATAAGGTACTGCAGTAGGACAGATTCCCCAGTGCAGCCATCATGGTCTGAGATTGGAATAGGACTGCAAATATGTCTAATACAAACGCCATATGTATGAATGTGAATATGTTCAAGCATTTTTAGGGTGTGTTCACACAGAAAAGTACCAACAATTTTTTTTGTCCACGTATGTATGTATATAATGTCCCATAGTGGCTCATTCACAAGGTGTAATGTCCCATGGCAGCCCTTTCACACAGTATAATGTCTCATAGTGACTCCTTCACACAGTATAATGTCACATAGCGACCCCTCTACACAGTATAATGTCCCATAGAGGCCCCTTCATGCAGTATAATGTCCCCTACGGTGTTTGGTGCAAATATTGCAAAAATTTTGGGTTCAGCAGATCACGACCCATGAACTATTATTATACTCTGGGACCTCTTCAGATCCCAGAGTATAATGTTTGGAAGGTCAGGGGAGTTGGAAAAAAAAAAACGGTTTTACTTACTTCTCCTGTGCTCCAGGGCTACTTCCTGCTGTCTTCAATGACATCATAGACGTGGGTTACGTCAATGTCATTGTGTGTCAATGACGCCAGCCAGACCCACATGCCGTCTGTGACATTATTGAAGAGGGCCGAAGACTGCAGGAATTCATGTTGGAGCACAGCAGAGGTAAGTAAGACCGTTTTTTTCTCCTTCCCCGGGCCTCTGAACATTATACTCTGGGGTCAGAAAAGACCACAGAGTATAATAATAGCAGTTTGTCGGAGCGAAACTGCCACACAAACTTCGCAAGACAGATATTGCGAGGTTCACCCAACAAATAGCAAGTACCACAGCCCTACTTACCGATCCCCGTGCATTCCATATCACATTCCTGTCCTCGAAGTCCTAACGCTGATCAGTGTCAGCAACGTGATATGGGATGCACGGGGCCCCCTGGAGTAACTCCAGCAGTTAATGGCCTATTTAAATAACAAAAGCAGCAGGAGCCCACCAGGCCCCCTATGGTCACAGACCCCATATTAGCTGCTATGGCGGTAGTTCCGCCACTGTATGTCTAAGAATTTAGGGCCCCACTTGTAAACTTGCTTAGGGTCCCACTTTGTCTAAAACCTGCCCTGACTAGAGAGCACCCCTCCCTCCCTTCTTTTTTGTATTACAGAGCAGCAGTGATTTCACAGACCAAAGGGACTTTTGAGTTGGAGGCTGCTTCACATCTATTGACCCCAGTGGTGAACCTAGCCTATTTGCTGCCTGAGGCGGACTATAGAAAGACGCCCCCCCCCAAAAAAAAAAAAAAAAAAAGGAGTTTCCATGCTACTAGTTTAACACACTGTTATCGTCGCACAATATACACAATACACAAAGTTATAAAACAGTTTTTAACAATTCTTCTTCCTGTATTACTTCAGTATCAGATCAACAACACGGCATTAACAATGAAAGTAACTTCACACATCTTCTGCTTGGTGGATGGACGAGCCCACGTGGCCCCCATTCTCTATAATAGGAGTGCCGCAGATGGCTGACTACTGGACTTCGGGTATCTTTGGCACTCCCATTAAAGTGAATGAGAGCCACGCGGGTTTGACCATCCACCAAGTGACACACCTATATATGGCTGCGGTCAGGCTGGATTTCCACCCAGTGGGGGGAAAAAACCCAATTCTCAGGCTCAGTGGGGGTCTCAGCAGACAGACCCCCATCAATCAGGTATTTATCCTCTATCATTTAGGTGAATACAGTGCAGTAACATTTTGTGACTTACAGGTGACGTCTCTGACTAATCCTTCACATTTCCCTTCTCTTCCCTTTGGACCGCCATGACCACTTCTTCCAGCTGTGACTTGTCTCTGTAAAGTTTGCAACACAGACATCTTTGACTCCTCACTTTTCCAGGCATCCAACCCACATTGTCCTCACCTACACAAAGCCCCCATCCTGCTGCTACCCCTAATTATAAAATATATGATATAACCCCCCCATAATGAATAATACCCCCAAGTGCATTTTTATATTAATAACATCCGTGTGTACCCTGTATAAATAGTGCCCCTTATTAATAATACCCCAGGTGTTAACTAATTAAAAGGTTTTCCAGGTCATTAATAAACTAATCAGTGGGGTTCAAAAACCCAGGACCCTCACTGATCAGCTGTTTGAATGGTACCTGTGTAAGCGCCATGACCGCTTCTCTGTTTACATAGTGTCATTCATCTCATAGCGGCCATGTAATGTAACTACAGCCTCGTCCGGTACATGTCTACAGTATTTGACAAGGCTGTAATTACATCACACGGTCACTATAAACAAAGAGCGTATAATATAAACAGGTGCCATAGCCCATGTTTATAGCACCCCATTTACACACACTATAATGTTCCACAGCAGCCCCTGCACACAGTATTACACAGTGTTATGGCCCGCAGCGGTCCCTGCACACTGTATTATGCCTCGCAGCGGCCCCTGCACACAGTATTATGCTCCATAGTGGCCCCTGCACAGGGTATTATGTCCCACATTGGCCACTGCACACGGTATTATGTTCCACAGCAACTCCTGCACACAGTTTTATGCCCCATATTGGCCCCTGCACACGGTATTATGCTCCACAGTGGCCCCAGCACACGGTATTATGCTCCATAGTGGCCCCTGCACTGGTATTATGCTCTATAGTGGCCCTTGCACTGGTATTATGCTCCATAGTGGCCCCTGCACTGGTATTATCCTCCATAGTGGCCCTTGCACTGGTATTATGCTCCATTGTGGCCCCTGCACTTGTATTATGCTCCATAGTGACCCCTGCACCCGGTATTATGCTCTATAGTGGCCCCTGCACTCAGTATTATGCTCTATAGTGGCCCCTGCACTTGTATTATGCTTCAGAGTGGCCCCTGCACAGGGTATTATGCTCTACAGTGGTCCCTGCACAGGGTATTATGCTCTATAGTGGCCCCTGCACTCGGTATTATGCTCTATAGTGGCCCCTGCACTCGGCATTATGCTCCATAGTGGCCCCTGTACAGGGTATTATGCTCTACAGTGGTCCCTGCACAGGGTATTATGCCCCATAGTGGACCACCCATGAACTATTATTATACTCTGGGGTCTTTTCAGACCCCAGAGTATAATGATTGGAGACCCAGGGGAGAATACAAACATAAAAACCAGAGTTACTTACCTATCCTGGACACCGGTGCACTCATTGCAGCTTTCGGCCCTGTTTAATTGCGCACACACGTGACGTCATCAGACCGGCGACGCGACCTGATGACGTCACCAGAGGCCTCAAGCCTGCTCGGAGTTACATCGGATCGCAGGAGGTGAGTAACAATGGTTTTTATGTTCCCTCACCAACCCTAGGCCTCCGTTTATTATACCCCGGAGTATAATAATAGTAGTATTTGCGGCCCGCGGCCTCACTTACCGATATCCGCGGCCGCTCACAGCGGCATCCACTTCCCTTTCTGCGTCGCATAGCAGAAGGGGAAGCGGGGGCGGCCACGAGCAGACGCAGGGTAGGTAAATAAATAGGCCGTTACCTGCCAGGGATGCTCCAACAGGTTACGGCCTATTTATATATATAAAAAAAAAGTTATACTCACCTGCGATGCCTTGATGCAGCCGCCGCCGCTGCCGCCTCCTCTTCTTGTCCGCGACGTCTGTGTCTCAGCGTAGGCGGCGTGATGATGTCATTGTATCGCCGCCTGCGCTGAGATGCGACGTCTTGTAAACCAGCCCAGGACAGGCCCCGCTCAGCTCTGTTTTTTTTTTTTTTTTTAAAGCAGCCTGTCCTGGGCTGGTTTACATGAAATAGTAAAAATGCTGCCCCCCGGAGAATGCCGCCTGAGGTGGCCGCCTCAATTCGCCTCATTAGCGGTGCGCCCCTGATTGACCCACTCATTTGAACTGTTTCAACTATTGAATTGATTTATCTACAATTTTGTTATATTTATTTTAACCAAGTGGATTATACTGGAATTTAAGATGGATTTTCTGAAAAATTGTAACCTCACAAGGCATTCATTGATTAATAAACTGATCGGATCTTCTACTTGCTCTGGGAGTTTAAGTAATGATATTATTTTACAAAAAGATCATTTCAAATTGATTACTGAATCTTTCTTGAAATTAGCTCTCCTTAAGGCTAAGCCCCCACGTAGCACAGTTTTTCCCTCAGCGCTTTTCACTTAAAGTTCTGCTTCAGTTATACCTACAGGGAAATAATAATAATAATAATAAATTTTATTTATATAGCGCCAACATTTTCCGCAGCACTGTACAATTTGTAGGGTTCAAGTACTGACAAAAAAGATACATTACAAAGAAATATTCAATTCACACACTGGCACTGAGGGCCATGCTCTCAAGAGCTTACAATCTATGAGGTAGAGGGGGTTGTGATGATTCTGCTTAAATATGGCTATAACTCAAAGCTGTATTTTGGTCTCTGGGTAGCATATCTCTTTACTCATAAGGTGCGCAGCCATAAGCCTAGGTGTATATTGGCAGTAGTAGCAACGTTGTAACAATGGGGCTTTGTATCCATCCCAGCAGGGCTCCATTGTATTCCTACACAGCTCTGAGTGATCAAAGAAACATGCATTCTGCAAAGATCAGACCTGGTTGATAACATTGTATCATTCCACTTGGTCTCAGCTCTTTACAAAGGATCTGGACTTGAGTGCATTATTCAATCAGACTTGCTGCCGCCGGTGACCTCATTCTGGGAGGTGGCATAAAGGGTATAAAAAATGAGGTAAGAGGCAATGGGAGGAGATTGGGCTGAGACTACAAGAGTTTACTGAGAGACTGTGTTGAGAGCATGCAGGCTGGAATATACTGTGATGCCACATGCTAGGAGTTAATGCTAAGCAGCCTCCACTGGGTATTCACACATGACAGAGCATGTGTGAGTGTTGGATTATAGAGTCACATCAAGGAGATGCGTGGTAAAGTAATTATTTCAATGTTATTCCCTTTTTATTTTTATTGTACTGTATATTGTAACTAGTAACTGTTAATGCTTGCATACATCTGCATATCTGTTCTGAACTGCATGTGTTATATGTTAATACCGACCCATTTAGGGGTTAATAAATATATAAAATTTAGAAAGCTTGTCTTGTATTTATCTTGTGAACCCGGCACTCACTGGCGGTGAGTGTGGTTTTATATGAAAGAAGACTCAGGTGGGGCCACAGCGGTGTTGGCGCACTGAGGATCTTTCACATTGGTGGCAGCGTAGTGGGATCTTAGGATAAACGGCGTGTGTTGGTGACCTTTATCACTCACATGCTGGGGATTATGGTAATCCTATGAGACAAGCTCGGTATTAAAGCAAGCATTAAGATACAGTGAACGTTTGATACAGTGCTGGTCCCCTCCCTTACTCTTTGTATTCTATCCTATCTTTTATTTGGCAAATACCAGTGGATGGCTAGTGGGCTCAGAAGCAGAGCTCCAGAATTGCTGAACCAGGCTTTTGGAGATCCTGAGCGTATGGCTGAAATGGAGGCAGCCACAGCTATGCAGAGTCCTGATTTTGGGGCTAGGCCAGGAAGTGCAGCAAGCAGCCCGATCCCAAGGATTACTTCACCAGGAGAGACCAGTAACCCCAGCCTGGTAGGGTGAATGGTTTCATACTGGCAAATGGCCCTGCAGCAAGTAGGCACCAGTGACCCTAACACATACCTGCAGATGTTGGACCGTTTTCTGGAAGCTGTAGAACAAGAACAAGAACGGCAGGCAGCAGAACGGCAGGCAGAGAGAGAGGAAAGCTGCAGAACAAGAACGGCTGGCTGCTGAGCGACAGGCCGGGAGGAAATATCAGCTTGAGCTGAAGAGGCGGGAAATCTCCCAGCGGGCACAAACCGCCCATGTGCAAACTCCAACAACCCTGCACAGACCCTCAACTTGGAAGGAGAAGCCAGGCCGGAGTTCACCACAGCCGTCTGTCGTCAGGTCGGGTGAGACAAACTATGCCCCGGGTGGTCCTTCCCCTGTCCCAAGAACTCTGGGCGCCCGGGTGACCTTCCACAAACCCCAAGGGAAGGTGCGGCGGTGCCATGCCTGTAACCAGACAGGACATTTCAAGGAGGAGTGCCCCAACCGCCTTGAGAACTTCCCTGCTTCCCAAGCCACAGCAGGTGGCCCATCTGTGTATCTGCACTGGGGTGCAGGAAAAGGAATGCGGACTGTGGGACTAATGACTGATTTGCCTGCCAATGTACTGTTGGGAACTGATTTAGCACCTGTGATGTCCCAATATGCGGTGGGGAGCACCCCAATTTACTGTGATAAACTGTCTATGACTAATGTTGATAATTTGTCTGTCATATCTGCAGAGGGGGCCCGTAACCCCCCCTCTGAGATACTTCCCATGGCAGTAAGTGTACATGCTAATGAGTTGCCTTCAGCTGAGAGCAGGGAAGATGCAAATGAGCTTCCTGCAACCCAGCTCAGCAAAAATGTTATTGATGCTTTGTTCACCCCCGTGCTAGGAACCAGTGAGACTTTGTCTGTAGACACACCCACATCTGCGGGGGCGTCTCCCTCCCAGCTTGTTAACATGTCTACTGCAGATCTCATTGAGGCCCGGTGTGAATTAACAATTGCTAATGAAGGTACTGTCAATGTAATTGCCAATGCTTGTTGTGAAAGTGTACAGGGTAGCTCTTCTGAGTCACTGGAAGCGACTTCTACTATTTCGCCCAGTGCATCCGATGAGCACCCAACTGCTGACCATGTACCAGGTGGTCAGGTAGGCTATGGGGATCTTATGGACGATCCAGGTGAGGGACGGACTGCTGGTAGTGCAGTGTTAGCCCGCAGCCAGAGTGCTACAAGGGTGGAGGGCGTTCCGACCCTTGAAAACGTTGCCTACACCACCTGGAGTCGGTGCTGAGACCGCCATGACTAGCCTCACCCCCTTGAAGCCGGAGGAGTCCGGCCGGTATGAGACATACACGTCTCTTGTGTCCAGTTCTATTCCAGGAGTGCCCATGGCCCAAGTGCAGATGGCATGGGGTAATGGAGGTGTGATCCAAGAAGGGGGTATGTCAAATGTATTACCTGTCAATGTATTGTGGGGGGATGGTTTGGGGAAAAATGATCTCAGTCAGTTGCCCAAGGTATCCCCATCACCCACCCAAGTACAGGAGGAACAGGATGTAGGTTTGGAAGCAAAGGGGGAGGTGCAGAATCCCCTAGAACTCTCCCAACTAGCGGCTAGTGTGGGGAAGACCCTGAGAAAGCAGGCCAAGGGTAGCCAGGAGAGCAGAGATTGCCGGGATGGGATCTCTAAACTGCTATCCCAAAGACCTGGGGTCATGAGTGTAAAGCTACGGGATGCCCGCACTCAGAAAACGGACCCAGAACAGGCAAGAGGTAGCCAAGTGTACATGGCTCAGAGCCTGAGCCTTAGAAGCGTCCCTAGTCAGACTAGAGAGACAGAAGGGTCCAGCAGCTATGTAACATGCACCTCTCTTTTGTCTCACTCCAGCCAAGAGTTCAGAGATGCTGTCCAAGCTGACCCTAGTCTGGACATATTGAAGGCGCGTGGCGCTCAACCACCCTCGGAGTCTGACAAGGCCCGAGTCTGCTGGGACCCCGGGGGGAGGTGAGAGAGCCTTGGGGCCAGAGCCTGAGAAGCTGGAGGTGGAGGTGCTTTCAGAAGAGGGGCGTAGGCCCCTACTTCCTGCAAGCCCCATCTAAAGGGGGAGGTGTGATGATTCTGCTTAAATATGGCTATAACTCAAAGCTGTATTTTGGTCTCTGGGTAACGTATCTCTTTACTCATAAGGTGTGCAGCCATAACCCTAGGTGTATATTGGCAGTAGTAGCAACGTTGTAACAATGGGGCTTTGTATCCATCCCAGCAGGGCTCCATTGTATTCCTACACAGCTCTGAGTGATCAAAGAAACATGCATTGTGCAAAGATCAGACCTGGTTGATAACATTGTATCATTCCACTTGGTCTCAGCTCTTTACAAAGGATCTGGACTTGAGTGCATTATTCAATCAGACTTGCTGCCGCCGGTGACCTCATTCTGGGAGGTGGCATAAAGGGTATAAAAGATGAGGTAAGAGGCAATGGGAGGAGATTGGGCTGAGACTACAAGAGTTTACTGAGAGACTTTGTTGAGAGCATGCAGGCTGGAATATACTGTGATGCCACATGCTAGGAGTTAATGCTAAGCAGCCTCCACTGGGTATTCACACATGACAGAGCATGTGTGAGTGTTGGATTATAGAGTCACATCAAGGAGATGCGTGGTAAAGTAATTATTTCAATGTTATTCCCTTTTTATTTTTATTGTACTGTATATTGTAACTAGTAACTGTTAATGCTTGCATACATCTGCATATCTGTTCTGAACTGCATGTGTTATATGTTAATACCGACCCATTTAGGGGTTAATAAATATATAAAATTTAGAAAGCTTGTCTTGTATTTATCTTGTGAACCCGGCACTCACTGGCGGTGAGTGTGGTTTTATATGAAAGAAGACTCAGGTGGGGCCACAGCGGTGTTGGCGCACTGAGGATCTTTCACAGGGGTGACACAGGAGGTAGCAGGGGCGGCAACAGACGTAGCATTGTTTATACAATGGTCAGACAATTCTGTAATAGAGGTTACTGTCATTACACATATATAAAGCTGTATGAGCCGTCATCATTCGTGTCCTTTAACATGCAGATGGTGCCTGGACATATAAAGTTAGTCTGATATGGCATCATATCCTGTGAGGTAATGCGGGAGAGTGAACAGAGGAGGGTATGTTTTAGGGATACTAACTACAGAAGGGTTTACATTAGGAGTTGTGATTGGCCTTTCTGAAAAGATATGTCTTTAGTTTACGCTTGAAGCTGTGGAAATTGGGGGTTAATCTAATAGTCTGGGATAGAGCATTCCAGAGAAGCGGTGCAACTCGGGAGAAGTCTTGTATACGAGCGTGGGAGGTTCTGATAATAGAGGATGTTAGTCTTAGGTCATTGAGTGAACGAAGAGTACGGGTTGGGTGATAGACAGAGATGAAGGAGGAAATGTAGGGAGGTACAGCATTATGGAGAACCTTGTGAATGAGGGTGATAAGTTTATATTGTATTCTGTATTGAATAGGCAGCCAATGTAGTGATCGGCACAGACCGGAGGCAAATACAGATGAAGTTATGTCAAAGTGAAAAATGATAGTAAGCAGTACAGTAGATACAAACTCCTAATGTAACCATACACTGTCCTGACACTCACTTTTACGCATTTTAACATTTAAAATACCACAAAAATGAACCTTTTTTTGGGGAAAGATGCTTGTCTGGGGTTTTTATAAACACATGATTATTACATTGCAAAACGCAAAAGAGTTATAGAAAAATGAGTCAATTTTGATGACTTGTAAGTGCTACAAGCTTGTTATTTTGGAGAAATGTTTGTGGCTGTGAGCCTAGTTGAAAACTGATGAAGAAGAAGTGGCTTTCCAAAACAAAAAGCTGTGAAAAATTATCCCTTTATGAGCACAGTTCTGAAATCAATATGGTGTTGGCATTGAAAGATGCAATGGCACTTATTTTTATGTGGGGGCTTTTTTCAATCTAACTTAGATTTTTTTTTGCTAGCACTGTGGCATCAAAAGTGTGGTATAGTAGAATGTGATTGAACGTGGCAATGTTTTATTTCCTTTATTAATGATCTAATAAAAATTATTTTAAAAAGACTTTTGTGATATTGAATATAATTCAATCAGTATATCTATTTTTTATAGTTTTCTTAACTTTGAAAACTGCTGTAAAAACTTTTGCACTATTAATATTTTTAAGATATATCACAACTGTGAAAAAAGTAAGACGTTAAAGTTAGGTAAAACAAGTACAATCCCAATAGAATAAAAACTTAAACTGTGTCATCCAATAAGATCTACATTCTGTGATAGTGCCCTTGAGAACCAAAAGCTAAGCGAGACTATAAGTTATAGACAAACAATAAGTAATACAGAAGATTGAGAACACAGAATCCATCCTGTTCTACTTCACTTAATAAACAAATGTGTAATCTATAAGTATTTCTATTTTACTGAGAATAGTAGAGTTGTGTTTTATATAGAAATGAACACGGATATTGACTAACCAGAAAGCAAACTTTACAGTGAGTATTGACACAACTTCAGTTATAACTTATGACACTTCAGACTGAGCAATCTCTTAACCTCTCTTAAGCAATTTGGTTTTCTCTCAATGCACTTCAAGCTTGATGCTGCAACATTTTTGTGAATCCACCTTGGCATGAGCCCATACAATATGTTTTTGGAAAGTGTAGAATAAAGGTGAGCAGCACAGTAGGAGCAAAATGTTCAAGTAGGTGCAATCCTCAAATTAGACTTAACTCCTTCCAAAGCAATAGTATTCTTAAGAAGAAGCAGCACTCCAGGAAAGAAAAGACTGTGATTTGTTCACCCAGTGAAGAGCAATGTTTCAGTTCCTCTAAGCTTGAAAATAGTTCCATAGAGGCACTGAAACATTACTGTTATAAATACGTATATGTATAAATACATAGGTTATTATGTATTTGTTATGCATTTGAAATATCCTGACTAGAAAAATAATGCTAGCCAAAGAGTCAGTTCACATGGACTTATTATATACATACACAATTTAAATATTATTTGAAGCCTTTTTTCTTTGTCTTATTGGGAATAACCATATATTATTATATTTCACTCAACTTTATGTTGAATTTACATCAATAACTAATTAATATTTGTAGCAGATTTGTATCAGCAATATTTTTGGCACACCACAACATTTATACTCTACTTTTCAATATTCCTAACGTTTTCTCCCTTATTATGCATATTAATAGTAAACTACTACTTAGTATCCACTAACTTAGTCGATATTTATTATTTTTTTAAATATGCATTATTTATGGATCTTTCATAGACCTACTTTAACTTATAGTATCTTGGTATCATGGCAAATATTTATTACTCAACTATTTATGGATTTGTTATTTATTTATCATTATTAGCATCCATTGGTCCTATTACATTGATATATGACCTCTGTCTACTTTTATTATTCACACTATTACTTTTTATATGTACTATATTTTGTTTTATTTGTAAACTAATTTATAGTATACACACTTCCATTATCATAATTTTATTATTTTTTATGTTTATATGTATATTTGATAACAATTACCATTTCTATACATGTGTATACATATATACACTGTTTTTTGTTTATCATCATTTAGTTGGCCTGACGAAGATGTCTGTTTGACGTCGAAACGCGTTGCCTTTACCAGTATTGAGTGGAGTTTATATGTAAATAAAAATCTATTGATTTTTTAATACCTCTGGTTCCTATTCTGTGATGGATTAAGCAGCGCTCATCCATACCCCGACTTTTTTTTTCCTCCTTTTTTTTCCACTTTACATTTATTACCACTGTCCTATTGGACAAGTGGTCCCAGGGCGGAGCAGCAGCTTTGATTGCAAGAAAGAAGGGAACTTTTTTGGAGATTCGATTCCACACTTTATTTGTTCTAACGAACACTTTTTTGAGGCACCATTGTGGTCATAATTTTTTTTATCTCTGACTTCAAATATAACAAAATGAAATTGAAAATGTACAAACTAAGTTACTGAGTTTTACTGCCCTGCAGTATGAGCTAAATATACCAACCTTAACAACATAGTAAACTATAGTTTTCCATTAAAAATTGATACAACAAATGATCTTGTCACTATTATGTATTTAAGATTTCTCTACTCTAAAAATAATATAATCTATATTGCTTTTGCTTACATAATGCAAGCAAATGGTTTGAGAGCCACATATAGTTCACAATCCCTAAACACTGACTACAATATATTACCTGTACTGACAATGTTAAAATAAGACATATCCAAACCCCTAAAGAAGTGTCACTTTGGACAATAAAATAGAAAAATGTCAACATTCCAATTAAAATATTTTGAATTTTCATGTTTCTTGCAGTTATGTCTCTCCTCCAATTCTGAGTTTAATATGGCACTTAGGTAACTACTAAAGTTGAATGTGGCTCACAAAGCTAACAATGTAGTAGTATGTTTCGGTATATTTGTACTAACATAGTTTTGGCTTTTTTTTTTTTTTTTTTTTAGGGGGGCGTTCACACTACCGTTGGTGACGGTCAGAAGTGTCCGTTGCTATTGTCCGTTAGAAGATTTTAGCAATAAACACTAGCTGAACCGTCAGAAATCTGTTAAAATTTCCATTTATCTTGTGTCCGTTAGTGTCTGTTTACACTCAATCCATCACATATCCTTTTTTTTCGCAGACAAAAAAATCCTACATGAAGGACTTTTGTGTCCGTTAAAAAAAAAAAAAAACTGTTTCATGACATCAAGCGTCCGTTATTTTTTTACATTAAAGTCTATGGGTAACGGACAGTAATGGACAGGTGTCCGTTAGTGTCCGTTTTTTTATTGCAAAGCAGAAAGCAAAAAAAAACGGACAGCAAAAAAACAGACACTAAATGACAGTAACGAACACTAACTGACAGTAACGGACACTAACTGATGTTAATGTGTCCATTTTTTTAACTGAACCATTAAATGGATCAGTTAAAAACACGGACACATTAACATCAGTTAGTGTCCGTTATTGTCTGTTATGATAGGTTTCCTTTTTTTGTCTTTTTTTAACGGACACTGTCATAATGGATATCCAACGGTAGTGTGAACCCTACCTTACAGTATTAGGGGCCTTTCACATCATGTTATAGACGTCTGCCTGACTGACGTATCAGTCAGTGGACCCATTGCCTCCAATAAAAAAAAAATATCCATTATGGTCTCTGTATGCCCCTGTCCGTTATTTCAAACGGACAGAAAAGTGTGTACTACTATGCTTTTCTGTCCTTTAACAACAACAGATCCGCAATGGTTCATTTTCAATTTAGTATAGTTTTCTATGTAAACGAATGCAAGCGATTTGCAGCCGCTTAAGCGTTCCTTTACGGCTTGTCATTTCATCACCTGAAGAGGGAACCCTTCCCCATTAGCCACAACCCTGTCCCTCTTTATCACGCTGAAACCGCGCAGCAGGGTCTTGTAGGAAGGAGAAGCCAGCGGAACTCTCCATAAGGTAATCCCAAATCCCCTCCTCCCCAACTCCATCCTACCTGAAATGGCAGGATCATTCATGCTGGGACCAGGGGGGAGGGGTAGCAGCCTTTAGGGGTAGCACACGTGGAGGGACAATCAACCCTAATGGATGTCCCCTCACATGTGCTACCCCTAATGGTATAAGGTGAAGCACATGTGGGGGGTAGCAGAAGAGCTGTTCCCCCAAGCACTACAAGTCACACCACAATTTTTTTTTCTTATTTGTGCTGTAGCTTGGAGTGCATGGGGACAGCTCCTCTGCCACCCCCAACATGTGTTTCACCTAATACCATTATGGAGGTAGCAGACATTAGGATGCACCTAATACCACCAGGGGTAGCACATGTGGGGGAGTAGCCATTAGGGTAGCACACGTTGGAGGGAAAATCAATCCCTAATGACTGCCCCCCACATGTGCTACCCCTGATGGTATTAGGTGAAGCACATGTGGGGGGGTGGCAGAGGAGCTCCAAGTTACAGCACAAATAACACAAAAAAATTTTGCTGTGACTTGTAGTGCTTGGGGGACAGCTCTTCTGCTACCCCCCACATGTACTTCACCTAATACCATCAGGGGTAGCACACATGCGGGGGCAGCCATTAAGGATTGATTGCCCCCCCCCACGTGTGATAACCCTAAAGGCTGGGGATTGATTAACCCCTCCCCCACTTGTTCTACCCCCGATGGTATTAGGTGAAGAACATGTGGGGGCTGGCAGAGGTAAACATAAAAAACGGATCAATTTTTTTTAGCAAAAAACTGATGCAAACTGATGCACATCCGTTAACGGATCAGTTTTTTTGATGCATGAATTGACATCAGTTTGCATCAGTTTTTTGATTAAAATAACGGATCCGTTAAACTGATCACTTAAACTGACTTGAAAGACATGATGTGAAAGGCCCCTTATAGTGTTACTATAGTGCAGCTTCAAGTTGCCCCCAAATTCCACTGATGAATTGTTCACAAATGGCCAAGCAAATGTGTAAGTACTGCGGAGTTATGCCAGAGCAGTGATGGGGATGTTTTTGCCAATTTTGCCTTTTGTTGTGGCTAACCTGTTTTACTTTTATTTCTGCAGGAATAATGCCAGGGCTATTGAAGATGCACCTTGGGACGACTTTTGTTTCCCTATTGAACTTTTTTGAAGCTTGACGTTCTTCCTTTGGTTGAACTGTTCGTGCATGCTTTCATTAGATATAAGAATAATTATGCAGATTTTTTAGGACTTTGGAAACCATGTGCCAATTTTTTATTGAAACATAGTTAAGTTTTATCATTATATTTCACTATTTCTCTGACTTCTGTAATCATTTTTGGTAGTAATTGTTGGTCTGGTACGCTACTGAAGTATTGTGTGTAAACTGTTTATTTAGCATATAGTCCAACTTTACACTGTTCCTCCAAATATGGTATCTGATAATGATAGCAGGCTTATTGAAAAGTTTTAGGGAGTCTTCTGAATCTGGACAGAGGTCTGGTTGAGCCTTTAATTTTCCTGTGCAATACATTTCATACTCCATACAAAACTTTTGCTTTACCTGTGCAGATGGATTGGGTTCCAAAAACTCCAAGCCTGAAAACATGTAAATAGAAATATATCTTGGAAAATGTTTGGCTTCCAGCTTAGACTTTATAGCTACACATTAAACTCAAGCCAAGTCAAAGGTACATTATTAAAATGTTAAAATTCAGGACTCCTGGTGTATGTGTAATGTAATATGCTATACTGGTTTATGCCACATATTTTTCCAGGTTGGTTGGCACAAATTCACATATTTACCCAGGAAATGCTATAATAGTGTTTATATGATATTTATGTAAAATAAAAGGCATTTTACTAGTAATATTAAATTCCTATCAAAGTTCCATTGTAATATTCTTAAATTAAACCTAAATACTATTTGATATGTTGACCATGAAGATTCATTGAAATTTCTCCTGTATGGTTTTAATGTTTAGGAAAATTCCCCTTTAATAGTAAGTAATCATACAATGGCAAACCAGACTAATGTTAAGGAATTTTTCATTCTGGGATTCTCCAGTGTTGATGAATATCAGAAATGTTTGTATGTGTTTTTCTTGATAATGTACATCACTACTCTTACTGTAAATATATCCCTCATCATCATAATTCGGTTAAGTCATCAACTCCATAAACCCATGTATTTCTTACTGGGAAATTTATCCTTTTTGGAATTAGGTTACATTTCAGTAACAGTTCCTAAAATTATTGTAGACATCCCAAGAAAGAGAAAAAGCATTTCATTTTCTGGCTGCATGACTCAGCTTTTCTTTTTCACTTTCTTTGGCACCACAGAAACCATACTTCTTGCTGTAATGTCATTTGATCGATTTTTGGCGGTGTGCTACCCTTTGCACTACACAAGCATCATGAGTCATAGGATCTGCTTTATTCTAGCAGCTACATCCTGGATCCTTGGTTTTCTGACCACTTCATTTCCAATTATCAAAATAACGCAGTTACACTTTTGCAAAGCTAATGTTATTGACCATTTCATCTGTGAATCTGCCCCTTTACTAAAACTATCTTGCTCTGACCCTTACGTAAAAGAACTAACAGTTATAATTTGTGCGTCATCAGTCATCCTCAGCTCAGTCCTACTTACCATGATGTCTTATGGATATATTCTTCAGACAATTCTGAAAATCCCATCTGCTACAGGAAAGCAGAAAGCAGCTTCAACCTGCGCATCACACCTTATAGTGGTCACAACTTTCTATTCCACAATGTTTGCCATGTACATTAAACCCACTGCTAGTCAAGGATCTCTAAACAAAGTGATGGCATTGTTCTATGCTGTGTTCACACCACTTGTCAACCCATTTATCTACAGTTTACGTAATAAGGAACTTAAAGAAGCCCTTGTACTGTTATTAAAGAAAATATGGTTATAAATATTTGTTATTTACATTTCTGCTGTGCCAACAATAAAGTATTTTTAAAGTTTTCTATATATTAATTTATGCACAAGCTTTAAATATGGGGTAAACATACACATGTTTAGGGGTTTTTCCATGGTGACTAATCCAAACCAGTAGAAGCTATACTATGAGATTACGCAGTTCACCCTGAAAAAAATCCTATGCAAATGAGGCAATTGGTTCACTGGGGACAAACCTTCAGCTTCTTGGAGCTCTGCTCTTGCCACTCAGACCTCTACCATCTCCTACCTGTGCTACTCCATGCAGTCAGAGTTAATCATCCAACTATTATGACATCACCCATCCTACTTGGAAGGCAATAGCAGTGCTCTCACGACTGAAGGCACACCCCAGTGCACCAACTGTTTCATTTGGGGAAAAACAACTTTGACGTCTTATGCAAATCTACAAAAGTGGCATACATAACAAAGGTATGTTGTTCATCACTGCAAAGTGCTCTGTAACATGGTGTTGGCTGAGGTGTTAGACTACCTTTAAATATTATTGTTTATCGTTGTGGAACTGAACAGGATCAGAGGTCTGAAGGCATCATTCAAATGACAATACCAGGCATGGCATCCCTGTGTTGCTCATGATTTTCACAGATCCATAGACCTTAATAGAGCTCCGTGGTCCCCAAAACTGAACCAAAATAGAAAATATCTCTACTCTTTTTGAATTGAGATCTGCATGTGCCCATTAACCTTTTTCCCAACATCCGCTGTAATAATAGGGTGGATGTTGGATCTTTAAATATAGCTGCAGCTTTAAAGCCACCATAGATGCCAGGTCTCTGCTATATAACTTAGCAGAGAGCCGGAGCTAATGGCCATGATCAGAGTTCACTTATTGGGCTATATAACATACCTTTTACACTCATATATAAATCAAGTTTATCTACAGTGGGTACAGAAAGTATTCAGACCCCTTTAAATTTTTCACTCTTTGTTTCATTGCAGCCATTTGCTAAAAGCAAAAAAAGTTCATTTTATTTCTCATAATTGTACACTCAGCACCCCATCTTGACAGAAAAAAAACTGAAATGTATATATTTTTGCAAATTTATTAAAAAAGAAAAACTGAAATATCACATGGTCATAAGTATTCAGACTCTTTGCTCAGTATTGATTAGAAGCCCCCTTTTGAGCTAGTACAGCCATGAGTCTTCTTGGGAAGGATGCAACAAGTTTTTCACATGTGGATTTGGAGATCCTCTGCCATTCTTCCTTGCAGATCCTCTCCAGTTCCATCAGGTTGGATGGTGAACGTTGGTGGACAGCCATTTTCAGGTCTCTCCAGAGATGCTCAATTGGGTTGAGGTCAGGGCTCTGGCTGTGCCAGTCAAGAATAGTCACAGAGTTGTTCCGAAGCCACTCCTTTGTTATTTTAGCTGTGTGTAATTGTCTTGTTGGAAGGTGAACCTTCGGCCCAATCTGAGGTCCAGAGCACTCTGGAAGTGGTTTTCTTCCAGGATATCTCTGTACATGGTCACATTCATCTTTCCGTCAATTTCAATCAGTGATCCTGATCCTGCAGCTGAAAACTCCCCCCATAGCATGATGCTGCCACCACCATGTTCCACTGTTGGGATTGTATTGGGCAGGTGATGAGCAGTGCTTGGTTTTCTCCACACATACCGCTTAGAATTAACGACAAAAAGTTCAAACTTCATCTCATCAGACCAGAGAATCTTATTTCTCATAGTCTGGGAGTAATTCATGTGGTTTTTGGCAAACTCTATGTGGGCTTTCATATGTCTTGCACTGAGGAGAGGCTTCCTTCGGGCCACTCTGCCAAAAAGCCCCGACTGGTGGAGGGCTGCAGTGATAGTTGACATTGTGGAACTTTCTCCCATCTCCCTACTGCATCTCTGGAGCTCAGCCACAGTGATCTTTGGGTTCTTGTTCACCTCTCTCACCAAGGCTCTTCTCCCACGATTGCTCAGTTTGGCTGGACGGCCAGGTCTAGGAAGAGTTCTGGTCTTCCCAAAATTCTTCCATTTAAGGATTATGGAGGCCACTGTGCTCTTAGGAACCTTGAGTGCTGCAGAAATTCTTTTGTAACCTTGGCCAGATCTGTGTCTTGCCACAATTCTGGCTCCTTGGGCAGTTCCTTTGATCTCATGATTCTCATTTGCTCTGACATGCACTGTGAGCTGTGAGGTCTTATATAGACAGGTGTATGCCTTTCCTAATCAAGTGTAATCAGTTTAATTAAACACAGCTGGACTCCAATGAAGGAGTAAAACCATCTCAAGGAGGATCAGAAGGAAATGGACAGCATGTGAGTTAAATATGAGTGTCACAGCAAAGGGTCTGAATACTTAAGACCATGTGATATTTCAGTTTTTCTTTTTTAATAAATTAGCAAAAATGTCTACATTTCTGGGGGTTTTTTTTGTCAAGATGGGGTGCTGAGTGTACATTAATGAGAAATAAAATGAACTTTTTTGCTTTTAGCAAATGGCTGCAATGAAACAAAGAGTGAAAAATTTAAAGGGGTCTGAATACTTTCCGTACCCACTGTACATTCCCCAAAATGGCATAACTAAAAAGCACACCTGCCCCTCCCCCCCCCCAAAAAAAAAGACGCCCTATGCATCCCCATACCCAGAAATATAAAAAAGCTACAGGTGTCAGAATATGGCGACTTTTAGGAAAAAAATTTTTTTCAATGTTTTAGATTTTTGTTATGGGGTTATAATGTAGATAAAACTATATAAATTTGATGACATGTCATTTTGGCTGCAGAGTGAACGCTGTAGAAACGAAGCTCGTAAGTAAGTTGCACAAATGCACTTTTTCTTCAATTCCACCCCATTCTGAATATTTTTCCAGCTTCCCAGTACATTGCACACCATAATAAATGGTAGCGTCATGAAGAGCAATGTGTTCTGCAAACATTAAGCCCTCATATGGCTCTGAAAACGGAAAAATAAAGTTATGCGGTTTGGAAGGTGGGGAGTCAAAAATGAAAATCAAAAATCAAAAAATTCCTCTGGCGGGAAGGGGATAAAGGGTTAAATATATTTTTCGAGAATTCAAATCCATGCTGGCTATGTGGTAAGAAATAATGAAATACATAAATAATTACTCATCTTGTAAATATTTAAAAGGAAACAATGTACTTTAAGTTATTTAATCTGCCATTTTCCCAGAGGAATCAATCTACTACTATAACTACACAGTGTACATAGGAGTATAATAAGCAGTAGGGTGAATCTGTGTTTTTGTTGCACAACAGGGTCTAAGTGTCACTGTCATTTTCATATTAGTGACTGAAGAAATAAGCACACCTTTCATGAAATCTTCTCAGGAGGCATTTCACAACTACCATAAAATGTTTTTTTTTTGTCCTTGGGTAGAAAGGTAAAAACTAGGTATGTTAACATCTAACATACTGTATATCATTAATGTTATAATATAACATATAAATAGCAAATGCAAACTAATACAATCTACTAAGAAAACTATCATATAATAAGAAATACAGTTTGTGAAAATCAGATCTTCTGTATAATATGGATCACAGGTAAGTTTACTGTGAAGGAGGATGAAAGGAATCAAAACTATTCTACAATACAATATTGCCTTCTTAAACAGAGAGTATTTGTACGTCATTCATTTCAGTAAGATACTGCCTAACAAACACTACTGAAGGAGTTAGGTTTGCGGTACTCTTAGTTTTTAACCTGGTAGTTCTTTGTTGTTGTTCTTCAAAATAGGATAGTATTGCTAGCATTTTCTTTATTTAAATTTTGTTCCTGCTTTGAGCATTTTTTAATGTTAGTATTTTGGTATTCACACATGGTTTTTCCTGCATGTTTTCATTTTTTTTTCTATAAGAAAACGCCTGAAAAAAACACCAGGCCCACAGCATGCTGCTGAATAACCTATAACATCTGGCTGTAGAGCTTTTTCAAAAGCACTCCTAAAAAATGTGGTAAAAACACCAAAAAAACCCCTAAGGTCTCCTGCACACGACTGCAGGGGTTTTTACTGTCTGTAAATACTGATCTGGAATCCACAAAAAACATGCCAGTATGTCATTCGTGAACATGGATTCACAAAAAGACCTGAATGATCCCATACACTTGTCTGTGCCGCAAATGAGGACAAAAATAGCTTCATAATTTGTGGTCCTTGGATATGGCAAAAAATGCAGTCATCTGTCTGGGCCCATAGAAATGCATGTGTCCATAATTGTGGATCCCAATTGCAGATCAAAAGTACATTGGTGTGAAGGAGTTCTAAGTGTGCAACCAGTCTTAGGATGTTAGTAGAAATAATAATCTGCTGGATGAGTGCTGCATAAAGTTATTTAATACATGGTACAATATGGTACTTTCCTGATTCTAATACCATTAAAGCATAACTAAACTTTCGGACAACTTTTTCTTTTTGGCAGCTTTTGTGTCATTAATAAATTTTGTAATATACTTTATTAACAATTTTTGGATCATTTCTGTGAAATCCTACATTTTTTCACCTTTTCCCTTGTTTCAGTATTGAGAAACGGCTCTCAATACAGAAGCCAGAGAAAGAATGAGAAAAAGCAGGATTTCACAGAAATGATCCAAAATTTGTGAATAAAGTATATTACAAAATTTATTAATAACACAAATACTGCCAGAAAATCAAAAGTTGTCCAAAAGTTTAGTTATGCTTTAAAGGGGTTATCCGATTTCTAACATTGATGGTCTATCCTTAGGATCCTAAGGATAGGCTATCAATGTTAGAAACCAGATAAACCCTTTAAGTGTTGATATGCAAAAAAACCCTTTAGAATAAGGCCACATAGTGTGAACATGCTGCCAAATTCCGCAGAGAAATTCTGCACGTTTATACTACAAACCATAGCAGCAAAAATTTTATATAGATTTTTACTTTACTGCAGCTTCTGTATTACTGATCAGCACCTGTTATGGCTCATCCAAGGACTCACAGTAGCACATAGAACCAACTATTCAGAGTTATATGATATGTCTGATTGACATGTGATTTCATACACTGTGAATCACAAATGCTGGTTTCTGTAAAAATCAAACCGAAGAAAATTGTAGCATGCTCTATCAGATGCCATAGTATAGAACTATTCTTCCCCAGTGGCATTGCTTGTGGGTGGAAAACTCCAGTTAGGCTGGGGCCCCACATGGCGTAAACACTGCAGTTTGGCCATGGCGGAAATGCCATGTAAAAACCCGTAGCATTTTACAGTCACTGCCGTCGCATTTTTTTCCCGCATTGCTTTTTTGCTTTGGCCCGCTACATGGGGCCTTAGTCTAATACAGCACCACATGGTGAACCATGTAAAGGCATCAGAAAAGTTAAATATTTTACAGTTCTATAAATGTCACTTTTTACCTATTTTATTTTGTGTTTTTAAGGCTCTGCAATGTGTTGTTAAGAAGATATGAATCTAATAAATAAAACATCTGATATGCAATTCATAATGAATGGATTTTCTTTGAATAGTATTCTGCAGAACAGTGTATTTGCTATTTTTTTGCTAATGTATCTGTTGACAGTTTCTGGAAATGTTGTTATCATAGTCATCGTTCAGACTAGCAATACACTAAGACAAATTCCCATGTATTTCTTTCTGACTCATTTATCCTTTACTGAAATATGCTACACAACTGACATATCCCCAAATTTCCTGGATTTGATACTTAAAGGTCAGAAAACTATAGCACTGACTGACTGCTTAATTCAGCTTTATCTTTTTTTATCGCTGGCCAGTGTGGAGAGTTTTCTCCTGGCTTCGATGGCATATGACCGATATTTGGCCATATGTAGGCCTTTGCATTACCAAAATATTATGAGCAATGGAGTATGTAGAAATTTTGTGTTCCTTTGTTGGATTGGGGGATTTGCAATACCTTTAGGACTTATTATCTTAGCATATCATATACAATATTGTGCACCATTTACCATAAACCACTTTTTCTGTGATGTTTCTCCTCTACTTGCTACCTCATGCAGTAGTAACATTGGCTATGTTCAGCTATTTGAACACATTGCTGCTTCGTGTGTTTTATTAAGCTCAACACTAGTGATTCTGGCCTCCTACATATATATTGTTAAGACCATACTAAAGATCCAGTCTTCACATGGAAGAAAGAAAGCCTTTTCAACCTGTGCTTCCCATTTAACTGTGGTTATATTATTTTTTGGCCCTGGAATTTTGATATATGTTAGTCCTTTAGCACATCAGTCAGTGATCATGAATAAGTGGATATCCCTCCTTTATACAGAAGTTACTCCTCTTCTTAACCCATTTGTGTATAGTCTGAGGAATAAAGATGTTCAATTAGCCCTTAAAAAATATTTTATTAGTAATTTTGGTTCTTCTCTAAGAAATAAATGGTAACAAAACTTGACAGCGTCCAGAATTATTAATCTAAGGCTAAGGCCATAAATTCCGACGATAATGGGTGGAGAAAAAGGCCCTACACAGAGGACTTTTCTCTCCTCCGGTTTCAGTCTATGGAGAGCCCAAGTTTGAACCTAGCCTAAACCATAAAATTAAAATTCATTTCTAAATAAAGAGATTGCTGTTGTTTTATGCCACCTTGAATATGTCTAGTCTAGAAAACATCTAAAGATAGAAATGCAAAAACACAATTTTTGAGCACATTAAAACTGGTCAGGTTATATGGAATAAGCATTTGGCTGGTCCAATTTCACCTTTAGGATAAGGTCCCACGTTACATAAATGCAGAGTTTTGGCTGCTGTAGAGAGACAGCAGAAAAAACACTGTTTTTCACAGTACCAGCATAGTGAATGAGATTCTGGCTAATTCCATCTATACATTGCGGAAAAGCAGAGTGTAAAATGCAGCATGTTAATTTTAACTGCGGAATCTCATGCGTTTTCCCTATATATTTAATAGGGAAAGAAAAAATGCACAGCAAACATAGCAAAAATGTAATGAAAAATTATTTGGAAAAATGCAATATACGTTTTTGCTGCATTTTTCTTTGCATCTTTTTTACTGTTTGCAAATATTGATCCACAAAAGACATGTCAGTATGTCATCTGCAAAAACTTATCTGCAAAAATACTTGTTTGATCCCCTACATTTGTCTGTTCTTCAAACGCAGCCAAGAATAGAGCATGCTTCATGATTTGCAGTCCTTTTATACAACACAGACACACAGTCACAAAAACTATGGTCAAGTGTATGTGCCTGCATAAATGAATGGGTCCGTACTTTTATCTGCAATTGTGGATAAAAAAAATATGGTGTTGCGCATTGCTATTAGGAATGATGCATCCTGTTTTCTATTATAAGGAAGTTAGTATATTATAAAAATGTTCAACCCACATCCCTCAACACAAAAGCAAAAAAAATAAGATAAAATGGGAGTTACACTTGAAGGGTCTAAAATTTTGCAGTGGAACCAAGCTTCTCTCTAGTGACTATGTTTTCCACATCCTCAAGGGCTACTTTGATACTGTAGTACTTGAGACAGAGAGCATCACTCTAGTTACAGTACTGTATTGGAGTACCTTGAAGCAGCAGGTACAGTATTGGAGTAGAAGGATGGCCTGTTAAAGTTCAGGGGATATGTATTGCATAGATAACTTGGCAGCACACCGGTGAAAAAAAAACCTGGCTACGGCTCGGGGTTATCTACAAATGTGTTCTTCGCTATCCTTCCCTCTTGGTAGGACATGTCCAGATATATGTATCACAAGTTAAACAGTTTTTGTAAAAAGGACATGATTTAAATGAGTGGAATGGAATGAAACTTTCCATGTGTGAATGTAATGAAAATATATATACGTGATTACAATAAGAGATAGAAAATTAGAGCAAAAGGATACGTTTATTGAGGACAACTGTACAATTGAAAGGAGGCTCTGGTTACCTTATTGAGCTACCTCTAGCCTGAATACAAGATGAGATATGGTTGGGCATAGAGGCATACATGGAGGTTCCACATAGTATCCTGCAGCTCATTTTCCCCTCAGATCTTGAAGATGAGCCTGTAGATCCTGCACAGCCCTAGGTTGCCTAAATGGCATCCCAGCTGCTCCTATAAATGCTTGATTGGCAATAAGCAAACGACCAGGCAGGCCAAGAAAGTGTTATAATCTGGTAGAAACATTCCTGGGAAATCCTTGCTATGTGTGGATGAGCATTATCCTGCTGAAAAAATGTCAGTTGGAAGCCCTGCCATAAGAGGCAACACAAGTGGCTGCAGGATGTCCTGTACATATGACTGAGCTGTTAGTCCCCCTCGTATCACTACGTCATATACAATGATTCTACAGATAATGAAACTAGCAGTTAAGGTAGTGTGTCAATTTACAGCAAAGGCAGGATTGAAGGACAAACCCTATCGGCATCAGATCCCAAACAGAACCTGGAGTTGTCGAAAACAATATGGCTCCAGTCTATAGTAGTCCTGGTGTAAGGGAATTGCCAGTTGAGCAATTCTCCAGTGCTGCTGCAGAACCCTGGGGGGAGGGGCACAACAAGACAGTGAGCCCTAAAGCTGAACCCCCCCACTGTCCCTGGCTAACTTGCCTGATCTGTCCTAGGCCACAGCCAGCAACTGGTCGACAGTTCCTTCTTAATATAAGTGGCAACACAGAACGCAAACAGGACGAACAACAAAAATGGAGGTCAGCTAGCAAAGGGGTCAGTAACAGATGAGCAATGCAGTACAGAATCAAAATTCAAGAGAACAGTCAAAGTCAAAGCCAGAGGTCAGAAATAGGAATAGGAATACAGGTAACAAAACAGCAAGGAGTAAATGCCAGTACGCAAGAAGCAATAGAAAGCCCCAATGTGAATGTGAGCAAAGAATAAATAGGAGGAAAGAACCCGCCCCAGACTTGATAGGATGATAGGCTGTCAATCAAATAGGCAAGGCTGAGATTAACTATTTGAGGAGCAGAGAGAAACAAAGGTGCAGGAGACGGGTGTGGATGAAATACAATTACATAGGTGCAGGTGACGGGTGTGGCTGAAATTCAATTACATAGTCAGGACAGTGTTCAGACTGAGCAACAAGAATCTTAAACAAGGAATCAAACTGAACACGCCTCCTGCGCCACAGCGTGCAGGCGGAGGGTGGTGCAGAGACCAGAACAGGCATAGACATTACACCTGGTTTCTTGTTCACGATACCACTGCAAATGAAGGTAGCATGGATGACTGTCAATGTCAAGACACGTAATGGCCAATGTGACACCAAATTTCCTTCTGAGAAGTGCCTGAAAATGGTATAGGCAGAGACAGGAGTGTGTAATGAAGGTGACACCTGTGTCTGGATGGTGAACAATGAAAGAATCCTCTCTATTGGTGATCTGTCTGTGTTGTCCTGAGCCTGTTCACCTTGTGTGTGTTCTCACTTTACCACTGTTCCCAACACCAACTAGGAGCTAGGTCAGAACACCCTAGATGACTGGCAATTCATTGAATTGAATTACCTGATTCTTTCAGTCCAATGTTGACCCCCTATCAAAGTCTGTCAACTGGGCAAAATGATCTCATACTTCATCATATGACCATCACAAACAAACAAGCCATCAGAGTTACATGATCAAAACCTGCACCCAAGCACTGATGAATGTAGTGTCTGTGTGTAGTGTGTGTAGTGTTGTGGATAGATAGATAGATAGATAGATAGATAGATAGATAGATGTGTGTCTGTGTGTTATATACAGTTGAGAAAAAAAAGTATTTAGTCAGCCACCAATTGTGCAAGTTCTCCCACTGAAAAAGATGAGAGAGGCCTGTAATTGACATCATAGGTAGACCTCAACTATGAGAGACAAAGTGAGAAAACAAATCCAGAAAATCATATTGTCTGAGTTTTTAAGAATTTATTTGCAAATTATGGTGGAAAATAAGTATTTGGTCAATAACAAAAGTTCATCTCAATACTTTGTTATATATCCTTTTGTTGGCAATGACAGGTCAAACATTTTCTGTAAGTCTTCACAAGGTTGGCACACACTGTTGCTGGTATGCAGATCTCCTCTAGAGCAGTGATGTTTTGGGGCTGTAGCTGGGCAACACGGACTTCCAACTCCCTCCAAAGGTTTTCTATGGGGTTGAGACCTGGAGACTGGCTAGGCCACTCCAGGACCTTGACATGCTTCTTACTAAGCCACTCCTTCTTTGCCCTGGCGGTGTGCTTGGGATCATTGTCATGCTGAAAGACCCAGCCACGTTTCATCTTCAATGCCCTTTCTGATGGAAGGAGGTTTGCACTCAAAATCTCACAATACATGGCCCCATTCATTCTTTCATGTACACGGATCACTCATCCTGGTCCCTTTGCAGAGAAACAGCCCCAAAGCATGATCTTGTCACCCCCATGCTTCACTGTAGGTATGGTGTTCTTTGGATGCAAGTCGTCATTCACTCTCCTACAAACGCGACAAGTTGTGTTTCTATCAAACAGTTCTACTTTGGTTTCATCTGACCATATGATATTCTCCCAATACTCTTCTGGAAGATCCAAATGCTCTCTAGCAAACTTCAGACGGGCCCGGATATGTACTGGCTTAAGCAGGGGGACACGTCTGGCACTGCAGGATCTGAGTCCCTGGCGGCATAGTGTGTTACTGACGGTAGCCTTTGTTATGTTAGTCCCAGCTTTCTACAGGTCATTCACTAGGTCCCCCCGTGTGGTTCTGGGATTTTTGCTCATTGTTCTTGTGATCATTTTGACCCCACGGGGTGAGATCTTGTGTGGAGCCCCTGATCGAGGGAGATTATCAGTGGTCTTGTATGTCTTCCATTTTCTAATTATTGCTTCCACAGTTGATTTCTTCACACCAAGCTGCTTGCCTTTTGCAGATTCAGTCTTCCCAGACTGGTGCAGGTCTACAATTTTGTTTCTGGTGTCCTTCCACAGCTCTTTGGTCTTCACCATAGCGGAGTTTGGATTGTGACTGTTTGAGGTTGTGGACAGGTGTCTTTTATACTGATAACAATGTCAAACAGGTGCCATTACCACAGGTAATGAGTGGAGGACAGAGGAGCCTCTTAAAGAAGAAGGTACAGGTCTGTGAGAGCCAGAAATCTTGCTTGTTTGTAGGTGACCAAATACTTATTTTCCACCATAATTTGCAAATAAATTCTTTAAAAATCAGACTGTGATTTTCTGGATTTGTTTTCTCATTTTGTCTCTCTTTTTAAGTGGGAGAATTGCACAATTGGTGGCTGACTAAATACTTTTTTTCCCCACTGTACAGTACTGTACAAATGTTTTAGGCAGGTGTAAAAAAATTTTGCAAAGTGAGACTGCTCTTACTTTGTGTTAATAGAAGTGCTAATAGTTTATTTTTTCAATTCACAAAATGAAGTGAATGAACAAAAGAGAAATCTAATCATGACTATTTGGTGTGACCACCTTTTGCCTACTAAACAGCCTCAATTCTTCTAGGTACACTTGCACATGGTTTTTGAGGGAATTTGGCAGGAAGGTTGGACATCTTGGACAACTAACCACAAGTTTTCTGTGGATATAGACTTGCTCAAATTCTTGAATGGATAACACTATGTAACACAAATTTTGTTCTCAGCTTTTAAATGCTATATTCCAATTGCTTATGTCTAAAGCAAATTAAAAATTGCTTACATTCATCATAAACTTCGCTTTTGTGACCACGGCAACGAAAATTATGCATTTTTACTATAGAAACAGACGATTTTGCATCTTCTCATTTATACAGACAGACTAAGAACACTATATGCATTGCAAATTTACACAGATTACCAAAAACTGTTCAGAAGTGTGCGGTTTTCCGAGATTTACAACTATACTGCAAATCAGTTTCACGAATCAATCCCCAAATATAGTCGCCCATCATGTTTTCGTTATATTGTCCTTGGTAACAGCGTTCAAAGTTCATAATGTCCTGGTGAAAGCGCTCGCCTTGCTCCTCTGAATAAGCTCCCATTTTCTCTTTGAACTTATCAAGATGAGCATCTAGGATATGGATTTTGAGTGACATCCTGCAGCCCATTGCAGCATAGTTCTTTATCAGAGTCTGAACCAGTTGTACATAGTTTTCATCTTTATGATTGCCTAGGAAGCTGCGAACCACTGTGACAAAACTGTTCCAAACTGTTCTCTCCTTCCTATTCAGCTTCTTGGGAAATTCACTGCACTCTATGATCTTCTTGATTTGTGGTCCGACGAAGACACCAGCTTTGATCTTTGCTTCAGACAGCTTAGGTGAAAGATCTTGGAGGTAATTGAAAGCTCTCGACTCCTTATCTAGAGCCCTGACAAATTGTTTTATGAGTCCCAACTTGATGTGTAGTGGTGGCATCAGCACCTTGCGTGGGTCCACCAGTGGCTCCCACTTTACATTGTTCTTCCCCACAGTGAACTATGTCCACTGAGGCCAGTCCCGCCTGTGGTAGTGCGCTTCAGTATCCCGGCTGTCCCAAAGGCAAATAAAGCAAGGATACTTAGTAAAACCACCTTGGAAGCCCATCAGGAATGACACCATTTTGAAATCTCCGATAACTTCCCAGCCGTACTCATCATACTTCAAGGCACCTAGCAACATCTTGACACTGGTGTATTCCTCTTTCAGGTGCACCGAGTGAGCTACAGGAAGAGACGGATACTTGTTCCCATTGTGAAGCAGCACGGCTTTGAGGCTCTTGCATGAGCTGTCTATGAAGAGGCGCCACTCATTCGGGTTACAGGTGATACCTATAGCCTCGAATAGACCGGCCACATTGTTGCAGAAGCACAGTCCTTCTTGATGACTGAAGAAGATGGAAAAAACTTGGTGACGCTTCCTCTGATCTGTGACTTGGACGCTTTCATCTAATAAGTTCCATTGCTTGAGCCTTGATGTCAGAAGCTCAGCGTTGGACTTGGTGACACCAAGGTCTCTGATCAGATCGTTGAGGTCTTTTTGGTTAGGGTAGTATGGCTTCCGCTCCTCATCTGCATATGAAGAGAAATCGTGATCTTCAACGTCTTCCTCGATGTCTGACCTGCTGCTTTCTTTTGAAGGTGGTGTAGCTCTGTCTGGAGGTGTTGGTACAGGAAGTTCAGCGCAGTGTGGTACTGGGGCAATAGATGACGGAATGTCAGGATACGTTACAGGCGGTGCATTTTTGCCAGTGCGACATTTGGAAGGGTCCACCATGCAGAAGTAGCAATTTGTTGAGTGATCAGTCGGTTCATGCCAAATTCTTGGGATAGCAAAATGCATGGCTCTCTTCTCTCCCCCGTACCAACCTATAAGCAAACAAAATAATATTTGGATTGAGAATTTGATTTAGGCCTATTTCACACTAATGACTAGTGATATTTACAATATTAACACAGTTAATCTGCTATTTAAGAGAGTAGCATTTATCCACTTACCTTCAAGAGTTTTCTTGCAGTGCTCACATGTGAAATGAGGATCCCATGGTTTGTCTTGGTTACCAACAGGCATGCCGAAGTATGCTTTGTAGGCCTCACACATCTTAGCAGATGCTTCCACAGAGTACTTTTTCGCTCTTGTCTTTATAAACTGGCCACATACGTAGCAAAATGCGTCTGCTGGATGTATGCAACCTCTTGATGCCATCTAAATTGACTAAGTTGCTGTGAACTGTAAGGAAAAAGGATGTCTCTCCAAACTTGATAAAAATGGTCTTTATTCCATGCAGTTTTAAAGTTCAAGAGTGTACTGAGGATTCAGCAGAGCAAGATTGATCACCCGGTACCAGAGTAACACACAATATATACATTTACATTCCTAAGCTCCTCCTGTAATGGGTGTGGGGTGAAGTGTGAATACTGTCATTATCAGAATCTGAATAGATATTGAATTCACACCTGTCTGTCTAGGTCAATTCCCCTTTGTCTGTGATGGCCATTGCCCACTTACTATGCAATCCCAATCAATTAGATCCTGTCTCTCCATCTCTCAGGAAGGGCTATAGTGGCCCTATAAAACTGTAGTTATACAGCTAACTACAATTCTGTACAGTCCCAGAATGTTCTAGATAATTCTGGGCAGTTCTAGAAACTTCTTGATAGTTCTCACAATTCCAGAAGCTTCTTAAGTATCTTGAAATATTGTGAATATCCTTAAAAATAGATCAATTTCAAAATATCATTGTGCTGACCACAAAAGCAAAGTTTACAGGGAATAATAACTTTTTTCTATTCATTTAAGGTACAAACAATCAGGAAAACACACTTAACAAAGTCAAGAAAGGAAAGTATGCAATGTTTTCCCTAATGTTCATCATAAGAAAGTCTGGTAATTTATTAATTCCAAGGAGAAATTAATACCAGTCTGAATAGTATTATTAGAAAGCGTTTCAGCATTAAATAAGAAGTCTTCAATGTTATCCCTCTTGTATAGAAAGTCTAATTATCTATTACCCTGGAGGAGTCATTCTACATATATAACAATTTGCAGTAAAATGTACAAATAGCTGAATTATGGATTAATACCTGTCACACTGGACCCAAGTATGAGTAATATCTCGAAAAAAAAAAACTATAAATTCAGTAGTGTATAAAAGTCTATGTAAACATGTGCTATATGCAAGAGTGTAAGTGCAGTTATGCACGTACTTATGTAAGTGCTTAAGTGTACAGCAACACATTTTCTCTCATTAAGGATGTCAATGTATCTTTGATGCAAAAGTTGTATTTAAATCATGTTATCACCAGGGTTTATGAATTATGTATTTTCCCCAAAAAATTAATTTTAGGTAAGTTAATAGTAAATGTGTGTTCAAAATAGTGGTAAACACTGATTTGTGAAGAAAATATTTGGAAAATATGGTATCTTTATAATATCTATAGGTATCGATTCAAAAATGTCACATGAAATGAAGCATACAGAACTGTACATATAATAAATGGTAATGTCCTTTAGTACAAAGAAAGAAGTAGAAAGAAATACATGTTCTCAAATATTGCATATGTTTTGCAACATTTTTGTTTTTGAACTCTGTGTAAGTGAGCAAAAAGCGTTATCAGTGTTATCGTTTTTGTAGTAATTTTACTTCCTCACATTCACAAGAATTAATTTTGTCATTTTTTAAATTGGTATGAAATGCAATGTTCAAAGTGCAACCTCTGGTAAAAGGATTGAGATGCAAAAACAATTTATTTTTTTCCCGAAATGGATTTTTATTCTTCACAATTATTAATATATAAAAAAACAAAATAAATTAGGTATCACCAATTGTACTGGCCCATAGAATAAAGGAAACTTAAAAATCAAAAACTTAAAAATATTAAAAATCAATGCCAGAGTTGATCAATAATATTAAGTAATAAAATGTAGTCAATAAGATAAAGACACCCATAATGATGTTGTCAAAAAAATCCATCTGATCCCGCAAAAAAACAGCTCTCATATGGCCACATCAAAATAAATAAATAATTCTATAGCATGTAAAATGCAACAATGATAAACCTGTTCCTGGCAAAAAAAAAAAAAAAAAGAAAATTCAGCTTTCACATTATTTATCATGTTTTACTTATATGATTGCTGTCATTTACTACCAGACTGCACGTAAAACCAGTGTTGGCCATAAAAACATACCAACTGAGCATCTATACTTTACTGATAAGAAGTATAGCTTCCACCCACTTCCTAATGAAACCTGAAGTATATATGCAACATTTTCAATTTTTCACCTTTGAAAACCAGGAGTGTTATTGTGCAGTATCCCTTTAGACTACGTCAGGTTTACCAAAAATTAAAGCACATCATATCAGAGCGACGCAGTATAAGATTTCCTTTTCGTTGGAAATATGGCCATGGCAAGTGGAAACCATTAGACAGTCAAGCACTGAATTTTTTTTATGGATTCTGCGCCTCACTTTGGCAAAATACACTAAACCTATGCAGACTGATACAGCCATGTGAAAGCTCATAGGCTTTGTATACCAAATGCTAAGTAGAGTATTAACTTTTTAGTTTTATACACTTTGGACTCTACACCTAAAACACAGTCCTAAACAAGAATGTACATACCATGCAGCTGCAATATTTACTATGAGAGGAAGAACATACAGCTGCTATGAGTGCCTTTGAAGGCAATGCCCAGGCCAAGTTATTATTATACTTTTCCCTATATGGAACTCCACTACTAGAGAGCAAAAAGGAGAAGAGTTGGTCCAAAGGTTATGATAAGGAAATGGTAGGGGAAACAAACCCAAGGCATATCTATTTTGGGGGACAAAATCTGTCATCATAAACAGGGGGTCCTTTGATTTTTGCTAGGGGACTTGTCCTTGTACTGTATATGCCACTGAATCTAAAGCTAATAGTCTAAATAATACAATAGTAGCAATAGTATAATTTTTGTGATTTCTTATGGCCAACCAGGACCGCCATCAGGGCAATACTTTCAGTACTGTGTCAGCGCAATTCATTCGCTACTTCATTAGTATTTACTAAACTGTGATCTCAGATTAGTACAGTGGATACTTATTATGCTGGGATTCCCCACTCTGACATTGCTAAGGATCCTCCATCTGTTTAAAAGTTTTATTCTCAAACCCAGGACATCCAGTATGGGATGAAGATTTTCACTGACCTAAAATTTGTCTGTATGGGGCCTTGAAATTCCTGATAGCAGCCCTTTTCTATTTCACTGATATCATAAAACTTTAATAGTGACTGATAAATTATATTGTTATTTTAGTCAATATGAATACTACTCTTCCCCAATTTTTTAAGTATTTTTTATCTCAAAGAAGGAAAAAACAAAACTGCAAACTTTACCTTTGAAGAAGTTTGTTGAAATTGGTTCCATAGTATTCGATGCATATAGACCAGATTCACTCAATGCAAGTTTCTCTGTTTTTATTTTTTTTAAAACCCTAATATGAATTGGATCCTAAAAGAAGATATATAAAAATGAAAGACAAACTTTTCTGTTTGATATGTGTTTTAGCATTAAAGGGATTCTATCATTAGATTTAGGCAAATTTGCCTAACGACATGTTGGAATAGCCTTTAGAAAGACTATTCTATCCCTAACTTTCTTTATCTATTCTCCAATGCCGTTTCTGAAATAAATACTTTATTCTTACATGCTAATTCTGCGCGCAGGATTAGCTTGCGCTGTAGTGAGAAGTGCTGCTTCTAACGCAGTGAAGAATAAGAAGAGAAGGATCTCTTCACATGAAGGCGCGTGCAGCAGCAAAAGGAGGCAGAATACTGGATATGACAGTGCTGTGTTCGAAGCATCCTGGCCAAAAGACCATAGATGAAATTTACTATTCCCTCTATGTCAGAAAAGTTATACCAGAGATGTGCCACTTCCCAATTTCTGTGGCCTGCTCGCTACTTTTTATGAACATGGGCAGAGTAGGGCAAAGAGCAAGACAGGCTGGGGTCCCCACCCAGTCTGACGAATTTACAACTGAAGCCGGAAAACTTTCATGAGTTATAAAGGGAATCTACGTCAGTTTCCAATTGTCATAGATTTCTATTCTGGCACACGGGTTGCACCTGAATTATTAAGAAGACAGAGCCTCTTGATAATTCTGGCGCAGTTAGTGGGGTCTTCATTAAGAATGGTTTACAGAATGACAGTCTTAATAAATTTCCCCCTATGAGCCCTTACTCCCATTTATTAGGTTTCAAGTCTAATATGAAGTTTCCAATAACCTTTAATATTCATCATCTCATAAAACGCTACACTGATGAATTCATTGATCATAATAAGGTGGGTTTTCTTGTTGTCGCAATCTTTAGGAGGAATATATGAAAGTGAAGATATTGTATTAACATTCATCAAACACATGGCAAATCAGACCAACGTGAAGGAATTTATAATCCTGGGATTCTCCAACATTCAGGGATATCAGAATGTTCTGCTTCTATTATTCATCCTCATGTACATCACAACTACCACTGTGAATATTTTTCTTATTACTATTATCAGATTTGTTCATCACCTCCATAAACCCATGTATTTCTTTCTTGGAAATTTATCTTTTCTTGAGTTAGGTTATGTTACAGTAACAGTCCCCAAAATTATAGTGGACATCCCAAGGAAGACAAAAAGCATTTCCTTTTCTGGCTGCATGACTCAGCTTTTTTTTCTTCACTTTCCTTGGAGCTACTGAGAACATTCTTCTTGCAATAATGTCCTTTGATCGATTTTTGGCGGTGTGCTACCCTTTGCGTTACTCAAGCATCATGAGTCATAGGATCTGCTTTATTCTACTATCTGCATGCTGGATCCTTGGCTTTCTGACCACTTCATTTCCAATTATCAAAATATCACAGTTAAATTTTTGCGGTGCAAATGAAATTAACCATTTCTTCTGTGAATCTGCTCCTTTACTAAAACTGTCCTGCTCTGACCCTTACTTGAAAGAGTTAACTGTTATAGTCTGTGCATCGTCAGTCATTCTCAGCTCAATATTATTAACTATGATGTCTTATGGCTATATCTTACGAACAATTTTGAAAATCCCATCTGCTACAGGAAAGCGGAAAGCAGCTTCTACCTGCGCATCACACCTTATAGTGGTCACAGCTTTCTATTCCACAACATTTGCTATGTATGTAAAGCCCACTGCTAGTCAAGGATCTCTAAACAAAGTGTTGGCTTTGTTCTATGCCGTCTTTACTCCACTTGTCAACCCATTTATATACAGTTTACGCAACAAGGAAGTTAAAGAAGCCCTTGTATTGTTTTTGAAAAGAACGTTCTAAAATGTTTAATGTATTTTATTCTTTTTGCAGCCGACATAATAATGAAAAAGTTATTTTTTTAAACATAAAGTGTTTGGATAATAGCTAAATATACTGCTAAATTTATTTCATATTTTGTCATTTGATTAACCAGCAATTTCTTCTGTTCTTGCCTCCATTTTCTGATGATTCAAGTGCTATAGTGCCTTACACTAAAGTGGAAAAGAAGATGGATCTTGGTCAGATTAAAGGCCTATTGATGTTTGATATTCATGGTTTGCCAAATTCTCTATTTAAACAGTGGAATGCAGACTGTTACAGTGAAACTGGCCCTATTTGTGACTAAATTAGCAAAATATGTTTAGCCCCATAAGGGCTGCCAAATTTGTCCTTAACAAGCCTTTGTATTTTGTTCATTTCATTTAATCTTTATTAGGCTAAGGCTCCACGTTGCGTAATCGCAGCATTTATCCTTCTGCGGAAATGCAGCACAATAAAAACACATTGTATAGTACCAGCAAAATGAATAAGATACTAGTTAATTCCATCCACACATTGCAGAAAGAAAACGCAGCGTAAAAAATGCGTTTTGAAAAACGCATGCATTTTTGAAAAACACAGCATGTCAATTTTACCTGTTAAAATGCTTGCATTTTCTCTATAGATTTAATAAGAGAAGAAAAACTGCATAGAAAAACGCAGCAAAAATGCAATGAAAGACAGTGCAGAAAAGAACGCAAGACTTATGTAAAGAAAGGCCTTAACCTTAGGCTCAGGCCCCACGTAGCAGGGTGCAGCAAAAAAGCACTGTGGAAAAAAACGCAGCACTGTGGTTTTATTGAAAGTCCGCAGAGGTTTATACCTATAGGGAAACAGTCGGCATTTCCGTAGGTATAATTGACAAGATGCAACTTCCAAAATGGCAATGGTTTTGGAAATCGCAGCATTTCCGCTGCACGTATTTTTCTGCAATATGTGGATGGGATTCGCTAGACCCCAGCCTTACAGAGGAACTGCACATTGTTTTTATGCCATTAGCCATTCTCAAAAAAAGTAATATTTATGACACTTTGTACGTGGCTGTATTTTTGTCAGTATTTTACATTCCTATTTAAGGATAAGGCCACACGTAGCGGGCCGCAGCGAAAAAGCTTTGCAGGAAAAACCGTGGCGGAAACCGAAACTGTTTTGGAAATCGCAGCCTTTCCGCTACATGTATTTTTCTGCAATGTGTGGATGGGATTCGCTAGAATAGAATAGCAGCAATATGAATGGCAATGTGTTACTTATGCAGTGCGGTACAACAACAATCCTGTAATTGATGTCTTTAATCCCTCTCAGAAAAACTTAATAAAATGTAGTCAATAAGTTAAGGCTCCCAAATAATGTCATGAAAAAATGTGTCTGATCCTGCAAAAAAAACAATAAAACAAAACAGCTCTCATATGACTACATCAACATAAAAAAAACAAACAAAAAAAAACTTTATAGCTTATACAATATGATAGTGAAAGCCCCTAAAATTGGCAAAATCTTTAGAGTAAAACTGTCACCTCATGGGTTTTTCAAATGTAACATGGCATCAAGAAACTAAACTATCTAAATCTGTGCTCTAAAAGACAGAAAGCACTCCTTCCTTTCTACGCCATGCAGTTTAGGCCCAAAATATGATACTACTGTACCCAAGATAACCAACTTGGCATAAACTGTTGTTTGGGCAAACAGCTGGATGCTAAAGAGCATTAGCACTATTTGACTTTTGGAGCACAGATTAAGATTAGATTCACATTCGCTGCCTCCCAGCGACATACTGTCCTATACCGTACAGGACAGCAAACGCATGAACCAAGTTTTGAAGGTAAAGATGGGCAAATTGGCTCATAACAAGCCAGATTTGTCACGACTATTACAAATTATTGGGTTTTTAATTAAATAGTTCAAATGGTGATCCGCTTTGGACGAACAAAAATGGCAGCTATAAAAGAAAATGGTCGCCGCCATGTGTTAGACCAGGAAATACAGAGCAGACAATGCAATGTGTGCAGTGACTCACGCATCACATGATCACCTGACAGCCTCTCAGCCAATAGACAGATGAACCTTACAGTGCTGATGTCATATATACTATATAAGCTTGTACACTTGTGACCCAGCCTTTATTTGCTGTAATGGTGGAAATGCACACACATCTATCTCAATGCATCTCATAGCCAGGGGTGTAACCAGCAAAGACTGGGCCCCATAGAAAACTTTTGACTTGGACCCCCCTACCCGGTATAGAGTCCCCTTTCCTGGCCCCCACACAGTATAACACTCCCTTTACACACAATATAATGTCCCAAACTGTGCCCCTGCACAGAGTATAATGTCCCATAGTGACTCCTTCACACAGTATAATGTCACATAGTGGCCCCTCCACACAATATAATGTCAAATAGCGGACCCTGCACACAATATAATGTTCCATAACGGTCCTCCACACAGTATTATGTTGCATAGTGGCCCCTCGACACAGTATTATGTCCCATAGTGCCCCTCCACACAGTATTATGTCCCATCATGGCCCTAATGGTGTTTGTTGCAAATATTGCAAAAATTTCGGGTTCAGCAGACTGAAAATTTTTGGGGTACCACCAACGAACTATTATTATACTCGGGGGTCTTTTCAGACATCGGTTATGCCAGCGTCATTATGCGCTGTGATGCCAGCCTGACCAACGTGACATCTGTTACGTCACTACAGAGGCCGAAGACAGCATTGAGTCACACCACTGTTTTTTATGTTTATCACCTCCCCTAAACCTCTGATCTGAAGAGACCCCAGAGTATAATAATAGCAGTTGGGGGTCACCCAACAAATACTGTTGCCACGGGCCCGCAGCATTACTTACCGATCTTTGCTCCTGCTCACAGCCGTCTACACTTCTTCCCTCCAGGGGGCTGCAGCGACGTGATATGGATTGCAGAAGGGGAAGCGGAGGCGGCCGTGAGCAGGAGCGGAGATCAGTAACTAAATAGGGCCCGTTACCTGCTGGGGTTACTCCAGCAGGTAATGTCCTGTTAAAAAAAAACAGCAGGGGCCCACCAGGCCCCTAAGGTTGCGGGCCCTGTGGCAACCGCTACGGCGGTCCTTACACCACTGCTCATAGCTAATGCTATTCTAAGAGCTAGGCTATAGGCAGCACAAGTCAGAATTGAAAACTTAGAGAGAGTAATATACACAGGCAGATTAGTTGTGCAGTGCTAGAATAGAATTGAATAGACATACATAAATAGACAGGGCAGGTTCAGTCAATGGCGTACATTTATCGAACTACTTGTGCCTTTTTGTGGTGTAAATTGCACCTTTTTGAGGTCTTTTTCTGCCCCATGCTTTATTTATAAAACATTTGCACCTTTTTTTCCAGATGATATGCTGCCCTCCCCACTTTTGCTTTTTGGCGAGAAAAGGGGGAGTGGCCTAAATGGAGATCCTTTTCACACTCTATTTATGACTTTCACCTTTTTAAAAAGGAAAAGAAAAAAAGGCAGTGTTAAAGATTAGTTTAGAAAGCATTAAAAATGGGCAATTGCAAAATTTTTTTAACAATTGCGCCTTTTTTAACAAAAAAGGGGCAAAGTGCACATGGCCAAAAAAAAGTGCATCTAAACTAATTAACATGTGATCAACATTAACCCCTTAAGGACCAGGCCTAAAAGTGCGTTAATGACCAGGCCTCATTTTTCAAAACTGACATGTGTCACTTTATATATAACTTTGAGATGCTTTAACTTAAACAAGTTAGTCATAAACATTGATTAATATTTTTGTATTTATTTATAAAAAAAAATAGGGAATTTGATGGAAATTTTGAAAAAAAAAAAAATCACAATTTTTGAAATGTGAAATGCTCTGCTTATCAGACGGTCATACCAACCAAATACATTAATAAATATTATCTACCATATCTCTTCTTAATAATGGCATCATCTTTTATTCGTCCTTTAATTTATTTTGGATGTTAGAAGGCTTACAAGTGTAACAGCGATTTTCCAGATTTACAAGAAAATTTCCCAAACTAATTTCTTAGGGACCACTTCAGTTCTGAAGAGGATTACAGTATAAAGGCCTACAGTATATATTAGAAACCCCCATATAACTCAAAACAGCATTTCGGAAGTTTGTTAACCCTTTTAGCATTTCACGGGAATTAAAACAATATGGAGGTGAAATTTAGACAGTTCATTTTTTTTTAATAATACATTCATTTAGCCCTAAAATTAACACATTCACAAAGGGTTAAATGAGAAAATGCATCTCACAGTTTGTCATGCAATTTCTCTCAAACACAGAAATACCCAACATGTGGGTGTAAACTGATGTTTGGGCACACGGCAGCGCATGGAAGGGAAAAAGCGACACTTGGCATTTGAAAAGAAGATTTTGCTGGAATAGTTTTTGGGTGCAATGTCTCATTTGCAGAGCCCCTAGAGTACCAAAACGAAGGAAACCCTCCAAAAGTGACCCCATTTAGGAAACTACACCCCTGACAAAATTTATCAAGGAGTATAGTGAGCATTTTGACCCCACAGCCGTTTCACAGATTTTATTAACATTGGGATGTGTAAATGAAAAATTACTAAAACGTCACTTTATCCCCAAAGTTTTCGTTTTCACAAGGGGTTAACCCCTTAATGACCGGGCCATTTTTTGTTTTTGCATTTTCGTTTTTCCCTCCCCACATTCCAAGAGCCATAACTTTTTCATTTTTCAGTTCACAGAGTCACATGATGGCTTATTGTTTGCGAAACAAATTGTACTTTGTAATGTCACTATTCAATATTCTGTGCAATGTACTGGGAAGCTGGAAAAAAATTCAGAATGAGGTGCAATTGGAGAAAAACTGCATTTGCGCCAAATTCATATGGGTTTAATTTTTACACCATTCACTGTGTGGTAAAAATGACATGTTACCTGTATTCTGTGGGTCAGTACGAAAACGGCGATACCAAATTTATATAGTATTTGTAATGTTTTGATACCTTTTAAAAAATTTAAAACTTTGCTAAATAGAAAAAAAAATTTGGGGCCCCATATTGTGTCACCTGTAACTTTTTCATATTTACATGTATGGAGCTGGGTAAGGCATCTTTTTATGCGGGACAACATGACGTTTTTATTGATACCACTTGGGGAAAGATCTGATGGTTTGATCACTTTTAATTCAATTTTTTATAGGAGATAGGCTATTTGGCCATTTTGATTTTTTTTCCCCGCTACGCCGTTCACCGTATGGGATAAATATTTTAATATTTTAATAGTTCGGGCATTTTGGAGCGCGGGGATACCTAATGTGTTTATGTTTACTTTTGTTTATTTACTTTTATATCTGATCTAGGGAAAGGGGGGGTGATTTGAACTTTTGTGTTTTTTAAATTTTTACATACTTTTAAAAACTTTTTTTTTTTTTATACTTTTACTTGTATGATCAGACTCCCTAGGGACCTTGAAACCTAGGGAGTCTGATCGCTCATACTGCTATTAGACGATACCTCTGGCATCGTGTAATAGCTATACTGAAATGACAGGCCTGGGAGCCTTCAATAGGCTCCCAGCTGTCATGGCAACCAAGCGCCGCCCTCCGATGACGTTCCGGAGGGCGGCGATGAGGTAAAAATGGTGGCGCCCTTGTCGGCTCCGCAATTTAGATGCCGCGGTCGCGTTTGACCGCGGCATCTAAAGGGTTAACAGCCGCGATCGGTGCAGGCACCGATTGCTGCTGTTAGCTGCGGGTCCTGGCTGTATTATACAGCTGGCACCCGCGGTGTATGGAGAGCGCTCAGCTCCTGAGCGCTCTCCATACATCGTCATGCGACTCAGGACGTACTATTACGTCCTGGGTCGTTAAAGGGTTAAAGGAGAAAAAGCCGCCCACAGTTTAATAAACAATTGCTCCTGAACACGTGAATACCCCATAGGTGGCTACAATTTGCTGTATAGGTGCATGGTGGGGCTCAGAATGAAAAGAGTGCTATTTGGCTTTTGGAGGGCGGATTTTGCTGGAACAGTTTTCAGGTGCCATGTCTCATTTGCAGAGCAACTAGAGTACCAATACAATGAAAACCCCCAAAAGTGATCCCGTTTTAGAAACTACACACCTCAAGGAATTTCTCAAGGGGTATTATCATTTTGAGCCCAAGACTGCTTCCCAAAAATTAATGTACAAAGTGAAATTTTTATAGAAATATGCCATTTTAGTGCCCAATACGTTGCACCCACTTTGTGTCATCAGAGACATGCACTCCTAAAACTATTAAGTGGACTAACCCGGGGACAAAAAAGTTGTATATATGGGCATAAACTGCTGCATGGGCACACAGCTGTACTCAGAAGGGAATGAGCACTGCGCTTTTTAGCTTTTGGAGTATAGATTTAGAGGGATTTTCTGGACACCGTGTTGTTTTTGCAGAGCCCCAGAGGTGCCAATAAACTGGAATTCACCAAGACGTGACCCCATTTTGTAGTGCAATTTTAGGGTATCTGCAAACGTTACATGGCGTCCAAAAACCAACAATCTAAATTAGTGGTCTAAAAGCACATAGGGCTCATTCACATGTGTGCCCTGTTGTGTGCGCAAACAGCAGTTTATGCCCACATGTATGACACTGGTGTACCCAGGATAACGTACTTAATGTCATGTGTGGGTATAAACTGCTATTTGGGCACAGCTGGGAAGGAGCGCTATTTTGGTTTTTGGACGTCATGCCACTTTTGCAGAGCCCCTGAATTGCCAGTAAAGTGGAATCTGCATGGGGGGGGCCCCATGTCAAATGTTCGCCTTGGGGCCCAGCCATTCCTAGTTACGCCACTGAAAGCAGGTATCCTGGACACAACAGCTTTTGATGAATTTGTCTCTGATACAAGCTGTGCACAACATATTACGCATTGAAATGACGTATTCCTGGAAAAATTGTCATTTTCACCTTTCAACATCAGCTGTGTATTAATTTCTGTAAATTAAATTACAGCAACACTTGGGGGTTAAAAATGTTCACTGTACCCCGGAATAAAACCCTTCAGGGGTGTATTTTCCAAAATGGGGTTACATGTCAGGGAATTCCAATTTACTTCAATTTATTAATTTATTTCAAGCGTTGTGCAAAAGTGTCATGGCGTCCAAAAACCAAATCGTCTATATAAATGTAAAGCACCATGGAATTAATGGTGATTTATAAATAAACAACAATAATAATAATAATAATAATAATAATAAATCTGTGCACCCAAAACCAAATAACGCTCCCTCCCTTCTGTGCCTGGTTGTGTGCCCAAATATCAGTTTATACCCAGATATGACATTAAGTACGTTATCCTGGGTACACCAGTGTCATACATGTGGGCATAAACTGCAGTTTGGGCACACAGCAGGGGGCAGAAGGGAAGGAGCGCTGTGTGGATTTTGCAGTGCAGATTTAGATGTTTGGTATCTGGACGCCATATCATGTTTGCAGAGGCTCTAAGGTGCTAGAAAAGTGGAATCCCCTAAGGAGTGACCCCATTGTGAAAACTGCACCCCTCAAAGAATTTATCAAGGGGTGTAGTGAGCATTAGTATTCCAGACGTGACTGCAAAGCGGATAGTGAACAGTGAATATGTAAACTGTGTGGAGTGCATTGGGAACACCAAATTTCCTATTATTTTCCCAGTAGTCACTTCTGGTGTCTTTTCCCTTGTAAGCTCTAAATCTGGGGTGTACCCTGATATGCACTCGCACAGCTTATACATTCCCTTCCTGCCACAACCAGTTTTGTTCTAATGATTTGGCGATTTTGGGGGTTTTTGTCTTCACATTGTACAAACTGTTTTTTATTTATTTTTTTGGTGATGTAGCCATATGAGGGTTGTTTTTTTGCGGGATGAAATGCATTTTGTAATGACACCAGTTTTGGGCACCTATAACTTATTGAATACATTTTATTAACTCTTCATTTGGTGGATTAAAAAAACCCATCAATCCTGGCATTGCATTTTACCTTTTAAATTTTTCGCCATGCAGTGTACAGCATAAGTAATATGTTACCTTTATTCTGCGAGTCGGTACGATTACGGCGATACCTCATTTCTATTGTTTTTTTTATGCGATACTAATTTTTGCAGAACAAAAACCCATTTGGGGAAAGAAATCAATTATCTTTGCATCGCCATCTTCTGAGAGGCATAACAATTTTAGTTTTTGGTTTACAGATTTGGTTGAGTGCTTATTTTTTGCAGGACAACCTGTGCTTTTTATTGATACTGGGGCACATATGACTTTTTGATCACTTTTTACAGAATATTTTGTGAGGTAAGATGGAGAAAAATCATTACTTCCGGCGTTTTTTTCCATTTTTGTTTTCCGATGTTCACTGTGTAGGTTAAATATTGTTTCCGTGTTATTGTACAGGTTGCTACAGACGCGGCAATACCAAATATGTATTGTTTTTATTAATTTTTAGGTTTTTTTTATATAATTCATTTTATATAGGAAAAGAGAATTTTTTGGGGCTTAATAACATTATTAATTTTTTTACACTCTTTATTTAGTTTTTTAACTTTTTTTTTTTTTTTTTTTTTTTTTACATTTTTTACTTGTTCTGTAAGGACACCTGAACCAGCGATACTCTGATCGCTGGTTCAGTACTATAGACTACAATACACAGCTACACGTATATTGTAGTCTATACAGGAAGTCAGGCTATGCAAATGCATGTCACCCGCTCAGAAGCTGAAATTAAAATGACGTACCTGCACCTGTACCTGACGTAATTTTGCCATTAGGCACTCACTCCCATGACGTGCCGGTACGTCATTTTGCGTTACGGGATTAAACAAAGAGGTGCACCAACATCATAAATAAGCACCACAGTAAAACTATTCTTAAAAAAAGGCGCACCTGTGAAAAATATTGCCAAAAAATGGGCACATGACAAATAACACCCAGTGAGTCTGCAGAGCAGACTGTTAACCCTTTCATTGCCAGGCAAAAATCTATATTGTCTGAAAGTACTTATAAGGAGGCATTCACAATACCGTTGGTGACCGTCAGTAGTGTCCGTTGCTAGAATCCATTACAAGATGTTAACAATGGACAATATCAAAAACCCCATTGATTTCAGTGGAATTTTATCTGTTGTCCGTTAGTGACCAAATCCGTCATATGTCCATTATTTTTCGTGGACACAAAAATCCGGAGTGAAGGACTTTTGTGTCTATTCAAAATAATGGTTTTATGGTGGATAGCAAACGTCCGTTATTTTTTAACATTAATGTCTAAGGGTAATGGACTTATAATAGACAATAACGGACAGTCATCAGTTACCGTCTGTTATTTTGTGTCTGTTTTTTTTTCTGAGCATGCTCTGAGGATACATGTGTAAATTTATTTTAAAATGTATATTTATGTAAAAGGTTATGGTATGGTTTATGCACAAAACTAGATATGCAATAAAAAAAATGTTTGTTTTTTTTAACAACCAAACAAGACAACCAGAGGCAAAGGTGACTATTATGGTTTCTTTAAGAGACTGTCAGGGAGGCCTCCTCAGTGGGTAAAGTGTTGACTTACACTTTGACCACTGAGGATGCCTCCCCTGACAAAACATTTAAAGAAACCATGTACAAAAGAGAAGCAGAGGCAAAGGTGACTATTATGCTTTCTTTAAGATATTGTCAGAGGAGGCTTCCTTAGTGGGTAAAGTGTAGACGTACACTTTGACCACTGAGGATCCCTTCTCTCATACCACTTTTAATAATGGATTTATAAAATGCTGTGGCAGTTGCAAGCATTGAAAATGGAGCAGTCATCATGCTAAGGACTTTAATCATTGAGACTTTTACAGCTCATTTGACTGTCCAAAAAAAAAAAAAAGAAAAGAAAAAAAAAGTCCTATGAAAAACCTGCGTTGGAAAAAAAAAATGCTGCAAAATTGTCCCTCATACAGCTGACAGCAACTGTTGATCTTGGGTCAGATGAGTTCAGACCATGTAGCCCAGACTTCAGTTCCTGGTTGTCAACCAGCAACGGTTCCCTTGTCAGCAGGAAGTTATGGAGGACCACGCAGCCTATCACCACATCAACAGCTTCTGGGTTCAACTGGATCACAATGTTCAAAATACACCATTTTGAAGGCTGCGATTTCTAAAAACACAACGGTTTTGGAAATCGCAGCGTTTCCTCTGCGCATATTTTTCTGCAATGTGTGGATGGGATGTGTGTCACTTTGCAGTGACTTTAAAACAATGTGGTTTATGCCACATGGGGCGCTGGCCTCAAGCACATAATAAATGAAGTGCAGAGCATGTATGCCAATTGTTTGCTGCAAACTGAGCCATAATTCTGGTGCATTAAGCTTAATTAATCTCTATCAGTGTGCCATATGATTGTACAATAAATCTGGAACCAGACTCTAAGCTTCCCAAGGGTCACTTGTACAATCTTTCAGAGCCAGAAAGACAGGCTATGAAGGATTATATAAAGGAGTCCCTCCTCAAAAGCCATATTCATCCATCCATATCTCCAGCAGGCGCTGGATTCTTTTTTGTTAAAAAGAAAGATGGAGGATTAAGACCTTGTATAGATTACCGTGGTTTGAATAAAATTACAGTTAAAAATCAATATCCTCTTCCACTCATCCCAGACTTACTGAATCAGGTCTCTGGCGCTAAATGGTTTTCCAAGCTCGATTTACAGGGGGGAATATGACCTTATTTGGATTCGTAAGGGTGATGAGTGGAACACTGCCTTTAATACTCCTGAGGGACACTATGAGTATTTGGTGATGCCGTTCGCTTTATGTAACGCACCTGATATGTTTCAAAATTTCGTAAATTTAATTTTTCTAAATTTTTTTGGACATTTTGTAATCATATATTTGGATGATATACTTGTGTTTTCTCCTGACTGGGACTCACATGTCAAACATGTCAGGACGGTTCTTCAGGTTCTTAGGGAGAATCACCTATATGCCAAGGTGGAAAAATGCCTTATTGGAGCGCAGGAATTGTCCTTTTTGGGGTTTATTTTGTCCTCTTCTGCAATCCGCATGGATCCAGCCTAAGTCCAGGCAATTGTGGAATGGACACAGCCCACCTCCTTAAAGGCATTACAAAGGTTTCTGGATTTTGCTAATTACTACCAGAAGTTCATTCATAACTTCTCTGCTATAGCCAAACCCCTAACTGATCTCACTAAGAAAGGCGCTGATTTATTGAATTGGAGTCAAGATGCTGTCTCTTCCTTTGAATCTCTGAAACAGGCGTTTACTGAAGCTCCTGTTTTAGTTCAGCCTGATCTCTCTCATCTGTTTGTAGTGGAGGTAGATGCCTCTGAGGTAGGGGTCGGTGCAGTGTTATCCCAAGGCACAGCCTCCCTTACAAAATTACGATCTTGTGCCTTTTTCTCTCGTGAGTTCTCTCCTACAGAGAGAAACTATGGCATTGGTAACCGAGAATTGTTGGTGATTAAGTGGGCTTTTGAAGAGTAGCGACATTTCCTAGAAGGAGCCAGACATAGGATTACTATTCTCACTGATCATAAGAATCGCACATTTTTAGAATCAGCCAAGAGATTAAATCCTAGACATGCAAGATGGGCTTTATTCTTTACCAGGTTTGATTTCATGGTTACCTTCAGACCTGGATCAAAGAATATTAAAGCTGATGCCTTATCTCGCAGTTTATGTCCTTCTCAGACCCTGGACTATGAGCCTAAATCAATTCTTTCTGAGGGAATTGTTGTTTCTGCCGTGTCCTCAGATCTGGCTGCTGAGATCAGGGAGAATCAAGAGTTGGCCCCTCAGAACACGCCAGGGGGAAAATTGTTTGTACCTCCACAATTCAGACTCAGGTTGTTGAGAGAATTACATGATTTGGTTTGGTATGGTCACCCAGGAGTCTCTGGTACTAAGAGGCTAGTTTCTCGCCACTACTGGTGACCTACCAAATCCCGGGATAGTATGTCATATGTCTCTGCATACGATACTTGTGCCCAGGCTAAGGTTCCTCGGGTCTGACCTATGGGTGAATTGTTCCCTTTGCCTATACCTAAGAGACCTTGGACACATATTTCTATGGACTTCATTACTGATTTGCCTGAGTCTGGAGGGAAGTCTGTCATTTGTGCCATTTTGTTCCACTGTCAAGTGCCAAGACTCTCTCCAGACTGTTTATGGATCATGTTGTTCGACCTCATGGTATCCCTGACAATGTTGTCTCTGACAGAGGCGTTCAGTCTGTCGCTAAATTTTGGAAGGCTTTTTGTAGTGACTTGGGAGTTCAGTTGTCTTTTTCTTCCGCTTCCCATACAGAGACTAATGGTCAAACTGAATGCTTCAACCAAACACTAGAGCAATATCTGAGATGTTACATTTCCAATAATCAGTCAGAGTGGGTAACTTATTTGCCGTTAGCTGAATTTGCAATAATCATCACCATGTTGCCTTGAATACTTTGCTGTTTTTTTGTAATTATGGTTTTCATCCTCATTTTACTTCTTTATCTCCTGCTACTGATAACCCTGAAGTAAACGTAGAGGCAGAAAAACTGTGCACAGTTTGGTTTCAGGTTCAATCAAACCTGGAGAATTCGCAATCAACCTCTAAAAAGAATGCTGATAAAAATCGTTCTGTTGGTCCTGTTTTTTCTGTGGGGGAGAAGGTGTGGCTTTCCTCAAAAAATCTGCGGCTTAAAAGCCCGTCGCACAAATTGGGTCCTAAATACATTGGACTTTATAAGATTATTGAGATGATCAATCCAGTATCTTTTCGTTTGGCTCTTCCTCAGTCATTTAAAATCTATAACGTCTTCCACAAATCTCTTCTAAAGAAGTATTCGCCGCCTGTAGTTCCGCCCGATAAACCCCCTCCTCCTGTTCAAGTTGATGGGGATCAGGAGTTTGAGGTACGGAAAATTGTTGATTCACGCAGAGTCAGGGGCGTTCTTCAATATCTCATTCATTAGAACGGTTATGGACCTGAAGATCGAACCAGGAAACCGTCTCGGTCTGTTCATGCTCAGGTTTTGATTAGAAATTTTCATAAAAGGTTTCCCTTTAAACCTGGTCCCATTGTTAGGGGTACAGGGGCCCCTCATAGAAGGGGGGATACTGTCAGGAATGTTACATCTGTTGTTGCTGCATTAAAGTTGCTGTGCCTACATAAAGAAGGATTGGTGGTTGCTGCTTTAAGGTTGCCATGACAACATAGGGAAGCTTCCTGAGCAGGCCTTTTTAAACCACTCTCTATCACTCAGCCTTGCTGGCTAATCAGTTTTCTAAACTCCTGCTAAGCGCCTGACTATGATTTGACTTCTCCTATTCCTGACCTGTGGCTGTGTTCTTGGATTCCTTTTTGTCTTGCGATTTTGTTCTGGCATTCCTGATTGGTTCCGATTATTGGCTTTGTTTTCCGGATTTGTCTTTGTCTCTTGATTTGGATCTGTGTTACCCTCCTGAGTTGCTGACCCGTGATTGTCGACCATTCTGTTTTCTCTGTCCCTGTGAGTAGAGTGCGGATTTGGTGTAGGCTTCTGCTGCAGTGCATTTATTTGTGATACACTTTCTGTTCTGGTGACAATTCCGGTCTTCAGATTCAGCAGAAGTCCACCTCTTCTTGCAAGGAGCTCTAGTGAAGGCGTCTGAGGCCGGTCTTGGCTCGCAGTAGTGTTTTGCCTTTAAGTAGCATTTTCTACTGCTCGCAGTTGTCAGCCCTTTTCTGCTGCTGCTCTCCTATATAAATGAACATTTCTTACCTTGCATCAGAGTCCTAACAAATTTAAGATCAGGGTCTTCCTCTGGACATCGATCTTTGGCAGCCCAATAGCAATGAATGAAGAGTGGCTACACATGTAGGGGAGAAGTGTCTACAGAGGGAAACCCCTTTCAATGTGAAAAAATCTTAACAGTTTTCCTACTTCAAGTTTGTTATATTTGCTGTATTTCTTTGAAGGTAGTGAAAACTCGAAGCACTGAGGGCAAATGCAGTTGATCTTAGCATTTAACCTTATTTTAAACATTCACTTTATATAAGATATAACCCAAGGTGTGAAAGATCCTCAGTGCGCCAACACCGCTGTGGCCCCACCTGAGTCCTCTTTCATATAAAAACCACACTCACCGCCAGTGAATGTCAGGTTCACCAGATAAATACAAGACAAGCTTTCTAAATTTTATATATTTATTAACCCCTAAATGGGTCGGTATTAACATCTAACATATACAGTTCAGAACAGATATGTAGATATATGCAAGCATTAACAGTTACTAGTTACAAGATACAGTACAAATAAAATAAAAGGGATTAAAGGTGAAATAATTACTTTACCACACATGTCCTTGATGTGCTTCTGTAGTCCAACACTCACACATGCTTTGGTATGTGTGAGATCACCATTGGAGGCTTCTTGGCAAGTGCATTAACTCCTAGCATGTGGCATCACAGTATTCCAGCCTGCATGCTCTCCTCACAGTCTCTCAGCATTAGTCCACTATTCTCATCACAAAAATCTCCTCATGGTGTTCGCTTGTAATCCCAACACCAATCTCTTATAGTCTGTGATGGTCTGTCTCAACTCCATAGCATAATCTCCTAGTAGCATCTCAATGATAGTCTCTGCACTGTATTCTCAGTGGTAGGTTCATCATAGTATCCTCTCAGGGGTAATCTGTCTGTAAAAACTCTCCCACTGGCCTCTTACCTCATCCTATATACCCTTTATGCCACCTCCCAAAATGAGGTCACCGGCAACAGCAAGTCTGATGAGTTAATGCAGTCAAGTCCAGATCTTTTGTATAGAGCTGAGACCAATTGGAATGATACAATGTTATCAGGCAGGTCTGATCAACAGCCCAGGCTTGAACAATGCACTATTGTTTCTTTGATCACTCAGGGCTGTATAGGAATACAATGGAGCCCTATTGTTACAGTGTGGCCACATTATGACAACATACACCTAGGATTATAGCTGCGCACCTTATGAGTAAATGGAACTAGAGAGAAATACGCTACCCAGAGACCAAAATACAGCTGAGTTATAGCCACACTTAAGCAGAATCATCACACCTCCCCCTTTAGATGGGGCTTGCAGGAAGTAGGGGCCTACGCCCCTCTTCTGAAAGCACCTCCGCCTCCAGCTTCTCAGGCTCTGGCCCCAAGGCTCCCTCACCTTCCCCCAGGATCCCAGCAGACTCGGGCCTTGTCAGACTCCGAGGGTGGTTGAGCGCCACGCGCCTTCAATATGTCCAGACTAGGGTCAGCTTGGACAGCATCTCTGAACTCTTGGCTGGAGTGAGACAAAAGAGAGGTGCATGTTACATAGCTGCCGGTCCCTTCTGTCTCTCTAGTCTGACTAGGGACACTTCTAAGGCCCAGGCTCTGAGCCACGTACACTTGGCTACCTCCTGCCTGTTCTGGGTCCGCTTTCTGAGTGCGGGCATCCCGTAGCTTTACACTCATGACCTCAGGCCCTTGGGAAACCATTCCAGAGATCCCATCCTGGCAATCTCTGCTCTCCTGGCTACCCTTGGCCTGCTCTCTCAGGGTCTTTCCCACACTAGCCGCTAGTTGGGAGAGTTCTAGGGGATTCTGCACCTCCCCCTTTGCTTCCAAACCTACATCCTGTCCCTCCTGTACTTGGGTGAGTGATGGTGATACCTTGGGCAAATGACTGAGATCATGCTTCACCAAACCATCCCCCCACAATACATTGACAGGTAATACATTGGACATACCCCCTTCTTGGATCACACCTCCAGTACCCCATGCCATCTGCACTTGGGCCATGGGCACTCCTGGAATAGAACTGGACAGAAGAGACGTGTATGTCTCATACCGGCCGGACTCCTCCGGCTTCAAGGGAGTGAGGCTAGTCATGGCGGTCTCAGCACCGACTCCAGGTAGTGTAGGCAACGGTTCAAGGGTCGGAACGCCCTCCACCCTTGTAGCACTCTGGCTGCGGGCTAACACCGCACTACCAGCAGTCCGTCCCTCACCTGAATCGGCCATGAGATCCACATAGCCTACCTGACCATCTGGCACATGGTCAGCAGTTGGGTGCTCATCGGATACACTGGGCGAAATAGTAGAAGTCGCTTCCAGTGACTCAGAAGAGCTACCCTGTACACTTTCAAAACAAGCATTGGCAATTACATTGACAGTACCTTCATTAGCAATTGTTAATTCACACCGGGCCTCAATGAGATCTACAGTAGACATGTTAACAAGCTGGGAGGGAGACGCCCCCGCAGATGTGGGTGTGTCTACAGACTTAGTCTCATTGGCTCCTAGCACGGGAGTGAACAAAGCATCAATAACATTTTTGCTGAGCAGGGTTGCAGGAAGATCATTGGCATCTTCCCTGCTCTCAGCTGAAGGCAACTCATTAGCATTTACATTGACTGCCATGGGAAGTATCTCAGAGGGGGGGTTACGGGCCCTCTCTGCAGATATGACAGACACATTATCAACATTAGTCATAGACAGTTTATCACAGTAAATTGGGTTGCTCCCCACCCCATATTGGGACATGATAGATCCTAAATCACTTCCCAACAGTACATTAGCAGGCAAATCAGTCAATAGTCCCACAGTCAGCATTCCTTTTCCTGCACCCCCATCCAGACACACAGATGGGCCACCTGCTGTGGCTTGGGAAGCAGGGAAGTTCTCAGGGCGGTTGGGGCACTCCTCCTTGAAATGTCCTGTCTGGTTACAGGCATGGCCCCGCCGCACCTCCCCTTGGGATTTGGGGAAGGTCACTAGGGCGCCCAGAGTTCTTGGGACAGGGGAGGGACCACCCGGGGAATAGTTTGTCTCACCCGACCTGACGACAGACGGCTGTGGTGACCTCCGGCCTGGCTTCTCCTTCCAACTTGAGGGTCTGTGCAGGGTTGTTGGAGTTTGCGCCTGCTGGGAGAGCTCCATCCTTTTGCGCTCAAGCTGATACTGCTGCTCAGCCTGCCTTTCTGCTGCCTCACGATCGGCCTGCCGTTTTGCTGCCTCACGATCTGCCTGCCGTTCTTATTCTGCGGCCTGCTGTTCTTGTTCTACAGCTTTCTGAAAACAGTACAACGCCTGCAGGTATGTGTTAGGGTCACTGGTGCCTACTTGCTGTAGGGCCATTTGCCAGTATGAAACCATTTCCCCAAGGCTGGGGCTATTGGCCTCTCCTGGTGAAGTAATCCTTGGGACCGGGCTGCTTGCTGCACTTCCTGGCCTAGCCCCAAAATTAGGACTCTGCATGGCTGTGGCTGCCTCCATTTCAGCCATACGCTCAGGATCTCCAAAAGCCTGGTTCAGCAGTTCTGGAGATCTGCTTCTGAGCCCACTAGCCATCCACTGGTATTTGCCAAATAAAAGATAGGATAGAATACAAAGAGTAAGGGAGGGAACAGCACTGTATCAAACTTTCACTGTATCTTAATGCTTGCTTTAATACCGAGCTTGTCTCATAGGATTACCATAATACCCAGCATGTGAGTGATAAAGGTCACCAACACACGCCGTTTATCCTAAGATCCCACTGCTGCCACCAATGTGAAAGATCCTCAGTGCACCAACACCGCTGTGGCCCCACCTGAGTCCTCTTTCATATAAAAACCACACTCACCGCCAGTGAATGTCGGGTTCACCAGATAAATACAAGACAAGCTTTCTAAATTTTATATATTTATTAACCCCTAAATGGGTCGGTATTAACATCTAACATATACAGTTCAGAACAGATATGTAGATATATGCAAGCATTAACAGTTACTAGTTACAAGATACAGTACAAATAAAATAAAAGGGATTAAAGGTGAAATAATTACTTTACCACACATGTCCTTGATGTGGTTCTGTAGTCCAACACTCACACATGCTTTGGTATGTGTGAGATCACCAGTGGAGGCTTCTTGGCAAGTGCATTAACTCCTAGCATGTGGCATCACAGTATTCCAGCCTGCATGCTCTCCTCACAGTCTCTCAGCATTAGTCCACTAGTCTCATCACAAAAATCTCCTCATGGTGTTCGCTTGTAATCCCAACACCAATCTCTTGTAGTCTGTGATGGTCTGTCTCAACTCCATAGCATAATCTCCTAGTAGCATCTCAATGATAGTCTCTGCACTGTATTCTCAGTGGTAGGTTCATCATAGTATCCTCTCAGGGGTAATCTGTCTGTAAAAACTCTCCCACTGGCCTCTTACCTCATCCTATATACCCTTTATGCCACCTCCCAGAATGAGGTCACCGGCAACAGCAAGTCTGATGAGTTAATGCAATCAAGTCCAGATCTTTTGTATAGAGCTGAGACCAATTGGAATGATACAATGTTATCAGGCAGGTCTGATCAACAGCCCAGGCTTGAACAATGCACTATTGTTTCTTTGATCACTCAGGGCTGTATAGGAATACAATGGAGCCCTATTGTTACAGTGTGGCCACATTATGACAACATACACCTAGGATTATAGCTGCGCACCTTATGAGTAAATGGAACTAGAGAGAAATACGCTACCCAGAGACCAAAATACAGCTGAGTTATAGCCACACTTAAGCAGAATCATCACACAAGGGAAAACATTAGCCTGGTGGGAGCAATTTAGCCACAAGTTCTTCTACCTTTTAAAAACCCAGAAGACAATTGTTTTGTGCAATGTTTTTGTTGTTGTCATTATTTTATAGATCCTAAGCAGTATGGTATACCTTATTCTTTTCAACTCTACATGCTCTATATTTTTAGCATGCTTAAAATGAACCTGTCACATTGAATATGCTGTTAGGTCTACAGACAGCATGTTAGAGAGCACGATGAGCACATTGATATAAAGTTGTGCCAGAAAAGTTATGGTTTAATTTGCCATACATTCAGAAATTCTTTCCTTCATTCATTTTTATTTTAGAAATGTATTAACACACAAATGTTTAATCCAATATTTAATGAATTGACCACTCCCATGCCCAAATGGCAGGAAGGAAACAATAATATATATAGAAATGGTGATAACCACCATAAGTTATTATGTCCCGGTAATTGTATTTCTTTGTCTTCAGAACTGAGGTTTTTAAGCCATAGACTCCAAATGTCCCGTCTCTTTATTTTTCCCTTTGGAGTTATAAGAGCAAAACTCCAGGTATAACACTGTCGTCACTGTTGATTTCCAGCATTTAGGTGAAGGACGGACAACAGGGTGACATCTAGAGTTCCCTAATAGGTTTTATGTGCAAAAAATAGCAATTTATATATACAAGTGCAATTTGGAGTTAGAGTTAAACCAGAGAGGTCAACCAATACCTATTTTGGTGGGGCAACCTCTTTTTCAGGATTGCCTCAAACTCATGCATTAATTTTAACTAACGCCATTCTTGGCGATACTTACAGCAGTCATAATAGATTCCCCTATAGACACACAACTTTCCAGAATTACTAAGAGGCTTTGGCCTCTTAGTAGTTCTAGCACATCTAGGTGCGCCTGATCTAAAATCTATGCCAGTCAGGATATGTGATATAACTCACACAATTCTTTTGATGTGAGTTATAATAAACTAGAGTACCCATGCCCCAGACCACCTAGTTTCTCATCCCACTGTCTAAAAAAGTAGTGAGTGAGTTTCAGAGATTGAAATGAACCACAGTGTCACCTCGGGGACATTCACCATAATCATGACACTCCAATTGCACGCCATGTACACACCGTTCATCGGGGTGACTCTTCTTGCGTGAAATTTATTGGCATCGATCTTGTGAAACCTCCTGCTAGGCGAGAAAATTGGGATCGTTTAGTTACACAAACAGAGACCAAGTGGATTTTTCGTTTAAAAACTATCAATCCCCTTGGGTTGAACAAAAAAATTGAGCTTTACTTCATTCATTTAGCCATTCATGTAAGCATATTGATATTTAATATCATTGTTTGTATGTGGGATCATTGAGCCTCTGTATTATTTTACGGTAGTTATTAGTTAGTTTCAGTTTAGGATCTTGTCTAAATACCTGTTTTACCTTATATCTTGGGATTTGGTTATTTCTGATTTGTCCATATTTAGGTTCATTTGTAATACTAAGTAATTGGTACTTTGTTGACACCCTCTAGATGTAACTATATATATGGCTAGGGTCTCTAGGGTGTAGATTGCTTTCTATGTTTACTGTAGTAGTAATCCTGGGCTGATAGGCAGAACTCTATTCTAATTTGGAACATTATGTACTATACTATAGCTCATTCAGTGCGCGCGCGTCACTTACTTGGTCTCACGTATGTGCGATGATGTCTGTCCCAGGAGCGTGGGAGCGCATGCATGTACTATTAAGATGCACGTGCAGCTATCTCAAACAAATTGATATATCCTGGAGGGGTTTTCAGTTGTGTGCGTGGACTCCACACTTCATATGTATTGTCTGGCACTCCAGGATGCTTCTAGGGGATTTTGTTACATGACTCGTAGCCCTAGTTGGTAGTGTGTAGCTTGAACCTTCTTCTCATACTTAGCATTACCTTTCACCAGCAACGTTGTACTGATGTGGACTCTGTGTTGTGAGTGGAGTTTGTATGTCCCTGTATAGCATATTGTTTCAAGCTGTTTCTTATGCACATTTTCTAGTTAACACCATTTTCTGCCTGACAGGTTGTGGTATATATTGGTTGTGGTATGCATGTCGGGATAGATTATCTAACTTTTGTCATTATCTTGTATGTTTAGGGAGGGTCTATTAGGGCCTTATTATTGTAGGACTAGGTTCTAGTTGGGGTCATATGCTGGTTAGGGCATTGACCCCGAGTTATGTTTCAGGGCTAGCGCCTAGTCCTATCAGGGCTATTTAGGGACAGTGGCGCTCTCACTTGACACTTTTTTCCTGGCCATCTACATACCCTTTCCTTTACTGAACCATCGTTATACTCACCTGTGCCCACTGTGATGGTTACACGGTAAGACCTTGGTTTTATTACTTTCTATGTGGTGGGCCGCTGTGCCCCTATTTTTTCTTTGTGTCTTGGAGTGGTATATGGTGGATCCTTCGGGATTTTTAGGACATTCTGCTATTTTTTTGTTATATTTTAGCATAATTATTAAATGTTAAGTTTTATTGATTATCATTTGGATTTACATGATTAGGAGACAATCTATATATATAATTTATTATTCTTTGGCATGATTTCCTTCATATTTCCTTCATATACTTCATATACATTGGGTATCACATTTCTATCCACATTGGTGTAGTGATTTGCTTATATAAACCTATATATCTCAGAACTCGGCTTCTCCCTTATTATACTTCTCTCAGATAAGGCAGCAGAAATTACAGAAAAAGACTGCTTTAAAGGGATGGTCTCAAAAAGACAACCACATTTTGAAATTAAGTTGGCTCAATGATTGCCATTCACCTGGCTTGTCTTACCACCCATGATGAGCTGTGTTTTTAAGGAGAGCCCGCATTACCCTATAGCAGCCACTGCAAAGAAAATGTGGCATTACATGGCAGACATACAAATGAATGGTCATCCATGAAATGCATAGATACAGGGTTTGTCAAAGTGGGGGCTATTCTCACACAGCTGTTCTCTATTCTGAAACATAGTGGCCTACTACTAAGATATAGATATAAATAAAGAGACTGTAGTCTACCACACTTGCATCAAATGGAGCTGCACACAAATCAACAGGATAATCCAATACCAAATGGACAGACACTATAACAACTACAGTATATCTCCTATTTCCTGGATTCAAGACAGCAGTTTCTTTAAAAAAAAATCCAAAATGTTAATCAATACCAAAAAACATTAATCAATACCACATAGAAACAATCCCAAAAACCATGCTAGAAATCCAGACAAGATGTGTGATCAGAATAAGGATCCAATACAATTTTGATCCATTTCTAAGTTTTAATTTTATTCATGCAGACCATAAATTGATTGAGTTTTTGAAAGATTTTGTATATCCACTTCCGGACCACCCCGATTATATACATCCGGAAGTGGTTTTCTAGTTCTGCAAGGACATACTGGTACGTCCTTGCAGTTTTAAGGAGCTGCACGAAATCGTGCAGCTGCAGAAATGGGGAGTAAGCTGTAACTACAGCTGCAGCTCATCTAGAGAAGGCAGGGAAGGTTTATTACTGTCCCTGCCTTCCAGATTGCTGTGTACACCACGCTCAATGAGCGCAGTATATACAGCTATGGGCGCCGCCATGATGCGGCTCCCCTCTGACCCGGCAGTCACGTTATCTGGGATCAGAGTCTGTTGAAGCTGCTGGGTCCTACAGGATCCAGATCAGCTCTGTAGTTATAGGCAGGAGGCTGTATTCCTCCTGCAACTGGGGCTAAATGTATCAGCCCCAGTTACAGGGGAATTCAGCCTCCCCCACAAAAAAAAAAGTGATCAGTTGTCCCCAAAGGTCTATTATGACCTTATGGGGACACAATGTAAAAAAAAAATTAAAGAAAGAAAGAAAGAAAGAAAGAAAGAAAGAAAGAAAGAAAGAAAGAAAGAAAGAAAGAAGTAGAAAAGCAAAAAAATAAAAATTAAAGTAAAATAATTAAAAAAATAAATAAAATAATACAGCAATAACATGCCCTTATTACAGGTTTTAGCTCCACCCCTGAAGACAGAATACAAAATAAAAATTACCATATCGGAGAGGAATAACTATTTTCAAAGGTTTTTTAGTAAAAAAAAAAAATGAAAAGTGAAAAACAGACACATTTTCCCTCCTCTTTTGTTAATATTTTCCTGGATATAAAAAAATAAATAATTAAACATGCAAAAATAAAAACAACATAAAAATAAAGCCCTATGTGTCATCGAAAAAAAAAGACATAGAAATTAGTTAAATAGCACAAATGATAAAAATGTTATAGCCCTCAAAACTGCACATACAAAAACCCAAAACGGTGGCCCAGTACTGAAATGGATATACTGTTTGCCATTGAGGAAGGCGCCTGAAACGCATCTAAATTGTGTCAGGATTTTCAATCCGGCTGCTTCTCCTTTAACTTTACCATGTCAGCCTGGGAAGCTTTTAACCTTTCAGAAGTTTCCTGGGTTGGTCCAATTAGCAGCTGAGGAGACTTATATAAGACCCCGCCATCCTTGACAAAGGCGCCGACTAGCTATTGTTCACTCCCTAGTTTGGCTCTGTATCCAGATTGTCTTGATTGCTTCATACTGACCCCCTGGCTTGTATTTTAGATTTTCTATTATCTGCTGATTTTGCCTGTGTGATGATTCTGCTTAAGTGTGGCTATAACTCAGATGTATTTTGATCTCTGGGTATTTGATCTCCCTTCTTGCTTGCACTCATTCATTCTGTGCGCAGCTATAAGCCTAGGTGCATATTGGCAGTAGTGGCCAAGCTGGAACAATAGGGCTCCATTGTATTCCTATACAGCCCTGGCTGATCAAACAATAGTGCATTGTTCAAGCCTGGGCTGTTGATCAGATATGGCTGATAACAGTGTATCAATTCACTTTGTCTCAGCTCTATACAAAAGATCTGGACTTGATTAACCTTCCTCTAGTGTTAGCTTTCTGTTACTCTTTCTTATGTTAACGGGTCGGTTTTGACCCGTGTCTTAAATCACCCCTAGGATACCCTAAAAACAGTTATTTATGATCCAATTTGTTTCTTACCTCTTAGTTACCTTGTTAGGGTTTCTCATCCATGGAAGGATTGATTTTAATATTTTTGTTGTGGCCCCCTGGGTCTTTCATTTGAGAGCGTACCCTTCATTTCAATATAAAAATATTGTCAAATGAACCTCAAGAGAATAATATAAACTTAAAAAAGTTTGTTATATTACCTGACTATTACTGAAGGGTTTTAGAACACATTTCTTAAATGTAAAAAAATATACATATATATATTTTATATTATTAACTCTAGTAACATCTATGGTGTTACGGGTCAATTTTGACCCATATCTAACTACTTTATGAAAAAGGCAAAAAACTGTTTTTTTTTTTATAGAACTTTAATACAAATAAAAGATGAAAATTATATTAACATTAATAGCAATAATAATAAAAAGTAGCTTTTCTAGGTCAAACAAACAAGCAACAATCAATCAAGCAAATCAAATCAACAGAAATCAAGTACTAGTTTTTAGATGCATTAGTATTTAGATGCATGTGTGGCAAAAAGTGACACTTTTTGTGTGTTCTTTGCAGAGGTATTTTTTGCAGGCGAAGCACGATGTGTTTGTCTTTCTGTCCTTATTGCTAGGGCAGACCTGACACCTCTTTCTTTTAGAATCAGGTGGTCTCACTGGGGTTGTGGCTGTTGTGGTTGATGTTGAGGCAGGGCTGGTTGAGGAGGATGCTGGTGATGATGCTCTTTGTGTTGCTGTGGGTGTGGGCGAAGCACTTGTTGAGCTCTGGAGTTGTCGGACCAAGGCTGCAGCGGCTGGGTCTCGGGGCACCCATTCCCTTTGGTCAATGTGCACCTTGACAAGGGATCTTCCTAGTTCCTCAAGAAACATCCTCCGCTTGTTTTTTTTCTTTGAATTCCATCCTTGGTGAATGTGGGTCCACAACACAAATGCATTGTATGCTGACACATCAAGGATGTTGGAAAATACAACCATTGGCCATCTCCTAGTCATTCGCTGGCAAGTGTAGGTGGCAGTCAGCTTGTCCAGGTTGTCCACTCCTCCTTTGTTTTTGTTATAGTCCAGGATGATTCTGGGCTTTTTGTCACTTCCTGATGACACAGCTGCTTTGTGAAGTGTGGACATCAGTACCACATTCCGTTGTTTTTTGGGGCAGTATGAAACAGCAGTGGTGGTGTCTGTAAAAACAAACTTTGAGGAAAGTGGAGCCCTGTCCTTCATCTGCAACAAGTCAGCGGGCAGCTCAGGTTTGTTTTTTTTCACTGTGCCCACCATGGTGATTTTCCTCCTGAGAAGTTCTTGTCCAAGGTCATAGCTGGTAAAAAAATTGTCACAAGTAATGTTGTGACCCTGCAGTCCAGTAGTCATATCGAGGACTACACGTTTTTTTTCAGGGATGCCGCTTGCAGACTTGCCTGTGTAAATCTGTAGATTCCATGCATAGCTAGTTTTTGCATCACAGGCTGCCCAAATTTTTATGCCGTATTTGCCTGGCTTATTTGGCATGTATTGCCGGAAGGGGCATTTTCCACGGAAAGGGAGAAAACGTTCGTCTACTGTCACCTCTGACCCTGGGTTGAACATCAGTGGAAGGAGCTGCACCCATTTCTCCCAAACATCCCTGATGGGAGCAAGTTTGTCAGATTTTGTTCTGGTGTCTCTGTTGTCAAATCTGAGGACTCTTGATATCATTTGAAATTTTTGAAGTGACATTGTTGCCCGGAAAATAATCCTGCCTGTTGATGCGTCCCAGAGACTATCAGTGGCCTCACTGCAGGATTTGTACACTCCAGCAAGGAGAAGAACACCAATGTAGGCATCCAGGTCATCATCATGAAGGTCATTCCACATGTTGCCGTGGACTTTTTTTTCTTTCAAGGTTTGTCATAGCAATAATGACTTTTTTTATTGACAATGGCATAAACAGATCAAAACACATCTTGATGTCACTTACTCTTGTCACAGCAAACCTTGTGATCCCAGGGGTCATTTTTATGACATTTGCAGCATCTGCCCTGCCATGTACATCTGGAGGTACTGAGCTCCAAATGATCTTGCCACTTTTGGATTTGAATCTTTCAGCGGGAGCAGCTTCAGCACCGGTGACCTCCTCATCAGACTGATCAGAACTGTCTGTGTCTTCCGGTTGATACTCCACATCATCTTCCTCCTCAGAAACCTGTTCATCTGTATCAGTTTGCTGCTGTGTGTCCTCTGATTCATTGTCATCCAAGATATAATCCAGAATTTGGCTTGCATCTAATCTTCTCCTCATTGTTGCATGGTGTAAACTGAAGATGTATACTCTGCAAAGTACCAACTTTAAGCTGATTTGGCCATACATGCCTGGACATGTCCCTAACTCAAGTTGTTGGAGGTAGAGCTGGCTGTGAGCTGTTGGTTTATATTGTGTTTATGAGTTCAGTTTTGGGACTTATTATTGTTTTTTTACTCTTATATTAGACCTGGGTCGAAATTGACCCCAACAACACAAATGTTATAATTTTAATAAGAGCATTTTACAATTTAGTAAAATAGTTTTATTTTATTGACGTACTGTCGCCGGTGACCTCATTCTGGGAGGTGGCCTAAAGGGTATAAAGGATGAGGTAAGAGGTCTGTGGGAGGAGATTAGACTATGGAGAGATCATTCTATGAAGACTTTGACTGAGATGCTACTATGAGCAGGCAGGTTGGAATGCTGCTGCTGACGATGATGAGCCTACAAGAGACTGAGAGAGACTATTGGACTAATGCTGAGAGGCCACTGTAAAGAGCATGCAGGCTGGATTACTATATTGTGATGCCACATGCTAGGAGTTAATGCGACATGCCAAGAAGCCTCCACTGGTTACTCACACATAACAGAGCATGTGTGAGTGTTGGACTACAGAACCACATCAAGGACATGTGTGGTAAAGTAATCATTTCACCTTTATCCCTTTTATTTTATTTGTACTGTATCTTGTAACTAGTAACTGTTAATGCTTGCATATATCTGCATATCTGTTCTGACCTGTATATGTTAGATTTTAATACCGACCCATTTAGGGGTTAATAAATATATAAAATTTAGAAGGCTTGTCTTGTATTTATCTGGTGAACCCGGCACTCACTGGCGGTGAGTGTGGTTTTTATATGAAAGAGGATTCAGGGTGTGGCCAAAGCGGTTTGGCGAACGGAGGATCTTTCACATTGGTGGCAGTGTGGTGGGATCTTAGGATAAACGGTGTGTGTTGGTGACCTATATCACTCACATGCTGGGGATTATGGTAATCCTATGAGACAAGCTCGGTATTAAAGCAAGCATTAAGATACAGTGAAAGTTTGATACAGTGCTGTTCCCCTCCCTTATTCTTTTTATTCTATCCTATCTTTTATTTGGCAAATACCAGTGGATGGCTAGTGGGCTCAGAAGCAGATCTCCAGAACTGCTGAACCAGGCTTTTGGAGATCCTGAGCGTATGGCTGAAATGGAGGCAGCCACAGCTATGCAGAGTCCTGATTTTGGGGCTAGACCAGGAAGTGCAGCAAGCAGCCCGGTCCCAAGGATTACTTTACCAGGAGAGACCAGTAACCCCAGCCTTGCTGTGGGAGAAATGGCTTCACACTGGCAAATGGTCCTGCAGCAAGCAGGCACCGGTGACCCTAACATATACCAGCAGGCGTTGCACTGGTTTCAGGAAGCTGTAGAACGAGAACGGCAGGCTGATCGGGAGGCTGCTGAGCGACAGGCAGAGAGAGAGAGGGAGGCTGCTGAGCGACAGGCAGAGAGAGAGAGGAAGGCTGCTGAGCGACAGGCAGAGAGAGAGAGGAAAGCTGCAGAATGGGAACAACAGTTTGCTGAGCAACAGGCCGAGAGGGAGTATCAGCTTGAGCTGAAAAGGCGGGAAATATCCCAGCAAGCGCAAACTCCAACAACCCTGCAGATAACCTCAACTTGGAAGGAGAAGCCAGTCTGGAGTTCACCACAGCCATCTGTCATCAGGTCGGGTGAGACAAACTATGCCCCGTTTGGTCCCTCCCCTATCCCAAAAACTCTGGGCGCCCTGGTGACCTTCCTCAAACCCCAAGGGGAGGTGCGGCGGGGCCATGCCTGTAACCCGACAGGACATTTCAAGAAGGAGTGCCCCAACTACCCTGAGAACTTCCTTGCTTCTCAAGCCACAGCAGGTGGCCCATCTGTGTGTCTGGATGGGGGTGCAGGAAAAGGAATGCGGACTGTGGGACTATTGACTGATTTGCCTGCTAAGGTACTGTTGGGAAGTGATTTAGGACCTATGATGTCCCAATATGGGGTGGGGAGCACCCCAATTTACTGTGATAGACTGTCTATGATTAATGCTGATAATGTGTCTGTCATATCTGCAGAGAGGGCCCGTAACCCCCTCTCTGAGATAATTCCCATGGCAGTTAATGTAAATTCTAATGAGTTGCCTTCAGCTGAGAGCAGGGAAGATGCAAACGAGCTTCCTGCAACCCAGCTCAGCAAAAATGTTATTGATGCTTGGTTCACCCCCGTTCTAGGAGCCAATGAGACTTTGTCTGTAGACACACCCACATCTGCGGGGGTGTCTCCCTCCCAGCGTGTTAACATGTCTACTGTAGATCTCATTGAGGCCCGGTGTGAATTAACAATTGCTAATGAAGACACTGTCAATGTAATTGCCAATGCTTGTTGTGAAAGTGTACAGGGTAGCTCTTCTGAGTCACTGGAAGCGACTTCTACTATTTCGCCCAGTGTATCCGATAAGCACCCAACTGCTGACCATGTGCCAGGTGGTCAGGTAGGCTATGGGGATCTCATGGCCGATCCAGGTGAGGGACGGACTGCTGGTAGTGCGGTGTTAGCCCGCAGCCAGAGTACTACAAGGGTGGAGGGCGTTCCGACCCTTGAACTGTTGCCTACACCACCTGGAGTCGGTGCTGAGACCGCCATGACTAGCCTCACTCCATTGAAGCCGGAGGAGTCCGGCCGGTATGAGACATACACGTCTCTTCAGTCCAGTTCTATTCAAGGAGTGCCCATGGCCCAAGTGCAGATGGCATGGGGTACTGGAGGTGTGATCCAAGAAGAGGGTATGTCCAATATATTACCTGTCAATGTATGGTGGGGGGATGGTTTGGTGAAGCATGATCTCAGTCATTTGCCCAAGGTATCACCATCACCCACCCAAGTACAGGGAGGACAGGGTTCAAACATACCTGTACCAGAACCAGAGGTGCCCCTAGGTTTGGAAGCAAAGGGGGAGGTGCAGAACCCCCTAGAACTCTCCCAACTAGCGGCTAGTGTGGGGAAGACCCTGAGAGAGCAGGCCAAGGGTAGCCAGGAGAGCAGAGATTGCCAGTTATGCGATCTCTGGAATGGTACCCCAAGGGCCTGAGGTCATGAGTGTGGCTCCACAGGGTGCCAGCACTCAGAAAGCGGACCCAGAACAGGCAGGAGGTAGCCAAGTATACGTGGCTCAGAGCCTGGGCCTTAAAAGTGTCCCTAGTCAGACTAGAGAGACAGAAGGGGCCGGCAGCTATGTAACATGCACCTCTCTTGTGTCTCACTCCAGCCAAGAGTTCAGAGATGCTGTCCAAGCTGGCCCTAGTCTGGACATATTGAAGGCGCGTGGCGCTCAACCACCCTTAGAGTCTGACAAGGCCCGAGTCTGCTGGGACCCCGGGGGGAAGGTGAGAAAGCCTTGGGGCCAGAGCCTGAGGAGCTGGAGGCGGAGGTGCTTTCAGAAGAGGGGCGTAGGCCCCTACTTCCTGCAAGCCCCATCTAAAGGGGGAGGTGTGATGATTCTGCTTAAGTGTGGCTATAACTCAGATGTATTTTGATCTCTGGGTATAGGATCTCCCTTTTTGCTTGCACTCATTCATACTGTGCGCAGCTATAAGCCTAGGTGCATATTGGCAGTAGTGGCCAGGCTGGAACAATAGGGCTCCATTGTATTCCTATACAGCCCTGGCTGATCAAACAATAGTGCATTGTTCAAGCCTGGGCTGTTGATCAGATATGGCTGATAACAGTGTATCAATTCACTTTGTCTCAGCTCTATACAAAAGATCTGGACTTGATTAAATTAACTCATCAGACGTACTGTCGCCGGTGACCTCATTCTGGGAGGTGGCCTAAAGGGTATAAAAGATGAGGTAAGAGGTCTGTGGGAGGAGATTAGACTATGGAGAGATCATGCTATGAAGACTTTGACTGAGATGCTACTATGAGCAGGCAGGTTGGAATGCTGCTGCTGACGATGATGAGCCTACAAGAGACTGAGAAAGACTATTGGACTAATGCTGAGAGGCCACTGTAAAGAGCATGCAGGCTGGATTACTATATTGTGATGCCACATGCTAGGAGTTAATGCGACATGCCAAGAAGCCTCCACTGGTTACTCACACATAACAGAGCATGTGTGAGTGTTGGACTACAGAACCACATCAAGGACATGTGTGGTAAAGTAATCATTTCACCTTTATCCCTTTTATTTTATTTGTACTGTATCTTGTAACTAGTAACTGTTAATGCTTGCATATATCTGCATATCTGTTCTGATCTGTATATGTTAGATGTTAATACCGACCCATTTAGGGGTTAATAAATATATAAAATTTAGAAGGCTTGTCTTGTATTTATCTGGTGAACCCGGCACTCACTGGCGGTGAGTGTGGTTTTTATATGAAAGAAGACTCAGGGTGTGGCCATAGCGGTGTTGGCGCACGGAGGATCTTTCACAGCCTGTGACATGTCCGTTTGGATTTTTGACCTTTGGCCTGTTTCTGGATTTGGCGTTTGTCTCCTGATTTGGTCTCTGACTTCCCCTTCTGGTCCTGACCCATGTCTGTACGACTTGTCTCCTGTCTCCACTTCGCTGTGTAAATTATAGTGGGTTTTGTTTTGGTTCCAGCCAACAGTGCATTTATTATTGGTAAGTCCTTTGACTCCCAGATTCAGCGAAAGTCCATCTGGCTTCGCGGCAGGCTCTGGTGAAGGCCTTACTGTCTTGGCTTGCAGTAGTGTGCTGGTTTAAAATAGCTGTCTCTACTGCCTGCTGTTATGAGCCAAGTCCTGCCATTGCTTTTGTGAGGCCTTGCATCAAAACTATAACTGGTTGGATTTGATGCAATAATGATGCAATATTGATCTCATGTGATATTAGTTTGATACTGACTTGAACTAATTGGAATTGAGAAATTAGAAAGGACATCTCTAAGTACTGGCCTGAGTGTGGAGTCCATTGAGGTGAATGGCTACTGACCGATCCACCTGCTAGAACATTTAATTATAAGAAATGCTACTGCAAGTAAGAACAGGTTGTGTATGGATGATAAAACCAACAAGACGGGAGCTCCCTTGTTTACAGTACATATGCACTGGCGTTCCTGTATGGCAAGAGAAAATTAAATACATGTGGAATTTTAATCAAACTGTTCAGCTGCAGTGAGATCCATGAACATATCCTGAAGGTGGTAAGTGATAAATATACATCAGGGAAGCCACATAAAGATGCCCCATACATAAAGATAAAGGTTCCACTTAAACATTTGCATATTCATTATTGCAATAACATAACGGTAATAATATATAACAGTGTGTAACAGACTTCGTAGACCAACAGTAGAGTATTCATACAGTAACGTTTCGGTTACAATTTTGACCTTCGTCAGACTGTACAAAAATATATACATGAAAACATCACCAAAGAGTGAAAATTTGGTTCTACTGCGCATGCACTGGGCGCGCTGATACATACAGCGTTCCCCATACATGCCTTATTTAAGCACAAGCGCTTGCCAGTTGAGACAACGTTGTGTATATAGCGGAATACCGCTTTTCCTTGCCGCTATGTCTCTCTATAAGGGAGCCCACTGCATCTTCTACATAAATATAAACTGCTACATTCAGGAATGTGTCTTTTTTCCCCTGTTTAACTTTTATTGGCTCTGTATGCAGTGATGAACCTAGCCTCTTTGCTGCCTGAGGTGGACTATAGAAAGACCCCCCCCCCAAAAAAAAAAAAAATACATTGCGTTTCCATGCTATTAGCTTCACACGCTGTTATCACCGCACATTAAACATACACAATACACAAAGTTATAAAACAGTTTTTAAGAATTCTTGTATTACTTCAGTATCAGATCAACAACATGGCATTAACAATGAAAATAACTTCACATATCTTCTGCTTGGTGGATGGACGAGCCCACATGGCCCCCATTCTCTATAATAGGAGCGCCGTAGATAGCTGAGATGTCAGCGACCTCAGCAGTCATGTGCGGTGGGGACTTGCACCAGAAGAAAACACCGGAGCAGCAGAACCAGACTGCGGTAGGAGACATCAGAGCACAAGCAGGGTCGGACTGGCCCACCAGGGAACCGGTGAATCCACCGGTGGGCCCCGAGCCCCGACTATTAGTCCTCATGTCGTGGGGGCCCGATCGGGATCCTGACCATCCCGATCGGGCCCCTGACCAGTGGCACGGGGCCCGCGGCCAGCTGGAGATGGCTGGGGCCCCGTACCACTATGATAGCGGTCGGGGAAAGCCTGGTTCCCCGACCGCTATACATACTGTTATTGGAAAGGGACCCTGGCATATTGCAGGCCCCTTTCCAATAGATGGCAGGGCAGGGCACCCAGGGCAGGTGACTGAAAATAATAAATACATATTCTCACCTCTCCTGGGTACAGCGTCCTCTCCGGCGCTCCTCCGTCATGTGACTGAGGCCTGTGATTAGGCCCCGGCGGTCACATGGGGCGCGACCGCGTAATGACGTCAGTGCGCACCCACGTGACTGCCCAATCACAGGCCTCAGCAGCGTCGTCGGAAAAGGGCCTGAAGACGCTGAAGACGACAGGATGGAGCGAGGATGCCAAGGAAAGGTAAGGCAAGGTGAGTATGAGAGTTTGTTATTTTTAATCACTTTCCTGGGCCTCCGATTATTATACTCTGGGGTCTGAGGAGACCCCAAAGTATAATAATAGCACTGAAGCAGTGGGGGGCTATGGGGCGCATATAATACTGGGTGGGGGCCACTGTGGAGCTTAGAATACTAGGAGGGGGCCACTATGGAGCTTATAATACTGGTTGGGGGCCACTATGGAGCTTATAATACAGGGTGGGGGCCACTGTGGAGCTTATAATACTGGGTGGGGGCCACTTTGGAGCATATAATACTGGGTGGGGGCCACTGTGGAGCTTATAATACTGGGTGGGGGCCACTGTGGAGCTTATAATACAGGGTGGGGGCCACTGTGGAGCTTATACTCCATACAGTGGCTCCTTCATTTTTTTTTTAATTACGCAGGGGCAGGTGAAAAAAACAAAACAAAAAAAACCCCCACAAACTTTCTTTCCTGTCCCCAGTGTCTCCCAGAGCAGTTCAGTCCTGCAGTTCTGTTGTTTTCTTCTGCTGACGTTCCCTCTGCACGTGACTACCTGTGACGTCACGTGACCCCTGAGACCAATCAGTGGCCTAAGGGAAGGGACCTGGCACGTCACAGCCAGTGAGGAATTCCGGCAAAAAGAAGACAGCAGAGCTGCAGGACCGGACCGTGCTGGGAGGACACCGGAGCACCGGAGACAGGTGAGTATGTTTAGCATGTTTTTTTTTTTTTTGGGGGGGGGGGAGGGGGGATTCACCTCCCCCCGGACTAATTATAAAAAAGAAAAAAATTATACTGGACAACCTCTTTAAAGTGTGGTGCATTAGGGGTGTATATTAAAGGGGTTGTCCAGGCATAATTTGTTATGGTTTATCTTCAGGATAGGCCACAGATACCTGATCTGTAGGGGGCTGACCCCGGACCGATCAGCTGTACGGAGCCACTTCTGATGCCCGTACTGTACACAATACAGGGCCAGAAGCAGAAAGCTCTGTCCATTGTATAGGGGCCGGGCACCTTCACTGTATCTCAGCACTTATTGAAGTCAGTAGGAGCTGAGCTGCAATGAAGGCGCCGGGCTGCTATATAGCGGATGAAGCTTTCTGCTTCCGGCCCTGTGTTGTGTACAGAACAGGTGTCGGAAGTGGCTCTGAACAGCTGATGGGACCATGGGTCAGCCCTCTACCGATCAGGTATTTATAGCCTATCCAGAGCATAGGCCATAAAAAAGATTAACCCTGGACAACCCCTTTAATATGCCCCACACAGTTTAATGCCCCCCCCACAGGATGTTAGCCCCCATCACTGCTCCAACACAATATAATGACCCCATCACTATTCCCCATACAGTATGAGTAGGGTTTTTTTTTTTAATCACTTTCCTCGGTCTCATATTAATAAAGTGCAGATTACATGGCCATTATAGTGAATTATATGCTAATGTCTATTTATGCCTATACTCTCTACATATGTATCACTTCTCTTCCATGTATCACCTGTTTTTACTTGGCCACACTCCATATACTCCACACATATATATGCATAGGCATTTCTCCCCATACCCTTCAGTACTGTCTATATCTTTTTATACTCACAGTTTTACTGCTGTCTCCCTCCTGCATCGAGGATAAAATACTCGTACTTATATTTGACTGGTAATTTTATAATTTTTCCCTATTTTCCTATATCTTATCAATAGATTTGATCCGTAACTATCTGCTGTTAATGGTCTCTACTACAATTACGCTACTATACCCAGGATGAGATGAGCTACATGACCATATGTTCCTCTATTTCTATATTGGTTTGCGATCTATGTGCTCAGAATTGTGTATATATCTATTTGGACATATTGTGTATTGTATATTTTATTGTATAATTTTCACTCTTTTCTATAATTTTCACTCTTTGGTGATGTTTTCATTTACATATTTTTGTAGAGTCAGATGAAGGTCAGCATTGTGACCAAAACATTACTGTATGAATACTCTACTTTTGGTGAATAAGCCACATTTGCATTGCATCATCCATTGTCTACAAAGTCTGTTACATACTGATTTGATAAGGGTTGGGACCCTACTTTGTATAACTTACTAGGAGTGACTTCTATACCTCCATATAAGTAATAATATATAACATCATCATCATCAAGGGGGGGTAAAATGGCGAGGGCCCTGCCATACTAAAAGACACTTAAAGAGGTTGTCCAGGAAAACCCATTTTTGTTAAGAAAGCCAAAAAAAACACACTCACGTATCCCGGTTACCTGTTCTCTCCCACCGCAAGTCCAGTCCTGCTGCTCCTGGAGTCTTGTTTTGGCAGAAGGTAGTGCTGCCATGAAAATGGTGCCTCGGTCAGCTTTTATTTTGCCCAGCTTTGCGGGCACTGATCGTGGGCATTAGAGCCAGGTCTTTGCTGTAGATTACAGCAGAGACCCGGCGGCTATGGCGGCCGCACCATATTTAAATATCCAACATCCGCAGTAATAGTACAGTGGATGTCAGGAAGGGGTTAAAAGTCAGGGAGAAAAAATGACCACAATGGCACCTCAAGGTGGATAAATATTGGTAAGGAACGTGGAATCAAAGATCCAGAGAAGTGACCTTCTTTCTTGTGGTCTAAGATACTGCTCAACTCCAGGATCACTTGTCTGGTAGGACAGTGGTAATAGGTATGGAAAAGAAAAAAAAGAAAAGTAAGGGTGTAGATAAGTGCTGCTATTTCAAATACAGGATATGAACCAGAGGTAGTAAAAAATCTATAGATTTTGATTCACATATTAACTCTACTTAACACTTGTTAAAAAGGCAATGCATTTCGACGTCGGACAAAAGTAACAATCAGAAAACATACAGTATATACAGACCAAAAGTTTGGACACACCTTCTCATTCCAAGAGTTTTCTGTATTTTCATGACTATAAACATTGTAGATTCACACTGAAGGCATCAAAACTATGAATTAACACATGTGGAATTATATACTTAACAAAAAAGTGTGAAACAACTGAAAATATGTCTTATATTCTAAGTTCTTCAAAGTAGCCACCTTTTGCTTTGATTACTGCTTTGCACACTCTTGGCATTCTCTTGATGAGCTTCAAGAGCTAGTCACCTGAAATGGTTTTCACTTCACAGGTGTGCCCTGTCAGGTTTAATAAGTGGGATTTCTTGCCTTATAAATGGGGTTGGGACCATCAGTTGTGTTGTTCAGAAGTCAGGTGGATACACAGCTGACTCAATGGATTGTTAGAATTTGTATTATGGCAAGAAAAAAGCAGCTAAGTAAAGAAAAACGAGTGGCCATCATTACTTTAAGAAATGAAGGTCAGTCAGTCTGAAAAATTGGGAAAACTTTGAAAGTGTCCCCAAGTGCAGTGGCCAAAACCATCAAGCGCTACAAAGAAACTGGCTCACATGAGGACCGCCCCAGGAAAGGAAGACCAAGTGTCACCTCTGCTGCGGAGGATAAGTTCATCCGAGTCACCATCCTCAGAAATCGTAGGTTAACAGCAGCTCAGATTAGAGACCAGGTCAATGCCACACAGAGTTCTAGTAGCAGACACATCTCTACAACAATTGTTAAGTGGAGACTGTGTGCAGCAGGCCTTCATGGTAAAATAGCTGCTAGGAAACCACTGCTAAGGACAGGCAACAAGCAGAAGAGACTTGTTTGGGCTAAAGAACACAAGGAATGGACATTAGACCTGTGGAAATCTGTGCTTTGGTCTAATGAGTCCAAATTTGAGATCTTTGGTTCCAACCACCGTGTCTTTGTGCGACGCAGAAAAAGTTAACGAATGGACTCTACATGCCTGGTTCCCACCGTGAAACATGGAGGAGGAGGTGTGATGGTGTGGGGGTGCTTTGCTGGTGACACTGTTGGAGATTTATTCAAAATTGAAGGAATACTGAACCAGCATGGTTATCACAGCATCTTGCAGCGGCATGCTATTCCATCTGGTTTGCGTTTAGTTGGACCATCATTTATTTTTCAACAGGACAATGACCCCAAACACACCTCCAGACTGTGTAAGGGCTATTTGACCAAGAAGAAGAGTGATGGGGTGCTACGCCAGATGACCTGGCCTCCACAGTCACCAGACCTGAACCCAATCGAGATGGTTTGGGGTGAGCTGGACCGCAGAGTGAAGGCAAAAGGGCCAACAAGTGCTAAGCATCTCTGGGAACTCCTTCAAGACTGTTGGAAGACCATTTCAGGTGACTACCTCTTGAAGCTCATCAAGAGAATGCCAAAAGTGTGCAAAGCAGTAATCAAAGCAAAAGGTGGCTACTTTGAAGAACCTGGAATATAAGACATATTTTCAGTTGTTTCACACTTTTTTGTTAAGTATATAATTCCACATGTGTTAATTCATAGTTTTGATGCCTTCAGTGTGAATCTACAATTTTTTATAGCCATGAAAATGCAGAAAACTCTTGGAATGAGAAGGTGTGTCCAAACTTTTGGTCTGTACTGTATATATGTTTTCTGATTGTCTGTTACTATTATTAGTTGGCCTGACGAAGACGTTTGTCCGACGTTGAAACGCATTGCCTTTTTAACAAGTGTTAAGTGGAGTTAATATGTAAATAAAAATCTATGGATTTTTTACTACTTCATATCCTGTATTTGAATCAGCCGCGCTCATCTACACCCCGACTTTTCCTTTGTTCTTTTCCAGGAAGAGGTTAAAGTGTACATTTTGGATTTTTTAAAGAAATGCTATCTTGAATCCAGTAAATAGGAGATCTATTTATCAAAACATTTTGTGCGATATCCTTTTGTTAATGGCTTTCTGAAAATCTGCACTTCTGAAACTATAAATGATCGGATTGATCAGAGGAGTTATAACACCATACATTACAGACAGCACCCTTTTTTGTTCATTATAACAATTAGAACCTGGAAGTATGTATGTTCCTATAACAGTCCCAAAATATACAGTTACCACTATAAGATGGGACCCACAAGTGGAAAATGCTTTCTGCCTCCCCTTTGCAGTGGGAATTCTAAGCACAACTCTCAAAATGTAAATATATGATAAAAGAGTTAACATGAAGCTGCCAACAACGACACATCCACCAACAAACATAGATACCAGCTCATTAGGATACGTATCTTTACAAGATAGTTTCAGCAGTGATGGTATATCACAAAAAAAGTGTCGGATTAAGCGATTCCTGCAGAATGGTAACATAGCTGTGTTAACAGTGTGTACAAGGGAATTTAAAAATCCAATAACCCAAGATAAGCATAGCAACTTCATACATAACAAAGGACTTATACGTGTAGAATAAAACAAAGGTTGACATATAGCAATATATCTATCATAAGCCATAACAGTGAGGAGGACACACTCAGAACTTCCAAGAGCAATAAAGAAAAACATCTGAGTGACACAACCCACAAAAGAAATGGTTTTGTTCTCCCGAAGAAGGTTAATTAGAGCATTTGGGGTAATAGCTGAAGTATAGAAAATTTCTAACAAGGACAAGTTAGCCAGAAAAAAGTACATGGGCTTGTGCAGACTAGATTCTTGCTGAATGATGATGATTATCATGAGATTGCCTATGACTGTCAAAGCATAAATGGCAAAAAACATCACAAAAAGAACCATTTGTAATTTTGGGTTTGTTACAAGGCCCAAAAGCATAAATTCTTCTAAATGAGTCTTGTTTTTATCTGACCAGGTCCCAAGGCTTGAATTAGTGAAAAAGAATATGAAGAAAACCTTTAGCTAGTAGTAATTAGCTTGTTCTATATCATGTACAAACACACTTTGCATGGATATACAGTAATATACAAGTTACCCAACATGAATACAAAAATCAAAATTACCTTGTTGCCATATTGTAATTCATTGTATGTATTTTGAATTACAAAACCACATTGTTGTTCGAATATACTGTACTGCAGAACTGAAAACCACATTAAATATATGTCATGCTACCATTTTTATTGCATTTTAGAATACAGAAGGGAATAATGGTAACTTAAGGGAATTAATTATAATAATACTAACACAAATCTGCTTATGCAACGGTGACGCCTCCCCCTAGGGCCTTCTATGACACTCATCCCAGGTGCAGGAATGCCGAGTGGTATGTTACGACCTATATGAGTCTTATGGTGTTTCACGGTGCTTCTACCTGGATACAGCTAGACCCCAGGCTTTGGCTCCAATGCAGTAAATAGTAGGAATTGAGGAATAACTTGAGACCAGACCTTGAGATGAAGTTGAACAGCAGCTTTACTTGAATAAACAGTTTTCCAAACAGATTCAGGCTCTGTCTTGGCTCCAGCAGGCTTTAGCTTATAACTGGTGATATGCACTTCTGTCTGTAGTCTGACTCTCAGTTGTGCCAGGGAACTTGACTCCTGGCAGCTCCAAGATGGAGTCTCAATCAGCACTCCACCAGAACTTGACTTAGACTAACTGGTTCTAACTGGTCCCCACCCAGACTGCAGAGGAAAAGGAATCCTCTACTACGCTCTAGAGGGGGATTTTTAGAGAAATGGAAGGTTCCATTCTAAGATAACTCTACCAGTTTGCTGCTACCTGCTGTGAACCAGGCACACTAGATGTAATAAAGGTACACAACATAGTGAATGCACATTGGTGGAGGACATGGAAAAAATGCATAAGATGGCATTGGGTTAGCAGATAAAGATACCAGTTGGGTGTAGGAGTGGTAACACCACTCTGGGGTGTTACACTTAGAGATCTATTGTTAAAAAAGACAATAGGACACATACTGTACACAACTATCACTGTGGTACAGTTTAACCACACTACAGTTCTGCACGAGCAAAGTGTATTACAGTTCTCTCCGAGCAGAACACATTCAGGGGTACTGTAGCTCTGAAACCTAACTCTAACTCAGGAATCTTGGCTTTAAAGTAAGACCAAGATCATATCTGTTGCCCACATAAATGTAGAGATATCACTGTATAAAATGGAGATGCACTTTAACCAGTGAGCAGGAGAACTCGTGTAGATGACAGTGCAGGGAGAGGAGAAAATTATTTTATTATTCTCCTGTCCCTGTCCCTTCAGATAACCCCAGCGGAGGGGGTAGCATGGAGTTTTGTTCATGATATCAACACCCCTCCACAAAATACAATGTCTCGTAAAGCTACATTGAAATAAAATAAAAGCTGGAATGCAGAGAGGGATAAAATTGTTACTGGTTTAAAGTTAAAATACGTTAGATCACTAAAGTGTGTCAGTAAGTTATGTCAGTAATATTTATTTCAGCCATAAATTCAAAATCTGTGATAAAAATAAGTTACAATTTCAGGAGGCTTTTTGCAATTTTAATGTGACTGTTAGGGGGTTAAAAGGGTTTACCAGGACATTTACATTTTTTGTCAGCATAGCTATACGGTATGCAGAGGTAGCTACCAGGTCCAGGAGTCTGGGTAGGGGTTTATCTTCCAGAACAACCTCCAATCAGAATAGTAAAGAGGCCATTGTGCTCACCATGTCTCCTTTAATATTTACATCACACAGTGGCTCATCAATACTATGTGCTGTTACTAAAGCCTGCCCTGTTTAGTCCCATTCATATGGGACAAGCTGCAATACCAGACACAGCCGTTTATATGTAGAAGCTATACAACCAATTTTTCGATGGGATTAATAAAGTATTCTATTCTATTTTATTCTATAAACATTGACAATATGGAATTAATGCACAGAAAATAAAATGTAATGACAGCCAAAATAAATAATAGTCATATTTCAAAGGCTAATGGAAAAGGGGAAATCATTCTAGGTCATAGGTGTCAAACTCTGGCAAACGGGACAAATCAAAAGCTGGTCCGCCGGTAAACAGCACATGCACCGCTAATACTACAAATCCCAGAATGCTCTGCTGATGCGTCAATCAGGACCCACAAGCATTCCTTCCTCTGTTCCTCCACTTCAGAGGGAATGCAAAATGCCACATTTTTTTCTGCAGTTTACACCATGTGGGGTCCTGGCCTAAAATGGTTTTCCCTCTCCCTTGGGCGGGGATAGAACCTGTGATGTGGGTGTGGTTTTAACTTTTTTTATTATTTTACAATATTTTTTTTTTTTTCCTTACATTCTTCCTATTGTGACCTTTGGGTGCAAAATGTAAAAAAATAAAAAAAAATAAAAAGCAAAACATTTTTTGTAACATAATAACAGGCATCTTAACAGTACTTTTTTTTTAGCTGATTTCGCCTGTAACTGGGGCTGGTACATTAGCTCCAGTTACAGGAGGAATAAAGCCTCCTGATCATAACTGCAGAGTTGATCAGGGTCCTCTAGGACCCAGCATCTGTTACAGTCTCTGGTCCCTGGCGGATGGTCAACGCCAGGTCAGAGGGGAGCCGCATAATGGCAGCTCCCATAGCTGTGTATACAGTGCTCATTGAGTAATATGTAATAAACTGTCCGAGCCTTCTCTATAGGAGCTCTGGCTGTAGTTACAGCCAGCTCCCCAGTTCTGCAGGCAGCTGTTTAACACTGCAGGGATGTATGGGTACATCCTTGCAGAGTTAAGAGTGGACTGCCCGTACGTATATAGTCTATGTGCAGTTCTGAACTGGTTAATGAGAGAGAGTTTGTCAAAAAGCACATGATCAAAGTTTATGACATTATGTGCCCAGATAAAAGGCAAGCATTTTAAAATGTGAGCCTTAGCAGAAACACAGTAGCTGATCTTGCCACAAATATACATGAACAACTGATGGAAAAGAGAAAAGACTTCATTGCATTCTCCCTTGCTGGGGATGAGAGTGTAGTGTTGTAGTGAGGATGCAGATCACCTGGAGTAAGTCCACTATGTGATAATGACTTTTATGGATCAGAACTCTTTATTCCAAGCTTCCTCCAAGAATTTCTGTCTAGCATCTCCCCCTCCTAGCTCAGCTTCTTCTCCCTTACTACCTGACTGTTGCTAGGCAGACAAAGCAAAATGAGTAGCAAAGAACATACAGAATATACTTATAACAACATCAAAGAGAGCAGCGACACATCTGATACTGTCCAGCTGTCAGCCTTCATCCGTGGACAGCAGTGGCGTAAATACCGGGGTAGCTGCTGGAGCGGCTGCCACAAGACCCGGGACATTAGGGGGCCCGGCGGGCCCCTGTTGTTTTTTTTTTTTTTTTTTTTTTTAATAGGCCGTTACCTGCTGGTGTAACACCAGCAGGTAACAGACCCTATTTACTTACCGATCCCTGCTCCTGCTCACGGCCGCCTGCGCTTCCCATTCTGCGGAGGCAGCTGTGAGCAGGAGCGGGGAGCGGTAAGTAAGGCCGCTGGGCGGCGAACCCCACAAACACTGCTATCTTTGTACTCTGGGGACTTTTCAGAACCCAGAGCATAATGATCGGAGGCCCAGGGGAGGTGCGGGAACATAAAAAACACTATTACTTACCTCTCCTGTGCTCCAACAGACATTGGACCTCCTTGGTGACGTTCAGGCCGACGTCATTATGCATTGCGATGCATGCCTGGCTCGCGTGACGTCTGTTCCAACATTGAAGATGGCCAAAAGTAGCAGGGGAGTGCGCCAGAGCCAGGAAGTGGTAAGTAACACAGTTTATTATGTTTGTATCCTCCCCTGGGTCTCCAATCATTATACTCTGGGGTCTGAAAAGATGCCAGAGTATAATAATTGTTTATTGTTTATGAGTGGTCCACAATGGGGCATAATACTATGTGAAGGGGCCACTGAGGCATAATACTGTGTGCAGGGGCCACTATGGGGCATAATAGTGTGTGCAGGGGCCACTATTGCGCATAATAGTGTGTGCAGGGGGCACTAAGGGGCATAATAGTGTGTGAAGGGGCCACTATGGTGCATAATAGTGTGTGCAGGAATGCGGGGAATGCAGTTTGTGTCGGGGTAGCATTTGCCAGGGGTGTGGGTGTTTTCTAGGGGGAGAAGGCCCATGTCAAATGTTCACCTGGGGGCCCAGTCATTCCTAGTTACGCCACTGGTGGAGAGGACTCAAATCTGTGCGTACACTGAGGAACTTTTTGGATTAAAATCAATGCATGGCACAAGCACAACAAAATAAATCATTAATAATGTTTCCAAATGTGTAACTCAAATGAGGCTATCTTGGGATAAACTTGTGGCACTAAGGACAGATGGTGTGCCCACAATGTGCGGTCAAAAGAGTGGATTGGTGGTCAGGAATCAGGAAAAGATGCAGCAGAAGAAGTGTAAAGGTGAGCTAACTGTTTATTACTGCATCATATGCCAGGAATTGTTGTGTGGCAAAGGCCTGAAGAACATGTTATGAGCACTACAACACAAGTAGTTAACTATAGAAATGTATCAGTTTCTAGAACGCAAAGGGAAAGACACAGCAGAGCTGCAGGATCAAGAGTTTGTGTCTACAAGAAATGCATTACAAGATACTGTCAAGGTGGTACCAAACCCCAGAATAGTTATACGCATACAAACTAGCTACCTCTATACTATGTTGGAGATGTCACACCGGAACTGGTTCGTTTCTTCACATTTGGTGGCAATGCGACCACGTCAAGCCTTACTGGTCCGAAGTGCAGTCAATTATTTGGCAGGTCACCAGCTACTCCTTGCAACTGAACCCTGTTATGATATGCCTCTCCATCCCACAACCAGGCTTCTCCCCCGTCAAAAACTGACCTGACAGCACAACTCATTGAAGCAGCAAAGTCAATTATTCTTCTCCACTGGCTACAGCCCTCCACACCGCCAGTCCCTCTGTTTCTTGAAAAAGTGGATCAGATAGCTAGATTTGAGGAACTTCTCAGCTGGTCTCGGAGTTCCCATGATAAATTTCTCATGATATGGTCTCCTTAGCTGCAGTAACATAACTCCACCCTGTCCCTGGATTGTCTCTGAATATATTAATATCTCCGAGCTGTTTGTAGGCATACTACTCCACGACTCCGTCGCCAGCTCCGCTCCTGGATTTCTCTCTTGGCTTTCTTTCTTACACTTCTCCTATGCTCCTCTTTCCTCTTTCTCTTCTCTTCGTCCTGTCCATTTTTCCCTACTAGTCCTTAACTCTCCCCTCCCTATTTTCCTTCCTTTCCTCATCTTATCTCCCCCCCTCCTCCCATACACATATACTCACGAGCTCAAGGACTCATTATGATGTCAATATTGCTCCTTTTCTATCCTTATGATGTTGGACAACTGTATTACTGTTATTGTTTGTTATATGTATTTGGCATTTGTAAAACTTGTAAAAACTAAATAAAATTTGATTTACAAAAAAAAAAAAAAAGAGTTTGTGTCTTAGCTGACATTTCTCTGTGACATCACAAGCCATCTTGATGTGTTTTTTCTCCAGGGGCAGTACCATGTCCAGCTTTGGACTGGCCAACCAGAGGATCCTTCAATGGGCCCATGCAGGACAGGGGCCTGGACACAATGATAACGGAAAGGGGTCCAGCATCATGTACCGCCCGACCCCTTTCCAATAGAAGCCTGCCCAGGGAAGCCTGCCCTGAGGAAAGTGAACCTCAGCACACATTCCTCAAGCCTTATGGCCTCTTCTCCTTGCACAACTCTCCTTGATTCTCCCCACCTGCAATCCGTGTTTGATAAAGGTCTTTAGGTAATGAAGAAGTGCATATATACTATTGCCAGAAGCTTTACTAACAAGATGGAGGAATTACAACTGATAATGTTGAAAAAGAATTATAACATAGTCGGGATAAGTGAGACATGGCTGGATTCCAACTAAGACTGGGCTGTTAATTTACAGGGTTAAGGTTTACTTAGAAAAGAGCATGCAAATAGGAAAGGGAAGTCTGTGAGCAAAAAAAATCATTAATCATTACTCCAGCCCCAATACCTTATAGTGCTCAGTTCCGTGAGCACAGTCCTATAATTGGTTTGGAGAATAGTCATTGGATTTTCATGAAAAAGACTCATGCAGTATGAAGCACAATGACAGTCCTTTGCCATATCAGGGTAAGCTGGGGATCGACCTTGCTCATGGGCCTACTGGGGCATTCCCCTGTTCCATTGTGAGACAGGTTGAGTCTTGAAAATAGTATTTTAGAATGGGATTTTGATCCAGGGATTTATTCCGAATGCCATATTTGGATTTGAGAAGGAATTTTTTTCCCCTCTTCCTCCTTCCACAATAATGCACAGTATTAGGTGATTGGAACAGGATGACACTGGTTACTGGAAATGATAGAAAAGTTAGTAACCCAAGATATTTTTGTGGCATCCTCTACATGGCAGTAAGGGCCAAATATAAAAGATGAGGAAAGAAAACAACTATAATTGGAGGAGACATCCCGTGTGAATCATTAGATGTAATAGTTATGTATTTTTCCTATGCTTCCTGTGACTTTATTTGATCATTTACTGTTGTCTTTGCTATGGGGGTCATTGAGAATTCAGCACATATGCATTAGACAGTGGGAGCTAGATCTTTTAACCCCCTAACAATTTTGCCTGAATTCTGTTCAGGCTTTGAGCACAGTGCCAAAGAATTTAGCCTGAGAAGAATTGTACAGTGAAACTGCACAGGGAGCAGTGAGAAGTGACAAGGTCGCCACTGATAAGACCAAAAAGTTTTCATGGTAAAGGAGTGGATGTCAATCAATCATCAACTCACCTGTGAAGAGCAAGAAGTTCTAACCCCTATTGGATACCCCAGAAGATATCACAGCAGAGAGAATGACTGGCTATTGTGGGGAGTCCTTTACCAATGAGTTAAGTTGCCTTCTGAGATAATGCCTACCTGGCAGATAGTGATACCCACTAGTGAAGTAGAGAAGATTGGCACTTTGGACTAGACATCTGAATCTCTTCAGGGGTTCTACTACCACCCTATGCAAGAGAAGATGATGCTTTTAGTGTCCCAGGGCTATCAGAATTGTGGAATGGTCAGGATGGGGGACCAGTAGTCCTCTGTTGGCAACATCTGGACCAGCTATCCCTTACAGCTAGCACTGATGTATTTTCTGACAGTAAGAATGTCTCTGCAAGGACACAGTAGACACAGTAGACAATTTCATAAAGTTTGCAGTGGCAGTTCTCACTCAGGTTCAGACGGTAGAGACAGAGACCCAGGACCTATGGAAGAATTTTTTTTTTACCATACATATGCCCTGCACAGCTGAATTCAAGTCAGGGCACCTGTTTTGAGGAATGAGTTATTGAAGAATTGTGTCGACTTTACTGAATACAGAAGACCCAGATGACATCATACCATCTGCAAAAGAACGAGCATGCAAGCAGCCTAAGTGACCAAATTTGTGTGGATGTATAACTGCAGCATACGTTCAACCATCAAACACTCTCCTTTCATTTTGATATTCAGGAGGAATGGAAGATGTCCCCTGGACATGATGCTGGTAGTGGACAAAGAGACTTGGTTGGGAGGACATAGGAGGCGGGTGTAGAAGATGAAAGACCTGGTGGTTGAGAGATAGAGTGATGGTGTGGAATCAAATGGCTGAAGAGCAGGAAGTTTCAGTGAAAGTGGAAGCCTATTCCTTTTGAAGTCATATATCAGCTGGACCTGTATATGCCAATGTTTGAGGTCATTGGCTGCCAGTGGATACAACTATGAATGCAGGAACTTTCTATGGCCTGGCACTTGTCAGAAACTCAGCCATGATTTCCTTATCTTCTCATACAAGTATTGTACCTGTCTGATAACCTGCCTACAATAATGAAATCATGACTGGATTTTTGACAAGTGCCAGACCACAGAAAGATCCTCATCCATGGCATATCCTTTGGCAATCGATCAAGAAACAACAGACTGTAACCATTAAGATTATCATAGAAAATCTTTAAAACTCTGCAAAATGATTGTTTATGTTTACAAATATGTTTAACTTAACTGTCTACAAATTTAAATATGGCTATGCTCATGGGAAAACCCCTTTAAGCTAAAGCCCCACGTAGTGAGCTGCAGCCAAAAACGCTGCGAAAAAGACCACAGCGGAAAGGCATTGCGTTTTTTCGACACTGTTTTTCACAGAAAGTCTGCAGAGTTTTTCCTCCTCTGCTTCTATTATACCTATATGGAAAACACCAGTGTTTCCGTAGGTATAATTGACATGCTGCCATTTGGAAAACGCAGGCATTTTTGAAATCGCAGCATTTCTACTGCAGATATTTTTCTGCAATGTGTGGCTGAGATTAGCCAGAATCCACTTTGCAGATAACGTAAAACACAGTATTTACTGCCGCGGTGTTTCTGCCGTGGCCAAAATGCTACAATTTTGCAACATGGGGCCCCAGCCTTAACCTATTTACAGTGCATTAAAATGGTATTCAGAGTAATATATTGACTTTAATGATATGTATTCCTGTTCATTATCCATTTTTCAATTGCCTTCTGGAAATCTGTATTTCTAACGCTATAAATAAAAGGGTTTATGAGTGGTGTTATTACTACATAACTAACAGCAAGTACTTTATTTTGTCCAGAAGAAGGAGCACTTGGATGAAGGAATGGAATCAGCAATGTACCAAAGAAAAGAGTTACCACAGTAAGGTGAGATCCGCATGTTGAAAAAGTTTTATAACGTCTGTTTTTTCTGGGAGTCCTTAGCACCATTCTGAGTATAGCAATGTATGATGCTATGGTTAAAACCAGATCACCAACCAATATACATTCTCCAATTAGATTCACAAATATGTCAATGTATTTGTTGTGCTCACAAGACAATTCCAAGAGTGGTGGAATATCTCAGAAGAAATTACTGACTTTATCATTACAGTATGGCAATGATGCCAAATAGAGAGTTTGGAGAAGAGAATTCAGGAATCCTATACTCCAGGAGAGCACTGTAAGATGTACACAAAAAGATGGGTTCATTTCTATTGAATACAGCAAGGGATAGCATATAGCAACGTATCTGTCATAAGCCATAACAGACAAGAGGATACATTCTGAGCCAGCTAGTGCAACAAAGAAATATATCTGAGTGAAGCAACCAACAAAAGAAATAGTTCTGTCCCCCTGAAGAAAGTTTTTTAAACTATTAGGAGTTATTGCTGTAGTGTAGAGGATTTCAATAAAAGCCAGATTTGCCAATAAGAAGTACATGGGTTTATGGAGACAAGAATCTTTCCAAATAAAAGTAATGACTGTGAGATTAACAACAATTGACATAATGTAGAATATGCAAAATACTACAAATACAAAAATTTGGTTTGATGGAATATTCAATATGCCCAACAATACAAACTTTGTGGGGACACTTACATTACCAAACAGCCTTTGTTGTGTATGGAAATGTGCACCTCTGCAAAATTAGTGTGATAGTTATATGATGTAAACAGCAAGAAATTGAGATTTGTTAAATAGCCCCTAACCTTTCAGCAAGCTTTGCATATATCAATAGTAAACATACACTCATTGACAAAAAAATAACTCACATAAATAGAAATGTCAGACAGATATGTAAATGATTGGGGATGATTAGAGATGGGCGAAGCTCGTTTTGGGTTCAGGTGGCCCGGGTCCCAGATTTGTTTTGGGCTTAACAAGTTTGGTACAAATCACAACTTAAATTGGCTTAACCCCCTCCCGCTCTGCGACGTACTAGTAAGTCACTCTGAGTGTATAGTTAACGCTCAGTGCCGTAATAGTACGGCATTGTAATGCCGCGTGCACAGAAGCCGTGCCTGCAGCATTACTTCCAGAACTCGGCTGAGTTACTCCAACTCCATCAGATTAACCCCTTGGATACCGTGATCAATAGTGATCATGGCATCCAGGGGGTCCAGGGGCAAGATCGCACCTAACCCACGTCGCCCCTTGGACTGGCAACAGTCTCCTGACTGCCTATATACATTCCCTTAGGAACTAATATGCAATGTTCTGTAATACTATGTATTGCAGTACATTGCACTGGGTATCTGAGATCCCAGCTTCAAATTTCCTTGTGAGACATGTAAAAAGTGAAAAAAAACACACATATAGTTTAAAATACACAATAATAAATAAACAATAAAAAGGTAAAAAAAAATCCCCACCTTTATATTTAAAAAATACATAAAGTGAACAAAAATAAATAAACATGTTAGGTACCCCATGTGTGCATAAGTCCCCACCATCCAAAAATAGCGTTATTTGTCCGGCATGATGAATGTAATAAAAAATAAATATATATCACAATGCGCAAATCAAAATATTTTGATTACTTTGCTTTCCACGAAAAATAACAATAAAAAGTGATCTAAAAGTCATACATATCAAACATTGGTACCAATAAAAAGTAGAACTTGCCCTGCAAATAAAGAGCTCTGAAATATCTCTGTCAAAAATACAGAAAAAAAAGTTATAGGCGTCAGACTACGGTGACCCCAGAAAAATCTTTCATTTTCAAAACGTGAAGTTTCATTTGTAAAAGCAGTAAAATGTAATAAAAACCAATATAAATATGGTATAGCCATAATTGTAATGACCCGGCAGACAAAGCTGACATGTCATTTTTAAAATGCACAGTGAACGCCATATAAACAAAATGCAAAAAGTATGATAGAATTGTTAATATTATTGTTATTTCACACGGATCCCCAAAAAACCTAACTAAAAGCTAATCAAAACATTATATGTACCCCAAAATGGAGCGAAATGAAAGTACAACTCGTCACGTCAAGAATAAGCCCTCACACAGTTATGTCGGCTGAAAAATAAAAAAGTTATGAATTTTGGAAGGTATGGAGGGAAAAAATGAAAAAATGTCTCTGAGCATTAACTACAAACTAACATGCGTCCTTAAAGGGTTAAAACATAGTGTATAACACTATCATGGCTCTTGGGATTTATTCAATTTCTAGCTCCCTAAGGCAAACACAGTTGAAGTTATGTCAAAGTGAAAGTGAGATGTATGTCCATGGAAAAACGGATGGTAAACAGTGGATACAAACTCTGAGTTTAACTATACACTACACTGCCACTTGGTGGCAGTGGTGGTAGCTGTGGCAACATGAGTGGCAATGTGGCATGGAATGATATGATCGACAAGGCTGCAAGATATGTCTGGCTGAATGGTGGAATATGAGTGGCAGTGCGGCATGGAATGATTTGTTGGACCAGGCCTCAGGACATATCTGGCTGCCAGGCTCACTTGTCTGTCTGTATTAGTGCAGGCTTCAACAGCAGCAGAGATATTCTCCCCTCACTCCATCCTATCTATGATTTCTATCATTAATCTGCCTGTAATTGATTGAATCTGACTAAATTATCCTACTCCTAACATTCTCGAGCTCTATTACAATTTGTAAGCTTTTCAGACATAGGTGGCACCTTCATTACACACCCATACCTCTGCTTAGACCACTTCCCAGGCACTTAACAGAAGGACATTTGGTGTCACAACACCCACTAGGTGTCCTGCCAATGACAGTTAGTCACCTTTGTTTCCAGTGGTATCTTGAACAAGAAACCTGGACTGCTATAGACTGGAACCATATTCACCTTAGCGATGAATCCAGGTTTTGTTTGGAATCCAACAACAGTTTGTGTGTGTGCTGCAAATGTGCCACAGGATAGCATATGGAACTTGTATGCCTCCATGCCTAACTTTATCTCATCTTGTATCCAGGCTAGAGGCAGCCCAACAATTCACTAGAACAGATTCTCTTGTTTTCCTTCAGAGACATCATAGGAGTTAGTCTTTGTCCAAGACAGACAACTGAAAATTAGAGACAGAGCCTGCAAAGAGTAAAAGTACTAAAAATGAAAAATGCAAGGCATATAATGGTCAGAAGTAGTGTTATTCTTATGTAAACACATATCTTGAAAAGTCATCTGAAAGGTGCATTTTAAAGAGGTTGGCCAACTTATTTCTACCTTCCCATATGTGCTGGAAGCAGTACATAAAGACACTTACTAATACAATCCTATTTAGATGATCTGTAGCAATGTTTGGAGTTGTTTGCTGCTACCCCTTGTTAAGTTGAATCTTCCTCAATGCCAGCATAGCACTCTGCTCCCAGAATAGGCACTAATGAAGAGTGGCCTGACATGTCCATCAGTGTCCTTCTTTGAATAACACTGCACACAGAACTGTGCATGTACTATCTTCCCTTACTGTGCGCAGTGCTATTCAGTGGAGACTGGTGATAGATATCCCAGGTCACATGACCCTGCATCAGTAGCCACCATGCTGACAGTAAGGAAGATAGGACTAAACTAGGTAGCAGCACCTTTGAACTCCAGACATTGGCACAGATTGTCTAATAAGATTATTTTAGTAAATTATGTGCTGTTTATAGCACAGGTGAGAAAATGCTATAAAGTGACCAACTCCTTTAAGGATTATGAAGTTTCACAGTTAAAGTAATCTCTAAGTAACAGAATTTCCATGATATGCAACATCTAATCAAACCTTTTACTAGACATGACAACTTATACCCACACAATGTTGTGTCAAATCAAGCATCAGGATGTAGACACACATGTCTGGATGTAGAAAACTATAACACATATGTTCAGATGTATTAGAGACTTATCTATACCACACCAAATACATAGTAGAATAAGCCCCATAAATCAAAACTACCTTGGAGGAAAATTGGCCTAATAGCTAATAGAAACAAATAAGTACCCATCTTACATTTTCTTGCATTTGCAAAATTGCATTGGCAAATATAGTTGACTAATTTGCTGCCATGGACAAAAAAAACATTTGATTGAGTTGATATTTGCTGCTCAAAGTCTCAGCATAAAGTGCATATTATATTGTCCAGTTTCATTTCCAATGTAAAATTCAGGCTTTCTTGTCAATCATTACAGTTCTAAACTGGTCTTGTACAAAGCATGAAGGACTTTGATGAATCTTGATGCCATCCACGAGAAAATTTCTAAACTGCTATTAGAACTGATTGCTATTGCTTAGTTTAATTTTTTTCCCTTTACTTATACAGTGGCCATGATACCTGCAGTAAAGGAGAGGTGGAACCTAACAAGTGCTGGCTGCCACTGCTGCTAAACCTCTCACAGACTACAGGCTTCAGTGGATAAGGGGAATTTGTTGATTGACGAAGATTACTAGGGCACACCCAGTTGTCTGGTCTCCAGTTGGTGGTGGCAAATTTAGGATGCCCTTGGTGGTACAAAATAAAGAGTCCAAGAGACATTTGTGGCAGAAAACAGGTTATCTTATAATGTCATTAATTAAATTTTAATATAAGTCCTAAGTTCTGCAATTTTCACTGTGGTCCCTAAGCCTAATAATAGACAATTACTTGCCAAAACCTGAGGTTTTCTTTGCAGCAGTCACCTCATTTATTTCACAGACAAGACAGACAGGATTACAATAGAAGTTAACACCTCTATAGGTAACACCACATAACACATCATTGCATCCACTATTTACAATAGCTTATCTTTTCCATCTTCCTGCACAAAACATGTCTAGACCCCAGAGTTGGCACCAGACTATGGCCTATGGCCATAATTATGCTGCAAAGTATATCACTTAATGCTGTTAACAGAGCAGTGGAGAAGCTCAAGCAAGATGACAACCCATAATCAAGTGCAGAAAATAAAATTTAAAAAAAATATACAATCAGAAAATAGAAACATACTAGAAAAAAATTATATAATTCACCATCTGGTTGTAATAAATAAATAAATTGGTGATATATTCCTTAAATGGTAAATGCACATGATAATGATTACATGCAGATCTTGCGCGTAGATTTGAATGTGGAAATTCTGCACCTTAATTCATTAGCATTAAAGTCAATGAGAAATTCTTCCATTATCAAATCTTCGTACTTCCACGTGAGAAATATTGTAAAAATGAAAGACCTTATTCCAACAGATCTCCCCACAATGGTCCATGCCTTCATAACCTCACATCTAGACTACTGTAAAGCACTATATGTAGGCCTTCCAAAGAAATACATCACCTTCAGCTCGTTCAAAATGCTGCAATGAAGTTAATAAGCAAATAATCCCGGCATACTCCCATAACACTAATCTCGACACTTCAACTCACCAAGGATTCCGGGGAGTCTCCCTGGTTTTTACGTCCCCTCACCTGATGATTAGTCTCTTTCATCCTGCTGTCGGCTCATTAGTATTCACTGCACTGTGATGTCACCTCAGTGCAATGAATATTTATGAGGAGGTTGCTGTGAGATCCTCTATGAATTTAAAGTTGAACTTAATTAATTTGTTTCATTAGCTGTCAGCCAGGATTTGAAACAGTATGCAAGACTACTAACTGAGCCACAAGCTCTATTAGTTTCAATAGAAGGTTTTTCTCATGCCAAGCTGCAATAGTATTGTATAATGTATTGGTATATAGAAATAGTTTATTTTATACTTAAACATATATTTTCTAAGCATACAATGTACTGGCATATAGAGATATTTCTCTATATATCAAACATATGCAGTGAAAGAAAAAGCTTAGTTTGAGAAAAAACATGCCCAATGAAAAATATTATGAAAATAAGGCTTTAGCAATTTTTTATTAAATTATTTTTTATTATCAAATGATTCAGGAATCTCAGGTTGACGTCTCTGCCAATTCTCCGTTCACTGCACTGGCGGACTATAAAATGGAGAATAACTTTTAGGCTAAGGCCCCATGTTGCGGAAATGCAGGTTTTTTTGTTGCAGATTTTGCCATGTTTTTTTGAGCCAAAGCCAAGGGTGTCTTCAACAGGAATGGGAAATATATAGGAAGTACTTATACCTCTCCATTCCTGGCTTTGACTCAAAAAAGTGCAGCAAAATCTGCAACAAATAAAGCTGCATTTCCGTCATGTGGGGCCTCAGCCTTAAAGTTTGCTTGATGACTTTTAAATCCATAAATAACTTAGGCCCTGACTACTTAAAATAATTTCTGAGCTCCATAATCCTTGCCAACCTCTTAGATCAGCAGGCACAAATAAACTATCCATCCCCAAGATCCACCATAAAAGATCTGGAGCCAAAGCCTTCTGCCATGCTACCCCGACTCGCTGCAACTCATTACCTGGACCAATCAGAGAGATCTCATCCTAGGAAACTTCAAAACTCAAAGCAAATCTCAGTTGGCATTTGAGCACAAATAACACCCTCACTATACATAGAATATTGCAAAATACAGTTTATCTAAACACTGGACTGCGCTTTGATTCCATAATGAGAAAAAAACATTACAAAAGTTTGTTGTTGTCATGCAAATTGTGTTTTTTTTCCCCGCAGGAACTGATCTTTAGATTAAAAAAAAAAAAAAATGATTTCAAAATTAGGTTGCCATTGTTGATCCTATTGTTGAGACAGATTTTTACTATATTCAAACTGTTTTTAACTATATTCACCTCACTGCAATTTACTGAAATGCCAGAAACTAACTTCAGCATGGTATCTATAGATGCAGTAGACGCTGAAAGAATATCAGATACAACAACCCTGTGTGACTATTCCTGCATGGAGTAAACTGAATTCTGATTTAAAAAAAATCAGGATGTTAAAATGTGCAGCAAAATCCACACCAAAATCTGCGCCAATTGGTAGATTTTCCATGTGGATTTAAGTGCCTATACATGCAGATTTTATACATGTAAATTCTAATCCTGCACATATACCCTAACCCTGCCTACTTTCTAGAGAGTACTGAGCACATACCTCTCCATCTTACAGGTTTAAGGCATAGTGTAAATATTGCACACTAGTATACAACATATAAACATCACATCAAAAGCTACACAAATAACGTAGAGCAGGGGTCTCAAATTCATGGCCCGCGGGCCAACTGCGGCCCTCGGGACAATAGTTTGCAGCCACCATATCAATATCAAAGTTTAATGTTAGTGCGGCCCGAGTTTGATACGAATGGCACCAGGGACGCACTGTCTGGGGGTGGCATTTTTTACTATCTAATGTAAACCAGCCCAGGACAGGCCGCTTTAAAAAAAAACAACGCTGAGCGGGGCCTGTCCTGGGCTGGTTTACGAGACGTCCGCATCACAGCGCAGGCAGCGATATAATGACGTCATCGCGCCTCCTACGCTGAGACACAGACGTCTCGGACAAGAGGAGGAGGCGGCGGCTGCATCAAGGCATCACAGGTAGGTGAGGATAAGTTTTTTTTTTATATAAATAGGCCGTGACCTGCTGGAGTATCCCCAGCAGGTCACGGCCTATTTATTTCCCTACCCCGCGTCTGCTCGTGGCCGCCCCCACTTCCCCTTATGCTATGGGAAGTGGATGCCGCTGTGAGCAGCCGCGGGCATCGGTAAGTGAGGCCGCGGGCCTCAAATACTACTATTATTATACTCCGGGGTCTTTTTAGACCCCGGAGTATAATAATCGGAGACCCAGTGGAGGTGAAGGAACATAAAAACCAATGCTACTCACCTCTCCTACGATCCGCTGTCACTCCGAGCAGGCTTGGGCGCTCTGGTGACGTCATCAGGTCGCGTCGCCGGTCTCATCACGTGATTTAATTAGACAGGGCCGAAAGCTGCTGGGAGTGCTCCAGTTTCCAGTATAGGTAAGTAACACTGGTTTTTATGTTTGTCACCTCCCCTGGGTCTCCGATCATTATACTCTGGGTTCTGAAAAGACCCCAGAGTATAATAATAGTGCTTGGGTGGGCAACTATGGGGCACAATACCGTGTGCAGGGGCCACTATGGAGCCTAATACCAGTGTAGGGGCCACTATGGAGCATAATACCGTGTGGAGGGGCCACTATGGAGCCTAATACCAGTGTAGGGGCCACTAGGGAGCATAATACAAGTGCAGGGGCCACTAGGGAGCATAATACAAGTGCAGGGGCCACTAGGGAGCATAATACAAGTGCAGGGGCCACTAGGGAGCATATTACTGGTGTGGAAAATCTGATGCGGCCCAGCCTCACCCAGACTCTACCTCCAGCGGCCCCCGGGTAAATTGAGTTTGAGACCCCTGACGTAGAGTGTAAATAACAACATCTTCCATTGGTAGGGTTAACAGAATTACTACCCTTACTTCGCCAATTTGAGAATGAAATGTGTATTAGATTTTATATTCTTAATACCCTGAGAATTAGTTTATTTTGGACCTTAATGACTACCATTTTTTTTTTTTTATTGTCAATTTTTTTCATTGCTTACCATGTGGAAAATATACTGTGTTAATTTAACTCTATAGGTACATAATAGTTTTAGAAAAAAAAAATATGGACTTCACATCTACATTGTATACATTGATCTGTTGTTGCTAAGCAAAATTTACAAAAGTAATATTAGGTTAACTGGGTAAGCCCACCTTCACAGTGATCTCTGCTCTGTGTGGCGCCTTAGGCCAGGACCCCACATGGCGCAAACCATGGAATTTTACAGTCCCTGCAAAGTGAATGGAATTCTAGCAAATCCCATCCACACATTCCGGAAAAAATACACGTAGTGGACACGCTGCAATTTCTAAAACCGTTTTGGAAATTGCAGCATGTCACTTATACCTATGGAAAACTCTGCAGACTTTCTGTGAAAAACACTGCGGGAAAAACTGCAATGCGTTGCCGTTGCGTTTTTTCCCGCAGTGCTTTTTGCTGTGGCCCACTACGTGGGGCCTTAGCCTTACTCTGTTAAGTGCTACACTGCATGGAGATTGCCAACACTGCAACACCACACCTGATAACAACCCTACTGCCATGTTAAGCTCTGGGCCACATCACCACACAAGCAAAACACTACAGCAACAGATGCCACTATTACAGCAACACATCAAATGCAAGTAACACAAAAGCTCATGTTTTGGTCTCAGACATAGAATTCAGAGGGTGAGGTTGGGCTGCTGCATTGCTCCCCCTGCTGGTGTTATGTTGCAGTGTTGTCAGTCACAATGGAGTGCTGCACCTCATAGAGTAAGTACCCACTTAAAAGAGGTTGTTTGTTGAAAGGGCATAGGGGAAAAAAACTGCATATCTACAATAGTTATTTGTTATGCCATGTATATATATACACCATATGGTATAAATAATAAGCTAACTTTATTTTAGAGGTCATTACAATTAATTTGGTATCAAATATGTACTTTTTTATGGTAAATTATTTTATTAAAAAAATAGATTGGAAATAAAAAATAAAATAGAAAATAAAATATTATTTAGTATGGTAGTATTTTGTACTTTGCTGGCGGTGTACCATAACATATTGCTTATGCACAAATTTCTAAACATAGCAAATTGAAATAAAGCTCCCAAGAGCTAAACAACAAAGCTAAGCTAACATGTTCTCAAAGAATCCTCTAAACCTACAGTTCTGACAGATAACAATAAAAACTTTACAGTGCAACTTACACCATTTCATATGCAATGTATATTAGTGTATATTAAATTCATGTAAAGTACAGACCCCACTTATAAAGGTTTCTGCTTAACTCATCAATACCCATAGGTAAAAGGGCTGATATTTCCCCAAGAGTGCTAAGGTGATGTTTGTTCACAGTGTCTCTTAGGCTCAACATGTGCACTCATTTAAAAGACAATAATTAAAAAGTACAACAGAATGACAACCTGTTGAATCCTGTTTTAGGCTAAGGCCCCACGTAGCGGGCCGCAGCCAAAAAGCGATATGGGAAAAACTGCAGTGGAAACGCATCAGTTTTTCTAGCAGCCATTTTCACCAAGTTTTCCTCTGCAGACTTTCTGCTTCAAATATACCTATGTGGAAATCACCACAGGATGCAAAAACATTTGATCTAACAGTCAGATCAAAATTTACATTCAGTTTGGCTAGGCTTACACCAAATTTTGCAGTCTACTGGAAGGCACATTTTTGTGTTTTGTAAAATTTACTTTTAAAACAAGATGCAACTGGTCCTGGACTAAAAAAAAAAAAATCTGTGATTCAGAAGTGCAATCCAGTAGATTTTTACCATATATGTAACCCTTTAAGGGGTCAAGGTAGTTTGGACATTAAGGCTCAGTGCTGTTTTTTAAATATTTTCCATCTCAACCTTACAAAATTCATAATTTTTTATTTTCCTGTTGACATAGCCATATGAGGATGTACTCTTTGTGCGGCATATTGTACTTTTAGTTGCCACCATTTTGGGGTACATATATTGTTTGATAAATTTTGATTAATGTGTTTAAGGGGTCCATGTGAAAAAACAAACAATTTTTAGGCTCACTAATTGAAACAATGGTAAGACATTCAATGGCTTAAACTCGGCTACACTTCTTGACATCCATATACCCAGATACATAAACCTTTCCTGTTCCTCCAGACGATAAAACTTTTCAACTGCCTCCAAGATGCCCAAGCCTATCTGGTTCTATACTGATTTAACCCAATTGATACGAATTTCGAATGAAGATCCAAACTTGTCAAATGTACCCATAAGAATTGATAAGGATCCCCTAGGGTTTCCCCAACACATCATTACATCATCTGCATAGATTGGGATTTTATCACCCTTATATAGGATAAGTACCCTCGTAGTGGGCCACAGCGAAAAACCGATGCGGGAAAAACTGTGGCGGAAATGCATCATGGTTTTTCCTGCAGTGTTTTTCACAGAAAGTCCGCAGAGTTTTCCTGAGTCACACCGGAGTCCAGCACAGGTGAGTAACATTGTTTGTAGTGTTTGATCACCTCCCCTGAGCCTACAATCATTATACACTGGGGTCTTTTATAATAATAGCTTGTGACCCCCAAAATTTCGGGTTCGGCTGAACCCAAAATTTCTGGGAAAACTCTTAGGGGCCACTATGGGATATTATACTGTGTGGAGTGGCCAATATGGCACATTATACTATTTGGAGGCCACTATGGGATATTATACCATGTGGAGGATCTACTATGGGATATTATACCATGTGGAGGATCTACTATGGGATAATATACTATGTGAAGGAGGCCACTGTGGATCATTATACTGTGTGGAGGCCGTTATGGGACATTATACTGTGTGAAGGGGTCACTGTGGGACATTATACTGTATGGAAGGCACTATGGGACATTATACTGTGTGAAGGGGCAACTATCAGACATTATATTGTATGGATGTCACTATGGGACATTATACTGTGTGAAGGGGCCACTGTGGGACATTATACTGTGTGAAAGAGACACTGTGGATCATTATACTGTGTGAAGGGGACACTATGGGACATTATACTGTACGGAGCCCACTATGGGACATTATATTGTGTCCTATGGGGCAGAATTCTTAAAGGGGTTTTCCAGGAAATGGATAAACTCTGGAGGGGCCGGGGGAGAAGTAACATAAAAAAACATATTCACCTCTTATTGGCCCTCTGATGTCTGCTACCACAGCCCATTCAGTCGCTCACCTTGCTTCACTCTACAGAAGCCCTGCACCTCATATGACCAATCAGCGGCGTCAGCAGACTCAACTCAGCAGAACTCACTTGGAGACTCATAGTCTCCTTGTGAAGAATATCGCCTCGCCCAGCCGCCTGGCACGCCTGCGATCAAACTTCTTTTTTAACCTCCCACTCACACACCTTGAGTAGACCGGGTCATAGGATAAAACGAAACGAGCGATATAAATTTTATATGTTTAATAACCCAAGTGGGTCGGTACGAATTAATAGCATATATAGAAATATACAATATTAATATGATCAAGCATAAACATACAAGCAAAAGAGCGATGATACCGTACATAAAATGAAAAATGGGAATAAAAGATAGAAAAGATACCTGAGCCCACAGCTCTGTCTTAGCTGTCTCTCTTCCAGGCTCCACACACAAAGACTCGTAGTCTGTTTTTCTAGGCCACAGCAGAGTTTTGGGCCTAGGGCGCAAGCTTAAGCAAGTTGCCTAAAACAATCCTTCTACATGTCGTCCAGAACAAAGGGAAAGGCTTCAGGCCTCAATGCTAGGCCCTCAATGCATTCCTCAGTACGGCAGGCCCTCTCATCTTCTCCCAGATCAGAGCTCCTTACTGCCTCTTTGCTGAATGACCCCAGAATCCAGGTCTGCCCACAGCATATGGCTAGTGCCCCACCCACCCCTTGCACCCAGTCAGCCCCTCTTCTCCCTCCTTTGCAGAACCCTCGGAGAGATGGGTGAAGTTAAGGTCACTGGCTTGCTATCCCCCCATCGCCATCTGGCCAGGGATAATAAAAGTGCCTGGCTATAGCAAGCCATCTCCCATGAACACACATAAAACCAGTGAAGCGTATCGTCCAGCAATGTAAAACCCAAGTTAAACACAACATTCCAATAGGTAGGGGGAGGACGGACATGAGCAAGTAAAAATACATTTCTAAGAAAGATGTACAACTGAGGGTCGGTTCATCACACTCCTCCTCTTACCTCAGTCAACCATTGGCCAAGCTCCCCTAAAAAGGAGGGGTGTACCATCACCAAAATGAAAGGTCCTGAAAAGTGGGAAAACATATAAGGTAGCTGATTAACATATAATATATACACATTAATCACTGAAAGTATATAGTCAAAGTATAATCACATTCTTTTTTATGATGGCTGAATAATCCCAATTGAAAAAATAATAATAAAACTCAACTTTTATTAATTTCCACTAAAATATCCCAGATACAGTGGGGAAAAAAGTATTTAATCAGCCACCAATTGTGCAAGTTCTCCCACTTAAAAAGATGAGAGAGGCCTGTAATTGACATCATAGGTAGACCTCAACTATGAGAGACAAAATAAGAAAACATATCTAGAAAATCACATTGTCTGATTTTTTTAAGAATTTATTTGCAAATTATGGTGGAAAATAAGTATTTGGTCACCTACAAACAAGCAAGATTTCTGGCTCTCACTCCAGGTGGACTGGGAGCAGGCAGAGGTCACCTGGGTACGCATGTGATTGGCAGTTGCAGTGCTCTCCCTAAATGCTGCCGCAAGCTGGGAATACAGCCTGTCGTGATAATAGTCTAATTTTCTTTGGGAGGAAGGGAAGAATTCCCCCATTTTGTCTTTATAGCGAGGGTCTAAGTGCACTGCCATGCAGTGCTCATCCCTCTGCATGATGTTAATAATACACTTGTCGCTGTGTAAGCAGCAGAGCATACAGCCTGCCATGCTTGCCAGTGTATGCGAGGACCCAGGGACCTACCCTGGTTGGTGTTCTTGGCCTGTGTGGTTGTCATCATCATAATCTTCTTCTTGAAACAGATATGGATCAGCCTCCTCCCGTGGCTGTGCTTGTAACATATCACAGGCCCCCTCTGCATCCAAGGGAGAGTCTTCCTACTCTTCCAGTCTAGAAGTCCCAATTCCTCTACGATAATAATGACCCTGACCCAGATCTTCATCCTCCTCTATCAACACAGGGTGGTGATGTTGACTAAGAGGTGGAAACTGTTCCTCCTCTTCCATCCCTCGTTGCATGAGTGTAAGGGTTTCCCGTAAGATATACAATAGAGAGATCTCATCGTTGATAGTAATGTCAATCTGTATTCCCTTAGTCCTGACAGCAGCACAATATGGGGTATCTCTGCCCCTGTGTGTTGTTTATGACAGGTGGAACCTTTAATTAGCACCAAAAAGGTGCCTCCTACTAGCCCTATAAGAGGGCACAAGAGACTTCCCTCCACTGTGTAAATTATAAAGTAACAGGAAACAAGCTTCTAGGGAGGGAAGCCTTGTGCTGCTGTCAGGACTAAGGGAATACAGATTGACATTACAATCAACGATTCCCCTTACGTCCGACAGCAGCACAATATGGGGAGATAGCAAGTAATTCCCCTAGGGAGGGTTTCCTCGCCTTACAACGTCAAGGACTGACTGACCAAAGGCAGTTGTCCGGAAACTGCGGACGTCTAATGATAATGTTTAACAAAAGGTCAACTGAGACGACCATGATGCAGCCGCACAAATCTGGTCCAATGGTAAGGACCGATACTCAGCCGAAGAAGTCGACACAGCCCTGGTCGAGTGGCCGTAGAAAGACTGGAGGGAGTAACTCCTGAAAAAGAAAGGAAGACTTAGTTGTCTCTTTGATCCATGTGGATAGAGTAGACTTGGAAGCCTTGAGGCCTCTGTTTTTACCCTGCATATCGATTAGTAGGCTTTCGGCCTTCTTAAGCGGTTGAGTGTGGGATAGGTAAATCCGCAGACACCTTACCACGTCTAAGGTGTGGAGCTTTTCTTCCTCCTCAGAGGTTGGAGTGGGGAAAAACACAGGCAACGAAATTAGCAGATTGCTATTATAGTATAAGGGGACCTTAGGGTTAAACCCAGGCAAACCTAAGGTGCACCCTATCTGCAAAAAACAAATGTACGGCTCTCTACGTAGAAGAGAGAGCCTGAAGTTCCCCTACTCTTTTGGCAGATATAATAACCAACAAAAGTGGTTTGGTAAGCTAAATATTTTAGTTCCGTAGTCTCCAAGGGTTCAAATGGAGGACCGCACAGGCCTGCAAGGACTACTGCAAGGTCCCATTGGGGAACTGGAGATGATACTGAGGGCTTTAGCCTCATTGCCCCTTTAAGGAACCTTGCAACCAGAGGATCCTGAGACAGACGTCTGTTCAAATGAGTGGAGAGGGCCGCAATCTGCACTTTCAAAGTGGCAGGGGCAAGGCCCTTATCCCAACCGTCCTGAAGAAAAATTTAAAATATTAGCCGTAGAAGGTTCTAGATTATTATTACCCTTCTTGGAGCACCACTCCATGAAAATCTTGGCTGTCCTCTGGTAGCTCTTATTGGCAGAGTCTGCTCTTGCAGAAGAAAGGGTCTTCAGGATGGCCTCTAACAGTCCTCTATCCTGCTGTAGGGACTGCTCAACCTCCAGGCTGTCAGGTTGAATCTCCAGAGATCCTGGCACTTCAGAGATCCTTGGGAAACCAGGTTCTGGATGGGGGGGAAGCCTCCAATATATCCCTCGACTCATCTCCATGAGTTGGGAAAACCAAGCTCTTTTTGGCCAGAATGGAATGATGTCTATCACAGAGACTTGGTCCTGTCTGATTTTCATCAATACCTTCGGTATTGTTGGAACTGGAGGGAAGATGTATGCCAGCCTGGACCTCCAAGGGATGGACAGGGCATCTACTGCCAAGGGATTGTCCTCCTAGTAAAGGGAAGAGAACGTCTCCACCTTGGCGTTGAGTCGGGTTGCCATGAGGTCTATTTCTGGAAGACCCCACTTCAGGGTAATCTGATGAAAGTCTTCTGGATTGAGTGTCCATTCTCCTGATACAGCATGACCCCGACTCAACCGATCCGCTACTATGTTCAGGGAGCCCTTGATGTGAACTGCGGATAAATGGGCTAGATTTTTCTCTGCCCATGTAAATATCAGATCTGCCTCCCTGAGGAGGGTTGGTGATCTGGTGCCTCCCTGTCTGTTCACGTACAGCACTGTGGTCATGTTGTCTGACCGGATTTTGACTGCTCTTCCCTTGAGAAGAGGCGAGAAATGGAGTAAGGCACGATATACGGCTCTGAGCTCCTTCCAGTTGGACGAAGTCCTTCTTTCTGGAGCGCTCCAGACTCCCTTTATGGAGTTTTCGTCCAAATGGGCTCCCCATCCCGAGAGGGATGCATCAGTAGTCAACAGGGTCCAAGAAGGTTGGACCGTGGACCTTCCGTCTTTCAGGTGCAACCACCACTTGAGGGAAAGACGGGTCCTGGGGGAGAGTCGAATCTTCTTGCTGAGTGCAAGAAGGGAGCAATCCCAAGCCTCTAGTAACTCCTTCTGGAGGGTACATAAGTGCCACAAGGCCCATGGGACTGCCTCCACTGAGGAAGACATCAAGCCCAGGATCTTCATCAATGTTCTGATGGAGGCTATCGGCTTTGAAGAGGTGCCGGACTGCTGCAACCAGCTTCTCCTTCCTTGCTGGTGTCAAGGAGATTTGCAGGCGGACTGAATCTAGGAAGTAGCAGAGGAACTTCCTTCTGGTTGAAGGGATCGTTTTTGACTTCTCCCAGATTATAAGCCATCACAGATTCTGAGGGCTGTCTGTAGGTACTGGAGCAGAACAGACTCTGACTGGGCCTTTATCAACCAGTCGTCTAGATAAGGCACCAAGAATATCCCCTGAAGCCTGAGGGCGGCCGTTATGGGGCCACTACCTTTGTAAAGGTGTGGGAAGCAGAGGAGATCCCGAAGGGTAGTGCTGTGAATTGAAAGTGCTTCCTGTGGCCGGAAACTACTACGGCAATCCTTAGAAAAACCTTCTGTGTGGAGGTAAATAGAAATATGCAAATAGGCGTCTTTTATATCCAAAGTCACAAAAAACATCGCCTTGGAGGAGAAAGGTGGTGACAGACTTTATGGTTTCCCTACGGAAGCGCTTCTTTTTGATGAAGCGGTTGAGGTACCTTAAGTCTATGATCATTCTCCACTTGTCTGCCGGTCTTGGCATCAGGAAGACTGGAAAATAGACACTGGATCCTTCTTCTAGAGAAGAGACTTCCACCAGGGCTCCCTTGTGAATGTACTCTCGGATGGAGCATTCCAATGTAGTCTGCTGCATTGTAGGGAGGCTGTGAGTTAACACAAACCGATCCTGAAGAGGACGGAGGAACTCGATTGCATAACCTCTTTGAATTACCTACCGGACCCATGGGTCTCGAATTTTTTCCTGCCAGCAGTTGAGAAAGTGGGAGACACGACCTCCGACAGAAATCTCGGCCACAGAAACTGCTTCTGATGTCAAAAGCTAGGCTTGACTTTTTTATCATCAGACTTCGGGTATCTCCGGCCAGCGCCTCTAGGAATAACTAGAGCCTCTCTGGGACTGCCGTCCACGACAAGGCGGATAGCCTCTACCACGGCCAGAGCCAGACTTACCTCTGAAGGCCTGGGGGTAAAGTTTTACCCATCTTGTCAGCCAAGCCCTCTAGGATCTCGTCTAAGGCACAGCCAAAGACTCTACCTGGCTCAAAGGGTAATGCGCACAAATTATACTTTGAGGGGAAAACAGCTCTCCAAGGTCTTTACCATAGAGGTCTTCCTGCTGCAGTGTTCTTGATAAGTGCCAGGGATTTGGCCGCCAGCCTTAATTAATGGTGGGAGGCTTCCGTTAAATATTCAGCTGCCAGGGAAACCAAGCCTAGAAACCCTAGCAGCTCGTCTCTGGAGACTCCAGAGTCGATGTCCCTTTCGAGGTGGATCAGGTCAGTATATAATTTGGCTGACACTTCACAAGACGCAACCGCCACAGCGGTCTTGGGCAAGGCAGCTGAATAAGCCTTCTTGAAGGTATTGTCGAAGCACCTGTCCATGGCGTCGTGCAGATTTGCTCCATCATCTGATGGTACCTTAGTGCGGCAGGACAATTTAGCCACCGCCATATCCACTTTGGAGGAGGACCCCATTGATCCCATTGAGCAACTGAGAATAAAGCGCTGAACCTCCTAGAAACCACAAGAGGTTTTTCAGGACATCTCCACTCTGAGGAAATTAATTTTTGTAATGTCTGGTCCACTTGGAAGACCCTAGGCCCTCTATAGGTGGACACGGAGGCTTCCCCATCAACATCACGATCCTTAGACCGGATGGACTTCAGCAGCCGGCTTAATTTTTCGAGTGGAAAGAACGGCCTGCTGGGATCTTCAGTGGAATCGTCAGATGAGAGTGTCTCGTCCACTATCTGATAATCTTCATCAGAGATCCGTAAGGAAGATTGTGTCTCAATCTGCGGTCTCTTGGCAAACTGGGCGATGGAAGAACGGATCTCCTTAGAGACTCCTCCATATAGTCCTTTACCCAAGTAACAACCTCTCCTATAGAAGGTACTTCGGGCGGAGGTCCGCGACACTGGTGACAGCGGTAAAATCATAGCCGTCAGGTAAAGGCTTTTTGATATTACAATCCAAACACGTTAGGTGTTCAAATTTAGAGGACTTTTTCCTCCTAAGCCCATCGCCATTACGTGATGCAGAAGATAACATCTGAAACATCAAACAGCCACATGACACTGAAAAAAAGGAAGATTGCCAAGCATCGCATAAAAAACCAAGGGGTACCTTACTTTTTTTTTTTTTTTTTTTTAAATAGGTCAATTGAAGAGAGAAAAAAACCGTCAGAAAAAGACCAGCCACCGCAAACCGCAGCAGAGGAGCTAGAAACCACTCACTCAACAAATAAAGGACTGCATTCAGACCTTTTAAATGTAATCCAGCAGCGAGGGGAGGAAGCCAACCTAGAAACATTTATACAGCACCAAAACAAGTCAAACGCCATAATGGAACATAGAGGAGCATAAGCCTAATCCAGAGGCTCAAAATTCAAGCAGCAAAAATTAATTCTATATTTTGCCTTTAAATTTTCAATTTCCAAACTTACCGCACTTTTTACGAGAAAACCGGAAGTAGGCCACGGTGGTGCGCAAAAGCTTCCTTGCCCCGGGAACACGGGACCGGAGAAAAGTTCCGGCCGAGGAGGTTCCTTACTTACTTCTGGGATCGCGCTGCCTGCAGAGCGATGAGCCAGATAACGCTGCGCTGCAGGGCGAAGGCCCGGAGGCCCGAAGGACCGGAGGTTTTTTCTTTAGGACCGAGGTACCCCTCAAAGGTAAGCCAGGAGTAAATGAAACCCCTAGCAACGGGAGGTCACAAGAGACCTCCGTCCACCTGTCCCACACAGTACAGAAAAAAACACAGTGGAGGGAGGTCTCTTGTGCCCTCTTATAGGGCTAGTAGGAGGCACCTTTTTGGTACTCATTAAAGGTTCCACCTGTCCTAAACAACACACAGGGGCAGAGATACCCCATATTGTGCTGCTGTCGGACGTAAGGGTAATCACTGATTCTGCAGTCGTCCCTGCTGACCATTTTGTTGCTGTAAATCGTGCAGGGTGTTTTTTGTGACATAACAATGGCTGAAATGTTACGAGATTTTTCTGGCCATGAGGAGCACCTCTTTTAACCACTTCCTGACTTCCACTGTAATAGTATGTAAATATGGCGGCCGCTCAGCTCCTGATACAGCAGAGACCCGGTGCTAATGCCCATGATCAGTGCCTGCACTGATCATGGGCTGATAAAGGGTGCCGCCACCATTTTTTGTAGGATCACCAGCACTCGGAACGACTTGGTCTGTTCCACTGGAATGGAGTATAGCAAATGTGGTGCCAAAATTCCAAAAAGGGTTCTGAAAGAAGCCTGGAAACTATAGGCCAGTAAATATTACCTCTATTGTAGGAAATTTATTTGAAGGATTTCTAAGAGATGCTATTCTGGAGTATCTCAATGATAATAAACTTGTGATACAGTTCTAGACTGGACCTGGGTAATGCCATAAATGTAGTTGTTTGATACTATACCACATAAAAGGTTGGTATATAAAATGAGAATACTGGGCTTACAGGAAAATATTTGTAACTGGGTTAATAACTGACTCACAAATAAGAAACAGAGGGTGGTTATTAGTGGTACATACTCAGTTTGGATCACAGTCGCCAGGGGTGCCACAGGGTCAGTACTTGGGCCTCTTCTTTTTAATGTTTTTATTAATGACCTGGTAGTGGTAGAGAAATATAGGAAGGATATAGCTGAACCTGAGTGACTGCAGAGAAGCACAATGAAGGTAAGCCAGGGCTCCACGTTGCAAAAATGCTCTGATTTGGTACGTTTTACAGTACTTGCAAAGTGGATGGGATTCTGGCTTATCACTGAAGTCCTCCATTCTTGATTCCATTCCTGTCTTACTGTGCACGACAATAGCCTTTGAGAATGAAACCCTGAGATCATCAGAACACCTGTAGCTGAACATCTGGCTTGTAGCCCAGTGTCGTGGAATTACCTTCTGGTGGCTTGTGTTCATATTGTTTGCTGTCCTAGGCTTGGGATGTCACGTCCAATTTTACTTGCAGTACAAAATGTGCCATTCTTCCAATGAGATGATCTGTCCATATATAGGTTCATCTCCACACTGTCTTTCAAGTTTGTTGTTCTCCCAAGCACCAGGACACGCAACAGTGATGACATCTTTCATCATAGTCAGTGTTGAGGAGTAGAATTTTAAATGCAATGTTGAGGAGAGTATTTTTTTAAACTTCTGTATTGCCTATATACTGCAGTTCTATTACACCCTCCAAGACTGCTGCACCTAAGTGGTTAATAGCCACGATCCATGCAAGCACCGTTCACAATTATGAGTGGGTACCTACTGTATTATGCAGCAGACACTCCCCTATATGGAGATGGCTCAGTTAATGAACTCTCTCCATATCCCTCATCCAGACATTATTGCAGCATCCCAGTCAAGACTAGTAAACTTTTTATTGCACTGTATTGCCTGTTATATTATGTTACTACCTGTATATAGTTTGCACACTTCCAGGTTTATTGCCTCCTGTGAGGGATTATTACACTGAAGTTGGAGTTACACCCCCTCCTTTTTAGAGAGCCATGATCCAGCCCAACCCACACTTGGCTGTGGTAAAGGGAGAAGACTTTGAGTCACCTCATGGACATCCATTATAGCCACTAATGAGTGTGGACGTGAGGAGATCTCTGCTAGTTAGAGCCATTCGCCGAGATTATTGCTGCGGCCCTGAGACAGTAAAGATACTGCTGACAGCCCACAGAGAGAAGAAAGTGCTGGTTTGGAGAAGTTGAGGTATCCTAGAACCTTTAGGGAAAACGTAGGAAAACGGGTCATGCTCCCAGTGTTACAATCGTACAAAGAGAAAGGGTGATGTCTTACTCTATAAGACTTACAAGGGCAGTCCCAATAGATTTCTCTAAATCACCCTGTTAAACAGAACTCCTTCCCAACACATTTCTTGTCTCCCTTAAAAAAGGGTGGGCATTACTCAGGGGATCTAAGAGTAAACAGAACAAAAAGAGCATACTTAATATCTCTCAAATGCCCTCCAAGTCCATTAGTCCAGTATTAAGGCCCATGAGTAAATAAACATGCATACCAGACTTATTATAGCAAAGGTCTCAGTGGAAAACTGGCTAGTCAGGGGGATCCAGGGGATGTCCATGTAAGATGGGGAAACAGCCCTCATGTTATGAATGTACCTGTTTCTATAAATAAGTTTATTTTTTTTTTATAAACTGGCATTTGTTTGTTTGACCACAAGAGGCCACTGTTACCTCAGAAATGGGAAGAACTGTAATTCTATAATTCCCTAGAGTAGTGATGTGGAGTTGCAGCCTGCAGATAGGTAAAAGCTTGAAGTGTATTGGAGCCGCACATGAGAAGGCACCGCGCTGTACAACACCAGGGTCTCAGCTTCCTGGCTGAGTGTATGTAAATAGTTGGGAGTGGGTTTTTTTTGGTAAAGAGGTGTTACTACACAAAGTAAAAGTTTGTTTTTTCTAAATTGATTTGGAGTCGCTTCCTTTGTTCGTGACTTCGCTGTATCCTGGGGAGCCCACCCCAGTACACGACTTATATCCGCATCCTCACTGTGGTGGGGCGCTTTAACTAAAGCTGCACTGCAGATTGACGTGCTATATAGGGCTCCCGATCAGACCATGTACACTTCGAATTATGTCCCCTTACTAATAGAGATGGCAGCTGTAGCACTGAATTACTGGCTTCTGGTTACAGCCTGCTCATAGCTCATCGGCAGTTGTACTTTTAGACTATAGTGATTTTCTCCATTAATACAGATTCTGTTTCCTATTAATGGCCACTCGAGTATAGCTAATATAAAGCCTGTATTAACCCTCACAAACAGAAGAAATCAATAGGAATATATAGAGGGGAGGGATACTTTGTGTTATCTATAAACCAATATAGACTCAAGGAATGCTTAGACAAATTACCAAAAAATGCTCCTATTTAACCTGACGGTTCATTCTCTATTTATTTTAGAGGGAAAAATTAGAGTTGTGGGCACGGTACATAGATGACATCTTAGTTATCTGGAGGGGTACATTGGCATTTCAAATATTTTGTCAAGCAGTTGAATAGCTACCAGATTGGTTTAAAATTTACCAGCGAGTGTCACACCAATACTCTGCAGTTTCTTGTTGTGAAAATCACAAAGAAGTAGAATGGGGATCTGGAAACAGAATTGAGATGGGAGAGTAAGGATGATGCTTGATAGCATTTTTGTCTGTGAAACCACACCATAGGCAAAATCGTATTGGAAGGTGTACTTTCACATGGTCCAAAATTATGTGCCCATGAGTTAAAGAGGATGTGTCAGCAGGTCTGAAAAGCACAATGACACATACTGTATCACCTGAAATGCGCTGTCACCCTGAGCATTTTGGTGTTTTATCTGTTTAGCCATTCCAAACATATGAGCCCTTGATGTTGATGCAAATTAGGGCAATACCAGATAAGTGGTCAGTAACACTGCATGACATAGAGCGCATAGAGATCCTTTTCACAGAGAAACCACAGTATTACTGCACGCTTGGCTAGTATACCTTAATTTGCATCAACACTAAAAGGACTTACATCTTTGATGACTGAATGGATTTGGATAAGCAAAACACCAAAAAAAATCCTCTAATCTGAGCTCAACCAATCGCCTGGCACTGTGGGCTATTTAGGGCACCCTGACTCACTAGAAAATGCCTGAGTAATAAGGTTCCTACCTTGGTGTTTACTTTGAAAAAGTGTTTTTCTGTTCTTACTCTGATTGCCATATTTTTTACCTCTGCCTGTTTACCTGAGTCTGAACTTGTTCCACCAACCCAGACATGAGCAGTTTACCATGTTGACTCTAAGCCTACTGCCCTAACCTTTAGCCTGTTTACCACGAAAAATTTATTTTGCCTGACCTGACCTTGGCATACCCACTGACTATGCATGCTCCCTTTGGTGTTATGCACCAGTATCTTCTGACTCATCTGGGTCAGCCACCACTAAATTGAAACTACTCCTAGATGTAGCAATTTCGTGATTCTCAGCAGCAAAAAAAAAAAAAAAGATCCCCATACAGAGGTTTATGACAAACAAAAGGTATCTTACTGTATCTTCATTGTACTGTATGTCTTGCTTTAGGCTGAGGCCCCACATTGTGGAAATGCAACTTTTTTTTTTGCAGATTTTGTTCCGTTTTTGTTCCGTTTTTTAAGGACAACTTATGATGTGATTGCCATTTTATATATTATAATATATATATATATATTATACTGAGGAACTGAGGATTTCTTGTTGGACCTATCTAACTCCAGTCACCAAACTGGATGGTTGACGGCCAGGAGAAATCAGATAACATTACTTGTATCTCCAAGAATTGGCCAAATGAAATACAGGGGGTGTTTGTCCAGGCAGAAAGTTTTAAAACACCCTGCAGTATTGGGAATAGTGAGTCTCTGTGGCGGATACTTATCTTAACGCAGATACTTATCTTTTGTGCTACCAATCTTTATAGAATACTTAATGATTATTGATTTCTTGTTGAATTTCTAAAAAATGTCAGATTCACATATATATTTTATTAATCAATTAAGGTTTATATTACAGTTATATCATTTCTAGATACATGATGCCATCTTGTGGTTTACAATAAGACATGCAACACATTCTACATAATATTATGTTGTATTACATTGTATGTTCTTATTGAAATAATTATGTACAAAACTGTTTTTGTTCTCTTGCTGCAGGTTAGGAGACAAGCGGCCTGAAGGATTATGAGGGGAAATGGACAATGATAGTCACTAAAGGTGTCAGAAAGGTTTTTTGTTTTTTGCAGTGAAAGGCTTCATTAAAACTTTCACTGTTAAGTAGACCTTCATTTTAACAGCAGGGAATATAGTTAATGATATACAGAATTTTGAGAACTCAAACTCATATATTTTTATTAAAGTGTAAGTGCCATTCCACTTTTTTTTACTATTGTGAAAGGGGGTGTTTGATGAACATTTTTGTTATATACCTTATTAATCTATTTAATTCAGACTTTAAAGTTCCCCCTAACAATACTCTACTATGTAAACCCTCAAATGTACAGCACCATGGAATTAATGGTGCTCTATAAATAAATACTCTAAGCATTGCCTGGAAGAATCAGATAACAAGCTGTGCGTTGCCAGTATGTCCAGATGTAGCTGTTGCCAAGGTGAATGGATCACTTCAAATAGCTGTATCCCTGGTTTTATAGCACCCAGAACACTGCTTATGGTATCAAATGAAAACTGAGAGTCTAGACTGTCTTCTAGCAACTGATCCGTGAAAAATGGAATGCCATCCAAGTGCTCTCTATTTTGTTTTTGTTTTTTAACTGACCCATTGACGTTTGTAGGGAGGTTGGGTCAGTGAAATTGGACTAGACAAGGGCATGGTTTAATTTTTAATGAATCAGAGGGATTGGCAGTGTACAATGATTTATTGACTTCATTGACTTCACTGGAACTGTGTTCTCTCCATTGTGAAAACAGACAGCCATGAAACCCTGTCATGTGAATAGGTATCAAATAACAAAACTGTGAAAAACAAATTAGTGTACAGAAGCCTTACATTTAAAAACATTCACTTGTAAGCGCTATTTCATTTTTTAGGTTTTTTTTGCTATTGTGTAAGGGGGTGTTTGGTTAACATTTTTGTAATATATTTTATTATATTGTATTATTGTATTACAATTTAGTAGAAAACTGGTTCCAAAGCTCTTCTTAGCAACACAGTACTAACAAAGCACCAACATGGTGATTGCAATAATTAAAAAGCTTCTGCTTCTGCTCCAGTTGTAGTGTCATAAAATTTTTCATCAGCTTGTAAGTACCAAATATTAACAGCACACTGGATGGAGCTGGACATTGTGTGGTGGTGTGGCAGCCTCCAGTATTGATATAGTTGCCCCTTGCAATCTGTTTGGCACTGCTTGGCAGTGTTGCACTGGGATGTCTAGGGCCCGCCAGTGGAAATGTTTCTAGGGGACCACCACCTGGACCCCTGCAGATCAGCTGTACCAACACAGCACGGCTACAGGCAATAACAATTCCATGCTGCTCACCCGCCATACAATGTGCACCATTGCACTACCTAAACACACCTCTACCCCATGTATGGCAAGCGAGCTGCCTGGCTCCTGGAATTGTTAACATTAACATTGCACATACAACTATAGTACCCACAATTGCGGTTATCAAGAATATGGTGGGTGAGCAGCGTAACGCCTAGCATGGAAACAATACTGGGAGCTGTGTGTTCAGGTAAACATCTGGTCTGCGGGGTTATAACAGTCTAAGAGAACAGTAGGGATCTAACATCCAGGGCCCCTGCTAATCAACTGTTTAAAGGGACTGTGGTTCTTTTGCGAGCGCCCTCACCCCTTCGCTATTTAAATTGCACAGATCTGTTTTATAGTGACCGTGCAATGTAATTACAGCCTGCGATAATATCACATGTCTGCACAGTGGCCACCATACAGTATAATGCTCCACAGTGGCCCCACATTGTATGATATGCTCCACAGTGGCCCCAAACAGTATAATATGTTCACCGTGGCCCCCACACAGTATAATATACTCCACAGTAGCCCCACACAGTATAATATGCTCCCCACAGTAGGCCCCAAACAGTATAAAATGCTCCCAAAAGCCGTTTCAGGCATACGCCACCAAATTCGACAAATATTCATGAGATTTGGCACTCCTATTAGATTTAGTGCTATTATTATACACTGGGGTCGCCTAAGACCCCAGAGTATAATAATCGGAGGACCAGGGGAGGTGATGGAAAATAACAAACACTTATACTCACCTTACCTCACCTCTCCTGGGCATCCTCGCTCCATCTGGCTGTCTTCAGCATCCTCTTTGGTCTTCTTCTGCCCTGCGACTGATGTCACGTGGGGCGCGCTGATGTCATTATGGCGGCACAACGTACGTGACTGCTGGGGTACAAGCAAAGCAGTGACGTCTGGGGCATGTGACATCAGTCACAGGCTGGAAGAGCCCCGAAGAAGATGCTGGGGGCCGTTGGAGTCCCAGGAGAGGTGAGTATAAGTATTTGTTATATGTAATCACCTCCCCTGTGCCTCTCATTATTATACTCTGGAGTCTGAGGCGACCCCAGTGTATAATAATAACACTATTTGAAAGGGACCGACATAACGCCGGGCCCCTTTCCATTAACAATATGAATAGCGGTTGGTGAACAAGGCTTTCTGCGATCGCTATCATGGTCCTGTGGGGCCCGGCCATCTCCTGTTGCAGTCACACCCCCTGAGACCATGATCGTTATGCTGCCCTTTACCAGACCTCCACAGGAGATTCATCGGTTCCCGCTGGGCCAGTCCGACCCTTGTGTTTGGTTAACATTTTTGTAGTACACTTTATCAACCTCTTTCACTGTTTAGCAACTGCTATAAGTAAGCATTGCTACACAAACTATGTATTGCCAGTATGTAAAGATGCAGCAGTTGCCAAAGGGAAGGAGGTCTCTTCAAATGTCTGTATCTCTAGTTTAAAGGGGTTGCCCCATGAGGTTAAAGGGAATCTGTCAGGGCAATTTGGGACACTAAACCACCCACAGGTCCATATGGACCTGGGGTTTAGTGTCCCAAATCACCCTGTTATAACACAATCTATGGCCCCATTAAAAATAAAAAAGCTTTATACTCACCCTGCCACTGTACTCCCCGCGCCTGCGTAGTTCTTCAATGAAGCCAGAGGAGTGCACCTCGGCTTCAGTGCGCATGCCCCGTACCTCCGGTAATTGTGCAGTGAAGCCGTGATGTCCATCCCTGGCTTCACTGAAGACAAGTGCAGGTGCGGGGAGTACCAGCACCAGAGACTCATCTGACCCTTCTCTAGGTAAGTATAAAGGTTTTTTATTTTTAATGCGCCGGTGGATTGCATTACAACAGGGCAATTTGGGACACTAAAACCCATGTCTATAGTGTTTTGGTTTAGTTTGGTTTAGTGTCCCAAATAAACCTGACACATTCCCTTTAAGTTCTGCAGGACCTTTGTCTTGCTCCTCATTGAACCTGAGAGCAGCCAGGCTCTGGCACTTTCCAGTTTATAAAAGGGTTTATGGTACTGCAACTGCAGCAATACTAGGATGCTGGCATTTATCCCAAAGAGTGTATGAAATCTATATATATAAAACTCAAGATCTGTAGTAGTCCGCTCTATACAAATCCACAGTTCACGCCCAGTTTGGGTGAAATTTGGCACGCCCCCTCTCCACCCACAGGAGCAGAATACTGTGCATGTTAAATCTTGCTAGCCTCCTCCAGTCATCAGATTGGGGCCCCCAAAGTTAAGCCCTATATACAGTCATATGAAAAAGTTTGGGCACCCCTATTAATCTTAATCATTTTTAGTTCTAAATATTTGGGTGTTTGCAACAGCCATTTCAATTTGATATATCTAATAACTGATGGACACAGTAATATTTCAGGATTCAAATGAAGTTTATTGTACTAACAGAAAATGTGCAATATGCATTAAACCAAAATTTGACCGATACAAAAATTTGGGTACCCTTATCATTTTATTGATTTGAATACTCCTAACTACTTTTTACTGACTTACCGAAGCACAAAATTGGTTTTGTAACCTCATTGAGCTTTGAACTTCATAGCCAGGTGTATTCAATCATGAGAAAAGGTATTTAAGGTGGCCAATTGCAAGTTGTTCTCCTATTTGAATCTCCTCTGAAGAGTGGCATCATGGGCTCCTCAAAACAACTCTCAAATGATCTGAAAACAAAGATTGTTCAACATAGTTGTTCAGGGCAAGGATACAAAAAGTTGTCTCAGAGATTTAACCTGTCAGTTTCCACTGTGAGGAACATAGTAAGGAAATGGAAGACCACAGGGACAGTTCTTGTTAAGCCCAGAAGTGGCAGGCCAAGAAAAATATCAGAAAGGCAGTTAAGAAGAATGGTGAGAACAGTCAAGGACAATCCACAGACCACCTCCAAAGAGCTGCAGCATCATCTTGCTGCAGATGGTGTCACTGTGCATCGGTCAACAATACAGCACACTTTGCACAAGGAGAAGCTGTATGGGAGAGTGATGCGAAAGAAGCCGTTTCTGAAAGCACGCCACAAACAGAGTTGCCTGAGGTATGCAAAAGCACATTTGGACAAGCCAGCTTCATTTTGGAAGAAGGTCCTGTGGACTGATGAAACAAAGATTGAGTTGTTTGGTCATACAAAAAGGCGTTATGCATGGCGTCAAAAAAACACAGCATTCCAAGAAAAACACTTGCTACCCACTGTAAAATTTGGTGGAGGTTCCATCATGCTTTGGGGTTGTGTGGCCAATGCTGGCACCGGGAATCTTGTTAAAGTTGAGGGTCGCATGGATTCAACTCAGTATCAGCAGATTCTTGAGAATAATGTACAAGAATCAGTGACGAATTTGAAGTTACGCCGGGGATGGAAATTTCAGCAAGACAATGATCCAAAACACAGCTCCAAATCTACTCAGGCATTCATTCAGAGGAACAATTACAATGTTCTGGAATGGCCATCCCAGTCCCCAGACCTGAATATCATTGAACATCTGTGGGATAATTTGAAGCGGGCTGTCCATGCTCGGCGACCATCAAACTTAACTGAACTGGAATTGTTTTGTAAAGAGGAATGGTCAAAAATACCTTCATCCAGGATCCAGGAACTGATTAAAAGCTACAGGAAGCGACTAGAGGCTGTTATTTTTGCAAAAGGAGGATCTACTAAATATTAATGTCACTTTTCTGTTGAGGTGCCCATACTTTTGCATCGGTCAAATTTTGGTTTAATGCATACTGCACATTTTCTGTTAGTACAATAAACCTCATTTCAATCCTGAAATATTACTGTGTCCATCAGTTATTAGATATATCAAATTGAAATGGCTGTTGCAAACACCCAAATATTTAGAACTAAAAATGATTAAGATTAATAGGGGTGCCCAAACTTTTTCATATGACTGTATATAATGGGGAAATGTGAAGGTGAAAGTGATAGTGCTGAGGGGAAAACTACAGTTGTGACTGACAGGGACGGATTATAGCGACGGCGCCAAAGAGTCGCTGCTAAAGGAGCTGCACCACCACACATCACATAAACATTTAACAAACACCATACAAATATTACACAGACAGCACACATACACCAACCCACAAAGCACAACACCACACAAATGCCACAACACACCACACAAACACCAGACCACGCTAGAAACACACAACACAAACACCACCCCACAAATACCACAACACTACTCCATAAATATCACATGCACACCACCTACACACACACAAACGAACGCAAGGACCAGACACACATGCAAACAAACTGAGATGGATGCACTCTACGCACACGGACAAACAGAGCACATGCGTACTCACACACACCTACTGCACGCATGTACACTTGCACTGCGCATGCACAAACACATGGATCACATGCGCACACACACGCATACATATACATGGACCACACATGTGCATGCACACACGCATACATACACATGAATCATACGCATGCACACACACACATACACGCACGCACTGACAAAACACGTCTGGTATCCTTAGTGGCTGCTTGCACACTACAGTATTTTTCATGGGCCTCCAGGCCATGGATTTGGCGGTTCCATAGACTTTTTTGTGCACAAAGTTGTGAATTTTGCAGGCTCCATAGAATGTTTATGGAGCTGTAGCATCCACGAATGTTTATGGAGACCCATGAAAAATACTGTAGTGTGCAAGCAGCCTTACTGAGCAGCAATATTGGTCAGGCGAAAACTGCCTCATAGTAAGATTGTCATTATTGCTTACTATACAGGGAGCTTTTATCACTGAAGCTGCTGAGGTAAAGTGAAAGCTGAGCTCTGATTGGTTGCTATGGGCAACTACACAAGTCTGCCTGTGAGGTGGTTTTCATTACTGAGATGTGAACTCCTTCAGGTCATAGTAATACTTTGTGAGGGCTGCTCTGTATTTACTATTCATCCTATTACATCTCTTATCAGTGTCAGGTGAAGACTAAAGGGTCATAATACTAAGGACTGTTTTTCAAAATGCCGCCCAAAAAACGACCATCTATTGGGCAAGTTCATCCAAAAGCACACAAGATTGTGTCAAAGAGCTGAGACAAGTGAACAACGTAACTCGCGGCTTGAAAAGAAACAGATGAGACAGGCTAAATGTAAGGCAGCTGAGACATCAGAGACATTCTTCACAAGAATCGGATAAGGCAGGCTGAAGCAAGGAATATGGAAACATCTGAACAAAAGGATGAACATTCTGAAAATGACCGCATACGACATATGTAACGTGTGCAAAGATGTAGGCAGGCTGACTTGTGTTTGGAAGCATTTCACTACAACCCAATTCAAGACTATAGGTTACATCAGAAAGTCATAATTGGCAAAATGGACATAATATGCAAACATTGTCAAGCAAAGAAGTTTAACTTGGAATTTCCTGGTATGTGCTGCTCAAATGGCAAAGTCAGTTTGCCACCTTTAGATCTACCTCCTGAACCACTTATTTCATACATGTCAGGAACCACTCCTGAGTCAAAGCATTTTCTGCAAAATATTAGGAGATACAATTCATATTTCCAGATGACATCCTTTGGTACGACAGCTGGACTCCAGGAAGCAGGATTTATGCCAACTTTTAAAGTCCAGGGCCAAATATATCACAAAATCGGTTCAATGCTTCCTGTAGCAAATGAAGATCCAAAGTTTTTACAAATTTATTTTTTGGGAGACGAACAAATGCAAACTGATAGACGTTGTGAAGCTATAGTTGAGACAAAAAAAGAGATTGTGTTGAATTTGCAAAGATTTTTCCATCAGCACAATCAGTTAGTAAACCTTTTCAAAAACAGCCTTAGAAAGAATGCCACGTGATGAATATCAAGTTGTAAAAAGAGCAGACAAGACACCGTTTGGTGAGCATGAAAGGTGATTTAATTCTCCCACTGTTAACGAAGTAGCTATTGTACTGGTTGGACAGGACTTTCAAATCCGAGATATAATTATTCAGCGACGAAGCGACAATCTTCAACGTATTGCAGAAACACATAGATCATATGATGCTCTGCAATATCCGATAATATTTTGGAATGGCCAAGATGGCTATCACTTTAATCTAACACAGACTGATCCCAAGACTGCTAGGCCAACCAATAAAAAAATATCAGCTATGGACTTTTATGCCTACCAAATAATGATCAGACATGGGTCTTCTAACCACATTTTACAATGTAGGCAGCTTTTTCATCAATTTATAGTTGATATGTATGCCAAGGTGGAAAGTGAGCGTCTTTTGTACATATGATTGAACCAACAAAAACTTAGAGTGGATGAATACATTCATTTAAGGGATACTGTTGCTAATGATGGCAACGTGGCTGACATTGGGCGTATGTTTATTTTACTGGCTACATTTACTGGAAGTCCCAGACATATGCATGAGTATGCTAAGGACGCCATGACATATGTTTGGATATATGGTCGTCCTGATTTGTTTATTACAGTTACATGTAATACAACTTGGCCAGAGATAAAGGAAGAGCTTCTGAATGGTCAGGGCCCCTCTGATCGACATGATTTAATAGCAAGGGTTTTTAAACAAAAACTGATCAAGCTCATGGACGTAATTACAAAGTGTTACATTTTTGTCAGTTTTCCAGCTAGAGAATCCAAAATGTACATCTGATGAGATTATGCTGTATCAGATGGGAAGGTATATAAGTAGTAATGAAGCCGTATGGCGATTACTAAATTTTCCCATCCATGAAAGACATCCGACTGTAGTTCATCTCAGTGCCCATCTTGAAAATGGACAACGAGTTTATTTTATTCCCAAGAATGCAGAGGAAAGAGCTGCTCAACCACCCAATACAACATTGACAGCTTTCTTTCTCCTATGTCAAGCAGATCCATTTGCAAGGACTTTATTTTATTCAGATGTTCCAAAATATTATACATGGAATAAAAAGAGAAAAGTATTTTGCAAGAGGAAACAAGGTGCAAGGGTTCCAGGATGGGACGAACGTTCCAGTGATGCTCTTGGACGTGTGTATACAGTGCATCCAAACAATGCAGAGTGTTACTACCTCCGATTACTGCCTCACACTGTCTGTGGGCCAACTTCTTTCACAGATTTGAAAATAGTTGATGGAGAGCTGTGTCAAACTTACAGGGAAGCATGCCAAAAGCGTAGTCTGATCGAAGACGATCAACACTGGGACATAACATTGCAAGAAGCATCTGTCACTCGCTTTCGACCTCAACTAAGAGACCTGATCGCTATAATAATTACAACCTGCGCACCTTCCAATCCCTGCGCGCCTTGGGACAAATACAAAGAATATCTTAGTGAAGATATTCTTAGAGTGCAAAGGAGAGTTAATCCAGACTTAGACTTAAATTTCACTGCTGACATATTCAACAAAGACCTCTTGATGTTAGAAGAAAGGTGCATATCTATCAATAGTAAAACTCTAATAGAATTAGGTTTACCAGCACCAAATTGATCAGACTTTTTTATTATGAACAGAGATATTCTGCAAGAAAAAAAGCTATGATTTGGAAAAATGTAAAGAATTTGTCATATTAAATAAGCCTCTTTTGGTTGATGACCAAAGATCGGCCTATATGGAAATTATAGTTCAGATTTCCAGTGGAAATGGAGGACTATTTTTCCTAGATGCACCAGTAGGTACTGGTAAAACATTTTTAATTAATATGCTGCTTGCAGAAATTCGCTCAAACAATGACATTGCCTTGGCTGTTGCATCATCTAGGATTGCGGTCACTCTTTTAGATGTAGGGCGCACGGCTCATTCAGCACTAGGATTGCACTTTAATATAGCGCTGTCAGAAACTCCTGTCTGTAATATCCCTAAGGGCTCTGGGAAAGCTAAGGTATTACAAACTTGCAAAGAAATTGTTTGGGATGAATGTACCATGGAAAGCAGTCGAGGCCCTTGATCGCACCTTGAAAGATCTGCGGAGAACCGATTGTTTAATGGGGGGAATTGTTGTAATCTTTGCAGGTGACTTCTGCCAGATGTTACCTATTCTTAAGGGAGCAACACCAGTGGATTAGCTGAATGCCTGTCTAAAATCTTCTTATCTGTGGATACATGTTCAGAAGCAAACTCTTACTACTAATATGCGGGTTCATTTGATGGGAAATACAACTGGGCACAAATTTACACACCAGCTACTATACCTTGGAAATGACAGGTTCCCTACTGATTCCACTACTGGTCTCATTTCCTATTCAGAACATTTTTGTGAAAATACATCTTCGGTAATGGAACTTATTGACCAATTTTTCCCTGATATTTGGAACAATTTTAACAATCATCAGTGGCTTTGTGAACGTGCAATCCTAGCGCCTAAAAATGATAGTGTCAGCTCCATAAATCTACAAATTCAGGAAAGGCTGCCTGGTCTAGCGACCACATACTTGTCCATTGATTCAGTCATGGAGAGTGAACAAGCCGTAATGTATCCATTGGAGTTCCTGAATTCTTTGGAGCCTCCTGGAATGCCACCGGATAAGCTCACTTTAAAAATAGAAGCCACCTTGACCCACCAAAAATGTGTAACGGCACAAGATTGTGCATTAAAAGTCTCATGCCCAATGTTATTGAAGCCACTGTTCTTATGGGAAACTCTAAGGGAGCAAATGTTTTCATTCCGCGTATTCCTTTGCTACCAAGCGACATGCCCTTCAATTTTAAGCGTCTGCAGTTCCCAATCCGACTTGCATTTGCTATGACCATAAACAAAGCACAAGGTCAATCACTTAAAGTAGCCGGCATTAATTTGGAGAGCCCGTGTTTTTCACATGGACAGTTGTACGTTGCTTGCTCTAGAGTGGGTAACCCCAAAAATCTTTTCATATATGCACCTGAAGGTAAAACCAGAAACATTGTTTACCAAAAAGCACTACAATAGATAGTTGTTTAACCAATTTTACTCTTTTGTCTGTGAACTACTTATAGATTACACTGGAGGGAGGGGGGAAGGGTTACACTATGTTGTTAATTGGGTGTAAATGTTTTACATGTTTGTGTACGGTGCATAAATTTTAATTTTTGTAAAAAAATAGTTTAAAAAATAGTTGTAATAGTTTATACTACATAATATGTATTGAATATGTAAAATCAATAAAAATGTTGAAATAAAAAAAAAAAGTTGTTCACATCAATATTATGACAAATAAGTAAAATGCGAAAATAATAAGAAAAATTTCAAGTGGAAAAAAAGATTTATTGTAGCACTCTGAAAATATCAATTTCAGTATGACACTGAAAATTTTACTTTAGCTAGCATAACCAACAATTTAACATATTTTCCGCGAGCGAAGCCGCGGGTATTCTACTAGTACTATTATACAGCATATAATAAGTGGAGGCCTAGGGTAGGTGAGGGAAAATAACACTTATATTCAACTTGTCTCCCCTCTTCTGGGTGTCCAGAGGTTCCCCAGTGTCCTCTTCAGGCCTCTTCCAGCTTGAGGCCTGTGATTGGGCCATAGTGGTCACATGGAGCACACCAAGCGTCATGACATAATGTGACCTCTGAGGCACAATTACAGACCTCAGCAGTGACCCCAGGCCACGTGATGTCAGGAGGCCTGAAAAGGACACTGGGAACCGTGCAGCTATAGCTATGATGCCCATAAGAGGTGAAGCATGGTGGGCCTTCACTTATATGATGGGATCTGATGAGATCCCATAGTTTAATATTACAAATCAGAGAGCTGAATCTCACAAATATTCACAAAATAAATCTCATGAAGTTCACCCATCTTTATGGGGCAGATTATTAGGTCTCTCGCCCCTGCCACTTTCTGCTAAATATTCATATGACCATGCTGGAACTGCAAAGGGCCTTTCCTATGGCAATCCTACTCCTGCCCCTAGATATTGTTCTCATACTGATCCATCTGCTGGCCCAGGGCCGGTTCCAGGTTTGTGCGGGCCCTTTGGCGACAGAGCCCCAGTGGGCCCCTTTTGGAGTAACTCATGCACACCGCAGCAAAAATACAATTGAAATTGGGTTTTGCTGAGGTAGACCTACTGGAGTGGAGTGTAATACAGTCCATTCCATACAAGTAGATACAACCTGTTCAGACATCGGAAAGTAAAGAGGAATTTGAGGTGGACATCTGCCTCAGATTCTTCTTTATTCTCTGCCCCCGGATCACGGTGCAGAACATCAGCATTCTTATGCGGCTTTCCATCGCTGATTAGGCCCAAATGAATGAATCTAACCAGTGGGGAGTCTCAAGCCGCAGCCACTGAATCAGCTACAGAATCTGCGGCAAGATCCAGTAGGACACCTTTTTTTTCCCGCTTCCTGCTCCAATTAGTTTCAATAGGAGGCAGAATGAGGGAGGAATCTGCTGCTGATTTAGGTGCGAAATCCGATGCAAATCGGTGAACAGGGCCTGATACTGTTAATAGTGCAACTCCATAGTGGCCCCCACACAGTATCATATGCTCCACAGTGGCCCCCACACAGTATCATATGCTCCACAGTGATCCCCACACAGTATTACATACTCCACAGTGACCCCCACACAGTATTATATGCTCCACAGTGGCCCCCACACAGTATCATATGCTCCATAGTGGCCCCCACACAGTATCATATGCTCCACAGTGGCCCCCACACAGTATTACATACTCCACAGTGACCCCACACAGTATTATATGCTCCACAGTGGCCCCCACACAGTATTATATGCTCCACAGTGGCCCCCACACAGTATTATATGCTGCACAGTGGCCCCCACACAGTATTACATTCTCCACAGTGGCCCCCACACAGTATCATATGCTCCACAGTGGCCCCCACACAGTATTATGTGCTCCCAAGAGCCCCCCTCTGAGCCTGTGCTATTATTATACTCTGACGTCACCTGTGATTGGGCCTCAGCGGTAACCTGGGGCGTGATGACGTCATTACCTCAGTCACCGGCCGGAAGAGCTCTGAAGAGGATGCTGAGCACAGGACAGGTGAGTATAAGTATTTTTTTTTATTTTCAGTCACCTCCCTGGGCTGGCATCTATTGCAAAGGGGCCCAGCGATCGCCAGGCCCCTTTCCATTAGCAATATGTATACAGGTCGGGGAACCAGGCTTTCCCGAATCGCTATCATGGTGGTCCGGGGCCCCGGCCATTTACAGCTGGCCACGGGCCCCATACCCCATACTGTTATGCCACTGCTGAGTGGGCCCCCTCAGAAGCTTGGGGCCTCAGCACTTGCCCAGGTAAGACGGGTGCTTCTCTTGCTACACCATGGCTTTTTGTAAAGTCAGAATTCCCTGTTTTATGAACTTTTGTTTGGTTGCATGCATGTAAGTGGTGCAAAAAAGGACCATGGGTCAAAGGTGCACCACAACTATCCCATCCACACCACTTTTCTGGCTTAGAGGGCATAGTAGAGGGCTGATGTACAAACTGAGTTTTCCCAACTGGACTGCCCCATGTGCATGGGTTCTTACACAGTAAATTTATGTGTATAATCTAAAAAAAAAGCCTAGCATTAATGGGTTTTTTTGTCTTTTAACACGTGAACAGACATTTTTTCCTATAGAGTATACATTGTCAATTGTACACACTGCCCGCCCAGCTCAGTAACAATGAATGCCTACACACAACTGCTGGTGCCATCCTTACTTTAACCTTGAACAGCCTGCCTGACTTAACAAGCTGTCCCAGCAGTTTAGAAGCACAATGAGTGCTTCTATCATTACTGATGGAGAGGCTCAATGGTGTTACAAGTACCCTGGAAAGCAAGTTCTGAGTAAGCATTTATTACTTTCTGAGCTGCCGCCTCTCTTCATCTGTGCTCCGTGTAATGAATTCTTACTTCACAACAAACCTCATAGCAGAGAAGGAGCACAGCAGTGCATAATGAATCCATTCACCACTCACTCCCTGGACATTATACTGCATGTGGTGCACTGAGGGGACAATTATGCTGTGTGTAGGGGCGTTGGGAGGACCATTATACTATGTGCAGGGACCCTGAGGGGGACATTACATTGTGTGTGTGTGTACTGAGGGGACCATTTCACGGTTTGTGGGGGTACTGAGGAGACCACTATCTAGTATGTGGGGACACCGAGGGTCCATTTTAATGTGTGTGGGGCACTCAGGGGGCCATTATACTATGTGAGGGGCACTAAGGGTACTTTGTACTGTTTGTGGAGACCTTTATAGAGCCAATAAGAGGGCATTATATTATGGTGAGCACTAAAAACAATCGAGATGGTCCCAGAAAATGGGTGTCCTCCCGGACTCCCAGAAAAGTGGGCAAATCTCCTGAGTCTGGTGGAATGCTTCCATACCCATTAGGCTCTTGGCCATTTTATATGTTTAGGGTGGCACAATATGTGGCAATCATGTCCTGAAAAAAGGGCATGGCTGACACATTGTGTGCCTGCATTACATAAAGAAGTGTGACACACACAAAAGGGGTCAATATCACCTCAAAAAATGTTACTCCCTTTTTCACATAAAAGTAAGACCGTATGATGGACATCATGTGATGGGTTTCATGCTCTCCAACACCATCTTCCACCACAAACCTCATTGCCATGGTTACATTGTGGTGTCCATCACTTTGATGGGAAGAATAGTGCTGCATATTGAGCTATTCTTTCCAATCAAATATGATGTGGGACACATGTTCTAATGGAGTGATTGTGTGCCATTTCAGAGATGTGTTCCCTGCAGTGTGTTGTTCAGTTGGGTTTCCTGTTCTGTACATAGTGCATAGTTGCATGCATGTGAAAAAAGTAAGGGGTGTTATTACTTTGTGGCTCTTCTCGGCAGGATCTTCCAGATAAGTTGTTATTTAGCCAGTACACCAGTCCCACATCATCAGGTTATGAACTATGTTAAACTGGTGGCATGGGCCAAAATGGTGACTGATGCTAGAAGAGAGGCACTTGTTGCAATGCTGGTGCCCATTCCATATCAAAGAATCGGAGATTTGAAAACAGCCATTCATTACTCTGTTTACATATACTGTACTATGCACAGGGATCTGCTATGTGGATACATGTTGGAGTGCTGTGCTTTAAAAGTAAGGAACAAAATAAGGAAAAAAAAGAAAGATTTTTTTATTATACAACTCACAAAAAAAAAAAAAAAAAAATAACGTGCCCAGATACAAATTGCGGAGAAACTTGCCATACAGTTACATCTCAGACATATATGTAAATGATTACAAGTGTTGTGTGATCACACAAAGGATCTTGCCACAGGAGGGTGTAAAAGTGCTTCCCCTGCACTATAAAAAAACTCTCAGTGGCTACTTTTGGGTAGCGTACCGCCTGGTGAAAGATCAATGACTGATAGACATGCCTCTACAGCACACTCAAAGTCATTTTTCCCAGTTGAGAGATTTTGAGAGGGGGTGAATCACTGAACTGAGAAAAGCATGATGGTTGTTTTGATGAATTTCCTGCCATATAGCCACATTCTGATCTAGCTGTTAGGATTTGTTGGGAGCAGTGGTTATGTGACAGCATGTGCACATCATAAGCAGAGGACCACTATTTTAAGTAAAACTTAACTTTTAATAGAATACATGATAAATAAATCAATTTATAACAAAACAACAGTAATCATAGTGCACATGTTCAACCGTGCTCAAAGATAAAAAAGGAACGGCCTTACCCGAACCTATTGAGAGGCCATGGGAATCTGATGGGACTTGATGTTGAGGGTTGATTTCTTACCCTTACTGTCCATACATTCCCAATTGACTCCTGCCCTTACAAGGACAGTCCCCAGAAGCTATCCCTATAATTTCCCTATTACGTACAACTCCTTCTTCCAATGCATTTCATATGAGAGGGCAGTCATGAGGGGATTGGTGATGTCTGCCCAGTGGAGGTTAAATTCCAGTCAGCAGCTCCTTCTATTTATTAAAGCAATGAAGGGATAGCTCATCCCTGTGTGCAGGGGAGCTGCTCTGTCAGAGGTGGTCCTGTAACATGAAGTCCCATGAGGTTCGGGTAAAGCTGTTCCTTTTTTATCTTTGAGCATGGTTGAACATGTGCACCATGATTACTGTTGTCTTGTTATAAATTGATTAATTTATCATATATTCTATTAAAAGTTAAGTTTTACTTAATTTAGTGGTCCTCTGCTTATGATATTGCAATTTTGGATCATTGTTGTAATCCACCAATTTAGTTAGTATTCGCTTTGTTGGACAGCATGCATATATAAGAAACACACTCCAGACGGCTCAGACAGACCACAAGCAGAGAAGAACACTTGATCCACTGACTAGCATAAGCAGTTCGCACAGTTTCCTTCTCCAACATCCTGACAGAAGTGACACTTCTATTACACACTCCTTTCTCTGCCCATACCATTTACAGGCACTTAGCAGAAGGAAATTTGGTGCCACAGCACCCATTATATCTACTGCCATTGAATACCAGCCACCTTCATCTTGGTGTCATTAACAAGAAATGTAAACTACTTCAGACTGCAACCTTATGACCTTTAGTGATGAATTCAGATTCTGTTTGACATCTGACAGTGATGGGGTTTGAGTACGAGTGCTTTCTGGTCAGCACTTCAAACCTGCCTTTGCAGAGAAGCAACACACTACCCAGCTGCTGGTTTGATATTCTGGGAAGCCAGTAGTGATACAATGGGCACTGAGCTCAGCAATATTTGCAGGACATCCTGAGGCCACATGTGTTGACTCTCGTCGGGCTTTGAAATAGCATGTTTCAGTAAGATAATGCTCACCCACGCACAGCAAGGGATTCTCAGGAATGTCTCCGCCAAATTGCAACACATTCTTGGCCTGCATGGTTGTCAGATGTAATGCCAATCTCTCATTAATGGAACCAGCTGGGAAGCCAGTTTTGGCAGCCTATGAGTGTGCAGGATGTACAGGCCCAGCTGCAACACCTGTGGGCGAACGTGTAGCAGAATACCATACGGGACCTGTATGCCTCCAGTCCCAACCATATCTTATTTTGTATTCAGACTAGACGTGGCCCAACAGAGTACTAGAGCCTCCTTTATCCAAAAAACGTATCCTATCGCTCTAATATTTTGATCACTTATATATATCATAACATCCACACGTAGAAAGTTTCATTCATTTCCAACAACTCCTTCATGGTGTTACTTTTTTGTCAATGAGTCAATATTCATTTGTATATGTTTATTGAGACTTCTTCTGTTGTATGCACTTATATTTCAAATAAAATATTTTATACATTTATGATTTTATTATAAAATTCACTCTATTGAAATGTATGCTACTACTTTATGTGTATTTTTTGCATGATAATAACATATGAATAATACGAAGATACCATATTGTCAATGCATTTGACCGTAAAATCCATGTAAATGTATTACATCACACTGAGAAGCTAATTGTACTGCTTTGTGTGATGGCTAATGATCCCTCAGCTCATCTTATCCTCTTGATGTTCATTAATATCTTCCTTACTGCAAACAAGGGATAGAGAAAGAGAATCTGTAATTTACTTAAGTTTTGAAACTTCGGCATCTCTGCTGGGAGATATTATCTTGTGTTCTAATTAGGGAAGAATTAGCAAGAGGTTTAATTAATGTTCTAAGAAAACAGATTAGGTTTAGTCAAAGAAAATTGTCATGAGAAATACAGTATCTGCAATGATACACTGGCCATTGCTTAACATGAAAGAATGATGCAATGTATTGCATTGCAAGCTAATGATAGACATACAATTGTAGTCCTATGAACAGTAAAATTCTTACTGGACTTGGCTTGTATTTAATATATTTTCTATGCAACTATAGAATCATAAGTTATTCACTGGTATTTGTCACCAGTGACTGAAGTACATTTTAAAGAGTTGTCCTGAAAAAGATATGTTTTTTCCCCCCAAAACAGTGTCACGTCTGTTCACAGACTAGTATTGCAGCTTATCCCTTTTCAAGTGAATAGATCTGAACTGTAATACCATACACATCCTATGAACACACTTTTCAAGATAGCAAGCCCTTTTTTTCCAAATCCAGGGAACCTCTATAAATATCAAAATAAAATGTTATTATTTTCATATCTGCCCATGTACGAAATGCAGTACCCTTTCTAACATAGCACAGTGGGAAGATTTAGTATGAAAATCTTTAGACAGGACTAGATTTTGTCCTGTCTAAAAAGGCTTGGGCAAATGGGGAGTAATTGCAGCTGGTTAGCTGCCACAAACTCACCGACAGTTAAGGCTGGATTTACATCTGCGTCGGAGTTTCTATTCGGAGACTCTGTCACAGTGTCCTTTGAAAATCGCTTGATGATAAAAGTCCTGCAAGTCCAACTTTTTCGTCTAATGGTTTCAATAAAAAAAAATGGGCACCCATCGTGCCCCATTATATTCAAAGGGTTCTGTTGGCTTCCATTCATGCCCGCTGTTTTAGTGGTCCATTTGTTCATTGTTCTATATCAGTATCTTTTCAATATCAGGTGTTTTTTTGCTGAGGCTGACCTGCAGATTTCTCTGTAGTCCTCCTGTGGATGTCAAAGGCTGAAATATATGGGTTAAATCAACAACAATAATTGACATGCTGTGGCTTTAAAACTGACTATTTATAACAGTGAATTGGGCCGTGGAGACAGGAGTGGCACACGGATGTCAAACATGTGCCATCCAATCACAGTCAGGCTAAACACAAGGTCATGTGCATGTAGCCTCAAGGTGTTTTCCAGGCCCCCCAGGCTTTTTCATATTGATGGCCTATAGCAGTGATGGCGAACCTTTTAGAGACTGAGTGCCCAAACTGCTACCCACAACCCACTAATTTATCGCAAAATACCAACACGGCAATTTAACCTTAATGCTGTGTGGATCCCCAATTGCGGGACCCGCAAAATAAGGTTGTGTGAATGGGGTTTTACAGCGCTTTCAATGATACAAAACAACTTTGTACTGCATTTGGTATACTTTTGAACAATTAATGTTCACTATTTACATCACACAGGATCTGTTTTACAGTGACCCTGCAATCTTATTATGGCCTGTAATAATATCACGTCTGATATAAAACAGAGACTGTGTGATATAAATAGTGAAGGGCTCCCACGTGGTACAATGTGCTCCACAGTGGCCTCCAGATGGTACAATGTGCTCCACAGTGGCCCCACACATTATACTATGTTCCTCAGTGGAACAGAAGAGCAGGTAATTAGTGTCCTCCTTCTATCACTGCAGGCGCTGATGAACTACATCATCGCGCCTGTGTTGGGGCAGAGGTCATACTCTGCTGTCAGTGTACAGTCATGGCCAAAAGTTTTGAGAATGATACAAATATTAATTTTTACAAAGTCTACTGCTTCAGTTTTTCTAATGGCAATTTGCATATACTCCAGAATGTTATAAAGAGTGATCAGCTTAACAGCAATTACTTGCAAAGTCAATATTTGCCTAGAAAATGAACTTTATCCCCCAAAACACATTTCAACATCATTGCAGCCCTGCCTTAAAAGGACCACCTAACATCGTTTCAGTGATTGCTCCATTAACACAGGTGTGGGTGTTGATGAGGACAGGGCTGGAGATCAATCTGTCATGATTAAGTAAGAATGACACCACTGGACACTTTAAAAGGAGGCTGGTGCTTGCCATCATTGTTTCTCTTCTGTTAACCATGGTTATCTCTAAAGAAACACGTGCAGTCATCATTGCACTGCACAAAAATGGCCTAACTGGGAAGAGTATTGCAGCTAGAAAGATTGCACCTCAGTCAACAATCTATTGCATCATGAAGAACTTCAAGGAGAGAGGTTCCATTGGTGCCAAAAAGGCTCCAGGGCGCCCAAGAAAGACCAGCAAGAGGCAGGACCGTCTCTTAAAAGTGTTTCAGCTGCGGGATCGGGCTACCAGCAGTGCAGAGCTTGCTGAGGAATGGCAGCAGGCAGGTGTGAGTGCATCTGCACGCACTGTGAGGCGGAGACTCTTGGAGCAAGGCCTGGTCTCAAGGAAGGCAGCAAAGAAGCCACTTCTCTCCAGAAAAAACATCAGGGACAGACTGATATTCTGCAAAAGGTACAGGGAGTGGACTGCTGAGGACTGGGGTAAAGTCATTTTCTCTGATGAATCCCCTTTTCGATTGTTTGGAACATCTGGAAAACAGCTTATTCGGAGAAGAAGAGGTGAGCGCTACCACCAGTCTTGTCTCATGCCAACTGTAAAGCATCCTGAAACCATTCATGTGTGGGGTTGCTTCTCAACCAAGGGAATCGGCTCTCTCACAGTCTTGCCTAAAAACACAGCCATGAATAAAGAATGGTACCAGAATGTCCTCCGAGAGCAACTTCTCCCAACTGTCCAAGAGCAGTTTGGCGCTCAACAATGCCTTTTCCAGCATGATGGAGCACCTTGCCATAAAGCAAAGGTGATAATTAAATGGCTCAGGGAACAAAACATAGAGATTTTGGGTCCATGGCCTGGAAACTCCCCAGATCTTAATCCCATTGAGAACTTGTTGTCAATCATCAAGAGACGGGTGGACAAACAAAAACCAACAAATTCAGACAAAATTAAAGCATTGATTCTGCAAGAATGGACTGCTATCAGTCAGGATTTGGTCCAGAAGTTGATTGAGAGCATGCCAGGGAGAATTGCAGAGGTCCTGAAGAAGAAGGGTCAACACTGCAAATATTGACTTGCTGCATTAACTCATTCTAACTGTCAATATAAGCTTCTGTTACTCATAATATGAATGCAATTATATTTCTGTATGTGATAAAAACATCTGACAAACACACATAAAAACCAGAGGGCAGCAGATCATGTGAAAATATAATATTTGTGTCATTCTCAAAACTTTTGGCCATGACTGTAAGCCACGGACTTGCAGCCTACACTGACAGTTTTCAACTGTATGTGCATTTGCACATACAGCTGAAAGAAGCGCTGGATTGGGCAACGGCACACATGCCAACAGAGAGGGATCTGAGTGCCCCCTCTGGCACAAGTGCCATAGGTTTGCCAACACGGACCTATAGGATACACAGTGTAGGATACACCTTGTGGTAAAATGTTATATTTAGTTGTTGTACTGACGTTTTACATGTTTTATATAGTTTTATAGTGCATATTGGACATTTCTACCTTCAGCCTGGCTCCTGAAGAATTATTCAGCCATTTCTATGTGCTGTGTAAATAGGATTGACATTTGCTCTGTGGTTTCTAGAAGGTGGAAGTAGTTAGCTGCTACTTAGCAACCTCAACCTTAGTCAATTTGGGTCTGTTACAGTTAGTATTTAGTTACATAGTAGATGAGGTTGGATGAAGACATCAGTCTATCAAGTCCAACCTATAACCCTACAGTCCCCTACAGTATTGATCCAGAGGAAGGCAAAAAACCCCATGAGGCTTATGTCAATTGCTCCATTTCATGGGAAAAAAATTCCTTCCCGACTCCAATCTGGCAATCAGTATAAAACCCTGGATCAACATCCCCTTAAAATCTAGAACCCATAACCCGTAATGTTGTTCTGTTCGAGAAGGCATCCAGGCCCTCTTTGAACTTGTTCAATGAATCCACCATCACCACTTCCTGGGGCAGAGAGTTCCATAGCCTTGTTGTTCTTACTGTAAAGAATCCTCTTCTATGTTGCTGGTGAAACTTTCTCTCCTCCAGTCGTAGAGGATGTCCCCTTGTCACTGTCACTGGCCTAGGGTTAAAAAGATCAATAGAAAGTTCTTTGTGCTGTCCCTTCATGTATTTGTACATTGTTATTAGATCTCCCCGCAGACATCTTTTCTCTAAACTGAATAACTCTAAATTTGTTAATCTATCGTTGTACTCCAATCCACCCATTCCCCTAATAATTTTGGTTGCACTTCTTTGCACTCTTTCTAGTTGGATTATGTCTTTCTTGTATACTGGGGCCCAGAATTGTGCACAATAGTCTAAGTGTGGCCATACCAGTGATTTATATAGAGGCACAACTATGTTCTTGTCATGAAAATCTATACCTCTTTTGATGCATGCCATAATTTTATTTGCCTTGGCATCAGCTGGCACTGGTCACTAAAGGTAAGCTTACTGTCCACCACAATCCCCAAGTCTTTTTCATTGGCAGTCTTACCCAGTAATTTACTATTAACTACATAATCATACATTTTATTTTGTCGTCCAAAATGCATAACCTTACATTTGTCAATATTAAACTTCTTTTGCCAAGTCTCGGCCCATGCTTCCAGCTTCCTTAGATCCCCTTGTAATATTCTATTATCCTCCTCATTTTTGATTACCTTACAAAGTTTAGTATCATCTAAAAATATGGACACCCTACTTTGCAAACCATCTACCAGGTCATTAATAAAGATATTAAAAAGGAGAGGGCCAAATATTAAACAGGAGAGGGCCCTCTTTCCATTTCTATGCTATCTTGCCCTCTACATGACTGGTGACTGTGACCCAGTCTGAATATTTACCATTAATAAGCACCCTCTGTTTCCTATCAGTGAGCCAGTTGCGAACCCAAATGCATATGTTTTCCCCCAGTCCCAACATTCTCATTTTGCATACCAACCTTTTATGTGATACAGTATCAAAAGCCTTTGAAAAGTCCAGATACACCACGTCCACTGCATTACCCATGTCCAGTCTTGAACTGACCTCTTCATAGAAGCTGATCAGATTAGTCTTACAGGACCGATTCCTCATAAACCCATGCTGATTGGGTGTTATAAGATTAGCATCTCTTAGAAAGCTCTCAAATATCTTACCCACCACAGAAGTCAAACTTACTGGCCTATAGTTTCCAGGCTCACTTTTAGACCTCTTTTTGAAAATTGGCACCACATTTGCTATGCGCCAATCAAGTGGAACAGACCCAGTCATTACTGAATCCTTAAATATTAGATATAAGGGTCTGTCTATCACCGTGCATAAGTCCCTCAGAACTCGGGGGTGTATGCCATCTGGACCTGGCGATTTCTCTATTTTAGCGTTTTGAAGGCGGCACCGTCCTTTCTCCTGGGTTAAACAGGTGACATTTAATGGAGAGTTAACATTACCCCTAATCAGGTTGCTGGCCATTGGATTTTCTTGTGTAAACACCGTAGAGAAGAAGGCATTTAATAGTTGTGCTTTTTCCTCATCCTCCTCCACCATTACACCCTGATCATTTTTGAGAGGGCACACATTGTCAGTTTTTATTCTCTTGTTGTTCATGTAATTGAAGAATAATTTTGGACTATTTTTACTTTCCTTGGCAATTTTTCTCTCATCCTCGATCTTCGCCTCCTTTATTTGTCTTTTACACAATTTATTTTTCTATTTATAGTTTTTTAATGCTGTGTCACTACTTTCTTTTCAATGCTTCCTTTTTATCCCTCATTGCACTCCTTACCGTTTTAGTTAGCCATATTGGCATTCTATGATTTCTGGCCCACTTATTTCCATAAGGCATATGTTTTTTAGTGGTCCTATTTAGAAGGCTTTTGAAAATGTTCCATTTTGTTTGTGTTCTGGTCACTTTGAGGACATTGTCCCAGTTTATGCTGCTAAGCTTCTCTTTCAGCTGGTTAAAATTTCTGAAAATACTACCTCGGAGGTCCTTGCCTTCATCTTTCTCCCTAGATCCCTGAAATCATTTTTAAGGACCTTCCACCAACCGCTAGCTTTGTCATTTGTGCCAACGTGCACCATGACCACTGGATCCACACCAGCCCCACCCAGTAATCTATCAATCAGACCCGCAATGTGTCGAATTCGAGCGCCAGGAAGGCAACACACCGCACGACGATCCCTGTCTTTGTGACAGATTTCCCTGTCTGTTCCCCTAATAATTGAATCCCCCACTACCAGCACCTGTCTAGGCTTGTCTGCACTCCTATCCCCCTTCTTACTGGAGCAGACATTCCCATGGCGGTCAGAGGAAGTGTCTTGCTGCAGCAGTGTTACCCCGGTACTAACATCCCCCTCATCTGCCAATTTAGCAAACTTGTTGGGGTGTACCAGTTCAGGACTAACCTCTCTGGCACTCTTCCCTCTACTCCGCTGCTTTCTGTCACCCAGCTAGCTGCCTCATGTTCCTGCACCCTCTGCACTTACCCCAGCGAGTTCCTGCTCTGTGAGCAACAAACTCCTTTCCAAGTTATCAACGGATCTCAGTCTTGCAATTTGCTCATTTAGATCCATGATCTGGGCTTCCAAATGCGCAACGTGCTTACATCTTGCACAGCAGTATGCCCCCTCAAGCGGCTCTTCAAGCAGAGAATACATGCTGCAAGATGTACACTGGATCACATTGGTATGCATGGAGCACATCTTGCCTTAGTTAGCAGCAGACAGGTGTAGAGCAGCTTCAGCTCTTTGGTTAGTTAGTTGTAGTTAGGCCAAGACAGACTGTTCCACACCATCGGACCTCACAAATCAGAGAGTTAACCCTCATTTGCTGAGAGAACATTACCATGCTTAATAGTGAGGAAATCTGATATCCATATCAGAAACATACCTTGCATCTTCCCAAAATGGCTGAAACAGAGGACCATGTCCAGAGTTCACCTCATATTTGCCACAATGAAAAGAGACAGAGTACTAGAGGAGAGAGTGAAGGCGCCACTGCCATCCATGTTTGTAGAGTGGATACTGTGAATAAAGGGGTTTTCCAGTTCTTTTTTTTATTGATGACCTATTTTCAGCATAGCTCATTAATAAGAGTTCAGTGAGCTCAAACACCCGGTGATCACCCTAGGTGACCAGCTGTTTCTCTTGCAAGCGCATCTTCAGATGGTAATGAAATGTAAACAGTGAAGATGTTATGGAAGTGTGCCACCCCTGGACCTGTAGAAGGATTTAGCGTTATAGTAGATGCCTTCTTGGGCCACCACCTCGGCATCATCTCCACCGTGCTAACCCAGGGACATTGCAACAGGATAGGTCATCCTTTTCTGACAAGTGGGGGCCTGACATCCAAATTCCACACCAACCAGCTGATCCAGCTGCCTACAGGTTCTTAAAGCTATACAGTGATGGATGGAACCAGAAGCAACTCTGCTCCTAGTAATTGGAGTAACCAGGTGTAATCACTATATGTAAAATCTCTTATATATAACAAGAAGTTTCTGTCTGTCTGGTTTTTTTTTTTATTGTTTATTTATATAGCACCATTAATTCCATGGTGCTTTACATTTCTTGGATTTACATACGGTACACCAGATATACAAAACAGATAATGCTAACAGAGACCAACTGGCACAGTGGGATAGAGGGTCCTGCCCACAAGGGCTTACAATCTATGAGGGAAGAGGGATATAGACAGACGGTGAGGGTAGAGGCTGTTCAGGTGGTGGTGTGGTGACAGTAGTGTTATTGGAGGTTGTAGGCCTTCCTGAATAGGTGGGTCTTCAGGGCCTTCTTGAAGCTTGTGATTGTGGGGGTCAGTCTTATGCGACTTGGTAATGAGTTCCAGAGCATGGGGGATGCACGGGAGAAGTCTTGGAGACGTTTGTGTGATGAGCGGATAAAAGCAGAGCGGAGTAGGACGTCTTTGGAGGATCGGAGGTTACGTGCGAGCAGGCAGTGGGAGATTAGGTCGGAGATATATGGAGGGGACAGGTTGTGGATGGCTTTGTATGCCAGCATTAGTAATTTGAACTCTATTCGCTTGGCAACGGGTAGGCAGTGAAGGGATTGGCAGAGGGGGGAGGCCGATTAAGAACGGGGGGAGAAGTGTATTAGGCAAGCAGCACAGTTTAAGGTGGACTGGAGGGAGGCGAGGGTGTTAGCTTGGAGGCCATGGAGAAGGGTGTTACAGTAGTCTAAGTGGGAGATTATGAGGGCATAGACTAGCATCTTTGAGTTTCAGGCGTGAGGAAGGAGCGGATTCGATGGATGTTCTTGAGATGGAGGCGGCAGGAGGTGCTGAGGGTTTGAATATGCGGCTTGAAGGATAGGTCAGAGTCTAAGGTTATCCCAAAGCAGCGGGCCTGTGGGACTGGGGTGAGAGTGGTTGAATTAATTTTGATAGATGGGTCAGGTAGGGGGGTCGTGCGTTGAGGGATGAAGATTATGAACTCCGTTTTCTCCATGTTGAGTTTGAGAAAGCGGGGAGGAGAGAAAGGAGGCTACGGCTGCTAGACATTCTGGGACTCTGGACAACAGAGAGGTAATGTCTGGTCCAGAGAGATAAATTTGGGTGTCGTCAGCATAGCAATGGTAATGGAAACCATGGGATTCTATGAGTTGGCCAAGGCCTAGGGTGTAGATTGAGAATAGGAGGGGAGCCTTGGGGGACACCTACAGAAACAGGGCGTGGTGAGGAGGTGGTATGCGATTGGGAGACGCTGAATGTGTGGTTGGTGAGATATGAGGAGATCCAGGAAAGGGCCAGGTCTGAGATGCCAAGGGATGAGAGAGTCAACTGTGTCAAAGGCAGAGGAGAGGTCAAGGAGGAGGACAGAATAGTGACGTTTGGCTTTGGCAGTTAGAAGGTCGTTAGTGACCTTGGTTAGGGAAGTTTCTGTGGAGTGATAGGGTCTGAAGCCTGACTGTAGTCTGTCAAAGAGCATATTGGATGAGAGATAGGAGGACAGTTCGGAGTGGACGTGTTGCTCCAGTAATTTGTCTGTTCTTTATGTGCAACCAAACGACTGGACTGATCCTCACCAAATTTGGCACACAGGTACATCAGGTGTCTGGGAAGATTTTAGACTGCATCTCAGCTCTCTAGGACGTACCATTCCTGAGATACAGAATTCCCAAAAAATGACCTGCATTAGCTGATACAAGCCTGCAAGTCTTTCACTCATAATCCAACTGCCATACACAAGGTCACATGTCCCTTATCAGCCAATAGAAGCTCGCAGGCACTTACTCTCCACAGGCACACAGCTATAAACCAGGTTTCCATAGCAACCAAGCTATTTATGACCTGTATTAGTCACTAGCAGTTCGCAGGTCTTTAAATATTCAGTCATATCACGTGTATCAGCCAATATAAGTTCACATTTAATTTACCAGGTTTCCATAACAATACAGCCATAAATAGACTGTACCTATACTGGACTGCCATACTGGATGTCAGCATTCTTATAAATTGAAACGTTTTTAAACTACTCATGTCTCCTGCAACAAACGCATGGCTGCTGCTTGAGCTAATGAAAACTCTCAGCAGACCCAAGCCTGTCTCCAATCTGACAAGGTACGTCACAGACAACAGCGAGCTGCTGAAACTCCCCAGCAGACCCAAGCCCGTCTCCAATCTGACAAGGCATTGTCAGCCACATAGACACAGCTGCACTCCATGTTTCCATAACAACCCAGCCATTTTTCTTCACTGCTGTAGGTCAGCTTTAAAGGGGCAGGACATTGTGGATGACACTGTTACACAAGTTCACATACACACAGCCTTACTCCAGGTTTTCCATAACAACCGATAGCAGGTTTTTCACTGATATCCAAACTGAGATACACATGATCACATGATGCTTATCGACCAATGGAAAATCGTAGGTTCTTTAGTCTTGACATGCACACAGCTTTACACCAGGTTTGCTGAACAACCAAGCTATTTATGACCTGTATGTGTCAATAGCAGTTCGCAGGTCCTTAAATATTCAGTCATATGACATGTATCAGCCAATATAAGTTCACATTTCATTTACCAGGTTTCCATAACAACACAGCCATAAATAGACTGTACCTATACTGGACTGCCATACTGGATGTCAAGTGCAAAACTGGCCAATTTTCATGGGGCCACTACACAAACAAAAAATGAAATATACCCGAGCGAAGCTGGGTCCTTCTGCTAGTACACTATAAAGAGATCCTGGCTATTTACCCCACAATATCTTGTTTTTTGTGTTTGTGTTTTTAGGGATACTTAAACAGTCATTAATGTTTCAACAAACTTTGTATAAATCAGTAGTACAAGAGAATATAACAAATATTTTAATACATTTTCTTAAGAAAAAGTTTTTCTTAAGAAAACCACCTCTTTCTACACTTTTCCAGTTCTTTCTCCTCACCCCTACCCTCTAGGTAAACTGTCAATTATACAGTAACACAAGGCATTATGGGAAAAGGAGCTGGGAAGCTCATGCGCCCTCTGTTGGATGTAACAGATTCTCAATTTGCTTTTGACTCACTGAGTCTTGAGACAGCAAATGGGATTTTAGCCAAGCCAATTTCATTTATCTGCATACAGCACCGTTTCGGGATTTTTGTCCCTCATCAGTGCAGAGCAAAGTGAACTGGCTGGCTTTGTGGGAGGCAATGAGTGGCCTTATACAGTAAGACATACAGGGGCTTGCAAAGGGTTATTATTACATCTTTTCTAGTTATCTTTGCTAGTATATTCAGAAAGAAAGAAATGTAGAAAAATAATTATATACTCTACCATTCCTGAATATCCTGCACAGCAGCAGGTATGTATGGGGATGTAGCATAATCCCTAGGGGTGGCAAATTTCAGCACACAAAATAAAATGCCAGGAGTGGATTGAGCAGAAGGTAGAGGTTACAGATAAGCGTTTCCTATATATTTCCCATTCCTTTTGCAGCCATTCTTGGCTTTGGCTCAAAAAAACACAGCAAATTCTTCAACAAAAAAGTGTTTCCACAATGTGGGGCCTTAGCCTAAGACATTGACCACACGTTGCCTAAAAGTTGAGCTTTGCAGCTTTGCAGATTTTAGCCAAAGCCAGGGGTGGATTTAGCAGTAGGAAGAAGATTAAGTGACTCCATTTTAGGCCGCTCAAAAAAAAAAAACACAGCAAAATCTGCAGATAGATACGCAAATATTATTGAAGGAAGGACTAATGAAGGAAAAGTCATCATCCCACCCTTATCTGTATAAAACATTTTGGTTCTCGCACCAATATGTTGAGATCCTGAGCACTGAGCACCACTTTCCCTTACAGCTAATTCCTCCACTGAATTTTGCCATAAATCTGCTAAATACTCAACAGGAGACCCTGCACTGAGATACATGTCTCCTTCTAAGCAGTAAGGCAAGATGGTGTGCCAGGCAATGCTTTATCAGAGAAAGAGGACCTCTCAGAAAAAGACATAGTAAAATCACCACTACTTAGCACTTACAGCTGAACTACAAAAAGCTGGCCAAGTAGGTGGCCAGAAACTATAGGTATTGTTCTTTGAAGGCTAAGGCTTGTGGTTTATTTACTGTTTTGGCTCACATAATAGCCATCTAGCAAATGTATTGAATCACACAGAATCTTATAGGTCAAAGTTTCTGGATGGCAACCACAATCTCATCAATTGCTAATAGTGCTCATATCTGAAATATGATGGTATTTTTGCCTTTGTGAAATCCATTATACAAGAACTGGAGGATATCTAGAACTGCAGGAACATGGTAATGATACAAGCTTAACCTCAGTTGCAGACACAGGAGTGTAACTTTAAGCTCCTGGATCCCAATGCAAACCCTATGCAACCTTGTGCCATTTAGAACAGTGGTATATTTTATATGGCAGAGGGACTTTTGGGTCTCCCCAGGGTCCAAAGACTAGTAACAACTGATTCTGCTGTAGTTCCTATAGCTATGCCTCTGGCTGCAGTCATTCTGGAGCAAAGGAAGGTAGACATTACTTATTCACACAGTCCTCTCTCATTCTTAACAAGGACCTATCAATCACCATGCCATCAGGCCAAATATCTTGAGATTTTTGGACACCTGGCTGGTCTCTGATAACAGGGCTACTATGAGTTCCAATGGTTGCCCTGACACATATTCAGGATTAAGGAAATGTGCAGAATGGAATGACAGTAATCCGGGAGGTTTGGTTTCACCTCTGCCAGTACTCTGGGAGGAAACACATAAGTCGTCTATAACAGAATGGAGATGGTATCCAGAACATACAGCTAGTTGTACATGATACAATGAGCAGAACCTCTTGACCTTGGCTTTAGTGCTTTTTGAGTTTGGCTCTACTCGATGGCAGCAGCTACCAGATTACCTCTGTTTCCAAGTGCTAAGCTCCTTTTCCCATTACCATCTGCATCCTCTCCTCTACTCTCCTGCTGCGACCTCTGTCCATAGTGTGCAACAGCCCCTGACCTCGGCCTGTACCTGACTACTCTCTTGCCTGACTCCTGGTGTTCTACATCAGTCTCTTGTGGCCCCAGGCCAGCTTTCACCTGCACTGGGACCAGAGCTAGTGACCTTATGGTCTTCCTACAGTGAAGTCCAGATCCCTGTATAAAAGGGTGAAAGGAGGTGTTGAGGGTTTGAATATGCGGCTTGAAGGATAGGTCAGTGGGACTGGGGTGAGAGTGGTTGAATTAATTTTGATAGATGGGTCAGGTAGGGGGGTCGTGCGTTGAGGGGTGAAGATTATGAACTCCGTTTTCTCCATGTTGAGTTTGAGAAAGCGGGAGGAGAGAAAGGAGGCTACGGCTGCTAGACATTCTGGGACTCTGGACAACAGAGAGGTAATGTCTGGTCTAGAGAGATATATTTGGGTGTCGTCAGCATAGCAATGGTAATGGAAACCATGGGATTCTATGAGTTGGCCAAGGCCTAGGGTGTAGATTGAGAATAGGAGGGGAGCCTTGGGGGACACCTACAGAAACAGGGCGTGGTGAGGAGGTGGTATGCGATTGGGAGACGCTGAATGTGTGGTTGGTGAGATATGAGGAGATCCAGGAAAGGGCCAGGTCTGAGATGCCAAGGGATGAGAGAGTCAACTGTGTCAAAGGCAGAGGAGAGGTCAAGGAGGAGGACAGAATAGTGACGTTTGGCTTTGGCAGCTAGAAGGTCGTTAGTGACCTTGGTTAGGGAAGTTTCTGTGGAGTGATAGGGTCTGAAGCCTGACTGTAGTCTGTCAAAGAGCATATTGGATGAGAGATAGGAGGACAGTTCGGAGTGGACGTGTTGCTCCAGTAATTTGTCTGTTCTTTATGTGCAACCAAACGACTGGACTGATCCTCACCAAATTTGGCACACAGGTACATCAGGTGTCTGGGAAGATTTTAGACTGCATCTCAGCTCTCTAGGACGTACCATTCCTGAGATACAGAATTCCCAAAAAATGACCTGCATTAGCCAATACAAGCCTGCAAGTCTTTCACTCATAATCCAACTGCCATACACAAGGTCACATGTCCCTTATCAGCCAATAGAAGCTCACAGGCGCTTACTCTCCACAGGCACACAGCTATAAACCAGGTTTCCATAGCAACCAAGCTATTTATGACCTGTATTAGTCACTAGCAGTTCGCAGGTCAATAAATATTCAGTCATATCACGTGTATCAGCCAATATAAGTTCACATTTAATTTACCAGGTTTCCATAACAATACAGCCATAAATAGACTGTACCCATACTGGACTGCCATACTGGATGTCAGCATTCTTATAAATTGAAACGTTTTTAAACTACTCATGTCTCCTGCAACAAACGTATGGCTGCTGCTTGAGCTAAATGAAAACTCTCAGCAGACCCAAGCCTGTCTCCAATCTGACAAGGTATGTCACAGGCAACAGCGAGCTGCTGAAACTCCCCAGCAGACCCAAGCCCGTCTCCAATCTGACAAGGCATTGTCAGCCACATAGACACAGCTGCACTCCATGTTTCCATAACAACCCAGCCATTTTTCTTCACTGTTGTAGGTCAGCTTTAAAGGGGCAGGACGTTGTGGATGACACTGTTACACAAGTTCACATACACACAACTTTACTCCAGGTTTTCCATAACAACCGATAGCAGGTTTTTCACTGATATCCAAACTGAGATACACATGATCACATGATGCTTATGGACCAATGGAAAATCGTAGGTTCTTCAGTCTTGACATGCACACAGCTTTACACCAGGTTTCCTTAACAACCAAGCTATTTATGACCTGTATGTGTCAATAGCAGTTCGCAGGTCCTTAAATATTCAGTCATATGACATGTATCAGCCAATATAAGTTCACATTTCATTTACCAGATTTCCATAACAACACAGCCATAAATAGACTGTACCTATACTGGACTGCCATACTGGATGTCAAGTGCAAAACTGGCCAATTTTCATGGGGCCGCTACACAAACAAAAAATGAAATATACCCGAGCGAAGCCGGGTCCTTCTGCTAGTTTTTTTTTTTTTTTTATCAAAGGTCTCAAGAACTGTGCCAATGAAAACACCAGTGCACGGCAAAAAAGTGACGGGTGCCACTGAAAAAAACGTGCAAAGGATGCTGCCTATTGCAAAACCCATCTCAAAAGAGAATGGGTCCTCCGAAACTGTCCCCAAACTCAGAGCCAAAAGGCCCACGAGTAAGGGGGCTAAACCAACCCAACTTCCGAAACAGGAGGGTCAGCACTTACTTGGTTTCCTCCATGGGCTGCCACCACCAGGAGTACTACCAAGCCAGCTACTTGCATCAGTCCCCTCAAGGGCTGCCACCCCAAGAGTACGACTGAGCCTGCAACTGTTGTCTATCGCCACAAAAGCAGAGACAGACACTGGAGAGCAAAGAAGGAGGGAACCCGAGGGCCACACACTCCAACTCCTAGACTTCGGGTAGGACCCAAAAGGGTTTCCGCACCCCTACATCCACACAAAAACAGTGACAAACAGGTGACAAAACATGATAAACAAAAAAGAATAGATAAGTGAATAGAGTGCCAGTGTACTGGCCCGGTCTATCCGCCGGATCTATAAAAAATTACCCATGCTGGATAAACCAAGCAATAGGGTGAGTGCTCCTCAGGTGTATTCAAGTGCTTGTGCAATGTGCCAAATTCAGTGGGTTTCCCAGGCCCAGTGAAATAAGGCACCTCTGGAGTCACCGTCCCCAGAGGCACTTGCACCATGAGACCTTTGAAAGCCTCCCCAGCCCCTTGGCTTCGATCCCAGGGCCCTCTGCAATCCCTGGTGTGGTTCCCTGCCTCATGTTCACAGTGTTCAGTTGGCTCCCTACAGTGGGTTAACCACTCCCTCTGGCGGAACCAACCTACTGGCTGTTACTGATAAGAACAGGTACTACACTTGATCTTAGCCAAAAGGCCGAGAAGCGATCACTCTGCATACAGCGCCGTTTCAGGATTTTTGTCCCTCATCAGTGCAGAGCAAAGTGAACTGGCTGGCTTTGTGGGAGGCAATGAGTGGCCTTATACAGTAAGACATACAGGGGCTTGCAAAGGGTTATTATTACATCTTTTCTAGTTATCTTTGCTAGTATATTCAGAAAGAAAGAAATGTAGAAAAATAATTATATACTCTACCATTCCTGAATATCCTGCACAGCAGCAGGTATGTATGGGGATGTAGCATAATCCCTAGGGGTGGCAAATTTCAGCACACAAAATAAAATGCCAGGAGTGGATTGAGCAGAAGGTAGAGGTTACAGATAAGCGTTTCCTATATATTTCCCATTCCTTTTGCAGCCATTCTTGGCTTTGGCTCAAAAAAACACAGCAAATTCTTCAACAAAAAAGTGTTTCCACAATGTGGGGCCTTAGCCTAAGACATTGACCACACGTTGCCTAAAAGTTGAGCTTTGCAGCTTTGCAGATTTTAGCCAAAGCCAGGGGTGGATTTAGCAGTAGGAAGAAGATTAAGTGACTCCATTTTAGGCCGCTCAAAAAAAAAAACACAGCAAAATCTGCAGATAGATACGCAGATATTATTGAAGGAAGGACTAATGAAGGAAAAGTCATCATCCCACCCTTATCTGTATAAAACATTTTGGTTCTCGCACCAATATGTTGAGATCCTGAGCACTGAGCACCACTTTCCCTTACAGCTAATTCCTCCACTGAATTTTGCCATAAATCTGCTAAATACTCAACAGGAGACCCTGCACTGAGATACATGTCTCCTTCTAAGCAGTAAGGCAAGATGGTGTGCCAGGCAATGCTTTATCAGAGAAAGAGGACCTCTCAGAAAAAGACATAGTAAAATCACCACTACTTAGCACTTACAGCTGAACTACAAAAAGCTGGCCAAGTAGGTGGCCAGAAACTATAGGTATTGTTCTTTGAAGGCTAAGGCTTGTGGTTTATTTACTGTTTTGGCTCACATAATAGCCATCTAGCAAATGTATTGAATCACACAGAATCTTATAGGTCAAAGTTTCTGGATGGCAACCACAATCTCATCAATTGCTAATAGTGCTCATATCTGAAATATGATGGTATTTTTGCCTTTGTGAAATCCATTATACAAGAACTGGAGGATATCTAGAACTGCAGGAACATGGTAATGATACAAGCTTAACCTCAGTTGCAGACACAGGAGTGTAACTTTAAGCTCCTGGATCCCAATGCAAACCCTATGCAACCTTGTGCCATTTAGAACAGTGGTATATTTTATATGGCAGAGGGACTTTTGGGTCTCCCCAGGGTCCAAAGACTAGTAACAACTGATTCTGCTGTAGTTCCTATAGCTATGCCTCTGGCTGCAGTCATTCTGGAGCAAAGGAAGGTAGACATTACTTATTCACACAGTCCTCTCTCATTCTTAACAAGGACCTATCAATCACCATGCCATCAGGCCAAATATCTTGAGATTTTTGGACACCTGGCTGGTCTCTGATAACAGGGCTACTATGAGTTCCAATGGTTGCCCTGACACATATTCAGGATTAAGGAAATGTGCAGAATGGAATGACAGTAATCCGGGAGGTTTGGTTTCACCTCTGCCAGTACTCTGGGAGGAAACACATAAGTCGTCTATAACAGAATGGAGATGGTATCCAGAACATACAGCTAGTTGTACATGATACAATGAGCAGAACCTCTTGACCTTGGCTTTAGTGCTTTTTGAGTTTGGCTCTACTCGATGGCAGCAGCTACCAGATTACCTCTGTTTCCAAGTGCTAAGCTCCTTTTCCCATTACCATCTGCATCCTCTCCTCTACTCTCCTGCTGCGACCTCTGTCCATAGTGTGCAACAGCCCCTGACCTCGGCCTGTACCTGACTACTCTCTTGCCTGACTCCTGGTGTTCTACATCAGTCTCTTGTGGCCCCAGGCCAGCTTTCACCTGCACTGGGACCAGAGGTAGTGACGTTATGGTCTTCCTACAGTGAAGTCCAGATCCCTGTATAAAAGGGTGGAGGCCATTTAGACACCAACAACCTTTGAAGTGACCTAAAGTCAAAACTGTTAGGTGATACAGTGGGTCCACAACCCACTGCTTCTTACATTGGTGTTGGTCCTGTTAGCTATCAGGTCTATTCTAATCACTAACTGAGAGAAAACTTCCAGATGAAGAAACTGTATACCCAGGAACTGTCTGAAAGTGGCCTATATTTCATATATGTGTGCCACCATGGTAGCATTGCATAGCTAGACATTCACAAATTGGGTTATCAGCAGATGATAGATTTGATGGAGTGTTATGGACACTATAATCAATTCTATGTCATTTTATGACGGGGAAATCTCTACCAAAGTCCAACATCCTAAGAGTCCCTTGATACATGCATAAGTCAAGACACAACTACAGGGAATTATGCTCTTGCCATATTTTAGGGACAGCCATCAATGCACAGACCTTGTCAGACCCGTCTGATCTAGTGTGTTATTCTTTGTCTCAAATCTGCAGGGTCTCTGAAGGCCACAGGTGGCAAATGGTCTAAAGCACCTCCTCTACGACTGTGAACATGAAGTCTAGGGCTTGCAGGGCTTTATGGAAGGAGATCGGTCTGTCTCCCAAAAGACCCTACATATGAAATATTAGGGACAAAAAAGTCTCTCAGGTCATAGTGAGAGTCATCCAGAGAAAGTCCCGAACCGAAAACTGTCTTAATCAGCCAGCTGTGTAAATCTGGGACAATAATACTGCCTTCGAGACAGAGTTTGGCCACTAAGGTCAAGAGCAGTGTAGTAAAAATCCTGGATACTTTGGATATCCAAAAGACAGAATTTAAAACTGATAATGTTGATTCTGTATAACGTCTCTGCCTGTTCAGGTCTCTTCACCACCCTCTGCTCGCATGCTGCTGCACAGGAGGCGTGTTCAATAATAATAATAGTCCTTTAATAGTCCCACAGTGGGGAAATTCAGTGTGTTACAGCAGCAAAGATAAGATAAGCAGATACAAATACAAATACAACATGTACAGGAATGTTCCAAGGTGAGAGGCATTACATTAATAGCAGACAGACAGATAGGACGTAGCAGAGGAGGGAGGGGGGGGGATTTAACAGGCAGAGAGATATTTCAGTTCTCTGTATGTAATGATCTCCGCTTAGGTCGGTGTTGGTTGTACAGCCTAACCGCGGTGGGGAGGAAAGACTTCCGATAGCGCTCCTTCTCACACCTAGGGTGGAGCAGTCGGTCACTGACAGTACTACCCAGCGCTATCACAGTCTCATGCATGGGATGGGACTTCTTCTTCTGCATGGAGCTCACCACGGACAGTATCCTTCTGTCACCCACCACCTGCACTGGGTCCAGTGGGCTCCCCAGGACAGAGCTGGCCCTTCTAATCAGCTTGTCAAGTTTATTTCAGTTTGATTCCTTGCTTATTGTTCTTGTTGCTCTGTCTGAACACTGCTCTATTACCTCTTCTCTGTAATTGATTTCCTACCACACCCATCTCCTGCTTCTTTGTTTTCCTCCACTCAAAATAGTTAATCTTAGCCTAACCTGTGTGATTGACATCCTATTTATCAATCAAGTCTGGGGCAGATTCTGGACTTCCTATAAACAGATCATCTGTTCACACATGGTTGCTGGCTATTGAGGCTTTGTCCCTGCTAGCTCCTCTTTCTGCTATTATTGTATTCTGACTTCTGACCTCTGCTTACCCTTTGACAGTTCTCTTGGATTTTGATTCTGTACTGCGTTGTTCGACTGTTACCGACCCTTTGGCTTGCTGACTCTGCTTCTGTGTTGTTTGTCTTGTCTTGTTCTATGTAACACTTATTCAGAGAAAGGATTGCCGCCCAGTTGCTCCTGTCATTAGGACAGTTGTGGTAATTAGGTAGGGACAGGGGCTGGGTCTAGTTTAGGCCTCACTGTTTCTGTCTTTCCCTTCTTCCATTGTTCCAGCAGCACTAGGGAATTGCACAACTAGCAATTACCTGACATTCTGGCTCTCTTACCTAACTGAAACACATTTTCTTAGGACCTCTGTTAGCGATTTATCACATTATGCCTTTTTAAGATCCAAGGCCACCTTATAGACCTTATAGTCCCCTGGATCTATAAGGGAAATGATGACTCAAACTGTCTCCATCTTGAAGTACTTGTCACAAATATAGATTTTAAAGGTACCTCAGTTATTGTCCTGTACCTCTATCTATTTTAAGTATTCCAATTAAACTCATTGGTAATATTGGTCTTCTGCCACTTCATCCATTACCCTTTTTAGTTGAAACTCCTCCATGGTTTGCAGCATGAGAGTTCCTTTAAATGGAATGAAAGGCAGGATGGTGGAGAAGAACCTGCAGAGGTCTACACAAGGGGGTGTTTACACAGTTAAAACTGTTCCCTTGTACCCCTTTCAACTGTGTCTGTGCATCTTAAAAAAAAAAATTGTCCTGCCATACTGTTATTTGCAGACTGCAGACAGCTTCAGGTAGTTATTTCATGGTCCCTACTTGTGCCATGCCACTGGCAAGCAGGTCACAGTCCACTTTTGTTATTTGTGGGCACTAAAGGAGCTCCAGTTACTGTGTCTGAGAACACAGGGGGCTGTCATTGTGTTAAAGCAATAGTGAAGCAATATTACTGTGTGGGGACACTGTTACAGCTGAAGAGACAGAGGGAGCAAAGTTACTGGGTGGAGGTTGTAAGGAGACATTCTTACTTGTTGGAGCACTAAGGCAGCACTATTACTGTACAGGGGACATTATTATTATGTTAACAGCACTTAGGGGGTACTCTTACTGTGTTGATGCTACTAAAGGAACACACTAGTACTGTGTAGGGCACAAGGTGAGACACCATTACTGTGTAGGGCACAAAAAAGGGGCACTATTTTTGAGTACTTTTAACATCTGGGGCATTATTTGTATAGCACTAATTTGGAAAGTGTCTGCATATACAGAGGCAACTGGGGAAGCAGTAGGCACAGTATTGGGAAAACAGCAAAATCATTCTATTAAAAAGGCAGAAGTACGGCAGGTCTGTGTGGAGTCGGTCAAGAGCTTGAAAAGTAAAAAGCGAAAAAAGTCTATGCAGCAGTTTCTATCTAGTGGAAATCTAATTCAGCAGATATGAGTCATGGTCAGGAGAAATCATCATGGAGGTCTGCATGAGATGGAAAAGAATAGGGAAAGTAAACATCTCCAAGTGGGCTCACCAGTAATACCTAGCAATCAGCCCTCATAACAGGGGACATCAGTTCATAGTTCGAAAGTCTCTGATGACTCAGGAGGAGTATAAAAAGCCCAGGCTGTTGGACAAGGTACCCATTTTGTGGTGAGAGATTAGAGAGATAGAATCTCAGACAGTCAGAAAGAGATAGATAGGAAATAATATTCAGATAATACAGTCTGGAGAATCTGGTGATTAGTGTACTTAGGACTAGAGAAGAAGCCTTAGGTTTAACCATTTAATTAATTAATTAATTAATTATGTAATTGATAGAGAGAGACTGTGTGAAAGTATCTATTTGCCTCATCTACAACACTGTTAGAGAAGCCAGGAGTGCATTGCAGGCACAGGCTATGTGTGTAGTCAGTGATGTGTGCAGCTGCTGCATCAAACATTCAATCACAAATTCTTAGCATCCTTTTCAACTCCAATCTATAATGTGTTTGCTACTGTACTGCACCATGCAGCAGTTGCACGAATCAACCACAATTATAAGAGTCAAATAAACTCAATCTGTACTTTTTGTGTCCATGCAAAGAAAGAACAGACAATATAGTCACGCCAAATGCAGTTTTACTTTGTTTCTGGCATAATTTCTGGCATAATTCCACAGTACCTCTCATTTTTTTCCTAAACGTCATTCTCGTTCATTAAATTTGGCTTGTTCTTTTCATTGATAAACAATTACAAAAACTGCCATGGATGTTGACGTTGTACACTGGCTATACCATTTCACTGTAACTGATATAAACTTTCCCCGAAATTACTAAGAGAATTCACTGTCAAGTACAGGAAAAGTGTATGATGATTAAAACTTTTGTTAAGTTCAGCTACTATAGCTTTAATGTTACCATTCCGACCTGGGAGGCTTTTGCAGTATCACAGTTCTCTGGGCTTATCCAATTAGCAGCTGAGAAGGCATATTTAAACTCCCTTCCTCCTCAGGCAGGTGCCTTCAATTGGTTGTAACTTGTCTGGCTTTTATACATGATTGTTTGTGCTACTCAACTTCATACTGACCTCTAGGAACTGACCCTTGGCTTCATTCCGGAAAACTGCTTATCTCCTGATTTTGACTCTGAAGTGATCTCTAGGAACCGAAGTTGGTTTGATACTGAAAATCCCTTGTCTCCTGATTCTGACTATGATGTGATCTCTAGGAACTGACCCTTGGCTTGATACTGGAAAAACACTTGTCTCCTGACTCTGACTCAGATGATTCCTTCTGAACGGACTACTGGACTGAACGTTCACTTCCCTGATTTGTCCTCCTGATCTTGATCGGCTTTGTAAGTTTATCATGGATTCTGGTTCAATTTCTGATAGTGAAGCATTTATTTCTTGTACAGTTTCTGTGGTGATAACTTGGACCCCAAACTCAGCTGGTACTGATAAAGGTGTTTGGATGTCTGGGACCTATCTCTCAGTGCTATATAGGATTTAAACAGTTAGTTATGCTGCTCTCTGTTATCAGCCAGATCTTGCTATTTACTAATATTTGCTCCAGAGACACTAACATAACAACTTAGCTTTTAATAGAATTACTGTAAAATGTCTCAGCAAGCTCTGCTCAAACCAAAGATAAAAAGTCACAGGCAGCCTACACAGAATAGCTGTCATGGGGAATAGTTACCTAGTGACAGAGGGAGATAGAGTTACTATAACACAGCGTCATATTTAATGTGTCCCACTGAGGACCACAAAAAGAGGAACGTATCCAAAGACTACTGGCCTAATGCCACGCCAGAGGACCGAACCCCATGCCACCAACATAGAAAGGCACAGCCAGCAGAACTATGACCCACAATAAGGAGACCCAACGCATTTAAACAAGTCTTCAGTGGTCGATGAAATTAAATACAATTTCCTGTGCAATGCAGGGTATGTGCAGGATCGCATGCCCGCAATTGATAGTGACGATGTGGGCTCATAAAATGCCAGCGTTGAATACCCATCGAATCTCTTACCACAGGTGATGGGGGCATACTCAGCCCAAACAATCACACGCTGCCACGTCACTCTGCCCAGTTTCAACAACATAACAGGCAATAGCGACAACGTCATAGACCACGTGATATCACCATCCAATGAGCTATAAGAGGCATGTGGTCACCTGGGGAAGAGAGGACACTGGCTGTCAAAGCAGCCTCACACACCAACCATAAATGTTGATCAGTCCCGCTGCAGTTACTGATCAGCTAGAAAAAGACCCGATTAGTTTTCTGAGTACAGTAAATGGGTAAAACAATGGAACAGTTGTCTGCTAGCGCATTTGAAAATGTTCAAGTCGCACCCTCTTTAATACAATGCCACAACTCCTATGGAGCCTCCTGTCATCTAGTGTGTCCCTCTAATATGAATTAAAACAGAGACGCCTGACTTGAACCCCACCGAACACCTTTAGGATGAACTAGTTCATGTATTGAGAGCCAGGTCCTATTGACCAACATCAGTGTCTAACTTCACAAACTTCTTCTAGGTAAATGGGCAGAAATTTCCACAGACACACTCCAAAAATTTAGTAGAAAGTTAAAAGTGGAAGCTGTTTTAGTTGCAAAAGGAGGGAACAAGTCCATATTATTGTTTATGGATTTAGAATGAGATGTTGTAAAAGCTCCTATAGGTGTAATGTGTAGGTGTCAAAATAATTCATCCAAATAGTGTAGATGTCAGGACAATTTCTGTTTAACTTTCCCGACATCCGCCATAATAGTACAGCACTGATCTCGGGCATTAAGGCCCCTGGTGCCTCGATCATGGCAGCTCATGGGCCCTGCCATTTCAGGGAGGATCGCCAGCGCCCGGAACAAGATCCAGGGCTGGCGATCCATTGCCATGACAGAGGGGAGCCTATTGAAGGCTCCCAAGCTTATCTGGCATTAATTTGTATGACAGGCTGCTTCATGCATATATGAAGTATTATGCAATGCAATAGATATAGAAGTAGAAAATTACTGCAAAACACTTATATATTAGTTATCCCTGTGTCTGAAATGCCGTTCTACAAACTTATAAAAATAATTCACCGTAGCGGGAAAAAAAAATGAAAAGTGCCGAACAGCTGTTTTTTTGTCTGTTTCATCTCTGATAAAAATTTTAATAAAAAGTGAGCAAAGCAATAGACATCCCCCAAAATGGTATAACTAAAAAGTGCACCTGGCCCCTCAAAAAAAGATGCCCTATGCATCCTCGTACATGGAAATTTAGAAAAGTGACGGGGGTCAGAATATGCCAAATTTAAGAAAAACATTTTTTTTCAAAGTTTTGGATTTTTGTTAAGGAGTTAAAATGTAAATAAAACTATATAAATTTGGTATCCCCAGAATAGTACCGAAACATACAGGTGACGTGTCACTTTGGCTGTACAGTGAACGCCATAAAAACAAAGCCTGTAAGAAAGTCGCAAAATAAACTTTTTCTCCAATCCAGTACATTGTACAGAATAATAAATGTTACCATTATGAACAACAATTTGTCCCGCAAACATTAAGCTCTAAAATGGCTCTGTGAATGGAAAAATAAAAAAAGTTATGGTGTTTGGAAGGCGGGGAGTGAAAAATGAAAATTGAAAATCAAAAAATCCAGCAGAAAGGGGCTACATTAACAGTGCTTTTTCCACCAGATATTCTATTATTGTTCTATATTTTATCATTCCACACTATGATATTATGTGTTTTTATACTACAAAAAGGCCGACAATATTAATGCTAATAATATTCATATTAATATAATATAACTGATAATAATCCTACTAAAATAATAGAATAAGTAGCTTTTCCAGTGCCCTGTTTTTCTGTCTTGAACCTAATGGGAATATGGCATTTTTGTCTCCAGAGGTTCTGCAAAACTTTACAATTCTCTGGGCATATTCTGTCATTTATATTCATCTGAGAGGTTGTCTCCAGAGATTTTACAAAACATTGAAATACTCCCAGTAAAATTCCGCTTTCCTTATTCAGCAGAGAGGTTGCTCGCATGAACATCTGAAGTACCTTGTGTTACATTAATTCTCTACAACCATTCAACTGGTAAAAGTAAGGTAGTCGACTTGATCACGGTCACTTCATTAATATTAATACTGAGTAATTTGTAGATTGTTGCATAAAAGTTATACTTTCAGACTTTAGATTACTTAAGCTTGTAAAAATGTATACTTTCAGAATTTTATTCTTGTTTGAACAAGTAGGGGGCTTGCAACCACACTGAATAGCTATTATAGTTTTGCCTCTGGGTTCCAGTGCAGGCAGCAGAGAAAGACACACTGCCGAAACCCACCATTATAGTAGGCACAGTATTGCTTCTCTGGTCCAGTGATACATTTATGGTGATGTGTCTCTCTCCTTCTCAAGATCTCATTGATGGTTGGTGAGAGTGGCAAAGTAGGAGTGTCCCTTCTGCAGCAGCTCCTAAGGGGTTGCTGGCCCCTTAAGTTTAACAAGCATGCCCCTATGTGTGCATCTGGGCACAGCTGGGATGGGCATAAGTCAAGCAGTGGGCAGTAGGGCAATGCCACTGAGCAACTATGCAGCTTAAAGAGAACACTACTTACTAATGCTATGTACAGTATCATGCCATAGCTATAATTTCAGAAAATAAAGATTAGTATTTGTATAATGAAAGTGCTACAATTAGAATTCTTTCTGTTTCAATTCCTAATGGGTCTTAAGATCTCTGCTTGTAGTCATTCACCAGGAGCTTTCTTTTTTTCTATTGGATAAAATTTGTCAATGGTCATGTGATGGATATACAGGTGAACAGTTCATTGAAAGACAGATTTTCTAGATTATCACTCCTGTGAATCATGAAATAAATACAATTTGATGCGAAAGTTGCAAAAGAAGCCACCGAAATGTATTCCTATTGTGTAAGACGAATGAGTTCAAGAGCTCTACGGCTTCTTTGTTGGTAAATATAGATGATAAAACTTGGTACTTCTTGATATCAGGGATCCTAAAGAACCACATTTTTCATATAAGGTGTCCATACACCTCCAGTAGCTCTAGGCTGACAACTATTCCTCCCAGTTCCTCAGAGATATATGCTTGGTTCAGTCGAGCGTATATGTGTTTCCAATGGGGAGAGTGGATAAAACTTTATGTCTTAAGACTTATCTACTGGGAGAAGATATGGAGCATTAAAATTTGACATGCCCAATCCTTCTTTCCCCAACTTTATCTGTCAGTAGATCCCCATGATAGATGGTTAGCTGTTCCTGCCAAAATTGATGGGTTCGGCTGACCTTTCTATAATGTGATGTAGAGCATTTATAGTAACAGTATGGGGGAATATGATAAATATGGCAACTGGAGGAGACAACAGGGCTAGGTAGCAGTACAAGCAGTCCTAGCAGTACTATCTATGTCAGTAATAGATTATACATAATCATTTGGTCTTATTGTGATGCGCAGAAAACTAACTACAGTGTAGTTGAGTGTAACACTATAATTATAAATAATTCCAGCTGCATCTTGGTCTTCTGAGTAGCTTGAATAATATGAATAAAATATTTTGTCCACTTTTGTATAGTAGGTATACTTCTTGGCAGATAAACATTAAACAATCATTGAACTTACCTGGTTCCTGTAGTGAGAGTCATTCTTTGTAATAAAAGGGGTTTCCAATTAAGGGAATATTATTTTCATATACTTTCTTAGGGAAATATTACAATGATTTATCCAAAGACTATTCCTTTAATTACAACACTAGTGTTTTCATGTTGGACTGATATAATCTATACATTCTATATCTTTCCAAGATTATAGTCCTTTATAGTTCTTTTTTTTTTTTTTTCAAACAAAACAACGCTAAATTGGAAGTTAACTCTGTAATGCATTAATGTAATTTAATTCCCATGCATAGTGAATTTAATTGTATAAAACTTTCTAATTCAGGTACTGATTTACAACAATTAATTTTCAATTCTAAAATATCACCCCTTATAATAACTTTTGTATCTCCAGTTCTAGGAACTCCTGGAATGTAAATTTTATACTATAGCTTTAGCAGTCCCTTATTCCATTACTTGCTGAAGCTCAACATTTTCAATACAAAGGGTAATATGTCATTACCCTTTAATAGAAGCTAAAGTTGTCCTGCTGCATCACACTGTATTAAGGTGTTTAGAGGTTTTCTTATTATGTTAAATACCAATGCACAAGGTAAGCTTCTCAATTTTACAACGTAACATCCATACTACTATATCAATATTCTGAAGCTGTCTTTATGGCAACCAGTTTTGATCTGAGCACACCCCTGTGGAAAGCATTTCATGATTTAAGCAGTTGTCCCTATAGAAACAACCCCTCCAACCACTCCCAGCATTATTGTTGCAGCAACTGTTGTAAGGTAAATGTAGTATACATGGCATCCATTCAGATAAATGGCCGTCCTTGTAATACAAGGTGTTTTCAGTCTGCCAAAACATCTGTACTAGTTTCTAGAGGAGTTTCCAAGTGTTGATCCTCCCAATAATGTCCATATGCCTTAATAGGGCATATAAAAAGGGGTGGGCTTAATAAGAAAACCCTTTAAAAATTGGAAGGAAGCAAAAACAGTTAAACATTAAATTAATATGAAATGAACAGTATCATGGAGTATCTACATAATGTCTCCATGGTGCCCAGAGCTGTATTAGACCCAACTAGTGTCACATAGTGCCCTTATAATACTGTATAACAATGCTATGCTCAGAAAAGCCCTAGATTTCAAGCAAAGCACCAGAGATTTGCAGTTAGATACTGTTGACAATCAGGGGCCTAACTTGAAGGAGTGCTGAGGATCTGGGCCCAAAAGCATTAGGTGTCTCTTCCCAGTATGAGGAGACAAGTACTGTAAACAATACATTATAGTTGGCTAGCCTGGTACAAGTTTTGCATTGTTGCCAAGGAGCTTCATGTTACGCCTTTGTTGACAATTATGATGCGGTTGAGAAGTTCCTATATAGTTGATTTCAAGAGTCATACTCCCTGTACAATTGCTGCTGTACAGGTTCCTGGATAAAATGGTGTGCTCTTTTTGTGCTTATGTCACTTTCCTGCCTGCATTCATTCTGCAGGAGCTTAAAACTAGCTTAAAAAATCTTGTAAGTACAGTGTATTTACAACTATGTGTTACATAGACATGTGACAACAGCATGTATGACGTGTACAGTATAGAGTGGTGCAAATGTTCAGCATATGAGTGGCATGTTCATATGTCCAGTGTGTGAATGCTGCATGCATGACACATGGTCACTGTGTGAGTGGTGCAAGTCCGTCATATATACTGCATAAGTAGTGTACACGTAGCATGAGCCCTGTTACTGAAGGGCACATGTGCGCCATGTATCCAGTGTGTGAATAGTGCATGTTTTCATGTGTCCAACAAGAGTAGTGCGTAGTATGTGTCAACTACAAACGTGGACAAAATTGTTGGTACCCCTCGTTTAATGAAAGAAAAACCCACAATGGTCACAGAAATAACTTTAATCTGACAAAAGTAATAATATATAAAAATTCTATGAAAATGAACAAATGAAAGTCAGACATTGCTTTTCAACCATGCTTCAACAGAATTTTTAAAAAAGAAAACTCATGAAACAGGGCTGGACAGAAATGATGGTACCCTTAACTTAATATTTTGTTGCACAACCTTTTGAGGCAATCACTGCAATCAAACGATTCCTGTAACTGTCAATGAGACTTCTGAACCTCTCAACAGGTATTTTGGCCACTCCTCATGAGCAAACTGCTCCAGTTGTCTCGGGTTTGAAGGGTGCCTTTTCCAGACGGCATGTTTCATCATCTTCCAAAGATGCTCAATAGGATTTAGATCAGGGCTCATAGAAGGACACTTCAGAATAGTCCAATGTTTTCCTCTTAGCCATTCTTGGGTGTTTTTAGCTGTGTGTTTTGGGTCATTATCCTGTTGCAAGACCTATGACCTGCGACTGAGACCAAGCTTTCTGACACTGGGCAGCACATTTCCCTCTAGAATCATTTGGTAGTCTTGAGATTTCATTGTACCCTGCACAGATTCAAGACACCCTGTGCAAGATGCAGCAAAGCAGCCCCAGAACATAACAGAGCCTCCACCATGTTTCACAATAGGGACAGTGTTCTTTTCAACATATGCTTCTGTAGCCCTATTTGGGGGGGGGGTATGAGTATTATCCCTCCCGCAACAGACTCTGGCGCTGACCTGTGTGTATAATGGGACCTGAAGCCTTCGCTGAAGGGAAGAGTGGGAACATATATGAAATATATCAGTGCCTCCACCCAGGATAGAGCCTCTGTATTACAGGGAGAATCTCTTCCTGGGACTTACCCATGAAATACAGTTAGTAGCCTTAACAAGGATCACTGTACTAATCTCACAGTCTGAAGAATACATACAGATACCACATAAGGTTATAACAGTAGCTTTATAAGAATCAACAGGGTAATAATACATACATAAAATATACTCAGAACACAGCAATACTACAACAACCAGCAAGTCCTCAACCGTCTTAGGTTATATACCCGGGTATATATATAGATATATAGCAAGAGTCCAGTGCACAATACCTCCAGGCAACAGAAGAGATGCAGGGGCCCCTGTGGATGACTGTGGATCCTCGGATTCTTCCAGGAGATGACAGACAGCCGATCAGGATATGATGATGATGATGGTGAGATTCTTCACAGGCAGCAAACAGGGCGACGGTGACGGCAGTAGATGCAGGCCTGACTACCCTAACACTGAGTCCTTAACCTGCCAGCTAAACTACTAGTGCCACCGGGCCTCTAACTAGCTAGTTGGCCTTCGGAAGCCTAACCTATCACTGCCCTGAACTATATATATATATGGATCCCTAACTACGGTTACTAGCTAGGTCCTGTGAGTATATAGGGGGTAACACATACCTAACTATATACTGTGAAGTAAAGAGGAACAAGTGGCTCTTAGACTCCCCCAGACATAACATGTCTGTCTCAGCAGCTCTGCTCACATCTCTCCCCCCAGCAGCTCTGCCTCACATGTGTCTGACTCACTGTATTTACAAAACAAAACTTGCACTAAATGCCTGGGGTCTCTGAAGCCAAACTGCAGGGGCAAAGAAGCCAGATACATTATATACTAGTAGAAATGGCAGTTCCCTACACTCTCCCTCTGGTGAAATCTTTACGTCACGTCAAAGACATACAAAGTCATAGTATACAGTCAACATTACCAATGACAATATCAATATGGTTGCTTTTGCATTTACAGAGTCACAACAGGTTAATAGGTATACATGCCAGCAGGAGCGAAAATTGGTAACATATTGACCAAAGTGGACACTGCACCCACCCAAGCATGGTATAAATGAGGCTGAGTAGTAAATCTGGGGTCCCCCAAACTATCATATGTCAGCATAGGTGGAGGGTGTCTAATTCTCTCTCCTCTCCGTACCTCTCTCTGAGGTAAACTAGCATGTCCAGGCCCTAAACTAGGGTTGTCTGCCATGGGAAGGGATGGTGCTGGTGGCGTAGGAGAGCTAGATCCCTGCTCATCTGTAGACACAGATCTAGGTACGAATTCTGGAGTTTGAGGGTTCATAGGTCTCCCTGAAGGAGAAGATACTGGTGATCTAGGAACTTCAGGAGCCACAGTCCAATCACTCTCAGGAGTTTCAGGAAGGTCAGGTGGAATATCGGCTAAGGACTGTGGAGAATCGCAGGCCGAGCCATCATTGGAGATATCCATACCATCAATCTGAGGTACAGGCAACAAATGATTTCTATGCCAAGTCCTGATCCTCCCGTCCCGTCCTTTTATCTTGTAGACTGGTATTCCAGGCAACCGATCTACCACTGTAAAGAGTTCACTCCGCCATCGATCAGCCAGCTTATGTTTTGCAGATGCTTCCAAATTCCGTAGCAGAACATGGTCCCCAGGGTTCAATTCTCGGTATCTTACTCGAAGATCAAATCTCCTTTTATTTCCTTCATTCACTTTGGCCGCATTTTCCTCAGCCAGCTGATAAGCACTCTTAAGCGTTTCTTTCAAACGTGCCACGTATCGGTAATGATCTCGATGACTGATACCATCGGTAGAGACTCCCAACAAGATGTCAATAGGTAGCCTAGGCTCTCTTCCAAACATCAGAAAGTATGGTGAATATCCTGTGCTCTCGTGCCTTGTACTATTATAGGCATGCACCATAGCCTCCACTTTTCGACTCCAGGATCGCTTATCCTCAATTCGTAAGGTACCAAGCATATCAAGTAAAGTCCTGTTAAATCTTTCAGGAAGGGCATCTCCCTCTGGATGGTAAGGCGTCGTCCGACTTTTGCGGATGTTCAACAACTGAAGTAACTCTTTGATCAGGTTACTCTCAAAATCCCGGCCTTGATCAGAATGCAACCGGTGTGGTAAGCCATAATGGATAAAATACTTTTCCCAAAGCACTCTTGCAACAGTGACTGCTTTTTGATCCTTAGTCGGAAAGGCTTGAGCATATCGTGTGAAGTGATCAGTCACCACCAATACATTTCCAAATCCTCTGGAGTCGTTGTCAATACAAAGGAAATCTATGCAGACAAGATCCATGGGGCCCGAACTCTTCAAGTGTCCCATGAAAGCCGCTCGAACCGGGACAGTCTTCCTCTGCAAACATCTGCGACAGCACCTACACAGACGAGTCACGGTATCTCTCATTTTGGGCCAGTAGAATCGGTCTTGTATTAGGCCATAAGTCTTCTCAGGTCCCAAATGACCATGATAATCATGCAGACTTCGGAAAATCATCTTCTGAAAGCAGCTTGGAATAACTAGTTGGCGCCTTCCAGGGTGATCATGATACAGCACCACACGATAAAGTAGGCCATTGTTTATTTCAAACTTCTCCCAATCTCGTAGAAGTTGACTGCATTCAGAGGGTAGGGATGTCTTTAACATTTCTCTGTCTTGAGAACTCACTGCTTGATAAAGAGGTCCAATTAAAGGATCAGTCTTTTGACTCCAGATCATTCGCTTTGAAGATATAGAACAACTCTCAAAGGATCCTAAAGCGGCAGGGTAGGCAAACATGTCTGGTACAGCTTCGGGACCTCCCCCAATAGAGTCAATAAGCCGAGTTTCAGAAAAGGCTACTCGGTCTTCAACTACAGCAGCCATGGCACACAAAGCTCCTACTCCAGGACTTGGCACTTCTTCCCATTCATCCACTACTTCCGGACTAGGTAATCCAGGCCGTCTTGATAGAGCATCTGCCCCAATGTTCTTAGGCCCCGATTTATACTTGAGTGTGAATTGGTAGTTGGATAAAGCTGCCAACCAGCGATGTCCTGTAGCATCGAGTTTAGCGGTTGACAAAACGTATGTCAGTGGATTGTTGTCTGTTCTTACTTCAAACGTGGCTCCGTATAAATAGTCATGTAATTTATCAACAATGGCCCACTTGAGCGCCAAAAACTCCAATTTATGTACTGGATAATTTTTTCTCGCTGGGAGAAAGACTTCGACTTATGAAAGCTATGGGCCGTAACCCGGCCGGGTATTCTTGGTGCAGCACGCCACCTAATCCTTCAAAGCTGGCATCTACATGTAGCACATATGGCTTATGTGCATCAGCATAAGCCAGAACGGGAGCTTCTGTCAATTTCTTCTTCAACAACTTAAATGCTTCTTCACAATCCGCAGTCCACCTATCGCCAAAAAGGCTTTTGGAAGACCCTTTCTTCTTTCCCGGATCTCCTGCATCACTCTTCAACAGGTCGAGGAGGGCTCGAGCAATTTTTGAATATCCTTCCACAAATCGTCGATAGAATCCACAAAACCCCAAGAAAGATTGCAACTCCGTAATATTTTGCGGTCGGGGCCAATTCACCACAGCTTCAATCTTACCAGGATCGGTAGCAACTCCTTCAGCAGAAACAATATGACCTACATAAGTGACCGAAGATCTACAAAATTTGCATTTGTCAGCCGACAACTTCAGCCCCTCTTCTTTTAAGCGATGGAGTACTCTCATGAGTCGTTCTTCATGTTCTTCCAGCGTCTTTCCAAACACAATAATGTCATCAAGATATACAAGGCATTCCCGGGGCACTAAATCACCTAACACTCTTTCCATCAACCTTTGGAACGTTGCTGGCGCACCTTTTGTACCTTGCGGCATACGAGTGAACTGAAAGAAACCCAAGGGGCATATGAAGGCTGTCTTTTCCTGATCCTCAGGTGCCATTGGGACTTGATAGTATCCCGATCTTAGGTCCAGCACTGTGAACCAACAGTTTCCATTCAGAGCTTCCAGAGCTTCTTCAATTCTCGGCAGTGTATACTGATCAGGTAAGGTTCTCCGGTTCAGAGTTCTGTAATCCACACATAGGCGAATTGCTCCAGATTTTTTTCTTACCACCACAATAGGTGAGGCATAGGGGCTCTTACTGTCCACAATGATCCCCTGACCTTTCATTTGCTGTAGAGTCTGTCTTAACTCATCAACATCCTTTGGAGCAACTCTCCGTGGTCGCTCCCGGAAGGGAGTAGAATCGGTCAATCGGAAAGTGTGTTGAGCACTTTTAGCACAACCTACATCCATATCATCCATGGAGAACACTTCCGATAATTCAGACAACTTCTGTGTCAGTCGCTGATTCCAGGCCTCTGGTAAATGTGGATCACTCAAGTCAAGATTGAGATTAGGGATTGCATCTCGGATTTGAATCCTGCACACTTCAGCGTATGGATTTACTCCAAGCACAGGGTAGCAGTGGGCCACATTCTGGTATGGTCCAATTACGATCGGATGCGGTGAACAGTTCCTCACTGTCACACAGGTAGATAACTCCACTTTATTTCTCCAGTCCTTTCTCTCTGGGATCACCATCCAGCCATTCTGGTTAATCATTTCTTCAGGGGTTTCCATAAGGGCATAACTCCCCCCTTCAAGCAAATCGGGAGCAATGCTGGAGGCTACTCTCAGAATTCTCTCCCCGCCGGCAGGAACTTCCACGGTTCTCTCACCGATATGATATACCATTCCATGTCGATAGCCAGTAGACAGGGCATCACAGAGTTCTCTAAGATCAGAAGATATATTCACCGGCTGAGCTGCAGGGTTCCAATCTCTTCCAAGAAACTTCTGAAAAGCATAATGCACTGCGGGACAATTAGTGCCAAGTATCACAGGAGCTGCACAAGAATCCCCTGTATCAGGACAGACAAGAGCCGTAATCTTCATGGGAGCGACACTCTGATCTTCTAATTCAGGGACAGCTATAACTACTTGTAGGCTGCCATCTACAGGATATGATCCTGAATTAAGCCCCCACAATTTCATTTGTCCCGTAGACTGAAGAGGTATATCCCTCAGATACTTTTGGTAGAACGAGCGATAAATCAGGGTCACTTGAGATCCTGTATCAAACAGGGCAGGAGCGGCATGACCATTGACAGTGACTTTGACAACGGACCTGGAGCCCGCGATAGCGCCTCTGGTCTTTACTCGGCCCGCCTTCCTTCGGTGTCTTTGATTCTGAATAGAGAAGACAGCACTGTGTCTCAATCCCTCACTGTCCTCCGTACACTGTCTGGCAGTATGGCCCGTCTGACCACATTTATAACAGGTTCTAGCATCCTTCCTCCATTGAGTGGCAGTGGGTGGAGTGGCGGACTGTCTAAGTTCTGACCGCTCCGCTGGTTTGTCCTTGTTTGAATTAGGAACAACATCTTCTTTAGAGATGCTTTTCGCTTTCTTAGGGGTACTAAAACTAATGTCAGCTTCTTGTTTCTTCACTAACTTCATTAAGTCAGGAAATGGAAGGACTCTATCAGATAGTAAGACCTTGAGTACTTGAGCAAGAGGATGATGAGGTTGTAACCCTCTCACCAACTGACTGGTTCTCATAGCGTCTACCTCTGAAGTAGATATAGCTGCGTGGTACACCAGACGTGAAAGAAGTAACTGTAAACGGTTAATAAAAGTAGAGACATTTTCCCCTTCTTTTTGACGAACCATTCGGTAATCAGCAACCATCTGGGCAAGGTCATAGTATGGCTCAAAGTGATCAGACAGTACTTGTATATAGTCCAATGCACTCACTCCTTCATGAGAGTCTCTGTACAAGCGGATCAATTCTGCAGCAGGAGACCGCAAACTTTCACTGATACGCTGCCGCTTGCCTTCTTCAGAGCAAGACCATTCCTTCAGGCATTGGAGAGTATGTTCTTTCCATATCTCAAAGTTTTCCTCCCCTTGTGGTACTGGGACATTACCAGAGAATACTTTTAGTTTCTTGTAGTGAGTGGCCTGCAGGCCCTGAGCTAACATTTCAGTCAGCCTGGCTAAAGTGCTAATAGCACTGTCACTAGAGGAACTGCTAGCGACGGCCATACTGGGGGGGTAACTGGCTGAGCGGGGTTCTTCCTTTACCTGAACCAGGGGAGGAACAGGAGGTCGGTAATCCCATGTAGTAGCTAGTGGGAGGTTCCCCTCTGAGCTATATCGCTTCTCCATATCAATGACTATTCCCACTTCTAAATCTCAGCAGTGCCTCCAAATGTAGCCCTATTTGGGGGGGGGTATGAGTATTATCCCTCCCGCAACAGACTCTGGCGCTGACCTGTGTGTATAATGGGACCTGAAGCCTTCGCTGAAGGGAAGAGTGGGAACATATATGAAATATATCAGTGCCTCCACCCAGGATAGAGCCTCTGTATTACAGGGAGAATCTCTTCCTGGGACTTACCCATGAAATACAGTTAGTAGCCTTAACAAGGATCACTGTACTAATCTCACAGTCTGAAGAATACATACAGATACCACATAAGGTTATAACAGTAGCTTTATAAGAATCAACAGGGTAATAATACATACATAAAATATACTCAGAACACAGCAATACTACAACAACCAGCAAGTCCTCAACCGTCTTAGGTTATATACCCGGGTATATATATAGATATATAGCAAGAGTCCAGTGCACAATACCTCCAGGCAACAGAAGAGATGCAGGGGCCCCTGTGGATGACTGTGGATCCTCGGATTCTTCCAGGAGATGACAGACAGCCGATCAGGATATGATGATGATGATGGTGAGATTCTTCACAGGCAGCAAACAGGGCGACGGTGACGGCAGTAGATGCAGGCCTGACTACCCTAACACTGAGTCCTTAACCTGCCAGCTAAACTACTAGTGCCACCGGGCCTCTAACTAGCTAGTTGGCCTTCGGAAGCCTAACCTATCACTGCCCTGAACTATATATATATATGGATCCCTAACTACGGTTACTAGCTAGGTCCTGTGAGTATATAGGGGGTAACACATACCTAACTATATACTGTGAAGTAAAGAGGAACAAGTGGCTCTTAGACTCCCCCAGACATAACATGTCTGTCTCAGCAGCTCTGCTCACATCTCTCCCCCCAGCAGCTCTGCCTCACATGTGTCTGACTCACTGTATTTACAAAACAAAACTTGCACTAAATGCCTGGGGTCTCTGAAGCCAAACTGCAGGGGCAAAGAAGCCAGATACATTATATACTAGTAGAAATGGCAGTTCCCTACACTTCATTTTTCCGTCTGTGAACATAGAGCTGATGTGTCTTGCCAAAAATTTCAATCTTTGTCTCATCTGTCCATAGGACATTCTCCCAGAAGCTTTGTGGCTTGTCAACATGTAGTTATATATTATTACTTTTGTCAGATTGAAGTTATTTCTGTGACCATTGTGGGTTTTTCTTTCATTAAACGAGGAGTACCAACAATTTTGTCCACGTGTGTATGTGAGTGGCGAGTGGGCAGCATGTGTATGGTTTTTGTGTGTCCAATGTAAGGTTGACGGACATGTATTTTTAAAAATTAATAAAGTTTTTATCATTATTTTATATATGAATAATATAGTCTTTTTTTTGGGTTTTGTTGGAAATGAAGGAAGTGAGGCCCAAACACATTTCCTGCACAGAGACCCTAAGCTGTCCTCGTCTTTTGATGTCCCGTGTCATATACCCCTTTTGCTTATACTATAATACAGTCACAATGACAACAGAAATAACAGAAATGCTTCCTAAAGATTTATTATAAAATAATCTGCTACAAATGATTATTTTTCCAAATTCTTGTTTTTATTTGTGCAGGTACTTTTGGATGGTTACTACTTTCATATTCCCAGTGCAACATGCAGTTTGCCAACCAAAGCAGTGGAAATGATTTTACAATAATCGGCCTGTTAAACTCTGCAGAAGCCAATATTCCTCTGTTTGTTGTATTCCTTTTTATATTTTTAGTGACAATCACTGGAAATGTCATAATTTTGACGGTTGTGACAATGGATCAATCTCTTCAAACACCCATGTATTTTTTCCTCTCCAATCTATCATTTCTGGAAATATGGTATACAGTGACTATAGTACCAAAGCTTCTAGATAACCTGTTGGTAAAGAGTAATAATATCTCTTTCTCTGGATGCATGACACAACTTTTTTTTCTTTGTTACATTTGGGGCCACTGAGTGTTATTTGCTCTTAGTCATGGCTTATGATCGGTACATGGCTATATGTAAACCACTTTATTATTCCAGCATGATGGACACAAGTACATGTCTACAACTAGTTGCCGGATCCTGGGTAGTTGGTGTTCTTACGGGGTTGATCCCTGCTCTGTTTATCTCCCAATTAGATTTCTGTGACTCTCGGCATATAAATCACTTCTTTTGTGACATCCCACCTCTGTTGGAGCTGTCTTGTGGTAACATCTACCTCGCAGAAATTTCCATTTTTATCTTGTCTCTTGCAGTGCTATTTTCCTGTCTATTGCTAACTTTGGTGTCCTACTTCTTTATTGTCATCTCCATATTACATATTAAATCTAACAGTAACCGAAATAAAACTTTTTCTACATGTGGATCTCATCTTACTGTTGTACTAATCTACTATGGTACTATGATATTTATGTATGTCCGCCCTCATTCCAGCTATTCTTCAGACCTGAAGAAGTTTATTTCAGTTTTCTACACAGTTGTAACTCCAGGACTAAATCCTATCATATATAGTTTGAGAAACAAAGAAGTTAAAACGTCTGTTAAAAAAATCGCACATAGAATTTTTCCATCATGCTTTAATAAACAAACGTTTTCAACGCAGAGGAATTTAAGTACTATTTTTTAAAACATGTTAATGCAGGAAACATAAACCCCAAGATGTGTAACAATGTCATTTACATAGTTTTTACAAATTCAAAAAATGTCCAGATAGTTTTAGAACTTGTAACTTTAATGAAAGAATACATTTTTTTAAAGTTTGAGTTTTTATGCTGTATATTTAAGTTTCTTTAACTTGTAAAACCAAACTACTTACTATATAAACAGTATGCACTCTATGGTGGCATTTTTACTCACAGTATTTCCCAAAAACTGTTGTTGCATTGAAAGTTCCTGCTTTCCATAAGAAAGGTAACAGTGTAAGTGGTAGAATGCCCAGCTGACTGACAATTTTTATCTCTTGCTGCCTTTATGATATCTTTGTCATCTGGACTGCAGGTGAGGAGGCCCTACTTCAATTCCATAATGACTTCAATGACTTTCACCCTACCATCAACCTTAAACTTAGCTATTCAGAGAGTGAAATCCACTTTCTGGATACCACAATATACATCAAAGACCACCGGCTACTCACATCAATATACCACAAACCCACAGACAGAACGGCCTACCTGAGAAACTACAGCTTCCACCCCAAGCACACAAGACAATCTATTATTTACAGCCAGGCTATACAATACAATTGTATTTGCTCCAACAAAGCAGACCTGGATAAGCACCTCCTGGATCTGAGGATGAAATTTCTTCGATTGGGATACAAACCAAAAGTGACGGACAACCAATTAAACAAAGCGGCAGCCATTAACAGAGACAGTCTGCTCACATATAAAGAGACCCAGAAAGAAGTCCGAGTGCCCCTAGTTGTCACTTACAACTCACAGCTGGAGATCCTACGAAGGATTGCCAAGGAGCCCCAACCTGTGTTACATAGGGACAACAGACTCAAGGACATATTTCCAGTCCCCCCTCTCCTTTCCTTTCAGCAACCACCAAACCTACGGCGTATTATTGTCCGGAGTGCCCTGGAGGCCCCAACTGAAAATGGCACCTCACCTTGCCTGTAAAACAGGTGCGAGACCTGCAAGCACATCCACACCGCTGACAGTGTACCTGTCCCACAGTCACAACAGGTGCACAGGATTAGGGGGACATTTTCCTGCAGGTCTTCCAATGTGGTGTATCTCATAATGTGTGTGCAATGTCCCACCACAGGCTTCTATGTGGGGAAAAGAGGGCAGAGACTTAGTCAGCGCATGAACTCACACAGATCCACCATTAATAACAGCAGAACAGATCTCCCAGTGGCCGCACATTTCTCCAGAGAAGACCACTCTATTGAAGATTTGTGGGTTGTGGTTTTAATGGGACATTTTAAGACGCAGAGGGAGAGAAAGGAATGAGAAGCATTACAAAGAATGTCTCTAGGTCTGGAAAACCTTTTTTGTCCTACATTACACAGACAACACATTGTGGCAGATTTATGAAGAGTGGCGCATGCGCCTGATATATTACGAGATGCACATCTCCTCATAATTGAGGTGCACCCTCTGCCAGGCTGTGCACCTGGCGGGAAATGCACACCAGCTCTTAACTGGTGTATATTTCCCGCAGCATTTACACCAGATTTCTGTCAAAAATAATGATCATTCTAGCAGATTTGATGTCTCTACCCCCTGTATAATTCGCAACACACCTTTTTGCTGTACTCCTTTTTGCCCTTGCATGTCACCTTTTTCGCAGAGTTTAAAAAGACAAACGTTTTTTGTGTAAAACCACATTTTGCAAAAAAAAAAATAAAAATTTGCTAATTTTAATGCCTGGCACACTAGTGTACAAAGCATAATAAAATTGCGCTATTGATTTTAAGTGGCACAGTGTAATGCTTACTTTTCTTTGCTGTAATATTTAAAATAAATACATGAAATTGAGTAATGCAAATATTTGTCTTTTCGTCGCACAGTTAGACTTTTTTTTTGAGCGCCCTATTTAATGCACAGATGTGTGGGTGGTTCCTTACCTTTCTTCTTGGCTGGTCATGTTGAGATAAAATGAGGGGAATATATTAAGACTGTCCTTTATGCCAGTCTTAATCAAGTTCCCAGCTGGTACAAACTGTGCCTGAATTAGTAAGACGCTCTGTAGATTTCTGACATAACTCACACCAGTGAGTTGCCTGCTCTACAATAATAAAGAGGTAAAATATTTTACCTCTATGGTGAATGCCGTAGCGGAAAAAAAAAAAAAGAAAAGTGCCGAACTGCTGTTTTTTCGCTGTTTCACCTCTGATAAAAATTGAAATAAAAAGTGATCAAATGTGTGATTGTTGGAAAAAATTAAGACCTACCCTGAAAATAATCCATATCCCTTTTTTCAGAGGAAAAAATAATATAAGACACTGTCTTATTTTCGGAGAAACACGGTATCTCCCCCTACAATGAAGGACCCCAGAAAACTTCCGTCACCAGAACCCAGCATATCAACCCAACCCCACAAACAGATTGGTTAGGGTCACCTAAATCAAACAATGTTTTCCCCATACTGAGATTTCAAAATGAGCTCTTTGAGGGTGTTTCCATTATCCCAAAGAAGTAAGCCACAATACGTTGTTGCTTCAAAGTGCTATCAATCTGTGGGGCTGGGTTGATATGCTAGGTTTGGTGACAGACTCTCTTTAAAAATGTATCAGGCAAAATTTATTTCATGTGGCAAAGGACTGAAATTGAGTTGTTGCTATCACCAACGAACCTGTTGACAGTACCTTTGATTATTCCTTGAGACAGGCCAGAAGATCACAATTGGCCCTTCCTGGTACCATCTTTCCTGAATATGGTACTACTGGGTCATTAAACATGGGGGGTGGGTGGGATTAATCATTTCCTATATGCCAGTTTTCTAGCGTAGAGGGATGATATTGAGGCACATGCTTGGTGCAGGGCCCTTCTTTGCACCAAATGTACTCCTCAAGCCTCAATCAATGCCTCGTCTGCCACATTATGCAAATGTGGGCAGATCAGGCATAACTCACATTAGTTTGCTAAAAACATCAGTTAGAATGGCGTAGATTTCCATTCTAGCACCAGGATGTCCAACAGATTTATGAAGAGGCTGCATCCTTTTCATAAATTTCTCAGTCCCTGCGACAGTCAGTCTGTTTATTAAGACTGGCGATACACCAGTCTTATTAAATTTGCCCCAATCTGAGTACAACCAAGTCCAGGCATGTATGCCTAGTTATTTTTGATTTGAGAGCGGTCACGAATCCCATCCCCACTTTGCGGTAAAATACGCTCAGCGGACACGCTGCAGTATCCAAAACAAGCGCAATTTTGGAAATCCCAACATGTCAATTATACCTACGGAAATGCTGGTGGTTTGCATATAGGTATAATTGAAGCAGAAAGCTGCAGAGGAAACCTCTGCGAACTTTCTGCGCAAAGCGTTGCGGGAATAACCCCAATGCGTTTCCGCCGCGTTTTTTCCCGCAGCGCTTTTTTTGCTACGGGACGCCACGTGGGGCTTTAGCCTTACAAGCCTTTCTTCTACATACACTGCAAACATCTCCACTTCGTCATGTGATTTGTTTCTTAAATTAGTATCAAAGTTTGCAAGGGTGTATGTTCAAAAGTGACAGACCATGTAGCCGCACAGCCCTGGTTGGTGCCATCCAGTTTGTGACTGGGTGGTGAAACCAGATGAATTGTGTTGCTAGTGAAAAAGGGGGTTGTAAATTGCCCTATGGCTCATGGACAAACAATATATTCTCTTGCTGTTCTGGGTGGCAAAAGCCAGCAACATTATTGGGGCACATTTTGATAATTGCCTTAGAGTGCCCCGTCTCCTATTTACAGTATTCTATCGATACCATCTTCAAATAACTATAAAATACTTCAACCTTACTGGTAATATTTCAACACAATTTACATCTGAAAACAGAGAACACAACTGTTGTCATTTACAGTTGCTAGATTTTCTGGGCACACTGGGTGCCAGCAGAGGAAGGGGCAGTGGAAGTATGGCATCGCTATTTATTGCACATACTCTCATATGGCTCTGATGAAAGGGCATTACTGTATGAGAATTGCTATATGGTCAGGGTAGTCTACAGTATATACCCTATTACTTTATAGTAACCCAAGCTTTCAATGGGGTTACCATATGAATTTAACTACTTTGTGGGTACTAATAATTAGCTGCAACTATTAGAGTGGGGTCACACTACTGTTATTTAATGTCCATTTATCTTTTCCGTCACAGGATGAGAGCAACAGATATTAACTAACCAGATGGAGCCTGGTGTTCGTCTGTATTTTTCCCCATTTACTGTAAAAAATAAGACAGAAGCTTTCGTCATGTTTTTTATTTTTCTGACAGAAAAAAAAAAGTTGTGCATGCAAAAGTAAACATGACAGAAGAAAGCGTTTTTCATGTTTTTTTTAATGCCGTTTTTACTGACCTGTACACTGCACACGGTCATGTGCAGGAGGCCTAAAGTAAGTGAATTTCCACTTGTATCAAACATATATTTGTCCTAAGAAAAAACTTTAAAGAAAATACCAAATTTTGCATGCTATAAGACACACTTTTTGGCAAAGAAATTACAAAATTAATAAAGTTAATGGCCCTTATAAGTAGCAAATTGAGGTAGGCAATTCTAACAGTTAAACAAATCATGACAATATTTATAGGCATAAAAGGGTAACATTATGCAAAACTCCTAAACCAAAAAATAACTTTCAGGAATAAGAAAGACAAAAAAAAGCAGAAAAGGAGAAATGGAAAAGGAAAGAGTGAAGGAGTTTCAGCCATTCAGAGACACTGGATATGTTCTACCAAGCAGTCCAGGTTTGCCTGAATCTCTCGTATCTATCCTGGAGAATTGAAGTCATTTTTTTATTTATCCTTTACCATGAAAAATAGTGTTTGACTTCAGAGAAGTCCCAACATCTTATATTCTTAAGTGAGGATGTCAGAAGGATCTGAGGTTGCAGCAGCAGAGCTGTAAGTGTGTATGTATTTTGTGTACATAATAGGCGTACTGCAGAGCTTTGTATATATAATCTGTGTGCTGCAATGCAATAATTGTTAATGCTGGGGTACAGTGGAGAAGGGAACCCACTAATGCTCTTTGCTCAGCTGTAGGGAATCCCCGACTTGCCAGTAAACCTGAGATGTCTGAGTTTTTGGGATTCCCTACAGCAGAAAGGAGAACAGTCATATGTACAGTGGGGAAAAAATGTATTTAGTCAGCCACCAATTGTGCAAGTTCTCCCACTTAAAAAGATGAGGCCGGCCTGTAATTGATATCATAGGTAGACCTCAACTATGAGACACAAAGTGAGAAAACAAATCCAGAAATTCACATTGTCTTATTTTTTTAAAGAATTTATTTGTAAATTATGGTGGAAAATAAGTATTTGGTCAATAACAAAAGTTCATCTCAATACTTTGTTATATATCCTTTGTTGGCAATGACAGAGGTCAAACGTTTTCTGTAAGTCTTCACAAGGTTTGCACACACTGTTGCTGGTATGTTGGCCCATTCCTCCATGCAGATCTCCTCTAGAGCAGTGATGTTTTGGGGCTGTCACTGGGCAACACGGACTTTGAACTCCCTCCAAAGGTTTTCTATGGGGTTGAGATCTGGAGACTGGCTAGGTACCTTTGTTGCCCTGGCAGTGTGCTTAGGATCATTGTCATGCTGAAAGACCCAGCCACATTTCATCTTCAATGCCTTTGCTGATGGAAGGAGGTTTGCACTCAAAATCTCACGATACATGGCCCCATTCATTCTTTCATGTACACAGATCAGTCGTCCTGGTCCCTTTGCAGAGAAACAGCCCCAAAGCATGATATTGCCACCCCCATGCTTCACAGTAGGTATGGTGTTCTTTGGATGCAATTCAGCATTCACTCTCCTCCAAACACGATGAGTTGTGTTTCTACCAAACAGTTCTACTTTGGTTTCATCTGACCATATAACATTCTCCCAATACTCTTCTGGAACATCCAAATGTTCTCTAGCAAACTTCAGACGGGCCCGGATATGTACTGGCTTAAGCAGGGGGACACGTCTGGCACTGCAGGATCTGAGTCCCTGGCAGCGTAGTGTGTTACTGATGGTAGCCTTTGTTACGTTAGTCCCAGCTTTCTGCAGGTCATTCACTAGGTCCCCCTGTGTGGTTCTGGGATTTTTGCTCACCGTTTTTGTGATCATTTTGACCCCACGGGGTGAGATCTTGCGTGGAGCCCCTGATCGAGGGAGATTATCAGTGGTCTTGTATGTCTTCTATTTTCTAATTATTGCTCCCACAGTTGATTTCTTCACACCAAGCTGCTTGCCTACTGCAGATTCAGTCTTCCCAGCCTGGTGCAGGTCTACAATTTTGTTTCTGGTGTCCTTCCACAGCTCTTTGGTCTTCACCATAGTGGAGTTTGGAGTGTGACTGTTTGAGGTTGTGGACAGGTGTCTTTTATACGGATAACAATTTCAAACAGGTGCCATTACTACAGGTAATGAGTGGAGGACAGAGGAGCCTCTTAAAGAAGAAATTACAGGTCTCTGGGAGCCAGAAATCTTGCTTGTTTGTAGGTGACCAAATACTTATTTTCCACCATAATTTGCAAATAAATTATTAAAAAAATCAGACAATGTGATTTTCTAGATATGTTTTCTCATTTTGTCTCTCATAGTTGAGGTCTACCTATGATGTCAATTACAGGCCGGCCTCATCTTTTTAAGTGGGAGAACTTGCACAATTGGTGGCTGACTAAATACTTCTTTTCCCCACTGTATGTTATATATATATATATATATATATATACAGTACAGACCAAAATTTTGCTCACACCTTCTCATTCCAAGAGTTTTCTGTATTTTCATGACTATAACAATTGTAGATTCACACTGAAGGCATCAAAACTATGAATTAACACATGTGGAATTATATACTTAACAAAAAAGTGTGAAACAACTGAAAATATGTTTTATATTCTAGGTTCTTCAAAGTAGCCACCTTTTCTTTGATTACTGCTTTGCACACTCTTGGCATTCTCTTGATGAGCTTCAAGAGGTAGTCACCTGAAATGGTCTTCCAACAGTATTGAAGGCGTTCCCAGAGATGCTTAGCACTTGTTGGCCCTTTTGCCTTCACTCTGCGGTCCAGCTCACCCCAAACAATCTCGATTGGGTTCAGGTCTGGTGACTGTGGAGGCCAGGTCATTTGGCGTAGCCCTTACACAGTCTGGAGGTGTGTTTGGGGTCATTGTCCTGTTAGTTGCGTCCAACTAAACGCAAACCGGATGGAATAGCATGCCGCTGCAAGATGCTGTGGTAACCATGCTGGTTCAGTATTCCTTCAATTTTGAATAAATCCCCAACAGTGTCACCAGCAAAGCACCCCCACACCATCACACCTCCTCCTCCATGCTTCACGGTGGGAACCAGGCATGTAGAGTCCATTCGTTCACCTTTTCTGCGTCGCACAAAGACACGGTGGTTGGAACCAAAGATCTCAAATTTGGACTCATCAGACCAAAGCACAGATTTCCACAGGCCTAATGTCCATTCCTTGTGTTCTTTAGCCCAAACAAGTCTCCTCTGCTTGTTGCCTGTCCTTAGCAGTGGTTTCCTAGCAGCTATTTTACCATGAAGGCCTTCTGCACACAGTCTCCTCTTAACAGTTGCTGTAGAGATGTGTCTGCTGCTAGAACTCTGTGCAGCATTGACCTGTCACAAGGCATTACGGGAAAAGGAGCTGGGAAGTTCATGCGCCCTCTGTTGGATGTAACAGATTCTCAATTTGCTTTTGACTCACTGAGTCTTGAGACAGCAAATGGGATTTTAGCCAAGCCAGTTTCACCTATCTGCATACAGCACCATTTCGGGATTTTTGTCCTTCATCAGTGCAGAGCAAAGTGAACTGGCTGGCTTTGTGGGAGGCAACGAGTGGCTTAGGGACGGGAACATCTCTCCTTGAGGAGAGCACCAGTGAAGGTGTGTAGAGTTTTGAATTGCCTTTTGCCCTCTACTAAGCATCTACATATCACAAGGCATTATGGGAAAAGGAGCTGGAAAGCTCATGCGCCCTCTGTTGGATGTAACAGATCCTTAATTTGCTTTTGACTCACTGAGTCTTGAGACAGCAAATGGGATTTTAGCCAAGCCAATTTCACTTATCTGCATACAGCGCCGTTACGGGATTTTTGTCCCTCATCAATGCAGATTAAAGTGAACTGGATGGCTTTGTGGGAGGCAATGAGTGGCTTAGGGACGGGAACATCTCTCCTTGAGGAGAGCAGCCTGGCATTGACCTGATCTCTAATCTGAGCTGCTGTTAACCTGCAATTTCTGAGGCTGGTGACTAGGATGAACTTATCCTCCGCAGCAGAGGTGACTCTTGGTCTTCCTTTCCTGGGGCGGTCCTCATGTGAGCCAGTTTCTTTGTAGCGCTTGATGGTTTTGGCCACTGCACTTGGGGACACTTTCAAAGTTTTCCCAATTTTTCGGACTGACTGACCTTCATTTCTTAAAGTAATGATGGCCACTCGTTTTTCTTTACTTAGCTGCTTTTTTCTTGCCATAATACAAATTCTAACACTCCATTCAGTAGGACTATCAGCTGTGTATCCACCTGACTTCTGAACAACACAACTGATGGTCCCAACCCCATTTATAAGGCAAGAAATCCCACTTATTAAACCTGACAGGGCACATCTGTGAAGTGAAAACCATTTCAGGTGACTACCTCTTGAAGCTCATCAAGAGAATGCCAAGAGTGTGCAAAGCAGTAATCGAAGCAAAAGGTGGCTTCTTTGAAGAACCTAGAATGTAAGACATATTTTCAGTTGTTTGACACTTTTTTGTTAAGTATATAATTCCACATGTGTTAATTCATAGTTTTGATGTCAGTGTGAATCTACAATTTTTATAGTCATGAAAATACAGAAAACTCATGGAATGAGAAGGTGTGTCCAAACTTTTGGTCTGCACTATATATATATATATATATATATATATATACTGTATATATATATATATATATTATAAAGTCATAAAAATGTAACCCTGCAAAATTAATTACAATTCAATAAATAACCATCACAAGACATAGTAAATAACAGACATAAAAGGCATTATCATCGTAGTGTTGTAGTGAGGATACAGGTCACCTGGAATAAGTCCACTATGCGATAATGACTTACAGTACAGACCAAAAGTTTGGACACACCTTCTCATTCCAAGAGTTTTCTGTATTTTCGTGACTATAAAAATTGTAGATTCACACTGAAGGCATCAAAACTATGAATTAACACATGTGGAATTATATACTTAACAAAAAAGTGTGAAACAACTGAAAATATGTCTTATATTCTAGGATCCTCAAAGTAGCCACCTTTTGCTTTGATTACTGCTTTGCACACTCTTGGCATTATCTTGATGAGCTTCAAGAGGTAGTCACCTGAAATGGTCTTCCAACAGTCTTGAAGGAGTTCCCAGAGATGCTTAGCACTTGTTGGCCCTTTAGCCTTCACTCTGCGGTCCAGCTCACCCCAAACCATCTCAATTGGGTTCAGGTCTGGTGACTGTGGAGGCCAGGTCATCTGGCGTAGCACCCCATCACTCTCCTTCTTGGTCAAATAGCCCTTACACAGTCTGGAGGTGTTAACTAATTAAAAGGTTTAATAAACTAATCAGTGGGGTTCAAAAACCCAGGACCCCCACTGACCAGCTGTTTGAATGGTACCTGTGTAAGTGCCGTGACCGCTTCTCTGTTTACATAGTGTAATTCATCTCATAGCGGCCATGTAATGTAACTGCAGCCTCGTCCTGTACATGTCTACAGTATGTGACAAGGCTACAATTACATCACACGGTCACTATAAACAGACAGCGTATAATATAAACAGGTGCCATAGCCCATGTTTATAGCGCCCCATTTACACACACTATAATGTTCCACAGCAGCCCCTGCACACAGTATTACACAGTCTTATGGCCCACAGCGGCCCCTGCACACTGTATTATGCCTCTCAGCGGCCCCTGCACACGGTATTATGCTCCATAGTGGCCCCTGCTCACGGTATTATGCCCCGCATTGGCCTCTGCACACGGTATTATGTTCCACAGCAACTCCTGCACACAGTTTTATGCCCCATATTGGCCCCTGCACACGGTATTATGCTCCATATTGGCCCCTGTACACGGTATTATGCTCCACAGTGGCCCCAGCACACGGTATTATGCTCCATAGTGGCCCCTGCACTGGTATTATGCTCTATAGTGGCCCTTGCACTGGTATTATGCTCCATAGTGGCCCCTGCACTGGTATTATCCTCCATAGTGGCCCTTGCACTGGTATTATGCTCCATAGTGGCCCCTGCACTTGTATTATGCTCCATAGTGACCCCTGCACCCGGTATTATGCTCTATAGTGGCCCCTGCACTTGTATTATGCTCCAGAGTGGCCCCTGCACAGGGTATTATGCTCTACATGGTCCCTGCACAGGGTATTATGCCCCATAGTGGCCGACCCATGAACTATTATTATACTTTGGGGTCTTTTCAGACCCCAGAGTATAATGATTGGAGACCCAGGGGAGAATACAAACATAAAAACCAGAGTTACTTACCTATCCTGGACACCGGTGCACTCCTTGCAGCTTTCGGCCCTGTTTAATTGCGCACACACGTCACGTGATCAGGCCGGCGACGCGACCTGATGACGTCACCAGAGGCCTGAAGCCTGCTCGGAGTTACATCGGATCGCAGGAGGTGAGTAACACTGGTTTTTATGTTCCCTCACCAACCCTAGGCCTCCAATTATTATACTCCGGGGTCTGAATAGACCCCGGAGTATAATAATAGTAGTATTTGCGGCCCGCGGCCTAACTTACCAATCCCCACGGCCGCTCACAGCAGCATCCACTTCCCTTTCTGTGGCCCATAGCAGAAGGGGAAGCGGGGGGCAGCCACGAGCAGATGCGGGGTAGGTAAATAAATAGGCCCTGACCTGCCGGGGATGCTCCAACAGGTTACGGCCTATTTATATATATAAAAAAAAAGCTATACTCACCTGCGATGCCTTGATGCAGCCGCCGCCGCCTCCTCTTCTTGTCTGCGACGTCTGTGTCTCAGCGTAGGCGGCGTGATGACGTCATTGTATCGCCGCCTGCGCTGAGATGCGACGTCTTGTAAACCAGCCCAGGACAGGCCGCGCTCAGCTCTGGTTTTTTTTTTTTTTTTTTTAAAGCGGCCTGTCCTGGGCTGGTTTACATGAAATAGTAAAAATGCCGCCCCCCGGACAGTGCCGCCCGAGGCGGCCGCCTCACTTCGCCTCATTAGCGGTGCACCCCTACTTGAAGCTCATCAAGAGAATGCCAAGAGTGTGCAAAGCAGTAATCAAAGAAAAAGGTGGCTACTTTGAAGAACCTAGAATATAAGACATATTTTCAGTTGTTTCACACTTTTTTGTTAAGTATATAATTCCACATGTGTTAATTCATAGGTTTGATGCCTTCAGTGTGAATCTACAATTTTTATAGTCATGAAAATACAGAAAACTCTTGGAATGAGAAGGTGTGTCCAAACTTTTGGTCTGTACTGTATATGCATTTGACTTCTTTATTCCATGCTCCCTTCGAAGCTTCCTGTCCAGCCTCCTTCCTCCTAGCTTCTCCTCCCTTACTACCTCACTGTTGCTAGGCAGACAAAGCAAAATGAATAAGCAGCAAAGAACATACAGAATATACTTATAACAACATCACATCTCTCCCCTTCTTATAAAAAAAAAAAAACAAAAGAAAATGCAACCATTATAAATGGACAATAAATCAAACATCCAGATCAACAGGAAAATTTTACTGCTGAACATAATTCCTGAGGTGCGTTGGTGGCCTTCGACTCATTCTTGTCGGGTAACGTTGAGACATCTCATTATCAGATAAAGTCGGTGAATTGTCAGAGGCATCCTCATCATCTGTCTCCTCTGTACTTGCTCCTGGGTCACAGCCACAAAGCTTTTTAAAATGGGACACATTTCTGGTGACTTGATGACCCTGGTGTTGAGCAGTAACCATGGTACCCTTGACATGTGTGACATGAAAGTGTTCCAGATGATAAGGGGATGATAACGTAACACAAATTTTGTTCCCAGCTTTTAAATATTATATTCCAATTGCTTATGTCTAAAACAAATTAAAAATTGCTTACATTCATCATAAACTTCGCTTTTGTGACCACGGCAACGAAAATTATGCATTTTTACTATAGAAACAGACGATTTTGCATCTTCTCATTTATACAGTCAGAATAATATTTGGATTGAGAATTTGATTTAGGCCTATTTCACACTAATGACTAGTGATATTTACAATATTAACACAGTTAATCTGCTATTTAAGAGAGTAGCATTTATCCACTTACCTTCAAGAGTTTTCTTGCAGTGCTCACATGTGAAATGAGGAGCCCATGGTTTGTCTTGGTCACCAACAGGCATGCCGAAGTATGCTTTGTAGGCCTCACACATCTTAGCAGATGCTTCCACAGAGTACTTTTTCGCTCTTGTCTTTATAAACTGGCCACATACATAGCAAAATGCGTCTGCTGGATGTATGCAACCTCTTGAAGCCATCTGAATTGACTAAGTTGCTGTGAACTGTAAGGAAAAAGGATGTCTCTCCAAACTTGATAAAAATGGTCTTTATTCCATGCAGTATTAAAGTTCAAGAGTGTACTGAGGATTCAGCAGAGCAAGATTGATCACCCGGTACCAGAGTAACACACAATATATACATTTACATTCCTAAGCTCCTCCTGTAATGGGTGTGGGGTGAAGTGTGAATACTGTCGTTATCAGAATCTGAATAGATATTGAATTCACACCTGTCTGTCTAGGTCAATTCCCCTTTGTCTGTGATGGCCATGGCCATGCAATCCCAATCAATTAGATCCTGTCTCTCCGTCTCTCAGGAAGGGCTATATTGGCCCTATATAACTGTAGTTATACAGCTACCTACAATTCTGTACAGTCCCAGAAAGTTCTAAATAATTCTGGGCAGTTCTAGAAACTTCTTGATAGTTCTCACAATTCCAGAAGCTTCTTAAGTATCTTGAAATATTGTGAATATCCTTAAAAATAGATCAATTTCAAAATATCATTGTGCTGACCACAAAAGCAAAGTTTACAGGGAATAATAACTTTTCTCTATTCATTTAAGGTACAAACAATCAGGAAAACACACTTAACAACTGGGAACAAATATTTTTTTGAAAATTGTTACATGGTGTAATTTGTCACTAGGTCTCCCACGTCCAGCTGTTTGAAACGATGACTGCTCTTATCTGCATATCTTTTCATGCTGCCTTTGGCAAGGGAATCATTGAGGACCAATGGAGTCTGGACAGAAACTACAGGGATGTTCGGAAGCTTAATGCGCAAAGGCCTGCCGAAAAACGCAGTTGCTGGCGGAGTTCCTGTAGTAGAGTGTGGGGTGGCTCTGTACTGTCTAAGGAATCTGTATCATTCTTGTTGCAAATCCTTGTGTTCCATGGTAGCAATCCGAAGAGTATTGTTGATTGATTGCATGAAGCATTCCACTTCGCCATTGGCTTGAGGCAGTAAGGAGTTATTTTCCTGTGGGTGAAACCAAGATAAGTTTTAAAGGACAAAATCTGCACTATTTAAAGGTGGACCATACTGTTTCAGGTATGCCATATGTAGAGAAGATCTTGTCCAGTTTTGGTATGATGGCTCTTGCAGGGGTGGTGGAAACAGGTTCAATCACTCGAAACCTAGAAAAATCATTTATGACAACCAGTAAATAGGAATGATCTGGCAAAGTGCAGAAATCAACACTAACGGCAGTTCACGGACTTTCTGGCAGAGGTAACATTTGTACTGGTGCTCGGCTATGGTCCACTGTAGTTGCTTGACAAGGTATACATGTGTTAATAAGTGCTTCCACTTGTTTATCTAGTCCTGGAAACCATACTTTCTCCCTAAGCAATTGCTTTGTTTTCCCTATACCTTGATGAGCCTCATGAGCCAAATTGATCACTCTACTTTGAAGTTTCTGAGGTATGACCAGGTGGTTGTCATGAAGTAGTATGTTTGAATCAGAAACAGAGAAAAAGTGTCTTGCATGAAAGAAGGCCTCCAAATATGCTGTTTGACCCTGTGGTTGAAGGCGAGCCTCAGCTAGAAAAGAGCTCCAGTTCTTAGACCGAACAGCGTCAATAACTAACTGGAGTTGGGGATCAGAATCTACCGCATGTTTAATTTCTTCTGTGTTCATTGCTCTTGGCACAGAATGTGTAACAATGAGTTTTACATACTCCTCAGCTAAGATAGTGGCGGGCAAGTCATCTTTGGTAGACTGTGGTGAAGGGTGTCTTGAAAAATAGTCCGCAGGGTTCCCAGATCCTGCCTCATATCTTAAGTGAAAGTGATAGTTCTGTAGGCGGAGTAGCCAGCGTTCAAGTCGTGGGGGTGACTTTGACAAATGTTTATTGAAGATTGGAATGAGTGGTTTATGATCACTTACCAATGTGAATGGACGACCAAAGAGGTAAAGATGGAAATGAAGGCATCCCCAATCAACTGCAAGAGCTTCCCTCTCAGTTTGGGAATAGCGCTGTTCCATCTCTGTTAAAGCCTTGCTTGCATAGAAGACTGTGGAAACGCTGCCAGTTTTGGACACCTGAGTTAAAATCACACCAAGGCCTACAGGACGGGCATCCACAATGATACTCAGTAGACTGTAGAGGGTCAAAACTTTAGTGTGTCAAATGCTGATTGATTTTCAACCATCCATGACCAAGGAGCATCTTTTTTAGTGAGTTGTTGTAGGGGTTCAGAAACAGTAGCCAGATCAGGTATGAAACCAGTATGTGACCAGTCCAAGAAAATTCCGAACATCTGATACATTTTGCGGCTGGCTAGCAGAGGTTATGGCAGCTATTTTCTCAGGGTCTGCAGAAACGCCATTTTCAGAAAAAATACAGCCAAAGAAATTTAATGATGTCTGGTTGAACTCACATTTTGACGGATTTACGGTTAGATTCCAGGTTTGCAGTCTCTGAAAGACTTGTTCTAAGTGGTTGTCATGTTCCTCCTGGGTTGTGCCAAAGATAAGGATGTCATCACTGACATTGAGGATTCCAGGTATTCCTGAAAGAACCTGCCTGATAACGTTCTGAAATATTTCTGCAGCCGATGAAATGCCAAATTTCTGCCTCTTGAACCTTCTCAGACCAACATGAGTGCTAAAAGTCGTTATATATCTGGAGTCTGGGTGCAATTCAACCTGATGATAACCAGATTTTAGATCAATTTTTGAAAATATTTTTGCACCATTTAGATCTGTGAGAATGTCATCAATGATAGACGTAATGTGCCTTTCTCTTTGAATGGCTCGATTGGCATGTCGCATATCCACACATAATCTGATTTTACCAGGCTGCTTAGGTTTAGGTGCAACAACAACTGGGGAGACCCAGGGAGTTGGGCCCTCCGCACGTTCAATAACATCAGCTGTCTCTAGGTCTTGAAGTTCTTTCTCCACAAGCCTGCGGACATGGAATGGGATGCGCCTGTGATGTTGAACTGAAGTCTGTACTGACTGGTCAATGTGTAATTTCACTTGAAAGTCTTTCAGCTTTCCTAGGCCTTGAAAGAGTTGAGGATACTTTTGCATAATATTTTGGACTGAAAAGTGTGTTACGCTGTTTGCCAGTTTCACTAGGCCCAGAGATACTGCACTACTGCAGCTGAGAAGAGTGTCTGTAGAACACTCCACTACATAGAAAGTGTCCGTGATGGATTTCCCATCAGATGTTAGTACTGACTGAAATTTGCCACACAGGGGTAATGCAGTAGCTGAACCATAAGGATATATCTTCAGCTTAGTACATTGCAAAGCAGGTTTGTTCTTTAGCTGATTATAGGTGGCGTGACTACTAACGTTGACAGATGCCCCTGTATCTACCAGTGTCTCCACAGGAGTGCCATTTATTAGGATGACTTGTTTGGGATTAGGAATTACATGCACATTTTGAGACCCCTCTTCAATCACTGAGAATAAGTAGGTGCTTCGGGGCTCATCAGTAGGGGCCACTGACTGCACTGCCTGAACTTTCTGTGGCATGGCTTGTTTTGCAGAGAGAGAAGATTGTGATTTAGATCTGCAAATTTTTGCAAAGTGATTTTGTTTCCCACAGTTATGACAAGTTACTCCTTTTGCTGGGCAGGGTTTCTGGTGAGGATAAGGACCTCCACAGTTGTAGCAGGTTGCAGCCTGTGTGTTAGGCACATGTGGCTTCTGAGTGAGCTTTGCTATAGAAGATGGATGCTCTGGCATACAGTCTGTGTTCTCTCTAAATTTGGCTTGATTCTCTGCTGCATCATGAATACGTGCAATGTCCAGTAGCTTTGCTAAAGTCATGGTGGGATCTCTGAGTGCTTGTCTCCTTAACTTAGATGAGACACATCCTTGTATGATTTGCATCAGAATTTCCTTGTCTGTATCTGCAAATTCACAGTAAGCTGCAAGTTGTCTTAAGCGGACATGATATTTATCAATGCTTTCTGTTGGTGACAGTTTTGACTGTCTAAACTTGAAAATTTCAAAGGCTGCATTTATGTATGAAGAGAAGTGCTTACTTAATGTTGCTTTGCATAGCTCATAGTCCCTGTCCTCCCTTGTATTAGTTGTGAAGATATCAAAGTCTTGCTCCCCTGCATAGTGTAACAACATTGCTTTCTTTCTTGCATTGTCAGTAATGTTCAGTGCTTGTAGGAATATATCAAAGCGTTTCAGCCATTTATTCCAGCACGCTGCCAAGTTTGCTTGGGGCTGGTTCACATCAAATTCAGCAAAGGAGGGTAAGCAGGCCATGACTGTTGCTAGTATTGCAGACTTGTACACAATTTGCTGTAGCTGTGAAATACCTTTAGTGGATGGTTCTTAATCCTTGTCACCAATTGTAGTGTTGTAGTGAGGTTGCAGGTCACCTGGAATAAGTCCACTATGCGATAATGACTTATATGGATCAGACTTCTTTATTCCATGCTCCCTTCAAAGCTTCCTGTCTAGCCTCCTTCCTCCTAGCTCAGCTCCTTCTCCCTTACTACCTCACTGTTGCTAGGCAGACAAAGCAAAATGAGTAAGCAGCAAAAAGCATACAGAATATACTTATAACAACATCACAGTCATAACTGTAACAACCCATACAATACGGTGAACACAAAATGTATAGTATTCAGTATTTAACCAGAAATAAAAGGTAATGTAAATTGAATGGTTACTTATGTGTATAACAAAATGACTCCTAAAAAAAACTAAAGTTTGTCTCACAAAAATAACGCCTGTTATGAGTTAGGCGACATGCATCACTGGGCCGTGATGAGGTCAGTGGGCACAGGCCTCAAAATGCAGCGGGTGGGGTACATATTATAATAAGAGCACTTAAACATGGCACTTAGACAGGGCACGAGATAGTTAAGCTTTGACAGTACTCCAGGTAAATTTAGATCCATAAGAATCTTCTACACATGGTATCATAGAACTGCATTATCAATCTCATGCAGAACTCCCCTCCATCTCTACTACCAGTGCACACTATTCATATCAATCCCTCTCTTCTTCCTTTTCCCATGTACAACTGTCACACACTTTTCACTCTCTTTAACCTCCCTAATCCCTATAATTCATTTATCAGTGAAACTAAACAGAAACGCCCACATAAATCAATGAACCATCTCTCCTTACCCTGGTCCTCCTTTTTTCACTAACATTTCCTCTTTCTGCACATACTGTATAGAAGTCCCACTAACCTCATCAATATTCACCGTATTCCCTCTCCTTATCTTTCTCGTGTCCTTTTTAACTCTTCTCTCTTGAACACCTGCTCAGTGAGTAACAAACTAGAATATATTAATGACTTATTCCATAGTAAATCTCTCAAGCTGCTAACCCTCACTGAAACCCAGATCCAGCAATCTGATACGACCTCGCTTGCTGCTCTGCCTCATGCTGGCCTACATTTCTCACATACTTCTAGGCCTGAACAACAGGCAGGGTGAAGGAGTAAGCATACTTCTATTGCCGCAGTGTACTTTTTAGGTCATTCCCCCAGTACCCAGACTTTTTATGCCCAATCTCCTTACGCGCAGCCGTGATCTACCATCCATCTGTCTCACCCTACCAATTTTTGGCTTCACCTATTCCTATCCTGTGAAATTCTTACTCTCATCATGGGTGACTTTAACATCCCCAGTAACACCCCTGTCTCCCCAGCTGCCTCACAGTTTTTCTCAATAACCACTTCTGTTGGTCTTTCACAACTCTCCTCTTCCCCCACGCACAAAGACGGCAACACAATTGATCTTATCTTCCTCCGACTCCTTGCAGTTTCCAAATTCACTAACTCTTCTCTGCCCCTTTCTGATCATAACCTTCTGTCTCTCACAATCAGTACTTTCTCTCCTTCACAGGATACACCTAACCATTATACATATAGAAATTTATGTGCTATTAATGCCCAGCACCTCTCAGACACTCGACAGTCTTCACTGTCCCCCATCTTTTCATTCTCCTATCCCAATCTGGCTACCAGTCACTACAATGAAACCCTTAAAAGTGCACTGGATGAGGCAGCTCCCCCTCCACTTGAAAATTTCGACACAGAAGGCAGCAACCCTGGCACACTCCACATACGCATTTTCTTCAGTGGTGCTCTAGATGTGCTGAAAGTCTGTCGAGAAAGTCACGTACATCTGCAGACTTCCTCCACTTCAAGCCCTTCAAACAAGCCTATTTCACCACTCTCATCTCTTCTCATTCCAGTAACCCTAAATGACTCTTTGAAACTTTTCATGCCTTACTTACTACCAAGGTGCAGGCGCCATTCACAGACCTCTGTGCAGAAGACCTGGCCACTTATTTCCATGACAAAATTGATAAGATCTACCAGGAAATAATTTCCCAGTCCCCAGGCAGCATTGATCCACTTACCTACCACACATCATCCTGTTCATTCTCATCTTTTGAACCAGTTACAGAAGAAGTCTCCCAGCTCCTCTCTTCTTCTTGTCCTACTACCTGCAGTAGTGACCCTTTCCCCTCACACCTTCTGCAGTCTCTGTCACCCGCTGTCACTACTTACCTACTAAAATATTTAACCTCTCTATCTCTTCTGGAATCTTTCCCTCCTCTTTCAAACATGCTGTCATAACCCCAATACTGAAGAAATCCTCCCTTGACGCATCCTGTGCTGATACCTATCGACCTGTCTCTAACCTCCTCTTCATCTCCAAAATCTTGGAACGCTTGGTCTATTTTCATTTAATCCGCTATCTTTCCGATAACTCTCTTCTTGACCCCTTACAATCTGGCTTACTAACTCTGCTGAAAAGGCCCTTACAAAAGTCTCCAATGATCTCTTGACAGCTAAATCTAATGGTGACTCTTCTCTTCTTATTCTTCTGGATCTCTCAGCAACAGTTGACACTGTTGACCACCAACTCCTCCTCAGTATGCTCCGCTCCCAAGCCCGTCTCCAATCTGGCAAGGCATTGTCAGCCACATTCACACAGCTGCACTCCATGTTTCCATAACAACCCAGCCATTTTTCTTCACTGCTGTAGGTCAGCTTTAAAGGGGCAGGGGGCTGTGGATGACACTGTTACACAAGTTCACATACACACAGCTCTACTCCAGGTTTTTCAATGATATCCAAACTGAGATACACATGATCACATGACGCGTATGGACCAATGGAAAATCGCAGGTACTTCAGTCTTGACATACACACACCTTTACACCAGGTTTCCATAGCAACCAAGCTATTTATGACCTGTATGAGTCAATAGCAGTTTGCAGGTCCTTAAATATTCAGTCATATGACATGCATCAGCCAATATAAGTTCACATTTAATTTACCAGGTTTCCATAACAACACAGCCATAAATAGACTGTACCTATACTGGACTGACATACTGGATGTCAAGAGCAAAACTGGCCAATTCTTATGGGGCCACTACACAAACAAAAAATGAAATATACCAGTGCGAAGCCCTGGCCTTCTGCTAGTATGGAATAAAAATTGTATCTATTTTTAAGTAGTTGATTAGAAATCTGTTTGTTCCATTCTATATTTACAAGCAAATTTTCACCAAAGCTTTCTACGAAGTCACATGGCTACATGCTCTATCAATGAAAACTGAATAGGTGCATTATTACCGTTCCTGTGTTTATTGGAGTGTGTGAACAGTATTCAACTCATTATCACAGTCAATTTTTACCTACAGACTGGGTTGCTGCGCATAATACTGACAGAAAAATATATATAAGAAAAATACTCAAAGAAGTTGAAGCATGGGGGACCTGCAGTGACTATCACCCAAGTGTCCACGTAAACCTGGAGCCAGCCCTGTTGTGTGCTGCAAAGTTGTACATGTGTGTATAATGTCAAAGAGACAATTAAAATATTTTAAATAAAGACAGTAAATTAAAAAGTATAAATCATGACAAGAAGACACTACAGGGTAATATGAGGGAATCCTGTTACAAGAAAAAAGTGTACTTGAATACCATATGTGATGATGTATCTACGGGCATCATTGAAGTTTGTTTCAATGGTCGAAACAGTAGGACACACTTAGGCTGAGGCCCCACATTGCAGGAACGCAGTTTTTTTTTTGTTGCGGATTTTGCTGCATTTTTTTGAGCCAAAACCAAGAACGGCTACAAAAGAAATGGGAAATATATAGGTAGTATTTATACGTCTACGTTCAATCCACATGGCTAAATCGGCAACCAAAAAAGTTGCCACAAGGTAGGGCCTCAGCCCATAGCTCCCAACTTTCAAAAGACAAATTTAGCTCCACCCACTTCTCCGTTGACTCCGCCCATTCTCATCTATTTTTCCATGTGGCCCCATACAGTATAATGCTCCTACAGTCACCCTAACATTATATGCCCCCACATTATAATATTCCCCTCCAATTGCCCCACAGTATTAAGTCCCTCTCCTCGTACCCCAGTTTAAACTGGCGGAAACTAGAGGGGGACATTAAACTGGGGCAGCTGGAGGGTGACATTAAACAGTGGGGGTAGTTGGAGGGGGACATTAAACAGAGGGGGTAGTTGGAGGGGGACATTAAACAATGGGGGCAGTTGGAGGGGGACATTAAACTGGGGGCAACTAGAGGCAGACATGTCCCCCTCCAGCTACCCCCCACAGTTTAATGTCCTCCTTCAGTTGCCCCACTTTAATGTCCCCCTTTATCTGCCACCATCTTAATGCCCCCCTTCATCTGCCACCATTTTAATGTCCCCCCTTCATCTGTCACCAATTTAATGCCCCCCTTCATCTGTCACCAGCTTAATGCCCCCTTCATCTCCCCCCAGTTTAATATCCCCCTTTATCTGCCACCAATTTAATGTCCCCCCTTCATCTGCCCCCAGTTTAATTGCCCCCTCCATCTACCACCAATGTAATGTCTCCCTTTTTCTGCCTTCAGTTTAATTGCCCCTACATCTGCCCCCAGTTCCCCCCTCTTGCTCACACATGCTTGCTCTTCTCCCCTCATCTTCGATCACTCTCTGTTATCAGCTTTCTGTGTAACATCACACTGTCCCGCAGTATCCAGAATAGCTCAGCCCACACAAGAGTCTGATCACATAGTCATGACGTCATCAAAGGTCCTTTAGCCACTAGGATTTAACATCTACCATTTAGCTTTTACCCTACCCTAATGAAGTTTGTTAACAGCAAAACACTTCAGGAGCATAGCAGGACAAACTGTAAGCTATCCAAGACAGCGGGACAGCAGTATAAAATCAGGACTGTCCTGCCAAATGCGGGACGATTGGGAGCTATGCTCAGCCTGAGGCAGATTTATTAAAATGGCCTAAAAGCATAAGTGTCTTAGTTGCCTATAGAAACCAATAACAGAACAGCTTTCATTTTGTTCTGCTCCAGAAAAAAATTAAAACTGCATTTTGATTGGTTGCTATGGGCAACAAATGCAGTTTTTCTTCTTGACCATTTGAATAAGGACGGTTGCAGACGGCCATGCCGCAACCAGCCTGCCATGATTTCAAAGCACGGGCTGCACACGGAGGACACGGGGATGTCCCTGTGTGCCGCCCGTGCACGGGCCGTGTTTCCACGGCTTCTTTCATTAAATGAATAGGAGCCACGGCCCGCAAAATAGGACAAGAAGAATAGGACATGTCCTATCTGACGCGAATCTGTCGGCAAATACACGGATAGCACACTGACCCACAGCATGATCGTCTGCAACTGGCCTAAATGTGCCCCATGTCTAACAGGAGCGGACTATTACCTGTAAATCTTCTCACCTACCACCAAATACAGTGACACTGATCCCTCTATCTCCTTTCAGTAGCAGGGAAGATTGAATTAGTATAAAAATGTATTTTCCCTATTTTCTGTTGTCTAAATCTGGGGTGCAACATAAGGGTAGACTAGATGGACCGTTTGATGTTTTCTTTCAATTTTCTGTTTCTACACACTGTACATAGCTACTGTATGTAGCTTAAATGTCTTTTACATGACTTTTTAAGTTCATTAAAATGAAATTTTATTTTTACAGACACTCTCTAAATTAACATCGCAGGTAAGTGACATCAAGGGAATATAACACTAATAAGTTCCAGGTGTATCCAGATTCTGGGTTAATCCCTGAAGAACCTTAAATAGTATATAAGCGCCACTTTTAATAGGTAAGGTGACGGGAGGTGATTTCTGTTATACTGTATGTGCACTGTGCCAAATCATCTGATATACGCCTGAAAATAAGGTGAGGTGTTAAGAAATTTTACGCTGATGGCTCCACACGCTATTCTACTGAAATACTTACAATATATTAAAACGCATGTATTTTTGTATGCGCTTTTGTGGAGAAAAGAACCATGTAAACCCAGCCTGAACCTGTAAGAAAATAATTATGGATGTCAATACTTATGAATAAGGCAAATTACAGTATAGTGGGAACAGTCAAAAGACAATACAACAAATACATTCAATATGATGCTTAAATAACTACAAACAGTAATGAAATGTAAGGGTAAGTAAGTGAGTACAAATGAATGGGAGGCAGAAAAAAAAAACACTAGCTTTTTTGGAGCTGTTTTGCAAACAAAGTCTCAAAAAAAACGCTTGCTGTTTTTTTCTGCCTCATGTTCATTTCAATGGGATTTGCAAGGCAGAATCCACCAGAAGCAAAATTCTGCCTGACTCCCATCAGGAATTCGAGAGTTGGGAGGTACTATATTTTTTGAGGCACATTTTTAGGCAGATTCTGCTGGTTTTTTTTTATCCAAAGCCAGGAATGGATTGAGCAGACGGTAGAAGTATAAATACTTTCTATAAATTCCCAATTCCTCTTGAAGCCACTCTTGGTTTTGGCTCAAAAAAACGCAGCTAAATCTTCAACAAAAAAAAACAGCTTTTCCGCAACATGGGGCCTTAGCCTAAAGAGGATCTTTTAACACATACATCCAACCGCAACAAAAAATATCCGACTCACAAAGAGAACCTTTTTATAACAAACCATATACAATGTTGAAAGCTCTTCTTAAACTGCATTATCTATGTATGGAAAAAAAAAAATTATACTGACATACAGCAGACCTTGGAGGACAAAGGGATACTCATTTTGCCTCCTTTGAGAGAATTAAGTCCTATGGAGATATTTTGCTCTAAACATGATAAAAACATAATACATAGTCTAAACATTATGCCAATACTTCACATAACATACAAACAAGTTTGTTTTTAGAAATCCTCTTTAGGTTAAGGCCCCACACAGCGAGCCACAGCAAAAAAAAGGTGCGATAAACACCACAGCGGAAACGCATCACATTTTTTTTCCGCAATGCTTTCACAGAAAGCCTTGAACTTTCTCACATTTTGTCATCTTACAACCACAAACTTAAATGTATTTTATTGAGATTTTAAGTGATAGTCCAACACAAAGTAGCACATAATTGAGAGGTGGAATGAAAATGATACATGGTTTTCAAAATTTTAATCAAATAAAAATTTGAAAAGTGTGACGTATAAAAGTATTCAGCCCCCTGTACTCTGATACCCCTAAATAAAATTCAGTGCAATCAATTGCCTTTAGTAGACATTAAATTAGTTAATAGAGTCCAGCTGTGTGTAATTTAGTCTCAGTATAAATACACCTGTTCTGCAAAGGCCTCAGTGGTTTTCTAGAGGACACTAGTGAACAAACAGCATCATGAAGACCAAGGAACTAACCAGACAGGTTAGAGATAAAGTTGTGGAGAAAGTTTAAAGCAGGGTTAGGTTATAAAAACATATCCCAAGCTTTGAGCATCCCAAGGAGCACTGTTCAAGCCATCATCCAAAAATGGAAAAAGTATTCTACAACTGTAAACCTACCAAGACATGGCCATCCACCTAAACTGACAGATCAAGCAAGGAGAGCACTGGTCAGAGAAGCAGCCAAGAGGCCCATGGTCACTCTGAAGGAGCTGCAGAAATCCACAGCTCAGGTGGGAGAATCTGTCCACAGGACAACTATAAGTGCACTCCACAAATTTGGGCTTTATGGAAGAGTTGCAAGAAGAAAACCATTGTTGAAAGAAAGACATAAGAAGTGCCGTTTGCAGTTTGCCACAAGCCATATAAGGGACACAGCAAACATGTGGAAGAAGGTGCTCTGGTCAGATGAGACCAAAGTTTAACTTTTTGGCCTAAATGCAAAGCGCTATGTGTGGCAGAAAAGTAACACAGCTCATCAACCTGAACACACCATCCCCACTATGAAAAATGGTGGTGGCAGTATCATGCTGTGGGGATGCTTTTCTTCAGCGGGGACAGGGAAGCTAGTCAGAGTTGATAGGAAGATTGATGGAGCTAAATACAGGGCAATCTTGGAAGAAAATCTGTTGGAGGCTACAAAAGACTTGAGACTAAGAAGGAGATTCACCTTTCAGAAAGACAATGACCCTAAACATACAGCTAGAGCTACAGTGGAATGGTTTAGATTAAAGAATATTAATATGTTAGAATGGCCCATTCAAAGTCCAGGCCTACATCCCATTGGGCATCTGTGGAAAGACATGAAAATTGCTGTTCACAGAAGCTCTCCATACAATCTGGTTGAGCTTGAGATATTTAGCAAAACAGAACTGGCAAAAATCTCAGTTTCTAGATGCACAAAGCTGGTAGAGACATACCGCAAAAGACTTGCAGCTGTAATTTCAGCGAAAGGTGGCTCTACATAGTATTGATATAGGGGGGCTGAATACTTTTGCATTTCACATTTTTCAGATTTTTATTTGATTAAAATTTTGAAAACCATGTAGCATTTTTGTTCTTCTTCACAATTATGTGTTACTTTGTGTTGGTCTATCACTTAAAATCTCAATAAAATACATTTAAGTTAGTGGTTGTAAGGTGGCAAAATGCGAAAAAGTTCAAGGGGTATGAATACTTTTGCAAGGTACTGTATCTCATGAAATCACAACAGCCACATCACTTCAGTGGGTCTGTCTGTCTGCTAGGACACTACCAATCACAGAATTCACTTCCAACAAACTATAGCTGCATGTGTGCAAATTTACATGTTGCCCAACAGTCAATAAGAGCATGATCCAACACTCCAATGAGGTCAACACAATCTCAGTTGTTATTAGCATGGGCATCATTTTTTTAAGGAGTTCTCTCCATTCACAGATAACTTACAACAGCAACAATAGAGTAATACACATGTAACAGTACTTTATGTGAATCAACTTTATCTTCACAGAGATCAATGTTGTCTTAACACAAACCACTTTAGCTTGACACAAGATAAATGCAACTTAAAATGTAACATGTGACATTTGATCCATAATTGCCAACTCTCCCAAAACATTCAGGAGGCACCTGCAAATAGGGGTGACCCCCAGGAGTCCCAGGAAAAGGAGAAAAATCTCTCAGCCTGGCAGAATGCTGCACTCTCTTTCCTATGTTATGTGGATTCTTAATGTGCTGATCACATGAGAAAAAAAATGACATGGTCATGCAAACGTTTTCACACTTCATGTCTCCTTGAAGAAAGTCTAAATGTTGGCAATTTGGCATGGTCTACTGTCTTCACAGGACTGTAACACAGAGGCCACTTTACAGGCTACAAAGCAACCAATCTCTTACCATCTGCTAATAGAGATAATAATTATTATCTCTCTCAAGGATGAAGTCTCACAGCCCTTGCATGTTACTCATGGTTGACTTTTCAAAGGGATGACGTTTTACACAGTCCACATAGAGTCTCAGAACTGGGCCGAAACCGACCACACAGTCAATAGGACATTTCCAATCAGCTCACCAACTTCCCTTCCATGACAACCCTCTGGCCTTAATAATCAATACCACTCTGGTACTTTTGGAGATACTGCACTGGCACCTGCCATCAATTCCCTTATAGTGCTTCTATAGCCAATCATACAGTGGGACGGCTAATATAACAATATGAATGCTATGCACAGGATTACATACAAACCATATCAAGTGGAATACAGTAAAAACAGTCACATACTTGTGTATGGATTCAGTAAATAGCTCAATATTAGATCCCATGTAGGAGGGCACAACTGGGAAGCATTTTCTGAAGACGTGAATAAAAGTGGTTAATGGTTGTACCCAGCTTGTAGGCCCTTTATAAAAGAGACTTGTAGAATTTCGAGAAACCAGCTGGAGACCAAAGCTGGTATGATATGATGTAATAAACAGTGCCCAACTTTCTGGTGCACAAATCAGACCGGGTTATATGCCAATCTTAGAATATTGTTTATTGAAGTACTGAAATACTATTGTCATATTACTATGTAACAAAAATTTACTTTCATTATTCTCTCATTTAATACACTTGCAGAAAGTGCTTAATGAAATGGGAGGAGGAATAAATCAAACATTTGTGACAGAATTTATCATCTTGGGGTTCCCGAGTCTGAAGAAGCTCTACCCTTTTATGTTCCTACTTTTCCTACTTATCTACAGTTTTACAGTAACAGGCAACATTATCATTTTCCTAACTGTGCTAACAAACTATAAACTGCAAATCCCTATGTTTTATTTTCTTAACCACCTCTCAGCTATGGAAATATGGTACACATCAGTCATTGTACCTAAGATGTTGTCTACATTTGTGACAAACAGTAGGACCATATCTTTTAAAAATTGCATGATTCAGTTGTATCTATTTAGCTCCCTTGGAGCTTCTGAGTGTTACCTACTAACTGCAATGGCATATGATCGGTATGTGGCTATTTGTAATCCTCTGCATTATTTTTCCAAGATGACCAATGCAACTGCACACCAGTTAGCGTCTGGGGCTTGGATTGGTGGTTTTCTTTCTCCAATCCTGCCAGTTGTATTAATATCAAGGCTTGTTTTCTGTGGTCCTAATCAGGTTAACTATTTCTACTGTGATGCGCAACCTCTTCTCAAACTTTCTTGCAGCAGTACCCAATTTACAGAGACAGCCATCTCTACATTAGCTTCTGGACTTATATTTAGCTCCTTTCTCCTAACTGTCCTCTCTTACATATTCATTATTTCCACTATATTACAGATCCCTTCAGCGATAGGAAGGAAAAAGGCCTTTTCGACATGTGCCTCTCACCTAACTGTAGTTATGATATATTACGGTACAATAACAGCCATGTACATGCAGCCCATGTCTAGATTCTCGTTAGATGTTAACAAAGTGTTATCTTTACTATATACAGTTGTGACACCTATGTTGAATCCTATTATCTACAGCTTGAGGAATAGAGAAATGAAGGATTCTGTGCAAAAGTTCTTCAAAAGAATAAGTAGGGGAAAAGACATTGAATAAACAAATATTTAATGCACAAAATTGGAGCAACAACTGTTGATTCATTTTGTGTATTTGTCTGACTGTAATGGTGGGGGTAAATCTCTGTAGCTCAGTAGTCTGTTCCATGCAGAAATGCTATAAGAATACTGTAACACATTCCCATCCTTCAGAATTTTTTTCTCCACAGCCTCCCTAGCCTTGACTATATATTGATATACTGCCACTTTTGACTTTAAAAGGTTAATGATGGGGGCATTCTGTATATCAGAAAACTCATTGAGCAGAGCAGGGAAGACACATAGATTGCCAGACCTCAATGGAGATGAACAATTAGTGTGTTGAAGGGGGCCTGTGTGCCCCCCTAGCTTATGAGCACAGTCACAACTACAACCAAAGCCACCTCTACAGCTACACCACTGCTTAGAATGGATTGTAGTTTCATCTGCTTGAACTACAGACCACCACTGTTAATTTTTCTAGCGTTAAAGGAGTTTTCCCATCTCAGGATTTCACCTGTCTCCTTTGCCCTCCACATCCTGGTTTTCAGCTTGGTCCAGCAGAGTGCTCCTGCTTGTTGTAAACTGTACAGTTATCTCTGGATTTAATTCCAGAGACAACAGAGGTGCCGATGAAGTAATGTTCTAGCATTTATCAAGACTCAGGTACTGAAAGCAATATGAAGAGAGAGAGGGAGAGAAGAGACTATAGATGGCCAGGACCAGGGAGTTATCAGTCCAACTAAATAGGTGATCTGTACAGTGCTGTTTAGAACTTTTCTGCTTCCGAGTCGAAAACTAAAAATGGCTCCCCCCAATAGCATGGGTCCAGGGCCATATCTGCCATGACGCGTGATAAGCACCTCACCTCTGATGGCAGATTCATTGGCATTAAGAACTGCAAGCTTTTTAATTCTCAATAATGCGTAGCATATTTTACTATACATGTCACCTTAAAGTTAAGGCCCATTGAATTGAAATTCCCTGGTTTACTGGAATAATAGAAAAGTGCTATTAAGCTGAAATGCATTGTAAAATGTACTACTCACTATGATACAATAAGATAAAAGTTTGTTATACACCAGTTCAATGGACATAATGATACAGATTTTTTGCACACTCACTTGGTAGAATGTCCTGCATACTAAACTGGCAGAATATTTAGTATACTTACCTCAACATCAACATCAGCAGTGATGAGAACTAGGATTCAACCCAACAGCACTACAATCCTTTCAAAGTCCTTGAATGTCTCTTAATAAAGTGAATTTTGCACAAATTGCTCTTTTGGTGTCATTAACGCTAAGTGTTTTTATGATATTAAAGCTATTTCAGCAAATATATATGCTTGGTAACCATTATATACATTTTGTTATGGTGTCAGGATCTTTTATATTGCATACTTATTAGTCATGCTCTGTGTTAGATCCAGACAGATTTTTATAATGTTCTTGTCCCTGCCCAATGTTGTTTTCCAATGTATGTTTGTGATATCCTTGGCTATGCTGTGAGCAAGAACTCAGGGAGAACAAAAGTTGCAGTGGAATCACAAAATGAAGAGAAGAGTCAAAGTCTCTGAATTCACAAGCACAGTTTAAGGCTAAGGCCCCACATTGCGGAAACACAGCTTTTTTTGTTACAGATTTAGTTGTCATTTTTTGGCCAAAGTCAAGAATGGCTACAAAAGGTTTAGATTTAGTTGTGTTTTTTTGGGCCAAAGCCAAGAATGGCTACAAAAGGAATGGGTTATATATAGGAAGTACTTACACTTCTGCTCAATCCATTCCTGGCTTTGGCTAAAAAAAACACACAGGAAAATCTGCAACAAAACAAGCTGTTTTCCACAACGTGGGGCCTCATCCTAAGCTAAAGAAATTAGACTATTAAGAGAATCACATATTAGCAATTTTACCATGTCATCACTTACCTGATCACAGAGGGCAGTGTTCATCACTATTCTTCAATTGTTCTGCATCCCAATTTAAAGCATAAAGATGGACCACAACTGACAAAGCTGCATCAGGGTCATCATAGAGTATTGCCAAAACTAAGAGAAACACTTCCATACTTTGTAAATCAGGATCTCTAGGTAGATCGGCGGAGAGAAAAGTCCTGCACCTGTATCAATATAAAACCAGCGGAAACCCAATGGACCCTATTATAGTCTATAGAGTCCACGGGTGTCCGTGGGTAACCGCTTTTAAGAGGACAGGCTCTCCATCTTTCATGTCCCCATGCGGACCCAAATGAGACTTGTGAAGTGGTCAATCTTCTGGAGTTGATTAACTCCATGCTACCTGTGCCAATTAACCCCTTTAGTCCCTTGTAAAACACTGAATTTTACAGAATCTCTCCAGGATTTATCAATGGTCAAAGAGGGGCTGCAAGGCATGCTTTGGGTCCACATCATTAATAGTAGATAGGCAGCAATGCAAACTGGGCATTTACTGATGAAATATGTGTCTGCAGTAAGACGGTAAAGGAGATCCAGAGATAAATTAAGAAGTAGGGGAGATTAGGGGCTTCCCTGTCTGGTACCACAGAAAATGTCCAAGGCCACCAAGAATCCTTATCAAAAGCCTCCTCTGCATCAAGGTTTAGTAACAAGGAAACAGAGCTAGTTGCCAGGATGGCCTCTCAGATACCACCAAAATTTGTTAATACCTGTTGTTCATATGCTGTTCATATGACTTTTCAGGAGAAGCTGTTATGTACGGTATGTGTGGAGTAATAATACTATTTCTGATCAGCTGATCATTATATTACTTACATTCTGCAGTTTTTAGTATTCCCACAACCACCCTTCCTCCCCTCCACTAGTAATTGGAGCACAGAGTTTAGTTATTGACAGAGCATCAAGGCTCAGGGAGTCCCCAAGTCTAAGGATAGGTTTGACAACAGATCCCAGGGGAGCCTGGAGTGGAGTATGAGACTGGGAGAGTGTATAATGGCCTTTCATAACCTGGTGAGTAAACATTGGTGTCCGACCCTTAGAGGCAGACCTGACACCTTCCTCATATGTCCCCTGCACAGGAACCCTCCTTGCACTGGCCAGGCGGCTGAAGACTAGCAGTGAGCAGTTCCAACATTATCAGTTCTCATTTTCATGTACTATTTAAAGGTTGTTCCTTTTCCCCAAGTTTCAGTAAAAAACCTTTCAATACTGTTTGGTTGTTGTAACTGTGTCCTTTTCCTGGGCGTAAGCACAGAAGTATCTGCTTTATAACTGTCTCTATCTCACTTAGAAAAATCCCAGGAACATGCAGAATGTATACAGAGAAACCACCAGCAGGCAGGCACCACCCCAATCTATCTGCTAACACACATCATACAAAAACATGACTGAAACATCACTAAATAGATACTGTATGTGCAAAAGCTAATAAATAACACAACTCAATCACTTTCTATAAATATAACAATGTATTTGTAGTACCATATTATGATTAAAAACACTTAAAAAGCAAAATAAATGCTACATGTACTATACAGGAGTCACCCCCTGATATGGGGTTCCCCTCCTACAAACCCCACACTCCAGTTCAAGGTGTGCTGGTAGAATTGTCTATACACAAATCCCTAACACAAATGTGAATAGCCCCACTTCTATAATATAAATACACATAAAGACAATTATACTATAGATACTGTAAATGTACATCAGTAATAATATGAAAAATATATCACATAATACCATGCCCAGGTCACCTTTTGAGAACGTAGGGACCAACCGCACACGTATCGCCACTCTGGTTTCCCCAGGGGTAATGGAGTTTAACCCCTTAACCCGATCTTTGTCTAATTTATAAATCATGCCACCTGACATAAATATATTAAAGGCGTTATCTGGTTTTTGAACATTGATGCGCTATCCGTAGGATAGGCCATCAATATTAGGTCTGCAGGTGTCCAATACCCCTGCAGATCACCAGTACCCAGACTGTATTGTTTACATACCGCAAGCCCTCACAGTACAAACTGCAGTGGCCAGAGTAGGTGTTTCAGTGCTGTCCCATAGATTTCAATGGGCTAGGCCATCGATATTAGAAACCCCTTTAATTATATGGTAGAAGGGGGATTTAAAGGAGTGGTTTTTATTTAGCTTACTTATACAGCGCCATCATATTCTGCAGCGCTTTACAGACCTTGTCAGTCACTATCCCATATAGGGCTCACAATCTACATTCCCTATCAGTATGTATTTGGAGTGTGGGAAGAAACCCACGCAAACACATACAAACTCCTTGCAGATGTTGTCCTTGGCAGGATTTGAACCCAGGGCTCCAGCGATAACTACTGAGCTACCATGTTGCCCAAGTGGTTACTGCGATAAGGGTACACCATGTTGCACTCATAGCCATATCTCATATGACCACCATGGTGATCCATGATGCATCAGGGCATATGTACTAACCATGCCATCCGTGCTTCATTTTTACACCAAGGCCCATCACCAAACATACCACCATCTGTCACACATATGCAGCAATGTCATTTAAAAACTATTAGGGATTTGCGTATAGACAATTGTACCAGCACATTGTGTACTAGAGTGTGGGATTTGTAGGGGGAAAACTGTATCATGGGGGTGACTAATGTATAGTACATATAGCATTTTTCACTAATGTATATAGCGAAGTACTGACCTGCATTGATGTGAGAAAAATACTGCACTTCCTGCTCACTCCTTCCGTCTACTCTTTGATTTCTATAGGCATGACTAATCCAAGTCATGTGACCTGCTATCCATCTTGAGATGTATATAGCAGGAATTTTCACAGTAAAAACAGAGAGGGGCAAGGAAACAGCCTGTATTGTACAATTTCTTATAATGGACTGCACTATACATTTATTCAAAGTTTGTTAAAAACACCGTGCCAACTTAAAATTTACCATATGTCTACCTTATGTTGGCATCATTTTTAATCACTTTAAAATACAGAAACAATCCTTCATTTTTCCTATTTCAAAAGGCATACATTTTTTTTTATTTTTCTATCAACATAGGTATATGAGGGCTTTTTTTGCATGATGAGTTGAATTTTTGGCACCATTTTTGGTTACATTTATTTACTTTATTTTTTTTAAAGGGAGTCTATCATTCCATATACCCTTAACTAAACACACGGTGGAATAGCCTTTAGAAAGCAGTACGCTTGTGTAGTTCTAAGTAGCTCAGTACATCCTTAGAACTACACGAGGTAGTTCTAAGGATGTACTGAGATACTTGCTGCTGCTGAAGCAATGAAGAGGATGAAGAGCAAGCTGTCATTTGCATAGAGAGGGGTGTGAAAGAAAGGGCCAGGAGGCGGCATGCAGGGTATGATGTTGCTGTGCTCGGAGCAGAGGGGGAACACTCCCTGTGCTCCGTGAGCTTCATTAGCATAACCCAAAAAATGAAAATAATTCAACAACGGCTGGGAGCAAGAAAAGAAGAAAGGTAGGACTAGAATAGCCTTTCTAAAAGCTATTCCACCATGTGTTTAGTTAAAAAAGGGTATATCAACTACCTTTAACTAATATTTTTGAGGGGACTGCGTTCAACCATTATGCTTTAATTAAAATCTGTCTTGAGCAGATGGGTGGAATTCACAAACAAAATGGAGTCAGCCACAATCCCATTTGCACAATGCAAACACACAGAAATAGCTAGCACTGCCAAACAATATGAACTATATTTACAATATCAGCCTAATATGGTTGAACTACAATTAACCTGAATTCATTGGAGAGTATTTATTATTGTTTATTTATATAGCACCATTAATTCCATGGTGCTTTACATTTTCGGATTTACATACGGTACACCAGATATACAAAACAGATAATACAAACAGTGACCAACTGGCACAGTGGGATAGAGGGCCCTGCCCACAAGGGCTTACAATCTATGAGGGAAGAGGGATAGAGACAGAAGGTGGGGGTAGAGGCTGTTCAGGTGGTGGTGTGGTGACAGTAGTGTTATAGGAGGTTGTATGACTTCCTGAATAGGTGAGTCTTCAGGGCCTTCTTGAAGCCTGTGACTGTGGGGGTCAGTCTTATGTGTCTTGGTAATGAGTTCCAGAGTATGGGGGATGCACGGGAGAAGTCTTGAAGACGATTGTGTGAAGAGCGGATAAGAGCAGAACGGAGTAGGAGGTCTTTGGAAGATCGGAGGTTACGTGTGGGCAGGTAGCGGGAGATTAGGTCGGAGATATATGGAGGGGACAGGTGGATGGCTTTGTATGTCAGCGTTAGTAGTTTAAACTCTATTCGCTGGGCGATGGGTAGCCAGTGAAGGGATTGGCAGTGGGGAGCGGCTGATGAAGAACGGGGGGAGAGGTGTATTAAGCAAGCAGCACAGTTTAAGGTGGACTGGAGGGGAGCGAGAGTGTTTGCTGAGAGGCCATGGAGAAGGGTGTTACAGTAGTCTAAGCAGGAGATTATGAGGGTGTGGACTAGCATCTTTGTAGTTTCAGGGGTGAGGAAGGAGCAGATTAGGTGGATGTTCTTGAGTTGGAGGCGCAGGAGGTGTTGAGGGTTTGAATATGCGGCTAGAAGGATAGGTCAGAGTCTAAGGTTATCCCAAGGCAGCGGACCTGTGGGACTGGGGTGTGAGTGGTTCCATTAATTTTGATAGATGGGTCAGGTAGGGGGGTCGTGCGTGGAGGGGTGAAGATTATGAACTCCGCTTTCTCCATGTTGAGTTTGAGAAAGCGTGAGGAGAGAAAGGAGGCTATGGCTGCTAGACATTCTGGGACTCTGGACAACAGGGAGTATTTGTAGTGTATGGAAAGCATAATATAGCTGCAATATCCCCCATTTAGAGGAAAAGGCCCAGAATTGAATCTTTGTAGTGTAGAGCTCCATCAAAGTGCTCATCTTGTTTTTATTATAAAAATATTGAAAAAGTAAAGTGGTCACCTTGTCACTGGCAGATGGACTCACACAATTTGGTCAAAATGTGCAACAAAAATCTAATTTTCATGTATTTACGAATACAGTAGTCATAGCAGTAATGCTCTTGGTGCTAGCAGAGTTCTGTTGCATTTGTTTTGTGTTTGTATTTCTATTGCAGCAATGGCAACATGCACCTGCACTTATAGTTCATTTTGTTTGGCAATGCTGACTATTTTTGTGTGTTTATGGCATTGTGGGCAGGTGTGCCACTGTTTGGGGAAGAAATCAACCATAAGGTTGTAATCCTAAACAAAGCCTTTAACTATTCATCACATTGTTATCCAATTACTATCAAAAGAGAACAAGACAATGAATGCAATATATGTATTTATTAAGTTTGAGTGAAGTTACTCTATTATAATATTTGTGCTTGGTCAATAAGTTACCAAGTATAATAGATCAACAACTTACTACAGCATAATAGACATTCATGTTTTAATGATGATAAGACAAAAAAAATTAACTTATATTAATACCTGAATAAATATTTTTTATAATTATATGCCATATTCTGATAGGCTATGAGTTTTATGGGATCTAAAATATCAGGCTTGGACTGGTCCACTGGGTACCAATCAATACCCCGATGGGCCCTGTGCCATTATTAATAGCCAATGGAGTTCCAGTAATAGCCCCTATTAACTTACTTATACCTGTTCCTGCTCACTTCAGTCTTGCTCTTCAGCCTTCAGGGAAGGCATGTGCACTGCACATTATGTCATCACGACATGATGTGGGCACACGGGGCCCATTGAGGGCTGTAGAGGGAAGAGGAAGAAAGCAGGAGTGGGGAGTGGTAAGTGAATGCAGCCAGTTCTCCCCACCAGTTCTGACGATCCGGTTGTTAAAAATGCAAAACGTTTCAGGTACAGGCTTCCTGCTCAACCATTCCCTGACTTGTAGGCAATGGGCTACATCAAGCCTGTGGCTTGCAAACTGAGTATCAGTACTTACCTGTCTTCTCTCCAACCCCTCCCACTACTTCCTGTTCTGGGCACACATGATGTAACAAAAGTACGCCTGGAGCAAGAAGGAGCGGGACTGGGGAGTAGACAGGAAAGTAATGACCTTATACTGCTGTATGGGGGGCCAGTAAAGGGGCCCACTTCACTATTCCCCCCATACAGTGGCCACTTTATTGGTTGAAGATAAGGCCATAAAAAAATTTAAGCCCGGACAACCACTTTAATATCTCCCCCCCCTAATTCCCCACATACTTTATTGTCCCCCCCCCCCACAGGATATTAGCCTTCATCACTGTCCCTACAAAAAATAACCCCATACAGTACAGTGGCCAGAAAAAAAAATTAGAGGTTTTCCATAACCTGGGGACAGGTGAGTATGCTTTTTTTTTTTTTTTTTTTTTTTAATTTTATATTGCACACATCCCACCCGATTCCTGGACTAAAGGGTTAATTCGTTCATCTTTCTAATATTGATAGCCTGTCCTTAGGATAGGCCATCAATATTAACTTTGCAGGGGTCCAACAGCCAGGACCTCTGCAGATCAGCTTTTCCAGGACAGTGTGGCTACAGGTAATTTTAACAATTCCAGTGGCCATACTGCTTGCTTGCCATACAGGGTGTAGTGGTGGGTTCAGTTAGTGCAGTGGTGCACATTGTATGACAAGTGAGCAGAAAGGCTCCCGACATGTTAGTACCTGTAACCATGCTGTCTCGGTGCAACTGATATGCAGGAGTCCTGGCTGTGGGCAGTGGGCTCCTAGAATCAATTCCACTGCTGGGCCCTAGACATCCCATTCCAACACTGAGCACAGTGGGTTTTTTTCTGGTTCTGTACTATAAAGCCTCATTATACAATGCACCATCACATACTATATGCTGGAAATACTCTAGAAGAATTCCTTCCAGGAGTGAAAATATTCACAATAAGACATGCATTCAAGCATGCCACAATATTTTTTCTGTTAGATTTGTATGTGATACAACAGAAGAAAACCTCTGCGTTCCTATCCACTGCAAGGTTCCATGCATTTCTGTGGGTGGCTTGTTATTGCGCAATATTGTACAATACAGGGCTATAACACAGTAACATGCATGGGGCATAAAGGGACTTTTCTCAATGAAATGAATGTGTACGTATGAAACATGCGGACACCACACATACACACGTGGACAAAATTGTTGGTACCCCTCGTTTAATGAAAGAAAAACCCACAACGGCCACAGAAATAACCTGACTCTGACAAGAGTAATAATATATAAAAATTCTATGAAAATGAACAAATGAAAGTCAGACATTGCTTTTCAACCATGCTTCAACAGAATTTTTTAAAAAAGAAAACTCATGAAACAGGCCTGGACAGAAATTATGGTACCCTTAACTTAATATTTTGTTGCACAACCTTTTGAGGCAATCACTGCAATCGAACGATTCATGTAACTGTCAATGAGACTTCTGCACCTCTCAATAGGTATTTTGGCCCACTCCTCATGAGCAAACTGCTCCACTTGTCTCGGGTTTGAAGGGTGCCTTTTAAAGACGGCATGTTTCAGCTCCTTCCAAAGATGCTCAATAGGATTTAGACCAGGGCTCATAGAAGGCCACTTCAGAATAGTCCAATGTTTTCCTCTTAGCCATTCTTGGGTGTTTTTAGCTGTGTGTTTTGAGTCATTATCCTGTTGCAAGTCCCATGACCTGTGACTGAGACCAAGCTTTCTGACACTGGGCAGTACATTTCGCTCTAGAATTCCTTGATAGTTTTGAGATTTCATTTTACCCTGCACAGATTCAAGACACCCTGTGCCAGATGCAGCAAAGCAGCCCCAGAACATAACAGAGCCTCCTCCATGTTTCACAATAGGGACAGTGTTCTTTTCAAAATATGCTTCATTTTTCCGTCTGTGAACATAGAGCTGATGTGCCTTGCCAAAAATTTCGATTTTTGTCTCATTTGTCCATAGGACATTCTCTCAGAAGCTTTGTGGCTTGTCAACATGTAGTTTGGCAAACTTCAGTCTGGCTTTTTTATGATTTGTTTTCAACAATAGTGTCCTCCTTGGTCGTCTCCCATGAAGTCCACTTTGGCTCAAACAATGACGGATGGTGCGATCTGACACTGATGTTCTTTGAGCTTGAAGTTCACCTTTAATCTCTTTAGAAGTTTTTCTGGGCTCTTCTGTTACCATTCGTATTATCCTTCTCTTTGATTTGTCATCAATTTTCCTCCTGCGACCACATCCACAGAGGTTGGCTACAGTCCCATGGATCCTAAATTTCTGAATCATATGTGCAACTGTAGTCACAGGAACATCAAGCTGCTTGGAGATGGTCTTATAACCTTTACCTTTAACATGCTTGTCTATAATTTTCTTTCTAAGCTCCTGAGACAACTCTTTCCTTTGTTTCCTCTGGTCCACGTTGAGTGTGGTACTCACCATGTCACCAAACAGCACAGAGAGTATCTGTAGCCCTATACAGTGCCTTGCGAAAGTATTCGGCCCCCTTGAACTTTTCAACCTTTTGCCACATTTCAGGCTTCAAACATAAGGATATAAAATTTGAATTTTTTGGTGAAGAATCAACAACAAGTGGGACACAATCGTGAAGTGGAACGAAATTTATTGTATATTTTAAACTTTTGTAAAAAATAAAAAACTGAAAAGTGGGGCGTGCCAAATTATTCGGCCCCCTTAAGTTAATACTTTGTAGCACCACCTTTTGCTGCGATTACAGCTGTAAGTTGCTTGGGGTATGTCTCTATCAGTTTTGCACATCGAGAGACCGAAATTCTTGCCCATTCTTCCTTGGAAAACAGCTCGAGCTCAGTGAGGTTGGATGGAGAGCGTTTGTGAACAGCAGTTTTCAGCTCTTTCCACAGATTCTCGATTGGATTCAGGTCTGGACTTTGACTTGGCCATTTTAACACCTGGATACGTTTATTTGTGAACCATTCCATTGTAGATTTTGCTTTGGGATCATTGTCTTGTTGGAAGATAAATCTCCGTCCCAGTCTCAGGTCTTTTGCAGACTCCAACAGGTTTTCTTCCAGAATGGTCCTGTATTTGGCTCCATCCATCTTCCCATCAATTTTAACCATCTTCCCTGTCCCTGCTGAAGAAAAGCAGGCCCAAACCATGATGCTGCCACCACCATGTTTTACAGTGGGGATGGTGTGTTCAGGGTGATGAGCTGTGTTGCTTTTACGCCAAACATATTGTTTTGCATTGTGGCCAAAAAGTTCGATTTTGGTTTCATCTGACCAGAGCACCTTCTTCCACGTTTGGTGTGTCTCCCGGGCGGTTTGTGGCAAACTTTAAATGAGACTTTTTATGGATATCTTTGAGAAATGGCTTTTTTCTTGCCACTCTTCCATAAAGGCCAGATTTGTGCAGTGTACGACTAATTGTTGTCCTATGGACAGACTCTCCAACCTCAGCTGTAGATCTCTGCAGTTCATCCAGAGTGATCATGGGCCTCTTGGCTGCATCTCTTGTTTGAGATGAAAGTTTAGAGGGACAGCCGGGTCTTGGTAGATTTACAGTGGTCTGATACTCCTTCCATTTCAATATGATCGCTTGCACAGTGCTCCTTGGGATGTTTAAAGTTTGGGAAATCTTTTTGTATCCAAATCTGGCTTTAAACTTCTCCACAACAGTATCACGGACCTGCCTGGTGTGTTCCTTAGTCTTCATGATGCTCTCTGCGCTTTAAACAGAACCCTGAGACTATCACAGAGCAGGTGCATTTATACGGAGACTTGATTACACACAGGTGGATTATATTTATCATCATCAGTCATTTAGGACAACATTGGATCATTCAGAGATCCTCACTGAACTTCTGGAGTGAGTTTGCTGCACTGAAAGTAAAGGGGCTGAATAATATTGCACGCCCCACTTTTCAGTTTTTTATTTTTTTTAAAGTTTAAAATAATCAATAAATTTCGTTCCACTTCACAATTGTGTCCCACTTGTTGTTGATTCTTCACCAAAAAATTAAAATTTTATATCCTTATGTTTGAAGCCTGAAATGTGGCAAAAGGTTGAAAAGTTCAAGGGGGCCGAATACTTTTGCAAGGCACTGTATACAGGCCCACTGACTGTTTACAAGATTGTAGACACCTGTGATGCTAATTAGTGGACACACCTTGATTTAACATGTCCCTTTGGTCACATTATTTTCAGGGGTATTTTTAAAAAAAAATTCTGTTCAAGCATGGTTGAAAAGCAATGTCTGACTTTCATTTGTTCATGTTCATAGAATTTTTATATATTATTACTTTTGTCAGATTCAAGTTATTTCTGTGACCATTGTGGGTCTTTCTTTCATTAAACGAGGGATGCCAACAATTTTGTCCACGTGTGTATGTAATATGCAGTCATGTCAATAATGCCTTAGATAATTAAAATTTAACAAATAAAATAAAATTTTTACAAATATAAATATATCAAAAATGTTGCAGAGTTTTAAAGGTTTTCTCTAACTAGCTTGATAGGTTGGCAACAGATATGACCATGGATGCAAGGACTTTCTATGGTCTGGCACTTGTCAGAAACCTAGCCATGATTTCCTTTTATGTTCTCATGCAGGAACACAGAAATAGGCAGGGACACTACATGCATGAGAAGATAACCTGGCCACAATAAGAAAATCAGTTTGGGTTTCTGACAAGTGGCAGACCATAGAAAGTATCTGCATTTATGGTCGCATCTATTGGCAACCTATCAAGACAAAAGACTGTCAATACTAACATAGTTAACGAAAATTTTAACTTTTAATTGTCTGCAAATTTAAATATTGATATGTTTGCGGGAAAACCCCTTCTAGCCTAAGGCCCCACATTTCCCTATATATTTAATAAGAAAAAAAAATGCTAAGAAAAATGCTGCAAAAATTCAATAAAAATGCAATGTGTTTTTGCAAATTTTTTTCTGCAGCATTTTTTTCCTGCGTTTTGCCTTAACCTTATGGACCAGAATTTTTTAAATGTAACATTTTGCTTAAAATTTGCTGAACTTCGTTATTCCTTAAACAGTATATCATTGGGTTAAGTAAAGGTGTTATTACTGTGTAAATGACAGACACCAGTTTGTTGTAATCAACAGCCCTGGCCCTATTCAGCCTTGCATACATAAAAAGAGTGGCTGCATAGAATATAATAACTACAACCAAATGAGACGTACAAGTCGAAAAGGCCTTTTGTCTTCCACTGGAGGTTGGAATAGAAATAACAGTGTTCAGAATGCAGCTGTAAGAAACAAATGTTAGTAGCAATGGTACCAAAAGTATCAATAAGGCAAGTACAAAGTCGACAAGTTCCGCTAACTTCATGTCTGTACAGGCAAGATTAAGTATTGGCGAGATATCACAATAGAAGTGATTAATAACATTTGAATGACAAAAAGTAACACGGGAAATGTAATAAACCTTAATCACTGATATAAGAAAGCCAGTGAACCATGATCCTAAGGCCAGAAGGACACAAAAATTCCAATTCATAATGGTAACATAATGCAAGGGATTGCAGATTGCTACATAACGATCGAAAGCCATAACAGCCAACAAAACACACTCTGTGCACACCAAGGCAATGAAGAAGTAGAGCTGTAACATACAAGAAACAAATGAAATTTCACGATTTTCAACTACAAATATGGAAAGTAGTTTGGGCACAGTGACAGTAACGTACCATGTTTCCAGGAAGGAAAGGTGCCCTAAGAAAAAGTACATTGGCTTATGCAGTTTGGAATTTGTCCAGATCAAAATGATTATAAGCAAGTTCTCCACAATGGTTAAGAGATAAATTAAAAAGAAAATCAAGAAGAGCAAAATTTGAACTGGCCGAGAAGTGGGGAATCCTAGTAGGATAAAGGTGTTGATGCTTCTTGATTTATTGGCGTTATCTTCCATTTTTTAAGAGAATTGCTGTCAAAGTGTGACAAGAATTGGATGAGTGCTGTACGTACTTTATGTTTTTGGTATTTTATCCTCTATGATTAAGGGTGAGCATATAGACCCCACAGTATCTCTGTTTTGCCTAACTGAAGATCCAGATAATACAATAAGCAAATCAGAATGGCTATTATTCTCATAAATTTCCTGAACCTGATAAATTCTAATGATCAGCAAATCAGGTTACTTGAAAAAATGGTTATTAGGTAGTTTAGAAAAAAAAGCCAAAAGTCCATGAAACTCAACCTAGCAATTGGCAGAGTTCCACCTCATGGGCACTGATAAGATCTCAGTGATGTCTTAAAATCGTGTTAATGACAGCATGCAATACAAAAAAAGCATTTATTACACACCTACCATACAGCTATGTTTAAGCTTTAGCACATGTTCAGATCTATTGGATGGAGCGGAGAAATGGATCTTCACTATAAAGCGAATGTCTACCATTCATTAGTCCACATTCATTAGCACAATATTTTAGATGTATATAGGTTAAAGTCCAAAATGGTTCTCAAGGGTTGACATTGACTTACACATAACTGCTGCAAACTTTTTGTCCTTTATCAGTGCAATGTTAAACAATGGCTGAAGATGAATAAAAAGTATTATTCTAAATAGATATTTGGAAATTCAGCATGTGTTCAGCATTCAGAAGTTGTGAATTTTCCATGCATCTGAAATAAAGTATTGTACAATGCAATTTAATGGGGTTTTGCAATGAACCATTCACATATAAAGGAATACAATCTGAATACTGTATATTTCAGGTCATACTGTGGTTTTTCAGATTTTGTTGTGCAGATTTTTCAGACTTCATCATCACCACAATATATGTGACATTGGATGTGGATTTTCTGGTGTGTCTGAATGAAGTCTTAGAGTTAAAATTTTAAATTTTATAAATCTTCATATTTTTTGCAACTGGTTATAAAAAGGACACCAAATGCGTTAGTGACTCAGGCTACAATACTATGATAATAAATTATGCAAATAGAAGCAAAATGGCTTCAAACTCAGATTTGCATGGAATAATAATGCAGCACCCATCATCAATTTCATGTATTCATACAAAGGGTTTTACTGTCTATTTTAGAATCTGACACAAATAGATGCTGTCTGGCATACTTCCAAAGTGTCCCTCTGTCTGAACTTATTGCTCTTTCATTGTCCTTCTTTTTGATATTGGAACTATTTCCATATCAATGTCAATTATATTAAGAAACATAACTATATTGTTCCAGAAACTATCTGGTCCCAATGTGTATATTAAACCCCAGTTTAAATAATATGTCATAATTTCATGTGTTTCGGACCTTAAAATGTGTTATAGTCATATATTGTTTGTGCTAATATTTTAATAAAAGCCTATTCAAACATACAGATACGCAAACAAATTTTAAACTTTCAGCCAGTAAACTGTATGTTCCGTTTTGATGGTAAGAAAAGTGGGTAGGTGTATGCTCCATGCATTGATGTATGTCATATTACATTGCTATTCTTCCCATAAAGTATTGTGACAAGAGCATAAGATCTCTGTCATAAGCTCTGCAGCGTGTGCGCCTTCATACAAGCTGCGTACAAAAGAAAATGAGACTTACTGTAGTGTGGCCAACAAGCATCAATATCTGAAATAAACAATAATGAGAAAGAACAATATATGCAAATGTCCTTGCTGACATATCCAGAGAAAAAAAACACATCTTCACATCTTTATATACATGAATTACACTAGTATTTATTCCAGTTTACTCTAGTCTATTGACAGCACCAGATGACTGGCTATTGGCAGAAAGTTAAGTTGTTGTAAATCTTGGCTCCTATGGGATAAAAGTCAGACAGCTAACAAATAACATTCCAAAAGTTTCAAATGAAAGATAAAATGTACAATAAAGTTGGTGCTCATTTATGAATGGCTGACATTAGAGCGGTCATGCTGGCGGTCAGATTAACATTACCGTTTTGTTACTATTATATTTAACAGCAGTTTTAACTGCTCTGATGAATTTGGAACTCAGCCCCTGATGAATCATTTGTGAGGAAACGTGTACTTAGGGCTATTTTTGAGGTTGCAGTAATATCAGTTATATGTTTAAAACATTGCTGAATTGGCTTCTATTTGAGTTTTAGTGAGCAGGATGTTTTCGCTTCCAAGCCCTGTTGGTGTGGCATTAGGCCAGTAGCCTCTGGGTTAAAAAGGGATACATCTGCTGGAATTTGTGACTAGCTCAATTATTTTATGAAGCCATTTCAGGTTATGTTCTGGATGAGAGAGTTCAATTAGTGGAGAGATATAGGGTGAGATTATAGCTCTATCCACTGATACGCTGTCTATCCATATACTATCGCAAGTTTTTCTTGTTAAGAACATAATTAAGCTTAGGATATACTGCCGCTTTAAGGCGGTTTACAGCAGACTGCTGTGTTTGGCGGTTTTGTATGATTTTATATTGTGCCCTGAATTAATATAAAAATTTTATTGGATTATAATAAAAGTGAAGTTTTATATTTAATTGGCAATCAGTGTCTCCCATTAGATTTTCTTTTCTGTGAATATACTCACACTTATCTTAGGACTATATATATATATATATATATATATATATATATATACTGTAGGTTCCAAAAAAATTGTACCCCTATTATTAATATTTAGCCCCCATTAGGAAATGCTCAAATGGGGAACTTCATGGTACGCCAAATATCAGTAGGTCTCCTGCCATGCCAGCCCCATAAGTGAAGTTTTTGAGGCTAGAAAGTATTAAGGTATCCAAAAAAAGGTAGACAACCATAAATATTTACTAAAATGTATAATGCAGTTCCCACGCTGTGTGTGGGGATGTGATCCTCAGATACCAAGCAGGTAAGCACATGCCCTCGCTCGGCAAAATGGCACATCCACGCCAATACTTGTGTTATGACTACAGGTGAGCTAATGGGGTTCCTACCTATATATACACACACTTTTTCCTGTTCAATACTTACCTCCTGACAAAGTTGGTTGGAAGTGAAACGCACCTCGTGGTGTTTAGGCTCTGGGTCTGCTTTTTAAACATGTCCTCAGGTATTAATCTTGATTATATTGTTTGAGTATTTATCTGCTTTTGCAACCTCTCTCTCTCTGTTTTATATACAATTTACAGGGGGTTCAATATTGCATTCCCTTATATATGTATTTGTAGACAGGTATTTATTGATTGCAAATTATCTATGTCCCTTCATGTATTTCTACCCTGCCATTTCTTAGATAACTTGCATGTAATATCATAAGAGGGATATGGATGTTTATATGTGAATATATGTGAATTTAGTTGTCTTTTGTTATGTGTGAGCTATGCTCTATGCATTTACTATTCGATATATGAATGAATGTATCTTTTGTGGATAAAAAAAGTGCTGCTTGCAGGACTTTTCTCTCTGCATTTTTTAAACAGGTTCGGGGATGGAAACCCCAAACGGATTTCAAGCGCTATGAACCCAGCCTTACTTTTATTTTCCTCCTTTTTTGTGGTGTGATTTACATATGTACTTAAAGTAGTGGTTAAGAGTGTGACAAATTAAGCAAAATTAGCTGCAATGTGCACTGCACACCACCATTTTTTCTTCAATATTGAGGAACTGTAGGGTTTATGTGCCAGAGCTGCTTTTAAATCCCAGTCCAGGCCTGGTTGGAGAACACATCCTGAGAATCATGGACCTTCCTTGATCCTCAGGATCATTAGCTACAGTCCCTCCAGTTAGTTGGTATTCTTGAATTGTCAAACTGCTATTTTCAATACAAACTACTATTTCTCAATTAGTACTGAAGTAGTAGAGGAGGAAACATGAAGACCTAAAATAACAATAAGGATGAGGAAATTCTCCTGCTATGGGAAGATAGTTTTTTATTTATCAATTGCCACTCACAGTTTTTTTCCATCTTGAAGCCAGATGGAAAAACTTGTAAAGTGGATGGGATTCAGGCTAATCCCATCTACAGATTGAAAAAAAAAACTACAGCGGAAAAGCTTCATTTTCAAAAACGCTCACGTTTTTCAAACTGTACCATGTCAATTATGCCTGCGGAAATGTGGACGACACAAGTTGATAGGCAGACTTAGCCTGTGTGATGTACAGTTCAGGCCACAGCCAGTGTGCTCCTGAGACTAAACTGTTATCTTTAGATTTACATTCTGACCCATATCAGGGCTCAGTAGATAAGTTCAGTTTGCAGAGCTGACAGTCTGACAGACTGCTCCATTAGCTATCGATCATAGTTAAGAGCAGAGAATAGAGGTGCCCGGGAACAGAGAACCAGCCCAACCACTGCAGCTAAATAGCGATTGTGGTCTGAAACCTAGGCAACGAGCTGTAAACACTGAGTAGACATAATAAGCTGTATCTGACAAACAGCCTTGACGTTCCACAACAGTAGTGTGGACACATAGAGAGTGTAACACTGAGAAAATGTTGCTGCTGTACAAGTGGACTAAACTGGGTCTTTCTACAGCCACCAAGCTGGTTGCCTCATAATAGTCTATGTAGCCACCAAGTTAGGTGCCTTTTTAAGGTTGAGGCCCCACGTTGCGGAAACACAGATTTTTTTTGTTGCAGATTTTGTTGCGGTTTTTTAAGCCAAAGCCAGGAGTGGATTGAGCAGAAGGTAGAAGTATAAGAACTTCCTATGTATTTCCTATTCCTTTTGTAGTCAGCCATTCTTGGCTTTGGCTCAAAAAATCGCAACAAAATCTGCAACAAAATAAGCTGTGTTTCCACAATGTGGGGCCTTAGCCTTAAGACTGTTTCTAACCATTATGCTTGATGCCTCATCCTGAGTAACTTCATCTGCTGTGTCCATCTGATTACTTGCAACATCACTGAGTAGATCTACCCCCAGATGTACCATTCCCAGGGCCATAGATCCTGGTTTAGTTCTGACCCAGCTCCACCTTCCCAGTTTCCCCTTACAGTCTATAAGGGTGGAGAAGAGAGGCTGGATTTGTGTAACAATGCTTTCTCTGATGTCTGGGGTGCTTTTACAGCTTACATTGCAAAAAGAGATAAGGTAAGAAACATAAGAAACCAATATACTAAAGTGGATAAATATAGATATGGTCCAACCCAAGCTAAACAAAATATACATGAGCGAAGCTCTAGGTCCAGATGGATTACACCCACGAGTACTTAAAGAACTTAGTCCCATCATTGCTGTACCCCTTTTCTTAATTTTTAGGGATTCTCTAGTGACTGGTACAGTGTCGAGGGACTGGCGCAAGGCTAATGTGGAGCCTATTTTCAAAAATAGCTCTAGGACTTCCCCAGGTAATTACAGACCGGTGAGCTTAACATCCATTGTGGGGAAACTGTTTGAAGGGGCTAGGCGCAGCTAGCAGGTGGGGCGACGGCCCCGAGCCCACTGACTCTGTAGGGGCCCACCTCAGGGCCGTCATTACTACTTGCTGTACTTTTAACTAGATTGGCATCTAAAGGACACCAATCCAGTTAAAATGCATCCTGCTGTGATATCTTGTAAACTGCAAGGCACTTCAGGCTTGCAGTTTAAAAGATGCCGAGACCACAGACTAGATGTCTGCTTCACGGCACAGGTGGGTGCTATGACGTCACAGTATCGCACCTCCTGTGCTGAGACACAGACATCCCATGTGTGATCACGGCGGCTCAAGAAGAGGAGGCTGCTGCTCCATCCCCTTCCTTCAAAGGATCATAGGCGGATGAGTACAACTTTTCTTTTTTTTCTTTTTAAGAGCATCTGGGGGCCTTATCATAGTATAATGTGGGGGGGGATTTATATAAAGGGTAATTATGGGGCATTATGGCTATAAAGGGGGGGATCATTTATATAAAGGGTTATTATGGGGCATTATGGCTATAAAGGGGGATATCATTAAAGGGGTTGTCCAGGATAACCATTTTTTTATTTTAGTCCTGTAAAAGGCCCATACAAGAAATATGGGGAAAAGTTCTTCCATGTAAAGTCCCCTCAAAAGTCAAGCGGACCTTCCCTCCGTCTGGAGAAAAAAAGATTTAATCTCAAGAGCCAACAAGGCTTCTTCACTGTATGGACTGTGCATCTGTGGAATAGCCTACTCCAGGAGCTGGTCACAGCAGTCACAGCTGACAGCTTCAAAAAAGGATTAGATGCCTTTTTAAGAGCAAAACAGCATTAATGGTTATGGAAATGTATAGAATGTCATGACGTTTCCCATCCCCTGGCCGAACTTGAAGGACATACAGTATGTCTTTTTTCAACCATAATAACTATGATGTTATACAGATGTCTCTCCAAAACTTATATAATACTGCTGCATACGTTACTGGGCATGTGTTAAAAAATATAAAGTACAATAAGGACAGAGGAAAGTCAGTTTACACTATGTAGTAAGAAGCACTCTGCACTGCCACTTCAAAACAGTCAGCTACTTGCATAAGCACCTTGCATAAACAGCTTCCCCAGTGCAGCAATTGTAAGTTTCAGCCTCTTGCTATTTCTCTTGGCTGCTTCTGAATACTGATGTATTTTCCCTGCCATCATTTTGCCATTGCATACCCAGCCTTAATGTTGGTTATAGATAACCTGTTCTGCATAATTCTTCTCTTAGATTGCTTGAGAATAGCACAAACAAAGACTACAGACTTTGGAAATATTCTGCCACCTAGTGGCACAGGACTTTTTTAGATTCTGTGACGTATACCTGTATAAGTACTTAGTATGTTTTCAAGTGATGCATATACCTCGATATGTTCATATTGTCTTGATAAGTCATATTGTCTGCTGCACCATACCAGGATCCACAGTGTGTCACGCCAACAGTCAAATATTGAGGAGGAAGCGTGATCTGGGTCTCATTTGCGGAATACAGAGTTGACAACTTGCACTGGGTGATGGTGCACATGACAAAAAGGGCTACCACAGCATTGTGATGCCCCATGTAATACCCTCTGGTGTATGCCTAGCATATTACAGCAAAACAATGACCCAAAACATACTTCTAGGTTATGTCAGAACTATCTAAGAAAGACAAGAAGTTGCTGGTAGGCTTCAAAGAATGTAATGGGCTGCACAGTATCCAGACTTGACTAAGCTTTTTTGGGATGAACTGGACAGAAGATTGAGAGCAAAGCAACCTACAAGTGCAGCAGATTTGTGGAAACTTCTGTAACAATTTTGGGAAGAAATTTCTCAACAATATCTTAATGCAATTTTAGAAAGAATGCCTCGAGATAAGGCTATGGCCCCACATTGCGGAAACACTTTGTTTTTGGCTGCTGCAGAAACGCAGCTAAAAAAAAAAAGTGCTGCTGCTTTTTACAGTACCAGCAAAGTGAATAAGATTTTGGTTTAATCCCATCCACACATTGCAGAATGTCAATTTTACCTGCGGAAACGTGAGCGTTTTCCCTATAGATTAAATAAGGGGGGAAAGAAAAGCTGAGAAAAACGCAGCAAAAATGCAATGAAAAATGCTGTGGAAAAAAACACAATGTGTTTTTGTTGCGTTTTTTTCCACAGTGATTTTTAGTTGTGGTTCGCTATGTGGGGCTATAGCTTAAAGATGTTATATCAGCTAGAGGTGGCTACTTAGAAAATTAAAAAATCTAGATGTAATTTGTTGAACAAAAAGGTTAATCAATTATTTTTATTCAACTTTTTTATTTCTTCTATGCTTTAATTTCAGAGTACATTTGAGACATTAACCCTTTTAGGACCAAGCGTCACTGATGTTCCAATGCTCAAGCCAAATTTAGCACTTTGGTATGCATTGGTTTACCCAGCAATATCTGTTTAATGGATTTCCATATCTCAACTATTTTTACCGTGTTTTTTTCAGGACACTTAACGCTTGAAATAAGTAGCCTTATTTGTTAAATAAGTTGAAAATTGTTTTTGCTAGAAGTAGAAGAATGTTATAAAATGTGAAAAAAAAACGAAATTTTGCTTCTTTTACCTAAAACAAAATAGTTTTCATATATACTATTGCACGTAAACATATTAAAATTAGATTTTCTAGTTCTTCTGATTAGAGGGGCTACACACTTATATAGTTTTCAACTAAAAATTAGGTTTTATATGGTTTTATATTCAGCTTTCACTTTACTGTGGTCACCATAAATTTTGTAAATAAAAGTGATGACAAAAGTCCTAAAAGCTTCTCTTATCAGAGTGTAACTCCCGGACAGTAACCTCAGCATGGAGATGCCGCACTTATCACAGTTGTAAATCACAGGTGTTTGACTTTAGTTAACATGACTGCAGCACCTGGCATCAGATAGAGCGAGATAGCCAGATTAGCGATGTCTAGGGGTTAAACTGTAAATATCAAAAAAAACTGTACCAATTGAGGTGTTCTAAAACTCTTGACCAATAGGTTATACATACTACTGTATATATGTATATTGTATACAGACAAACATATATAGTTACAGTTAGCACAGTTGAAAAAAAGATGTATAACCATCATGGTCAACCAATTTACTAGTATCAACATGTAAATGTTAGTGTGTAACATAACAGAAAATAGAACAAAGTTTGTCTATCTATAGTAGTGCTCCGCTGTATTAAAGTGTTTCAGTCAGTTCAGAGGCTTCAGGGTAGAACTGAATGTATGATTGCAAGAAATAGACAAATAGTAACAAAATTCTGAAACACTTGGGATATACGGACAGATTTGGTTTATATAACTCACTTAAATATATTTAGGATTAAACATGTATACTTTCCCCACCCTAACCTGAATGGAGCTATTTTAGTGGCAGGAAAATGGATTTATGCCGTTATCTTTCCACCATGAAGTATGTATTTGCTGACTGCAAAACAATCCATCAATACACATTTACATATATTTAGGCAGATATATTTTACCTGATACAGGGGTCTATGTATTTAGGCTGGTATATTTTGCCTGATACAGGGGTCTCTATTTGATACACAATTTGCATGTTCCTTGCCCACAGAACACAGACTTGTAATTTACACACTTACTATAAGAATTATTTATTGTCTCTGTGTATTGTAACACAGTCATCAGGGTACATTATTATTTGCTACAAGTTCATGCACATTTCTAAACTGTTGTTTCAAAAGATAATAGATTGGTAAGAGTTTTAACTTTTTACATAAAAACTTTAATATTTCTAAAAAATGTAACTGCAGTAAGAAAATGGAAAGGCTTGTATGTTATTTTTACCTTTAAATTGTGAGGTTTTGGACCCCTACCGATCTATAACTGATGTTGACCTATCCTAAGGATAGGTTGTCATTTATTTAGTCTGGAAAACTCCTTTAGGCTAAGGCCCCACGTATTGAGCCGCAGCCAAAAAGCACTGAGGGAAAAAAAACGCGGTGGACTTTCTGCTTCAGTTATACCTATAGGGAAACTGCCAGCGTTTCCGTAGGTATAATTGACATGATGCGATTTCCAAAAACACAACGGTTTTGGAAATTGCAGCATTTCCGCTGCGGGTATTTTTCTGCAATGTGTGGATGGGATTTGTTAGAATCCCATCCACTTTGCAGAGACTGTAAAATGCCACGGTTTTTCGCCACATGGGGTTTCAGCCTTAACCCAGTTGCAGATGACCATGTGCTGCCAGCCGGCCGTGAATTAAAGGTCCGTGCATGAACCGTTCACGAGCCGTGCTTCCATGGCCCCTTTCATTAAATGAATAGGAGTCACGGAAGCAAGGGCCGCAAAATAGGACAGGAATAGGACCTGTTCCATATTTCGTGGCTCAGACTGTCGGCCTGAACACGTGACCATGTAATTCATCGTCATGTGTACGGGCCCATAGAAATGAATGGGTCAGTGTGCTATTCGGGAAATACACGGATAGCACACTGATCACGGCCACGGTCGTCTGCAAGGGGCCTTAGGCTAAGGTGCCATATTGCGTAATTGTGACATTTTTGGCTGCTGCTGAAACACAGCGGAAAAAAAAACGCTGCATTTTACAGTACCAGCAAAGTGAATGAGATTCTGGCTAATCTCATCCACACATTATGGAAAAAAAGGAGATGCAGAAAAGCTGTGTTTTTGAAAACATGTCAATTTTAGCTGTGGAAACGTAAGCAGTTTCCCTATAGATTTAATAAGGGGAGAAAAACTGAAGCAAAAAGGCTATAAAAACGCAATGCATTTTCACTGCCTTTTTTCCACAGTGTTTTGCTATGTGGGGTCTTTTGGTACATCTCTTACCTTTCTGTGTTCCTGCACTTACCCTTCATGAGACAGTGGTGCATTCACAATGAACACAAAGATTGCATGTTGAAGTTTGCTAGGAGGACTGAAAAAAAAGTGTAAAAGTTTTTGAAAATAAAAAAACTACAAATATTAAAAATCACCTTCACACAAACACACAGTTTACATATAAATAAAGCTAAATAATAAAAAATGAACATAATTGGGTTCTCTGTGTCCAGAAATGTTCATACTTTAGATATCATGTTATTTATTAATTTGTAAAGTGCTGCATAATAAGTTGGCACTATATAAACAAAAATGTATGTTTTATTTATCCCACCTAATGAATGCCATAAAAAATGCACAGTACCAGAATTGCCATCCCCCAAAAATGGAAATTAAGTGATAAAAAAAATCATACATACAGATGTGTGTCATGAGAGTTAATATTTCAAGACAATACTATTTCATCATATTCATATTGTGTAACAAAATGATATGCTATATCTGTAGCCACCAATGGTTTGCTTGAGTTTCACCCTTTCAAGGGTTTTGCTAGTATGTTATGATATTCTATTGAATTGGTTTCATGAGGCATTGCAGTCCTTAAAATGATTCTCCAGGATTCTTTTTTGGCCTATCCTTAAAAAAAGCCATAAATATATGATCAGTGGGAAATCCATAGCTGGGCCCTTCATAAATCAGCTGTTCAGGGTTGCTTGTGATGCCCATACTATACAGTGCATGAAGCAAGCAGTTAGCTCGGTATCCTATATAGTGGCTGGGTGCATCACTGCAGCTCATGTCTCATTGATGTTGACAGTTGATCCGTGCATAGGCTGGCCATCAGCCTCCCACCAATCATATATTTGTGGCTTATCCTAAGGTGTGGCAGTGCAGCTATCTAAGGGCAGATTTCTATTGAAAAATGTGAAACTAAGAGTGTGTTTTCATAAAGAAGGTGACATTTTTCCTCTTCCACTGTGTGTAAAACCTAGAAAATGGCTCATTTGTTGGAGTAGGAGGAAAAGAGAAGGTTCCCCTCCATTTAGGAGGGCGGTCCAAGGTTTGGGTTGCTTAATATACCTCATTAGTTGTCAGTTAAGGAGACTCCTGAATAAAGGTGTTCAGGACTTAGACAGGTCTCTCAGCCTGGAGAAGGAGAGAGGACACATGTCCTTGATGAAACATTGATGAAAATACCTTGACAATTGCAAGTATAATAGGTTGCTGTTCACTTTGTGACTGTGTTTGACTGGCCTGAGGTAAACTGAGCCTAGTCCAAGTAGTCAAGGACTATTTTCTGTTTAGTTTAATGCCTGGACAAGACTAGGTCTTTGTGTTTATGGTTTGTTTTTGGTTTGTAACCTGTGGAATAAACTGGATGAAGAAGTTTAAACCAAAAATTTTCTTGTTGGGCTGAAATTATTGGTGTGCCATTCCATCTAAAGCAGGATAGACAGGGATCCAGAGAGCTATTCCCTCTGAAATTCTCACAAAGGACAGAGGATGCAAAATTCCTGGACAAACCCTTTAATCAAATTCAAGCTAAGGTAAGGGTGGACTCATTTATACCTCAAAATAGCATCAATATTGCAAAAAAACACTCTCTGACATGCGTTCGGACCTTCAGGCTATAGGCAGACACGTGGACTCCCTGGAATCCACATGTTCGGCGATCACTCTGCATTCTTCATCGGTGGTCCAATACCTTTCTAGCCACCATACCCACTTAAACCGCACCTGCGATATGTTGGAGAATTTGGAGAACCGCAATCGGAGGAGGAACCTGCAAATCTAGGGTCTCCCTGAGTCCTACGCACCCGAGGCCTTGAGGGAGGTAATGTCAGCCATCTTTGCCAAGCTACTAGGCCTGAAAAGGGCAGCTTCGGTGCAGATTCACTGGGCAGTCCGCCCCAAACCCTCTTCAACTGATCCCCTGAGGGATGTCATTTGTGGACTGTTATCGTCTGTTGACACTACTGCCATTCTGGCAGCAGCTAGGGAAAAAAGGCCTCTCTCCTATGAGGATTCTGAGATCCAAATGTACCAAGACCTGGCACCATCTAATTTGGCAAAACGACACATGTTGAGGCCTTTATTGGAGGCCCTCCATGAGAAAGGCCTGCAGTATGCGTGGCTTTTTCCATTTGGGTTGTCAGTGCTCAAGCAAGGGCGCCGAATTGTGATTCGCTCTCCGGAGGATCTCTCTGCCACCTGGTCCTTATTGGACATTCCTCCGATACAAATTCCTTCCTGGCTGTCTCTCCCAGAGGATATCCTATCATGGCCTACGCTGCCCAATTTTGATCAGGAAGGATCCCCACGCAGATTTAAATCCCCGAAGTTGAAGAAACCCTCCCTGCGAAGTAACCTTCAAGATGCTGGTTGAATTTCTCTCTCTTGCTACGGATGCACTACGCCGAGGCATGCTAGCCTGCAGTACTGTTCACTATTTACAGTTTGGACCTGATTTGTAGCCATTGCCTGTTCCTGAGTTGAAGCTCTTTTTCTGTTCCACGGAATCCCGATGGCTTCTCCATACAGAAGTGCTACGTTTCCTGTGATTGTTAACATGTGCCCCTCCTGCCTTCCTGGTATGGCAGTTCTTCTGCTCCTCATGTCTTCCTTTCCATGTTGGGGAATTGGACTCTATTGTCTCTTCATCGTCTGAACCATGGAGTGGACTACTCTTATTGACCCCCTCCCTTTTTCCCTTTTTCTAGATAAATGGTATTGTCTCTAGCACCTACACTGATTCTACTGGAACTACCCCCCCCCCCCGCCGTTTTCGCTTCCCATACCCCACACTTACTCCCCAATATCCTATGATGTGTTTTTTTTTTTCTTCTTCTTCTTCTCTCTATCATTGTTGTTACTTTCGAATGTATATGCAGGCGCTCCTCCCGCCTGGGGCTCCGGGGCCTGGGTGGCAGTGAGGCCCCGATGATGATTTTTATAGATCCGGCGGATAGACCGGGCCTGCACACAGGCACTCTATTCACTTCTTTATGATTTTTTTATGTCACGTCTGTCACCATTTGTCACTTTGCTGTGGATGAAGGGGTGCGGAAACCCTTTTAGGTCCTACGAAGTCTAGGGGTTGGAGTTGTGTGGCCAATTCGGTTCCCTCCTTCCTTGTTTGCCCGGTCTGCCTCTGCTTATGTGGAGGTGGACAACAGTTATCAGCTCAATAGTACTCTTGGGGTGGCAGCCCTTGAGGAAACTGAGCAAGTAGCTGGCTTGGTAGTACTCCTGGTGGTGGCAGCCCGGGAGGAAACCGAGCAAGTTGGCCCTTCTGTTTCAGCAGTTGGGCAAGTATAGCCCCCGGGCTTTTGGGCCTTTTGGCTCTGAGTCTGGGGACAGTTTCAGGAAACCCATTCTCTTTGGAGATGGGTTTTGCGATAGACCGCATCCTGAGCACGTTTTTTTTAGTGGCACTTCCAATTTTTTGTCGTGCACAGGTTGATTCGTTGGCACAGTTTTGGGACCTTAAAAAAAAAAAAAAAAAAAAAAAAAAGTATCAGTCAGGGGGCACTCACAAATCCACTAAAGGTATAACTTCAGCCTTCCTGTCCTTCTATTCTGGATTATACAATCTGACCTCGACAGACTCCACCGTATCCACCACAGACAAAGTTGCTAGGATGGAAAACTTTCTTAGCTCTCTCTCTATGCCCTCCCTGTCTGCTGAAGATGCTTCGGCACTCACATCCCCAATTTCTCTTGAAGAAATTACTCGGGTAATAAACAGTTTCTCTAAAGGGAGAAGCCCGGGTCCGGACGGCTTCCCTTTGCAATACTATAAGGTGTTCCAATCGGAACTGCTTCCGCATCTCTCTCTCTTTTGTAATGCCCTTATCTGGAAAAACAGTCCCCTGTCAGGCCCAAGAAGCACATATCACACTGCTCTCCAAAGATGGGAAAGACCCTCTTTCATGTGGTAGTTACAGACCCATATCACTCCTTAATCTCGACCTTAAGTTATGGGCGAAGATATTAGCCACTAGAATAAAACACCTTCTCCCCGCACTACTGCACTGATCAGCCTGGGTTTGTCTTGGGTAGAGAAGGGAAGGATAATTCCCATCGTTTGCTCCATGCGATTATTCATGCTAGGAAAACTCATTCAAACCTGGTCCTTTTGGGGGTTGACGCTGAAAAAGCGTTTGATAGGGTAGATTGTGGCCTTCATGAACAGCCATTAAGAAAATTCAATTTTCCACCCCAATTTATTAATGCAGTTTTCCCCCTTTATGATGCTCCCTACGCCCGATTAAAAATTAGTTACACACTTTCCCCTAGTTTCAACATAACGAATGGAACCAGGCAGGGCTGCCCCCTTTCGCCGTCCCTTTTTATTCTTGTTCTGGAGTCCTTGCTACAAACTACCCGATCCCATCCAGATATCTCAGACTTCAAAGTGGGACAACACACCCTTTACTCAGCCACATTTGCCAACGATGTCCTTTTCCTAGTGTCCAACCCTGACAGGGAGCTCCCTGCGATAGTAGACCTTCTTACGACATATGGCTCCATTTCTGGCTACAAGACCAACCTAGACAAATCGGAGGTGCTCAACATTACTGTTTCGCCGGCCTTAGCACCGCAGCTCGCGACTTCCACACCCTTCAAATGGACCTCGCGGTCTATCAAGTACCTGGGGGTCCAACTGACAGCGGATCCTTCGTAGCTATATGCAGAAAACTTCCAGCCTTTACTAACTAAGATACGTACCATGCTATCATCCTATCATGGCATGCCATTCTCCTGGTTCAATAGACGGAATCTCTTGCAGACTTATGCGCTTCCCACAATCTTATATCATCCCCACATGTTGCCTGTTCGTCTCCCTCCACTCTTTTTCAAATTTATCCGGAGTCTCTTCTCTTCTTTTCTCTGGCGTGGTAAACGCCTGAGACTCTCTGTTAGTCTCTTAATGAAGAAAAAATTGGGTGGAGGCATTGGGCTCCCGGAGGCGGTTCAATTGAAACACTGGATGGATCTCACCTCACCAGGGCCTCATTCATTGATTGCTAGTTTAGCTAACTGTACCTTTGGGCCGTCCGCCCAGGTGAATCTGTGGCTGTACGGCGCCGCGGGCTACCGTTCTAGGTCACTAGACCAGCTTCTGTTATGCGCATGCGAATCATGGAGGGACCTGAGAGAGAGCCTGGCACCTTCTCTGTCACCTTTTCTCCCTCTTGGCATTCTTCCGGATTGTCTAGGGAGATCGGGCGCAGCCTGCTCCAGTATATGGCAACGCCTACTTTCTCACAGACTGATAGAGGTTTTGGATGAGACTTCAGTATTAGACATCTCAAAATTGGAATAGCTGATTTCTGATAAGCCCTTATCTTTTCTTCATAAACATCACTTGACTAGAAACGTTAGGGACTGGAACGCTTTAATCAAAATCCGCACTGATCTCACTTCCTTTGAACATTCGCTCCTAGCCCGCCATAAGATTTTATCTAAAACATCTTATGTCTTGGCCACCCTCGTCAGCCCAGTACAGAATCACAAACCAGCCTTTCTTTCCTCTTGGGAAATTGAACTGAATATCACTCGCTCAACTGACCAAGTCAAGCAAATACTCGGGAATTCCTATGGCTTCTCTCCCTGTGTGCGTCTCCAAGAGACTCACTATAAGCTGTTATCCAGATGGTACCACACTCCCCAATGGCTTCATAGAATGAATCTGTTAGATTTAGCTCTATGCTGGAGATGTAAGGCCCACTGTGGATCTTTGTCGCACACTTGGTGGTTCTGCCCGGCCATAGGCCACTTTTGGAAGGATGTCCAAGCCATAATACGGCAATTGTCCTCTCAGATATTTGAGATTACGCCGACCATGATCTTGCTTTCGCTTGCATCTACCCATTATACCCCATCAAGATCCAACCTGGTTTCACTATTACTATCTGCTGCCAATTCACTGATACCCCGTAAATGGCTGAGTCCAGTTTCCCCCTCCAATGCTGAGTTGATCGAAAAAGTAAATCAGATTGCACGCTTTGAAGAACTGTCCAGCTGGAAGAATAGAACACATACCCGATTCCTCAAAACTTTGTCCCCTTGGAGAAACCTGAAATTATGAGAAACCTGAAATTATGAGTCTATCCCCCCCTCCCCATCCCAATTTGCCTCACAAAAATAGGCTAAAAGTAAAAAGTTATCGCTCTCAGAAGGCATCAATAAAAAAATGAAAGAGAAAAATGTGAAGTTTCTTTCATTCTAAACAGTATGAACAGCAAAATGGGGATGGAAAGCTCTGTGAAAAGCGCTGCAGGAAAAACCATGATGCATTCCCACCACGGTTTTTCCCCAGGCGCTTTTTTGCTGCGGCCCTCTACGTGGGGCCTTAGCCTAAATCTGTTTCTGACACCTGGCTGCCACTGGCTACAGTGATTAATAGGTAACTGTAGAATTAACATTTCTTTGTTTTCATTTGAACCCATATTTATGACCTGGAATGCATCTAACCAATTGTCTTGTCCTCTTTTACAGCTCTGACCAATTGTTATGCAACCCACTTGTCTGGCTACAAATTTCTCTACCTTCAAAATGACTTCACCTTGACTGCTGTTTTGTTCTTTTACCTCCATTTGCTGTATTGAATGTTAGTTTTCAACTGTTCCTACCAATTTATCCTAAACCAGAGGACTATGTGTGGATTTGCAGTGACATATTCCTTAAAAACGACTTTTTGCTTTTTTAACTAGTTGACACGGATCTCAGGTCACCACCTTGCTTGTTATATGTTTGAAGAATATTCCTCCAGGCAGAACTGCCCTGGAAAGTGGGAGGAGTGAAAGTATCTCCCACTGTGAAGTTACCCACTAAGCATGAGGTGCTGGTACCTTTGCCAGTGGGTACCAGCATGAAACTGCAGAGAGCCACAGTGATGCAAAATCTGGTACAGGACAGAGAAGGAGTGGTTGTCATATGCACACGGTACACCATGTAAGGAGGTTGTGCATGGGAGCAAACGCAAAAAGTGACACTGTCTATTGCAACCTTCTCTGTGAGCCAAGTGCGGACAGAAGAAGTTCAGGCCTCAGGCAAGCAACTGTTGGAAGAGGTTTCCATGGAGCAGGCCTGCATTTCCCTGTGGGGACAGAAGCAGCTGGTTCAGTTCCTAGGGTACACAATGGCTCCTTCTGTCACCATGAGGCAAAATTCTGGAGACATATGCCCTGGAATACGAGAAACTATTGTGGTAGGCCCCGTGATAGCATACTTCCATAGAAAGAAATAGGGGTGTCAGCATACAACAACAGAGACTTTTTTAAATTCTGTAAATGTTTCAAAAAGTAGCAAAACATATCAAAAACTATATAAATTTGGTGTCTCCATAATAGTGTTAATTTATAGAATTAGAATAACATTTTTATTGCTCAATGAACACTGTAAAAATGAAACCCAGAAAACAAACAGAAATCTGTTTTCTTCCCATTTCATCCCCCTTTGTAGAATTGATGGCATGGCAGGTCTTGGTACAAGAAACAGAGCCTATGGTATGAGAAGCCGAGCCACCTTATAGAATCCCAGACTGATGAAAAATGGTGCGTGCAGCAAGCCCATTGCCACCAGATTGTGGTTTGGCTTCCTCGCTTTGTGGGATGCCCTATTTTATAGTAATAGAAGGTAGCAAAAAGAATGTCTGGCCATGTGGAATGGAGTCCTTCATCACTGGATGCAGCTGGCAACACTGCTAGAGCCTAACCTGGCAGGTGGTGAGCCGCGACCCAGTACCAGGTCATGCATTGCCTGGCTCTGCCTCCAGGCCACAGGATGTTGTATCAGTTGTGCGAACCTCCCAGTTGTGTGTGGGGAGAAGCAGCCAATGAGGAGTTCCCAGCCAGGGCACTCAACTTCCAGCCAGGGCACTCTTCACTGGCTGCTTGTCCCCATACACGCTGCTCTGCTTTCACACTACTGAGTTTAGCACATGAGACGAGACTCAGTCTCTGTGTGATCTGGATTTCCCAGCCTGTACATTATGCTGGGAGAGTGACATACTGTCCCTTAGTGATTAAAGTATGGCACAGTATGTCACTGGAAGCTAGTGACATACTGCATTGTAGATAACTCCTAGCATTGTAGATAACAATATTGCTAGGAGTTCCTCTGTCTGCATAATGTACATGCTGGGAAATCTGTCTCACACAGAAACTGAGTCTCACATCTGAGACATGATAGTGTGATAGCACCCAAGGCGAGCGCTTAGACCACTTTCCTAGTGGCCCCACCCTCTGCACTCCTACACTTCGCTAATGCAAATGCTAGTTCCAAGCAAGATAATTTTCCCATGAGTATGCCCTTCCCCCCACCGGGCCATGGGTAAATTTTCTTGCTTGGAACTGGTCCATCATGCATGAAAGGTTGGGGACCGCTACTCAAGAGTCTAAGTGGTAGGTGGTGCTGCCCACCCAGGAGATACAAAAAAGGAAATGGAGGGACGCTCCCTAGTGAAGTCTGTATAGGTGGTGAATGAATGACACACAGGGTAAGACAGATCTCACCTATTCAGGATAATTAATAGTGTATATCACAAAAACGTCATCTGTTGCACCAAGTTAATCTTCCCCCATGATAGGAAACGGCTGCAACTCAAGTCCTTGGTAGTTTGAATCCAAAAAAACATAAAGGAAAAACAATTAAAAAAAAAAAAAAAAGTACTATAAACAAGCGCTACCGTAATATAAAAATTGCAAGGAAACTCCCACAGGGGGAGTGTAATACTATTAACTCTAAAAATACTTGAACATATTCACTATATATATATATATATATATATATATATATATATAAAGACCTTACAATGTAATAATAAAAAGAAATAACCAAACAAATATTATAGTGACAAGAATTACAATAGCCAAGAAAGAAAAAAAAAGCCTCGACTATTTTTAATGGTGAAGTTATATTCATCATGATTCAATTAGATTACATATTCATTTATATATTTTTTATTCTATATTATTGTGTATACATTGTACTATATTCACCTGTTATTACCACCAACCTATCCACCAGGCATACCAGATGGAGGTCACATCGTATCAGTTATAATTCAGTTGTGTGGCTGTTGATCCCTGTGCACACTGTGGGGTTATTGGTACCCGTAGTCGAGGCTGAATGTTTTTTTCTTTTTTGTTTTGTGTTTTTTTCTTTTTCTTTCTTGGCTATTGTAATTCTTGTCACTATAATATTTGTTTGGTTATTTCTTATTATTACATTGTAAGGTCTTTTATATATATATATATATATATATATATGTGTGTATGTATGTGAATATATTCAAGTATTTTTAGAGTTAATAGTATTACCCTCCCCCCAGTGGGCGTTTCCTTGCAATTATGGATTGTATATAAATGCTATAAGATTCATAGAATGTACATAGGCTTGAAAAAGGCAGTTGTCCATTGCTGAAACAATTTTTATTGTTTTTTAATAAATTATAATTTTTATATTACGGTAGCGCTTGTTTATAGTCCTTTTTTTTTTTTTTTTTAAATTGCCCACCCAGGAGATGGATCAGGTTGCATAATGGATGCACAAAAAGAAAGAACACTACAGAACAACAGAGATACTATTATCATCCAGATTTTCAGTATCCAAGGATTGTTGGAATTGCGGTCTGGTGAGGGGGCAGGAACAGAGGGCCCAGTGATACCAATCCGTATGGTGAGCCCATTGCAACTGGTCTTGATGGACTGCTTTTCTGTGGGGTAGTCGCTGTAAAGTTATAAATATGTCATAACCATCTTTGACCATTTTACTAATTTTGTGGGGGCAGTCCTTACTAAGGAGCAAGTGGCCCAGGCCTTTTATTGATGTCTTGCTCAGCTCCATTCATGCCAGAGAGCCTGCTTGAGGGGTGGGTGATCAAGTAGCTTTGCAGGCTGAATCAAATATAGAAGACACATACCACCTTATATTATCCCCATTGGAACAGTACCTGTGAATGTATGAATCACACCCTTTTGCAGCAGATAAAGAAAGGATGGCTGAATTATATAGCCAAGTTTGTGTTGGTGTATAACAGAGCGGTACAATTGAATACTGGATATTCCCTTACGTCCTACAGCAGCACAATATGGGGTATTTCTGCCCCTGTGTGTTGATAGGACAGACGGAATTTATAATTAATATTCCCCCTAAAGTTTGTTAACTTACCTTTGGGGAGTCATCTGTACACCTCTCTTCTCTTCTTTCTTCCACTGGACACTTCTGTGGAAAAGAAGGGGGGTTTTACTTAGGCAGTTTTTTGTGACTAGCCAAGCTGTCAACCTTCGCTCTGAAAAGGTTGATTTCAGTAGAACATACAGCGGTGGTTGCATGCTGCATGTTCAAAGACCTGTAGTGCAGGCCACTTGTGCGGCCTTGATGTGGAATATTACCATTTCACTTACCTTACAAGCTCCAAGGCCTCCAGAAGTGATGTTGGTCACTTTGTTCCTCCGGAATCTTTGTTTGTGTTCCAGTTTTCCGGGGACTGAATTCTCGGACGGACTTTTTGTGGCTTAGTTTTTCCTCCTTTTGCAAGGATATATTTGCTGAGCCTCTTTTCTGGCATCAGTCTGTATATTTTTAGCTTAAATCTGTGTACAAGGAATTAAGGTTTGCAAAATTTGTGGGGGGAGGGATTTTTGTGGTGCACTACTTGCTCATTCCTCCTCCTCTCCTATAGAAGCCTTCATCTCACTGCATGAGATGTCTTGTCTTTTAGTGAAGAAGGACTCAGTACTCCACTTGGATTACTGTTCTTGCTGCTGTAGCTCTGGGAGCACGGTGGCTCAGTGGTTAGCATTGCAGCCTTGCAGCATTAGAGCCCTGGGTTTAAATCCTGTAAGGAGTTTGTGAAAAAAAAAAACCAAACCTAGCTTGTGTGGACTGTAACACACTGTTACCAGATACAATTACTTGCTGCTGTCAGTGCGTGGACCCCCATCTGATGAACTGTCTATACAAGACATTGTTGTAGAGGTCAAGGTAAATACATGAAGGAGAGCCGGGACTCCATTTCACAGATTTTGGAAAAGTCTCGATCTGAGAAACATACTTTCACTGGACTTCCAGGTAATTGATGAGATTTTCTCATCAGATGGAGAATTCCAGCAGACCTCTCTCCTCTAGAGAAGATAAATAGGCTGCTGAAGTCCAACCAGTCAAGGGACAGAGATGTTGACAGAGGAAGCCTCCACTTCCACCAATAGGGGGCCTAGGGCCTTCCAAGTCGTCGTAACACTGATAAGCTCATGCTATTGGAGTGGAAACATCCTGAACGAGCCACTATTTTATCCAGAAGGTTAAGGCCTTATTTCCTATTGTGGAATCCCAGCTGGACCGATGGAGTCCCCCACCTAAAGTCGATATGGCAGTAGCCAAATTGTCTCGCCGTATGGTGGTCCCGGCAGATGATGGCTCCAACTTCCAGGACCCTATGGATAGGCGCATGGAGGGCACCCTCAAAAAGGCTTATTCTGCGGCCTCTGCTCAGACCTTGGTGGCTATTGCCTCTAATGAGGTATCAAACAAGTTGCGCTCTTATCTAGCCCAACTAGAGAGGGACATCGACTCTAGAGTCTCCAGAGATTACCTCTTATCATTCTTGAGGTCAATCTCCTTGTCTGCAGATTACCTATCCGAGGCCTCCAAACATCAGCCTCAGTCTAGACCTCTGTTCTAGAGGCATCCTAGATACCAGTCTAGGGGTTCTGGACGGAAATTCCCCAAAGAAGGGGACAAGAAGAAGCCTAACTTTTGCCGCCAGCTGTTTTCTTCCTGTGGCAGAGACTCCTGTTTGGGGACAACTCTCCCAATTTTTCACCTTCTGGCAGGAGAAGATTCAAGACCCTTGGGTCTTGCAAGTAGTACAGCAGGATATGTGATCAATTTTCTTCATCCACTCAAGACTGATTTATTATGACCCGCTCCCTTCCTGCGGCTCAGCAGGTTATACTGGTAAGTTCAAGTCACGATTATATTTACAAGGGGGCCTTGGAAGAGGTTCCCCCCTCTGAAGAAGGATTCAGTGTTTACTCCCCAGTTTTTCTGGTGCTAAAATCATCAGGCGACTGAAGGATGATTATAGATCTAAGATATCTAAATCTCTTCATAAGGATAAAGCATTTTTGGAATGGAGACTGTGAAATCCATCACATTCTTTCTACAGCAGGGCAAGGTCCTTGTCACCCTAGACCTAAAGGATGCCTATCTACATATTCCAGTTTATCCTCCGCACAGAAGGTATCTCAGAATCGCTGTCTCAGTTTCCAGCCACAGAAAGCATCTTCAGTTTGCGGCTCTACCTTTCGGCATCCCCTTAGCTCCCCATACCTTCACCAAGGTGGTGGCTCCAGTAGCAGCGCACTCAGACTTCAAAGTCCATTCATAGTGCCATACTTGGACGACTGGCTAATAAAAGCTCAGTCAAAATCCATCCTGCTCCAGCATTTGCAGTTAGCCATGTCCTTTCTTCAACACCTAGGTTGGCTAATAAACTGGGAAAAGTCAGAGGTGATTCCCTCTACTCAGAGAAAGTTCCTGGGGTTTCTCCTGGATTCAAACCGCATGGAAATTTCCATAACTTCTGCAAGGAAAGAAAGGTTAACCACAGCAGTCCGGTATCTTCTCAGAACACGCCTGGTGTCTATCAGGACAACTATGAGAGTCCTAGGCCTAATATCATCCTCAGCCATGGCAGTCCTTTGGGCTTTATGGCATATGCGTTGTCTTCAGATGAAAGCTCTAAGGCCTGGAATCGCACTCCTCTCGGTCTCGACAAGAGGATCAGATTTTTTCCCAGTACCTGTCTTTCCCTCAGATGGTGGATACACCTGAAAGTCAGGATATCCACGGTCCAACCTCGTTGGAACCTGTTGACTACCAAAGCATCCTTCTCGGGATGGGGAGCCCACCTGTACGAGAAGACCGTACAAGGAGTCTGGAGCAGGCTAAAAAAGAGGACATCGTCCAGCTGGAAGGAGCTCAGAGCAGTTTACCTGGCAATACTTCATTTCTCTCTTCTCCTCAGAGGAAGAGCGGTCAAGATCTGGTCCGACAGTATGACGACCATAATGTACCTAAACAAACAGGAAGGCACCAGATCGCTATCTCTCCCCATGGAGACAGGTCTGACTTTTACCTGGGCAGAGGAAAATCTGACCCACTTATCCACGGTTCACATCAGGGGATCTTTGAACATAGTAGCACTTCAATTGAGTCAGGGTCTCACCGTTCAGGAGAATGGTTTCTCAATCCAGAGCTCTTCCATTAGATTACCCTGAAGTGTGGTCTTTCAGAAGTAGACCTTATGACGACCAGACTCAATGCCAAGGTAGAGACGTTCTGCTCATGGTATCAGGAGGACTATTCCTTGGCAGTGGATGCTCTGTCCATCCCTTGGAGGTCCAGGCTGGCATACATCTCCCTCCACTTTCCATGATACCAGGGGTATTGATGAAAGTCTGACAGGACCAAGCCTCTGTGCCATTGTACCATTCTGGCCAAAAAGAGCTTGGTTTTCCCAGCTCATGTACATGAGTTGAGGGATCTATTGGAGGCTTCCCCCCACCCAGAACCTGGTTTCCCAAGGAACTCAGAAGTACCAGGATCTGAGGAGATTCAACCTGACAGCCTGGAGGTTGACCAGCCCTTATGGAAATCCAGAGGGCTGTCAGAAGTCATCTTGAAGACTTTCCTGTGCCAGAGCAGAGTCTACAAATGAGAGCTACCTAAGGATAGGTAATGTCTTCAAAGAATGGTGCTCCAAACAGGAAGTTAACAGTTCAAATCCTACTACGGGAGAGATTCTAAAACTTTCTTCAGGATGGCTTGGATAAGGGCCTTTCCCCTGCCACACTCAAGGTACAGGTTTCAGCCTTATCTGCCTGTTTAGGCAGACGATTGTCTCAAAATCCCTTAATTTCTAGGTTCCTTAAGGGTGCTATGAGACTTAGACCGGTGGTTTCAACTCCTGTTCCCCAGTGGAATCTTGCTACAGTTCTCTCGGGTCTTTGTGGTCCTCCACTTGAGCCGTTAGATGACGTGGATCTTAAGTGTTTAGCCTTTAAAACCACCTTTTTTGTTAGCCATCACTTCAGCAAAGAGAGTGGGTGAGCTCCAGGCTTTTTTCTTCCGAGGTACCATATACTTCATTCTTGCGGATAGGGTCCAGCTCAGATTTCTCCCTGGCTTTAACCTTAAGGTGCCTTCTCGTGCCAATATCAACCAGATGGTTTCCTTACCAGTGTTTTTTTCCAGCTCTTTCCTCTGAAGAAGAGGAAAGACTTCACACTCTGGATGTAGTAAGGTGTCTTCATACCTACATTCTACGTACACGACCTTTCAGGAAATCCAAGAATCTCCTTATTAATATATATGGTAGAGACAAAGGTCTCAGAGCTTTCAAACCTACCTAATCTAGATGGATCAAGGAAGCGATTAAAACTTCTTTATCTGCTCAGGGGTTAACTCCACCTGAATTCTTTACAGCACACTAAACTAGAGCTGTGTCAACCTCTTGGTCTGAGAGACATGCGGTACCTCTTGATCAGATTTGTGCAGTCGCTTCTTGGTCATCTCAGCTGACCTTTGTAAAACTTTACCGGAGTTCAGAGGCGACTGCCTTTGGACAGTCAATCCAAGGTACTGTACAGTGAGGAAACCCTCCCTAGGGGAATTACTTGCTACATCCCCATATTGTGCTGCTGTAGGACATAAGGGAATCGTTGATTATGATGTTAATCTGTTTTCCCTTAGTCCTAACAGCAGCACAAGCTTCCCTCCCTAACTTAGGATTCTATATTTTATAACTTACACAAGGGGGGGAGGTCTCTATTGCCCTCTTATAGGGTACCATAGTCATGAATAAATTATGTTAATTAAAAATTGCGCCTGTCCTATCAACCCACAGGGGCATAAATACCACATATTGTGCTGCTGTTAGGACTGAGGGAAAACAGATTAACATCATAATCAACGATTACCCATTCAGGCTGATGTTTGGAAAGAATGGAGGTAGCCACTAGATATGATGATGTTCACATGTAAGCAACCAGCGGCCTGGATGGGAGAGCACCAACACGAGATGCAAGAGATGAATGACTTGGTGACTCAACATCTGAGTTGGAAATGGGACCCTGTATACAAGGTTTAACTTGAGCAGGGCTTGGGGACCATTTAAGTGGTACAATGCATCATATTGCATCCATGTATGATTGTGGCATACTCAGAAAATCCAGAGCTGCCAACAGCTAAGATACACAAAGATACCTGTTCATGCTGCCCACATCATCACCGTTGGATACAGCAGGGGCAACCGAGACTTTGGAACATTCATTACTCGAAGTGGTAGAAGAGGGATATTCAACCAGCGACCCACCACCATTAAGTGTATGAACTTTTGAAGGAGACCAGAGACTTCATTCTAGGCCTGGAGGTCACCAGGACAACAACCATTAACCTGGGGGGAGAATATATAGTTCTTACCTATAGGGCCAGCAACAAATACTTTGGATTGTATTTTTCTTGCATTTATTTCCTCATCCCTTGTACCTTAAATTCAACCCAGTAAAAACTGTTAAGCATAACTGATTATAGTTCTTACATGTTACAAATTCATCTATAGGATCCTCACTTAACTATGAATTCAGTTTGGTTGTTACTACACTGCTGGCTCCAGCAACATTACAACAGGAGCCATTTATATTTTAGTCCAACTTTAGTCCTCATGAATACTACCATATTAAGGCTCAGTACAATCTCTGAGTGATAAAGAGATGTAAATTAGCAGCATTAGTTGTTGTAAAGGAGAATAATCTGTGATACAGTGTGGTGCAGACACCTTATGTCCCTTTGGCTTTGTAGTGTATTTGGTTTTAAGCCTCAGGATCCTCCTTTATTAGCCATACAGATCACACAGCACACAACACAACTACATGTTATGTGGTGCTCCTTTCATATGAAAGGCTAGCAAGCCTCTAATGTTCCATTTCTCAAGATTCATTGTAAAAAGGAATTGTCGTGATGAGATTTTAGCATAAAACTTGCTAACATCCTGCGTTCGCGTGTAAATAATATTCAGCAATTTATTAATTATGCTTTGACAAAATTAGACTCCTAAACATCACTGGGGTCTGTGGGTGTTGTCAGAAATATTATCTATTCAATTTCTAAAGAAAAGTTTGTAGACAGCCTCCTTTACTTCCTTGTTTCTTAGGCAGTAGATGATCGGGTTGAGAAAAGGTGTCACCACCGTGTACACAACTGACACCAGTTTGTTGGAATTAATAGACTGAGCCTTGCTTGGCCTAGCATACATGAAAAGGGTGGTTGAATAGAGAATAACAACAACAACCAAATGAGAAGCACAAGTAGAAAAAGCTTTTATACGCCCACTGGAATGTGGGATTCGAACAATTGTTGCCAAAATGCACAGATAAGAAAAGCAGGTCAGCAGGAGTGGCACTAAGAGGATGATCAGGGCAAGAATAAAGTCTACAACTTCAGTTTGCTTCATGTCTGTGCAAGCCAGATTGAGCAATGGAGACACATCACAATAAAAGTGGTTGACTAAGTTTGAATGACAAAAAGTAAGCTGAGAAATGAAGTAAATCTTAATTATAGATATCACAAAGCCAGTGATCCAGGTGCAGCATGCCAGGACAAAGCAAAACTGCCAGTTCATTATAGTGACATAATGTAAAGGGTTGCAGATAGCCACATATCGATCAAATGCCATAACTGTTAAGAGCACACATTCAGTACAACCCAAGAAGAGAAAAAAGAAGAGTTGAGTCATGCAGGCAGTGAATGTAATCTGAGTACTTTCTGTAAGAAATATGGATAGTAACTTGGGAACTGTGACTGTTACATACCATGCCTCCAAGAATGACAAGTTTCCAAGAAAAAAAATACATCGGTTTGTGTAAATTTCGGCTGCTCCAGACAATGATGATGACAAGAAGATTTTCAACTGTGGTCAAGATGTACATGAAGAGAAAAATGAAGAAGAAAAGAATCTGAATAGGATGAGAATAGGGGAATCCAATAATAATAAAAGTACTAATGGTTTTTGTCAGGTTTCCACTCCTTTCCATAGTCAAATGCTACTCCTGAAAGAATGTTCAAGCATGTTTGTTTACTTACTACAAGATTTATTATATTAACAGTATAATGCAGGTAAATGTTATTAGTACTGTACCGTATAGCTTAAAACATAGTTACTTAGTAAATGAGGTTGAATGATGACACAAGTCCATCAGATCCAAGCTATAACCCTACAGTGTTAATCCAGAGGAAGGGGAAAAAAAAACATGAGGCTGATGCCAATTGCCCCATGTCAGGGGAAATAAAATCATTCCTGACTCCGGCAATCAGTATAAAACCCTGGATCAACTTGTCTTTACCAAAATCTAAAACCCATATCCCGTAATATTTCTCCATTCAAGAAAGGCATCCAGGCCCTTTTTGACTTGCACAATGAATCCACCATCATAGTCTCACTGCTTTTACAGTGAAGAATCTCTTATGATAAAATGTTCTTTTGTTTTTGTTTTTTTGCACTAGGAAAAATGTCATTATGCCGTGGAAATCTCCAGACATACCCTTTCTTGAACATTGGCTTCAACGTATTAATAAATATGTTCTACTTTATCATTTGATATACCTGAGTAGGAAATGTCAAGTTTGACAAAATACGATAGAGATCGATAGAGATGTCTGAGACCAGTACTTGATGTAGACGTAGAGGATGTCCTCTTGTCACTGTCACTGGCCTAGGTGTAAAAAGATCATTAGAAAGTTCTTTGTGCTGTCCCTTCAAGTATTTGTACATTTTATTGTTTGTTAAACTGTCTCTGTACTCCAATCCACCCATTTCCCTAATTATTTTGGACGCCCTTCTCTGCACTCTCTCTAGTTCAGTTATGTCCTTCTTGTACATTAGGGCCCTGTGAAAGATCCTCAGTACGCCAACACCGCTGTGGCCCCACCTGAGTCTTCTTTCATATAAAACCACACTCACCGCCAGTGAGTGTCGGGTCCACAAGATAAATACAAGACAAGCCTTCTAAATTTTATATATTTATTAACCCCTAAATGGGTCGGTATTAACATCTAACACATGCAGTTCAGAACAGATATGCAGATATATGCAAGCATTAACAGTTACTAGTTACAAGATACAGTACAAATAAAATAAAAGGGATAAAGGTGAAATAGTTACTTTACCACACATCTCCTTGATGTGGTTCTGTAGTCCAACACTCACACATGCTCTGGTATGTGTGAGATCACCAGTGGAGGCTTCTTGGCATGTGGCATTAACTCCTAGCATGTGGCATCACAGTATATTCCAGCCTGCATGCTCTCATCACAGTCTCTCAGCATTAGTCCAGTAGTCTCATCACAAAAAATCTCCTCATGGTGTTCTCTTGTAGTCCCAACACAAAAATCTCTTCCCATTGCCTCTTACCTCATGTTTTATAAAAAACCCTTTATGCCACCTCCCAGAATGAGGTCATCGGCGGCAGCAAGTCTGATTGAATAATGCACTCAAGTCCAGATTCTTTGCAAAGAGCTGAGACCAAGTGGAATAATACAATGTTATCAGCCATATCTGATCTACAGTGCAGTCTGGACAATGCATGTTTCTTTGATCACTCAAGGCTGTATATGAATTCAATTGAGCCATTCTGGGATGGATACAAAGCCCTATTGTTACAGTGGTACTTCTATTTACCATATACCTAGGATTAGGGCTGCGCACATTATGAATCAATGCAGGTAAGAAGGGAGATACTATACCCAGAGATCAAAATACATCCCTGAGCCACAGCCACACTTAAGCAGAATCATCACACCTCCCCCTTTAGATGGGGCTTGTAGGAAGTAGGGGCCTGTGCCCCTCTTCTGAGAGCACCTCTGCCGCTTCAGCTCCTCAGGGTCTGGCCCCAAGGCTCTCTCACCTCCCCCCGGGTTCCCAGCAGACTCGGGCCTTGTCAGACTCCGAGGGTGGTTGAGTGCCACGCGCCTTCAATATGTCCCGACTAGGGTCAGCTTGGACAGCATCTCTGAACTCTTGGCTGGAGTGAGACAAAAGAGAGGTGCATGTTACATAGCTGCCGGACCCTTCTGGCTCTTTAGTCTGACTAGGGACACTTCTAAGGCTTAGGCCCTGAGCCACGTATACTTGGCTACCTCCTGCCTGTTCTGGGTCCGCTTTCTGAGTGCTGGCACCCTGTGGAGCCACACTCATGATCCCCGGTCTTTGGGATACCAGTTCAGAGACCCCATCCCGGTGGTCTCTCAGGGTCTCTCTCACACTATCTGCTAGTTGGGAGAGTTCTAGGGGATTCTGCACCTCCCCCTTTGCTTCCAAACCTACATCCTGTTCCTCCTGTACTTGGGTGGGTGATGGTGATACCTTGAGCAAATGACTGAGATCATGCTTCCCCAAACCATCCCCCCACAATACATTGACAGGTAATACATTGGACATACCCCCTTCTTGGATCACACCTCCAGTACCCCATGCCATCTGCACTTGGGCCATGGGCACTCCTGGAATAGAACTGGACAGAAGAGACGTGTATGTCTCATACCGGCCGGACTCCTCCGGCTTCAAGGGAGTGAGGCTAGTTATGGTGGTCTCAGCACTGACTCCAGGTGGTGTAGGCAACGGTTCAAGGGTCGGAACGCCTTCCACCCTTGTAGCACTCTGGCTGCGGGCTAACACCGCACTACTAGCAGTCCGTCCCTCACCTGGATCGGCCATAAGATCCCCATAGCCTACCTGACCACCTGGCACATGGTCAGCAGTTGGGTGCTTATCGGATGCACTGGGCGAAATAGTAGAAGTCGCTTCCAGTGACTCAGAAGAGCTACCCTGTACACTTTCACAACAAGCATTGGCAATTACATTGACAGTACCTTCATTAGCAATTGTTAATTCACACCGGGCCTCAATGAGATCTACAGTAGACATGTTAACAAGCTGGGAGGGCGACGCCCCCACAGATGTGGGTGTGTCTACAGACAAAGTCTCATTGGCTCCTAGCACGGGGGTGAACAAAGCATCAATAACATTTTTGCTGAGCTGGGTTGCAGGAAGTTCATTGGCATCTTCCCTGCTCTCAGCTGAAGACAACTCATTAGCATTTACATTGACTGCCATGGGAAGTATCTCAGAGAGGGGGTTACGGGCCCTCTCTGCAGATATGACAGACACATTATCAACATTAGTCATAGACAGTTTATCACAGTAAATTGGGTTGCTCCCCACTCCATATTGGGACATCATAGGTCCTAAATCAGTTCCCAACAGTACCTTAGCAGGCAAATCAGTCAATAGTCCCACAGTCCGCATTCCTTTTCCTGCACCCCCGTCCAGATACACAGATGGGCCACCTGCTGTGGCTTGGGAAGCAGGGAAGTTCTCAGGGCGGTTGGGGCACTCCTCCTTGAAATGTCCTGTATGGTTACAGGCATGGCCCCGCCGCACCTCCCCTTGGGGTTTGGGGAAGGTCACCAGGGTGCCCAGAGTTCTTGGGACAGGGGAGGGACCACCCGAGGCATAGTTTGTCTCACCCGACCTGACGACAGACGGCTGTGGTGAACTCCGGCCTGGCTTCTCCTTCCAACTTGAGGGTCTCTGCAGGGTTGTTGGAGTTTGCGCAGGGGTGGTTTGTGCCTGCTGGGAGAGCTCCATCCTTTTGAGCTCAAGCTGATACTGCCGCTCAGCCTGCCGTTCTGCTGCCTCACGATCTGCCTGTCGCTCAGCAGCCTGTCTTTCAGCGGCCTTCCTCGCTCTCGCTGCCTGTCGCTCAGCAGCCTGCCGTTCTCGTTCTGCAGCTTTCCTCTCTCTCTCTGCCTGCCGCTCAGCAGCCTTCCTCTCTCTCTCTGCCTGCCGTTCTGCTGCCTGCCATTCTTGTTCTTGTTCTACAGCTTCCAGAAAACGGTCCAACACCTGCAGGTATGTGTTAGGGTCACTGGTGCCTACTTGCTGTAGCGCCATTTGCCAGTATGAAACCGTTCCCATAGCAAGGCTGGGGTTACTGGTCTCTCCTGGTGAAGTAATCCTTGGAACCGGGCTGCTTGCTGCACTTCCTGGCCTAGCCCCAAAATCAGGACTCTGCATAGCTGTGGCTGCCTCCATTTCAGCCATACCCTCAGGATCTCCAAAAGCCTGGTTCAGCAGTTCTGGGCTCTGCTTCTGAGCCCACTAGCCATCCACTGGTATTTGCCAAATAAAAGATAGGATAGAATACAAAGAGTAAGGGAGGGGAACAGCACTGTATCAAACTTTCACTGTATCTTAATGCTTGCTTTAATACCGAGCTTGTCTCATAGGATTACCATAATCCCCAGCATGTGAGTGATAAAGGTCACCAACACACGCCGTTTATCCTAAGATCCCACCACGCTGCCACCAATGTGGAAGATCCTCAGTGCGCCAACACCGCTGTGGCCCCACCTGAGTCTTCTTTCATATAAAACCACACTCACCGCCAGTGAGTGTTGGGTCCACAAGATAAATACAAGACAAGCCTTCTAAATTTTATATATTTATTAACCCCTAAATGGGTCGGTATTAACATCTAACACATGCAGTTCAGAACAGATATGCAGATATATGCAAGCATTAACAGTTACTAGTTACAAGATACAGTACAAATAAAATAAAAGGGATAAAGGTGAAATAGTTACTTTACCACACATCTCCTTGATGTGGTTCTGTAGTCCAACACTCACACATGCTCTGGTATGTGTGAGATCACCAGTGGAGGCTTCTTGGCATGTGGCATTAACTCCTAGCATGTGGCATCACAGTATATTCCAGCCTGCATGCTCTCATCACAGTCTCTCAGCATTAGTCCAGTACTCTCATCACAAAAAATCTCCTCATGGTGTTCTCTTGTAGTCCCAACACAAAAATCTCCTCATGGTGTTCTCTTGTAGTCCCAACACAAAAATCTCTTCCCATTGCCTCTTACCTCATCTTTTATACCCTTTATGCCACCTCCCAGAATGAGGTCATTGGCGGCAGCAAGTCTGACTGAATAATGCACTCAAGTCCAGATTCTTTGCAAAGAGCTGAGACCAAGAGGAATGATACAATGTTATCAGCCATATCTGATCTACAGTGCAGTCTGGACAATGCATGTTTCTTTGATCACTCAAGGCTGTATATGAATTCAATTGAGCCATTCTGGAATGGATACAAAGCCCTATTGTTACAGTGGTACTTCTATTTACCATATACCTAGGATTAGGGCTGCGCACATTATGAATCAATGCAGGTAAGAAGGGAGATACTATACCCAGAGATCAAAATACATCCCTGAGCCACAGCTACACTTAAGCAGAATCATCACAGGCCCAAAAATGCACACAATAGTCTATGTGTGGCTGTACCACTGATTGGTATAGAGGCATAACTATCCTTTGGATGGGGAGTAACTTGTAATTGGAATAACTCTTTAAGTGCATGCAATATTTGATACTTTTGTTTCAAAAAGACAAAAGTATTTATAGGTATGATACCTTTATTGGCTAACCAGAAAAATTACATTTGCAAACTTTCAAAGCACAGAGGCTCCTTCTTCGGACATTTTCAAATGAATGACTGAGAGCACAACACTGGGAAGATGCTACCCAAAGGCAATTAGTTCATGAGGTGTTATGTTAGTGAGATAAAGTATGGTAATAGAACTGAGGTTGGGGGGTAAGGAGTTGTGGGATGGTTTGGGATCCATCAGACTAACTCCAGATGACTCAAAAGTATAAAAATATTGCATTTTTTTCTGGCTAACATGGTATCACACTATTTTTCTCTATACTCTTTAAGTACCTAATCATACATTTTATTTCATCAACCAAAATGCATAACCTTACATTTTTCTAAATTAAACTTAAAGGGGTTGGCCACTTTCAGACCAATATTGAGAGACAACTCTTACTGTTTGTATAATTTACTACCAATATACTTTCTGTATCAATTCTTCATGGTTTTCTAGATCTCTGTTTGCCGTCATTCATTCTGAAAGATCTTAAGTTGTGATATCCCTTCTACTACTTTTTTACCTTTACCTTTTTTATCTGTACCTACTGTCACTGTAATGCCTCTACCTTGGAGCTTTTTTGTATTTGTATTTCTATTATCTATGCTGCTGTAACACACTGAATTTCCCCATGGTGGGACTATTAACGGATTATCTTATCTCTTATCTTATTCTGCTTATTTCCAGTGGATAAAAGTTAGTCCATGGATGTGATATACGGTCCATGGCCATGTGATGAACACACAGGTGCATCACATGACCATGAACCGTATATCACATGATCATGGACTGACTTTTATCCACTGGAAGTAAACTGAATAAATGAAAGCAGAGATCTAGAAAACCATGAGGAACTGATACAGAAAATATACAATTTTCTAATATAACTTTTTATTATACAAACAATAACAGTGGTCTCTCAATATTGGTCTGAAAGTGGTCAATAACCTTTAAAGAGGACCTTTCATGTCCTCAGGCACATGTAGTTTTATATACCACTAGAAAGCCGACAGTGCACTGAATTCATGTGCCCCCGTTATGTGCCCCAGGGCTGGATATATCAGTGCCTTTAGTTTTCTGCCAATCGTGAGAAGGGTGTTCCTGACAGTCTAACTGGGCTGTGAGGAACACCCCCCCGACTGTACTCATCCATAGCCCTGTACTGTCAGAGGGGGCCAGTACAGTCAGGGGGGGGGGCGTTCCTCACAGCTCAGCTAGACTGTCAGGAACACCCTTCTGACGAAACTAATGGCACCAAGATCTCCATCCCCGGGGCACATAACAGGAAAGCCAACAGTGCGTTGAATTCATGTTGCTGCAGTGAGTGTGGTGCATCTGACATTCCAAGGATTCCACAATGAAAATCTACAGCAAAATACAAAGAAATCATTAGTAAATAGTAATAAATGTGCTACATAATTCTGATACAATGTACCTATACATTGAAACAGACCACATATTAAAGTGTTCTAAATGCTACCTTCATGCTTCACTGGTTCATAAAAGGTAGGAAATAGGGGGAAAACAGTACCAATAAGAAATTTCAAAGGGAAAAATAGGCAATCCACCATTGTTGAAGATGTTATTTTCCTGCTAGTTGCTTTGATCGTGTATCATTTCTTCCTATTGTAAATGTGGAGAAAAGACAAGACCTATCGCAGTACAGCCTTCACCTTTATAAATGAAATAATGGGCTTTATTATATTCACATTATAGTAAATTTAACAAGCACCACTTCTCCCAGCAGTAGTGTCTGTTCACTACTGCTCTATACTGTCATTCATATACTCTTCTTGTGTTGACATTTACATATATCACACATACTGTACATGAATTTTTTTAAATGGAATACTCCCCTTCATTCGAAATTGTTATTTACTACACAATTTTTTCTTTATATGCGTTTTTTGGGTTTTATTTTTTTTGCTCTGATGCGTTCTTAACATTTTCGATGCATTTACGTGCTAGTCTTAATTTAATCCTCACTGCCTTCAGAAGCCACTCAATTATTAAGAGGTACAAGCCTAATAATAATTATGATGCTCATTCTTGTGCCAGAACTAAAATCTATGGTGTAGAGCTGGTGTACAATACAGGTATAATTCACTTAAGTTTCCAGGTCTAAATTCTAATAAATGTGTCAAGACACAATGACCCCATCTTCCCAGCTCACTCCTTGCCACTTTTTACAAAATTGCTGTAAGCTATGTAGAATGTGCCACAAATTGCAACTCTTTCACACTAGAAAATTGATTAGATGCTGTGCACTAAGAAGACCTCAGAGTAAATATGCAGACCTAAGAACGAAGGGATATTGACGTCCAGCCCCTTACTGCCGGAGGCATTTTTTGATTTTCAATTTTTCATTTTTGACTCCCCGCCTTCCAAACCCCATAACTTTTTATTTTTCCATTCACAGACCATATGAGGGCTTAATGTTTGCAGGACAAATTGTTCTTCATAATGGTACCTTTTATTATTCTGTACAATGTACTGGGAAGCTGGAAAAAAATTCAGAATGGGGTGGAATCGGAGAAAAAGTGCATTTGAGTGACTTTCTTATGGACTTAGTTTTTACAGCTTTCACTGTTCAGTCAAAATGACATGTCACCTGTATTCTATGTTTCGGTACTATTCCGGGGATACTAAATTTATATATTTTTATTTACATTTTAACTCCTAACAAAGAAATTTAGCAAAAATAAATTTTTCTTAAAGTATTAATATTCTGACACATAGGGTGTCTTTTTTTTTGTGGGGTCAGGTGTACTTTTTAGCTATACTAATTAAATTTTTATCAGAGGCGAAACAGAAAAAACGGCAGTTTGGCACTTTTGATTTTTTTTCCTGTTATGGCACTCACCGTATGGGAAAATTATTTTTGGAAATTTGTAGACCGTGCATTTTTGGACACAGGGATGCCTAATGTGTATGTGTTTTAAAGTAATTTTTTAGTTTTATATGCAGTGGGCCCTGGTAACTAAAGTCTTGTGGGCCCTGGTGCAAACTTTGTCGGGGGGCCCCTACCCCCTTCCTACAGTGTATTCTTGATATTGACGGTTATGCGTGCTGCAGCAGTATCGCAGATAGTTGAAAGGGTTACAACCCTATAGTACCCTCAACTACAGTTATCAAGAATACAGTGAGTGAGCAGAGCAGTGCCCAGCATGGAAACTATACTTGGAGCTGTGTGCTGTGGGAAATGCAGGGTCCTAACAGTCTTAGAGATCTATGAGATCAGTGAGCGTCCAACACCCAGGGCCCCTGCTTTTGCAAGCGCCGTGACTCCTTCGCTATTTACATTGCACAGTATCTGTTTTATAATCACCAAGCGATGTTATTACAGACTGTAATAATTGTGCACAGCTGCTATAAAACAGATGGTGTGATGTGAATAGTGAAGGGGCCCCACACAGTATAATATACTCCACAGTGGCCCCCACACAGTATAAGATGCTCCACAATGGCGAACACACAGTATAATTTGCAGCACAGTGGTCCCCACACAGTATATTATGATTCACCGTGGATCCACACAGTATAATATGTTCCACAGTGATCCCCACACAGTATAATATGCTCCCAAGAGCCCCCCTAAAGCTGCTTCAGGTAAACCCCACAAAATTTGATGAATATTTGTGAGGATTGGCCCTCTGCTTCACTGCTATTATTAACAGATGCCAGAGTATAATAAGTAGAGGCCAGGGGAGGTGATTAACAATAACAAACACTTATCTTCTTCGGTCCTCTTCTGTCTGCGACTAAGGTCACGTGCTCCAGACATAACTGCTGGGGCCTGTGGTTGGGCTTTATCAGGCACCTGGGATGCGATGATGTCATGACACCGGTGCATCCCTCTTGACCACTGGGGCCCAATCACAGGCCCCAACAGTGACGTCTGGGGCACGTGACCTGAGTCAAAGTCCGGAAGAAACCCGAAGAGGATGCTGGGGACTGTCAGAAGATCAGGAGAAGTGAGTATAAGTATTTGTTATGTTTAATCACCTCCCCTGGGATGGCTATTATTGGATGTTGGGCCACTTTCCATTAACAATATGTATAGCGGTCGGGAACCAGACTTTTCCCGACCGCTATCATGGTGCTTCGGGGCCCCGGTTATCTGCAGCTGACCACGGGCCTCTTACTTTTCCGCAAGCCCCTGTTTATATGAATTCTAGGGAAAGGGTGGATGATTTGAATATTTAGTTTTTTATAGTTTTTAAAAAAAAAAAAAAATTTCATTTTATTTTTACTATTTTATTAGGCTCCCCTAGGGGGCTTGAACTTGCAATACCTGTATTGCAGTCTATGGGAGATTCGCTACATTACTTTTGAGGCTGGTCATAGACCAGCCTCAATAGTAATATTCCTATGACATGCCTGGGAGCCTTCATAAGGTTTCTGGCTGTCATAGGAACAGGCCTGCAATGGGAGGGCATTTTTTTTTACTTTGTAGGGACACAGCACAGTGCAATGCCTGTGATCAGAGTGAACTCTGATTGCAGGCATTAGCTCTAGGTCTCCGCTGTACATTACATCGGAGATCCAATAACTGTGGCGGCTGCTCTGCAGCATCCATTGTAATAGTACGGTGGATGTTGGGAAGGGGTTAAAATGAATATCCAGTTATGTAAAGTCACTTAGAATATGAAGTTAGGGCTGAATAGCTATATTTATATATGATACCCTATCTCCTTTTCATGTTTTTAGTCATGACAGATGTCACCATGAATTTCAATCTACTGTACTATTTCTCATGTATTAGTAGCAATATGAAGAAAGCAATAGACTAGGACTCAACTGTACTTAAATAACAACACAGTTTAAAGGGGTTTTACAATCTCCCTCTCTCACCAGTTTGCCTGCTGTCTTTTCTTCTCACTTTCTGTTTTCTTCCACAAGCTGGTGGGCAGACTTTGACTGTTTGATGGAAAGGACACTATGAAGTACCTCAGTAAATATAGGCATTGCCTTTACCATGAGAAATTATTTATTATGATTAATAGAAATCTATAATTATGCAGAGCAAATGATATGCACAATAAATACAAATTAGATTACACAGGTTTGGAGAGAAAAACCTGTGTACATGCTGCCAGGATGGCAGTAAGCTCAATGTTATCTTTGTGTTTACATACAGAGATAATACACTGTCCAAGCCTTTATCAGAACAATGCAATTAGCTGACCTAAGAGCAAGAGATAACTGGTCTGAGAGCAAGCCCAATCTGATAACTCAGCCCCCCTCCCCCTCCAGAGATCAGTTAGTCAAAGCATCCAACCTATGATGCTAGATAATGAGAGATACCAGGCCAGGTAATTTGACAACTGTCAGGAATTGAGCTCACTGGGTCTTGAACCCTTGACTTCCCAGCCATGTTCTGAAGCCTTGACCATTATGACATTGTAGAAGCCTGTTTGTTAGTTGCTTTGCTGAGCCTGGTTCTTTCTATTGGAGTGATTAGCTTATGGATCTCACCTGCTCTGTGGCCAATCACAGTATAGCTATCGCTATATAAACCCACAGCTTACTCTATTCTGTGCCTGATTATTCTAGCTGTTTGCTTCCTTTTTGCCCTGATCCTCACCATTACTCTTCTGCTCCTGTTTACCGATTCCTGCATACATCTGACTACGATTGATCCACTGCTCTTGTGTACCAACTCCTGCATACGTTTGACTACGATTGATCTTCTGCTCCTGTGTACCGACTCGTGCATACATCTGACTATGATTGATCTTCTGCTCCTGTGTACCGACTCCTGCATACGTCTGACTACGATTGATCCACTGCTCCTGTGTACCAACTTCTGCATACGTTTGACCATGATTGCTTCTTACTCCTGAGGTACTATTACTGCTATTTAACTCCTCATCTACTACTGTTTAAGTACTGTGCCATTGCCTCACCAATAGGACTCCAGATCAGATAACTAGCATCGTTACAACAACATTGTGTAAACAATGGGGAGGAAAAGTCTAACATAGCAGGTAATCGATGAAACATTTCTGAAGCACCGTATTTAGGAAAACTCTTGAATTTACATATGCTAGAGAGATGGGATTACCCATTTAAAGTTAACCCTACACACTGGACGTGTAATTGCTAGAACTGCTGATTTCAGTGGGACCCAACCATCTAACGTGTATGGGGGACTCACAACTCTTGCCAAATTGCATATGTCGAGGTCAGGTATCTACAGTGCCTTGCAAAAGTATTCATACCCCTTGAACTTTTTCACATTTTGTCACCTTACAACCACAAACTTAAATGTATTTTCTTGAGATTTTAAGAGGTAGACCAACGCAAAGTAGCAGATAATTGTGAAGTGGAAGGAAAATGATACATGGTTTTCAAAATTTTAATCAAATAAAAACCTGAAAAGTGTAACGTGCAAAAGTATTCAGCCCCCTTTATCAATACTTTGTACAGCCACCTTTTGCTGCAATTACAGCTGCAAGTCTTTTGAGGTATGTCTCTTCCAGATTTGCACATCTAGAGACTGAGATTTTTGCCCATTCTTCATTGCAAAATAGCTCAAGCTCAGCCAGATTGGATGGAGAGCGTCTGTGAACAGCAATTTTCATGTCTTGCCACAGATGCACAATGGGATTTAGGTCTGGACTTTGACTGGGCCATTCTAACACATGGATATTCTTTGATCTAAACCATTCCACTGTAGCACTGGCTGTATGTTTAGGATCATTGTCTTGCTGGAAGGTGAATCTCCTTCCCAGTCTCAAGACTTTTGCAGCCTCCAACAGGTTTTCTTCCAGGATTGCCCTGTATTCAGCTCCATCCATCTTCCCATCAACTCTGAGCAGCTTCCCTGTCCCTACTGAAGAAAAGCCTCCCCACAGCATGATGCTGCCACCACCATGTTTCACAGTGGGGATGGTGTTTTCAGTGTGATGAGCAGTGTTACTTTTCTGCCACACATAGCCCTTTGCATTTTGGCCAAAAAGTTCAACTTTGCATCTGACCAGAGCACCTTCTTCCACATGTTTGCTGTGTCCCCTATATGACTTGTGGCAAACTGCAAACAGCACTTCTTATGTCTTTCTTTCAACAATGGTTTTCTTCTTGCCACTCTTCCATAAAGGCCAGATTTGTAGAGTGCACGAATTATAGTTGTCCTGCGGACAGATTCTCCCCACCTGAGCTGTATATTTCTGCAGCTCCTCCAGAGTGACCATGGGCCTCTTGGCTGCTTCTCTGACCAGTGTTCTCCTTGCTTGATCTGTCAGTTTAGATGGACGGTCATGTCTTGGTAGGTTTGCAGTTGTATAATACTTTTTCCATTTTTTGGCTGATGGATCGAACAGTACTTCTTGAGATGCTCAAAGCTTGGGATATGTTTTTATAATCTAACCCTGCTTTAAACTTCTCCACAACTTTATCTCTGACCTTTCTGGTGGGTTCCTTGGTCTTCATGATACTGTTTGTTCACTAGTGTTCTCTAACAAACCACTGATGCCTTCACAGAACAGGTGTATTTATACTGGGACTAAATTACACAGAGCTGGACTCTGTTGATTAATTAAGTGACTTCTGAAGGCAGTGGATTGCGCTAGATTTTATTTAGGGGTATCAGAGTAGGGGCTGAATACTTTTGCACGTCACACTTTTCAGATTTTTGTTTGATTAATATTGAAAATCATTTATCATTTTTGTTCCACTTCACAATTATCTGCTACTTTGTGTTCGTCTATCACTTAAAATCTCAAGAAAATACATTTAAGTTTGTGGTTGTAAGGTGACAAAATGTGAAAAAGTTCAAGGGGTATGAATACTTTTGCAAGGCACTGTACATACCATCTGTCCAGATCTTTTGGATAGACATAATATATAACAAATATTTTTTGAATTACATATATTATATAGTATATTAGAGCAATAATGAAGAATATATTGCTCTATAAGCCTATTTATTAGTTTTGCAGTTTTGTTATTACTACATATCAAACAGTTGAATTTCATTAGCATCCATCAAACGTAACTATATATTTATATTCTGTATTAAAGGGGACCTTTCATGTTATATACCACTAAAAAGCTGACAGTGTGTGTCAGCTTTGCCGGTATGCGCGCTGGTGCCAGAGATATCGGTACCATTAGTTTCGGCACTGATATTCCCGCACTGTCAGAGGAGCCAACATTACAGCTCAGTGCCCTTGCTAGGCAGTAGAACATCCACCTGACATAGCCTTGTATTGTCAGTGGTGGCATTCCCCACAGCCCAGCGATGACGGCACTGGTATCTCTGACATGGAGGTGCATACTGTAAGCACTCCATCTGCATCCACTAGCTGTGACTCTGTCAAGTATTGTATGTATAGTATTGCAATTATGTTTTATCTGTCCTTGTCTATACAACAGATCTGATGTGTGAGTTATTGAATAGTATAGAATGCAATTTTTTAATAAAATAATCACATAAAAACAGGTGCAATAATGAAGGGAAGGGTGCACCAGCTTTCAAGATATCAAGGTGGCCTGTGCCAGATGCTAAAAGATAAGTGAAAGTGAAGATTACAGTCACATATGTGACGCTGGATTTATTTATATAGATCCATTATATGTCCACTTTTTCCTTAGCTAAAATTTACTTAGAGGGGTTTTCCCAACATATAACATTTAAAAAACTTTTATGGATAAGCCAACTATATTAACCGTGGCATCACCCACCTCCTATATGCCCTCTCTTCCAATATCTGCACCCCCCCCCCCATAGCTCCATTACATTTTCAGTCACAATGGCAATAGTGGGCAGTCCTTACTATGTCTTATTCACTAGTGAAAATTACATTTTCCAGGTACACTCTGCCCTGCGTACTTTTAAACTGCTACACTGGCTATTCCTCCAAACAGAAATTATTCATGCACTGCACATACTAGGTGATGTAGCACTGACCTAATAAAGAGCTATAGGGAAGGAAAAGAGAAACTGAGCACACTAAACCTGGATGAACTACAGGACATATCCAGTGGCAACAATGTTCAAACTGTGGTAGGACAAGGAGAGTTTTTTGGGCTTTATCTGGTGACATATAGCATTTATGTAGCTACTTTCTTTGGGTGAAGATTATATTTTGCAATGTACTTTCATATGAAATATGATTGTTATGGGACCAATTCAAAGACTTAAAGAGGACCTTTCATGTCCTCATGCACATGCGGTTGTAAGGGAATTGCCAGTTGAGCATTTCCCCAGTGCTGCTGCTGAAACAAGGGAAGAAGGGAAAGACAGACAATGAGTCCTAAACCTGACCCAGCCCCTGTCCCTACCTTATTATCACACTGTACTAATGACAGGAGCAACTGGGCAGCAAAACCTTTCCTAGAAATAAGTGGCACATAGAACAACACAAGACAAACAAAACAGGACAGGAGGTCAGCTAGCCAAGGGGTCGTTAACAGTCCAGCAACGCAGTACAGAATCAAAATTCAAGAGAAGAGTAAAAGTTAAGCCAGAGGTCAGAGGTAAGAATAATAATAACAGTAAGAGCACAGCAAGCAAGGAACAAAGTCACAGGACAGAATCGCAATAGCCAGCGACCAAGAGTGAACTGATGACTTGTTTATAGCAAGTCCAGGACTTGCCCCAGACTTGATTGGTAGACAGGCTGTCAATCACACAGGCAAGGCTAAGATTAACTGTTAGAGAAGTGGAGAAAAACAAAGGTGCAGGAGACGGGTGTGGGTGCAATTCAATTACAGACAAGAGATACTAGGAGAGTGTTCAGACTGAGCAACAAGAACCCTACGCAAGGAATCAAACTGAACATGCCTCCTGCGCCGCAGCGTGTGAGCAGAGGGTGGCGCAGAGACCCGAACAGGCAGAGACATTACAGCTGTTTTATATACCGCTAGAAAGTCGACTGAATTCAGTGCACTGTTGGCTTTCCCGTTATGTGCCCCAGGGCTGGAGATATCGGTGCCATTAGTTTAGGGCGTTACATAGACTTGTACTGGGGGGGCATTCCTTACAGATCAGTCTCATCACAGGGCAGTAAGGAACGCCCCCTCTGACAGTACATGGCTATGGACGAGTAATGTCAGGGGAGTCATTCCTCACAGCCCAGCTAGACTGTCAGGAACGACTTCTGACAGTGGGCAGAGATCGGTGCCTAAACTAACGGCACCAATATCTCCAGCCTCGGGGCACATAAAGGGGAAACCCAACAGTGCGCTGAATTCACCGCACTGTTGGATTTCTAGCGGTATATAAAACCGCGTGTGCATGAGGACCTGAAAGGTCCTCTTTAACCAGTTCAATACGCTAGCAAAAGCAATGAAAGAGTGTAACTCACAACACAATCACTTTGTGGCCACATATAGATGCATATAGGAAAGGCTTCTCATGGCAGAATATTGATAAATCATGTTGCTTTTAAAGCTAGTCATCTCGTGTCATATATATCTGGACGTGCATGGAAATCCTAGTTGTATGTATCTACCCAATATGGGCCATTTACACTGCTTCTATCTGTGTTATATCTACTGTCCGTCTTGCTTTAACTCATTAAAGTGTTACTCCCATTTTATTTAATTTTTTTGCTATTGTGTCAGGGGGGTGTGCTGAACAATTTTGTAATATACTTTATTAATCTTCTTATTTATCAAACTTCCTTTTAATAGAAAACAGGATGTAAAATTCCCATTAGCATTGCTCTAAATAAGCATTGCCAGGGAGGTTCTGTCCGTACACATGTATGCAATGCAGCATATAGAACTGAAGCATTTACCAAAGGTGGATGGTCACTTCAAATTGTTGTATCTTCAGTTTCATATCACCTACAAAAAAGATTCTCAGATTTCATATGCTGCCAAGATTGAAGTACCAGCTGTAAAAGAATTAAAGATATTAAGTTCATATTAAGTACATATTAAGTTCAAATTCCGACTATATTTTTTAATAGTGATATCTCATGTTCTGTTATAGCTAGCACTTCAATCTTGGCATCATGTGAAAACTGAGAGCCATTTTTCGAGGTGATATAAAACCGGAGATACAGTCATTTGAAGAGACCATCTCCCTTTGGTAAATGCTTCAACTCTGCATATTCCTAATACATAATACAATGGACTTTCCTTTGTAACAGCTCAGCTAGAGGGTTGCTAAGGAAAATTTTAGAGCCTGTTTTCTAATAAAAAGGAAGTTGGATAGCTTAACCACTTCCGGATCGGCCATTGGGTTTTTAGGTCCGGAGAGTGGTTGTCTAGTTCTGCAAGGACGTATCGGTACATCCTTACAGTTTTAAGCAGCTGCACAAAATCAATGCCCTTTGCAGTAATGGGGAGCCGGCTGTAACTACAGCCGGAGCTCCCCTAGAGAAGGCAGGGAAGGTCTATTACCATCCCTGCCTTCCCGATCACTGTGTACACAGCACTCAATGAGCGCTGTATACACAGGTATCGGCGACGCCATGATGTGGCAACCCTCTGACCCAGCGGTCACATGATCTGCCGGGATCAGTGTCTGTTAGAGCTGGTGGGTCCTACAGGACCCAGATCAGCTCTGTAGTTATGGACAGGAGGCTATATTTATAATGAATAAAATAATACACCAATAACATGCCCTTATTACAGTTTTTAGCTCCACCCCCGACAACACAATACAAAATAAAAATTTTAAAATATTAAAAAAAAAAAAGTGAAAAAGACACATTTTCCCTCCTCTTTTGTTTATATTTTCCGATATAAAAAAAAAATATATATATATATATATATATATATATATTAAAATTAAAAACATGCAAAAATAAAAACAACATAAAAATAAAGCCCTAAGTGTCACCGAAAAAAGACGCAAATGATAAAAATGTTATAGCGCTCAAAACCGCACATACAAAAAACCAAAAAATGTGTCTGGTCCTGGACCAGAAATTGGCCCGGTACTGAAGTGGTTAATAAAGTATATTACAAAAATGATCACCAAACAAAACCATGACACAATAGCAAAAAAAATAAATAAATGGGAGCTACACTTTAAATAAACAATTAAACATTAATAAGGTATAATAAGATGTATGATTGTAACATAAAACAAAATCATTATCCATTAAAGCTACAGTATGTTTAGTAAATACCAGTAGTTAATCGCTACACAATGTAATATTATTCCCAGGTTTGACACCACTGCAAGTATTTATACCAGACTTCTTTATTGCTACAGTAAGATTCCCATGTGAAAAGCATTTGCATGATATACTTACCCATATAACTGAAGTCCAATATTACAGAACTTATTTAGGACTTGAGCAGCATTATTTATGGAGCTAAGACTTTGGTGAAGAACTGGACTGATGAATTAAATAAAAATAGCAGAAATGCACACACAACACGTAATTGGCAACCACAGAAATAGAAATAAACCATAAAAAAATAAAGACATAATTTAGAGAAAGCAGAAACGTAATAGTGAAAATCTGTGTGAAATACAAATCAATAAAAAGGATCAAAACATTCTCAATATGGATAGTGTAAGTTCATACAGAATTGCATTAGAGATCTCACCTTTGGAAAATCTTAGCTATACCTGCAGGCATTTGGGAACTGCCTTGGATTGTATAAGTAATGTTGACCATGCTATTTCTTACCAGAGTCATATGGATGTCTTTAAAATCATGATAAACAATGTCTTGACCAGTTTCTGTGATCAGGATCCACTGTGATATCAGACATGTATATCTGATTATAGGATGTAGGATGTGCAGGCATATTTCAAGGCTATCACTCTCCCTTTTTTGGGAGGTGTACAAAGTCTTCTCATAAAATTGAGTCTTCTTTACCCAGTTGGTTTTCTCCCAGTAGGTTTAATCAGAATAACAGCTTTAAAAAAACTTTTCCTTTTACCCTTAAGTAAACTGGTTTGTAACTGAAAGTTAACTTGTATCATTCATAGTTTTAAGCAAACTTTAATTCATTTTTTCATATATCTAAAGTGCAGTTGAAGGGAACAACCTTTCCAATATACTACACTAAAGAAAGGTGTCTGTATATTTCTCCTTTAATGTCATCTGAGTGATTTCAGTCCATATTCTATACACAAGCCGTGTTAATCTCCAATGAAATCTCTGGAGGGTGAGGTTGGGGGGAAGGAAATAGACAGAGATATGAGGTCATGCACAGCATTAAATGAGTCATTTCAGTCAGGAGAAGGCTAAATAGTAATTCTGGATAACTCAGATGTGTTGTGAAATAAAACTGTTTCTCTACATCTCCTCCCACCCCTCTGCATAGACTTCTATTGTACACAGGGGCGTAACTACCGGGGTAGCAGCGGTAGCGGCTGCCACAGGGCCCCAGACATTATGGGGCCTGGTGGGCCCCTGATGTTTTTTTGTTTTTTTTTTTAATAGGCTGTTACCTGCTGGTGTTATCGGGCCCTATTTAATTACCGTTCCTGCTCCTGCTCCTGCTCACTTACCGATCCCCGTTCCTGCTCACAGCCGCCTTTGCAGAAGGGGAAGTGCAGGCGGCCGTGAGCAGGAACGGGGATCGGTAAGTGAGGCCGCGGGCCGCAAACCCCACAAACACTGGAGGCCCGGGGGATGTGAGGGAACATAAAAACAATGTTACTTACCTCTCCTACGCTCCGGAAGGCTTCGAGCCTATTTGGTGACGTCCCAGATGTCACGTGGGCCAGGCCTGCGTCATTATGCGTCGCAACGTAGGCCCGGATCACCTGACATCTGTACCAACATTGAAGATGTCCGAAATCAGCGCAGAGTGCATTGGAGCTAGAGAGAGCTAAGTAACATTGTTTTTTATGTTTGCATACTCCCCTGGGTCTCCAATTATTATACTCTTGGGTCTGAAAAGATCCCAGAGTATAATCATTGTTCATGGGTGGTCCACTATAGGGCATAATAGTGTGTGCAGGGGCCACTATGAGGTCTAATATTGTGTACAGAGGCCACTATGGGGCATAATACTGTGTTCAGGGGCTACTATGGGGCATAATAGTGTGTGCAGGGGCCACTATGGAGCATAATACTGTGTGCAGGGGCCACTATGGAGCATAATACTGTGTGCAGGGGCCCCTATGGAGCATAATACTATGTGCAGGGGCTACTATGGGGCATAATACTGTGTGCAGGGGCCACTATGGGGCATAATACTGTGTGCAGGGGCCACTATGGGGCATAATACTGTGTGCAGGGGCCTCTATGGGGCATAATACTGTGTTCAGGGGCCGCTATGGGGCATAATACTTTGTGCAGGGGTCACTATGGGGCATAATACTGTGTGCAGGGGCTACTATGGGGCATAATACTGTGTGCAGGGGCCACTATGGGGCATAATAGTGTGTGCAGGGGCCACTATGATGCATAATAGTGTGTGTAGGGGCCACTATGGCGCATAATAGTGTGTGCAGGAATGCGGTTTGTGCGGGGTGGGTTGTCAGTCGGGGTTAGGGTGGGGGGCCATGTCAAATGTTTGCCTTGGCACCCAGCCATTCCTAGATTTGATCAGTGGGAGGAGGATACAAATAAGTGAAGAAACAAGCACTTAAAAATATTACAAAGTTTGTTATCTTCACCTACATTATGGATTTATAACATACAAACAAACATAAATAAATAAAGTTTAGTTACCAATAATTGCAAATCCAAACAAATTAAAAAGAATAAATAATTCCCTGTATGATAACCCACAAAATTAGATTTTTCTTGCTCTTCTTTTCTCATATATCACAATTAGAGAGCATGAAAAATAAATTATAAAAGCAATATATTCTTTTCCAGAGCAGCAGCCATGTTAGTGCACGTGAGCCAGTAAATGAGAGGAGGAGAGGGCAGTATTTAGGCTGGCCATTTTGTTGGAAGGAACTTCCCAAGTAACTGACAGTGTGAAATAGATACTAACAGAAGTACCAGCAATATCGTCAGTGGTAAACCTAGCTGCCTGAGGCAGACTATAGAAAGACGCCCCCCCCAAAAAAAAAAAATAAAAAATAAAAAATTGAGTTTACATGCTACTATCTTCACACGGTGTTATCGTCACACAATAAACATTCAGTGCACTGCCGGCTTTCCCGGTATGTGCCCTGGGAATGGAGATATCAGGGGTCGTAGTTTCACCATTCACTGTCAGAAGGGTGTTCCTGACAGTCTAGCTGCGCTGAGAGGAACACCCTCCTTGACAGTACTCGTGCATAGACTTGTACTGAGGGGGCATTCCTAACAGCTCAATGTCATCGCTGGGCTGTAAGGAATGCCCCCTCTGACAGTACAGCGCTATGGACGAATACAGAGAGAGGGGCGTTCCTTACAGCCCAGCGATGACGTTGAGCTGTGAGGAACGCCCCCCACCAGTACAAGTCTATGCACAAGTACTGTCAGCATATACATGAGGACGTGAAAGGTCCTCTTTAAGAATTCTTCTTACTATATTACTTCAGTATCAAAGATCAACAACAAAGCATTAACAATGAAAGTAACTTAAGACATCTTCTGCTTGCTGGATGAACGAACCCACATGGCCCCCATTCTCTTTAATAGGAGAGCTGCAGATAGTTGAGTACTGTACTTCGGCTATCTTTGGCACTCCCATTGAAGTGAATGAGAGGGTGGGTTTGTCCATCCACCAAGTGACACGTCTATATTCAGCCTGGCTGCGGCTTTGATATAACCCCTATGACCTCTATGATATAACCCCCCCCATAAGGAATAAGACCCCCAAGTGCATCTTTATATTAATAATGTCCGTGTGTAGCCTGTTTAAATAGTGCCCATTATTAATATTGCCCCAGGTATTTCCTAATTAAAAGGTTTTCCAGGTCATTAATAAAATAATCAGTGGGGCTCAGGACCCCCACTGATCAGCTGTTTGAATGAGCCGTTGTACCTGTGTAAGTTCCATGAACACTTCTCTGTTTACATAGTGTCATTCATCTCATAGTGGCCATGTCATGTAAATACAACCTCGTCCTATACACGTCTATGTGACAAGACTGTAATTACATCACATGGTGACTATAAACAGACAGCGTGTGATGTAAACTAATGATGATCTGTCCTAAGGATAGATCATCAATAAAAATTATCTGGAAAGCCCCTAAGCTCAAGTGCCACCTTAAAGGGGTTGTCCAGGACAACCATTTTTTTAATATGAGACTGGGGAAGGTTCTCCAGTGTGTCCCAACGCGTTCCACTCCTGCTGCTCTGGTGTTTTCTTCTCCACAGCACTGTGACGTCCCATGTCAGCGACCTCAGCGATCATATGCGTTGGAGACTTCCGCCAGAAGAAAACACCAGAGCAGCAGAACTAGACCGCGGTGGGAGACATCGGAGGACAAGGGACAAGTGAGTAGGTGTTTTTTTTTTTTGTTTTTTTTTAAATCACTTTCCCCGGTCTCATAATAAGAAAGTAGTTATCCTGGACAACCCCTTTAATTAATTGCCCCCTTATATTATGCCCCTGATTCCCCTGACATACCAGTACAGACCAAAAGTTTGGACACACCTTCTCATTCCAAGAGTTTTCTGTATTTTCATGACTATAAAAATTGTAGATTCACACTGAAGGCATCAAAACTATGAATTAACACATGTGGAATTATATACTTAACAAAAAAGTGTGAAACAATTGCAAATATGTCTTATATTCTAGGTTCTTCAAAGTAGCCACCTTTTGCTTGGATTACTGCTTTGCACACTCTTGGCATTCTCTTGATGAGCTTCAAGAGGTAGTCACCTGAAATGGTTTTCACTTCACAGGTGTGCCCTGTCAGGTTTAATAAGTGGGATTTATTGCCTTATAAATGGGGTTGGGACTATCTTTGTGTTGTTCAGAAGTCAGGTGGATACACAGCTGATAGTCCTACTGAATGGAGTATTAGAATTTGTATTATGGCAAGAAAAAAGCAGCTAAGTAAAGAAAAACGAGTGGCCATCATTACTTTAAGAAATGAAGGTCAGTCAGTCCGAAAAATTGGGAAAACTTTGAAAGTGTCCCCAAGTGCGGTGGCCAAAACCATCAAGCGCTACAAAGAAACTGGCTCACATGAGGACCGCCCCAGGAAAGGAAAACCAAGAGTCACCTCTGCTGCGGAGGATAAGTTCATCCGAGTCACCAGCCTCAGAAATCGCAGGTTAACAGCAGCTCAGATTAGAGACCAGGTCAATGCCACACAGAGTTCTAGCAGCAGACACATCTCTACAACAACTGTTAAGAGGAGACTGTGTGTAGCAGACCTTCATGGTAAAATAGCTGCTAGGAAACCACTGCTAAGGACAAGCAACAAGCAGAAGAGACTTGTTTGGGCTAAAGAACACAAGGAATGGACATTAGACCTGTGGAAATCTGTGCTTTGGTCTGATGAGTCCAAATTTGAGATCTTAGGTTCCAATCACCGTGTCTTTGTGCGACACAGAAAAGGTGAACGAATGGACTCTACATGCCTGGTTCACACCATGAAGCATGGAGGAGGTGTGATGGTGTGGGGGTGCTTTGCTGGTGACACTGTTGGGGATTTATTCAAAATTGAAGGAATACTGAACCAGCATGGTTACCACAGCATCAGGTTTGCGTTTAGATGGACCATCATTTATTTTTCAACAGGACAATGACCCCAAACACACCTCCAGACTGTGTAAGGGCTATTTGACCAAGAAGGAGAGTGATGGGGTGCTACGCCAGATGACCTGGCCTCCACAGTCACCAGACCTGAACCCAATCGAGATGGTTTGGGGTGAGCTGGACCGCAGAGTGAAGGCAAAAGGGCCAACAAATGCTAAGCATCTCTGGGAACTCCTTCAAGACTGTTGGAAGACCATTTCAGGTGACTACCTCTTGAAGCTCATCAAGAGAATGCCAAGAGTGTACAAAGCAGTAATCAAAGCAAAAGGTGGCTACTTTGAAGAACCTAGAATATAAAACATATTTTCAGTTGTTTCACACTTTTTTGTTAAGTATATAATTCCACATGTGTTAATTCATAGATTTGATGCCTTCAGTGTGAATATACAATTTTTATAGTCATGAAAATACAGAAAACTCTTGGAATGAGAAGGTGTGTCCGAACTTTTGTACTGTAAATACTGCTCCCCTAATGACCCTTTACATAAATGATGCCCCCTTCTATTCATAATGTCCCGTAATGACCCCTTATATAATTGATGTCCCCTAATGAATGCTTATATAATTGACCACCCCCTTATAAATGTTCCCTAATGGCCCCTTAAATAAATAAGCCCCCTTGTAATGCCCTTATATAAATAACACCTCTTAAGCTCATAAAGCTCACTTTTATAAAATTCCCCTATCTAAAGAACCCTTATCAGAGGAGTAACTAGCAAAGACTGGGCTCCCCAGCAAACTTTTGACTTGCCCCCCCCACAGCATAGCACCCCTTTCCTGGCCCCAACACAATATAATGCCCCAATATAATGTTCCACAGCAGCCCCTGCACACAGTATTACACGGTATTATGGCCCACAGCAGCCCCTGCACACAGTATTACACGGCATTATTGCCCATAGCGGCCCCTGCACACAATATTACATGGTATTATGGCCTGCAGCGGCCCCTGCACACTGTATTATGGCTTGCAGCGGCCCCTGAACACGGTATTATGCTCCATAGTGGTCCCTGCACATGGTATTATGTCCCTCAGTGACCCCTGCCCACGGTATTATGCCCTGCAGCGGCCCCTGCACACGGTATTATTCTCCATTGTGGCCCCTGCACATGGTATTATGCTCCATAGTGGCCCCTGCACACGGTATTATGCCCCATAGTGGCTCACCCATAAACTATTATCGGAGACACAGGTGGTGACAAACATAAATACTAGTGTTACTTACCTATCCTGGGTTCCGGTGTACTCCCTGCAGCTTTTGGCCCTCTTTAATTGCGCACAGACATCACGTGGGCCAGGCCGGCGTCGCGACTTAATGACAAAGGCCTGGCCCACATGACGTCTGGAACGTCACCAAAGAGGGCTGAAGCCTGCTGGGAATAACACTGGATTCGCAGGAGAGGTCAGTAACACTGTGTGATGATTCCGCTTAAATATGGCTATAACTCAAAGCTGTATTTTGGTCTCTGGGTAGCGTATCTCTTTACTCATAAGGTGCGCAGCCATAATCATAGGTATATTGCCAATAGTGGCCGGACTGGAACAATAGGGCTTTGTATCCATCCCAGCAGGGCTCCATTGAATTCCTACACAGTCCTGGCTGATCAAACAAACATGCATTGTGCAGGTAGATCAGACCTGGCTGATAACATTGTATCCTTTCACTTGGTCTCAGCTCAATACAAAGAATCTGGACTTGAGTGCGTTAGTCAATCAGAGTTGCTGTCGCCGGTGACCTCATTCTGGGAGGTGGCATAAAGGGTATATAAGATGAGGTAAGAGGTTAGTGGGAGGAGATTGGGCTGAGACCATCACAGACTACAGAGTTGTTACAGACAGACCACTGTGAAGAGCATGCAGGCTGGATTGTTTCCACATGCTGAGAAGCCTCCACTGGTTATTCACACATGACAGAGCATGTGTGAGTGTTGGATTATAGAGCCACATCCAGGATATGCGTGGTAAAGTAATTATTTCACTTTTATGCCCCTTTTATTTCATTGCACTGTATCTTGTAACTAGTAACTGTTAATGCTTGCATATATCTACATATCTGTTCTGAACTGCATGTGTTAGATGTTAATACTGACCCATTTAGGGGTTAATAAATATATAAAATTTAGAAAGCTTGTCTTGTATTTATCTTGTGGACCCGGCACTCACTGGCGGTGAGTGTGGTTTTTTATGAAAGAAGACTCAGGTGTGAGCCAAAGCGGTGTTGGCGCACTGAGGATCTTTCACATCACCTTATGAGTAAAGAGATACGCTACCCAGAGACCAAAATACAGCTTTGAGTTATAGCCATATTTAAGCAGAATCATCACACACTGGTTTTTATGTTCTCTCACCTCCCCTGGGTCTCCAATTATTATACTCTGAAAAGACCCCAAAGTATAATATTAGTATTTTATGGGGTTCACGGGCGCGCAGCCTCACTTACCGATCCCCGCTCCTGCTCACAGCCACCTCGCTTCCCCTTCTGCGTCCCATAGTTGAAGGGGAAGCGGAGGCAGCCATGAGCAGGAGCGGGGATAGGTAAATAAATAGGCCGTTACCTGCTGGGGTTACTTAAAAAAGTTATCCTCACCTACCTGCGATTCCTTGATGGAGCCGCCGCCTTCTCTTCTTGACCCGCACATAGGACGTCCACGTCTCAATACAGGAGGCGCGATGAAGTCATTGTATCGCTGCTTGCGCTGAGATGCAGAGGTCTCGTAAGCCAGCCCAGGACAGGTCCTGCTCAGCTTTGATTTTTTTTTTTTTTTTTTTTAAAGCGGCCTGGGAGAGTCACACAACTTTCCCAAACTGCTGAGTGGCAAATATGTGTAGTTATGCTTTGATAATTCCCCTATTTCCTATATTACTTTTCAGGAGCTTTGGAAAGCTGAGTAACAACCAATGAATAGGAATTCTGAATTCTAGACCTCATAATTGTCTTGAAACTATATGTGTTGTAGGTATGTGAGCCAGAGGGCGCTGTGGAGCGACCCAGGCCCAGCCCTGAAAAGGCCTTCAGCCACACCTTTGAGGGGGTGGCGTGTAACTCCAGAAGGCTGGAGTATCCTGCATGGAGCAGGAGGTGGTGGACCAGCGGCACAGATAGACGGTCTGTGCCAGAGGGGCTGGGGCCACAGGGGACTTTTGCTGAGTGGAGCATTAGTCTGGCTGCTCAAGTGAACCAGAGGCTATTTAGGGGCTCGAGGTGGTAGTTAGTGCCCTAACTGTGGCCTAGGCGTTTATTGTTTTGTTACGTTGCAGTTTAAGCTGAATAAAAGCCACTTTTATTTTATACTTGGACCGTCTGAATGCTATCTTTCTGGCACCCAGTACCATGAACCACTGCTGTCGAGACCAGGAAAAGCCGCCATTTGAGATTTAATCCCCCAAGCTGTCACATATGGTGGAGAATCGCGCGAATAAAGAGATCCACGCAAGTCCTGGAAGACAAGTGATTTGTGAGATGCAGAGAGACACAAAACCCAGAGCACATCATGTGGAATGCAAGTAAAGATGATGTGTTGCATGAGAGCGACAGTTTTTCTAAAGCACCTCTGTTCTATGAAAGAATATGTCCCTGCTGAAAGTATGACTATGACTATGACTATGTCTCATACTGGAGTGCATCAGAGCGCCAAAGATGAAAATATTATGGTGCAGCAGCTTCAAGATGAGATTAAAACCATCAGGTTTTTATGAAGATGAAATATCTGATTGGAAATGGCAACTTGAGGTATCAGAAAAAGAGAACCTTAAGTTAAAGAAAGAGCTTGAAACTGTAAAGAGTTCATATCCTAGTCATTGTGAAAATGTGGTACTGGGTTTGCCTGGAATGCACTGTGTCACTAAGAAGGAGTTTTCTGATATGAAATGTGCTCTATCTAATAAAGTTGTACAGAGTGTAGAGCAAAAGCAAGTGCTTGAGAAGCAATTGCAGGATTTAAAGGAGCAGCATGTCCAAGACTCCATTGCCAAAGAGTGTATCATTGAAAAATTAAGAGATGACCTTGAAACTGCTAAACGTGAGAGAAGTGAATTTTTGCAGTGTCAGTCAGAATGTCTGGATGACCAAGTGAGGAAGTGTGAAAAGCTTTCGGCGGCATTAATTAACAAAGAAAATGAAATTGCAGAGCTGAGGAAGCATGTCTCTGACCAAGAGAGTGATTTAGAATCTGTGGTGCAGACATTGCAGTCAGAGCAAAACTTGCATGAACTAAAGCAGGTTCGCCTAAATAGTGAAGTCAATGAATGGCGGAGCAGAGCTGGAGTTCTGGAACAAAGAGAAAGGGAACTCAAAGCTAGAATATGCAGCCTGGAGAGGGCGCTGTCAAGATCTTGTGAAGATAAAGAGAAACTGTTTTGGTGCAAAATAAAGACAAAGATTTGATGGAAATGTCATCTGTCCATGCTCAGAAAGTGCAAGCCTTACTGTAGAGTCATAAAAAAGTGGAGACTCAACTTCAAGAGCTGCAACTACAGGTCACAGAAGGGGACAGGTTTCAAGCAGAACTGCTAGACAAGGCAAACAGACTACAGGTGGAATTGGATAATGTCACAAGGCTTCTTTCTCAAGCAGACAGCATGTTTATAAAACTTTCCAAAGCTTTTTCTACACTATGATCTCAGCTTCAAAACACTCAGGAACTTTTGCAAGAAGAAACCTGTCAGAAGCTTGACCTTAGTACAAAACTAAAACAAATGGAAGATGAGAAAAATGGTTTCCTTGAGCAACTAGAGGAAGAGGAGATAGCAAAAAGAGATTTGACAAAGCAGATTTCAACACTACAGGCTCAGGCGACTGATATGAAGAAAAAAATGGAGGATAGTATTGGGTCCTTGGACTCTGTTGAAGAACTAAAGGAAAAGTTGCAAAAGGAGCTAGAAGTTACAAATCAACGGTTTGAGAAGAAGGTTGCTGCTTATGACAAACTTGAGAAGACGAAAATTAGACTGCAGCAGGAACTAGAAGATGTAGGTGTAGATCTTGATCATCAACATCGGATTGTGTCAAATTTGAAAAGGAAGCAGGAAAAGTTTGATCAGCTGCTTGGTGAAGAGAAGACTCTTTCTGCTAGATATGCAGAAGAACGTGACCGTGCTGAAGCAGAGGCTTGTAGAAAAAAGACCAAAGCTCTTGCCTTGGCTCGCTCCCTAGAAGAGGCCCTTGAATTGAAGGCCGAGTTAGAGAGGCTCAACAAGCAACTGCGCACTGAAATGGAGGATTTGGTTAGCTCCAAGGATGAAGTTGAGAAAAACCTGGAATCTGTGCAGATATTGTATGAGAACAAAGCTAATGCTTATGAGATGCTGGAAAAGGCCAAGAGAGAATTGGACCTCCAGACAGAAGACATGAGGATTCAGTTTGAAGGAAACCTGTCTAATTTATCTGCTGAGATTGTAGATCTAACAATGCTTGTTGCTAAATTAAGGGTGCAAGTGAACAAGCAGGAGGAAATCAAGAAACAGCTGGAGTTTCAGATGAATCAAGTGAAGCGTGAATCAGAAATAAAGTTGGAAGAGCGCACTTCTCAGATTGAACAGTTAAAAACCGAAGTGGAATCTTAAAAAGAAGAATTGGATCGATTGCAGCAGTCTTTATCCAATACGGAACAGTCGGCATCTGCACTATCTTCAAAGCTGGCAGCACTAGAAGATGAGAGACTCGCTGCAGAGCCTGTTAACCTCTAAAGAATCAGAGCTGTTATCCCTGAAAAATGTGATTCAAGAAATAGAGTCTTTATTCAACCAAGAGCAAGATAAGAGAGCCACTGAGATACGGGACTTGAATGAAAGACTTGACAAAAAGTCTGCAGATGAGCAGAAGCTTTATCAGAAGATGTTGGAGGATCAATCCAATATAATTCAGGGAACAGTGGGGGAAGCAGAAAATATTATCCAGGATGCTGACCTGACAAATGTTAGAAGAACATTGCAGAATGTCCTAGAATTAGGAAGCATAGTGGATAAAGAGATGGCATCTACATCTGCTGCCATAGAAGATGTCAGGAAGATTGAGGAAGTTCAGCAAGTTGCAATAGTAAAAACTGAGAAGGAGGCTGTGCAGAAAAATGTGGCAGTGAAGAAAGTTCCGGAACTGGAATCAGAGATTTGTGCGCTACAGAAGGCGGTAGAATTGAAGAAAGCTGCCAGCATAGAGGCAGAGAAAGGAGAATCATTAAGTCTGCCAGAACATGTAACCCGAAAGCATCTGGGTACTAACAGAAAAAACTGTGATGGTGAAAACTTGGTATCCCAGTCCTCCGGTGTTAGCACAGGGAATGAAAATAACTTGAAGAATGTTGAGATGACGATATCCCCAGCTCCTGTACTATCAGAAAGAAGTTGGCATGAAAATTCTTGTAATCTATCACAGCGCCACAACATGCCTCCAGAAAGTTATTCTTATGAGAAAGAGGAGGTATGATGTGGCAGTTGTTAAAGACATACCAGAAAATATAGTTCAGCGTGAGCTATTTTGTGAGGGTGTACTGTATGGCCCTTGTACAGAAGGAGAAGATATTACGTTACAGAGTTTGTGTATCTCAAACAAAGAGGAGACCAAGCGGCCTATGTCTCCTAAACTTCTAAGCCTTGATGATGATGGCAAAGTTTGCTTTGAGATGAAGGTTACAGAAAAGGTACCCGTGAAATATTCATACTCTAAAGACATTGATGTGCAGGAAGTACGTGTTAGTTGGTCTCTGAGCTGCTGTGGATTCATGATGGGTGAAGATGAGGATTCTTGCGGCTATTCACTGGAGGAATCAAAGTCGTGCAATGGGAGGTCTGAAGACTGTGCCGAGAGATGTGATGGAAGTGATGTGATCCCCTGTATAGCGAATTGTGGAGGTGATGGAGTAGAGCTTGCCTTTGTGCAGAATGGCCAGGATCTTGGCATAGCGTTTAAAGTGAGGAGAAGACGGAAGGCTCGACTGACTGGAACGTGGAGGTTGAGACCGCCAGATGGTGACATCTGGAGAGACACTGGACAAATGTATAGCATTGAAGAGGGACGGCGACATATGTCTTGTCCCATTGTAACTCACCCCATGGGTAGTGAGCTGAGGGGGAGGGTATGTAGGTATGTGAGCCAGAGGGCGCTGTGGAGCGACCCAGGCCCAGCCCTAAAAAGGCCTTCAGCCACACCTTTGAGGGGGTGGCATGTAACTCCAGAAGGCTGGAGTATCCTGCATGGAGCAGGAGGTGGTGGACCAGCGGCACAGATAGACGGTCTGTGCCAGAGGGGCTGGGGCCACAGGGGACTTTTGCTGAGTGGAGCATTAGTCTGGCTGCTCAAGTGAACCAGAGGCTAGTTAGGGGCTCGAGGTGTTAGTTAGTGCCCTAACTGTGGCCTAGGCGTTTATTGTTTTGTTACGTTGCAGTTTAAGCTGAATAAAAGCCACTTTTATTTTATACTTGGACCGTCTGAATGCTATCTTTCTGGCGCCCAGTACCATGAACCACTGCTATCAGGACCAGGAAAAGCCGCCATTTGAGATTTAATCCCCCAAGCTGTCACAGTGTATATACTATATATTATGGTATTCCATGTTAAATTTGCTTTTCAGGGTCCCAGGAAAGGTGGGTAATATGCAAAGTATTGTTATAATAGGGAATACTGAGAACTCAATATACCTCAGTAAACTCCTCCATGATCCATAATTGTTCCTTAACAATGATGTATCTTTCAGGGTCCTAGGAAAGCTGGGTAACATACCAGTCAGTGCTGTAATACAGATTGCTGATGAAGCAAAATCTACCTGCCACTGAACTGCACTTCAGATTTGGGCAGAGCCGACATCGGATGCTCAGTCGACCATTTTTCTTTCATTTCCTACAGTATGCTCGTGTAAGAAACGAAATAAAAATGACCAACAGAGCATGCACAGTCGGCTCTGCCCGAGCCGAAGTGGCAGGGCCGACTGTGCATGCGCGGGATTTCGATACAGAAGAACGCAGCGTCGGCTGCTTACGCAGTGAAGAGGAAGAGCAGAAGATGCAGGGGCGTGAAGAAGAAGTGCTGGCGGCAGCGTTGCAGGTATGACTATGGTGTGCTCAGAGGATAGAGGGAACGCCCTCTGTGCTCCCTGAGCATCATTTGCATATGCAAATAAAAAGCTTTTTTGGACAAACAGCGGCGAGGAGAAGAGAAGGAAAGGTAGGAATAGAATAGCCTTTATAAAGGCTATTCCAGTCACCGTGCTACTATGTAGCACGTGTTTAGGTATTGCTTGCCTTTTCCCCACCTGATTTGGTGGTAGCTCATTCCACCATCTTACTGCATAGTCAGTTGTATTCTGTTTTTGTTTCTGTTTCAGATTGTGTCGGATTTTGTTAGTTTTTCCCTTTCCTAAGTGTGTGTTCCCTTTGTGTCCCCCCTTCCCTCCCCCTTTCCAGCCATGTATACTTTGAATATTTGTACCCTGAATGCAAGAGGACTTAACGTCCCACAAAAACGCAGCCAGATCTTGTACCAACTTCACAAAAAACGTTATCATATCCTTATTTTACAGGAGACTCATAAGGAAGGTCATGTTATGGATATCCGCAACCGCCATTTCTCCATTTGGTTCCACAGTGTCAATCTGGCCGCCAAGTCCAAGGGAATATCTATTGCTCTGCATAGGTCTCTGCAGCACGAGGTAATGGACATTCTGATTGACCCTGAGGGTAGATTTGTCTTTCTCAAACTGCGTATCGCGGGTACGGTCCTCACCATAGCAGGTTGCTACCTCCCTAATCAGGGACAACTGCGGTACTGTAGGGACCTAGTCAGCAAACGTTCTTACTTTGGCGAGGGGGTCATGATCCTCGGGTGCGACTTTAACTTCATATTGTACCCCATGACTGACTCTATCCTTCCCCGCCCTCCCCACTCCCAGTCCCACCTGCGTAGCCTTAAGACTGATCTTCATAACTCCCAGCTGGTTGACGTGTGGCGCATCCTACATCCCAATGAGCGAGACTATACGTACCACTCCCCCGCGCACAACTCCTATAGCCGCATCGACTTTTTCTTGATCAGTCACCACACCCTTTCTTGGGCCCCTTCCCGACAGATTGGTTCTGCTCTTTGGTTGGACCATTCGCCTGTATTCCTATCAATGGAGGTTCTGGGACTCGTGCGCCGTCCCCTCACCTGGCGTCTGAATGACAGCCTTTTAAAAGACACCACTTGCCGGGCGGACGTCGGCGCTGTGATCAGGAACTTTGGTATTGATCACGCTCAGGATTCGACATCACTTTCTCTACAGTGGGAGGCGCTAAAATGTGTGGTCCGGGGCGTAATAATTAAACATGGTGCACGTCTTAAAAAAGAGCGGGCGGCGTGGGTCTCCTCGCAGCTAGCCAAGATTCATTCCCTTAAAGTGCAACGTACACGTTCCTGCTCTCAGGCGGATTTCATGGAGCTCCTCAATGCTAGAGAGGAGCTTCGAGCCCACTTAGACGAGATGTCCATGCTCTTCCGTGACCGTGTCCGGAAACATTATTATGAGATTGCGGATAAGTGTAGTTGTTCCCTCGCGCGTCGCCTACATCCTCGCAATACCCCACGTACATCCCTCGGATTAGTAAAGGCCCTGGGCCATCAGTCCATAACCCAGCGGACATCGCAGAGGCGTTTCGTTCCTTTTACCACGACCAATATAACATTCGTGGGCAATATGCCGATCTTGCCCCGGACTCTCTTAGTGAGAAAATCTGTGAGTATGTTGTCGAGACCTCTCTTCCCACTATCGCTCCCTCGGATAGAGCACTTCTTGAGGACCCTTTTTCCGAAGAGGAGGTCTCCCTCGCCATTCAATCTTCCCCTTCGGGCAAATCCCCTGGCCCCAATGGGTTTACCCCCAGATTTTACAAGTCCTTCCTAGACCTCCTTTCTCCAATGATGGCCCATGTTTTTAATAGTATCGATGACACCACTCCGTTTGCCTCCCAATCCCTATCATCCCTCATTACGGTTCTCCCTAAACCTGGAAAAGATCCGTCCTGCTGTGCCAGTTATCACCCTATTTCCCTGCTCAACATTGACATCAAATTATTTGCCAAATTGCTGGCTAACCGTCTGTCACCTTTAATGCCGGTCCTGATTCACACTGATCAGGTTGGCTTTATTTCAGGCCGCGAGGCCAGGGACAATGTTTGCCTGATCCTCGACTATACTACCGCGCGACAGTATTGTTGCGCATCTTTGACTGGCGTTACCGCGGGGCGGGCAAGCAATGGGTCTCTATAGAGGCCGACTTGCTTTTGGCCCACCTCCTCTCCCTACCTTGGGTTCCATCTCATTTTCGTCCCAGCGCTATCAGACACTCCATTCTATCCTTCCATTTCCTCAAGACTTGGGACTCCATAAGTGCGGGTGGCAGCCAGGGTCCCGGGCCCCCCTCAGCCCTCTGTTCCGAAATCCAATGTTCCCCTTGGTTTGCTCTGCAGACAAATTCCTTTGCTAGCTGGCCAGGGATGACGTTCGCCTACATCAGATCACAGACAGCTCTTCCCTTCCCTCTCTGGCACAGTTGCAAGCTTCCCATACCAATCTCCGTTTGTCTTGGTTAGAATATGGCCAGCTCACTGCCTTCATCCGTAAGTTCTCCCTGCTTCCCATGCTCTCATCTTCTCTAACCGACCTGCAATTTGCCCTTTCCCGGACTGACACCACTCCACGTGCCCTCTCTGTTCTTTGTGGTATCCTCCTCCAGGACACTACACCCGGGCCCCCCTCCTACATTGGCCCCTGGGAATCTGACCTTGGCACCAGCCTCTCAACTGCCGACTGGGATAAATCCTTCCTGTACACGCATAAACTCCCGTTGCCCTGCGGTGCGCAGGAAAAGAATACTGACCCGCTGGTACCACTGTCCTGACCTCTTGCATAGGATCTACCCTAGTGTTTCTGAGTGGTGTTGGCGCTGTGGGTCCGAAAGAGGCACCTTGTATCATATTTGGTGGGAATGCGCTGCCCTCAAGCCCTTTTGGGATGCCGTCTTTACGCTTTATGCTAAAGTGAGCGCCAGATATGTTACACCTTCGCCCCACCTTGCACTTCTCTCCATCATACCAGGGAGGGTCTTGGCTGTTAAGAAGGACCTCTTGCGACATTTCCTCACGGCCGCCAGAACAGTCATTCCCAGGCATTGGCGCGGTACTGCCGCGCCTACCATGGTGGAGTTTCTTCAGGAGCTTCTTCTTATCAGGAGAATGGAGGCTCTGGTGGCCGAGGACTCACCCGACCCCTCTAAATTTGAGTCCCTCTGGCGGCCGTGGGTGATGTTTCACGAGTCCTCAGAGTTCTCCTCTTTCTTTTCTTGATGTGGGGTTGCTTTGCTCCTCTGTTGGTGCAGTGTATGGCTGCTCTCCATAACCAAATTTTCCCTTCCATTCCTCCCCCCTTCCTCGCCCCCTTGCCCCAGTGTGTCCCCTCTGTCCTAGTCATGTCTGTGGTTATGTGTGTCCCGTACACTGTGTACTCCCTATGACCCCCCTCCCTTTCAACGTATGTCTTAATCTACTGTTACAGTTATATTAGTTGCCACTGTGTTATTCACTGTCGATTTCCTTATTGCCGGCCTCGCCAGCCCTTCACCTAATCCTTTACTACTGTGCCTTATCTATGAACAGGGTGGCTTGGGTGACCCCCCCCTGTCTTAATTCATACTGATGCTATGGCATTGTACCCCCCCTGTCCTTTTTTTTTTTTCTTCTGTTCTTATTGCAAAACTTTAATAAACTTGATTAAACATAAAGGCTATTTCAACGTGGCTTCAGTTAAAAGCATGTTTCCCTGATGATAGACTCCCATTAAGCTGAACAGTACGATCTGATATTGATAGCATATCCTGAGGGTAGGCTATCAAATAAAACCCAGAAAAACTCTTCTGCTAGGGAACCTGAAGCTGTTTGATTGTTTACAAATGAAAGTATACAAAAAACAGTAAAGCAGACAGTGTAGGCCCAACTTTTTATTAACATATTAATGATGACATTGGATTGAATTTCACTGTAATACTTTTTAATAAATAAATAAAGTACATAACTTGTTGACAAAGTCTACCCATACAGAAAAAGGGATCAACTTTTACAAATCCATCAGAATTTTGTATTTTCACTTTCTGTGCCTGGTCTGACATGGGGCAGAGCTTAGTGGAAAAGGGGTGGGGCTTGCCAAAAGGGATGGGGCTTAAGATGTGACACCATGCATCAAAAATTTTGTTAAATGTTTGGTTAGAAACTAAATCAACTAATAGGTGGTATCAGGCTCAAACTTACCCACAGGTTAAAAGTTGAATTTCCTTGTAGGGCCCTAAGCCAGGTGGGCCCCCAGCTCAACCTGGCAAGGCACAGTGCACTCATTGTACTTCATACAGATACTCAAACATATCTCAACCAGGCTATGTGACCTTATAATATATTGGTAGATTATTTAACCCCTTACTGACATCCGCCGTAATATCCACTTTGTATTTAAATATGGTGGCCACTCAGGAGCTGAGAGGCCGCCATAGCAGTAATGCCTACAATTAGTGCCTGTGCCTCGATCCGACATTTTGGGGAGGATCGTCGATACTCGGAACGAGATCTGGGGCCAGCGATCCATTGTCATGACAGCTGGGAGCCTATTGAAGGTTCCCAGGCTTGTCTGGCATTAATTTGTATGACAGACTGCTTTATGCTGCTTGAATTGCATTAGCATTGTAATGCATTGCATTAGTGACCAGCCCCCCTGGGTTCAAGACCCCTAGGGAGTCTACTAAATAAAGTATAAAAAAAAACTTAAAAAATATTTTAAAAAATTAAAAAGTATTAAAAATTCAGATCACCCCCCCCCCCTTTTCCTAGAATACATATAAAAGTAGAAAATTACTGTGAAACACATACACATTAGGTATCCCTGTATCCGAAACATGCATGGTCTACAAACTTTTTCCAATACAGTGAATGCAATAGTGGGAAAAAAAAAATCAAAAGTGCCAAACTGTTTTTTTCACTGTTTCATCTATGATAAAAATTTGAATAGAAAGTGATCACAGCAATAGACATTCCCCAAAATGGTATAACCAAAAATTACACCTGGCCCGCAAAAAAAAGATGCCCCATGCATCCCAGTACACGGAACTATAAAAAATGTTTCAGGTGTCAGAATATGGCGACTTTAAGAAAAAACATTTTTTTTGCTAAGTTTTTGATTTTTGTTAAGGGGTTAAAATGTAAATAAAGCTATATAAATTTGGTATCCCTGGAAATGTAACGAAACATAGAATACAGTTAACATGTCATTTTGGCTGCACAGTGGACGGTGTAAAAAGAAAGCCTATAAGAAATTTGCACAAATGTACTTTTTCTCCAATTCCACCCCATTCTGAATTTTTTTTCCAGCTTCCCAGTACATTGTACAGAATAATAAATGATACCATTATGAAGAACAATTTGTCCCACAAACATTAAGTCCTCATATGGCTCTGTGAACGGAAAAATAAAAAAGTTATGGGGTTTGAAAAGTGGGAAACAAATCGAAAAATGCCTTCAGTGGGAAGGGGTTAAAGGGGTTGGCCACTTTCAGACCTATATTCAGAGACACATATTATCATTTGTATAATAAAAAGTTTCCAATATACTTTCTGCATCAATTTCTCACACTTTTCTACATCTCTGCTTGCTGTCATTCATTCTTCTTACTTCCAGTGGATTAAAATCAGTCCATGGTCATGTGATGTACACAGGTGCACAGCTCGTTACAGTCACAGCACAGTAATCAGACATCTGCCTGGTAACGAGCTATGCAGCTGTGTGTACATCACATGACCATGGATGGATTTTTATCTACTGGGAGTAACAGAATGAATGACAGCAAGCAGAGATCTAGAAAACTGTGAGGAATTGATACACAAAGTATATTGGAAAATTGGATAAATTTTTAGTATACAAACAATAATATTGGTCTCTCAATATTGGTCTGAAAGTGGCCAACCCATTTGAAGAACTACCCAGTTTATTTTTATAAACTGTAGACTACAGATGGGTAAACCTCTCAGGATTTTTTTTGTTTCAGGTGGCTCGGGTCCAAGCAGGGCTGGCGTTAGCACCCGACATACCCGGGCAAGTATCGGGGCCCCAAGCTCCTGAGGGGGCCCACTGGGCTGCCGGGTGCTGACTGCTTTTTGGTTTGTTTTCTATTTTAACCCTTTCCTGACATCCGCCATAATAGTACAGCGGATGCCGGGTGTTTAAAGATGGCGGCCGTTCGGGAGTCATGCCGCCATAGCCGCCGGGTCTCTGCTGTTTTATACAGCAGAGATCTGACGCTAATGCCCGTGATCGGTGCCCGCATTGATCGCGGGCATTAACTCCTCTGGCGCCTCGGTCAAAGCTAGTCGGGCGCTGACATTTTGCTGGGGATCACCGGCACCCAGAGCAAGTTCTGGGGCTGGTGCAGGGCCGCTCTAATGGTGCACTTGCAACGGGCCCTATGGTAGCTGGGGCCGCCTTTGGACAGCGGGACAGTCCTGCATTTTCTATCCCACTGTCCAGGACAGTGTGTGCGGGCTGCCCCAACTCATTGGCGTCCGGAGGACACTGATGAGTTGAAGCCAGTGATTAAATAGGGAACCGTCCGCTCCCTACTTCATCATCCAGCCGCTGTCTTTGCTCGGATTCTCCTGGGAGCAAGAGGCGCGATGTAGTGATGTCACTTACATCGCACCTGTTACTCCTAGAAGACTCCCGGGCCAGAGAGAGAGTGAACGGGGGAACGGTTAAAGTGAATATTAAGGTTTGTTTTTTTTCTTTGATTATATACAGCGGGGGGACATAAAACTATGGGGGCAACCTATGTAATGGGGGACATGATACTGTGGAAGCATTCTGGGGGATGGGGGACATAATGTGGGGGCAACCTGGGAGGTGGGGGTACATGATACTGTGGGGGCAACCTTGGGGATGGGTGGACATGATACTGTGGGGGCAACCTTGGGGATGGGTGGACATGATACTGTGGGGGCAACCTAAGGGGGACATGACAGTGTGGGAGGTAACTTGGGGGGGGACACATGACACTGTGGGGGCAACCAGGGGGTGGGGGGACATGAATCTGGGGGGGGTAACCTGAAGGGGGACATGAAAATGTGGGGGCAACATGGAAGGGGACATTATGAGGGGCATTATATTGTATGGGGACACTAGGGAGGCATTATACTATGTGGGGGCCATTCAGGGGGCACTTTAATTTGTGCAGGTCAAGTATTTCTAAGTGGTGGTGATGGGGGGGGCCCACTTATGAAACCTTTGCACAGGGCCCACCAATGTGTTAAAACGTCCCTGCACCAGGTGGTTCAGTTTGGACCAAATAGGTCCAAAACAAAAATGCTATTATCATACTCCGGGGTCTCTTCAGACCCCAAAGTTTGATGATCGGAGGCCAAGGGGAGGTAAGCTCTGATGCGGCTCCGTACTATCTTCAGCCCTCTTCAATGACATCACATGAGTAAGGCCGATGTCACGATGCATAATGATGCCGGTAACCCTCGTCTCTAACGTCATCGAAGAGAGCTGAAGACTGAGCAGTGAGAGACGCCGAAGCTCGGGAGAAGTAAGTAACATGATTTTTTATGTTTGTCACCTCCCCTAGGCCTTCAATCATTATACTCGGGGGCTTGAAAAGACCCCCGAGTATAATAATAGTTTGTGGGTTGTGAACCCCAAAAATTTAGGGTTCTCCCGAACCTGAAATTTTTCCAATATTTGCAAGGACCACTATGGGACGTTATACTGTGTGCAGGGGCCACTATGGGACATTATACTGTGTGCAGGGGCAAACTATGGGACATTATACTGTGTGAAGGGGCAAATTATGGGACATTATACTGTGTGAAGGGGCCACTGTAGGACATTACACCTTGTAAAGGGGCCACTGTGGGACATTATAGTGTGTTTAAATGGGGAGTTATACTCTGTGGAGGCCAGGAAATTGGGCGCTATGGAGGTACCCAAGTCAAAAGTATGCTATAGGGCCCAGTCTTTGCTAGTTATGTCCCTGTATATATTTATTATACCCTGTCTGTGTATATATTTATATATGTATCTCTGAGGGCCAACTGAGTTTCTGCATTGAGCACTTCCATTAATACAGATGAGAACGTTCATTGCACTGTTAACAGAATCAGGCCCTGTTCACACAGTGGAATCTGGAGCTGATTTTGCAACGGATTTTGCCACCAAATCAGCGGCAGATTATTCCCTCATTCTGCCTCCCATTGAAAACAATTAGTGCAGGACACTGAAAAAAAAAAAAGTGTCCTGCTGGATCTTGCCGTGGATTCTGCAGCTGATTCGGAGGCTGTGGCTTGAGACTCCCCACTGATTAGACCCATTTATTTGGGCCAAATCAGCGGTGGAAAGCCGCAAGGGCATGCTGATGCTCTGTATCCACCACCGTGAGCCGAGGGGCAGAAAATAAACAGGAATCTGGGGCAGATGTCTGCCTAAAATTCCTCTTTACTTTCTGATGTCTGAACAGGTTCTATCTATTTGTATGGAATGGGCTGTATTACAGTCCACTCCAGTAGGTCTGCCTCAGCAAAAAAAAAAACACACAATATTGGTAGCTTTTTTGCTGAGGTGAGCATGGGTTGCTCCAAAAAGGGCCCACTGAGGCTCTGTCACCTAAGGGCCCACACAAACCTGGAGCCGGTCCTGGGTCCAAAATTTGTTTCAGATTGAATAAGTTCAATATCAACCACTACTTAAAATGGTGTAGAACACTCTTAGGGCTCCTAGAAACCTATCAATCCAATTTCTAGCTCTCTAAGGCAAACATAGCAAAAGTTAAGCTAAGGAGACCCTACTTCAAGGCAAGAGCCAGACAGCAGGCTACTTCTGAAAAAAAATTATGTTGCTGACATTCTAGGAATTTGCAATGAGTGTCGGGTAATATTTGCATGTAGCTGTATAGTGGCCTCCAGAATGTATTTTACTGGTGGGCTCAAGGCACTCCAATCTAACACTGGGTAGTGTAAAATTACACAAGACATTCTAAGGCTGAAGCCCCACATTGCGAAAAAGCAGCATCCCATCCACACGTTGCAGAAAAAAATCTGCAGCGGAAAAGCTGCGTTTTCAAAAATGCCCCACGTTTTTAAAAATCGCAGCATGTCAATTATACCTGCAGAAACGCTAGCATTTCCGTATAGGTATAATAAGAGCAGAAAGTCTGCAGAGAAAAACTCAGTGAAAATGCAATGAAACATGCTGTGGAAAAAACAAGATGCGTGAGGCCTTAGCCTAAAGGTGCACCAAATTTATCATCCAGTATTAGTCACTGTGATAAATCTGGTACATTTTAAAACTGTCTAGTCTAAGTTTACACTTGGACAGTATTGGTAAATCCGCACCGAAATGTTTGTTACTGACACTAGTTTGGTGAAATTTGTACCATCATTTTGGGAGAATATTTATACATGACTGTCAAATCTATAATAATATTGTATTGTATTTTTATTATTGTACCAAACGTTAGCATTTTACGTTTTTGCAAATTAATGCTTTTTGGCAATATTTGAATTTTTTATTTGTAGAATTTGTACTTAACTGTTAAGTCACTGTACACTGATATATAACAATACTTTGAGGGTGAAATAGTAATGAAGGCAAATGAATAACAGAGTAATCTGTCTTTTGTAAATCTGTTTTTCATATGTAATCTTGCTCACAATTTCTGCCCACATTCACTTACTTTTATAGATTATACCATTCTTTTGGGAACACTTTGTATTTATCATTTTCCTCAAAGCTTCCTTTACTTCTTTGTTACGCAGGCAATAAATAAGAGGGTTAAGTAAAGGAGTTACCACCGTGTTGAAAACACCCATGACCTTGTTGATATCCATTGGGTAGGATACACTGGGACGAACATAAATAAATATGACTGTGCCATAGAGAATAGTGACCACTGTGAAATGTGAGGCACATGTGGAGAAAGCTTTTTGTCTTCCCTTAGTGGATGGTATTTTAAATATGGTAGAAAGGATGAACGCATAAGATACAACAGTGAAAAGTAATGAGGTAAGAATGATGCTGCAAGCAAAAAAGAAGACAATAATTTCTTCTAGAAAAGTATCTTCACATGAAAGCTTAAGAAGTGGTGAAACATCACAGAAGAAATGGTTGATGATAGTAGGTTGGCAAAATGTCAAGCGGGATATAAGAAGTACTAAGAAAAACACAGACAGGAAAGCAACAGACCAGCAAGCTGCAGTAGCCTGTATACATACTTGGCCATTCATGATGGATGGATAACGCAATGGGTTGCATATAGCCAAGTAACGATCAATGGCCATCACACCGAGGAGGAAAAACTCTGTGGAACCCAAAGAGAAGTAAAAATACATTTGTGAGAGGCAGCCAAAAAATGAAATGTTTTTCCAGCCAGCCAAATTACTTAAGAGTTTTGGTGCAATGGTTGATGTATACCAGATCTCTAGGAAAGAGAGCTGGCTAAGAAAGAAATACATAGGAGTATGAAGTCTACTGTCTACACGAACCAAACTAATGATTGCAGCATTAGCTGTCACAGTCAATAGGTAGATGGCAAGAAAAAATACAAAAAGAAAAAACTGGAGCTCTACAGAGATAGTAAACCCAACCAAGAAAAAGTATGTTGCACTGCTTTGATTTTCCATTATCTTCGCCCTGTGAATACGATGGGGTAAGGAGTGTTGAGGTTTATTTTTATATTTTGGTCAATTATTTCCAGCAAGAATATTAATAATGTAGACTAGCAGACTACATTACTCCATCACTGGGCAGCATTAAGTTATTGCCACAAATAATATAATAATAACTTCTTCTATTGTGTGTACCTTTGAAATTTCGAGATAGACAAATGAATGACCATGACCTGACTGCTGCACTTGCTTTGTGAACTCCACACTACACTACACTAACTATACTAACCCAGAAGCTTATTTGGCACTCCTAATACCATGTTGCCTTATTCTATTGTTTGCTGGACTTTTCTATCCATTGATACAATATTATAATATACCCTGCATGATTATCTTATTTGCACCATGGCCAACATGCTAGTGTATATTGCTATAGAAACATTTCAATTCTAAATCATCTATCCTTAAAACTCTGCAATAAGCTGTCCTCCTGTCGTTCCACCCAGAAATGTAGGAAAACAAAGCTGGAGAATAGTAACACCTAGTTGGTAGTGTATCTGTACATTTTCAGAATGAAATAGGAACAGCCATGCAGAATTTTCAGAAAAGATGCTGTACATTATTGTGGACATGTTAAGAGAGACATATAGTACAGACCAAAAGTTTGGACACACCTTCTCATTCCAAGAGTTTTCTGTATTTTCATGACTATGAAAATTGTAGATTCACACTGAAGGCATCAAAACTATGAATTAACACATGTGGAATTATATACTTAACAAAAAAGTGTGAAACAACTGAAAATATGTCTTATATTCTAGGTTCTTCAAAGTAGCCACCTTTTGCTTTGATTACTGCTTTGCACACTCTTGGCATTCTCTTGATGAGCTTCAAGAGGTAGTCACCTGAAATGGTCTTCCAACTGTCTTGAAGGAGTTCCCAGAGATGCTTAGCACTTGTTGGCCTTTTTGCCTTCACTCTGCGGTCCAGCTCACCCCAAACCATCTCAATTGGGTTCAGGTCTGGTGACTGTGGAGGCCAGGTCATCTGGCGTAGCACCCCATCACTCTCCTTCTTTGTCAAATAGCCCTTACACAGTCTGGAGGTGTGTTTGGGGTCATTGCCCTGTTGAAAAATAAATGATGGTCCAACTAAACACAAACCGGATGGAATAGCATGCCACTGCAAGATGCTGTGGTAACCATGTTGGTTCAGTATTCCTTCAATTTTGAATAAATCCCCAACAGTGTCACCAGCAAAGCACCCCCACACCATCACACCTCCTCCACCATGCTTCACGGTGGGAACCAGGCATGTAGAGTCCATTCGTTCACCTTTTCTGCGTCGCATAAAGACACGGTGGTTGGAACCAAAGATCTCAAATTTGGACTCATCAGACCAAAGCCCAGATTTTCACAGGTCTAATGTCCATTCCTTGTGTTCTTTAGCCCAAACAAGTCTCTTCTGCTTGTTGCCTGTCCTTAGCAGTGGTTTCCTAGCAGCTATTTTACCATGAAGGCCTGCTGCACACAGTCTCCTCTTAACAGTTGTTGTAGAGATGTGTCTGCTGCTAGAACTCTGTGTGGCATTGACCTGGTCTCTAATCTGAGCTGCTGTTAACCTGCGATTTCTGAGGCTGGTGACTCGGATGAACTTATCCTCCGCAGCAGAGGTGACTCTTGGTCTTCCTTTCCTGGGGTGGTCCTCATGTGAGCCAGTTTCTTTGTAGCGCTTGACGGTTTTGGCCACTGCACTTGGGGACACTTTCAAAGTTTTCCCAATTTTTCGGACTGACTGACCTTCATTTCTTAAAGTAATGATGGTCACTCATTTTTCTTTACTTAGCTGCTTTTTTCTTGCCATAATACAAATTCTAACACTCCATTCAGTAGGACTATCAGCTGTGTATCCACCTGACTTCTGAACAACACAACTGATGGTCCCAACCCCATTTATAAGGCAAGAAATCCCACTTATTAAACCTGACAGGGCACACCTGTGAAGTGAAAACCATTTCGGGTGACTACCTCTTGAAGCTCATCAAGAGAATGACAAGAGTGTGCAAAGCAGTAATCAAAGCAAAAGGTGGCTACTTTGAAGAACCTAGAATAAAAGACATATTTTCAGTTGTTTCACACTTTTTTGTTAAGTATATAATTCCACATGTGTTAATTCATAGTTTTGATGCCTTCAGTGTGAATCTACAATTTTTATAGTCATGAAAATACAGAAAACTCTTGAAATGAGAAGGTGTGTCCAAACTTTTGGTCTGTACTGTATAAAGACAATCAAAAGAAGAAATGTACAAAAATGCATACATACATTTAAAAAAATATTCAGAACAACCTACTAATCATAGTAAAGATAAGTCCGAGAAAATAAGTAAACACCCAAATTCCCTTTGAGAATACCAGTATACAAAGGCAACAAAGGCAATAAATCTATCAATGCTTTACTGCAATGCAACCAATTGTTTGTGAGTCATTGAATAATGCAGGCTCCTCAAATTCTGAAAAACTCTAATATCCTGTACTGTTTGTTCCGGCCAGTATTTTCTCAGGGTCTCAAAAAAAAAAAAAAAAAATTATTGTAGAGAAAAATTATCTTCAATCATTTGTGTTACCCTGGCTAAATTGTATTTTAACATTGGTGGCAGACAAGGGGCCCATAACAATTACTGCCTGGGGACACAGTGCACTTTCAACTTACCAGGACAGTAACAAAAATGTTGGACACTCAGTCAACCTATTATATTAAAAAAAAAATCTTTGGAGATCCTACTTGTTTTGAAACTATACATACATCTTTTCAGTTGTTACATAATAAAAAAGATGAAGATAAAAACAAATCAGGAATCTTACCTATCCATTGCATGCTTTTCTTGGTAAGATTTAAGTAGTATTGCTGCGGATGGAATTTCTGCAATTCAATTTATTTTTTAACATTCAGTGTTTGCTGTTAAAATATAATATTCCCCATCTCTACCAACTTCACTCTTCCACTGCCACTCCCCTGATTCCAGAGCAAATTTTTTTTCTCTAACCCCCACCATTCCTGTGCAATCGGTTCTGTTACTTTAAACACCCAATATGTTAACTATGCTCTCTATTGTCAGGTCTTGGGCTGGAGCAGGTAGACAGGGACCTCCTACCTGACCGTAGACTGCAAAATTGTGCATATTGGATACTGAAACAAACAGCACTGATTGCTCAGGAATGGTGGAAGCTAGAGAAAAAATTCCAACTGTGCCAGAATCAGAGGAGCAGTGTCTATTGAAGGATAAAGAGGGTTGGAGGTGGTAGAAGGGATGAAAGGTCCTCTTCAAAGGAAATGTACCAGCAGTTTTGATCATGCACAATTGTTGACAATGCTAAGTGGAGTCCTGTTTAAATATTCATTTACGTAAGTTGTTAGCAGCAGAATCACTGGCAAAAATGACATTAATTCCTGCACACCAGCCACCTGTAAGTGCTGCAGAGGTATTTCTTCAGTCTGAAGTGCTCTCTGATTCCTGTATTGAGTTGCTCCACAACCATTCACCCCCTGCTGTAGTGGTCTCAAAATTGGATTCACTCATGGCAGAGACCAGGGGCTCTGGAACATGTGAATGTAGGCAGCACAGAGTAGTTCAGAGTGAGGGAACACCTCTGTACCACCCACACCAGAATAAAAGCTCTTTTTCCAGTGATGCTGCTACTATCAACATACTCAAAGGTATGTTTAGTAGTGAGCTCCAGGGCATCTTCTTAACGCTGTCAGCAGATTTGTATGGTAAAAACTGTTGCCAGACTGCCTTTATAAAATAAAATATTTTTTTCTGAATCTCTTTCATAATGAAGCTGAAATCCTATTAACCATAATAATGTTTACAGATTGCAATGATTATTAAAAAAAAAAAAAAAAAAACATTTTATAGCTGATCTTTATAATAGCTATCAAATAGAAACTCACTAAAGATTTCGCTGCTTTTCTTGGCCGTCTCTCAAGCAAAAAAATGTAATATAGTCAAATGCTCTTGTGTTTTTTTTTTTTTATGGACATTAAAACACATACTTTTGTAGATAACATTTATTTTGTCATGGAAGTGAGAAGATGGCGGGCATCTCCTCCCACTTTGAACAAAGCTTTTATGACAGAAGTGAACCTTACAGCTCAATAGTAATACATCAGGAAGAATCTTCTCTTCTATTCTCACCTTTGTATGATTTTAAAAAATAAATAATAAATTAGTCGCTTGTCACATAATACAAATGAGCAACTTGTCACATAACGGGTTTATCCTCCTCCAATTCTTTCTGGTCTAAGAGACGTGCATGCCAGGAAAAGGCGGATTTATAGGACGGTTAGAGCTCTTGGGAAACCTTACAGAACATCTGGGAACCCTCAAACGTACTTCTGGGATTATCGCTAAATAAAAAAAAATAAAAAAAAAAATTCATCACGGAATAGCTGAATCATGGAAATGTTTTATTTTCATTTTCACGTGTATCATAACTCTATGTACATTATGGAATTGTAATAATAATAATAATAATACATTTTATTTATATACAAGTGCACCTCAATAAATTAGAATATCATAAAAAGTAATTTTTTTTTTTTAGTAATTCAATTGAAAAAGAGAAACACATATATTATATTGAGTCATTACAAATAGAGTGAACTTTTTCAAGTGTTTATGGTAATGATTATGGCTTACAGCCAAGGAAAACCCAAAAGTCATTATCTCAGAAAATTAGAATAATTAACTCAAAGCACCTGCAAAGGCTTCCTAAGCGTTTAAAAAGGTCCCTTAGTTCAGTAGGAGACACAATCATGGGGAAGACAACGCCAGAAGCGTCTTACCTGGGCCAAGGAGAGAAAGAACTGGACTGTTGCTCAGTGGTTAAAGGTGTTGTTTTCAGATTAAAGTTAATTTTGAAATTCATTTGGAAATCAAGGTCCCAGAGTCTGGAGGAAGAGTGGAGAGGCAGACAATCCAAGCTAGTGTGAAGTTTCCATAATCAGTGATGGTTTGGGGAGCCATGTTGTCTGCTGGTGTAGGTCCACTGTGTTTTATCAAGATCAAAGTTAGCGCAGCAGTCTACCAGGAAATTCTAGAGCACTTCATGCTTCCCTCTGCCAACAAGCTTTTTGGAGATGGAATTTTCATTTTCAACAGGACTTGGCACCTGTCCTCACTGCCAAAAGTACCAATACCTGGTTTAATAACCACAGTATCACTGTGCTTGATTGGCCAGCAAACTCGCCTGACCTTAACCCCATAGAGAATTATGGGGTAGTAAAGTGGAAGATGAGACACCAGACCCAACAATGCAGACGAGCTGAAGGCTGCTATCAAAGCAACCTGGGCTTCCATAACACCTCTGCAGTGCCACAGGCTGATCGCCTCCATGCCACGCCACATTGATGTAGTCATTCATGCAAAGGGAGCCCGGACTAAGTATTGAGTGCATTTACTGTACATACTTTTAATTTGGCCAACATTTCTGTGTTAAATTATTTTTTTACAGTTGGTCTTATATAATATTCTAATTTTCCTTGGCTGTAAGCCATAATCATCTACATTAACATAAATAAACACTTGAAAAAGTTATCTCTGTTTATAATGACTCAATATAATATATGTGTTTCACTTTTTCAATTGAATTACTAAAAAAAAAAAATAACTTTTTGATAATATTCTAATTTATTGAGATGCACTTGGAGCACCAACATATTCCGTACCACTTTAGAAAACATTTTACTAAACTTCAATAAATTGCCATGGCAGTATATAGCCAATAGCCAATGTTATGACCGATTTGGCAAATATCAAACAACCTATTTATGAAAGTAAACCTAATCCTGGAGTTGTGGTAGATATTTGTGGTAGACAAATAGACATAAGTAAAATTAGCTTAATATGTGCCGCTGGTTATTACTGGTCACTGGTTGAAGAATACCATTTCTATACTTGTAGTGTAGCCTACAAGTTCTTACACAGATATTGAAAATCTCTTCATTCAGTACTTTCTTTTTAGTCACGATTCCAATCAGAGCAACATAGCATTCTATAGCATACAATTCAGTAAAGGAATGCCTAACAGAAGTCTAAATAACTCATTCAGTGGGGTAAAACCAATGGATTGTGACAAATCAGATCAGATTATGGCAGATCACAATCATCGTAAGATCTTGTAAAAAAACAGAAGCAATGATACCAGCAAGGACCTAGAAGCAGTTGGCTCCATACCCTGTATAGTTGCCCGGCAATAATACTGCAGCTCAAATCCTGTTGACTTCAATGGTAGCTGAGCTACAGTGTCAGTGCCAAGTAACTATAACAGGGGATGGAGCCACCTGCTTCCAGATCCGTGCTATGTACAGTGGGTACGGAAAGTATTCAGACCCCTTTAAATTTTTCACTCTTTGTTTTATTGCAGCCATTTGCTAAAAGCAAAAAAGTTCATTTTATTTCTCATTAATGTACACTGAGCACCCCATCTTGACAGAGAAAAACCAGAAATGTAGATATTTTTTCAAATTTATTAAAAAAGAAAAACTGAAATATCACATGGTCATAAGTATTCAGACCCTTTGCTCAGTATTGAGTAGAAGCCCCCTTTTGAGCTAGTAAAGCCATGAGTCTTCTTGGGATCCTCTGCCATTCTTCCTTGTAGATCCTCTCCAGTTCTGTCAGGTTGGATGGTGAACGTTGGTGGACAGCCATTTTTAGGTCTCTCCAGAGATGCTCAATTGGTTTGAGGTCAGGGCTCTGGCTGGGCCAGTCCAGAATGGTCACAGAGTTGTTCTGAAGCCACTCCTTTGTTATTTTAGCTGTGTGATTAGGGTCAATGTCTTGTTGGAAGGTGAACTTTCGGCCCAGTCTGAGGTCCAGAGGTTTTCTTCCAGGATATCTCTGTACTTGACCGCATTCATCTTTCCTTCAATTGCAACCAGTAATCCTGTCCCTACAGCTGAAAAACACCCCCATAGCATGATGCTGCCACCACCATGTTTCACTGTTGGGATTGTATTGGGCAGGTGATGAGCAGTGCCTGGTTTTCTCCACACATATCTCTTAGAATGCCAAAAAGTTCAATCTTCATCTCATCAGACCAGAGAATCTTATTTCTTATATTCTGGGAGTCCTTCATGTTTTTTTTGGCAAACTCTATGCGGACTTTCATATGTCTTGCACTGAGGAGAGGCTTCCTTCGGGCCACTTTGCCATAAAGCTCCGACTGGTGGAGGGCTGCAGTGATAGTTGACTTTGTGGAACTTTCTCCCATCTCCCTACTGCATCTCTGGAGCTCAGCCACAGTGATCTTTGGGTTCTCCTTTACCTCTCTCAACAAGGCTCTTCTCCCACGATTGCTCAGTTTGGCTGGACAGCCAGGTCTAGGAAGAGTTCTGGTCATCCCAAACTTCTTCCATTTAAGGATTATGGAGGCCACTGTGCTCTTAGGAACCTTGAGCGCTGCAGAAATTCTTTTGTAATCTTGGCCAGATCTGTGCCTTGTCACAATTCTGGCTCCTTGGGCAGTTCCTTTGACCTCATGATTCTCATTTGCTCTGACATGCACTGTGAGCTGTGAGGTCGTATATAGACAGATGTGTGCCTTTCTTAATCAAGTCCAATCAGTTTAATTAAATACAGCTGGACTCCAATGAAGGAGTAGAACCATCTCAAGGAGGATCAGAAGGAAATGGACAGCATGTGAGTTAAATATGAGTGTCACTGCAAAGGGTCTGAATACTTATGACCATGTGATATTTCAGTTTCTCTTTTTTAATAAATTTGCAAAAATATTTACATTTCTGCTTCTTTTCTGTCAAGATGGGGTGCTGAGTGTACATTAATGAGAAATAAAATGAACTTTTTTTTCTTTTAGCAAATGGCTGCAATGAAACAAAGAGTGAAAAATTTAAAGGGGTCTGAATACTTTCCGTACTCACTGTATATCTAAAGAAAAAAATTAGATAGCCTTTAGGACAGGGTCTGTTTTTTACTGTAGTACATTTTTATATACATTTTTTAACACACAAGAGGTCTCCTTGTGTGTGTCCTGCAGCACCGAGCACTGATCAGTGACATACATTACTAACTGGCATGTGCTCAATTTTTAGCCACAGGTTTTTTTCTAATATATTGTGAGTGTGTGAACCCAGAGGGTGCTATTGAGCGACCCAGGGCCAGGCCTGAAAAGGCCCTCAGCCACACCTATGGGTGGGGTACCAACTCCAGACGGGGTGTCTCCAGCCAGAGAGAGGGCTGGGGAAACCTGCAGGAAGCAGGAAGTCAGGGACCCAGCCAAAGACAGACAAGGTGGTCTGTTCCCAGAGGGCTGGGGTCCTGAGAGGACTTACTGAGCCAGGCTGCTTGTTGCCCCAGCGCCCCCAGCGCCAAGCAGTGAGTTAGGTCCTATGGGTGGCCTAGGTCGTTTATTATTTTGTGTATGTTACAGTTTCTTAAGCTGAATAAAAGCCATTTTGTTTTGAATTGGCGCCATCTGAACGCTGCTTCTCCGGCGCCCAGTACCACAGACACCGCTGTCGGGTCCAGGAGTCTGCGCCATTGAGATTAATCCCCCCAAATTATCACAATATATATATATATATATATATATATATATATATATATATATATATATATTACACATACAGTGGGGGAAAAAAAAGTATTTAGTCAGCCACCAATTGTGCAAGTTCTCCCACTTAAAAAGATGAGAGAGGCCTGTAATTGACATCACCTCTTCACAAGGTTGGTACACACCGTTGCTGGTATGTTGGCCCATTCCTCCATGCAGATCTTCTCTAGAGCAGTGATGTTTTGGGGCTGTCGCTGGGCAACACGGACTTTCAAGTCCCTCCAAAGGTTTTCTATGGGGTTGAGATCTGGAGACTGGCTAGGCCACTCCAGGACCTTGAAATGCTTCTTACAAAGCCACTCCTTCGTTGCCCTGGCGGTGTGCTTGGGATCATTGTCATGCTGAAAGACCCAGCCACGTTTCATCTTCAATGCCCTTGCTGATGGAAGGAGGTTTGCACTCAAAATCTCACGATACATGGCCCCATTCATTCTTTCATGTACACGGATCAGTCGTCCCGGTCCCTTTGCAGAGAAACAGCCCCAAAGCATGATGTTGCCACCCCCATGCTTCACAGTAGGTATGGTGTTCTTTGGATGCAACTCAGCATTCACTCGCCTCCAAACACGACGAGTTGTGTTTCAACAAAACAGTTCTACTTTGGTTTCATCTGACCATATGACATTCTCCCAATACTCTTCTGGAACATCCAAATGCTCTCTAGCAAACTTCAGACGGGCCCGGATATGTACTGGCTTAAGCAGGGGGACACGTCTGGCACTGCAGGATCTGAGTCTCTGGCGGCGTAGTGTGTTACTGACGGTAGCCTTTGTTACGTTAGTCCCAGCTTTCTGCAGGTCATTCACTAGGAACCCCTGTGTGGTTCTGGGATTTTTGCTCACCGTTCTTGTGATCATTTTGACCCCACGGGGTGAGATCTTGCGTGGAGCCCCTGATGGAGGGAGATTATCAGTGGTCTTGTATGTCTTCCATTTTCTAATTATTGCTCCCACAGTTGATTTCTTCACACCAAGTTGCTTGCCTATTGCAGATTCAGTCTTCCCAGCCTGGTGCAGGTCTACAATTTTGTTTCTGGTGTCTTTCCACAGCTCTTTGGTCTTTACCATAGTGGAGTTTGGAGTGTGACTTTTTGAGGTTGTGGACAGGTGTCTTTTATACTGATACCAATTTCAAACAGGTGCCATTACTACAGGTAATGAGTGGAGGATAGAGGAGCCTCTTAAAGAAGAAGTTACAGGTCTGTGAGAGCCAGAAATCTTGCTTGTTTGTAGGTGACCAAATACTTATTTTCCACCATAATTTGCAAATAAATTCTTAAAAAAATCAGGCAATGTGATTTTCTAGATATGTTTTCTCATTTTGTCTCTCATAGTTGAGGTCTACCTATTATGTCAATTACAGGCCTCTCATCTTTTAAGTGGGAGAACTTGCACAATTGTTGGCTGACTATATACTTTTTTCCCCCACTGTATATAAAATATATATTTGGGGGAAGATAGGCTCAGTGGTAGCAACAGCGGAGCCAGACAGTCAGAGACAGACACAATAATACTGGTGTAAACAGGTTTTACCCTGTGCATTTATTTTACAAAAAAACGGCAAAACAAAATTAGCCTTAACAGTCAGGCAAAACGGTAACAAGAACCTGCTCGTCTGAGCGCCTAACTATACAAGGAACACCCTAATTGTACGTGTGGCTTGCTCCAGGCACACGGTCAAAAAAAAAAAAAAAAAAAACCAGGGCAAAAAACAATAACAGTAGTTCACACCAGCGTCTCACCAACTTTCACAGTGTTAAGACAGAACCCGGCTCCTCCTTTCTCCCCCAGGAACTGTTCAATAGTGAGAACTGGCCAACCTTTTATAGGCCTTTAATGAGTCCCAGCTTCCACCTGTGGTTGAAGGCTCCTCCCTAGTAGGAGAGGAAAAGGTTAACAAAAGACAGCTTTCTCCCAGCTTAAGGTTTTACCTGGTCTACCACACACAAGTAAGGAATCTGGGAGAGATATAACGACCTTCCAGAATCTTACCTGTCACCTTCTAACATACCCTCCCCCTTTGTTCGAACCTATAGGGGCGAACATTTTTCGCCATCATACAGTGTGCCCTGGACAGAGTATCCACATTCCCTTGTAACCTACCGGATCGGTGCTCTACATTAAATTTGAAATTTTGAAAGGTGAGGAACCACCTAGTGACTCGGGCATTTTTCTCTTTGGCCTGAGACATCCATGTGAGAGGGGAGTGGTCGGCAACCAATCTAAATTGTCGGCCCAGCAAGTAATACCGTAGAGATTCCAGTGCCCATTTGATGGCCAAACATTCCCTTTTCACAATACTGTAATTCCTTTCTGCAGGAGTAAGTTTTCTACTTAAGTATGTGACTGGATGTTCCTCACCTTTAATTTCTTGTGAAAACACTGCGCCTAACCCTACATCAGAGGTGTCAGTCTGTACCACAAATTTTTTAGCATAGTCAGGAGTAATCAAAACTGGCTGCTTACAGAGGACTGATTTTAGCTCCCGGAATGCGCCCTAAGCCTCTTCACTCCACTTGATGAGACTAGATTTACCTCCCTTGGTAAGGTCAGTCAAGGGAGCTGCAATAGAGGCAAAATTGGGTATAAACCAGCGATAATACCCCATCATTCCCAGGAAAGCCCTCATTTGCTTCTTACTCAAGGGAAGGGGGCCAATTCTGGATAGCCTCTACTTTATTAACTTGGGGTTTTATTATCCCCCTTCCTATTGTGTACCCCAAATACCAGACTTCTTCTAGGCCCAAGGCACACTTCTTGGGGTTAGCAGTTAGCCCGGCTGCCCTGCTCTGTGATACACAGAGGTTCTCAGATTTTTGATACCCAGGAGCTTACACATTTTTTTCATAACTATGGACATAATGGGGGTCCCTTGATCGGTCTGGATCTCTTTAGGAATACCTGTCTGAGAAAACATGTAAAAAAGCTCCTTTGCAATTAACTTGGCTGAAGTGTGTCTGAGGGGCACTGCTTCAGGGTACCGGGTAGCATAATCCAATACCACTAGTATGTACTGATGTCCCCGAGCAGACTTTACAAGAGGTCCTACCAAATCCATGGCTATACGTTCAAAGGGGACCTCTATAACAGGCAGGGGTGCTAAAGGGCTTCTGAAATGTGAGACTGGAGCGGTTAGTTGGCAGGAGTTACAGTACTCTCGCACATGTCTATCCACACCCGGCCAATAGAAACGCTGTAATATGCGTTCTTTGGTTTTCTCATAACCCAAGTGTCCTCCCAGCACGTGTTTATGTGCCAAATCTAAAACCACTCTTTGATAGGACCGCGGCACCACCAATTGCTCGACAATTCCTCCCCGTATCTGGTTCACCTTATACAGTAGGTCCTGGTTCATGGACATATAGGGGAACTCCTTGTCAGCCCCTGGATACTTTACATTTACATTTTCCCTGGCATGAGACAGATTAGGATCTCTAATTAGAGCGGTCCCAAAATTGTCACGGGACACCTCGAGCTCAGGTATCTCGGGAACCTCCTCCTGACTTTCAGCATCACCAGCTAACACAGACAGAGGAAAATTATTACCATCTTGGGTCACCCCTACAGCTGGTGTTTCTCTGTCAGGATCAAAGGGTTCAGGGTTAACATTAGGCAAGACATTATCAACATTAGCATTTTCAGGACAGGGTAACTTCTGTTTTTTCCACAGATTCCAAAACAGAGGAAAATCCCTCCCTATAATCACACTATGGAAGAGGGAGTTAACCACGCCCACTTTGTGACAGGCTGTACCAGAGGTAGTTTTGATGGTGACCTCTGCAAAAGGATACTCCCTAGTTTCACCATATATGCATAACACCCCAATAGTTTGTCCACTGTACAGTGCAGGGTCGACCAGATCACGGTGAACCAGGATTACCAGGCTCCCAGAGTCCAGGAGAGCCAGTACAGCACGCTCTGTTACAGTCATGGTACACATCTGTGGTTCAGACACAGTTTCTGCCGAACAAGCGGGGTGAGCAAACAGATACCCGCTTGGAGCTGCTGCAGTCCATGGGCTCAGTCGTCAGGGGACAGCGGGCAGCAACATGACCTAACCCATGGCACCGCCAGCAACATGTATGGGATTGGTCCCCATTTTTAGTCTTGGGGCTATAGGTCACAGTCCCAGCTGCCTGTTCCCCTTGTGAACGTCCTTCCATCCCAACCTTCCTCACAGCCCTAACAGTTGGTATCATCTTACCAGTTCTTGGGGTGGCTGGTCTGGAAGGTGTCTGCAGGAGCTCCTCAGTGGCTCGATATCTCTCCACCAGGCATACTAGCTGGTCCGCAGTCGTAGGACCTGCTTGGCCAACCCAGTATTGAATGTTAGGTGGGAGCGACCGGGTGTATTTGTCTTTGACCTTCTGTGGGTCCCCAGTTAGAAAGGGCGCCAGGACATTGGCCCACTGTTCTTTTGGCAGCTTTTCTCATTCAGCAACCCGCTCAAAGACATGTCTATGTTGTCAGTGGAGTCCTCCATGGTGGCAGCGTCCTTTTTTGGCTCTCCTACCGCCTTCACCCAGGACATAAGGTGGTGGAGGAAAAAAATGGAAAAATAGGTGCCTGTCTCTTTAAGACCTGTTTTAAACTGGGTTTGCCCGCATTCGAAGCACCAAATGTGGCTCAGTGGTAGCAGCACCAAATAGGCTCAGTGGTAGCAGCATTGGACCCAGATAGTCAGAGACAGACACAATAATACTGGTGTAAACAGGTTTTACCCTGTGCATTTATTTTACAAAAAAACGGCAAAACAAAATTAGCCTTAACAGTCAGGCAAAACGGTAACAAAAACCTGCTCATCTGAATGACTAACTATACAAGGAACACCCTAACTGTACGTGTGGCTTGCTCCAGGCACACGGTCAAAAAAAAAAAAAAAAACAGGGCAAAAAACAATAACAATAGTTCAAACCAGCGTCTCACCAACTTTCACAGTGTTAAGACAGAACCCGGCTCCTCCTTTCTCCCCCAGGAACTGCTCAATAGTGAGAACTGGCCAACCTTTTATAGGCCTTTAATGAGTCCCAGCTTCCACATGTGGTTGAAGGCTCCTCCCTAGTAGGAGAGGAAAAGGTTAACAAAAGACAGCTTTCTCCCAGCTTAAGGTTTTACCTAGTCTACCACACACAAGTAAGGAATCTGGGAGAGATATAGCGACCTTCCAGAATCTTACCTGTCACCTTCTCACAATATATATTGTCATGCCCCAGGACTTGGTTTAATTCACTGACATGTATCTGTGATACTGTTTGTCTTTGAAGTTTGTCCCTTTTCTCTCTCTGTATCCTTAGCTGTGATGCTGTAGCTCCTCCTCTCTCTCTCTCAGTTTAGTTTCACTTCTTTGTAAGCAACATGTCTGCTCAGCTCCTGGTATTTCATCATTTTTCACCTACTGCTGTATGAGGTTCTACAAGATTTACTTGGATTAAAGCATCTGGAATCTTATCTACGCCTCCTCAGTTGAGTTGAACACTATCTGATAAATATCTTGTAAATATCAATGTAAATTGCTGGTTAGCATAGAGACTACAGGACACTCTCACAACCTCACACTTGCAGCCAAGCTATTGAGTCAGAACAGTGAAAAATGATGCATAAAGACTGCCAGATACGGCTGTAAGACAGTTCACCAACTTCTGACATACAGTCAGTCACAGCAAGTTACCTGAAGCCAGAAGGAATCAGCATTGTGTAAGTTGCATTCGCAGCTCAGACTCCCTCAGCATAAGAAGATTCTAGCAAGCAGCCATCTTACTCCAGCAAAGTTATATTTATCCTGTTTGTGTTGCATCATGGCTGAAGGGCACCCTGAAGCACAAGGTAGCATGGACCTCAGTCTGCAGCCCAGTGAGAAGGCTAGACACTTTATTAAACCTACATGGAAGGTTAGAGACAATCTAGAAGGTTTAAAGCATGAACTTTCCTGTGAACTCTCAAAATGGTGGCAGGAAATACAGACTAAGATATCTGCCATGTGCTTGCCTGCATACCATGTATCACCACTAGAGGGAGCTCTGCAACAGCTTTGTGCTATGCATGGACATTATAAAATGAAAGCTGAGGAGTATGAAAGCATATTGAGAAAACTTCATACATACGATTCTTTAGCTGAATTGCAAAGCTTCCAGCATCTCAATTCAGAACGAGAAAGCTTAGTACATGAAACTAAGTTAAGGACAGAGGCAAGAATTGCGCAACTGCAGGAAATGGCATCCCATGTTTCTGAGTCTACCAAGTGTTCAAAGCGTACATCTAAGTCACGTTCCTCAAAATCTTCCACACTCAGTGAGCAACTTATAAAAGCACGTGCAGAGGCGGAAGCTACTAAGATACAGGCAGCCTTTGCACAACAGAAAGCAGAGATGGAAGCTAAGGTAGCTCAACAGAAAGCAACGATGGAAGCTAAGGTAGCTCAACAGAAAGCAGAAATGGAAGCTAAGGTAGCTCAACAGAAAGCAGAGATGGAAGCTAAGGCAGCTAAAAAAAAGGGCAGAACTAGAGGCTCTAGAGAAACAGTATGAGCATGCTGCAGCCATGGCAAGGTTAAGCATTTTAGAACAAGCCATCAGTGGAAGTGAAAGAGACAGCACCAGTTTGTGTGATGTGGAAACAGAGGATCCCCTTAAGCGCACAAGAGACTATGTACTAAGCCAAAGCAGTGAATCCCTATTTGCCACAAATGTTCCTGTCAGGGACAACATTTCTCCAGAGCAACAGGGCACAGTATCTTCTGCAGCACACCGCATTCAAGGTCAGTACAATGCCCTGCCTGTCCAGCATCCAGTTTCTTCTTCCTTCATGGATTCCCAAAGCCTTGCACCTCAGCAAATGCAATATACTGATACTCAGGTAAACACCAATGTGACACCATACCACCAGACTGCAAACAACCGTCCAGTCTCACATCCATATGTGGCTAAACCTATGGACTTTAAGCTAGCTCCTAGGCTGAATGCCTACGCAGCCCCTACACTACCTACCTCTGTTAACCAGAACCCCACTAACAACGTAATCACCGCTACTCAGCCAGCAACTCAATATTTAAAGTCAGAGAGAACACACATGTCAGAGTTTGCAAGGTACATGGTTCGCCGTGAGCTTACTAAGACTGGACTCACAAGGTTCGATGACCAACCTGAGAACTACAGAGGCTGGAAATGTGCCTTCAAAACTGCAATTAGTGACCTTGGCATTACTGCAACTGAAGAATTAGATTTGCTTATCCGGTGGCTTGGCCCACAGTCCACAGAACGTGCTAAAAGACTCAGATCCATCCACATTTACAACCCCATAGCAGGCCTTACCGCTGCTTGGGAAAGACTGGAGAAAACCTATGGCAGTCCTGAAGCAATAGAGAATGCTCTGTTCAAACGGTTGCAAGGGTTTCCAAAGATATCTGGTAAGGATCATCAGAAATTTCAAGAACTTAGTGACCTACTCATGGAGCTCCTACTGGCTAAGGCGGACACTCTCCTACCGGGCCTCAGTTACCAGGACACTGCTCGTGGGGTAAACCCGATAGTCTCCAAGTTGCCATATAATATTCAAGAAAGGTGGACCACAGTTGGGTCAAGATACAAAAATGAGAATCAAGTCTCCTTTCCTCCATTTTCCTACTTCTGTGAGTTTATCAAGAACATTGCAGAATCCAAGAATGACCCAAGCTTTTCCTATGGGGATCCCAGTGTTCCTGGTTCACCTCCTATTAAGTATGACAGCTCACGTTCTAACTACAGAAACCGCAGAGGCCCAGTTTCGGTGAAAAAGACTGATATTCTTCCTATACCTACATCAGCACCAGAAGAAAGCAGTTGCAACAGCAACCAAGACGAAAAGGTAGAAAATCCTAACCGTCTGTGTCCTATTCACAAGAAGCCTCATCCCCTCAAGAAGTGTATTGGCTTCAGGAGGAAACCAATCCAGGAACGTAAAGAGCTTCTAAAGAAACTAGGGATATGTTTCAAATGTTGTGCCTCTACTGAACATGTTGCTAGAGACTGTAAAATTGCTATTAAGTGTATAGAGTGTGGCAGTGAGAACCATGTACAAGCTCTTCATCCATCCCAGCCTAGTGCCACACCACCTAGAGGTTCCCCTTCCCCAACTAAGCATGGCGGGGAGAACACAGATCAAGCAGCAAATACTACCACAGTATCTTCCTCATGTACAGAAGTCTGCGGAGAAGACCTTTGTGACAAGTCCTGTGCAAGGATATGCCTAGTCAATATATACCCCAAGGGCCAACCAGAAAGGGCTCTGAGGGTGTACGCCATCTTGGACGACCAGAGCAACCACTCACTTGCAAGGTCAGAACTCTTTGATCTGTTTAACTTAAAGGGTGATACTTATCCATATACCTTGGGTACTTGTAGTGGCATATCAGAGGTTTCAGGAAGAAGGGCCAGTGGTCTTGTAATAGCTTCTCTCAAGGGCAATTTGGAGATACCTTTGCCCACACTTGTTGAGTGCAACCAGATACCATCAAACAGAGAAGAGATACCCACACCAGAGGCGGCTTTCCAGCACCCTCATCTAAGGGCTATAGCCAGTGAAATACCATCCCTTGACAAAAATGCAGACATTCTAGTTCTGCTAGGTAGAGACATTCTCAGACTGCACAAAATACGCCAGCAAATTAATGGACCACATGATGCACCATTTGCCCAGCGCCTCGATCTAGGATGGGTTATCATTGGCAACGTCTGCATAGGTAGGATGAAAAGGCCCACCAATATTTCTTCATTTAAGACGCATATGTTACCAAATGGTCGCAGCACTTGTTTTCAGCCATGTCCACATCACTACCAAGTGAAAGAGAAGATAAGCAACAGTAAGTGGCTGCATAATCACCGAGACAACGTGAATACTTTCCTGCCTGGGGACGACACCCTTGGATTAACAGTGTTCAATACAACAAGTGATGACAACAAGCTGGCACCGGCTATAGCTGATAAGGAATTTCTCAAACTTATGGACAAGGAATTCATTCAAGATGATTCCAACAGCTGGGTAGCATCCTTACATTTCCGCTCCCCGAGATCAAAACTACCAAACAATCTGAAGCAAGCAGTTTCTAGATTTTCCTCTTTAAAACGTACCCTCAAGAGGAAACCAGAGATGGAGAAACACTTTGTAGGTTTCATGCAGAAGGTATTTGAGAGAGATCATGCAGAACCTGCACCTCCACTAAAGGAAGGAGAAGAATGCTGGTATCTTCCATCATTTGGCGTGTATCACCCTCGCAAACCTGACCAAATCAGGGTCGTGTTCGATTCTAGTGCTCAGTATGAAGGCGTCTCTCTCAACAACCTGCTCCTCACTGGTCCTAACTTAAACAACAGCCTCATAGGAGTCTTAATCCGTTTCAGACAGGAACCAGTTGCAGTGATGGCCGACATCCAACAGCTGTTTCATTGCTTCATTGTTAAGGATGATGACAGAAACTATCTCAGGTTCCTATGGCATAAGGACAATGATGTCAACAATGAAGTCATAGATTACCGGATGAAGGTACTTGTCTTTGGCAATAGCCCATCTCCTGCAGTAGCGATCTATGGACTGAGAAGGACCGCCCAAGAAGGTGAGAAAGAGTATGGCTCTGATGCTCGTCAGTTTGTTGAGAGGAACTTCTATGTTGATGATGTTCTTAAATCCTTACCTGCAAGTGAAGAAGTGATCGATCTTCTCTCTAGAACACAGGAAATGCTGTCTGTAGCTAATCTCAGACTTCACAAGATCATCTCCAACAATATGGAGGTAATGAAGGCATTTCCCTCTGATGATCATGCAATCAACTTGAAGGATCTTGATCTCAGTTCTGATACTCCTCCTATGCAACGCAGCCTAGGATTGCTATGGAACACTGAACAAGACACATTCACATTCCAAGTGTCTTCTTGTGACAAACCTTTCACCAAACGAGGAGTTTTATCTGTTGTGAACAGCATTTATGATCCTCTTGGTTTCATTGCTCCCATCACCATTCAAGGCAAGCTACTACTAAGACAGCTTACCACTGAGAACATGGACTGGGACACTCCACTGCCTGCTGAGAAACAACTGAGGTCTGACTGTGGCACTAACTTCGTTGGAGCCTGCAAAGAACTGCAGTTAGACAACTTCTTATCCAACAATGGGTGCACTTGGACGTTTAACCCTCCACATTCATCCCATATGGGAGGTTCCTGGGAACGTATGATTGGGATCACACGCAGAATCCTTGACTCTATGTTGATGGACCACAAGTCGACACTGCTTACCCATGAGACGTTAATAACCTTTCTTGCTGAAGTGTCTGCGATAATCAATGCAAGGCCACTTGTCCCAGTATCTTCAGACCCTGAATCTCCAATTATCTTAACCCCAGCAACGCTTCTTACTCAGAAAATTGGTACTGCTGCTACCTCTCCACGTACCTTAGATCACAGTGACATTTACAGACGCCAATGGAAACAAGTTCAACACCTGTCCAATGTGTTCTGGCACCGCTGGAAAACAGAGTACCTCCACATGCTACAGAGCCGTCACAAATGGCAGACCTCAAAACCTAATCTCCAGGTGGGTGACCTCGTCCTTCTAAGGGATAAAGAAGTCCATCGGAATGAATGGCCTATGGGTCTCATCACTAAAGTTGTCCCTAGTGATGATGGGAAGACTCGGAAAGTGGAGGTCAAGGTAACCAAGGGAGGCTCAGTGCGAGTTTTCTTCCGCCCAATTAATGAACTGGTGCTTCTTCTTCCAAGAGGAGACGTCACATAAAAGAAGATAAGGACACCATTCACAGCTCATGGTGGGGAGCTTCCTTCCATGAACTAAAACCGTGTTCTTGTGGATTACAGTGTGGGTCGGTGGAGGTGTTGGCAAATTGCGGCTTCCCGACCTGAAGATTGGTTTATTTGGACTAACTGTTGATTATTGTTTGTTGTGCATGTTTCTTTTTTGTTTTTCATGTTTGAAGAGGACTTTATGGACATCTCAGGACATTTAATGTTTGTTTTCATTGAAATCTAAAGATTTCAGGCGGGGAGTGTCATGTCCCAGGACTTGGTTTAATTCACTGACATGTATCTGTGATACTGTTTGTCTTTGAAGTTTGTCCCTTTTCTCTCTCTGTATCCTTAGCTGTGATGCTGTAGCTCCTCCTCTCTCTCTCTCAGTTTAGTTTCACTTCTTTGTAAGCAACATGTCTGCTCAGCTCCTGGTATTTCATCATTTTTCACCTACTGCTGTATGAGGTTCTACAAGATTTACTTGGATTAAAGCATCTGGAATCTTATCTACGCCTCCTCAGTTGAGTTGAACACTATCTGATAAATATCTTGTAAATATCAATGTAAATTGCTGGTTAGCATAGAGACTACAGGACACTCTCACAACCTCACACTTGCAGCCAAGCTATTGAGTCAGAACATATATAGCAATACAATGAGTGAATGCACCAGTAAAATATGCACATAAATGTGGGTGCTCACCACTGAGAAAAGGTAGTATCCCGTTCAAAATAAATTGTAAAAAACAGACAGCACTCCGTAGTAAAGTGAAGTAAAAAGTGGGTTTATTGTCCCATGTGATGTTTTGGCTCCATAGTGAGCCTGTATCAAGCAACACAATAGTGATGGTATGCAAATATAAATAGGGTGTGCAATATCAATCAATTATAAGTGACAATCAAGCAATTAGATAAAAAAATATATAAAAATTGATACATAATATATCATACATAGTGCATTATAATATACTTGAAAATACAAGTGCTGTCATAAAAAACAAGTGTAGAAGATCAGGTGTGAACCTGAATAACAGAAATCTATGATAATGAATAATAAACACCAGGTGTATAGATATATAATATACTAGCAGAAGGACCCGGCTTTGCATGGGTACATTTCATTTTTTGTTTGTGTAGTGGCCCCATAAGAATTGGCCAGTTTTGCACTTGACATCCAGTATGGCAGTCCAGTATAGGTATAGTCTATTTATGGCTGTGTAGCTATGGAAACCTGGTAAATGAAATGTGAACTTGTATTGGCTGATGCATGTCTTATGACTGAATAACTAAGGACCTGCTAACTGCTATTGACTCATGCAGGTCATAAATAGCTTGGTTGCTATGGAAACCTGGTGTAAAGCTGTGTGTATGTCAAGCCTGAAGAATCTGCGATTTTCCATTGGTCCATAAGCGTCATGTGATCATGTGTATCTCAGTTTGGATATCAATGAAAGACCTGCGATCGGTTGTTATGGAAAACCTGGAGTAAAGCTGTGTGTATGTGACCTTGTGTAACGGTGTCATCCACAGCGCCCTGCCCCTTTAAAGCTGACCCACAACAGTGAAGAAAAATGGCTGGGTTGTTATAGAAACATGTGGCTGACATGAGTGCAGCTGTGTGCATGTGGCTGACAATGCCTTGTCAGATTTGAGACGGGCTTGGGTCTGCTGGGTTGTTTCAACAGCTCGCTGTTGTCTGTGACATACCTTTTCAGATTGGAGACGGGCTTGGGTCTGCTGAGAGTTTTCATTAGCTCAAGCAGTAGCCATGCATTTTGCTGCAGGGGGCAGGCGTAGTTTAAAAACGTTTCAATTTATAAGAATGCTGAAATCCAGTATGGCAGTCCAGTCAGTGGTGTAAATACCGGGGTAGCAGTGGTAGTGGCTGCCACATTAGGAGTCCCGGCAGACCCCTGATGTTTTTTTTTTTTTTTTAATAGGCCATTACCTGTTGGTGTAACACCAGCAGATAACGGGCCCTATTTACTTACCGATCCCCGCTTCTGCTCACGGCCGCCTGCGCTTCACCTTCTGCGGAGGCAGCTGTGAGCAGGAGCGGGGATCGGTAAGTAAGGCCTGCGGGCCGTGAACCCCACAAACACTGCTATCATTATACTCTGGGGTCTTTTCAGAGTATAATGATACTCTGAGGCCCCGAGGAGTTGAGGGAACATAAAAAACACTGCTACTTACCTCTCCTGCACTCCAGCAGGCTTCAGGCCTCCTTGTACCAGATGTCGGTGGGCCAGTCCAACGTCATTATGCGTTGCATTGCATGCCTGGCTCACGTGACATCTGGTCCAACATGGAAGAGGAAGCGGGAAGTGCGCATAATACTATAATACTATATGAAGGGGCCACTATGGGGCATAGTAGTGTGTGTAGGCATGCAGTTTGTGTGTGGGGGGGGCGGTTGCCGTGGGGGGGTCCCATGTCAAATGTTCGCCTTGGGGCCCAGCCATTCCTAGTTACGCCACTGAATCCAGTATAGGTACAGTCTATTTATGGCTGTGTTGTTATGGAACTTATATTGGCTGATACACGTGATATGACTGAATATTTAAGGACCTGCGAACTGCTATTGACTAATACAGGTCATAAATAGCTTTGTTGCTATGGAAACCTGTGTGCCTGAGGAGACTAAACGCCTGCGAGCTTCTATTGGCTGATAAGGGACATGTGACCATGTGTATGGCAGTTGGAATATGAGTGAAAGACTTGCAGGCTTGTATTAGGTAATGCTGGTCATTTTTTGGGAATACTGTATCTCAGGAACGGTACAACCTTTTGAGCTGAGACCCAGTCTAAAATATTCCCGGACACCTGATGTACATGTGTGCCAAATTTGGTGAGGATAGGTCCAGTCGTTTGGTCGCGCATAAAGAACAGACAGACAGACAGAAACTAATTTTTATATATATATAAGAGACTAGCAGAAGGACCCGGCTTCGCAAGGGTATATTTTATTTTTTGTTTGTGTAGTGACCCCATAAGAATTGGCCAGTTTTGCACTTGACATCCAGTATGGCAGTCCAGTATAGGTATAGTCTATTTATGGCTGTGTTGCTATGGAAACCTGGTAAATGAAATGTGAACTTATATTGGCTAATACACAGTCATATGACTGAATATTTAAGGACCTGCGAACTGCTATTGACTCATGCAGGACATAAATAGCTTGGTTGCTATGGAAACCTGGTGTAAAGCTGTGTGTATTTCAAGACTGAACCTGCGATTTTCCATTGGTCCATAAGTGTCATGTGATCATGTGCATCTCATTTTGACTATCAGTGAAAAACCTGCGATCGTTTTTTATGGAAAACCTGGAGTAAAGCTGTGTGTATGTGACCTTGTGTAACAGTGTCATCCACAGCGCCCTGCCCCTTTAAAGTTGACCTACAGCAGTGAAGAAAAATGGCTGGGTTGTAATGGAAACCTGGAGTGCAGCTGTGTGCATGTGGCTGACAATGCTTTGTCAGATTGGAGATGGGCTTGGGTCTCCTGGGGAGTTTCAGCAGCTCACTGTTGTCTGTGACATACCTTATCAGATTGGAGACAGGCTTGGGTCTGCTGAGAGTTTTCAATAGCTCGAGCAGCAGCCATGCATTTTGCTGCAGGGGGCATGAGTAGTTTAAAAACGTTTCAATTTATAAGAATGCTGAAATCCAGTATGGTAGTCCGGTCAGTGGTGTAAATACCGGTTTAGCAGTGGTAGCAGCTGCCACAGGGCCCAGGACATTAGGGGTCCCAGCGAGCCCCTGATGTTTTTTGTTTTTTTTAATAGGCCGTTTTACTTACCGATCCCCACTCCTGCTCACAGCCGTCTGCGCTTCACCTTCTGCAGAGGCGGCTGTGAGCAGGAGCGGGGATTGGTAAGTAAGGCCTGTGGGCCGTGAACACCACAAACATTGCTATCATTATACTCTCGGGTCTTTTCAGCAGGCTTCGGGCCTCCTTGGTGGCGTCCCAGATGTCGGTGGGCCAGTCCGACGTCATTATGCGTTGCAATTCTTCCTGGCTCACGTGACATCTGGTCCAACATTGAAGAAGTAGCGGGAAGTGCGCATAATACTATATGAAGGGGCCACTATGATACTGTGTGTGTTGGTATATGCTATATACATATATATATGCAACAGATAGACTTATTTGTGGGCAGAAGTTTACATCTATCTGACAGTAGATGGCGATGTTATTAGTGTTATATGCTGAATAGAGTGTAATGGTATGCTATGTGAGACTTGCTGTACCTTGCTTTTTATCTCTCTATTGTAAAAGGTCTTTTTACTTTCAAGTTTTGCTGTGTTAACGTTTTGATGCTGTTTACCTCATGCTCTAAGAAGTAAATGCTGATTATCCCATATAATCTACTCTCAAGCTTCTTCTGTGACACAACTATGCAACAGGTTATGGGCCCAGGCATAGAAGACAAAAAGACCCAGTGAATGCAAAAGGATTCTTCAGAACAATTCTCTCCAAACAAGTAAGACAAGTTAAAATGACCAGCAATTCAGAACTCAGACTTACAGTAGCTAAGCTGAACAATGAGAACTATCAGTTATGGAAGTTCAAAGTGGAGGTGTAATTGTCTAAAGATGATTTATGGGATGTAATCACTACAGATAGACCCAATGATAATAATGAGACATGGGATAAGAAAAACAGACAAGCAAGAGCTACTATCAGCTTATTAGTGGAAGATGATCAGTTAATCCACATAAGGAATGAGAATACAGCAAAGGGAATGTGGGAAGCATTGAGAAAGTTACATGAAAGATCCAGCTTAAATCACAAATTGTTTCTGCTAAGGAAACTTTACAAGATGAGATTAAGTGCACAGGAAGACATGCAGGAGCACATAAACTCCATGATGGAAGTGATAACACAGCTGAGATCAGTTGGTGAAGATATTAAAGAAAGTCATGTAGCAGCAATAGTATTGTGTAGCTTGCCGGATTCATACACTGCTTTGATAAATGCACTAGAAACAAGACCTGAAGCAGACATTACACTAGAGTTTGTAAAAACACGACTCATAGATGAATACCAGAGAAGGAAAGAACAAACAAATGATTCCACAGAAAAGGACAGTGTAAATGCTCTTAAAATTACAGATAAGAGGACCTATAAAACAGAAACAAGAGTATGTTTCAGATGCAAGAAAAAGGGACATTTAAAGAAAGACTGTACTATATGGAAAGCAGAACAGAAGTTATACCATAAAGAAAGTAAACAGAAGGTGAAAAGCACAATATCTAACCCACATGCAGATCACTGGAATGGTACATTTAAAGTAACCGATAAAAGGTTATCAATGAGTTGGTATATTGACTCAGGAGCAACAAGTCACATGACAAGTAATAAGAGCTTCTTTACTGAACTTGATCTAAATAAGAAGGAAGCTATTTACCTTGCAGATGGGAGCAAAATAACCGCGGAAGGTACTGGACAAGGAATGCTAATCTATTCTGATAAATTTGGGCATAATTCAAAGATACTAGTAAAGGATGTGTTATATGTTCCAGGACTAGATGGAGGACTATTATCTGTAAAACGTCTAACAGCTAAAGGACTTACTGTAAAATTCAAAGATGATGAATGTACAATCCTAGCAGGAGACAAGATAATGATAAATGTAAAAGCAGGTGAACAATTATATCATCTAGACACATTAAAGGAACAGATGAAGTTATGTACACATGATCACAAGAATTGTATTCACATGTGGCATAGACGCTTAGGACACAGACATCCTGAGAGTATCATGGCATTACAGAACAAAAATTTGACAAAAGATCTGTTGATATCTGATTGCTCAATTATTGTAAGATGTGAATGTTGTATAAAATCTAAAGCTACAAGAGTGTGTATACCTAAAGAGAGTGAAACAAAAGGCACAAAACCACTTGACTTGGTGCATACTGATGTATGTGGACCCATGAAAGTAACCACATCAGGAGGTAATAGATATATGGTGACTTTTATAGATGACTACTCAAGATACACAGTCACGTACTTAATAAAGAACAAAAGTGAAGTTTTCAGTAAATTAGAAGAATACGTGTCAAAGTCGTATAATAAGTTTCAGAGGAAGCCAAACATCATTAGAAGTGATAATGGAGGTGAATTCACAGGACACCAAATAGAGAACTATTTAAGACAGAATGGAATAGAGCATCACAAAACTGTTCCATACACACCTGAACAAAATGGCGTAGCAGAAAGGAAAAACAGAACTCTGACTGAAATGATAAGATGCATGCTAACAGATTCCAAACTACCAGAGAAATACTGGGGTGAAGCAGCAATGACAGCTACTTATCTGCAAAATAGACTTTTTTCAAGAAAACTGAAAAAAACCCCATATGAACTGTGGCATGGTAAGAAACCAAGTGTGAATCATTTAAGAGTTTTTGGTTGCAAAGCTTTTGTTTTTGTTCCAGAAGAGAAACGCTCCAAACTTCAAAACAGAGCCATAGAAGGAATATTTGTTGGATATAGTGACAACTGCAAAGGATACAGAATCCTAGATCCTAAAAAAGACAGAGTTACGGTGAGTAACAGTGTAACATTCATTGAAGATCTAAATGATAACATTATGACATCACTGGAAATGAGAAATGAGAGAGACAACAGTGATATAAGTGCAGGAACATCTGATGAAAAAGAAGTTGAAATTGATAAAGTTCAAAATACTGAAAGTGAAGAGATAGAACTACAGACAGACACAGAACCAAGACGTTCAATGAGAGAAAACAAAGGAAAACCACCTGTACGTCTTTCATACAAGGCAAGTACAAATAAAGTATATGAACCTACATCTTGGGAGGATATATCTCAACTTTCAGAAGAAGAGGCCAATAAGTGGATAAAGGCAACAGAAATGAAATCCATGCATGATTCAAAGACATGGACACTGACAGAATTACCAAAAGGGAGAAAAGCTATAGGATGGAAATGGGTTTTTAAAGTTAAATACCAAACAGATGGCACCGCTGAACAATACCGAGCAAGACTCGTAGCTAAAGGTTATTCTCAAAAATACGGAGAAGACTATGATGAAACATTTGCTCCGGTTGTCAAGCATACTACAATCAGAACTTTGCTTGCGGTTGCAGCTACTAAAGGAATGGAATTGAAACATCTGGATGTAAAGACAGCATTTCTGAATGGAGATTTAACAGAAGAAATTTACATGGAACAACCTCCAGGATTCAAAGATAAAGAGAAACCAAACATGGTTTGTAAGCTACAGAAAAGTATATACGGTTTAAAACAAGCCGCTAAAGCGTGGAATGATAAAATCACTGAAGTGCTCATAAATGAACATTTTCTAAGAAGCAAAGCGGATCCCTGTCTATACACAAAGAAACTAGATGACAGATGGATCTATGTACTGATATATGTTGATGATATTTTAGTTTGTTTTGAAAGAGAAAGGGATGAAGCTGAAATACGGAAAATTTTGGATCAACACTTTGAGATCAAAGATCTGGGAAATGTGAAGTTTCATTTCTTACGGGATCATCAGGAACAAGGAATTCTGAATTTAGAATACTGCCCAACTGAAGATATGACAGCAGATATTTTCACAAAGGCGTTGAGTGCTGAAAGACACCAGAGACTGATGAAGAGACTATATTTAACTGAATAAGTTCTTACTGTTGAGAAAGGGTGTTGGTATATACTATATACATATATATATGCAACAGATAGACTTATTTGTGGGCAGAAGTTTACATCTATCTGACAGTACATGGCAATGTTATTAGTGTTATATGCTGAATAGAGTGTAATGGTATGCTATGTGAGACTTGCTGTACCTTGCTTTTTATCTCTCTATTGTAAAAGGTCTTTTTACTTTCAAGTTTTGCTGTGTTAACGTTTTGATGCTGTTTACCTCATGTTCTAAGAAGTAAATGCTGATTATCCCATATAATCTACTCTCAAGCTTCTTCTGTGACACAACTATGCAACAGTGTGCAGGGGCCACTATGGGGCCTAATAGTGTATGCTGGGGCCACTATGGGGCATAATAGTGTGTGCAGGAATGCTTTTTGTGCGGGGGGGTTGGTTGCCGGGGGGGGGGGGGTCCCATGTCAAATGTTCGCCACTGAGTCCAGTATAGGTACAGTCTATTTATGGCTGTGTTGTTATGGAAACCTGGTAAATTAAATGTGAACTTATATTGGCTGATACACGTGATATGACTGAATATTTAAGGGCCTTTTGAACTGCTATTGACTAATACAGGTCATACATAGCTTGGTTGCTATGGAAACCTGTGTGCCTGAGGAGAGTAAGCACTTGCGAGCTCTTATTGGCTGATAAGGGACATGTGACTGTGTGTATGGCAGTTGGAATATGAGTGAAAGACTTGCAGGCTTGTATAGACTAATGCTGGTCATTTTTTGGGAATACTGTATCTCAGGAACAGTACATCCAAGAGAGCTGAGACTCAGTCTATAATATTCCCGGACACCTGATGTACATGTATGCCAAATTTGGTCAGGATCGGTCCAGTCATTTGGTCGCGCATAAAGAACAGACAGACAGATAGACAGACAGACAGAAACCCATTTTTATATATATAAGAGAAAGAGACTAGAGGAAGGACCCGGCTTCGTACGGGTATATTTCATTTTTTGTTTGTGTAGTGACCCCATAAGAATTGGCCAGTTTTGTACTTGACATCCAGTATGGCAGTCCAGTATAGGTATAGTCTATTTATGGCTGTGTTGCTATGGAAACCTGGTAAATGAAATGTGAACTTATATTGGCTGATGCACGTCATATGACTGAATATTTAAGGACCTGCGAACTGCTATTGACTCATGCAGGACATAAATAGCTTGGTTGCTATGGAAACCTGGTGTAAAGCTGTGTGTATGTCAAGACTGAACCTGCGATTTTCCATTGGTCCATAAGTGTCATGTGATCATGTGCATCTCAGTTTGGATATCAGTGAAAAACCTGCCATCGATTGTTATGGAAAACCTGGAGTAAAGCTGTGTGTATGTGACCTTGTGTAACAGTGTCATCCACAGCGCCCTGCCCCTTTAAAGCTGACCTACAGCAATGAAGAAAAATGGCTGGGTTGTTATTGAAACCTGGAGTGCAGCTGTGTGCATGTGGCTGACAATGCTTTGTCAGATTGGAGATGGGCTTGGGTCTGCTGGGGAGTTTCAGCAGCTCGCTGTTGTCTGTAACATACCTTATCAGATTGGAGACAGGCTTGGGTCTGCTGAGAGTTTTCATTAGCTCGAGCAGCAGCCATGCATTTTGCTGCAGGGGACATGAGTAGTTTAAAAAACATTTCAATTTATAAGAATGCTGAAAGCCAGTATGGCAGTCCAGTCAGTGGCGTAAATACCGGTTTAGCAGTGGTAGCGGCTGCCACAGGGCCCGGGACATTAGGGGACCCGGTGGGCCTCTGATGTTTTTTTTTTTTTTAACACCAGCAGGTAACGGGCCCTATTTACTTACCGATCCCCACTCCTGTTCACGGCTGCCTGCACTTCACCTTCTGCAGAGGCGGCTGTGAGCAGGAGCGGGGATTGGTAAGTAAGGCCTGTGGGCCGTGAACCCCACAAACACTGCTATCATTATACTCTGGGGTCTTTTCAGCAGGCTTCGGGCCTCCTTGGTGGTGTCCCAGATGTCGGTGGGCCAGTCCGACGTCATTATGCGTTGCGATACATGCCTGGCTCACGTGACATCTGGTCCAACATTGAAGAAGTAGCGGGAAGTGCGCATAATACTATATGAAGGAGCCACTATGATACTGTGTGCAGGGACCACTATGGGGCAGAATACTGTGTGCAAGGGCCACTATGAGGCCTAATAGTGTATGCAGGGGCCACTATGGGGCATAATAGTGTGTGCAGGAATGCAGTTTGTGTGTGGGGGGGGTCCCATGTCAAATGTTCGCCTTGGGGCCCTGCCATTGCTAGTTGAGTCCAGTATAGGTACAGTCTATTTATGGCTGTGTTGTTATGGAAACCTGGTAAATTAAATGTGAACTTATATTGGCTGATACACGTGATATGACTGAATATTTAAGGTCCTGTGAACTGCTATTGACTAATACAGGTCATACATAGCTTGGTTGCTATGGAAACCTGTGTGCCTGAGGAGAGTAAGCGCCTGCAAGCTCTTATTGGCTGATAAGGGACATGTGACCGTGTGTATGGCAGTTGGAATATGAGTGAAAGACTTGCAGGCTTGTATAGACTAATGCTGGTCATTTTTTGGGAATACTGTATCTCAGGAACGGTACGTCCAAGAGAGCTGAGACCCAGTCTATAATATTCCCGGACATCTGATGTACATGTGTGCCAAATTTGGTGAGGATCGGTCCAGTCGTTTGGTCGTGCATAAAGAACAGACAGACAGACAGACAGGAACTCATTTTTATATATACAGTCATATGAAAAAGTTTGGGCACCCCTATTAATCTTAATCATTTTTAGTTCTAAATATTTGGGTGTTTGCAACAGCCATTTCAATTTGATATATCTAATAACTGATGGACACAGTAATATTTCAGGATTGAAATGAGGTTTATTGTACTAACAGAAAATGTGCAATATGCATTAAACCAAAATTTGACCAGTGCAAAAGTATGGGCACCTCAACAGAAAAGTGACATTAATATTTAGTAGATCCTCCTTTTGCAAAAATAACAGCCTCTAGTCGCTTCCTGTAGCTTTTAATCAGTTCCTGGATCCTGGATGAAGGTATTTTTGACCATTTCTCTTTACAAAACAATTCCAGTTCAGTTAAGTTTGATGGTCGCCGAGCATGGACAGCCCGCTTCAAATTATCCCACAGATGTTCAATGATATTCAGGTCTGGGGACTGGGATGGCCATTCCAGAACATTGTAATTGTTCCTCTGCATGAATGCCTGAGTAGATTTGGAGCTGTGTTTTGGATCATTGTCTTGCTGAAATATCCATCCCCGGCGTAACTTCAAATTCGTCACTGATTCTTGTACATTATTCTCAAGAATCTGCTGATACTGAGTTGAATCCATGCGACCCTCAACTTTAACAAGATTCCTGGTGCCGGCATTGGCCACACAGCCCCAAAGCATGATGGAACCTCCACCAAATTTTACAGTGGGTAGCAAGTGTTTTTCTTGGAATGCTGTGTTTTTTTGACGCCATGCATAACGCCTTTTTGTATGACCAAACAACTCAATCTTTGTTTCATCAGTCCACAGGACCTTCTTCCAAAATGAAGCTGGCTTGTCCAAATGTGCTTTTGCATACCTCAGGCGACTCTGTTTGTGGCGTGCTTTCAGAAACGGCTTCTTTCGCATCACTCTCCCATACAGCTTCTCCTTGTGCAAAGTGTGCTGTATTGTTGACCGATGCACAGTGACACCATCTGCAGCAAGATGATGATGCAGCTCTTTGGAGGTGGTCTGTGGATTGTCCTTGACTGTTCTCACCATTCTTCTTCTCTGCCTTTCTGATATTTTTCTTGGCCTGCCACTTCTGGGCTTAACAAGAACTGTCCCTGTGGTCTTCCATTTCCTTACTATGTTCCTCACAGTGGAAACTGACAGGTTAAATCTCTGAGACAACTTTTTGTATCCTTCCCCTGAACAACTATGTTGAACAATCTTTGTTTTCAGATCATTTGAGAGTTGTTTTGAGGAGCCCACGATGCCACTCTTCAGAGGAGATTCAAATAGGAGAACAACTTGCAATTGGCCACCTTAAATACCTTTTCTCATGATTGGATACACCTGGCTATGAAGTTCAAAGCTCAGTGAGGTTACAAAACCAATTTTGTGCTTCAGTAAGTCAGTAAAAAGTAGTTAGGAGTATTCAAATCAATAAAATGATAAGGGTACCCAAATTTTTGCACCGGTCAAATTTTGGTTTAATGCATATTGCACATTTTCTGTTAGTACAATAAACCTCATTTCAATCCTGAAATATTACTATGTCCATCAGTTATTAGCTATATCAAATTGAAATGGCTGTTGCAAACACCCAAATATTTAGAACTAAAAATGATTAAGATTAATAGGGGTGCCCAAACTTTTTCATATGACTGTATAAGAGATAAATACCTGATACAATCCAGAAGCATGTGTAACATAGTCCCCATGCCCTGTCAGCGTGTAGTAACGTTTACTGTGCATATGTGGAAGTATAATAAAGTTGTATATGTATTGAATAGTGCTTAATGTCTCATGCATGCACAATAGCCGCTAAAATACCTCAAACCAGCGCTACATACTATAAAGAATTGTTAAACACATGAATAGACTCATAGTGCTCTAAATTAGATGGATTACCCCAAATTATAAGAATATACGTATAAAGAATGTACTGAAGCAAGAAAATATATCCATAATATATTTAAAGATATGTGAGACCACATTAAAACTGCAAGATGGCCACCTATCAGTGTGAACACGTGCCTACATGTCACACCCTAAAGTTAGAAAATGGCCATATTACTATTCATTGTTCATAGAATATAATTTCATATTTATAGACCCTAAGGTTCAATAGAGGGTGAAAAGGCAGTCTAGAGTAACTAGTGTTGGAACAACAACCCTGATCATGGGCTAGTCTCCATACTATAGAGGGGACATTAGCACTCCAAATCCACGTTGTAGACTTGGGTGCTCTATATATGTTAACCCCACTTTTTAAAGTGATAATCACCCCAGAGAAACCTCTAATGGGTCAAGATAAAACAAAAGCAGTATGTGGAAATCACAAAAAAAAAAACACAACTTTAATGGGGCCTTCATCTATTAAAATAAGAGAAAAGCATGCAAAAGAGACATAGCAAAATACGTGATAAAAAGAATTTACATATACGCTGAGGGCATTAATAAAGGAATATACAGAATCACAAAAGTATGTAAAATGACATAAATCTGGATGTATTCAAGTAACAAGTATTCTTCCTTAGAGGTTGTTCAATCCTACATATAGTGCGAGTAGTGAAGTTGTGATCAGTGAATAAGACGTCTCTAAAAAAAAAAAAATATAGTTGAAGAGACAATAATATACAGTAAAACCATCAATTCTATTAATAGTATACGGAGTAGGATACAAAGAGAAGACCAAGGTAATTTATATGGGCAAGCCAACTAATCCAAAATCATCTAAATCAGACCTGAAGTGGAAAAATCCACATTGAGGCCTTTAGGTTGCAGCGTGTCTAATCTATAAATCCATTCAAGTTCCCTCAATTTAAGTTTTTTTGAGTGATCAACTCCCAGTCACCAACTCCATTGGTGCCACATGATCAATAATAGCAAATTTGAGTTGTTTCTCTTAATGGTGTGCATCTGTAAAATGCTTAGATACTGGTAAATCTAATTTCTTTTTTATAATAGTATATCGGTGCTGATTAATTCTTGTTTTGAAATTGAATGTGGTTTCACCGACATAGAGTAATTTACATGGGTATTGTAATACGTAGATGACATGATCGGAATTACAGGTCAAATGGTGACGGATTTGATAGACTCTATTTGTAATCGGGTGTGTGAAGTTTCAACATTAGGCCACAGTTCACACAACCAAGGCATGGGTAACAACCCAGTCTCTGTTTAGTAATATAAGTCTGTGTACTCTTTTTAAAAGAACCAATATCAGAGTGCACCAGTTTATCACGTAGGCTCTGAGCCCTACGATACGAAAACAATGGAGGAGCGCCAAATTCAGGGACATCCGAGATACAACGGCCTAACATAGACCAGTGTTTACGTATAACAGCATTCACTTTTTTACTCTCCTCATTATATGTAGTTACAAATGGGCTACGTGAAACTTTCCTATCCCTTTGTGTCAAATGCAATAACTCTAATCTAGAGATTTTATCTATCTTATGTCTATGTTTCTGAATTATCTGATGTGGATATCCTCTCTCAACAAATTTCCTCTCCATCATATCCAATGATTTATTGAGAGTATCAGGGTTACTCACAATCCCTCCTTAATTGTCCAGATGGTAAATTATGTATTATGCCACGTGGATGTCCACTCCTAAAGTGTAACATGCTATTGACATCCATTGGTTTAGTATATAGGTTGGTGACAAAGGAATTCTCTGTGTATTGAACTAGAACATCTAAGAATTGTACACATTCAGTAAAATGCACCTGTGTAAACTTAACAGTAAGATCAATAGTATTAAGATAAGAAAAAAAATTCCATAAATAAATCCTCACCTCCAGTCCAGATTAGAAAAATATAATCTATGTATCGCCACCAACCAAGATCATGTTCATGGTGGTGGGACACATAGATGAACCTTTTCTTCCAGCCCACACATATATACAGTATTTGCGTAGACCGGTGCGACATTAGACCCCATAGCGGTCCCTTGTATCTGACCAAAATACTGGTCACTGAATAAAAAATAGTTCTTAGTACGATATCCAATAAATTCAAAATAAAAGTCTGACAATCAGGTGTATATGTAAAATCCCTCAAAAAGGATTCAACCATCTGGATCCCCCTAGTATGATCAATAGATGTATACAAACTTACAACGTCAAAAGACACTAAGATAATGGAATCACATACAGGAATTACAACATTGGATAATTTTTGGAGAAAATCATTAGTATCACAGACATAAGAAGAAGTCATAACGGAAAATGGTCTCAAGATCTTATCTAAAAAAATGACTATATTACTAAAAACTGATTCTGTACCAGAGACGATAGGTCGTCCTGGTGCATTCACTAATGTCTTATGGATCTTTGGTAGTATGTATATGACTGGTGTTCTAGGTTTTTTAATTAACAAAAATTCATATAAGTCATCATCAATTATACCCGCTATTTTAGCAGTATCTAATACAATAGTAATATGTCTAATGATAGAGAATTTTGGATCCCCAGATAATCTCCTATATATCCTGGTGTCATCTAATTGTCGGTGAATTTCTTTTACATATGAACTGGTGTCCATGATGATCACGGCTCCGCCCTTGTCAGCTGGCTTAATGGTTACCATATAATGATGGACAAGTTCCATGAGGGCCTGATTTTCATCCTTTGTCAGATTAGGACGTATAAAACTTTCACAATGTAAATTAGATTTAAGAATATCAATGTCATTCTTTACTGCCTTAATAAAGGCCTCTATAACTGGTGGAACATTGGGAGGGACAAAATCACTTTTGTTATACAAATCAAATTGTCTCAGACACAATTCTGTATTTTTAACTCTAGTCTCAAAACTACGTCCATGAAACCAACATTTAAGTTTAATATTCCTAAAGAATTGTAACAAATCAAATTCAAGTTTGAACCAGTCCACATGTGCAGTAGGGCAATAGGATAAACCTTTCTTAAGTAAACTTAATTGTGAATCTGTTAAAGTCTTAGAAGATATATTTACCACGGTTGTCTCTTTCTGTACTTCGTGCCCCGAGTGGCAATCCTCTGAGGCCTTACGTTGTCGGCGTCTCCGTCTACCCCATCTCCTGGTACGTTTCCTGTTGGAGTTGAAGTACCCGGGGTGAACCCCAAAAAAGAGTCCTGTCTCCATTCTTTGTTGATTAAACGGTCTCTTTCTGTTGGACCTCTGGCGTGTACCTTCCAGGTGTAATTCATAATGTGTCCAATTGTAAATCCGTCCTTTAACCCCTTAACGACATTGGACATACTATTACGTCCTGTGCGCTTGGTACTTCGCACAACAGGTAATACTACGCCCTGGGGCGTCCGCCCGCTCACTATATGAGCGGGCGGCATCGGAACCGGGTGTTAGCTGTAACTGACAGCTAACACCTTGCTCCATATCCCCCGGTCGGAACTGAGTTCCGATCCGAGGTTTTAACCACTCGGATGCCGCGGTCAAACATGACCGCAGCATCCAAGGGGTTCCGCCATGTTGCCGTTCCCCTCGGCACCCCCCGTGGCGAGATCGGGGGTGCCGATATCTATAATCTGCAGCCCGGGGTCTGGCCAGTGACTCCAGGCTGCCTGGAGACCCCACTACCTGGTTGATCCTGCCGTGACCTGCGGAAGTGAGCGCTATTCGTCTGCATAGCCTCACTTCCTGTATAGACTGCAAGACACTTGTATGCTCGTGTCTTGCAGTCTACAGTGCTGAGCCAGCAATCAAAGCATTGCTGGCTCAGGTGTCCTAATGGGACACATGAAAAAATTAAAAAAAGTGAAAAAAAATAAAATAAAGTGTTTGAAAAAAAATTAATAAAAGAATAAAGCCCCAAAAATTCCCTTTTCCTATATAAAATGAATTATATAAAAAAAAAAAACTAAAAATTAATAAAAACAATGCATATTTGGTATCGCCTGTACAATAAAACTGAAACAATATTTAACGTAGACAGTGAACGTCGGGAAAAAAAATGGAAAAAACTCGCCAAAAGTAATGATTTTTTTTTGCCATCTCACCTTACAAAATATACCATAAAAAGTGATCAAAAAGTCATATGTACCCCAAAACAGTACCAATAAAAAGCACAGGATGTCCCGCAAAAAATAAGCCCTCGACCAACTCTGTAAACCGCAAAATAAAAATGTTACGCATCTCAGAAGATGGCGATGCAAAAACAATTAATTTATGTCCCCAAATGGGTTTTTGTTCTGTAAAATTAGTATTGCATAAAAAAACAGTATAAGTGAGGTATCTCCGTAATCGTACCGACCCATAGAATAAAGGTAACATGTTACTTATGCTCTATGCTGCATGGTGAAAAATTTAAAAGGTAAAACGCAGTGCCAGAATTGATGTTTTTTTTTAAATCCAACAAGAGTTAATAAAATTTATTCAATAAGTTATAGGCGCCCAAAGATGATGTCATTACAAAATACATCTCATCCCGCAAACAACAAGCCCTCATATGGCTACATCACCAGAAAAATAAAGAAAATATAGCTCGTACAATGTGAAGACAAAAACACCAAAAATCGCCAAATCATTAGAACATAACTGGCTGCGTCAGGAAGGGAATGTATAAGCTGTGCGAGCCTATATCAGGGGACAAACCAGATTTAGAGCTTATGAGGGAAAATAAACCAGAAGTGACCCCCAGAGTGACCTCCCCAATAATAGGAACTACTGGGGAAATAGTAGGGAATTTGGTGTTCCCAATGTACTCCGCACAGCTTACCTATTCACTTTTCCCCATCCGCTGTGTATTCACGTCTGGGATACTAATGCTTACTACACCCCTTGATAAATTCTTTGAGGGGTGCAGTTTTCAAAATGGGGTCCTTTGGGGAATCCACTGTTATGGTACCTTACAGGCTCTGCAAACATGACATGGTGTCCAGATACCAAACATCTGAATCTGCACTCCAAAAGCCACATAGCGCTGCTTCTCTTCTGCGCCCTGCTGTGCGCCCAAACTGCAGTTTATGCCCACATGTATGTCACTGGTGTACCCAGGGTAACATACGTAATGTCATATGTGGGTATAAACTGCTGTATGGACACAGCTGGGCACAGAATGGAAGGAGCGCTATTTGGTTTTTGGAGCACAGGCTTGGACGGTTTGGTTTTTGGACTCCATTGCACTTTTGCAGAGCTGAAACGCCAGTAAAGTGGAATCTCCTGACATGTGACCCCATTTTGGAAACTACACCCCTGAAGGAATTTATCCTGGGGTACAGTGAGCATTTTTAACCCCCCAAGTGTTGCTATAATTTATTATCCATAAATGAATACGCAGCTGATGGTGAAAGGTGAAAATGACAATTTTTCCAGGAATACGTCATTTTAGTGCGTAATATATTGTGTCCGGCTTGTATCAGAGATGAACGCTCCAAAAGCTGTGGTGCCTGGGATCCCCGCTTAACAGTTTTTTGATTGTGTGTCTCTACAGACATAAGCTGGGCACAACATATCGGGCACTGAAATGGCGTATCTCTGGATAAATGTTATTTTTAACTTTTCATTATCGTCTGCGCATTCATTTCTGGAAATTAAAAGAATGCAACACTTAAGGGTTAATAATGCTCGCTACACCACTTGATAAATCCCTTGAAGGGTGTAGTTTCCAAAATGGGGTAACAAGTCTGTGGATTCCACTTTACTGGCAATTCTTGGGCTCTGCAAAAGTGACATGGTGTCCAAAAACCAAACTGTGCTCTAAAAACCAAAATAGCGCTCCTTCCCTTCTTTGCCCGGCTGTTCCCAAACAGCAGTTTATACCCACATATGGCATTAAGTACGTTATCCTGGGTACACCAGTGTCATACATGTGGGCATAAACTGCCATTTGGGCACACAGCAGGGTGCAGATGTAAAGGAGCACTATGTACTTTTGGAGCTCAGATTTAAATTGTTGGTTTTGTGACGTCGTCACATTTGCAGAGACCCTAAAATTGCCCCTACAAAATGGAGGTCACTTCTTGGGGAATTCCAGTTTACTGGCACCTCTAGGGCTCTTCAAAAATAACATGGCGACCAGAAAGTACTCCAAAAGCTAAAAAAAAAACACAGTGCTCCTTCCATTCTGAGCCCTGCTGTGTGCCCAAGAAGCAATTTATACCCACATATATAATTTTTTTTCCCCGGGATAGCCCGCTTAATAGTTTTAGAAGTGCATGTCTCTGATGCCACAAAGTGGCCACAGCATATTCTGAAATTGGATATTTCTTCAAAAACTTCAATTTTCACTTTGTACATTAATTTTTGGGAAGCATTTTTAGGCTCAAAATGATAATACCCCTTGATACATTCCTTGAGGGGTATAGTTTCTAAAATGGGGTCCCTTTTGAGGGGTTTCCATTGTATTGGTACTTACTTTAGGGGCTCTGCAAATGCGATATGACACCTGAAAACTATTCCAGCATAATCTGCCCTCCTAAAGCCAAATAGCGCTCTTTCCTTTCTGAGCTCCACCATGTACCCATACAGCAGATTACAACCACATATGGGGCATTTCTGTGTTCAGAAGAAATTGTGTAACAAACTGTGGGGATCTTTTTATTCTTTAACCACTTGCAAAAATTAAAAATATGTCGCTAAATGGATGGTTTATTGGAAAAAAAGTAATTTTTCATTTTTACGTCCCAATGATAATAAAATCTGTGAAACAGCTGTGAGGTCAAAATGCTCACTATACCCCTAGATAAATTCTATGAGGGGTGTAATTTCCAAAATGGGATAACTTTTGGGAGTTTCCATTGTATTGGTACTTTAGGGGCTCTGCAAATGCGACATGGCACCCGAAAACTATTCCAGCAAAATCTGCCCTCCAAAAGCTAAATAGCGTTCTTTCCATTCTGAGCTTCACCATGTACCCAAACAGCAGATTACAACCACATATGAGGCATTTCTGTGTTCAGGAGAAATTGTGTAACGAAATTTGGGGAGCTTTTTCTCCTTTGTCCTCTTGTGAAAATGAAAAATTTGGGGCTAAATTGACAGTTTATTGGAAAAAAAAGTAATTTTTCATTTTCATGTCCCAATGGTAATAAAATCTGTGAAACAGCTGTGGGGTCAAAATGCTCACTATACCCCTTGACATTTTCTGTGAGGGGTGTGGTTTCCAAAATGGGGTCACTTTTAGGGGGTTTCCACTGTTTTGGTACTTTGGGGGCTCTGCAAATGCAACATGGCACCTGAAAACTATTCCAGCAAAATCTGCCCTACAAAAGCAAAATAGCGCTCTTTCCATTTCGAGCCCCACCATGTACCCATTCAGCAGTTTACGACCATATATGGGGTATTGCTGTGTTCAGGAGAAATTGTTTAACAAACTATGGGGTCCTTTTTCTCCTTTAACCCCTTGTGAAAATGAAAACTTTGGGGATAAAGTGACGTTTTAGTAATTTTTCATTTATACATCCCAATGTTAGTAAAATCTGTGAAACAGCTGTGGGGTCAAAATGCTCACTATACCCCTTGATGAATTCTGTGAGGGGTTTAGTTTCCAAAATGGGGTCACTTTTTGGGGTTTTCCTTTGTATTGGTACTCTAGTGGCTTTGCAAATGAGACATGGCACCTGAAATCTATTCCAGCAAAATCTGCTTTTCAAACGTCCAGTGTCGCTCCTTCCCTTCTGTGCACTGCCGAATGCCCAAACATCAGTTTACACCCACATGTGGGGTATTTCTGTGCTCTGGAGAAATTGTATAATAAACTAGGAGATGCATTTCCTCCTTTAACCCTTTGTGAATGTGTTAAATTTAGGGCTAAATGAAGGGATTAGTGGAAAAAAATGAAATGTCTAAATTTCACCTCGATATCGTTTTAATTCTTGTGAAATGCTTAAAGGGTTAACAAACTTCCCAAATGCTGCTTTGAATTATTTCAGGGGTGCAGTTTTGAAAATGGGGTGATTTATGGGGGGTTTCTAATATATAGGCCTTTATAATCCCCTTCAGAACTGAAGTGGTCCCTAAAAAATTAGTTTGGGAAATTTTCTTGTAAATCTGGAAAATCGCTGTTACACTTGTAAGCCTTCAAACATCCTAAATAAATTAAAGGACGATTAAAAGATGATGTCAATATAAAGCAGAGATATGGTAGATAATATTTATTAATGTATTTGGGTGGTATGACTGTCTGAAAAGCAGAGAATTTCACATTTTGAAAATTGCGATTTGTTTTCCAAATTTCCATCAAATATCCTATTTTTTTATAAATAAATACAAAAATATTGATTAGTGTTTACACTAACATGAAGTACAATGTGTCACGAGCAAACAATCTCAAAATCACTTGTGTAAGTTGAAGTGTCTCAAAGTTCTTTCCACATAAAGTGACACATGTCAGTTTTGAAAAACAAGGCCTGGTCCTTAACGCACTTTTGGGCTGTGTCCTTAAGGGGTTAATGTAATCCTCAGCGTCTCTGTGCCATTTTCTATGTTTTACATCTTCCTGTTCAGTTTTGACCCGCTGGGTTAATTCTAATACATGGTTTTTAAATTTATCAAGGCCCCGAGTATTAAGTAGTTCCTTCAGTTTAACATCAGTATCTTCAATGTCCTTATTCAACAATAGAATCTCTTGTTGTAAATATTCTATACTAAGCAAAATCACATCCAAAGCGTATTTGTTAGATAATTGCTGAAAGCGTGTGCAAAAAAAGCTGTTCTGTGCAAACAAATTGGGTCTAAGCTGTGACCGCATACCTCTGGGAATACGTTTCACTCTGTAGTATTCTCCCAAAGTAGACAAATGTAGTTGAAGTGTAGTCAGACATCTGGACTCTCTCTCCATTTTCCTCTTAAGGTCTGTCACTGATGGAATACTGAGGAAAGCAGCCTCTCCCTCCAAGCCACCAAGGATCCTCCTGGCATCCTCATCCGTATAGCTAAAGATATTGGGCAAATGGACCCCACCTGTATCCACTGGTATAGACATAGTATCAAAAGAAAAAAAGAAAAAGAAAGCAAGAAAAAACTGTGCTGGTCAAAAATACCAAAAATAGCAATACAATGAATAACCACACCAGTAAAATATGCACATAAATGTGGTTGCTCACCACTGGGAAAAGGTAGTATCCCATTCAAAGCAAATTGTAAAAAACAGGCAGCACTCGGTAGTAAAGTGAAGTAAAAAGTGGGCAATAAACCCACTTTTTACTTCACTTTACTACGGAGTGCTGCCTGTGTTTATATATATATATATATATATATATATATATATATATATATATATATATATATATATATATATATATATATATATATATATATATATATATATATATATATTGTCTCTATCTATAGCTACAGAAAAGTTTTAGGTAGTTTTTAGTACAAGTACAACTACCTCCACATATCCTAAAATGAACTGCACATAAAGCTCATTGGAAGTGCAATCAGACAAAAAAGACCAAAAACCAAGAGCAAAAGAAATTTTTAGTACAAGGTCATATATAAAAGTAAATTTAATGTAATTCATTTCTATCTCTTTTCTTTTTCCGTCAAATAAATTTTTACCTACAGTGGCTTGAAAAAGTATTCATAGCCCTTGAACTTTTTCCCATTTTGTCACCTTAAAATCACAAACTTAAATGTATTTTAGTGAGATTTTAAGTGATAGACCAAAACAAAGTAGCAGATAATTGTGAAGTGGAACGAAAATGATACATGGTTTTCAAAATTTTGCACGTAACACTTTTCAGATTTTTATTTGATTAAATTATTGAAAACCAAGTACTATAGACATTTTATACAACACTCCTATCTATCAAATCGCCATGGCCAGGACACGTTTTGAAATTATCCTGAAGTTTCTGCATTATAACGATAATGCACAGTGCCCGTCCTGAGATGCCCCTATTCAAAATCAGGCCACTCACTGAACACTTCAGTGTCAAATTTGCTGAGGCATACATCTCAGACCAGAAGATTTCTATGGATGAGGCACTGATCAGTTTCAAAAGGAGGCTTAAAATTCCGCCAATACCTGCCCAGTAACAGGGCATGGTATTGCATTGAAATGTACAAATTGTGCAAGAGTAGCTCATGCTACACCCACCAGTTTAGGGTTTATGAGGAAAGGGACAACAGAAATGAGCCCACCCGCTGCTGGACCAGGGTCATCACCTCTATGTGAATAACTTCTACACCAGCATCTCACTCTTTTCTCTTTTAACACCTTGTGAAGATGAAAAATTTGGTGATAAAGTGACATTTTATTATAAAAAAAAAAAGTAATTTTTCATTTTTATGTCCCAGTAGTATAAAATTCTGTGAAACAGCTTTGGAGTCAAAATGCTCACTATACCCCTTAATAAATTCCTTGAGGGACCTAGTTTCCAAAATGGGGTCACTTCTTGGGGGTTTGTACTGTTCTGGTACTTCAGGGGCTCTGCAAATGCAATATGGCACCTGAAAATGATTCCAGTAAAATCTACCCTCAAAAATCCCAATAGCACGCCTTCCCTTCTGCATACTGCTGTGTGCCCATACATCAGTTTACATCCACATGTGGGATAATTTCATGCTTGGGAGAAATATTATAACAGATTGTGGAATGCATTTTCTCCTTTAACCCTTTCATGCCTCTTCCAATTTTTGTTTTTGCATTTCTGTTTTTCCCTCTCCCCATTCCAAGAGCCATAATCTTTTCATTTTTTTCTTCACAGAGTTACATGACAGCTTATTGTATGTGGGACAAATTGTACTTTGTAATGGCACCATTCAATATCCTGTACAATGTACTGGGAAGCTGGAAAAAAAATTGTGAATGAGGTGGAAGTGGAAAAAAAAATGCATTTGCGCCAATTTCTTATGAGTTTGATTTTTACGGTATTCACTATGTGGTAAAAATGGCATGTTACCTGTATTCTGCGGGTCAGTGCGATTATGGTAATACCAAATTTATATAGTATTTGTAATGTTTTGATACCTTTTAAAGTCCGTAAAACTTTGCAAAATAGAAAAAAAATTTGTGTCGCCATGTTGTGACACCTGTAACTTTTTTATATTTATGTGTATGGAGATAGCTATGGTGTCTTTTTATGCCGGACAAGATGTTGTTTTTATTGATACCATTTTGGGGAAGTTTTGATGGTTTGATCACTTTTTATAGGAGGCAAAGTGTTGAAAAAAAATCGCCATTTGGCCATTTAGATGTTTTTCCCCGCTACGCTGTTCACCGTATGGGATAAATATTTTTATATTTTAATAGTTCGGACATTTTGGAGCGCCGGGAGACCTAAAGTGTTTATGTTTATTATTGTTTATTTATTTTTATATGTGATCTAGGGAAAGGGGGGTGATTTGAACTTAATTAAATGTTTTTGTGGTTTTTTTTTAATACTTTAAAAAACTTTTTTCTTTTATTTTTTTTTTCAGACCCACTAGGGACTTTGAACCCTAGGGGGACTGATCACTAAAATATTGCAGTGAATAGTAAAATCCATTCACTGCCTACAGTAGCGTGTAATTGAAGTGATATAAGGACAACCATGGGAGCCTTCAATAAGCTCCGGGCTGTCATGGCAACTGATCACCGCCCACCGGTGACAATCCGGGAGGGCGGCAATCGGTCAAAGATGGCGGCGCCCATGGTGGCTGTGCACCTTAGATGCCCCGGTTGCAATTAACCGCAGCATCTAAAGTGTTAACAGCTACGTCAGCAGCTGTTAGCGGTGGGTGCTCGCTGTATTATAGAAGGGATTAATCCTTTCATGTATAATCCCGTTAATTTACGTCAATATGCGGAAAGAGGTGTATGGAGAGAGCTCAGCTCCTGAGCTCTCTACATACACCTCTTTCCGCATATTGACGTAAATTAATGGGTTTATGCATGAAAGGGTTAATCCTTTGTGAATACGTAAATTCTAGGGCTAAATAAATACATTTTGTTTTGATTGTTGTGAAATGTTGAAAAGGTTAAGAAACTTTCTAAATGCGGTTTTGAATTCTTTCAGGGGTACAGTTTTGTAAATGGGGTGATTTATGGCAGTTTATATTAGAGAAGCCTTTCAAGGCCCCTTCAGAACTGAAGAGGTCCCTTGAAAAATGGGGTTTAGAAATGTTCTTGAACATTTAGAATATGGACGTTTCACTTGTAAGCCTTATAATATCTGAAAAAAAATAAAAGGATGATTAAATTTTGATGCCAACATAAAGCAGACATATGGCAAATTATATTTATGAAGTAATTTGGGTAGCATGACTATATGAAAGGCATGTATTTTTTCAAAATTTTCACCAGATTTCGTATTTTTTCATAATTAAGCACAAAACATATCGACCAAAATTTACTACGGGCACGAAGTACAATGTGTCATGAAGAAACAGCCTCACAATCTCTTTGTTAAGTTAAAATGTCTTAAAGTTATTACCACATAAAGTGACGCATGTCAGATTTGAAAAATGAGGCCGTGTCTTTAAGGTAGTTTTAGGCTAAGGAACCACGTAGTGAGCCGCAGCCAAAAAGCACTGCGGAAAAGTTTTTTCCTGTAGTGCTTTTCACAGAAAGACTTTCTGTCCCTATTATACCTATAAAGAAAACTATACTGTTTCCATAGGTATAATTGACATGCTGCGAGTTAGAAAAACACAACAGTTTTTGAAATCACAGCATTTCCGCAGATATATTCTGCAGATATTTTTCTGCGATCAGTGGATGGGATTAGCCAAAATCCCATCCACTTTGCAGGTACTGTGAAACATTTTCACAACTTGGGGCCCCGGCCTTTGGCTGTGTCCTCTCCAATGCACTCACAGACATTTTGCCCAGTTGAGAGTCTTTGAGAGGAGGTGCATCCTTGGACTGAGAGAGGCAGGATGGTTGTTTTAACAAGTTGCTTGCCATCTATGAGGCCTAGCAGTTAGGAAGTGTTGGGAGCAGTAATAACATGAGGAAACACAGACGTGAACAGGATCTAAATGGCCCAGATAGACCACTAGTAGAAAGGATCGTTTGACAAGTAGTTACCACAGTTTCCTTGTCCACCATCCAGACACAGGTGGCACCTTCATTACATACCCCTGTCTCTGCCTATTACTTAGCAGAAGGATTTTTAAAGTTCCTGATTCCTCTGTGGACTGACCAGAGATGAATGCAGGAAGAGAGAAATAGTAGCTACTGCATGATACACAGCCCACTGTATTGTTGGGCAAAGCAATTTTGGAGTGTCCTGCCCAATATCAATGGAGATCGGTTAAGGGATTTATGCGGCAGCAGATTTCTGAGTGCTTTTCACAGTGCAGCATCCCAGAGTGTCACTGATTTTATTGTTTTTATTCTCTGTGCCTCTGGTTCTGTTATGTATGTATTGTGTATATGTTATATGTATTTTATTGTTTTGCAGCTTCCTTTTTGAATATTCACTTTTGGTTTTGTTCACCCCCATACTTGGTACAGCCCTGGCAAATCACAGGCCACAGGGTGGGGTCTGGGAAACAAAAGTCTCTTCAGTACCATTAGGGCTTCAGTTAGTGTGTAGTGGTTGACAATGAGTATTTGCACTGTCACTCTGTGCCCTGCGAATCCTATTCAGCCCCTGAGGGAGAAGATTGTAGCCCAAGGCCTTACTAGAAACAGCCATGAGACAGGAAATATTCCACTGTCTGACTAACATACTTCGTGCCAGGAGGAGAGAAGGAGTCCTGCCTGCCAGGAGTTGTTATCTAGACCCACCTCGTAAGGTAACTGGGCCCAGAAGGGATTTCCTTGTTAACAGCCCCCAGAACCAAACACCTACTGAGTTGTTCCTGCTGTATCATCAGGATTCTTCTGAACACCATCACACCGGCTCAGGATAAGAGAGGACCCCTCTCCAACTGGAAGCACCCCGGGGGAACTATTACTACCACTGCCATCCGGTAGCACGCAGGACTCCCTTGTCGGTGTTCGGTCTAAAAGGTGTGCTGGAGGAGTTTGGTTGAGGGCACTCGGCCTATCCGGTGACACAGTTATCCATACCTCCCAACTTTCAAAGAACAGAAAGAGGGACAAAATGTGTGGCGCGCCATGGCAAATTTAGCTCAACCCACTTCTACATTGACTCCGCCTATTCTCATCCATTTTTCTTTGTGCCCCCACACAGTATAATGCTCCTACAGTCTCCCTAACATTATATGCCCCCACATTATAATGTTCCCTTCTAATTGCCTCACAGTATTAAGTCCCTCTCCTGGTGCCCCAGTTTAAACTGGAGGAAACTAGTGGGGGACATGAAACTGGGGCTGGATGGTGACATTAAACAGTGGGGGTAGTTGGAGGGGGACAATAAATTAATGGCAGTTGGAGGGTGACATTAAACTGGGGACAACTAGAGGCAGACATGTCCCCCTCCATCTACTCCCACAGTTTAATGTCCTTCTCCCGTTGCCACCAGCTTAATGCCTCCATCCTTCATCTGCCACCAGCTTAATGTCCCCCCTTCATCTTCCCCCAGTTTAATGTCTCCCCTTCATCTCCCCCCAGTTTAATGTTCCCCCTTCATCTGCCACCAATTTAATGTCCTCCTCCTCCATCTGCCCCTAGTTTCATGTGCCCACTTCATCTGCCACCAGTTTGCAGACAGCTGCTCTGTCTGCAGTCTCAGTCATGGAGTGTTCTGGCAGCTGCAGGCGCAATGTGCGTGACGCCATCACATCGCGCCTACAGCTCACACGAGCACAGTGGTGAAGCGGGAGCTGTCTGCGGACGGCTTCTGCTTCATTCACCATTGTATTCAACTCATCTGCGGATGAGTTGAAACTGGGACATACCTCCCGCCAACCGGGATGGCGGGACAGGACTCACAATCCGGGATGGTTGGGAGGTATGCAGTTATCGCCACTACTACTCCCATCCTCCGGTTCCCTCCATCTGGGCGGTGGCAACAGCAATTATGTAACTGCAATTGACTGATACAATGATTACTTGAAATAAAGCAGTAAGGAAGGGAAATACCATTTTTCTACAATGGATAGTAGATTTGTGTTTTGATATACAGTTTTAGCATATATCATAATGCATGGACATGAGATTTTTGACCAATAAGGAATCCCATCTACAGAAACCTTTTATGAGATATAGTTTTCCAGTCCGTACATGTACAATTTTGTTTTCTTCAACAATATTCAAATACTGTCCACAACTGAGACATTAAAATTAGTTGCTGTCTGTTTTAGGATAAGGCCCCACGTAGCAAGACGCAGCAAAAAAACTGCTGCGGAAAAAAATGCGGAGGAAAACGCTTTCTGCCCCTATTATACCTATACTGAAAACACTAGCATTTCCTTAGGTATATTTGACATGCTGTGATTTTCAAAAACACAAGCGTTTTTGAAAATGCAGCTTTTCCGCATTTTTTCTGCAAGGTGTTTTTTGGCACACTGTTTCTGCCGCAGCTAGAATGCTGCATTTACGCAATGTGGGGCTCCGGCCTCAGAGTTGTTTGTCTCATGGAGATCTTGAAGTTTAAAACCTTTTGAATAAATAATTTTTATAAGCTCTTAATATACTTGTAACTTTTTTATTATATTTTGTACAGCCTCTTTAATGCTAGAGTTTCTAAGGCTATAAATCATAGGATTAAGCAATGGGGTGACCACAGAATAGAATACAGATATGATTTTATCCAAATAGAATGTGTTTACAGATGATGGTCTCACATACATGAAAATAATGGTAGCATAGAAAATACTAACTACAGTAAAATGAGAGACACAGGTAGAAAAAGCTTTCTGGCGTCCACTAGTAGATGGAATATTTAGAATAGTGGATATAATAAAGGTATAGGATATAATGATCACAAGACAGCAGTTAGGGATTAAAACAAAAGACAGCCCAAAAAAAATCCATACAGCCACAGATGTATCAGAACATGAGAGTTTGACTAGAGGACCAAAATCACAAAAAAAATGGTCAATGCTTCTGTTACTACAAAAATCTAACTTCGAAACCCAGATTGTTGGCATTACAGGAAAGAGGCATCCACTTATCCAAGATGCAAAGGCCAACTGGCAACATAAAGAATCGGTCATTATTGATGAATAATACAAAGGTTTACAGATGGCCAGGTATCGATCATAACCCATTATAACCAACAGCACATTTTCAATAGTACCAGAGAAAAACACAAAGTAAAACTGGGTCAAGCATCCATATCTTGATATAGTTACATTGTCAGCCAAAAGCCCTTCCAGCATTTTGGGAATAATAACAGTGGTGTAACCCATTTCCAAGACTGAGAAATGACTGAGAAAGTAATACATGGGAAATTGGAGTTGAGAATTTTTCTGAACTACAGTGATAATTAATATATTCGCCATCAAAGTTATTAAGTATGATGCCAATATTAAAATGAAGATAAGTCGCTTCAAATCAGAAGACAAATTAAAACCAAGTAAAATAAAATCTGTAATTTCTGTAGAATTTTGCAGTTCCATACTCTCAAGACCTGTTGCAAAGAAAATTTAGCGGTTAGTACTGTGATGGAATATAATATCATTGTTATATCATAGAAAAGTTACTAATGATATGGAGTTAAGATTATACAAGCAATATTAAATAGGTTGCAGAACTTGCAAGACAAATGCTGTTCCTTTGTGACTCTTCCTTAATATAAGGTAATGAATGAAGGTGGATGAAGCTGTCATTTTATTTTATTTTATTTTTATTTTATTTTGGGTGGTAGAGACAGTAGAATTGTTCTGCTGTGAGTTTTGGAGAACATCTTGAGAATCCCTGCACATTTCATGCTTTGCTTAGAAGAGGCATGAGCCCTTAGAAGTGCACAGTTATATACTGTAGTTGATATGGTTGAACAAAGACACAGGTCCATTAATATAGGACCAAGGACCAAATTTACAGGGACTGCGCAGGACCAGTGGTGATCAAGACAATTCTTTTTTGTATATCCCGGAATAAAAGAATTGTCTTGATCACCACTGGTCCTGCGCAGTCCCTGTAAATTTGGTCCTTGGTCCTATACTCTGTTTACACCTTTCATGGTGTCACAGTGTGACAGCTGCGGCCTCCAGTTTTTTCCTGTATGGTTCCCTATGCCTCTAAACTTGTTGTTGTTATACAACCCTTGAAGGTGAGGAGCCATTTTTTACCATTAGACCATTGTGTCTGCAAAACAATACTACACTATATATTGCTCGGTGTCTCTGTCTTTGTTGTTTACAGGTCCATTAATGTCCAGTCTACATTCTGTTTTGATCAGGAGTAAGGCAAAACCCCATATGAGGCAGTTATCAATAGCATACCTCCCAACGTGCCATGGTGAATTGTGCATAATAAGATCCACCCACTTTCACTTTGGATCTGCCCATTCCCATCCATGTCTCTTTGTGCCCCCACACAATATAATGCCCCTATAGTGGCCCGGGCAAAGAATGTCTCTTCATAACAATGTCCTCCTCCAGTTGACCCCACAGTATAATGTCCTCCGCCAACTTTCCCCATAATATAAAGTCCCCCTCCAGTTACCCTCCTCTCACGATATAAAGTCCCTCTCCTGGTGCCCCCAGTTTGATGCCCCCCTCCAGTTTCCTGCACAGTATACAGTCCCACTCCAGTTGCCCCCCACAGTATATAGTATATATTGTCCCTACTTGGATCCCACAGTATAATGGATCAAACAAGCAAACACAAAATAATAATAATAATAATAATAATACTCACTTGCTCTATTCATCTGCTGTTCTCTCCTGATTCTGTCATCTGTCTCTGCACCCATAAGTGACATCACCACAACCCAAGACACCGGTAGCAAAGAAAGGGGCTGACATATCTTACCTTCTGTTGACCTGGACAGCGCCCAGAATCCAGGACGGTTGGTCGGTATGCAATAGTCTTATATTTTGGGAAAAGTTCCTTCTCCAGCTGAAAATATGGAAATCAGAATAGATGGATTGATTCAATCATGACCTAACTTCTGCAAACTAGTATATATACAGTACTGTGCAAAGGAAGCCATGAAAAAAATGCTACAAAGTAGGAGTGCTTCAAAAATAGAAGTGTTAATATGTTGTATTTATTTTCTTTAATTAACGAAATGAAAAGCGAATGGACAAAACAGATATCTAAAGCTAATAAATATTTGGTGTGATCTCCCTTTGCCTTCAATTTAGCATCAGTTCTTTTAGGTACACTTGCTCACAGTCTTTGAAGGAATTCGTCAGGGAGGTTGTTCCAAACATCTTGGAGAACTAACCACATACCTTCTGTGGATGTGGGCTTGATCAAATCCTTCTGTTTCAGACAGACTCGATAATGTTGGGATCAGAGCTTTGTAGGAGCCATATGATCACTTCCAGGGCTCCTCCTCCTAATGATGGTCATGCCAAATATTGATTTGACTTTGATATCTATTTTTTTCATTTCACTTAATTTTGTTAATTGACAAAAATAAACTATTGAATTCATGCTTTGCAGCATTTTTACCACGCCTGTTAAAACATTTGCACAATACTGTAACTTGGGCCCTTCTGGAACTTGTCAAATGAATAAACCAACACAACATCCTGTGGCAGAGATTTCCATAGTCTCATTGCTCACATAATAAAGAAGTCTCAGCTATGATGATGCCCCTTGTTATGGTTACAGATCATACAATTATATATTTGTAGCCATCTTTTGTTGAAAGTAAATATCCTGAGTTTGGTTATCCATCTTGATACTCCATTCCCCTCCCCTCAATTGCCTTAGCTGCTCTCCTCTGCACCTTCTTTAGTGTAGCTATGTCCTTCTTATACATAGATACCCATAATTTGCACACAATGGGGCATATTTATCAATTCTGTCTATCTTTGTCTAAAACTACAAATCTGACTTTCTGAAATAACAGGTCTAAAAGAGAATACTTCAAAAATGGAGGATCGCAGTAGGGGAATAACATTTTACTGTGTGCAGGCTATCTGGGGCAGATAGTGTACTATGTAGGGGCCTTAAAGGTACATTTTAATGTTTTGAGGCAACAAGCAGACATTATACTGTGTTTGAGGCCAGTATTGGGGGTCATTCCTAGCATATTTTCTATTTTAAGTGAATCTTCCTCAAGTTTACACCATTTTATACTTGGTCTTGTTTGCACCAGAAAATTTGCGCCATTATCTGGCTTTTCAAGTTCATAAATATGTTGATTAATTAGACAAAATTTAGCCACTCCCATTTTGGTGCACAATTATGAAATGTGTGTAGCAGTCTTACATTTCTGTTCTTTCTGGTGAACTTTATTCATACGTGTGTCATATTTGACAAGTATCATAAATTTTGGTGCAAAAAATGGCAGAAAAGTTTTGTACTTCATTTTATAAATATGCCCCAGTATTTCACAATTGTAGTATAATATTTGTCATTTGAGTTATGACTTGATGAAGAGGCAAAATTATGTTAGTGTCATGAAAAAGTATTTCTCTTTTGATGTATTACATGACTTTGTTGACTTGACAACAGTATTTACTATTTAATTTCTCCGCCCAATCCCAAAATTTCCCCAAATTCCCATTATTCGCCTCTGTGTTAATTATGTTACAGAAGTAAGTAATATAATATTCATATTATACTCTTTAAAGAGGACGTTTCACCAGCTCCACCAACTCCAGTTCTTAGCATGTCCATAGGTGCTGCTACATTGATTCCAGCACAGTTGGAGTTCTTTTCTCTAGCTCCCACCATTCCAAGAAATAAGTTCTGTTAGTTTTGGTGCCTGACATCCTACTGTACTGTACTGTAGGGCTTGTAGTGTCAGGTGGGCGGTGTCAAGCAGGAGCAGGCGAGGGGCATAATTCAGAGCTCCAATCAGAGGTGACAGTCTCAGAGCTCAGAATCACGCCCCTTGCCTGCTCCGATTTGACACTGCCCACCTGACAGTACAAACCCTAAATAGAATATCAGGCACCAAAACTAACAGCACTTATTGTGCGGGAACGTTGGGGCTAGTGAAAAAATTCCAACTGTGCTGGAATCAGTGGAGCAGCAGCTATTAAATGAAGTGGGAAGCTGGACTTGGCAGACATGGTGAAAGGCTCTCTTCATGTTCTCTGAAAAGCAATAATGAACATATTAAGAAAAGAACAGATTCCAATTATGACCCCTGTAGTACCCCACTGGTAAGAGTGACCCAATCTGAATATATGCCATTAATAACTACCATCACTGAGCTTATTATTTTTCCATTTCACATATTTAGTCCTTAGTCCAAACATTCATAATCATTGTACTACCCTTTTATGTGGTACAGGATCAAATGCCTACAAAATCTACAGCCTCCCTCAGGTCCAGTCTTGGAACTTACCTCCACATAGAAGCTGATTAGATTAGTCTGACAGGACAGATCTGTGTTATAAGGTTATTGTCATTGAAATACTTCATTAAAGCATCTATTGGAAAGCTTTCAAAGACCTTTCCACCAGTGTAGGTTACATTGATAGACCTAAAGTTTTCCTGCCCAGGCACTGGCCAGTTTTTAAATACTGGCTCCACATTTACTAGGCTTCATTCCTGTGAAATAGATCCTGTCATTATAGAATACTTGAATATTTTTACAGTGCTTAAAATATGCAAAACTCATATATTAAAGTGTTCCTACTCTCTACTATTTATAATACTATGAAGCAGACACTGAGATCAGATTTTGAGAAAGTTGCTTGTAACAAGGTTAAGACTCTGTGATGTGCCTCTTTAAATATATAGGATCTTATGGCCCGTTGGTATTGGAATGGAGGTTGGGAGTTACAGCAAGTGGGATAATGGTTGTAGTATTCTGCCACGCTGTTCATGGCTGACTTCTCTACCTAAACTCCCAGGGCTAGCATAGTGTTATTTATGGTCATGTGTACGGGCGCATAGAAATGAATGGGTCAGTGTGCTATCCGTGAAATACATGGTCTGCAAGGGGCCTAAGGCTGAGGTCCTATGTTACAGAAACGCAGCTTTTTTTGTTGCAAATTTTGCTGTGTTTTTTTTGAGCAAAAGCCAAGAATGGCTACAGAAAAAATGGGAAATATTTAGGAAGTACTTATACTTCTACCTACTGCTCAATCCACCCCTGGCTTTGGCTCAAAATACCGCAACAAAATCTGCAACAACGTGAGGCCACAGCCTTAAGCTGTCTCCCAACTAGAACTTTTTGCAGTACGATCCAGTGTCATGGGGAAACCAGCCTGAGGCTAAAGCCCCACGTTGCGTTTTACAGTACCTGTAAAGTGAATGAGATTCTGGCTAATCCCATCCATACATTGCTGAAAAAAAAATCCGCTGCGAAAAAGCTGCACTCTCAAAAAACAACAGTGGTTTGGTTGCCAAACTCCAGACATACTGCAATCAAAAAGCATGTTATGAGAAAAGAGTATAGAACATCAACCATTTATCCATTAGTAGTCGGACGCTGCAACCATATCAAGTTGGTGTTAACATGTGTAACGTGTATATATCAAAAATTCCCTGTGCCAAAGTTAATACATCACAGATAAACCAAACTCAAGTAATAGTAGTCCTGAGATCTGATGCCATGTGTAGCTTTTTCACATTGGAAATGTTAAAAATAATGGTGTCAGAAATGTGTTTTGATCAATTTTGTAGCAGAACCTATGGAATTAACTTATAGTTGGCTCGCTTGGTGGTTTCCAACAATTTCCTTCTCCCAAAACCTCAAAGCTGTATAGACCTATGCCCAAAGGCCCCGATTTAAAAAAGTATTCAGCAAAGTATATATGTTATGTTTACTGGATGCTTTCAGTGAAAAATAAGGAATAACAGTGTATTTCAGTGTATTGTAGCTCTCAATCAGGTAATTGGGGGCCTAGAGATATGTTTGGCATATACTCTAAAAGCTTTCATGATACATTTACCTAACATGCACTTTAAATACAGAGTGAATATACCCTTACTGCAATCTTCATATCAATATGAACCCGTGGCTATTTTCCTCTGAATTTTTATATTAGCAATCTGAAATGTTGCATTAAATATTCTATAACTTACCTGCTAGAGTTTTACTATAACAGTTTTCTGTATATGATAAATTCATTCCAGTATCCCAGATATATATTTCTCTCAGAATCTCCAAGGAATTTTGGTAAGCTGCAAACAATACCCATGTGAGTATTTTTACACATGACTGCAATTTAATTTTTTTTTTTGTTTGTAACATTTATACTATTTATAGAGATGAAGAATATAATGTTCCATATTTGAGAGTTTTACAAAATTGATAATTTTAGTTTAACCCAAGGTAAAATCTCAGCTCACTATAACCACCACCACTGCTGTTTTTAATATGGGGATATTGTGTGACTTTTTAAGCAGCTATGCATCTTTCTCAGATCCACCCACAGTAAATTATGAGAAGTTGTGTTGGTCTAAAGGCAATAATATTATAGTTAAGATATTTTATTTCTATAATAGGACTTCCCAGAAGTTGAGAATCAACTAAGGCTGAAGCTCCACATTATGAAAATGCAGCGTTTTTGAAAATCGCAGCATGTGAATAATACCTGCAGAAACGCTGGCATTTTCTGTATAGGTATAAGAGAGGCAGTATGTCTGCAGAGGAAACTATGCGAAAATGCAATGAAAAACACTGCAGAAAAAAACGCCTTTTCAGCACGTTTGTTTCGGAAACTTTTTTTTTTTTTGCTGCGTTTTGCTACATGGAGGCTAAGGCCCCACGTTGCGTAAAAGCTGCTTTTTTGCGTTTTTTTGAGCCAAACCCAAGATTGGCTATAAAAGGAATAGGAAATATATAGAAAGTACTTATACTTCTATCTTCTGCTCAATCCACTCCTGGATTTGGTTCATAAAAACGCAGCAAAATCTGCAACAAAAAGAGCTGCGTTTCCGCAATGTGGGGTCTCAGTCGAAGGGTCTAAGTTATCCCATGGTATTTACCTTTCGACTCCTTGTAGAGAAATCTGGACTTCACTTTAGGGCCACCACTAGATAGCTACCTTTTGGAGCAGTCTCTGTTCAGCAATAGCTGACCCAGACGGGTCAAGAGATGCCATTGCATGGCACCAAAGGGACAGGCAGAGACGTGGTCAAGGGACAATCCAAGATCAAGGCAAGCAGAGTTCATTAATAATAGCAATTCATCTTTTCTATAGCCAACAGCGCTATTATGAGAGAGGTAATAAGGCTTATACTCTTTTAGCTAAAACTCTACAGAACCACCAGGTCTCCACTACACCGCACGCTATCAGAGGTCCCCAGGGTACCCTCCACTACCACCCTGACACTATAGCAACTTTGTTTCAGGACTATTATACCAGATTGTATAATCTTCCCTCGAGTAAAAAGCACAACCCTACCTTAGCTACCAAGGACATGCGCTCTTATTTGGACTCCTCCCAACTCTGTTCTTCCGTCTTCAGCACTTGACACACTCAATTCGCTGATCCCAGACGAGTAGCTTGCAGCTGTCCTAGAGGGTCTTCCTAATGGTAAGGCACCGGGACCAGATGGGTTTACCTACGCATATTATAAAATTTTTCAGTCTGATCTGCTCCCTCGCATGTGTTGCATTTTGAACTCCTTCCTAGATGGGGCCCCAATCCCACACACTATGCTTCACTCCCATGTTTCCCTGATTCCCAGGCCTCAGAAAGACCTCCAGGAGTGCTCCAACTACCAACCCATTGCCCTCCTAAATAATGACCTTAAACTCTTCAAAAATTTTAGCTAATAGACTTAACGCTTGGCTCCCATCTCTCATCCACAAGGACCAGGTGGGTTTCGTCCCCTGTCATCAAAGGGGAAACAACACAAGAAGGGCAGTGGATTTGATTGACGTTGCCAACCGTTCCGCTACTGAGAAGGCCTTCGACTGACTAGATTGGTTGTTTATGATAGCAACCCTTAAAAAATTTGAGTTCTCTGGGTCCTTTCTCACGGCCATAAAGGCCCTCTACTCCCTCCCCTCATCAGTCGCTAAGCTCCCTAACGCTTTCTCCCCTTGTCCCCCTATCCATAACGGGACCCATCAGGGTTGCCCCTTATCCCCCCTCATATCTGCGTTGCGTATTGAACCTCTAGCAGCTCAAATCAGATCTAACCCAAATATTTCTGGAGTATCTGTGAGGGACAGATAATTTAAGATTAGCCTGTTTGCAAATGATGTCCTGTTGACACTCACTAACCCCCACACAACCCTTCCCAATCTCCTCCGCGTTAAAGTTAAACCCACCAAAACGGAAGCCCTGCCTTTGAACAATCCTGGCCATGCCCTTCAATTACTCTGGTCTAACTACTACTTTCAATGGAGAGACAGCTCTCTCCTGTACTTGGGTATTCAACTATCCTCTTCGTATTCCACGCTTTACTCGGTTAACTACCCCCCTCTGTATCATTAGCTCCGCTCCTTCTTAGATAAATGGCGTCCGCTCCACATTTCCCTATTGGTCGCATTACGGTGGTGAAAATGACCCTCCTCCCAAAGCTCCTCTATTATTTTGAGACGCTTCCAGTGGCGGTACCCCGTTCCGAACTGCGATCCCTTCAAAAAGCAATATTTCAATTTATATGGAATGTGAAGCATCATTGCATTCCCTGCTCTGTGATGCTAGTGGGAAAATATGAGGGGGGTTTAGCGCTTCCGCGCATTTTACATTATTACTGGGCAGTTCATTTGCATTGCATTCCATTCTGGGCAGTGGCCCAATCCTACACGAAGTGGGATGAAATTGAGAAGCTCTGGTTGGCTCCTGTTCATCCCAATGCATTTCTGTGGTCCCGCTCCTCCCCCTTGCTTACTCACTTTTAGGCCCCATTCGTTTCACTCGGGCAATTTGGATCACCTGCTCTAAGCTATTTCTGCTGGTCTTCCCGCGCTCCTCTATGATGTCCTTCCTTTACAATCCGCTCCTCCTGGGGGGGCCTCTCTGCTCCCATGATTCGGCCTCGGAGTAGACTGGGCCTCTTCCATCTAGCTGATTTAATTGACCCATCAACCTTTGAGCACAAACCCTTTGACTACTTTACTTCTATATTTCGCTTGCCCATCTCAGAGTGGTTCCACTTCCAACAGATTGTCCACTTTGTTGTTACCCAATTTGGGACTACGCGGGTCTCCGTCCCTATGGCTTTTGAACAACTGTGTCGTGCAGGTACCTCCACAAGAGGCCTTGTCCAGAGGGACGGACCCCCCCTAGTTCACAAATATATGTCTAGATGGTCCGGGGCCCTGGGTAGGGAGATCTCACCCGGACAATGGCAGATTACATGGTCCCGTGCAGCTAAATATTCTTCATGTGTGACATTTTGGGAGACACAGTACAAAATACTTATGCAATAGTATCATACACCTGCTTTACTTCATTCCCTTAATCCTACCATTTCCCCCACTTGCTGGCGATGTAGGGGCTGCAGAAGGCACATTATACCATATCTTTTGGGGGTGCTCCCTAATCCGCCCTTCTGGACGGAGGTCAAGACACTTACTGATGCCCTTTTTCTTCAGGGAGTTCCCTCTTACTTACCTCCTTAAACTACCCCCGAGACATTTGGGCAAGAAAACATCTAAGTTATTTTTCTATCTATGTACAGCGGCTAAGTCGCTTATTGCTCTACACTGGAGAGGGGTCCCCCCACAGGCCCCCAGGCTGCATGGAATATTTGACCGCTTTCCTTAATCACAAGGTCAAGGCCTTTGAGGCAATCTGGTTTCACTGGGACACCTATTGTATCACCTGAGGTCTCTAACCCCCGCCCCTTTTTCCTCCTTCCCTGCATGTTCTCCATCCTTGTCTTTGTCTTATGTGTTTCTCTGTCTTTCTGATCTACCTTCCTTTTACCCTGGTATTCTTTGTTGAGTTAATTGGCCATATGCCATGGCGCTTTTTGTTCGTTGTTGTGCTACATTGTTAAAAAAAAAACCTTCAATAAAAATTACTGTTTAAAAAAATATAAAAGTATTTCAGGTTAGAGGTAAGAGCAGGCAGCACATAATCAGGTATGAGAAAATGGTCAGGGAAACAGGTAAATTGGCACAGTACAGAGCAACATACCAGCAGGATAGAAACGTTTTTGTTCTGGTATATTGCTTTGGAGGAAGATGCTTAAATAGCCCACAGGTGCAAGGTAAAGGCTTGGAACAGACAGAACAGTTTTAGACTAAGGCCCCACGTGGCGTCCCGCAGCAAAAAGCGCTGCAGGAAAAACCGCAGCAGCAACGCATCGCGGTTCTTCCCGCAGTGCTTTGGACTGAAAGTTCGCAGAGTTTTCCTCTGTGGACTTTCTGCTTCAATTATACCTATAGGGAAACCGCTGGCACTTCTGTAGGTATAATTGACATGCTGCGATTTACTGCAAAATGGGGATGTGATTCTCGTTTTTTACCACAGTATTTCGTTTTTAGAAATTACTTTCACTTTGCACATTTTATCCAATGGTTCCTGTACATACTTACCTGTTTCTATTGTCTATTATGAGACGATTGCTCTGCATTATATTGCGCATGCGTGAACACCATGTGGGGGGCCATCTTTGATTATCCATATTCCAAACCCTCAATACCTCCTGCCGCCTCAAACTCAAGAACATCCATCGAATCCGCTCCTTCCTCACCCCTGAAACTACAAAAATGTTAGTCCAAGCCTTCATAATCTCCCGCTTAGACTACTGTAACACCCTTCTCCATGGCCTCCCAGAAAATACTCTCGCCCCCCTCCAGTCCACCTTAAACTGTGCTGCTCGCTTAATACACCTCTCCCCCCATTCTTCATCAGCCGCTCCCTTCTGCCAATCCCTTCACTGGCTACCCGTTGCCCAGCGAATAGAGTTCAAATTGCTAACGCTGGCATACAAAGCCATCCACAACTTGTCCTCTCCATAAATCTCCGACCTAATCTCCCACTATCTGCCCACAAGTAACCTCCGATCCTCCAAAGATCTCCTACTCCGCTCTGCTCTTATCCGCTCTTCACACAACTGTCTCCAAGACTTCTCCCGTACATCCCCCATACTCTGGAACTCGTTACCAAGACACATAAGACTGACCCCCACAATCACAAGCTTCAAGAAGGCCCTGAAGAATCACCTATTCGGGAAGGCCTACAACCTCCAATAACACTATTGTCACGACACCATCATCTGTACAGCCTCTGCCCTCACCTTCTGTCTCTATCCCTCTTCCCTCATATATTGTAAGACCTTGTGGGCAGGGCCCTCGATCCCACTGTGCCAGTTGGTCACTGTTAGTATTGTATTTGTCTTGTATATTTTGTGTAAACCCTCAGATGTAAAGCACAATGGAATTAATGGTGCTATATAAATAAACAATAATAAAATAATAATAATGTTCCCTATGTACTCAGTACGCATGAGTACTTCATGGATGGGTACGCCGGCGTGTCTTTCTCCTCATGAGCCTTGTTACATATTGTGGTCATCTCAGGTAGGATTGATCCTACATGTTTGGTGCCAATTGCGCAATATACTCTTAGGTGGGCTGTTATTGATGACCATATCCTATATAAACCAGGCTTTCTATTACCTGGAAACACCCCCAGATGAAGCTTAGGCGAAACGCGCGTCGGGGCACATCCTCTTTTTCTCTCCAGTAGCGCTGGCAATTTTTGCTTTAGAGATGTAAGTTTCACTGATGCATGTTCTTTTGCTTATATTTACATAATGCCTTGCATTGACTACAATGGCATATGTTGACAGTATCTTCTGTACCTGTGTGTAACCATATATGCGGGAATAGTATAATGTGAAAAACCTTTAATATGCTGCAATACAAAGTCATGGTGTACTATGTTCTGAAGACAAATTCATTTACTATACCTTTTTTAGTGACTTTCTGATTGTACTAGAAAACTGTCTCTTCTATAAACACTATAAACACGCATACACAGCACACTTCCTCCTCTGAACCTGTACTATACAGGTGCATCTCAATAAATTAGAATATCTTTGAAACGTTCATTTATTTCAGTAATTGGATTAAAAAATTGACCTCCTATATTTTCTAGATTCCTTACACACAGAGTGTTCTATTTCAAGTGTTTTATTTCTGTAAATGTTGATTATGGATTACAGGTAATGAAAACCCAATATTGTAAAAAAGTTCAGTATTGTAAATTCAGTGTGTCACCTGCCAAGGTTTCCTAAGCCTTTAAATGGTCCCTCAGTCTGGTTCAGTAGGACACACAATAATGGAAGATGCTGATTATGAATTGTATTACTGAATTACTGAAATGAATGAATGTTTCCAAGATATTCTAATTTATTGAGATGCACTTGTATATACAATAGAAAGCCTCCATCCCCATACCATTTATGTGCATTATAAAGCCCCCCTAACTCATTCTGTATCCATCCTGTACCTACAGTTAGGTCCAGAAATATTTGGACAGGTACACAATCTTCATGATTTGGGCGCTGCATACCACCACTTTGGATTTGAAATGAAACAACTGAGATGCAATTGAAGTGTATAATTTCAGATTTATTGCAAGGGGTTGAACAGAAATATCCTGTGAAAAGTTTAGGAATTGCAACCTTTTTTTCTACAAAATTAATTAATACTTTGTAGAGAATTCTTTGCAGACAATGACTACCTGAAGCCTGCAACCCATGGACATCACCAACTGCTAGGTTTACTCCTTTGTGATGCTTTGCTTTTACTGTAGCTGTCTTGTTTGTGGGTCTTTTTGTTTTAAGTTTTGTCTTAAGCAAGTGAAATGCATGCTCAATTGGGTTGAGATCTGGTGATTGACTTAGCCATTGAATAATATTCCGCATCTTTGCCTTAAAAAGAACTGATGGGTTGCTTTTGCAGTATGTTTTGGGTCATCTGTACTGTGATGCGCCATCCAATCAGCCTTCCTGCATTTGTTTGAATCTGAGCATAAAATATATCCCTGTACACTTGAGAATTCATCCAACTGCTTATGTTTTTTGTCACATCTCCAATAAACACTAGTGGCCCAGTGCCATTGGAAGCCAGGCATGCCCATGTCATCATACTGCCGCCACAATGTTTTACAGAGGATGCGGTATGCTTTGGATCATGAGCTGTTTCAAACCTTCTTCATATTTTCTTCTTCCCATCATTCTAGAACAGGTTGATCCTAGTTTTATCTGTCCAAAGAATGTTGTTCTAGAACTGGGCTGGCTTCTTTAGATGTTTTTTGGCAAATTATAAACTGGTCTTTCAGTTTTTGAGACTGATTAATGGTTTGCACCTAGTGGTGTATCCTCTGTATTTGCTCTCTTGAAGTCTTCGCTTTATGGTAGATTTAGATTCTGATACACCTACTTCGTGGAGAATGTTCTTCATTTGGATAGATGTTGTGAACAGGTTTTTCTTCAACATGGAAATGATTCTGCGATCATCCACATCTGTTGCCTTCTGTGAACATCCAGGCCTTTTTTGAGTTTCCGCTCTCTTTTTTTGCTAGAATGTACGAAATTGTTGATATGGGAATTTCTAACATTTCCGCTATCCTTATGCTGGAGTTCTTCTTTTTTTTAAGCCTAATGATGATCTGTTTCACTTCCATTGAGAGCTCCTTTGACCGCATGTTGTGGGTGCACAACAACAACTCCCATATTGATTATATAACTGTATCTTCAATATGTTTTGGTAAACAGCTTAAATGCCACAACTTGTGTTACTGTACAAATATCTCTAGACCTAACTGTACGTAACACAGCCCCTTCAGCCTATTCTGTATATATGTTACATATCCCCTCTTCCTTTACTTTTAAGTACATTATGCAGCACTCCACCACCTACCGTAGATATGCTCCATACCACCACTTACCTTACAGTTAAAAGGGCTGTGCCACTAAGCCCATAGTTGACTGAGAAAAAAATGAATCCAGCGACACAAAAATAACTTTTCAAAATGTTTTTATTGTGCAAAAGTTGCAAAACATAAAAAGTGTACATATTTCATTTCTTCCATGCAGCACAAAATTAAATAAACAAAAAGCCAATAGTAGAATTACTGTTTTTCCACCTCAACTTCATAAAAAGTAATAATAAAAGTTGTCAATAAGTTTTAAGTACCCTCAAATGGTGCCATTGAAAAATACAACTCATCCCAAATAAGCATGTTTCTTGCCAAATAAAATAAGTATTTATTGGTTGCAATACTACTAACTATGAATAAACAAAAAATGTCTTTTACAAAGGGCCCAAAATTGGCTGGTCCTAAAGACTTGTTATCACTCCTGAAGTTTGTTATAACACATATTTATATAAAATAAGAATTCAGGAGCATCTTTTGTTAGAACTCTGTGTTATGTAATTTCTGTGATATTTCTTATTTTATTTATGAATACATTGCCAAGTGAGTGTTACTATTCCACTTTTCAAAAGGGTGTGCCCATACACTGGACATTGTCCAGTCAGTGCTGAGAGTGCTTTGTCAGGGAATTTTAGCACCCAATAAATTCATAAATTTCTATAAGGAATAACAACATAATGCACATTTCTAAAAAAAAGATTTGATTTTCCATGGAGAATGGAAGAATGTACGCAAACAGATTTATCAAGCGAGATAAAAGGTCCTCTAAAGGCTAAGGCCCCACGTAGCGAGCCACAGCGTTTTTTTCGTAGTGTTTTTCATAGAAAGTTTTCCTCTGCAGACTTCCTGCCTCTATTATGCATATACAGAAAACGCCAGTGTTTCTGTAGGTATAATTGACATGCTGGGATTTTCAAAAATGCAAGCATTATTGAAAACAGCTTTTCCACCGCAGATTTTTTTCTGCAATGTGTGGATGGGATTAGCCAGAATCCCATCCACTTTGCATTTACTGTAAAACACAGCATTTTGCTACTGAGTTTCTGCCACAGTCAAAACACTGCATTTTTTGCAAAGTGGGGCCCCATCCTTAAAGTGTATATCCAATGTAAAATAGTCTTTCATAAATGTAGAATAGAGGTATATAAGAGGAATATAAGAAATATTGTAATATATCATATTAAAGAGAAATACTCCATTCTCCATACATCAGGCTTCTTTCCTCTTTCCTACTTTTAGAGTTACTTCGAACATAGAAGTCTATGGAGAGGAGGAGGGGAGGCTGGTGGAAGAGACTAAAACACTGCTGCTGCTAAAATCTGCTACACTCAATGAGCAAGATCATTTTTGGTACTACTACTCTTAATCTGTACAGAAGTAGGGTGTGTGTGAAGTTGGATATGAATGACTGAATCTATTAGTGATAAGATTCCAGTTGAAGGGAAGGGGGAGGAAAACAGTCTGATAAGTGGAGAAAGAAGCATTTTTCTTATATAAGATCTATAACAGTTATCAAATTTTTAGCTGTACTATTAATTTATGAAAATATGTTCTATAATTAGCAGTGCTCATAAAGGTATCCTTATTTTTGTCTCATTAAAGGGGCCTTTCTTTTATAAATAATATTTTTAAGGCAGTTTTAATATTCTTATTTCGAAGGCTGTAAATAATAGGATTTAGTAAAGGAGTCACCACGGAATAAAAGACTGATACTATTTTGTCATAACTGGATGTATTAGCTGAGGGTCTCACATACATGAAAATAATAGCACCATAAAATATACTGACTACTGTTAGATGCGACACACAGGTAGAGAAAGCTTTTTCTCGACCATTATTAGTCTGGATCTTCAAAATTGTTGATATTATAAACAAATATGAGATTATTGTTGCAGAAAAGCAGGATAAGATTATAATCCAAGCCTGGCCAAAAAAACATTTCATAGCCAGAGTGATATCAGAACAGGATAATTTTACAAGGGATCCAAAATCACAGAAAAAGTGATCAATAACCTTTTTTCTACAAAAATACAATTTTGACACAAAAAATGTGGGTAAAAAGTGGCATGAGGGAACTGGTTATCCATGATGTGAGTGCCATGCCGTAACACAAGTTGTGAGTCATTATGGATGTATAGCGTAAAGGATGACAGATGGCCAAGTAGCGGTCATAACCCATCATGGCAAGAAGTATGTTTGCCATACAGCCAGACAATGAGATTAAATAAAACTGAATCATGCATCCATAGAAGGAGATATTACTTTGTACGCTAAGAAGATCAGCCTGCATTTTAGGAACGATGACAGTTGTGCATCCAATTTCCATTAGGGAGAAGTTGGAAAGAAATATGTACATAGGAGTATAGAGGCAGGAATTTTTCCTGACTACAGTTATTATGATGAAGTTAGCTGCCAAAGTGATAGAGTAGGACATCAGAACTAAGGTAAAAAGGATAAGTTTTATATTTGTAGGAAGAGGGAAACCAACAAGAGTGAACTCCGTAATCTGTGAAGCATTCAGCACCATCATCTTTACCTAGAAAGATAGATACACAAGACAGGTTGGTGAAATAAAGAAAAATTTACTCTAAAAATGTACATGTTTAAAAATAATTTTGGCGTTCATGAATTGATTGATTTTCAATAAAGCCAAGCAGAAAATTCACCAAAAGTCTTCCAGTGCTTCATGCTGTGTAATAGATTTGGTACACCTTGCTAAACGTGTTTGACATTTTTTCTATTCTTAGATCAAGTGTGTGTCCTACCATATTTATGTTGGTAATGTATTATGCAAGGCCTGAAATCTGATGTCAAGTGAAAAGTGCAACCAATCCGATTTCTCATATCTGAATTCTCCAGTTATTCATATTGCTTCCAATTGTAATAGAATTCCTATTTGAATTTACCTATTATATAAAAGCAATGTCAGATATATTGGCCAGGTACATTACTTACTAGGACATAACTCTGGTGCCTTTTCTACATTTTAACCCTTTAGCGATCTTACTCGGTTTAGCATTAATGTAACATTTCAATGTAGCTTTATGAAAACTTGCATGTTGTGGAGACATATAAAATACTAAATACATTTATTTTGGGGGATATAGCAAAAAAACTGTAATTTTGCCATTGCTATTTAGTATTTTTTTTTACGCCATGCACAGCATTATATAAATAATACAGTCCCCTTTAAATAAATAATGCAGCCCCCCCACTTCCACTTCATCTGAAATCACAGGGACAGGAGTATGAGAAATTATTCTCCTCACCCTTCATACTATCAGCAGCATGTGTTCCCTTACATACTGGCGGAGGTGAAAAACTGCAAGAAAATGCAGCTCCCACTTCAACCAATGATAGCTCTGGTTCTTATGGGGTTACAGACAAGATTCTTGGCTTCAGAGCAAGACCAAAATCATGGCTTTAGTCCCTGCTGCAGATCCAAAGCTAAAGCCTTTTTAGTATTTTCTCCCTCTGCAGTTTTTCTACCCAACTCCTTCTTGGGCTATAATATTATACTTTTTTTTTTGGGGGGGGGGGCTATAATGTTAAACTGCTTTTATGTTGCAGATTTTGCTACTGTTATTTTAGCCAAAGCCAGGAGTGGATTTAGCAAAAGAGACAAGCATAAGTCCTTCTGCAGCAAAATCTGTAAAAAATTTCCACAATGTGTGTCCTCAGCCTTAGGAGGTTAATATACATAGTCACATAGCTGCAGAGGTTGAAAAGAGATACAGGTCCATCAAGACCAACCTTTCTTGATCAGTTATAAATCATTAATTTCTAGATAAATGAAAACTTTCAGTTAGACATTTTGTTTCCAGAAGGTATAAACTTGTCATATGGTTATATTTCTTTAAAAACTCCCCATTTACCTTGATGTCCCTAATTTCTTTGCTAAACCCCACTAAATATTCACCTCTGCTTTCTCCTACTTCCTATTCTAACCTCTTTTCAGTTTAACCACCTTCCCTCACCCCAGGTCCCCAACTTTTTAACCACAATTTTACCAGCATAGCTGTAAACTCTCCATTTAGGTGCAGCCTGACTCTACCATAATTCCTGTAAGAACCCAAACAATTCCTTCATTAAACAATTTCTAAGTCCTTTATTTAACTCCCTACATTCACTGCTTTCTAGTTAGGCTATGTCACTAGCAGTGTTTCTCAAAACAATTTCTTGGAGGTCCTAGACTTTAGCTTCTTTCCTTATTTGCTAAAATCTTGATCTTTCACTTACTTTATCATTAGTACTGATGTGTATCCTAGCTGCTGGCTCTTTTCAAGCCCACCAAAACAGCAAAAATAGAGAAGCAACCAAGTCATAATTTTCTGGCTGGCCAAAACCCTGCACATAATTGCACACAAGGGTATTTACGCAATAATAAAACTTCAAATTTAATTAAAAATTTAAAAAGCACCAAATACGACATTGTATAAATATAGGCCTATAATCTTATATAGACTAATCTGCAAAGCCTGATGACAGAGGCTCTTAGATACAGGACCAAATATATCATATATCACATGAGTCCCAAAGAGCCTGCCATACAAAAGAAAAAAATTATTCAATCATTCCAGATAGGGGAATAAGACCTGGAGGTAGCAGAAAAAGTGGGGATACTGGGGCAACCAGTACACTGTCCCTATTATGCCATAGGTTCCTCATCCTGGGGCATAATTTGATTCCTGCCCTTACAAGGGCAGTACCCAGGCTTACCCTACAAAGAAGCCCTAATTGCACCCTGTTCCTATCTTTTCGAGCCCAACTCAGCAGTCTGTTTGCAATCTGCATTACAGATGTAGGAAATAATAACTGGACTCTTAACAAGTCACACTTAAGAAAAGTTGTAATAAACTTTTACTTGACTTTTTTAATGGTAATTGTTATCAGATACACACGTGGACAAAATTGTTGGTACCCTTCGTTTAATGAAAGAAAAACCCACAATGGTCACAGAGATAACTTGAATCTGACAAAAGTAATAATATATAAAAATTCTATGAAAATGAACAAATAAAAGTCAGACATTGCTTTTCAACCATGCTTCAACAGAATTTAAAAAAAAGAAAACTCATGAAACAGGCCTGGACAGAAATGATGGTACCCTTAACTTAATATTTTGTTGACAATCACTGCAATCAAACGATTCCTGTAACTGTCAATGAGACTTCTGCACCTCTCAACAGGTGTTTTGGCCCACTCCTCATGAGCAAACTGCTCCAGTTGTCTTGGGTTTGAAGGGTGCCTTTTCCAGACGGCATGTTTCAGCTCCTTCCAAAGATGCTCAATAGGATTTAGGTCAGGGCTCATAGAAGACCACTTCAGAATAATCCAATGTTTTCCTCTTAGCCATTCTTGGGTGTTTTTAGCTGTGTGTTTTGGGACATTATCCTGTTGCAAGACCTATGAACTGCGACTGAGACCCAGCTTTCTGACACTGGGCAGCACATTTATCTCTAGAATCCCTTGATAGTCTTGAGATTTCATTGTACCCTGCACAGATTCAAGACACCCTGTGCCAGATGCTGCAAAGCAGCCCCAGAACATAACAGAGCCTCCTCCATGTTTCACATTAGGGACAGTGTTCTTTAAAAGATATGCTTCATTTTTCCGTCTGTGAACATAGAGCTGATGTGCCTTGCCAAAAATTTCAATTTTTATCTCATCTGTCCATAAGACATTCTCCCAGAAGCTTTGTGGCTTGTTAACATGTAGTTTGGCAAATTACTTTTGTCAGATTCAAGTTATTTCTGTGACCATTGTGGGTTTTTCTTTCATTAAACGAGGGGTACCAACAATTCTGTCCACGTGTGTATAGCGCTGCAGCAAATTATCACATTCAAGATAAAGGTGTGCTACATGTGAACTATATGTCAAACACAAGTACCAGGAAGACAACATATTGTTCAGCATTCACACTCTTGGTGGCAAATGATTCTGTCTGTCCCCTACCACCAGCATCTATCTAACCTTTGCTGCACTGTTATTTCCTTTCTTGCTTCAGCTATTTACGAGTTACTTTTGTTGTGATACTAACTCTAGATCTGCATCCTTAAGATTAGCTAAATAGGCATGTTTATAGGGTTTTAATTTCAAGAGTAACCTGCCTGACACTTTTTCTCCAACCCCTTTTTTAACCACTATCAAACTACTGTATTCTGAGCTTTCCCACCACCACCTGCCCCTCTTCATTGACCCAAAAGAACCCCTAGTCAGTGAGCTCTAAAATCCTCTCCACATTTACAAGTGCGGTGACCAGATGGAAGGTAACGCTGCAGTTGGGATTGCGGGGGGTGCAAACAGCGCAGACTTGTCACGGTCTCTGGGCACGAGGGCGCAGCGCTGGTGCTGTCCCACGTTACCACCACTGGTACCGGTGATGAGGGGGCTGCACAAATGTTGGTGGTGATTGTTCCCCCGGGGCGCTTCCCCTATACTGTGCCGACTGGTGGCGTTTGGGGCGCCCTGATGTTGTCGGTGCAGAGTCAGACACAGAAACGGTTGTAAAGTTGAACTTTTACTTCCATGGGTGTGGAGGCACAAATGCTTAAACAGTTTCTTCAATACAAAACAACGGGGTACGCCTGGTGACACAGCAAAGTCCTGGGGTGCAGGGTAGACTTGATGAAAGGTGTTCCTAGCCCCTTATACTTCAGTGTTACAGCCCTAAGGTGCGTCTGGGCTCCTATTTGGCTCATAGGAGGATGCCCACCATGATACTAGTACATAATATTCCCCACTCACGTTATGTGGTCCTGATAGCTCAGAGTTTCGGGGTGCAATAGTCAGGGTGGCAGGATATTCCACAGGTCTGGCCTTGGCCCCTGGATCCTGTGATACTTGCTATGGAGCACGTGTTCCAGAATGTTCTCTCCACAGTCTCAGGCTGACAAGATAATGATGCTTGACTTCCTTCAGGGCGATGGCTAGGCAGACAGGGGACAGGATCTTCTGAATAGCTGGAGTATGTCAGCAATCCAACCTTCCTGGGCCTGTCTAGGACTTGAGATTCCTGCACTAAACTCACTGCTTTCTTCACAGGACATCACACTTATCTCCTCACCTCCTCCTCCTAACACTCCACACTTCTAACTCCTCACACGCAGGACCTTCCTGCAGGGGTGTTACCATGGGGACCCAGTGATCAGCTGACTCCTCCCCTTTTCCCAGGCGATGTCCTCCCATTGGACATTTGGTTACTATTCAATCCTATGGGAGGTGTAATGCATGTGTGAGGCTCACTAGGTGGCGCTGTGTTGTGTGAGACTCAGGACCCCCTGCTATGTCACACAGGCTATGAAGCAACAGGAAATAATACAATGACTACAGAGATCACCCTCAGCCCAGCCATAGCCATCTCTGGGATGCCACATACTCCCCCTCTTTCACTGAGCCGACCTCGGCGACGGGCTGGGGTGAAGGTGAGAAATGTAACATAACATTAATAAATACGAATAAAGTGCAAATGTCACTAACAGTTTAGAAAAATATAATACTTAGAAACTTGAGGTAAGACCTCCCGGCATAGTCCTGGAATGTCCATGAGAAGTCTGAAGGGTAACGGAGAGATAATTAAACTCAGACTTATGGAACCTTTTGGCGGTACCATCAGACAGTCCATATAGAAACAACAGTAGTGCAAATGGGTCCAGAGGCTCTCTGGCACAAATTTCGTGAGTGTCCATTATCATGAGAGTCTCTCTGAGAAACAATAAACAGTCCTTTCTGTAAGGAAGAGTAGGCACTCTAGCACCAATGTCCATACCGCAATGGGGTAACAGAACTTCCTTGGCTCGGTGAGCCAGGCACTATGGCTTGGATTGTTGCATATAAATGTAAATACTATATTACATGGCAAGATATTATATATATACTGTATATACACACAGGAAAAACATTAATGTAATCAGAGCAGGAATAACATATATACAGAAGCAGAGACAGTTAACCTCTTTTACTCAAGGACAGCCATGGCATCACTATAGCGTGTTGGAGGTATGCCTTTTGTGGTACGCTCAGAACGCCTAAGTGGAACGAGATTTGAATCAGGAACAGAGTCACTGAAATCAATTAAATCATCTGTCGAAGGGTTCTCTTGCACTAGAGCAATTGGTGGATAGCAGCTAAATGGTAGTAGTTTAGGCGCCCACATAAGCTCAGTTAACGTTGGGGGTCTCTCTTTCGCTTCAGAAGGTGACAAGATCTCTGTACTCGTTGTCTCAGCTGGGGGCACCTCTGTGGGTAGTCCTTCTTTAAGGCACAGCTTCAGACGGTTTCGGTGTACTACTTGGGGCTGTCTCCCAGGTTTAGAGATCTCATACACGTCGGATTCAGAATATGGTATGGAGATGACACTGTATGGTTCTTTCTCCCAGAATGGATCCAATTTCCCATTCCGATGGTTATTCCTTAACCATACACGGTCGCCAACTTTCAGGGGCGCTGCATGGGCGCGATGGTTGTAATCCTCCTGTTGTCTCCTACGAACCTCATCCATGCGCGTTTCAACTATCTCTTTAGCTTCCTCCATACGTCGGCGGTGTTCAACAACCCAGTCTGTTATGGGTAGTGGATTGATGATGTCAGGGACCTTCACACCAAGGGTTAAGTCTGAAGGAAGTTGACCTTGTCTTCCAAACATTAGATAAAATGGTGCGTATCCCGTAGATGTTTGGGGTGTGTTGTTGTAAATATAGGCCAAGTCCTTGATACGCTCAGGCCACTCAACACCAGGTGTAACTGCGGCTGTTCTTAGCATGCCGATGATCACTTGATTTGCCTTCTCGCACATACCATTCCCTTGAGGGTGATACGCTGTGGTTCGCAACTTCTTGCAGTCTTGGAACTGACACAGCTCACGGAACAATTGGGATTCAAACGCCGATCCACGGTCGGTGAGGATATGCTCAGGACAACCGTAATGGCGGACAAACTCTGCGTAGAAGGTCTCAGCCATAGTTCTTGCTGTAAGATCTCTGACAGGCACGATGACAAGGAACTTGGAGTAATGATCCACCATTGTCAGAGCGTAGCTGTAGCCGGAACGTGTGGGACCCAACTTCACATGGTCCAGAGCAACAATTTCACACGGCTTTTGAGTCTTAATTGGATGTAGAGGGGCCTTCTGATCTCTTCGACCTTCCTTGGTGATACTACAGGCGGGACACTCTCGGCACCAACTCTCAATGTCACTCCTCATCCCAACCCAATAGAAGCGACGACGGATGGTAGCTTCGGTCTTTTGTACCCCGAAGTGACCGGATCTGTCATGATACGCCTCAAGTATCATCTGTGCATCTCTTCTTGGTACGAGGATCTGATGAAGCCTTTCACCTGTGACAGGATCAAGAGTGTTTCTAAGTAGAAGGCCTCGTTGGACAAACAGGCGCTTCCTCTGTCGCCAAAGGCGTTTTAATTCCACGTCATGAAGACCTCTCTTTACACGGGTTGGTATTCTTCCTGTAAGCAGGAAATCTGACAATTCTCCTAAAACTCTGCTCTCTTCTTGGAACGTTTTCCACAGAGATGGCTCCTGGAGGGATTCGGCAGCTGTTTTCGCCAGAGATTCTCCTTCTACAGGGACACCAATAGCAACCTGTTGGGCAAACTTGTTGTAGAATGGTGGCATCTCCACCTCTTCCCAGATGTCTTCTCGGGGTGGTTCTTCTCCCACAGGCAACCTTGAGAGTGCATCAGCGTTAGCGTTGGACTTGCCACTGCGATACTTGACAGAGAACTTGTAATTCGCGAGTCTTGAGGCCCACCGTTGTTCAAGGGCTCCCAGTCGAGCAGTGTCCAGTTGCGCCAACGGATTGTTATCTGTGTACACGGTAAAGGGTGTGGCAGCCAGGTAGTCTTTAAACTTCTCTGTCACGGCCCAGACAAGCGCCAGAAGTTCGAGTTTGAAAGAACTATAGTTCTGGTCGTTCTTCTCCGCGCCTCTCAGACTCCTGCTGGCGTAGGCGATGACTCGCTCTTTGTTGTCCTGAACCTGGGACAACACTGCACCCAAACCTTGGTGACTTGCATCTGTGTACAAGCGGAATGGCTGACTGTAGTCGGGATAGGCTAGAATTGGTGGTTGCGTCAGAAGTGCTTTAAGCGCTTGAAAGGCTTCCTCTTGACGCGCTGTCCAGTCTACCGGAAGTTTTCGGTTGTAGTTTTCTCTGGGACAACCGCGCAACAACTCGTTCAGAGGCTCGGCTACTTGGGCGAAGTGTGGTATGAAACGCCGGTAGTAACCTGCGAATCCAAGGAAGCTTCGGACTTCTTTGACGGTAGTTGGTCTTCGCCAGTTCTGGACTGCAGTGATCTTTTCAGGATCAGGTTGGACGCCTTGTGCGCTCACGACATGCCCAAGGTAGTGAACTTGGGGTTTAAACAGGTAGCACTTGGATGGCTTCACCTTTAGGCCATGCTGTATAAGTACCTTGAATACCTCGGACAGGTGACGAAGGTGTTCTTGGTATGTCCGGGAGAATACAATAACATCGTCCAGGTACAGTAGCACACTCTGGAAATTCTCATGGCCGAGGCACCTCTCCATAAGCCGTTGGAATGTGGCTGGGGCATTACATAGCCCAAATGGCATACTATTGAATTCAAAGAGTCCCATCGGGGTCGTAAACGCAGTCTTTTCACGATCTTCAGGCGCCATAGGGACTTGCCAGTATCCACTGGTTAAGTCCAGGGTCGAGAAACAGGTAGCTGATCCCAAAGCCGTTAGAGATTCCTCAATCCGCGGCAATGGGTATGCGTCTTTGTGCGTGACATTGTTGAGTTTACGATAGTCCACACAAAATCGTAGTGTTCCGTCTTTCTTCTTGACAAGGACTAGCGGGGCTGCCCAGGGGCTGTTACTGTCCCGGATGACATCAGCATCTCGCATCTCTTGGATCAACTTTTTCACCGGTTGGTACATCGCGGGTGGTATTGGACGGTGACGCTCCTTGATTGGATGGTGGTCGCCAGTCAGAATGCGATGTTGTATGGTCGTGGTCTTACCAAAGTCCAATGGGTGTTTGCTGAATGCCTGTTGGTAACGCTTGGCCACATTGCGAACCCCATTGATGTGCTCTATAGGGGTATTGGCGTCTCCCACGTTCAATTCATCCCACCAGGACTTCGTGGCTCCATTCTGAATGTTCTCAGCAGCTTGGGTGGAACGCTGTGTGGCGGTAGAATCACCAGAGAGAATGTCTTCTGGTGCTAACCGGTGTAGCAGGGCCACAGAGTGGAACTTGTGGAGGTTCACGGGAGCATCGCCCAAGTTGACTAAGCGGACAGGAACACGTCCATTGGAAACTGTGACAAGGCTGCGGGCAGCCATGACAAGTGGTTGGCCATCTACCTGTATGGGTTGTAGCAAGGCCTCGTAGTCCTGATTTTCTATGCCCGGACGGGCACGGCACCACACCATAGTTTCTGTTCCAGGCTGTAGGGTTACTGGACGGGTATCTTGGATCCGGACTCGACCAATTTCACCTTGTTTGTTGGCGAACTTGTGCTGGGCATTGAGTACACGAATGGCCCGCTGAATGGTCTGCTGGTCACTGGGAGAAGCTGTAAGGAGAGAGGCATGCAAGGCATCCAACACTTCTGCAAAGCAATGGCGTAAAACATTCATGCCTAATATTACAACTGCAAACCTATCATCCTCTACATCAGTGACAATTACACCCTGTCTAGGCAGTTTCAAGTCCCCAATCTGGATAGCGGGTTCCCAATAACCCTGCTGTGGTATGGGCTGTCCATTGCTGGCACACAGATTTATCCATGTGTCAGGCGTTCTATTCAACACACCTAAGTCCCAATGTTCAAGGAACACCTGCTTGCGCAGGGTTGTTACCTGAGATCCAGTGTCCACCAACGCTGTCAGAGGGACGCCGTTCACCCGGATTGTGATGTGTGGGCAGGCTGAGACGAAGCGTGACAATGGCACTGAAGATTCACCTGGGCCCTTCTTCTTTCCTCCCGAGGGGCGGCCCGCTGCCTCGGGGGTGGCCCGTTTAACTGAAAACACTGAGGCCTGGTGTGTCCATATCTATGGCAATAGGTACAGTATGGCCTCTCACTCTGCGGAGGTTTCACTGAAGACGGACGTCTGGGTGACGACTCAGGTGAGATGTTGAGACTTCGCAAAGGATCACTGGACGATGAAGACGGCTGGGTCAGACGATCTAGACGGACGGTGATCTGTTCCATGGCACGGGTCAGATGATCCACTCGGGCCAGAAGGTCATCTCTGGAGTCTGCTGGTGTAGTCTGCGCAGTTTGGGCAGCAGGTGAGGTACCCAGAGGTAGTGGCAGGACAACTGGAGCAATGCTTGTTGAGGGTCCAGGTGAGGGAGCACAGATGACTGGGCTCGGCTGGGGCTGCTCCTGTCCCAAGACCTGGATGGCAAGGGCCTTGAAGTCAGCAAACGTGATGCTGGGATGTTGTGCAGCAAGCATTCGCAACTGACTCTGGAGCAATGTGGTACCCGCCCCTTCTATGAAGCGGTCAAGCAAGATTTTATCAGAGTCCACATTTTCACGTGGATCCACTTGCACCACAGCTCTGAACGCCTCTTGGAGGGATAAAGCATAGTCCCGCAGGGTCTCACCCAGGTAGTTGTCGTCTGGAAAAGAAGCGCATCTTTACCTCGGAGACAGATCGCACGTCAAAGTTCACCTGGAGTTTGTCCAGAATTTGCCCAGGGGTTCTTTTGTCAGAGGCAGGCCAGGATTTGACCTCCCTAGCTGCGGCACCCTCAAGCTGGCCCAGCAGGATCTGTATCTGCTGTTCTGTATTCAGAGGATAGAACTGGAAGAGAGACAGCATCTTCTCACGAAAGTCCCTGAGGGTATGCGCCTCCCCTTTGTAGCGTGGCAGCCATGGTGCGCCAGGGTAAAATGGCATGGAGAATGGTAGGCTGCTCGCCATGGGCACTGCTGGATCACTAGAAACAGATGGCACAATGTCACTTTGCTCAGTCATGTTTGCAGGTATGACTGAAATTAGGTCGCCGTCTCTTAAGAAACTCAACTGCTTGCTGGCAGGGAATGGAGACTACAACTTGGAATGCTGTCCCTTTAAGAATGCTGTAGCTATTAACAGAGTCACTGTGATGCAGGCTGACGGTGTGCTCCCCCTCTTTAATGGTGGCACTCCCCACGGACACTGTACACGGAAAACACTCGCTGGGGCCGTGGGAGGACTGAAGACAAGGACAGGGAGGCACAGTACTCAATGACAGCAACTGCAGCGTGGACCAGAGATCAGCGGTGCACAGCAGGGACGGTGATGCGGCACTGGAGAGTCAGAAATGGCGCCGGCACGTTCGCCTTTCACTTTCTTGTATGGGTGCGCTGGAGCATTGCGCTCAGCATTCTGGGCTCTCCTAAGATGGCGGCAGATGGGTCTCCTGGCCTCATGGGCAGTGCTAAAAATCTCCCGCACTTTTGCAAGGTACAGTTAACCCTTTGTGGGCGTTCTTACACAGCAATGTGGCGCAGCAAACAAGTCCTGGGCGTTTTAACTCTTCCAGGGCTGTAACACACTGAGAGGACAGTCTTTAGGGCTTACTTCAGGGGTATAGGGCTCCCCCTCTTTGTGGCAAGCACTCTCAGGGAATAAACTTGATCTTAGCAAAGTCCACAATAAAGACCGATGCTCTGGAGACAATTTGGCACACTTTTCGTGGCGACTTTCTCAAAATGGCACACACCCGTATCCTGTTCGTGACGCCAGTTTTTCTTGCGGTGACCAGATGGAAGGTAACGCTGCAGTTGGGATTGCGGGGTGCAAACAGCGCAGACTTGTCACGGTCTCTGGGCACGAGGGCGCAGCGCTGGTGCTGTCCCACGTTACCACCACTGGTACCGGTGATGAGGGGGCTGCACAAATGTTGGTGGTGATTGTTCCCCCGGGGCGCTTCCCCTATACTGTGCCGACTGGTGGCGTTTGGGGCGCCCTGATGTTGTCGGTGCAGAGTCAGACACAGAAACGGTTGTAAAGTTGAACTTTTACTTCCATGGGTGTGGAGGCACAAATGCTTAAACAGTTTCTTCAATACAAAACAACGGGGTACGCCTGGTGACACAGCAAAGTCCTGGGGTGCAGGGTAGACTTGATGAAAGGTGTTCCTAGCCCCTTATACTTCAGTGTTACAGCCCTAAGGTGCGTCTGGGCTCCTATTTGGCTCATAGGAGGATGCCCACCATGATACTAGTACATAATATTCCCCACTCACGTTATGTGGTCCTGATAGCTCAGAGTTTCGGGGTGCAATAGTCAGGGTGGCAGGATATTCCACAGGTCTGGCCTTGGCCCCTGGATCCTGTGATACTTGCTATGGAGCACGTGTTCCAGAATGTTCTCTCCACAGTCTCAGGCTGACAAGATAATGATGCTTGACTTCCTTCAGGGCGATGGCTAGGCAGACAGGGGACAGGATCTTCTGAATAGCTGGAGTATGTCAGCTCTCCAACCTTCCTGGGCCTGTCTAGGACTTGAGATTCCTGCACTAAACTCACTGCTTTCTTCACAGGACATCACACTTATCTCCTCACCTCCTCCTCCTAACACTCCACACTTCTAACTCCTCACACGCAGGACCTTCCTGCAGGGGTGTTACCATGGGGACCCAGTGATCAGCTGACTCCTCCCCTTTTCCCAGGCGATGTCCTCCCATTGGACATTTGGTTACTATTCAATCCTATGGGAGGTGTAATGCACGTGTGAGGCTCACTAGGTGGCGCTGTGTTGTGAGAGACTCAGGACCCCCTGCTATGTCACACAGGCTATGAAGCAACAGGAAATAATACAATGACTACAGAGATCACCCTCAGCCCAGCCATAGCCATCTCTGGGATGCCACACAAGCTGCACCTTTAGATCAAGACCTGGGCTTCCAAATACACAATATTCTTGCATCTAGGCAAATATTCACTAAAAATAAAGAAAAATGTATAATTGGTATCCCCAGGTCTGAAAATGCCTGAAATATTAAAATAACAAGTATTGATCTTATATGGTGAAGACCAAAATGGAAAAAAAATCTAAGTGCTCAAATAGTTTTTCAGTCAGTTCAGCTTCCAGACACTGTTAATAAACAGCGATCAGGGGGGCGTGGCTAGCGCTCAAAGCGGTCGGTCGCATGTGATCTGAGCTCCGTTTAGAGCCGCTCAATAATCCTGCATATTATCCTGACTCACCGGCGCCCGGGGTAGCTATCAGCTGGAACGCACTTCAGGGGTCCTCCTCTTGGCTCCAGGACCCCCGCTCCGACGAGACTGGTCTTCGCTGGGCTGTGGTCAGTAGCCGCTACACGTGGCCGGCGGCCATATTAAATTACTGCCGCTGCCGGCTCTGCCTTGGCCTGTGCTGCCATTGCCTGGGGCTGCGTCCGTGCTGCTACACGTGTGTGCCGGCTTGGGGCCGCGCTGGCGCCGCTGGCACCGCTGCTCCTGCTGCCGCGCAGACTGCGATTTCTCCCTCTCTCCTCGTGGCCGGTGGCCATTTTCCGCTGAGACTGGAGTCTCTTATGAGCTAGGCCTTGTCCTGACTGACTCCTCTGTCCCTGCCTGGAGGTCTGGGGGCCGGCACTCCTTTCTCCTGCTCGCTACTCTGCATGTGGGGACCCTCCTTTAGCTCCTCTGGGCAACACGGCAAATCAACGTCTGCTGCAGCCATCAACGGTTCTGACCTATTGAAGGTGTGTGCTCCTGTATGGTTGATCACCCTGCTGATTGCTTTTTCTTGGAGGCTCTACTTATAATCCAGTGAAGGTTGCTGTATGCATCATTGGACTGTTGAGTTACTGTCTGTCCTCCTCTAGTTCCTCCTGGCAACCTGATTACCTCATTGCCCCGCTGACGGCTCTCTCTTGGAGGCTTTACTTATAATCCAGTGAACGTTGCCATTGGCACTATTGGACTGTTGAGTTACAGCCTATCCTTGGCTGATTGATTGGCCCTGGTGGCCCGACACAGAGGCTCCTACCGTGCATCTGTTTTTAGCCAGAGACTTTGCCTATCCTCTGAGATCGACCTGGTCTTGCCATAACCACTCCTCCTCCTTGCCATCATACCCACCCTTACGGCACGCAGAAAAAGCGGCCGCCGACTCTCTAAAATGAGTCGCCCGCAATCAACCTCTGTTTCTGATCGCCTGAGGGGGTTCTCCAGGGCCGTATCTGCTTCTGCATCCTCATTGCTAGAGGCAGCCTCTCCTGCCCTCCCAGGGGAAGACCCTGAACCCACTTTAAAACAAGTTACTGGACAGCTACTGGAGGCGATCCATGCCGGCACTACCTCACTGACCGGGAAAATAGAAGAGGTAAAAATTGACCTGGGCCTACTCCGCCAGGATTTCCAGGCCTTACGGGACAGGGTGCGTGAGGTGGAGGATCGGGTCTCTCAGGTGGAGGACACTGTTAACCCACTTCCTGCCAAGCTCCGGGAGCTGGAGAGGGCTGCAGGTCTGTGGACCCAGCGTGCAGATGATTTGGAGAACAGACTGCGACGAAATAATCTCCGTATTCTGGGCCTGCCGGAGCGGGCGGAGGGCAACGATCCTCGGGCCTTTGTGGAGGGGTGGCTGAGGAGTGTCTTGCCGGAGGCTCACTTCTCACCAATATTTGCAGTGGAACGGGCCCACAGGGTTCCTGCTAAACCGCCGCCTCAGGGCGCACCTCCTCGGCCTTTGTTGGCCCGTCTAATCAATAGCACAGATCGAGATACGGCGTTGCGGGCTGCACGCCAGGCTGGTGAGCTTAAATACAATGGAGCTGCAGTAGCCATGTTTCCAGATTTCTCGGCGGCTCTCCAGAAGACTCGGGCATCCTTCGTGGCAGTGAAAAGAAAGCTGCGAGAAAAGGCTATACAATACTCCATGATCTAACCAGCTCGTCTTCGGGTCATCCATGACAGCAGGTCCCTCTTCTTCACTACACCAAAAGATGTGGAGGACTGGCTATCTCTTCTACCTCGATCACCGAGGCGCTGATCCTGAGGGCGTGTGGTGAGGGGTCCTGTCGGACCATACATATGGACATATGTTTTACGGGATGCTCTCGTTGTACTGCATAATAGTTTTATGATAATGTGCGGTTTTACTATCATATTATCCTATATCTTTATAGTTATTTTGGCTGGCGGCCCCCGAGGTGCCGGTGTATCTTGCTTACTTATGCGAACCTGGTTCTGTTGAAAGTATATCCCCTAGCCTATTGATCACCTGTACCTTTAAGACAGTGCCCCGTATACCATCCATTTTGGGTGCACTTCTTACTCCCGTTATTTGTAGCCACGGTTCTTTAAACGAATACTGTTTTATGTCAGTAATATGTCTCACACCCATTAGGGGTGCAATGGTTTATTTAGTTTGTATACGGTTCTTAGGTTGCTGCACACTGCTCTGTGTCTCACTCAGCAACGCACTGCATGCTCATATGTGGGTCGTTTTTGGGGTCCTGAACTGCCATGATTACATTCTTAGACGACCATGGCGTCATTTAGTGTACTATCTTGGAATGTGAGGGGCCTGGGTAGCCCACGAAAGAGGTCACTTGTCTTTGCCCAGATTAGGAGGGCTGACCTGCACCTCATATGTCTTCAGGAAACTCATTTAGTCCCAGACAATTCCAGACGACTTCAAAAGCCATGGGTTCAGTGGCCGGCTCATTCTACACATACATCCTATTCCAGGGGGGTATCCATCTTGGTGCATCGTAGGCTCAGGTGGGAGCCGGGCCTCATTGTAAAGGACCCAGGCCTGGGTTGATTCGGTCCTGTATGTTATCCTGGGTGTGTACCTGCCACCGGCATCTGATCTCTCTGTGCTCCAGCAGGCTGCGCAGTTTGCGACCAAATTCCCTGGAGCTATCGTATTATGTCTGGGCGATTTTAATAAAGTTATGGATATTACTTTGGACCGGTTCTCTGCGGAGCCAGACTCCCCCTCGCTGCCTCACCCTACTACAATGGCCAAAATGATCCATGAACTGGGATGGCAGGATTTGTGGCGGGTCCGATTCCCGGAGGCCCGCACTTTCTCCTGTCACTCTGCCAACAGACATACTCTGTCTAGGATTGACCATGTTTTTGGAAACACTAGAGCATGGTCTATGCTGCAGACCATATCCTATTTACCTAGAGCAGTGTCTGATCACTCCCCTTTGTTGGTCCAACTGAATAGTAGTACGGCTGCCAGACCACGACAGAGCTGGCGAATCCACCCATTTTGGTTAAAATTATTTGTACCACATGATAGAATACCCGACCAACTTCAAATGTTTTTGACCATTAATTCTCCAGATACCTCACCACTCCTCGTATGGAAGACCACTAAGACATACCTTAGGGGTTGTATTAAGTCCTCCATTTCCTTTATAAAAAGGGAGTCCTCGCGGTTGGAAACTACCCTGGCGACCCAGTGTGCTTCTCTCGAAGCCGCCTATGTGGCTAATGCAACTGATAAGGCTAGATCTCAATGGTTACAGACGGGAAGACAGTACCTGCATTTACTACACGACAAGGCACGTAGGTCTCTGTTTTTTAACAAACAGAAATTTTACAAACTTGGTAACCAGTCAAGCAGCCTGCTGGCTCAACTGGTACATCAAAACACAGCCTCACCTGCAATACTGCGGGTGCATTCGGAGACAGGGGAGGTATTGTCCAATAGCTTGGCCATTAGTGACAGATTTTATAGATATTATAGTGAGTTATACCTCTCCAAGCTTAGAGTCACTGAACAGGAACTTGCTATGTATTTGGACTCGGTCCCCCTTCCCACTTTGTCAAATGACCAGTGTGCCTTTTTAGATTCCCCTTTTACTCTGGAGGAACTTTCGGGAGCCCTGGCAGATATGGCAAAGGGCAAATCACCTGGCCCGGATGGCATCCTGGTGGAGGTTTACGCCCAATATGGGGACCTGCTTCTCCCGGTGTTGCTTGAATGTTACAATGCTGCCTTTGCGGGCCGTAGTCTCCCGGGGTCCTTTTACGACGCCACTATCATCCTGTTATTTAAACCTGACAAGGACCCGCTGGACTGCGGCTCATATAGGCCTATATCACTGCTTAATATAGACTATAAACTCCTTACTAAAATGTTGGCAAATAGGCTCAATTCAGTTGTTCTCAACCTTGTTCAACCAGATCAGACAGGCTTTATGCCTGGGAAATCCGCATCGGATAATCTCAGACGGGTCCAGGTGATAACTCAGATTGGTGCATCATCCTCACATGACTGGGCGGTGGCCTCTTTAGATGCGACAAAGGCGTTCGACTCTGTCGAGTGGCCTTTTTTATTGCAGGTGCTGCGTGGATACGGATTTGGAGAGGGGTTCATTACCTTGATTTCCCTTTTATGTAGTTCCCCTAGAGCGGCGCTGTCAATTAATGGCACGTTGTCTTCTTATTTTCCCCTGGGTAGGGGTACAAGACAGGGCTGCCCATTGTCACCGCTACTGTTTGCTTTGGCGGTGGAGCCTCTGGCGGTACTGCTTCGGAACGACCCCATATACAAAGGCATAGTGATAGGCACCCGGGAGGAGAGGATAGCACTTTACGCTGATGACTTGCTCCTGTTCATGAGTGACCCCTCCCAGTCCCTGCCCAGAGCCATGGCGGTAATTGATGAGTTTGGTAATTATTCTGGCCTCCGGACCAACTGGACTAAATCCTCATACATGCATATTGGCCGCGCGTCGAGTGTAGCTGAGGGGGGATGTGGTGTGTGGGTTGACGACTGTGTCCACATGCAAATATTTGGGCATTTTTATATCTAGAGACCATAAGAGTTTTTTGGAACAGAACATTTTTCCGCTCATTTCGCACTTTAGGGCCAAGTTTAACCTCTGGGCTGCACTACCTTTGTCGGTGGCGGGTAGAATTAACCTTGTTAAAATGATAGTGCTGCCCAAATGTCTATATGCTTTAAGCCATTCTGCTGTATCTGTGCCCCTTAGATTTTTTAAACAAATGGACTCTCTTATTATCTCCTTTGTGTGGGGGAACTCTAGATCTAAGCTTAGGTTGTCATCTCTACAACGACTGAAGCAGCTCGGGGGTACATCACTCCCTGATCTGTTTCTTTACTACCTGGCAGGACAGCTCCGTTTCATTCAAAGGTGGCTCTCGTCTGATCCCCTACCGGGGTCCGAGGCACATCTGGCTCACCACCTGGGTCTGCGTATTCTGTGGCCGATGTTGGAGCGGCCAACCTTGTTCAGGGGGAAATTGTTGCCTATTCATGCTCTGGCGGGACAGGTTTGGCGTCAGGCGAAAAAGGTGTCTGCCTACTCTGATGTACCTGCGGAGACCCCGCTTTGGTGCAACCCTGGTCTGCCGGCGCTATTGGCCCTGCCTGGCGCTCAGACCTGGTCGCAGTATGGTGTATCCTCTCTTAATGACCTGTATACCCAAGGCGTTTTTAGAACGTTTGACTCACTAAGCTCCTCCTATGGCATTCCTAGAACACAGTTCTTTAGATATTTACAGATTCGACAAGCACTCTCGTCTCAGTTCCCAGATCAGATGGACAATATATCTAAGTATCCGCTTATCGGAATACTTCGGTCACAGGGCCCTGGGGGTTTGATCTCTACTTTATATGCACACCTGATACAGGCCAGAATATCCTTATTGGACGCCCCGGCCCTGACGCGATGGCGCACTCACATCCCAGCTCTCACAGATGAGATGTTTCAAGACATCCTTGAATCTCCTCAACATGTGTCACCTTCAGCAAACATCAAACTGATTCAAACATACATTCTACACCAATGCTACCTGACGCCTTCCCGTCTTTACAAAATGGGACGACTACCAAACCCAGGTTGCCTTAGGTGCCCTTGTCCACAGTCAGATTTTTGGCATATGATTTGGGTCTGTCCGATCATACAAAGTTTCTGGAAAGGGGTCGTGGATCTCCTGGTGGAAGTTCTGGCCAAGCCTGTACCATTAACCCCAGAGGTGTGCTTCTTTGGCATATTAGATGAAGAATTATGGCAACACCATGTTAGAATATTTTTGCGGGAGTCTTTATTTTATGCCAGGAAGGCTATCGCACTGCGATGGATGGCTTCGAGACCCCCATCAGTATCTCAGTGGAGGAAACTTGTTAATACTGTTCTTCCCTTCAACCAGATTGTATATAAAGGGAGAGGATGTCCTCAGAAATTCCATAAGGTGTGGGGAACATGGTGCAATTCTTCAGTAACTCAATATACGGCCCCCTCATTGCGTGCTGCCATTCATCTACTTACGCTGTGAGAGGGGGGGGGACGCCGGGAGTATCCACGACCTCTAATCTTGGATTGTATTCTTGTTGCTATCCTGGATTTATTGATTGCATGTCCTGGTATATGTATAACTGATTTATACGATATTATATGTGTTCTGTATATCTCTTTTTTGTACTGAGTATACATTGGGTTGTCCACGTAGTGCGTGGGCGATAGACTGACGAGGTGATGATGTAGTGCTATGAGTGACTCTGTCTCAAATTCTTGATTTTCTTGTGTGCAACCTGTTGTATATGTTTTGTTTCCTTTTCTTGTGTCTGGTACACAATTTTCAATAAAACGAGTTTAAAAAAAAATAAACAGCGATCAAAAAGTCAACCATGCTGCAAAATGGTGTAAATAAGAACTATAGCTTTCTATGGAAGTATAAAAATTTTGGTGTCAGAATATGGCAAAGAAAAGAAACTTTTTTTTTCAAAGTGTTATATTTAAACACAGCAAAAACTATATAAATTTGATATCACTGAAAATGTACTGACCTGCAGAATAAAGGTAACCTGTCATATGTCATTTTTACCATACAGTAAATGCCGTAAAAACTAAACCAGTACAAAAAATTGTATAATTCTTTCCAAATCCTTCCCTTTCCAATTTTTCCAGTTCTCCAATATATTTTAAGGAATATTAAATATTAGAAAGTGCAACTTGTCCCACAAAAACAAGCTCTCATACAGATATGTGAAATAATAAAGAAAAAAGTTTTTGAAAGGCTTTCAGAAGGTAAGAAGTGAAAACAATAAAAGTGCAAAGAAAAAGAAAATCCATTTTTCCTCTGTAGGGAACTGCCATTTCTACTAGTATATAATGTATCTGGCTTCTTTGCCCCTGCAGTTTGGCTTCAGAGACCCCAGGCATTTAGTGCAAGTTTTGTTTTGTAAATACAGTGAGTCAGACACATGTGAGGCAGAGCTGCTGGGGGGAGAGATGTGAGCAGAGCTGCTGAGCCAGACATGTTATGTCTGGGGGAGTCTAAGAGCCACTTGTTCCTCTTTACTTCACAGTATATAGTTAGGTATGTGTTACCCCCTATATACTCACAGGACCTAGCTAGTAACTGTAGTTAGGGATCCATATATATATATAGTTCAGGGCAGTGATAGGTTAGGCTTCCGAAGGCCAACTAGCTAGTTAGAGGCCCGGTGGCACTAGTAGTTTAGCTGGCAGGTTAAGGACTCAGTGTTAGGGTAGTCAGGCCTGCATCTACTGCCGTCACCGTCGCCCTGTTTGCGGCCTGTGAAGAATCTCACCATCATCATCATCATCTCCTGATCGGCTGTCTGTCATCTCCTGGAAGAATCCGAGGATCCACAGTCATCCACAGGGGCCCCTGCATCTCTTCTGTTGCCTGGAGGTATTGTGCACTGGACTCTTGCTATATATCTATATATATACCCGGGTATATAACCTAAGACGGTTGAGGACTTGCTGGTTGTTGTAGTATTGCTGTGTTCTGAGTATATTTTATGTATGTATTATTACCCTGTTGATTCTTATAAAGCTACTGTTATAACCTTATGTGGTATCTGTATGTATTCTTCAGACTGTGAGATTAGTACAGTGATCCTTGTTAAGGCTACTAACTGTACTTCATGGGTAAGTCCCAGGAAGAGATCCTCCCTGTAATACAGAGGCTCTATCCTGGGTGGAGGCACTGATATATTTCATATATGTTCCCACTCTTCCCTTCAGCGAAGGCTTCAGGTCCCATTATACACACAGGTCAGCGCCAGAGTCTGTTGCGGGAGGGATAATACTCATACCCCCCCCCCAAATAGGGCTACACCTCTTTAAGTTGTGAACTATATGATAGAAACCTGTTACATTATAGCATGTCAGAGTCTGATTGTATTGATTGTTGGATTCTTCTTACTAGCAAGTCTGTAGAAAGTCTTGCAGTCTAGGAGTTCTCTAGTCTCCCTGCTTCTAATGTCTCCAATAGTTGCTTATAATTTCTTCCTTAATGTCTCTGAGGGATTTGCCCATAGGGAGATCTTCCAATAACAAATGGAAAAGTACTGACAGCTGCTAAAAAATATTTATTTAAATATGAGATACAGATAGACGTAATTTACACTTGTCTAATAGAAGATGCAATTAACATAAAACCTTGCTTACTTGAATCAGAGCATACAGTAATAACATTCTTTTAATATCACATATTTCTTCAATTCTGTTTATTTGCGGGGTGAGGCTTAAATGTACATCATTAGCATCATAAAGATGACCTGCTATGGCTGCTAAAAGTGTTTAATCAAATAACTGTATTGCCCATAACATAATAATTCTGAAGCATCTTTTATTAGAGGTTTACCTTTTGCCGTTCCTCAGTTATTCCTCCTACAAATGTATAAATAAATTTACAACTGGGTGTTGCCATTTAGGGGTGTAACAGTTAGAGATGAGCGAATCGATTCTGCAGAAGTGGAATTCGATCCGAATTTCAGGAAATCTTCGATTCGTCACGGTTCTGGATTTCCTCACGCTTCAATGCATCGAATCGCATTTTTAAAAAAAAATTTTTTTTAAATGGCCGCTGCACATGTTAGGACAAGGGGGAAGGGACTCTGGGAGCGCGGGATCACCCACAATGCCAAGCGTGCAGCAGCCAGCCGGCCCTGTGATGTCACAGCCCTATAAAAACCCTCGGCCATTTTAGGTACAGTCATTCCACATCGCTCTTACTGTAGAGACAGACATCGCCAGGAGCTAGGGAAAGACTTAGAAAACATATAGAAGTTCAGGGAAACAGTCTTGCCGCAACCCAGATGGAGGAGACCGGAGGATGGGAGTAGTAGTGGCAGATGCTGTGCCACCTAGCAGGCCGAGCACACTCACCAACCACTCCAGTCCCACTCCTAGGCCGGACAAAGTCGAGGGGGGTCCTGCAGTACTACCGAATGGGGTTGGTAGTAGTTCTTTTCCCCGGGGCACTTCCAGTTGAAGAGGGGACCTTTTCTCTCTGAGCCGCTGGGGTATTGTTCGGAAGGGCCCTGATGGTGAGGCAGGCATGACTCAAGAGTCAGCGGTGCAAGTAAACAAGAGAACAGCCTTTATTTGGCAACAGGAACAACAGGTAAACGGCAGCTTCCAAATGGGGGTAGTAGTCCTATAGCGTCCAACCCCCAGCCTTGGTTCTAGGAGGCTGCCCAAAGATGTTACCGACTCTGCAGTAAAGTTCTCCACTTCTCCTCCTCTCTGCCTCTCCCAGCCAGGTACACTGGGGATGGCGTTACAGGGAGTCCTGACAGGGATATGGTTACCTGTATGCTAGGCCCGAACGAGTTTCTTCTATCAGGGTCCTCTCCTGCACCTCCTGACACGGCACCAAATAAGTCCAAGAATGCTGACAGCACTTCCCCCTTGCTCAGGGCTGTCTTTAGGCGACCCTGGGGCTGGTGATATCCCTCCTGGGGCTGCGAAAGCGGAGGTTGGCCTTCAGTCCAGAGGCTGTGGCAGGAAGGCTCTGCACACCTTCTCTGGTTAGCTGCATGCACTAGACTGAGGAGACCAACCGTCGCCGGGGAGATGAGATCTCCCTACAACCCCATCCAGTGGCCTGTGATAGGCCAGGGCTGAACCAAGTCTGGGTTTTGAACACTGCAGGGGGAAAAATGCCGAGGGAAAAGCTGCACAACATTGACATATAACACTTAACATAGAACAGGACGTACTAACATAAAACCCAGAGGCACAGGAAACAAACACATAAAAGCAGTAGCACTCTGGGATGCTGCACACCCCCTATTTTAACCTAAGCCGCCCTCGGCGGAAATCTTTGCCCAGGCTAGGGAAGGCAATACAGCAGACAAGGCAAAGACAAACAAGCATAACGGATGAAACAAGTAAAATATAATACAACATGTTGAGATGTCGGTCTTCGCCCCTATACGAAATATGAGGTAGTGACGGTCTACGCCCATATTCCTCCCCGTATCATCGGTCTTGTTCCCATAAGTCAATAATATGACCTGGTACCTGTGGCACGGTTATAAGTGTCCAACACTCAGGTACCAGCAAACCCAAGGAAATGGGGGAAACAATCACACAAAGGTCCCTGAGGCACAAATGTAGTAGTGACCAATCCCAGGGCCTCAATTAGACAAATAGGGATTCCAGGGCACAGATGCGGTAGTGTCCATCCTGGAGCAAAGGGACAGGAGAAAATAGGGAAAACTGGGGCAGTGTCCACAAGTCCGCACTGATGAACTGGGGAAGTGTCCAAAAGTTCAGCACAAAAACAAAGGGGCAGCAACTTGGAGATATGTACATCCATAGGAGTCCAAGGGAGTCACTCCAGGGGGTACCCTGGAGGGCACAAAACTTGATCTCCCCAGTCAGGTGTAGACTGGGGGGCACAAAACTTATGGGTGGCGACCTTTCATTCCTCAGCTTCTGTAGAAGAAGATCCCAATGTCTTGGGACGTGAAGCTGGAGCAGGTGTCAGTGGTGCAGTCTAAGGCAACCTGGACAGGTTTTGCAGTCCCAGGGCCTTCTTCTCCATGGCCCTGTAGAAGGTGGTGACGGTACCTGGGTTCATGCTGCTCTTGTAGACAGGTGGCTCCACTTGCTGTGCAGCTGCAGGAGTTGCAGAGTGACCTCCAATACAGATGTGGTCACCCCCTGAGATGATGATCAGGACAGCAGGTAGTGATGCAGCAGGAGCAGGGCGTAGCAGTGATGCAGATGCTGCGGGTGCAGCCCCAGAGGGAAGTGGACCGTAGGCCAGGCCTGCGGCTGTTGGTAGCAGGCGACCAGGGGTGGCTGTGGCAAAGTCATCCCAGACCTTGTGTTGTGGTGGTGACATAGGGATCCGGTCAAAGTCAGCTGCCCAGAATCCCTTAGGGCCAACTTTTAGGGTGAACTCCACTCTCTCATCTGGGTGCAGATTGTGTAGATGTTACGGCAGCCCAGGCCTTTTCACCGATCTCCGGTTGACAAACACATTGGCCCGCTCGGAATCCTCTGCAATAAATCCACAGCCATTTCATTGGTCAAAGTCCATAACAGTATCTCTCCTCCGGTCAGGCACCTCGCGCTCCACAGGTGGTTCTAGGCCAGCCTGTCTATGGGAATACGTCTTTTCCTCCTCTACTTTAAGTTATTGGCGCCCGGCGATGGTAGTAGGCCTTCGGGCACGAACAGCAGTTGGCGGGACAGCAGCAAGTGAAACGGGGGCTCTAGCTGGAGTCCCGGAGGTAGCTAGCACCGCAGCTACAGGAATCTCCTCCATTAGCTTCTCAGCATCCATCTCCTCTCCCCAGGTCCAGGCATCAGGATTGGGATTAATACCTCGGACAGATGGGGAACGTGACATGGTGCAGCAGGATAAGATGGCTCTGCATGCACGGGGTATACAGTCTCTCACTAGTGCGGACTCTCTGGAACTTTCCAGGCTTTCTACTGGTGATGGATGCTGGTGGGCGGTGCTACTATGCATAGGACAGGTCTGGTGTTGGACTCACCCAAGATGGCGGCGCCCAGGAGGCTCCGACGACGCTGTCCTATAGGAGGGGCTGTCCCGCCGATGTCAGCGGCTGCTGATTCGTCCTTTTGGAATAGGAGGGTGGAGCTTGGCTGATGCACCTCTGGCGTAAGTCTTTCCCGCCTGAGCGCTGGTTTTGGAAGGCTCGCGTTTAACCTCTGCGGAGCTGAAGAATTTTGAATGATGCAGCTCCGTCTGAGGCTAGAGTTAACCCCTCGTGGGCTGGGCTCACGTGCACCGGTGATGTTGCAGCACAGTATATACAGTCCAGTAACGGCTGAAAGTCCTCTGGCATGCAGTTATAATCCAGGCACATAAAACAGAGTCCACAGTACAAATCCACAGGAATAAGTCTCTCACACAGCCAATAAAGGTTTCTCAGCTCACCCGTTGTACAGTCATGGCCAAAAGTTTTGAGAATGATACAAATATTAATTTTTACAAAGTCTACTGCTTCAGTTTTTCTAATGGCAATTTGCATATACTCCAGAATGTTATAAAGAGTGATCATCTTAACAGCAATTACTTGCAAAGTCAATATTTGCCTAGAAAATGAACTTTATCCCCCAAAACACATTTCAACATCATTGCAGCCCTGCCTTAAAAGGACCACCTAACATCGTTTCAGTGATTGCTCCATTAACACAGGTGTGGGTGTTGATGAGGACAGGGCTGGAGATCAATCTGTCATGATTAAGTAAGAATGACACCACTGGACACTTTAAAAGGAGGCTGGTGCTTGCCATCATTGTTTCTCTTCTGTTAACCATGGTTATCTCTAAAGAAACACGTGCAGTCATCATTGCACTGCACAAAAATGGCCTAACTGGGAAGAGTATTGCAGCTAGAAAGATTGCACCTCAGTCAACAATCTATCGCATCATCAAGAACTTCAAGGAGAGAGGTTCCATTGGTGCCAAAAAGGCTCCAGGTCTCCCAAGAAAGACCAGCAAGCAGCAGGACCGTCTCTTAAAAGTGTTTCAGCTGCGGGATCGGGCTACCAGCAGTGCAGAGCTTGCTGAGGAATGGCAGCAGGCAGGTGTGAGTGCATCTGCACGCACTGTGAGGCGGAGACTCTTGGAGCAAGGCCTGGTTTCAAGGAGGGCAGCAAAGAAGCCACTTCTCTCCAGAAAAAACATCAGGGACAGACTGATATTCTGCAAAAGGTACAGGGAGTGGACTGCTGAGGACTGGGGTAAAGTCCTTTTCTCTGATGAATCCCCTTTTCGATTGTTTGGAACATCTGGAAAACAGCTTATTCGGAGAAGAAGAGGTGAGCACTACCACCAGTCTTGTCTCATGCCAACTGTAAAGCATCCTGAAACCATTCATGTGTGGGGTTGCTTCTCAGCCAAGGGAATCGGCTCTCTCACAGTCTTGCCTAAAAACACAGCCATGAATAAAGAATGGTACCAGAATGTCCTCCAAGAGCAACTTCTCCCAACCGTCCAAGAGCAGTTTGGCGCTCAACAATGCCTTTTCCAGCATGATGGAGCACCTTGCCATAAAGCAAAGGTGATAACTAAATGGCTCAGGGAACAAAACATAGAGATTTTGGGTCCATGGCCTGGAAACTCCCCAGATCTTAATCCCATTGAGAACTTTTGGTTAATCATCAAGAGACGGGTGGACAAACAAAAACCAACAAATTCAGACAAAATTAAAGCATTGATTCTGTAAGAATGGACTGCTATCAGTCAGGATTTGGTCCAGAAGTTGATTGAGAGCATGCCAGGGAGAATTGCAGAGGTCCTGAAGAAGAAGGGTCAACACTGCAAATATTGACTTGCTGCATTAACTCATTCTAACTGTCAATATAAGCTTCTGTTACTCATAATATGAATGCAATTATATTTCTGTATGTGATAAAAACATCTGACAAACACACATAAAAACCAGAGGGCAGCAGATCATGTGAAAATATACTATTTGTGTCATTCTCAAAACTTTTGGCCATGACTGTAGATAGAATGTTTTAGGATCTTGACACCGTAGTCTGTAGATGGTAAGGAAACGGGAGTCTTGATCCTGCCGACTACGCCAAAAACGACTTGCCGCAACCCAGATGGAGGAGACCGGAGGATGGGAGTAGTAGTGGCGGATGCTGTGCCACCTAGCAGGCCGAGCACGCTCACCAACCACTCCAGTCCCACTCCTAGGCCAGACAAAGTCGAGGGGGGGTCCTGCAGCACTACCGGATGGTGGTGGTAGTAGTTCTTTCCCCTAGGGCACTTCCAGTTGAAGAGGAGACCTCTTCTCCCTGAGCCAGTGTGGTGTTGATCGGAAGGGCCCTGATGGTGAAGCAGGCACGACTCAGGATTCAGCGGTGCAGGTAAAACAAACAGCCTCTATTTGGCAACAGGAATCACAAGGCAATAGCAGCTTCTAAATGGGGGTAGTAATACAGTGTCCAATCCCCGGCCTTGGTTCTAGGACAAGGTACTGGTTACCTGAAGACTAAGCCCGAAGTAATCCTCCTGAAGGCTGTGATGGCTAACCGTTGGCCTCAGTGCAGCTTGTGGGGACAGGAAACCTCTGCACACCCTTACTGTCCCACTTCTCACACTAGATTGACTGCACTCAGACCAAGGGTTACCGTGGAGACAGAGTCTCCCACAACCCCGCCCATTGGCCTGTGATAGGCCAGGGCTAAACCAAGGCTAGGTTTGAACACTGCAGGGGAGAAATAATAGGGAAAGCTGCAAACAGTGACACTTAACACAGAAGATGGAACATACCAACATAGCCCAGAGGCACAGTAACAAACACATGAAAGCAGCAGTCTCTGCGATGCTGCAGGCTGAGCCTTAGAACTGTAGGGAAAGCATAGGGAGGAATTGAGAGAAGAATTTGGGATGGTTGCAGTCTCATTTACAGCAGAATAATTCACATTGCAGCACTCACTACCATTATACTGCTGCTCATTACTCATATCTGTGTCAAGGTGGAACACAACAAGCCTTTTGCAGTGCAGTACAGCAAAAAAAAAGTGAAATATCATACACTAATATCTGCATGCATCTGTAAAAGAAGCCTTTTTAAAGGCCTTTATTATAAGGGGCTTATTCACTGTTCTTACAAGGCATAACATTATTCAGTACTATTGTGCCAAAGCCATATCTGCACATATCTGTAAAAAAAAGCTTTTTTAAAGGAGTTTATTATAAGGGGCTTATTCACTATTCTTACAAGGCATAACATTATTCAGTACTATTGTGCCAAAGAAAACTGAATTATCATCCAATAATATCTGCTTTTATCTGTAATAAAGGCCTTTAACTTGGGGAAAGACATAACGTCCATATTTGCCATTTTGTTACCAGTATAAAGTTGCAGGCAATATTTAAAAACAGTATTGTCAATAAAAATTTAATAATTCAATAATTCTTAGTGGTTATCACTTATTTAAAGGTCTTTATTAGTGTCAAAACACATAAAAAGGACCATATTCGCCATTTTGTTACCAGTATAAAGTTGCAAGCCATTTTTCAATACAGTATTGACAATATTAATTCAATAATTCTTAGTGGTTATAACTTATTTAAAAGTCTTTATTAGTGTCAAAACACATAAAAAGGACCATATTTGCCATTTTGTTACCAGTATAAAGTTGCTGGCCATTTATAAATAGTATTGTCAATAATTCAATAATTCTGAGCCACAAATCTCTGCCTTTATCACGCTTTTTTTTTTTTGGTGTTCATTAGTGGGTGAAGAAATAAGGGGCATATTTGCTGTTCTGTTCAAAGTAAAAATAATAGGCCTTTTTGCCATTTACAATTAAGTTTTTCATCGAACAGTATGTCAGACAGAGAAGCGAGAGATCATGCACAGGGGAGAGCCACAGGCCTAAATGTTTCTGGTGCAGGCACAGTTTGCAGCAGAGTATGGGGGCGTGGCAGCAGGGGTCAGTTACAGAGGCCTGAGCTCCCAGTGTCAAGTAGTGGTTGTGTCTTGACCAGCAACCCAACGATTGTAGACTGGTTGACTCGATCATCCAATTCATCCCAAGTCACATCAGACACCCCCAGCCAAGAGTCGGTGGGTTCATCAGGCACAACCCTTAGTTGGCATGGCCCGGCAGCAGGCCCTGTGCCCTCACCTGTCCTCAACCTGCCTCTGTCCTTTTCTGTTCCCTCAGCGAGAGAACTACTCTATGCTGTGGTCTCAGATCCACTATACAGTGAGGAGGAGGTACTAGAGGACAGTCAGCAGCTACTGCTCAGTCAAGATGTGGAGGAGACATCCGCCGCTTCCTGTGGTAGGCAGGCAAGTAGTGATGAGGAGAGTGGCATGGTAGCTAGTGTTGAGAAGGACATCAATGACCTGCAGACAGTAGTGGATGACGATGTAGCCGATCGTAATTGGGAGCCGGGTGACGAAGGGGCCTCATTGTCATCAGAAGAGGGTTGCAGCTTGCGCATGAGGCAGCGGGGGAGTCAGCAGGGTGGCACCACAGCCCTGCGCCAACATATGTAGTGCACCATAAAGTGGCCTGAGAGAGCCGTGGCTCCAATGTGGTGGTCCAGCCTGCCGCAACAACTGCTGCAGCACCCAGTGGCACGCACCCCATTTCAGGCAGTCAATGCTCCACTACCTCAGCTGAAGGTGGTAGTGTGAGGTCAGGAGCTAAACATGCCTGGGGTAGACCACCCACTTCGCAGCAGCCTACCTGCCCGGAAAGCAGTGGTGCAGGAGTTCACGGAGGCAGTGGCGGTAGCAGTCAGTTATTGCGGCGAGTTGGGGGTAAAATAACCTACTCGGCGGTGTGGCAGCTTTTTGTAAAGCCGCCGGGGGAGGTGAACATGGCCATATGTTCAATCTGTGGGCAGAAGGTGAAGCGTGGCCAGGGTGCCAATGTTGGCACCACAGCCCTGCGCCAACATATGTAGCGCATCATAAAGTGGCCTGAGAGAGCCGTGGCTCCAATGTGGTGGTCCAGCCTGCCGCAACAACTGCTGCAATACCCAGTGACACGCACCCCATTTCAGGCAGTCTATGCTCCACTACCTCAGCTGAAGGAAGCTGTGTGTCCTTCCCATCATCTGCTGGTCATGATGCTCCTGCTCCTCCTCCTAGTTAGTCATTGTGTCAGCAATAGATCACAGAATCTATATCTAAGAGACGACAGTATGTGTGCACTCATCCAACAGTGCAGAAGCTGAACGTGCTCCTGTCCAAGTTGCTGGTGCTGCAGTCCCTCCCTTTCCACTTGGTTTGATTTTCTTGCACTGAGCCGAGGTGGAGAGTCCCAAGCCGTCATTTATTTGCCAAGAAGGCAGTACCAGCCCTGCACAAATATGTAGAAGAGAAGGTGGGCCAGTCCTTGAGCCTGTTGGTGTTTGCCAAAGTGCACGGCAGCGCCGACGTGTGGAGCTGTAACTACGGTCAAGGACAATATATGTAATTTACGGCCCACTGGGTTAATGTGGTGCCTGCCCAGACACACCAGCAATTTGGACAGGTGACGCAGCTTCTGCCTCCACGTTCTCACGCAGTTGGTCCTGCAACAATGTCCGCCTCATCCTCCACTGTCTCCTCAGCCTCCACTGCAGGAACAATTCCCAGTGCTCCTCCAGCATACCACATGTCCAGGGCACAGCAGTGTCACACTGTTCTACACCTCGTTTGCCTGGGCAAACAAAGTCACACAGGGGAGGAACTGCTCCGTGTTCTCAATCAAGAAATCGAATCCTGGATTTCTCCAAGAGAACTTAAAATCGGAACAATGGTGACAATGGCTGAGCCATGCGCCCTGCATGGCTAACGTGTTCAATCTGGTTGTCAAGCGTTTCCTTAAGTGTTCCGCCCATCTGCAAGACATCCTATAAATGTCAAGGAAACTTTGCATGCACTTCAGCCACTCGTACACCGCCAAGCACACCCTCCTTGAGCTGCAGCGGCAGAATGGCCTCCGACAACATAGACTGATATGAGATGTTTCCACCCGTTGGAATTCAACCCTCCATATGTTGGATTGACTATATGAACAGAGAAAAGCCATAAACGATTTCTTGATGATCCAAGCGGACAGAGGTACTCCCCTGTGTAACTTTAAGTGGCAGCTCATGTGTGACACCTGCCGATTGTTAGTTCCCTTTGAGGAGGCCACATTGTTAGTCAGTCGCCGGACTACGGGATGAACAACGTCATTCCACTGATTCACATCCTGGAAAAGATGCTTATCAATCTGGCTGGTCAGGGGACTGGAGATGTGGCGTCTACATCTCAAGGCCACATGAGCCCTGTGGGGGCTGAACTGGAGGAGAAGGAGGATGAGGAGGACATTGGAGCACAAACAATGGGTAGTCAAATGGGTGGAGAGGAGGAGCAGGAGTAACCAGAACAGCCAGAGGGAGATGAGGAGGGTGAGGCAGATGACCCAGACACACCGTGGCAGTATGCAGTGGAGATGGATGCAAGGAGTCCCTCGGAGTCACTAGCGCAAATGGCCCCATGCATGCTGACTTCCTTGAGCAGTGACAGCTGAATTGTCACCATTCGGCAGAGGGATGACTACTGGCTCTCCATCATGTTAGACCCTTGCTACCAGGGAAAAATGGGGGCCGTTTTTACACCCGCTGAGAGGGAGGACAAACTGAACTACTATAGAGACATGCTATGTAGCAAGTTGGCCGCTGCCCACCTGTGCCATCGTCCATCCTCTCGCATGTCCGACCGGGGGGGCCCTGGGCGCTCAACTTGCACTGGCATGGCAGCTGTGGGAGGCAGGAGCAGTATCAGCTCCATCAGCAGCAGCCTGAGCCTAGAGTCGCTGATGAGCAGCTTTCTTCAGCCGCATAGTGAAGAAGCTACTCATCAGCAGCTAGACACAGAGCAGAACTTGAACCAGCAGGTGGTGGCATACTTAGAGTGCACCCTGCCACTCGTCATCGAAGATCCGCTGGACTACTGTGCAGCCAAACTGGATTTGTGGCTGCAACTGGTTGAGTTTGCCCTGGAAAAGCAGTCCTGCCCGGCCAGTAGTGTGGCATCAGAGTAGGGTGTTTAGTGCGGCAGGGGCCATAGTTACCCCAAGGAGAACTCGCCTGTCCACATAAAATTTGGAGAGACTGACCTTTGTGAAGATGAATCAGGCATGGATCAGCCAGGACTTCCACCCACCAATGCCTGATGCAGCAGATTAAATGATCCATACTGCCTCACCACACTCTGCCACTGGTTCACTGTATGGCCTCCTAAGGCTGTTGCTACCTACACATTATATCACCTTGCCACTCTGTGGCCTGCTCACTCTGCTGCCACCTCTGCACTCTGCCACTGGGTGACTGTATGGCCTCCTCACACTGCTGCCACCTCCTCACTCTGTCACTGGATCACTGTATGGCCTCCTCACACTGCTGCCACCTCCTCATTCTGCAACTGGGTCACAGTATGGCCTACTAAGGCTGCTGACACCTCCACACTCTCTTACCGGGTCACTGTATGGCCTACTAAGGCTGCTCACACCTCCACACTCTCTTACCAGGTCACTGTATGGCCTACTAAGGCTGCTCACACCTCCACAATGTCACTGAGTCACTGTATGGCCTCCTCATGCCGCTTCTACTCGGTCACTGTATGCCCTCATCATGTTGCTGCCACTTGATCACTGTATGGCCTCCTCATGCTGCTGCCACTGGGTCACTGTATGGCCTCCTCATGCCGCTGCCACTGGGTCACTGTATGGCCTCCTCATGCCGCTGCCACTGGGTCACTGTATGGCCTCCTCATGTTGCTGCCACTTGGTCACTGTATGGCCTACTCATGCCGTTGCCACTTGGTCACTGTATGCCCTCCTCATGTTGCTGCCACTGAGTCACTGTATGGCCTCCTCATGCCACTGCCACTGGGTCACTGTATGCCCTCCTCAAGCCATTTCCACTGGGTCACTGTATGCCCTCCTCATGACGCTGCCACCGGGTCACTGTATGGCCTCCTCATGCCATTTCCACTGGGTCACTCTGCGTCCTCCTCATGCCGCTGCCAGTGGGTCACTGTATGGCCTCCTCATACCACAGCCACTGGGTCACTGTATGCTCTCCTCATGCTGCTGCCAACTTCACATTGCCACCTTGTCATCAGCAACTTGGCCAGGTGGCGCCGCTTCCGCTTCCACGTTCTGACACCGTTGGTCCTGAAAAAATGTCCACCTCATCCTCCACTGTTTCCTCAGCCTCTACTGCAGGGACTATTCACAGTGCTCCTCCAGCATACCAGATATGTAGGGCACAGTGGTTTCACACTGTTCTACACCTCGTTTTCCTGGGCAAACAAAGTCACACAGGGGAGGAACTGGGTCACTGTATGTCCTCCTCATGCCACAGCTACTGGGTCACTGTATGGCTTCCTCATGTTGCTGCCAACTCCACATTGTAGCCTTGTCACCAGCAACTTGGCCAGGTGATGCCGCTTCTGCCTCCACGTTCTCACGCCGCTGGTCCTGCAACAATGTCCACCTCATCATCCACTGTTTCCTCAGCCTCTACTGCAGGGACAATTCACAGTGCTCCTCCAGCATACCAGATGTGTAGGGCACAACGGTGTCACACTGTTCTACACCTCGTTTGCCTGGGCGAACAAAGTCACATGGGGAGGAACTCTGCTTCCACCGGGTCACTCTGTGTACTCCTCATGCTGCTGCCACTGAGTCACTGTATGCCCTCCACATGCCGCAGCCACTGGGTCACTGTATGCCCCCTCATGCCACTCCACCGGGTCACTGTATGCCCTACTCATGCCGCAGCCACCGGGTCACTGTATGCCCTCCTCATGCCGCTGCCACTGGGTCACTGTATGGCCTCCTCATGCCGCTGCCACTGGGTCACTGTATGGCATCCTCATGCCGTTTCCACTGGGTCACTCTGCGTCCTCCTCATGCTGCTGCCACCAGGTCACTGTATGGCCTCCACATGCCACAGCTACTGGGTCACTGTATGCCCTCCTCATGCCGCTGCCACTGGGTCACTGTATGCCCTCCTCATGCCACTGCCACCGGGTCACTGTATGGCCTCCTCATGCCGCTGACACTGGATCACTGTATGGCAGCCTCATGCTGTTTCCACTGGGTCACTCTGCGTCCTCCTCATGCTGCTGCTACTGAGTCACTGTATGGCTTCCTCATGCAGCAGCCACTGAGTCACTGTATGCCCTCCTCATGCCGCAGCCACTGGGTCACTGTATGCCCTCCTGAGGCTGCTACTACCTCCACCTCTGCCACTGGGTCACTGTATGCCCTACTCATGCCACAGTCACTGCTGGGTCACTGTATGTCCTCCTAATGCCACTACCACTGGGTCACTGTATGGCCTCCTCATGCTGTCGCCAACTCCACATTATGTCGCCTTGCCACTCTGTAGACATATATGTGGAATCGACAGACGACGGTGTAAAAGGAGTGCGCTCTTTCACTCTACAGTAGGATGTTGGGTCTCTGCACGGTTCTTTCTACCTGGCACTAACATGGACCTGTAAGGCTGGGTTCACACTTGAGTTAGATGGTCAGTTTTGGCCCCATAACTGTCCAAATAAGTGAAGTGTGCATCGATTCTAAGAGCGACGCCTGTCATGTGCGTGTCATTCGGACTCACAGTATTGTTTGACTACCACAGTAGGCTCCCTATGCGTGTTACTGCAAGGCACAATGTTCTACACCACTATACAGGATCTCTGAAGCTAGGAAATAGGTGTTTTTTAGCAATATTCACCGCAAAGTAATTCAGATCGAAGTGAATTTTTTTGGAACTTAGAAGTACTGAATCGAACTTTTGAGAAATTCGCTCATCTCTAGTAACAATACACACTGGGACACCTTCCAATCAGTCCTAACTGTTTAGGGACACAACCCTTCGAATGGTTGTGTCCCTAAAGTAGAATGGTATTGGCCAGTGGTAAACTGAGTTACTAATATTCAGAAGCAAAAACTTAGGAACAATTATAAGAAAACCTTCTGCAGTTTAGAATCCCTAATAAGTACCCTCCTCTGTTCACACTCCCACATTACCCCACAGGATATGATGCCGTTTCAGACTAACTTTATATGTCCAGGCACAATCTGCATATTAAAAGACATGACTGGTGACGGCTCATACAGCTTTATATACAGTGCCTTGCGAAAGTATTCGGCCCCCTTGAACTTTTCTACCTTTTGCCACATTTCAGGCTTCAAACATAAGGATATAAAATTTAAATTTTTTGGTGAGGAATCAACAACAAGTGGGACAAAATCGTGAAGTGGAACAAAATTTATTGGATATTTTAAACTTTTGTAAAAAATAAAAAACTGAAAAGTGGGGCGTGCCAAATTATTCGGCCCCCTTAAGTTAATACTTTGTAGCGCCACCTTTTGCTGCGATTACAGCTGCAAGTTGCTTGGGGTATGTTTCTATCAGTTTTGCATATCGAGAGACTGAAATTCTTGCTCATTCTTCCTTGGAAAACAGCTCGAGCTCAGTGAGGTTGGATGGAGAGTATTTGTGAACAGCTGTTTTCAGCTCTTTCCACAGATTCTCGATTGGATTCAGGTCTGGTCTTTGACTTGGCCATTCTAACACCTGGATACGTTTATTTGTGAACCATTCCATTGTAGATTTTGCTTTATGTTTGGGATCATTGTCTTGTTGGAAGATAAATCTCCGTCCCAGTCTCAGGTCTTTTGCAGACTCCAACAGGTTTTCTTCCAGAATGGTCCTGTATTTGGCTCCATCCATCTTCCCATCAATTTTAACCATCTTCCCTGTCCCTGCTGAAGAAAAGCAGGCCCAAACCATGATGCTGCCACCACCATGTTTGACAGTGGGGATGGTGTGTTCAGGGTGATGAGCTGTGTTGCTTTTACACCAAACATATTGTTTTGCATTGTGGCCAAAAAGTTTGATTTAGGTTTCATCTGACCAGAGCACCTTCTTCCACATGTTTGGTGTGTCTCCCAGGTGGCTTGTGGCAAACTATAAACGAGTCTTTTTATGGATATCTTTGAGAAATGGCTTTCTTCTTGCCACTCCTCCATAAAGGCCAGATTTGTGCAGTGTACGACTGATTGTTGTCCTATGGACAGACTCTCCCACCTCAGCTGTAGATCTCTGCAGTTCATCCAGAGTGATCATGGGCCTCTTGGCTGCATCTCTGATCAGTCTTCTGCTTGTTTGAGATGAAAGTTTAGAGGGACGGCCGGGTCTTGGTAGATTTGCAGTGGTCTGATACGCCTTCCATTTTAATATGATCGCTTGCACAGTGCTCCTTGGGATGTTTAAAGTTTTAGAAATCTTTTTGTATTCAAATCCGGCTTTAAACTTCTCCACAACAGTATCACAGACCTGCCTGGTGTGTTCCTTGGTCTTCATGATGCTCTCTGCGCTTTAAACAGAACCCTGAGACTATCACAGAGCAGGTGCATTTATACGGAGACTTGATTACACACAGGTGGATTATATTTATCATCATCAGTCATTTAGGACAACATTGGATCATTCAGAGATCCTCACTGAACTTCTGGAGTGAGTTTGCTGCACTGAAAGTAAAGGGGCCGAATAATATTGCACGCCCCACTTTTCAGTTTTTTATTTTTTACAAAAGTTTAAAATAACCAATAAATTTCGTTCCACTTCACAATTGTGTCCCACTTGTTGTTGATTCTTCACCAAAAAATTAAAATTGTATATCTTTATGTTTGAAGCCTGAAATGTGGCAAAAGGTTGAAAAGTTCAAGGAGGCCGAATACTTTCACAAGGCGCTGTATGTGTAATGATAGTAACCTCTATTACAAAATTGTCAGACTATTGTATAAGCAATGCTACCTCCGATGCCGCCCCTGCTGCCTCTTGTGTCATTGTAAGCTCTAGCGAGCAGGGCCCTCAGTCCCAATGTGTGAATTGACTATTTCTTTGTAATGTATCTTTTTAGTCTGTACTTGAACAAATTGTACAGTGCTGCGGAATATGTTGGCGCTATATAAATAAAATGTATTATTATAATTATTATTATTAAGAAAAGAAGTTCCAGAATTGTTCTTTTAGGATGGAGTCTTTTTGTTTTCTACTGCACTTTTTGCGGATGTGTTTTGGTACATTTTTTTTTTTTTTTTTATAACAGTGGCATCCTTTACTTTTAGGGATCTAAAAAAATTTAGTTTAAAAAATTTATACTGAATGGTATATTTTTTTTAAATGCCACTGTATGAAATAGTAGTCTGACAATCATTTATCCTACACTAGTATAATGGGGGCTTATAGGTCCACTTAACAAATGTGCTTGGGAGCTGGTGCATATTTTAAACCATGGGGGAACACTATATGAAAAGAGCTTTATACCCTAATAAATGTGGTTCAAAGTATGTATGCAATGCAAAGTATTGGTGCATTTAGTTTAGTAAAGCTCCCTCAAGTACATGTAAATTATTAATATGGTATAATGTAACGGGGGGTGGGTTGCTTCAATGAATGTAAAATTAAAGGTGAAATAACTTTTAAAATACTAATCCTGATTTCAAAATTATTACTCTTCTGGGTATACAGATACTGTTTACACTCATGTGCTACTTAAAACATCTACTGTCTCACAGCGGGTTCTACACCATTCCCTATTACTTCATATCTCACAGACAATAAATGGTTTGAAACGATAAAACTTAACTTTTAATATTTGAATATAAAAAATACACAAAGGACGTCCACTACTCTACTAAAAGACAGATCAATGTGGTCTGTGCCTGCCTATTCAAAGTTTATTCAGGACTTAAATGTTAGACAGTATTCACACTCTCCAACTTTCCACTGGACCTAGGGTGTAATTAGATACTTTCACCACCCTTAGACTAAGGTTATAGTATCACGGCTGCATCATACAACAGGTCAATATTTTGTCAGTTGCTCTTAGTGCTAGGAAAACCCAAACACCTGGTCCCCACACACATAATTTGTAAAGCATCACTGACTAGACTCCTGCACAGCCATGATATACCTCCACAACCCTAGTCTGTAGTATGTACATATGCCAGTAATCTAGGTACAGGTCACAGTAACTTCATTTCCTGTCATTAAAATGTTATAACCATAAGGGAAACTATGATATTCTGACCCTTATACTCAATAAACACCTATATTGCAGCCATTACTGATATCCCCTATGTTGACTCCAGGGATATACAGCTACCATTTCCATTAGTGACTCAAGTTCCACCAACTAATCTCCAGGCTACTCAGACTGCCCCAGTCTCCTGTCAGTCCTTCATGCCCCCAAGTGGTATGGCTTGTGGTCAACTAACTCAAAAATAGAAAATAGAAAATAAACTTGCTCTACGCGTTTCCCCTGTGTTATCTGTATCAGGTTCATCAGGAGCCAATGCTAATAAACTTATCAATTGGTCTAAGCTGCTATAAATATTTTTCAAAAATGCAGTTACAACTGCAGTTCCTGGAGCACTGATGGTGTGCTCCAGTGTATAGAGTAGCCGACGCCACACTGAGCCTTGCCTGCTTTATAAAGGTCAGCCCATTCATTCGGTGCCATCCCCTTTCCTAATGCTGTCTGCAGTGAGCCAATAGAAATCACTAGCTCTCTCCACCTATCACGCCTCCTAGGGGGTGTGTCCACCTCAGTCCTCTACTGTGTTCATGTGACTGCCGATCATGTGACCACTGAATGTAAACAATTCCAGTGATCCAGCGCTAGACGGTGAATCTACTGATTCACATTTGATTTTCACCTAATCTACATAAGCTGCTGATCATCAGGCCGCTGCGTCTCAGCCATTCCGATGATCAAGGGCCAACTGGTAATTCTGTATACTTAACCTCCATTCCTCCATATACCAGGTCATAAAACCAGAGGGGAGATATCCAAAACAGAGTTCAATCCGGATCCATATTATCCTATCACAACCGTACTCTAAAGGAGTCGGAGGTTAGGTATAACCCCAGACCGTGACAGCGGATGGATCATAAATCTATCATAGTTCACATAGTTCACATACAGTGGGCTCTCCCTTATTGTTCCCCATCAAACTATAGATAACCTAACCATCCCACTCAGATCCATTTGCATACCTCCTAATGGTCAATCCCTACAACTCTAACTCTTTTCTATTTCTCAACCCTCTGATTGCGTACCAAAACTACCGTACATCATAGCTACGACCCATCAATCACCACAACATTATATTGTAAATCGTACCTCACCACCTAGATTCAGGCAATGCAAAAGATAGCGGAAGAGAGACCCCTTAACGTCTACCCATCTAAATACGGGGCAATAAATGACACGATACTACTCCCATATTTCTCACCCCTATTCATCTTTCTTCAATAAATGGCGCAAAGGATATCAAATCATTGAGGCCTCTAGGTTTGACACAGTCAAACATAAATATCCATTCCGCTTCCTTCCTCAAAATTGCCCTATCCCAATCTCCTCCTCGTGGTGATTTGCGTACTAACTCAATGCCCTGAAATCTCAATGTAGATGGGTCACCTCCATGTTTGCTCCAGAAATGTAAACTCAGGGGACGATCTTCTCTCCTGTTAATATATCCCACATGATCTAATATCCTACGACGTAATTCCCTTTTCGTTTTACCCACGTAATTCACTGGGCACGGACAGGATGCGACATACACCACACCCACAGAGCGGCAATTAATGAAATCTCTCGTATAATATTTTTTACCCGTAGCTGCCGCCGTAACTTCACGTCCCTTCAAAATAAATTCACAGGCCCTACAACCACCACACCTAAATGTGCCTGCCGGTCTTTCACTCCCCAACCAGGTACCCCCAGACTCCTCTGGTTCCAGATGACTATGAACTAGTCTGTCTCTGAGGTTCCGGCCTCTTCTATAGGTGATTGATGGATATTCAGATACCCTATCCCTTAAATCAGGGTCCTGTCGAAGGATATCCCAATATGATCTCAATATGTCAACCACCATTCTGGAACCTTGATCAAATGTCCCGATTAATCTAATGATATTTTGGGGAGGCGGTTCATCTTTTGGTATAAGTAATCTTTGTCTGTCACATTCTGTCGCAAAACGTCTAGCATCCTGGAGCACATTTTTCGGGTACCCTCTACTCCTAAATCTTTGCTCTAATAATTGAGATTGAGTATTAAATTCCTGGACTGAAGAACAGTTTCTGCGTACACGTAAAAACTGTCCCTTTTATTGAGTATAAGGATCAGAATATCATAGTTTCCCTTATGGTTATAACATTTTAATGACAGGAAATGAAGTTACTGTGACCTGTACCTAGATTACTGGCATATGTACATACTACAGACTAGGGTTGTGGAGGTATATCATGGCTGTGCAGGAGTCTAGTCAGTGATGCTTTACAAATTATGTGTGTGGGGACCAGGTGTTTGGGTTTTCCTAGCACTAAGAGCAACTGACAAAATACTGACCTGTTGTATGATGCAGCCGTGATAGTATAACCTTAGTCTAAGGGTGGTGAAAGTATCTTATTACACCCTAGGTCCAGTGGAAAGTTGGAGAGTGTGAATACTGTCTAACATTTAAATCCTGAATAAACTTTGAATAGGCAGGCACAGACCACATTGATCTGTCTTTTAGTAGATTAGTGGACGTCCTTTGTGTATTTTTTATATTAAAATATTAAAAGTTAAGTTTTATCGTTTGAAACCATTTATTTTCTGTGAGATTTAAAACATCTACTGCTCCGATCAGGGGCATATGCAGGTTTATGGGAGTAAGGGGGGAACATGTTGGACGGGGTGTATAATTGGGGGGACATACCAACCCCCCTCACAGTATAATGCCCCCTTTAATGCCCCACACACTATATTGCCTCCTTTATTAACCCCCTAGAGTATATTGACCTCCATACAGTATACTGGCGTCCATATAGTATACTGCCCCTTTATTGAACCCCACAGAGTATATTTCGCTATTTATTGGCCCCCATACAATATACTGCCCCATTCACTGGCTTCCACATAGTATATTGCTCCCTTTATTGGTGCCAACACGATATATTGCCCCCTTTATTGTACCTCACACAGTATGTTGGCACTTTTAGTGACCCCCATGTTTGCTACTGTTTGTTCCTTCTTTCATTTGACAAGTGCTGTCAGTAGAGTGGCAAGGTCCCCAAACACATTACATTTATAGACCACTTTCACCAAAAAATTGGTTGGTTTGCTTTCTGGGACATTCCTGGAGATTTCAACCTAAAGTGTTATTTTTATAAAATAAGTAGATATACACAAATGAAATCAGATAAACTTGATGGGAGACACCTAGGGAATCATTACTTTCCATTATAGCTGTTTATTGAACACCTATTTCAAATAATTCCCTATGCAGTTCCAATCTAGATGGGGGGGTCAGATTTAAGTACCTCACTGACAATCAGTGGCAAGCTATAGAAGAATATAGTCAACAGGTGTCATTAGAGAGGCTCATAGGTTGTCCACAGAGTGGATTTGACCTCACTTAGACACATTAAGATGTGATATAAGGCAAATCATCTGTACACCAAATGTGATCTATGGTTTGATATGCCTGGTTTTGCACCATTATCCCTGATTAGGGAAGTTTCCCCTGAAGTATCTTTGTATGTCCTCATTTTAGTATTGTAATTTTTGTTGCCTGATGGAGTAGATCAGGGGTCGGCAACCCCCGACACGCGTGCCAAGAGCGGCATGCGGGGCATATTTCCCAGGCACAGTGACCCAAGTCCTCACCCAGCAGTTTCTATCGGACCAAACATGGCCGAAATGAAACTGCTGTTACTATACTCGGGGGTCTCTTCAGACCCCCGAATATAATAAGCGTAGGCTCAGGAGAAGTGATGAAACATAAAAAAACAATGTACTTACCTTTCCTGCGCTCCGCAGCCTCTCTGTGCTCTTCAGGCGCTTCTGTCTGACGTAAGAGACAGCTAACTGCTCTGGGGTCACGTCCGACGTCATTACGCATAATGATGCGACATGACCCCTGAGAACCAATCAGTGCTCGCTTACTACAAGCAGAAGCGCCCGAAGAGAACACAGCGGCTGCAGAGCACAGGAAAATATGAGTACATTTTTTTTTTTTATGTTTGTCACCTCTCTTGGCCCTCCGCTTATTATACTCTGAAGAGACCCCACAGTATAATTATAGCTAGTGAGTGGCGAAAATTATAAAAGTTAGAATGTTATACCGTGTGCAGGGGCTGCTATGAGACATAATACAGTGTGCAGAGACCACTATGGGGCATAATACTGTGTGCAGGGGCCGCTATGAGACATAATACGGTGTGCAGAGACCACTATGAGGCATAATACTGTGTGCAGGGGCTGCTATGAGGCATAATACGTTGTGCAAGGGCTGCTATGATACATAATACGGTGTGCAGGGATCACTATGGGGCATAATACTGTGTGCAGGGGCTGCTATGGGACATAATACCGTGTGCAGGGGCCACTATGGGACATAATACTGTGTGCAGGGGCTGCTATGGGACATAATATTGTGTGCAGGGGCCACTATGGGACATAATACTGTGTGCAGGGGCTGCTATGGGACATAATACAGTGTGAAGGGGCCGCTATGGGACATAATACCGTGTGAAGGGGCCACTATGGGACATAATACGGTGTGCAGGGGCTGCACCATGTGAACGCAGATTGACATCAAGCTAAAAGTTCCAGTGGCCTAAGAATATAGCTGCATCCAGACACATAGTATGTTTTCACCATAAGACTGCTGTCATACGGTGCTCCTGGACACATACATTTACCACTAATTGGCGGCTGTACATGTACTTTCATTGCTTCTAATCGGAAAGTACAGGAGCAGCCCAGGAAATAGCAGTAAACGCATGTGTCCTAAAGCATCTGGTGGCAGCACTTCTGTATTATGGTTTGTGGTATATGACTTTAGTTTAGGGGTTGTCAGACTTACAATTATTGACTGGTACTCCGAGTACCTCATCTTTTATTTTTTAATTAAAATCAGCACACCGAACAAAAAAGTTTGCCTACCCCTGGAGTAGATAATGTGTGCACTCTATTTAGTTGTCCTAATGGACTATGCCTTCATGTGACATTTAGATACTCCAGCCTCTTATCAAAGAACTCTGTGATTGCCTTACCCACTCATCAATGGGGATGGTGGGAAGGTGAAACTGACAAAATTAAACTTAAAATTAAAAAACTACTTGATTCCAAAAATGAATTTTATGGCAGATCACAAAAATAAAACATTCTATAAAAGAGAATATGGAAGATGCAGTTAACATAAAACCTGGCTTACTTGAATCAGAGCATACAGTAATAACATTCTTTTAATATCACATATTTCTTCAATTCTGTTTATTTGCGGGGTGAGGCTTAAAATATACATCATTAGCATCACAAAGATGACCTGCTATGGCTGCTAAAAGTGTTTAATCAAATAACTGTATTTCCCATAACATAACAATTGTGAAACATCTTTTATTAGAGGTCTACCTTTTGCCATTCCTCAGTTATTCCTCCTACAAATGTATAAATGTCAGGGCCATCCAATATAGAACCAAATTTCTTGAGACTCAGTTCAAATGTCCCTTCAATGAGCACACACCTTACATAAAAGAAAGGTATATACACTTAGTAACTGATGTCTTGAGGTAAAAAAAAATGAATGTGTTAAATCTGACAGTCTAATACCTACCAATCTAATCAGAATCTCTGGTTTTCTCACTAATATTCTAGATTACATAAAAGTAAGCAAACAAATGATGATAATGTTTAATATATGGCACAATTGAGTGTGCTATATCTATAAGTAAATGTTTTGCAGTGGTTGATGATATCTCTGGAAATAATACAGGTAGAAACAATGATCTTGTTGTCATATGCAAGTAGAGAATCTTACCTTTGCTATGACATAGGACACTGTTCTGTGTTTTAAAATGACCAAGATAAAACTGTTTGAAGTAACACCCGGCCTCAGCTTCCCTACATTATACAAGACCCTGTACAACCCCCCTACAACTATGAAAAGCAGTGAGATAAACAAGGATATTAATACAGATGGGACAGAATCTGTTAATAAAGTATAATATAGCATTTATTAATGTCACAAATGCTGCCAGAAAATCAAAGGAGGTTAAAAAGTATGGGTAAGTTTTTTAAGGAAATGATGATCACCTTCAGTTAACATTTATGTTTAAAAAGTTTTATTTTAATGCTTTATGTAAATGAAAATCTTCAAATGTGGACTTTTTAAAAAATATAATTTTCACAGTTCTCTTTAGGGCTTGCTTTATTTCTTCATTCCTGAGACCACAGATAACAGGGTTCAAAGTAGGTGTAATGACACTATAGAATAAAGACACTATCTTGTCTACATGGCTTGGAGCAGTGTGGTCAGATCTGACATACATGAAGATAATGGATCCATAAAACAAGCAGACAACTGTGAGATGAGAACCACATGTAGAGAGCGTTTTTCTCCTTCCCTGTGGAGATGGTATTTTAGCAATAATAGATATTACCAGATATTAAAAACAAAATTGCCTGATATGACAAGGCAGGCTAAAAGGAAAAAAACTGTTTCAATCATGTAGATATCATTAGTGCCACAAAAGTGGTGAAGCAATGGAGAAAAGTCACAGTAGAAGTGATCAATTGTACTAGAACCACAAAAAAAGATATTGAAAGAAATATGAGTGGCATCAATGGGGCCAAGAAACCCCCTATCCAAGAACCTAAAACTAAAGCTATACAATCCCTATGTGTCAAAATACTGTTATATCGCAAGGGGTTGCAAATGGCCACATACCAGTCATATGCCATAGAGGAAAGTAAGAAATTTTCAGTTGAGCCAAACACAAAAAGGAAATAAAACAGGACAACGCAATATTGGACAGGAATAATTTTATCATCGGCGAATAAATCTCCAAGCAATCTGGGCATAGTGACTGATATATAGCAAATCTCCAAAAATGAGACTATGCAAATGAAAAAGTATATTGGGCTATGCAGTTTCTGATCCCAGTAAGAAACTATTATCATAAGAAGATTGCAAGCTATGGACATTAGATATATTGTCAAAAATACAACAAAGAGAAATGGTTGAATATTTTTTGAGACTGGAAATCCCAAAAGGATAAAGCTTGAAATGACACTCTGGTTCAAAAATGTCATATCTGAAGAGAAATATGTGACCTAATCATAAAAATCTAGAGTAGAAATTATTATTTTCTTATGTATGTGCTATGGGATAAATATATACAGTAAATCCCCTATGTCCACCATTTTTTGTTTTTTCAGCAATTGCTTTCATTCACATCATATGCTACCCTGTTTCCCCGAAAATAAGACAGCGTCTTATATTAATTTTTGCTCCCAAAGATGTGCTGTGTCTTATTTTCAGGGGATGTCTTATTTTTTTTCAATGAAGAAGAATTCACATTTATTGCTGAACAAAAAAATGAACATTTATTATATACGGTACTGTACAGTAGTTGTCATCACAAACCAGCATAACCAGACAAACTGTGAATCCTATCAAGAATTTCTTACTACCGTACCATTATTTCCATGAACAACAATTAACAGTATGGTACATTTACCAATATTTACAGTATGCATAGAAAGTAAAATTTATTCAATGACAGTTATGTCATCATCTTCTAGGACATCATCATAACAATCCAAACCATTAATTTCCCTGCACACAGTATCATGTCCCATAGTGGCCCCTGCACACAGTATCATTCCCCATAGTGGCCCTTGCACACAGTATCATTCCCCATAGTGGCCCCTGCACACAGTATCATGTCCCATAGTGGCCCCTGCACACAGTATCATTCCCCATAGTGGCCCCTGCACACAGTATCATTCCCCATAGTGGCGCCTGCACACAGTATCATATCCCATAGTGGCCCCTGCACACAGTATCATGTCCCATAGTGGCCCCTGCACACAGTATTATACCGGTATCTCCCATTGTGGACCACCCATGCACAATTATTATACTCTGGGGTCTTTTCAGACCCCAGAGTATAATGATCGGAGACCCAAGGGAGGATAGAAACATAAAAAAACAACGTTGCTTACCTGTTCCTCGATCCGGTCCACTCTCTGCTGCTTCAGCCTTCTTCAATGCTGGACCAGGCCGGCGTCACGTGATGCGGGCCGGCGTCGCGACGCAAAGTGACGTCCCCAGCAGAATCGTTACAGCAGAATCGCGCAGCAAGGACAGGCTCTGCTTCCCGACACCAGGAGAACGCTCACCACTGCACACTCATGCGGTACAACGCAGCAGGGACATTGTACTGTACAGGATAACGGCAGCGGGACAAAGGGGGACAACAAGGAAAGCAACAGGCTCAGGATGCTGAATGGTGAAGGTAGGGGACGACAGCAGTGTTATGGTATACCATATACCGTACCGGTATGTTCTGTTCGGGAATGCTGCGAAACAAAACGTCTCCTACGGTACGTCTTACTTTCGGGGGATGCCTTATATTGGGCAATTCTACAAAACCTCTCCTATGTCTTACTTTCGGGGGTGTCTTATTTTCGGGGAAACACGGTATGTATACTGGTACAAAGCCATCTTCCATTAACAAACACTGTTTATTTGCTGCTGCACCAATTGTATGTAATAAATATGGCCTGAACCACAGCAGCAATTCCCAAAAAGTTGGAACACTTTGTGAAATGTAAAGAAAACAAGAATGCAATGATTTGGATATAGCATATAACTATAGTTTATTCACAATAGAACATAGAACACATATCAGAAGTCAGGGCCACACCTGCCATGAGGCGACCTGAGACTACAGACTCCTGGCATAAACTAAGAGTGGCATTTTTTAATCAACCTATGCTACCTATTGGATTACTCACCAATCCCTGCTCTGTCCAGTTAGGCCTCCGTTTCTTCCTACAGAGGGTGCTGCAGCATTCTTCAGCATCTGCACCCTGGAGGCAGAAGGGGAGTTCAGACATGACAAGAATGGGGATTGGAGAGTAAAACATTGGCCACTACCTTATAGGTAACGGCCAAACTTGTGAGGTACCATGGGAGGTGAGTAAAAACAACAAACAGTTATATTCACCTCTCTAGGGCATCCAAAGATCCCCCAGTGTATTCTTCAGGCCTCTTCCAGCCTGCATCTGATGTGATCCCCGCGGCACGTCATGTCAGACGGAAGCCTTTAGGAGGATATCATGAAAATGCCCAGGAGAGGTGAAACAAGGTGAGTATAAGTGTTTGATATTTTTCCTCACCTCCCCCAGGCCTCCACTTATTATACTCTAGGGTCTGAGGAAACTCCAAAGTATAATAGTGCTTTGTGGGTGACGAATCCAAAAGTTTTGGGTTTGGGCCAAGTCTGAAACTTTTGGAAAATTCGGGTTGAATCTAAGGCTAACATATCACTGTGCAGGGGCCAAAAAGAAGAGGGCAATATGCTGTGGGGGTCAGCAAAGGGGGTAATATGTTGTGTGGGGACCATGGGGAAGTAAATGGGGCAATGTACTTTGTGGGGACCAGTAAAGGGGGTGTTATATTGTGTGGAGGCCAGTAAAGGGGTGTTATACTATGAGGGGGTTGGTAAAGGGCATAATATACTGGGGGGCCAGTGAACGGGATGTTATACTGTGCGGGGGCCAGTAAAGGGGGTGTTAAACTGTGTGGGGGACCTTAAATGGGGTAATAAACTGTGGGGGCCAGTAAAGGGGATATTATACTGTATGGAAGCCAATAAAAGGGATAGTACACTGTGTGGGGGTCAGTAAAGGGGATGTTATTGTAACGTCTCTGCCGTTTCGGGTCTCGGCGTCTTCAGTTTGGTTCTTTGTTTAAGCTTCTTGATGCTCAGTCTGAACATGGTCCTAGTTCTCTTGCTGTGTAAAGCCACACCCGTGTAATTAGGAACATTTCTCTCTGGACTGCATAGAGTTAATCTCTTCCTGGCCTGAGTGATTGACAGCCTGTGTACCTATCAGCTCTGGGGCTGGTCCCAGACTTTCTATAAACAGCTTGTCAGCCCTCTCATGGCTGCCGGTTATTACACTTGTGTTTTGCCTGCTCTCTTTATTATATTCCTTGCTACCTTGTTACTTGATTCTCTGACCCTTTGGCTTGCCCCTGACTATTGTCTTGGATTTTGACTTTGTACTGCTTTGCTCGTTTGTTACTGACCCCTCGGCTAGCTGACCTCCCTTTGTTGTTGTGCGTCTTGTCTGCGTTCTATGTGATCACTTATTATAAGGAGGGACTGTCGACGTAGTTGCTGGCTGTCACCTAGGACAGATCGGGCAAGTTAGCCAGGGACAGTGGGGGGATTCAGCTTAGGGTCCACTGTCTCGTTGTGCCCCTCCCCCCTAGTTCTCCAGCAGCTTCTGGGGAATCGCTCCTCTAGTGATTCCCTTACAGTTATACTGTGAGGGGGTTAGTAAAGGGGATAATATACGGTGGGCGCCAGTAAAGGGGGCAGTATACTGTATGTGGGCCAAATAAGAGGATTTTTAACTGTAAATGTGGGGGGTGACCTACAATTTTAATTGGGGGGGCCCAATAATAGGACCAAAGATCACCAGGTCGGGTATTTTGGGTGGTGGAGCACTTTTCTATAGGTCACCTCAGGCAGCAGAGAATCGAGGTTCATCCATCAGAGGTTGATAGTTAGAAATTTTTACATTTCATTTGAAAAAAAAAACTGATTTAGAAATTGATGGCAGCAACACATTTCAAAAAAGTCAAGACATGACCATGTGTACCATTGTATAGCACCCCCTCTCCTTTTTACAACTGTAATTGTCTGGAAAGTGAGGAAAGCAATTGCTGGAGTCGTGAGATGTAAGATTCTAGCTACTGAACAGTCCTGGGTCTTCTTTGTCAGATTTTTTGTTTCACAGTGTGCCAAATGTTTTCTATTGATGAAAATTCTGGACAGCAGGCAGGCGAGTTCAGCATCTGAACGTCTTCTTCTGCAAAGCCATGTTGTTGTAATAGATGTAGTATGTGGTTTATCATTGTCTTGCTGAAATATGCATGGCCTTCCCTAAAACAGACATTACCTGAATAGAAGCATATTTTGTTCTAAAAACTATATATACTGTTCAGCATTGATAATGCCTTTTGAGATGTGTAAACTGCTTATGCCATAGGCAGTAAAGCAACCCCATACCATCACAGATGCAGGCTTTTAAACTGTGCACTGATAACAAGCTGGATGGTCTCTCTCCTCTAGATTCTGCAGGACACAACATCCAGAATTTTATCTGACCACAGAATAGTTTTCTATTTTGCCTAATCCCATTTTAAATGAGTTTTATCCCAGAGAAGACAGCAACGTTTCTGGATTGTGGTTATATATGGCTTCTTCTTTGGACAGTCTTAAATTGCATTTGTGGAAGTTTTCCTGAACCCATGCAGTGATTTATGACTGTTTTTAATGCAGTGTCATGTGAGGGTCCATAGATCATTAGCATCCAATATTGACCATCGGCTATGTTCCTTGGGCTCATGGATTTCTCCAGATTCTCTGAATCTCTGATTCTCTTAATCTTGTGATGATATTATCTACTGTAGATGGTGGTATATTCAAAGTATTTTCAATTTTACTTTGAGGAACATTTTTTTGACCCTTCAGCTGTTTATCATTAGTACCACTTACTTTTCCAGCCCTTTGTTAACCCTGTCCCAACTTTTTTTTAGATGTGTTGCTGCCATCAACTTCTAAACAAGTTAATTTTCTCAAATGAAATGGAAAAATGTCTAATTTTCTGATATGAGTTCTATGTGGATAAAATAAAGTTACAGTGGGGAAAAAAAGAATTTGGTCAGCCACCAATTGTGCAAGTTCTCCCACTTAAAAATATGAGAGAGGCCTGTAATTGACATCATAGGTAGACCTCAACTATGAGAGACAAAATGAGAAAACATATCTAGAAAATCACATTGCCTGATTTTTTAAGAATTTATTTGCAAATTATGGTGGAAAATAATTAAAAGACGGTGGCATGTGGGCCAGGCATCTTTAAGTGGGTTCTGTGCTTACAGCCCAGCATTGTGCTGCCTGGTTGACATTCACCAATGAACACCAGAATTAGCAGTTCTGCCATTGGCCATCTGCCATGAGAGAAAATTCACACTGACCACATGTGACAGTTGTAAAGGAGTCTGGAGAGGCCATGGTGAATGTTATGCTGTCAGTGATGGTTTGCGGAAGGATATCCTTGGAGAGTTACACAAACCTCCACTTGATAGTCAACGTTACGCTGATTGCTGTTAGTCACCAGGAGGAAATCCTCAGAGATATTGTGAGACCATACTCTGCTAAAGTGAGGCCTGGGTTTCTCCTGGTGCAGGACACCACACATGACCCGGAGAGGAGGAATATAGTCCATTCCATTTTCACTTACCCTTTTCCATCTGGATTTAAAACTGGCCTGTTCAGGCCGATTTATTAACACAAATAATTTACATCAATAACATATCAACAACCGCCATAAAACGGGCGGTGTAATACATAAATACTGTACCCAAGAATGTAACAACAACAACCATTTAAAGTGCAACATAATCCAGATAACATGGGCGAGAAGCAACGTCCCCAACCTACCCAGGCGCAAGACCCCACCTCGGGTAGACCTTTCTCCATTAAAATTGACCCGCAGGCCTGTTCCCCCAAAGGGACTGTAGCCCAACGAGGGTACTTCCCAGGCCTAGATATTCACCACCAGGATCCCCATACCACAGATGAGGTCCTACAAATACCTCAAAGCCTCTCACCCTCCACTAACCACAGACTCTCGATCATGACCTCCTTATGCCCCAGAGTCCCGCCACACAGACAGAGCACGCTCTATCCCATCCCGAAGGCCCAACATGCAAATGTCAGTCCCAATCGCGTTCAGGTGGACCCCGTCCCGCCGCATATGCTCTAAGGACGGCTCCTCCAGATCACGATGGTGAACCACAATACCCCCATTACACACAACAAACTTCGTCACCGCCCTGTTCACCTTGATCCATGTCTTATCCAGCCGAGCAACCGACCGAGAATTACGTCACACCAGCCGGGCCACAATATTGGACCATACAATCACCATACCAAGGAACTCCGACAACAAGCGCAAAATATTGAACTTAATATCTCTAAAAAGTTCCCGGGAAGAGCGGACCCCCAAATCATTACCCCCGACATGCAAAACAAGGACATGTGGTGGGCGATCAACCCTGCTATAATAGTGAAATTCCAGTAAAACTCTACCCCAAGTCATACCACGCACTCCGATCCACCACACGACCGCCTCCGACCGAGCCAACCCCAGCTGCCGCCCGTCCGGCTGTACATCAGCCCGAAGAGCCCCCCAGAAGACATAGGAGTGACCCAAAATCCAAATTAAGCAGGGATCTGTGAACAAGAGACAAGCACAACATCAGCTCCCCACATGGGACACCCACAAACAAACACTTACACACATACACCCAAACCCCCCAGTAGTAGCCCAGCCAATTAAAAACCCCCACACCGAAACAAAAACCTCATGACAACAGATTCGGGTGCACATACAGACGGAAGCAATCAGATTCCCACCTGCCTATCTGCCGTACCACGTCATCACCCAAAACCCACCGCGAGGCCTCCGTAGCCGCCCCAATCCAGAAGGAGTGAAAACCATATACCCCAGGCACCTCCCCCCACCGCGGCCAAAGCTTTCTTAAAAACCGCCACAAACTGGAAACGCGAGAGCGCCCTGCCCCCCTCATGACACAGAAAGGAGCCAGGGGAGGACTCCCGTACCCGTAAAAAATCCAATATCCCGGCCACCGGGCAACAACACTCGCCCCGCACCTCATGCAAAACTATCAACCGTTCCCCACCCAACTAATCAGTCTTGGAACAGCGCACCCAACATTCCACTCTATCATCAAACACGTCCACATCCGACCACTGCAGTCCTCCAGAGGAAGCCACCGACCCAATGACCAGCTCCCTAACGCAAAAAGCCCCAAAAAACACTAACAGGAACGCCATATAAAACAATAACACCTCATAGGCCGAAGAAAAGACTGCTAACAAACACCCCAGCAAACGGCCCAACAATTCAAACGAGACCGGCCGGCGCCGGTCCCTGTGCACCACCCCCTGCTGAAAACCTCACATGGCCTGCCGCACCAGAAAGTCTTTTTTGACGTCCTGCAGGCCCTGCAGGCGAAACAAAAAAGCCAAGCCCGCCAGGCGCTGCGACACCACGGTCGCCGACCGCCCCTCCGCAAAGGCCACCCCTATCCAGGACAGCACCAAGAGCACACGGTCATTGTCAGAGCAAACCCCACCGCACGACGAACACTCACGCTCCCACTCAGACCAAACCTGTCGATACTGCTGCCACGTCACCGCGGAGACCGAACGGCGGATGAGCCCCGCCGCGGAACCGACACCAGGGACCACAAATTTTCCGGGCAATCCTCACCCACCGCCGCAGCCTCTGGCACCAATTCCCAAAACCTTTCGAACTGAAACCGAGACAAGGAGTCAGCCACAGTATTCTGAACATCCGGAACATGCCGTGCAGAAACCGACACGTTCAGCTCCAAACACTGCAACACCAAGTGACGCAAGAGGGACACTACCGGAGGAGATTTTGCCGACTGCGAATTAACCACAAAAACCACAAAAACCCCTGCTGTGAGACGCACAAAGTGATGAGGCAACCGCACCCCAGCCATCAGCGCCACCAGTCTCCTACAAAACACCCGCCCCATTGGCATGATGCGACAGGCAAAGTTCAAATTCCCTAACAAGGATTGGACCTCACGCAGACGCACCTTCCGCACCCCTTGGAACGACCGTACCGTCACCCGCAGATCCACCAATTTGTCCCCCGGCAACCGCAACTCCATACGAACGGAATCCAGCTCAATTCCCAAGAACTTCATCACGGTTGCTGGGCCCTTGGTTCTGTCCGGAGCTAAAGGCACCCCGAACAAACCCGCCACCCAGACAAGCACCAGACAGTTCACCGCACCCCCCGGGCCAACACACAGAAAATCATCCAAGTAATGGATGACCGACGGTAATCCCGATACATCCCTGACCACCCACTCCAAGAAAGAGCTAAAGGCCTCGAAGTAAGCACAGGACATGGAGCACCCCATTGGCAAGTAGCAGTCGACAAAGAACTGCTCCTCCCACATGCAACCCAACAAGTGGAAACACTTGGGGTGAACAGGCAATAATCTAAAAGCCGCCTCTATATCTGTTTTGGCCATAAGAGCACCCGGACCGGCCCGCCGCACCAATTCCACTACCCGATCGAAGGACGTATAGGAAACTGAGGACAAAGCGGGGTCAATGCCGTCATTAACGGAAGCCCCTTCCAGGAAAGACAGGTGGTGAATGAGGCAGAACTTGTTAGGCTCCCGCTTGGGGACCAACCCCAGAGGAGAAACACGCAAATGAGGCCAAGGAGGGACAGAAAAAGGCCCCGCCATCCTCCCAAGTTCCACCTCTTTCATCAAGTTCACCCACACCACCTCCGGATGATCCCAAGTGGATTTTAAATTCCCCGGCCTAAACGCAGGAGCCCCCGCATCAAACGGGATGCGTAAGCCCTCCCCAAAACCCTCTTCCAACAGCCGCGCCACCTCCCTGTCTGGATATCTATTTAGGAAAGGGCGCATTGCTGCGACCCTTATTGGCGTCCTCCCTCTTCACAACAATGTCTCCCCCTTTTCCTTTGCTGCGCTTAAAGCACTTATTGAACCTGTGACTTCCCCCACAGCCAGAGCACTCATGTTTGAAGCGGCAGGAAGTACCAAACTTATTCTGCCCTTCGTTGTTTTGCCGAGCCAGACACCCCGGCGCCCCCTCGAAAGGACATGCTCGCAAGAGCAGACATCAGCCACATCCACAAGGAGATGTCCTTGTGCTCCCAACTCAAGCCTGGGCGCACCGCCTTCCTTTGCTGGAACTGCTCGTCGTAACGATGCCAGGCAACACCCCCATACACCTGGTAAGCCTCACCCACTCCTTCTCATCGATGACGCTCACCAGGCTGGCAAACGCCTGAAGCCAATTGGCGAAGGTCCGAGGTATCAAGCGATAGCGATGCTTCTCCTCATCCTCCTTTTTACTGTCGCTAGGCTTAACCTTGTCTAAATTAAATTTTTCAAGAGGGAGCAAGGAAAATATCTCTACATACTCCCCCTTCCAAATTTTTTCACGGACCTCTTGCTTCAAATGGGCGCCCAGAGGGCCCTCAAAGCACACATAAACTTCTCCCTTGGCCCAGTCATCAAGCTGCACTATATCAACCGCCTTCTCCTTCTCTTTAGCCTTAGCCCCCGCATCCGCCACTGCACTAGCCGTATCAGAGCCTGCCTCTGGTGTGGGCTCAGCACCCTCAGCACCACCCCCAGCAACCCGAGCTGGACCACCAACCTCCGCACCTACTACCACGCCAGACCCAGCTGCCGAACTACCGTCCGCGCCCACCCAGAACGCCGCAGGCCCAGGGACCCCCGGCCCAGACCGCTCGCCCACCAGCTGATGCAACAACCCCAACAACTGTGGCCACACAGCATCTGACCCCCCCTTGCCCAGATGGGACACCGCACGCCCCCACAGACCCTGTAACTGCCCCTGGCCCCACAGGTCCTAACCCCCCGCCTGCAGAGCCCCCCCGGGGGAAAGAGGAAAAGACCCCAGGCCCTCACCTGGCTGCATCACGGGTGGTCCCTGATCAGCCACTGGTCCAGCAGCCAGACGCCCGTCCTCCTGGTCATCGCCGAGGCATTCTCCGTCTTCAGAGCTGGAGCCGCCAGCGCCCCCTGCAGCATACCGCCCGACAGCTCCCCGTGAGCTGCGCAGTCTTCTCCCAGCCAGGGAAGTGCCGCCGCCATCTTTGGCCTGCCTCTTCCGGCCTAGGCCGGAAGTCCCGCCTCTAGAAGACCCGGCCGCACCGGAAATGCCGGCCGCAACCATGCCGACGCCCTCCGTGGCTGCACCGATGACAAGGCCGGGGAGCGTGCCTGGAGGGTGGTCCCCATCCTATGACATCACGCGTCGGGCACACCCCCCGGCGGGCGCACAGGGAGCCACCGCTCTGCTCCGGCGAGGAGAAGGGGAGGGAGGAAGCAAGGAGACCAGCCCTCCCTCCGGACGACCACGGCTCCTGGGAGAATTCCTCCCGCCGAGTGCGCGTAGAAGAAGCCAGGGGAGAAGGACCCTGGTCTGGGGGCTCCCGGACAGCAGAAAGGAGCCGCTCCTCCAACACCCGGCCTCCATGCACAGCCACCGCCGACCGCACCAGGGACATCAGAGCATCCAAGTCAGACATGGTAAGTAGGTGATGCTCTGTGGGGTTCTCCACTTCACATGGCTAACTGTCCCAGACTGACCTCAGACTCACCCCTGCACCTTTCTTAACACCTCTGTCTCCACCCCCCATTTTCCCGCTCTAACTCTTTTCTTAGTTAACCCTTCCATTCCCTAATCCTCCTCCCTGTCATGCTGGCCCTGTCCCCAAGTGTGTAGGGCCTTCTCTGTTTTATGTGGCCTGAGTTTGTAAGCAGTTCATGAATGATAAAAACATTGATGGCATTGACTGACTCTTGAGAATCTCTGCAACATTATGAATCAGTGCCTAAAACAACACCAAGTAGTGCAACAGACTGTGCAGGAGCTCACCAATGCTCTGAATTCAGGTCTGGGACAAGATCCCCGAGGATAGCATGAGGAGCATGCCCAGACATTGTCGGAAGGGCACAAAGGAACGTGTGAGCACATGATGAGTTGCTGTGATATAATTCAAGTAAATTGGATCTGCCTGCGATTTCAAGTTTTTACTTTGATTTTTGGGTTGATCTGGAATTCAGCCCTCAATTGATTAATAATTTAGGTTTCCATTTATTGTTGATATGTCATTTCAACCAATCACACAGTTTAGTAAAGATTTTAAGCTTCAATCTTTCATTCGTGGAAAATCTATTTTTAAATAACCTATTATGAAAAGCAGAGTTCAAGGGGTTATCTGAGACTTTAAGGATAGTCCTTCTATATTAGATTAGTGGGAGTTCAAGTAACTATTTTATTTTTTCAGTTTTACCTAAATTTTCCTTAAAAAAATGTAGTGATTAGTGATGTCACCAGTGTAGCCCTATTTGGGGGGGGGGGGTATGAGTATTATCCCTCCCGCAACAGACTCTGGCGCTGACCTGTGTGTATAATGGGACCTGAAGCCTTCGCTGAAGGGAAGAGTGGGAACATATATGAAATATATCAGTGCCTCCACCCAGGATAGAGCCTCTGTATTACAGGGAGGATCTCTTCCTGGGACTTACCCATGAAGTACAGTTAGTAGCCTTAACAAGGATCACTGTACTAATCTCACAGTCTGAAGAATACATACAGATACCACATAAGGTTATAACAGTAGCTTTATAAGAATCAACAGGGTAATAATACATACATAAAATATACTCAGAACACAGCAATACTACAACAACCAGCAAGTCCTCAACCGTCTTAGGTTATATACCCGGGTATATATATAGATATAAGAGTCCAGTGCACAATACCTCCAGGCAACAGAAGAGATGCAGGGGCCCCTGTGGATGACTGTGGATCCTCGGATTCTTCCAGGAGATGACAGACAGCCGATCAGGAGATGATGATGATGATGGTGAGATTCTTCACAGGCAGCAAACAGGGCGACGGTGACGGCAGTAGATACAGGCCTGACTACCCTAACACTGAGTCCTTAACCTGCCAGCTAAACTACTAGTGCAACCGGGCCTCTAACTAGCTAGCTGGCCTTCGGAAGCCTAACCTATCACTGCCCTGAACTATATATATATTGATCCCTAACTACAGTTACTAGCTAGGTCCTGTGAGTATATAGGGGGTAACACATACCTAACTATATACTGTGAAGTAAAGAGGAACAAGTGGCTCTTAGACTCCCCCAGACATAACATGTCTGTCTCAGCAGCTCTGCTCACATCTCTCCCCCCAGCAGCTCTGCCTCACATGTGTCTGACTCACTGTATTTACAAAACAAAACTTGCACTAAATGCCTGGGGTCTCTGAAGCCAAACTGCAGGGGCAAAGAAGCCAGATACATTATATACTAGTAGAAATGGCAGTTCCCTACACCAGTATGACAATATAGTTAACCTCCATAACAATACCACATATCATACCATACCATATTACAGTTAGTTAAGGATAACAAGACAAGGAAATGAGAGATTGCTGTGACTATAGGTTATAGACACTTGTATGTGTTTAGAATTGAATAGACTCTTAAAGTCAACCACATGCAAACAAAGGAAATGGGAACCCCTTCCTGCTCAGCAAACAACCTCCCTTCTAGTGAGGATATATCTTGTCAAGACATCTAATCTGAGCTTTGAAGGTGAGCAGACCTGACCACCTCTGTTTGCCTAGCAGTTTTGCTTAGAATGGAAAGGTAGTATAACACCTTATGCAAGTATTATTGAAGTAACCTAAGATGGGTCACTTTGGACAATCACGGGTATGATAAGATTTCAGAGATCTTGCAGCTTTTTTTCACAGCTAGACCTTGCAATAGACTTTTTCTGTGCTAAGCAATGTCCAATACTTTCTCACAGTAACCTAACTCCACATTCCAATACAGCATTATTAAACAGACTTCATGGGCAGAGCGCTTTTATGCTTGTGTTCCCAAACTTACCTATTTTTATATCTTAATTTCATGACATCATCTGTGGACTTTATGGAATAATATCAATTTCGGGGCAACCCAATCATACTGATCACTTAACCATAGGATAGGCTATCAGTATCAGATCGAAGGGGGTCCAACAACTAGAGCCTGCACCAATCAGCTGATCTGGCTTTCTTAGAGGGTCTAAAGCTATAGAGATAGACAGAGCTGGAGGCAGTTCTGCTCCTATTTAATTAATAAGAGCAGAATTGCAGTACCCTGGCACCACCACCATACAGTGAGCAAAGTCTTACACAGGCTGCAATCCTCAATTTCTGTAAGCCTGCCCCTGATGTGGATACATGTAATTCAATTCTGGCTAGTAACATGGGATCGCAAGTGAGAGACCTCATTTATCAACATCAAAGAAAGTCTGTCACCAGAAAAATCTCTATTGAACTAGATAGCTGAAGTTCACGTTCTGCTTCCTGATCGGTGCCTCTGTTTCTAAGATATTAGCATTTTCCTGATATGCTAATGAGCTGTCTGTCATAGCAGGAAGGGAGCTCTTTGGTATAATGAGAGTAATGGTGATGTCCTTGCTGTCCAAAACATATAGTTAGCATATCAGGAAAAAATCTAATATGTCAGCAATGGAGGCACTGATCAGGAATAAGAAAAAAGTGTTGTTATAGTTCAATAGGGATGGTAATGATGACAGAATCCCTTTAATAAAGCATATGCCCAATAGGGTATATTGAAAAACAAGAGGCAGCTCATATATTATTTTAACAAGTAACTATATTTATAGCTGAATCTAAATCTGCTGAATGAAAAGATCCATTCTCAATTATACAATTATGTTATAATGTGATACATTTATCCATAGATTTGTTTTAGAAGTCTTCCTGCAGACACCTTTAATCATCACTCAATGGGCTCTGTGCTGTACGTGTATATCACTAGATGCTGCAGTCCTGTGACTAGGTTATCCCTTTACTGAAAAATCATATTAATTCCTCAAAATACTTTCTTGAAGTAGTAATTGGAGATCAGAGACTTTTCCAGAATTTCCTACCCAAACAAATTCCCATCCACTTTACTTACCCCCTAAAATAAAAGCTGGTAAGAAGGACACAGATAAGAGCAAATAGCCTACTTTTCTATTATGTGGTCAAAAACAAACACAGACTGACCCTCTTAGAAACACATGGTTACACTCTCAGAGCATTAATAGACTTGCAGACAATTACAGCATGTGAGACAATAAGGTCACTACTTATATTATATTTGTTTCTAGTACACCACCGAGCTCTGATAGAGGATTAACAACCGCAAAGAAAAGCTGTGGACCCCTGAAGCATTTCCATTATAAACTGGCTTATGCAGTATTATAACAATTATAACCGTTTTTAGGCAACTAAGCACATACTCAAGGTGGCCATACACCTTAGATAGCACTTAGTGAGCACTTTTTTAGCTGCCAGCTATTCTTTACAACCCTCATAACAGATATACACTGAGCTTGGTTGAGCATGTTCTTAGAGAGGGGAATAAGCTACTTCCAGACACCTCTGGTGGAGGCTTGTCCACCATTAGAACAAAGTATTGGGCATATCAAAATCCACCATGACCAACCCTTCATTCCCACAACGTCTGCCATTGAAGAAGAGTTAGGACATCACCATACACACTGGATGGTTGACCACTTCTGCCAAAATCGTAGGGACTGACCAACGTTCATTTGTGCTTGGCTACATTAAGGGAGATTCTAGTGCTTGGACTACACTTAGCTTTATTGTCAAGTCACAACAAGGACTGCAACAAGAATGAAACTAATAGTCAATTCACTGTGGGAGTGTTTTACTTGGGTCAAATTATATTCACTGTTAGGAGTAAATCAAAGGAAAAATAAAACATAACTTTTATTGTTCATTTCTTAAAAGTAGGAAACAATATAAAGAACATGGCAACTGTTATTTTCAGCTACCTTTAAGGGTTGGTTCACATTAGTGTTCGGGGACTTCTTCCCCCATTCCACTTAAAATAGGCAGAGAGAAAAGTCCTGCAAGCAGTATAAAATGGGAGGAAACCAGGGGGAAACCTGGCGGGCCCCATTTTAGTCTATGGGCTACACGGGTTTCCACAAGTAACCGCTTTTAAGCGGATAGGGTTTCCAATTTTTGGGTCCCCAAGCAGACCCGAAGAACGGAAACCCGAACGCTAGTGTGAACCTAGCATAAGATGGCCATACGGATATATTTAGATCCACCTGCAGAGCATCACTCAAAATCAGTCAGATAATACCAATACCCATAGGTAATTACTAATTTCACATCCTTTTATCAGGCAGATAACCCAAAGCTTCTTATCCAGCAGAGCTATAAATGTTCAGATCATTGTTCCTTATCCTATATAGTGATAAACCTGTAGGACATTGTTTAAAGTCTTGATAAGTCACGTATCCAAAAATATACAAGTTGACACTTTCTGGACTTTATTATTCTTGCTAGAAGGCTTGTTGTTCTTAGAAAGACAATACAAGGGTCAGTTTGACCTCTAACCCTGAAAATATTCCCATGGTCCGATGCTCACAAACTAAAAGTGGATTCCTATGCAAACAAGTGTAACAGGTGTTAATGGGAGCAGTAGAAAGCAGGGCATTCATGTAGCCATGGTTCATTAAACCATAGCCATGAAACAGAGGTTCCTGAGAACCCACAAGGCTCAATATTGTCTGTTTTTCAGCACCAACCAAAGACATGGAATGACATTTATAGGAGGGTCAAACCCGGGTTGTGCGGACTGATTCGCTCATCTCTAATACAAACCATAAAACAAAACATTTTGTGGGTTCATGCACATGGTTGCTCTAGGTCTCTGTTTTGTGTGGAGTCATAATAAGTCTACCAAAAAGGTTCTTAAAGGGAACTTGAAGCACTGAACATGCTATCCTATCTATAGGCGACATGTTTTACATCAGGAAAAGCTGAGCAGATTAATATATAGTTTTGTGCAAAAGTTTAACTTTATATTATTATTACTATTATTGTATATTAGCCACTTAAATCCTTGTTTACTATTTAGTAAAGAGCCCAAGAGGTAGTCTCAACCATTCATTGACAGCCTTCATGTATGAATGTACACATCCTACATATAATGATATCATTAAATGTATTCAAGGCTAAGGCCCCACGTAGCGATCCGCAGCCAAAATGCGCTGAAAAAAAAGAGTGCAGCGGAAACACACCGCGTTTTTTTCCGCAGTGTTTTTCACAAAAAAACTGTTTTCCTTTCTGCCTCTATTATACCTATACGAAAAACGCCAGTGTTTCCCTATGTATAATTGACATGCTGCGATTTACAGAAAAGCAAGAATTTTTTAAATCACAGCATTTCCGCTGCAGATTTTTTTCTGCAATGTGTGGATGGGATTAGCCAGAATCCCATCCACTTTGCAGGTACTGTGAAATGCAGCATTTTTCGCAATGTGGGGCCCATGCCTAAAAATGGAAACATCTCTACATATGTATGATGATTGCATTGATGGATATATCATCAGATAATTTTAAAATAAACCTGTCACTTGATGAGCTGCATGTTATAGAGTAAGGGGAGCTGAGCAGATTAATATATAGTTTTGTGGGAAAAGATTCAGTACAATTTCTATTTTATTCATTTTAACTTCTTCCCACCACAGGCATTTTTCAATTTTTGTATTTGATTTCTAAAAGCCATAACATTTTTATTTTTCAGCTCACAGAGTCATATAATGACTTAATTTTTGCAGAACAAATTGTACTTTGCAATGGTACAAATTAATATTCTGCATGATGTACTGGGAAGCCGGAAAAAAATTTATAATGGGTAGGAATTGGAGAAAACTGTGTTTGCGCGACTGTTGTCTTTGTTTTTACAGCATTCACTGTGCAGCCACAATGACATGTCAGCTGTATTCTATGGGTTGGTACGATTCCAGCGATACCAAATTTATACAGTTTTTTTACGTTTTCACCCCGTTAACTCTTTCATGTCTCTGTCAATTTTTGTTTTAGCATTTTCATATTTCCCTCTCCCCATTCCAAGAGCCATAATTTTTTCATTTTTCAGTTCACAGAGTCACATGATGGCTTATTGTTTGCGGGACAAATTGTACTTTGTAATGGCTCCATTCAATATACTGTACAATGTACTGGGAAGCTGGAAAAAAAATTCTGAATGAGGTGAAACTGGAAAAAAATGCATTTGCGCAAATTTCTGATGGGTTTAATTTTTACGGCATTTACTATGTGGTAAAAATGACATGTTACCTGTATTCTGTGGGTCGGTATGATCACGGCAATTTATATAGTATTTGTAATGTTTTGATACCTTTAAAAAATTTTAAACTTTACAAAATAGAGAAAAATGTTTCTGTTGCCATATTGTGACACCTGTAACTTTTTTATATTTATGTATATGGAGCTGGGTATGGAGTCTTTTTATGCAGGGCAAGATGGCATTTTTATTGATACCATTTTGGGGAAGTTCTGATGCTTTGATCTCTTTTTATTCCATTTTTTTATAGGAGACAAATTGTTGAAAAAAAATCACCATTTGGCCATTTTGATTTTTACCCCCGCTACGCCGTTCACTGTATGGGATAAATATTTTTATATTTTAATAGTTTGGGCATTTTGGAGCACGGGGATACCTAATGTGTTTATGTTTATTATTGTTTATTTATTTTTATATGTGATCTAGGGAAAGGGGGGGTGATTTGAACTTTTATATTTTTTGTTTTTTTATACTTTTAAAAACATTTTTATTTTTTATTTTACTTTTATTTTCAGACCCCCTAAGGACCTTGAACCCTAGGGGGGTCTGATCGTTCATACTATTCACTGTCATGGCAACCGATCGCCACCCTCCGATAACGATCCGGAGGATAGCGATCGGTCAAAGATGGTGACTGAGCACTTTAGATGTTGCGGTCTCATTTAACCAACAGGTATAGAGAGAGCTTAGCTCCTGAACTCTCTCCATATACCTTCGCGCATAATGACGTAAATGAACATGATTATGCACGAAAGGGTAAAAAATCCAAAACTTTGCAAAGAAAAATTTCTTGGATATATTCTGACACCTGTAAATTTTTTATATTTCCAAGTATGGGGATGCATAAGATGCTAGATGTACTTTTTATTTATAGCAATTTGGGGAATGTCTATTCCTTTGGTCACTTTTTATTCAACTTTTTATGGTAGGTTAAAACGGTGATTGATTTTTTTTTTTCCACTATGGCGTTCACCATATCGGAAAAAGACCAGGTGTTTTAGGACACAAGGATACTTAATGTGTATGTGTTTCAATTTTTGTGTACTTTTATATGTGTTCTAGGGAAAGGGGGGTGATTAAGTTTTTATTTCTTTTTTTTTAATTTTTAATTTAATTTTTTTTTCACTTTTTTTTACTGTAATTATTAGACCATCTAGGGGTCTTGAACCCCAGGGTGTCTAATCACTATTGTAATGCATTGTAAAATAACAGCACTGCTATTACAGGCTAAATAGAGCAACCTGTAATAGAAGCTAATGCCAGACAAACCTGTGAGCCTTCAAGAGGCTTCTGGCTGTCATGGCAATGGATCTCCACCCTTGGACCTCGATTCATGGGCCAGCAATCCACACCAAAATGGTGCCAAGGGCTGTATAATACAGTGGAGACCCGGCAGCTATCGCGACCGCTCAACTCCTGGACACGTGTGTCATTCACTGAGTAGAACTGCCCACTGGACTCCTAAGTCCAGAATGAACAGGAATTAAAATTAACAAATTACATGTTATATCGAATCATTTCCACCAAACTATATGCTGCCTGCTGATTGGACTGCATGTGTAATGTGAAAGGTTCCCATTTATTCCCCCAGATCTTGCAGCACTATTTCTCACCTAGGGACTTATCACCAATTTGGGTTGTGCAGAGCCTTCCCACGTGTGTCTCTACCGGGTGGCGCCTCAATGTTTGGTTGCCTTGTCTATGGAGAATGGCGAGATTGTATGTGCTGTCAACAGATTGCAATACAGGTCCTGTATAATTTCTGTGTACTTAATTTTACACTATTGGATTATTTTATCTGGTTTTCGCAGCGGGTGGGTAGGGGATAGCTTGATTGGAGCAGGAAGCAGGCAGCTCTGTTCTCTTTGTGTGACCTGGATGGTTTCCTACAGAACAGTTCCAATTCTCTTGATAGTAACCTGGTCTGACCACATCACAGAGAACAGAGCTGTCTGCTTCCTGCTCTACACTCTGCTTATCACCTACTGAGAACAGGTAATTGATATGGGTGCTAGGTGTTAGTCTCAAACCAATCTTACATTGATAACCAATTCTTTGATGGATCAGCAATATTTTTAGCCTAGAAAACCCCTTTTAGATATGTCATCTATTTTAGAATGGCATGGGGTCCAACCTCAGATCAGCAGTTTTTACATGACTGTGACCCCCAGCTTTGTTTACATGCTGTACTCACTCACCATCTCTTTCATAGTGGCAGTTATGAGTTAGTGCAGCGGTGCCCCATACACTTGAATGTAAGTAACACTGTATAATCAACTTTTTATAACTGTACCTGCAGTGTAAACCTATAGTAATTATAATAAACACAAGCCTGCTCATGACCTTGTGTCTGCAAGAAATTGCTGGGATAACCATCCCCTATTCTATAACCTGTTAACCTTTAGAGAGTGTCATTATTGTTGAACCATGACGGGTTTTCTCACTTCAAAACTAGTTGCTGATAATTTTTCGGCTGAGAGTGTACATGTCTTTTCGACCAAGAATTTGCCACTGTCAGTTAGATATTCATACTTCATTTACAGACAAAAAAAATGATAAATATTATACTAGGTACCTGTGAGAAATTTTCTAGATACCTATTTGCATCAGAAGCTAGTTTGGGAATTAACATAAACCCAAAGTCACATCAGGATAATCCTGAAGTTAGTTCAACCTGACAACTTCTCAGAACATTTTTTGCACGTTACATTATTTTCTTAAATAATCTTAATAAATTAAGGACCATAAACATCACAAATTAGGGACAAGAGAGTCTTTGAACCAGGTCACATTTATATTAAACAATCTTGCCCAACGAGGACATGCAACTCATATTATACTGATTTGTCTGATTTAGACATCTTGTGCAAATGAAATTTCCAAACCCTCTATAAACACATAGCATTTGGGTCCAAAAGAAAAATAAGTGACTTCATTCACCAAAGAAAACTCCTTAATCAAATATGGGGAATTAACTAATACCTGATTGGCGGTGATGGCTACTGAACTCTTCTACGACGTAATACAAGCTCAGGAAGCGACATCATCATTTCCCATAGCCCCAATAGGGTATATCACCTGCTGGATGCAGTGCTGTGAACAACATTGCTGGGAATACACTCTCTACTCATTTTTTTATCATTTCAAAGGATCTTAGGGCAGAGACTGCAGAGAGCAATAAATGTTAAAGGGAGCTTCTGGGAGATTAATTTTCATGACCTGTCCTTAGAACAGGTTATCAATATCTGATGAGAAGGAGGTCTGACAACTGGCAACCCGCCAATCAGCTATTTGAAAAGACTCCAGTACTCAAGTGAGTAGTACTTCCTCTTTACAGGCTTAGACAGGGTTAGACCCCAAATTATTTAATACTGATGACCTATTCTAAGCAAAGTGCTGGAAACCTCTTTAAGTTTCAGCTGTAAATATGTGAATTTTACTTTGTGGCACAGTGTAAATTAGGCACTGTTTACCTTTGGCAATTTGTAAATAATAGGAGCTTATAGAAAAAAATTCTGATTTTGTTGTATTTTGTAAGATATACATTTTTCTCAGCTTTGGTCAGGCAGAACTCAGGTAGTGGATCATGAGAGGGTACACATTTAAGAGGGGATGACCACCTCCCCACTTTATTCAGCAATATAAACACAGTTGAACCTCACTCCAAAAGGCAGTGACGTAACTAGGAATGGCTGGGCCCCAAGGCAAACATTTGACATGGGGCCCCCCCCGAACCGCTGCCCCCAATCCCCCCCCCCCGAACCGCCCCCCTCCAACCCCCCCCCCAAAAAAAAAACGCATTCCTGCACACACTATTATGTACCATAGTGGCTCCTGCACACAGTACCATGCCCCATAGTGGCCCCTGCACACAGTATCATGCCCCATAGTGGCCCCTGCACACAGTATCATGCCCCATAGTGGCCCCTGCACACAGTATCATTCCCCATAGTGGCCCCTGCACACAGTATCATTCCCCATAGTGGCCCCTGCACACAGTATTATATCCAATAGTGGCCCCTGCACACAGTATTATGCCCCATAGTGGCCCCTGCACACAGTATTTTGCCCCATAGTGGCCCTTGCACACACTATTATATGTCCCATTGTGGACCACCCATGAACAATTATTATACTCTGGGGTCTTTTCATACCTCACATACTGAACCCCGCTCCTGCTCACAGCCGCCTCTGCAGAATGGGAAGCGCAGGCGGCCGTGAGCGGGACCCCGGGGAACGGTAAGTATATAGGGCCCATTACCTGTTGGGATTACTCCAGCAGGTAACGGCCTATTACAAAAAAAAAAAAAAAAAAAGCATCGGGGGCCCGCGGGGCCCCGTAATGTCCCGGGCCCTGTGGTAGCTGCTACCACTGCTACCCCGATAGTTACGCCCCTGCCAAAAGGATTATGCTTCTAACGTTTCGGGTTGGACACCTTTCGTCAAGCAAGTGCAAATAAGTTAGAGATTTATAAGTAGCAATCAGTCGGTGGTGATCAGATGAATTGTTTGGTTTTGTGCACACAGCCTGAACCCAGGATAACACCCATCCTGCTACAGCGTCACACCAGACTCACTGGTCATTACTTGTATCTGCATAGTGACTAACTAGCTGAGCCCTACAGGATATCGCCTAAAAACGTCACCACAAGACCTACCCCTCTGGTGTGCGACTAACTACTTCACGACCGGGCTCAAAACCAAGCAATTCATCTGAGCACCACGACTTATTACTACTTATAAACCTCTAACTTATTTGCTGGGTAATTATGGGGCTTGAGAAAGGTTCAGACATGAACCGAAACATTGCATTGGAATAAAGAACCACTTGTTTTGCTAAACTTTGGAGTGCTGCCATTTGGTTTTCTACTATGGGGCATTATTGCTATAAGGGGGGTCTTTTATATAAAAGATAATTATGGGGCATTATGGCTATAAAAGAGGGAATCATTAAAGGGTTGTCCAGGATAACCATTTATTTTTATATTAGGCCAATCAGTGGACTAAAGAAAGGGACACGGGACATCACAAGAAAAAACTGAGACACCGGAGCACCAGAGACAGGTGAGTAATTTTTTCCACTTTCCCCAGTCTAATTAAAAAAAAAAATGTCCTGGACAACCTCTTTAGTATAAAGGGTAATTATGGGGCATTATGGCTATAAAGGGGAGAATCATTTATATAAAGGGTAATTATGGGGCATTATGGCTATAAAGGGGAGGACATTTATATAAGGGCTCATTAGGGGACATTTTGAACATAAGGAATTATTTATATAAGGGGCCATTGTGAATAGAAGGGGGAAGCATTAAGAGGTTGGCTGTATTTATGTCAGGGGTCATAACATAAGGAGGCAATTAATTTAATTAAGGTGGCACTTGAGATTCATTAAAGGGGCTTTCTAGCTCATTTTTATTTATGATCTATCCTCTGACTGAAGAGGCCATGGCAGCTGTTCACATTGCATGCTGTTTTATAGTGACTGTACAATGTAATTACAGTCTTGTCACATAGGCGTGTATAGGACGAGGCTGCAGTTACATCACATGGACACTATGAAATAAATGCTATAATATAAACAGAGAAGGGGTCACAGTGCTTACACAAGTGCCACGGTCCCTTCAAACATCTGATCAGTGGGGGTCCCGGGTGTTGGAATCCGACTCATTTTTTTTAATTTTAGACCTGGAAAACCCCTTTAATTAGGAAACAAATGGGGTATTATTAATAAGGGTCACCATTTAAGAGGGTACACAGGGACATTATTCATTTAAAGATGCACTTGGCAGTATTATTTACTCTGAAGGGAGGTTATATAAGCAGGATGGGGACTTTATGTAGTGAGGACAATGTGGATCAGGTGCCTGGAAAAGTGAGGAGCCAAAGATGTCTGTGCTGCAAACTTTACAGCAACAAGTCACAGCTGGAAGAACTGATCATGGTGTTCCAGATGGAAGAGACAAGAAATGTGAACGATTAGTCAGAGACGACATATGTAAGTCACATCATTGTTCCTGTACTGTATTTAATTATATGTTCTTCACAGACATGTGTACAGCCCAGAGGTGTAAATAGAGGTTCAGCACAGGGGGGCGAACATGTCCAAGTGCGCGCCCAACTTAGGTATACCAATATTATCACTATACGGTGAGCATATAGTGGTATATAGCGGCTCTACACAGGGCTCTGTAGAAGATTTAGGTGAATAGAGTGCAGTAATATTTAGTGACTTACAGGTGATGCAATCGTTCACATTTTCCGTCTCTTCCATCTGTACAGCCATGACCATTTCTTCCAGTCTCTGTAAAGTTTGCAGCACAGACATCTTTGGCTCCTTACTTTTTCAGGAACCTGACCCACATTGTCCTCACCTGCTGCTACCCTCAATTATAAAATATATAATATAACCCCACATAATGAATGATACCCCCAAGTGCATCTTTACATTAATAACTTCTCTGTGTACCCCCTTTAAATAGTGCCCCTTATTAATAATGCCCCAGTTGTTTCCTAATTAAAAGGTAAAAAAATAGATAAAAAAAATTAGTGGGGTTCCAATACATGGGAGCCCCAGGATCAGCTAGTTTTTCCTTTTTCGTGAGGCCTGCTACGTGGGGCCTTAGCCTTAATAAAGCCCAAGTGCCACCTTAATTAAATTAATTGCCCCTTATATTATGCCCATGATTCCCCCTGACATAAATACTGCGCCCCTAATGAACTCTTATATAAATGACCACCTTCTTATGTTCATAATGACCCCCTTATATAAATGATGCCCCTAATGACCCTTTATATAAATAACCTCCCCTTGTATTCATAATTCCCCCTAATAGCCCTTATATAAATGAGCCCCCTTATGTTCATAATGCCCCCTTATATAAATGACCTCCCCATCATCATAATGCCCCTAATGAATACTCCCACAGTTATAATTCCCCCTCCTAATGACCACTTTATATTATTAAAATACCCACAACTGTGCTAAACAAAAAAAAAAAATCATACTCACCTATCTGCGATCCTTTGATGAACGCAGCTGCTGCCTCCTCTCTGTCCACGTACAAGACATCTGTGTCTCAGTACAGAAGGTATGATGCTGCGACGTCCCGCCTGCAAGCAGGACTTTTCTCTCCGCATTTTTCGGGCTGAAATTGGGCAGAAACCTGGTGGGTAACCGCTTTTTAAGAAAATTAGGTTTCCATTCATGGGGTCCCCAAGTGGAACTCAAGGGTGACTCTAGTGTAATATATGTATATTAATAACAAATCAGCGTAATGCAATGTCTCCAATTAAGCCCGTGGTCTTATAGTCAAAGACTAAAGTCACCACTGTACTATTGCCATGTACAATGGTTTACATATGTTCAGGGTATGAACTGAGGTACACAGAGTGTACAGTCAGTTTTAAAATAAGACACGGAAGAGAAAGATGTTCATATAAGGCCAAATTATCCATAAAAAATATATAGGTACTATGTGTCCTACTTAAGGAAAATAATGTTATATAATTTTTTTTTGTCTTATAAAAAAAAACCGCTATAAATTTCATTTTTTTGTTAAAATGTTTTGGGTGGCTTTTTCACACCTGGAACATGCAGCATTTTGAAACATTTTTTCAAAACATTCCACAAAAAGCTCCTTCCACTTTCACAACACAACCCCACGTGTCATAACAGGTGAAGCAAAAAATTCCTAAAAATGACATTCAGCCTAGATCATTTGTAAAATTATGCAGAGTAAAACTTTTTCTATTCAAAGTCCTCATAAAAAGTATATTTTTTGAGTAGCATACAATGATACACAATCCAAGTATCCCATAAACACAAGAATAACCTAAAACAATTAATTCTTGACTTTCTACTGAACTTCATGACCAGTATGCAACTTACATTGAATGAATAATTCAAGTGAATCACTGGTTTTGTAACAATAGATACAAGAGTTATCATTACAAGAGTCGTAATTGATCATATCATAGAAAACACTGTGGCCTCCTCTAATAATGTCCTGTCTGGATTTGCTAATCATGTGTATTGTGCAGTCAAGGTTTGTGTATCTTCTTCATGAGGATGAGAGTAATTGTTCTTAGAAATGTTTGCCACTTCATTAGTTATTGTTCAATTCAGGCACTACAGAAACTCGTTTACATCTCCCTAGGGGTTCTCCAACATGGACACCAGAAACTGCTCAATTTATTCGCTAATTATTAGTAGTTGTGGCACATGCTATGTACTATGTAGATTAGGTCTGCCAAGTGTACCATGATCTGGACATAGACATAAGTTAAACTTGCTTCACTTTATTTACAGAGGCGGGAAAAGGAAATGTGTGATGTGGGAGGGTGGGATTTGGGATGGTGGCATCATGTCTAACTTCATTAACTTTAGGGTGAGGGGCAGGGTTATGCAAGGTGTTTTGTCTTGTCGTCTGTATATAAGGCTCTACGCATTGGATATATTCATCTGACAGTGAAGAGGTACATCACCTAAACAGGAGCTCCATTTGCTCACCAAAACCTGGAGAAAGGAGATCTTCAGGCTTGAACATTTTCCTCAGTTTTGGATACACTTATTGTTACAGAGAAAGGTTTTCATCTCAAGCAGAAGAAGAACATTTAAGGCTCTTCAGGTAAATCTAAATCTATTAGCCTATATTAATAATATGTGAATATTAGAAATGCATTAAGCATCACCAGTTGTTGATTTGCCACAATTTGTTTGCTTTGCCCTGTTTACCTTACTTCTAGTAATATTTCAGTTGCCGACCAGAGTCACTACAAAAAAAAAATCAGTTGGCACCTTTTGGTTTTTATTTTGCATACAATTATTGTTTATATATATATATATATATATATATATATATATATATATTTATTTATTTATTTATTTATTTGTGATAAATAGTGTTATATGGTCTTATTGACCATATACTTTTTCCAGTCATGGATTTTTTGATGCACTGTAGTTGTCTTTGATTTGTTCCCATCTGACAACATTTTGTGTTTCTTCAGTAATTTCTATAGGTCCATTGGCAGCTCCAATTTTTGTATTGATGTTAGTTTTTAATCAATACTATATACTTATGCTATTTCTACCATTATTGAAGTTATTGTTTAGGCTACATATAGATCTACATGATTCTTCTATAATGGGAACAACGGCAGCACTGGATCTTTATAATGATAGACACCAACAGAGTCCAGCAGATCTCAAATTCTATAATGGGGAAAGTTGGGCTTCCTTTTGGACAGATGGACAAAAAAAATCCTACATTCAAGACTTTTTTGTCCACAATTTTTAATGGATTCTGCGGCGCTTCTGACACAGATGTGAACTTACACTCTAACCACAATGACTAATATACAATATACATTTATGAAAGTACATGTATATTGAATCTGATAAAATAAATCAATGCTTTCTTATTATTTATACTTTCAGACCTCAACCCATAACATAATAAAGGATGGCATACACATACCAGCAAAGTCAACTGACTCTTCCCTGACATATGAAAATAAGGATTAGGCATCTGGAAATTGAGCATGCCAATTCTTTATTCTCAAGGGAGATTAGCTTCCCTCTAAGAACACATGCACACTTGGCTGGATTGAGCATGCTTATGTATTCGGCAGTCTAGAGGAATAGCTGTCAGGTGAATGGGTATTCACCCTACAGCTATTTAAAGTTTATGGCCACCTTAACTCATATAACCTAATGCTGAGATGTGCAACTGGTGGATTTACAATACAAAAAACTGTTTGTATTTGGTTTTGATGTCATATTAATATGTACTTATACTTGTCTTTCAGTTCTGATTTGAGATTTCTAAATAGTGACATTCTGTTTTGCAGATAATATAAAGCTCCAGAATATCCTCTTTCTGGGGTTTATGGATTGCCCAAAAAGCAGCCTATTTTCCATTGGCAGATTCACAGTAGAAAGAGCCTCCATGTCAGAACGCTGTGGAAGCTGGGCTCCTACCAAAATCCCTGAATCCTGCGAGCAAGGTTCTTACAAGATTTCCCACTCTGAAAATAGGCAATCAAATCCCAAAACTGAAATAAAATATATCACGCATGACCATGTCCTGGAGAACTGCATTTGCCAAACTCCAGGATATTCCCTAGAAAGTAATACAAATATGGCCTCCACAAGTGCATCTGATAGTATGGAGTCTCTAGAATGTTCATCTGGCAGTGATGACCTTTCCTCTGGATACACCTCCACTACTGACGGGCTAGCACTGGAGGTACCAGAAGAGCGGGTACAGGAAGCTTTAAATCACCTTAACCAGTCAATCCAGGCCTTCAATACAGGACTTCAGATGAATCCATGCTCCACAGAAAATCAGGAACATGAATTGGTGGGGAATTGCAAGGAGACATACAATTCTTTGTCAGCTGGCATCAACCTAAATCCTGCAAACCTGCCAGTGTGTAGTAAACTGATTGCCCACAAACAAATGGCCTATAATACTCTGGACGCCACACCAAATCATGAACATTATATTAACTCTGTAGCCCCTGGTAGACTGAAAAGGAGTCGTCCATCCCTTGATATTCTTCGCAATGCCATAGTGGTAAGTCAGCACAATGTGATTTCATATTCTGTAAAATTCTTACAGCCCTGTTTCCTTCCCTAGCCCATCACCACATCAATGGCTAATTTCCTATATGTTTTTCCCAGGATGAACAGCAAATGGTTCCCGTCAATCTGGATCAAGATGTAGAAAACTGTGACAAAGACAAGCTTGAATTACAAGAGGAGACTGATGAAAAGAAAAGGAAAAAGAAAAAGAAAACGAATGGAGAACCTGTTCGGTTTGGATGGATCAAGGGTGTAATGGTAAGGAGAAATCTTTAGAAAACTCCTCTTGTACTGTATATTTCTAAATCAAAACATGTTCCATGCTTTTGGTTTATTATCTCTCTATAGATACGGTGCATGTTAAATATCTGGGGAGTCATCTTGTACTTGAGGCTACCATGGATCACAGCACAAGCAGGAATAGGTATGGCTATATATATAAAAATCTATAACTGTAAAGAGGGTCATTGCCAGGAAATGCACTCAGCAGACAAGTTAGTTACAATATTAATAGTACATTAGCTTTCATTGATTTATATTCATGCAGATTTTGTGGGCTAAAAGCTCTATGGATAAAAAAAATATTTGATATCTGGTCAATACAGTTTCTAAGTGTTATTAATGTACCATGGGAACTTATAGATAAAGGTCATGAGATGTAGCATCTAGAAACAGTGTCTGTGAAAGATCCCATTATTTTTAGTATGGATACTAAAAGCATTTTTTACATTTAGTATCCATACTCTGAAAATCTTGAAATTGTCTCATATGATAGTAAATAGCAACTAAGTATTTATAATATATAATTATATTTATCATTTATAAATTATCATTTATTGCACATTATATTTCTAGTAATAAACAACTACATCTTATACGAAAATTTCTTATTAGATTGAAATATTTAGTATATGTAATATATGTAAGGAAACCATATTTCCATTTTGTCTAGGTCTCACATGGCTGATCATTTTGATGTCTGTGCTTGTTACATCTATCACTGGCTTGTCAATTTCAGCCATCTCTACTAATGGCAAAGTTAAATCAGGTACGCTCACATATATATGTTTAATATAATGGCTACCTCTTAAAGGAGTTGTCCAAAATTAAAAATAGAATAGTGCCACTCTTGTCCATGGGCTGTGTCTGGTATAGTATATAAACTTGGTATACTTTGCACAAGTAAATCTGTGCCATATTCGTACTTTTCTGTCTCATAAATGTGTTGTAAAGTTAGACACTTCTAAAATAAGCCCTTTCTGTTGCACATTTTTAAAAAGTGTTGAGTCAGTCGTATTTTTCTTTTCTATCTGGTACACGCTATTCATAAATATATATTATAAATACTGTGCAACATAACTTTTCATATACATTTCTCATGTAATGTGTGACAGTACATAAAGGGCCTTTCACCTGTCTCATCCATCATGTCATGCTGTACACATAATTTTTGTGATATTATGTTATTTCCTTGGATTACAGGTGGAACATATTTCCTCATCTCTCGAAGTTTGGGCCCTGAATTAGGAGGTTCTATTGGACTTATATTTGCTTTTGCTAATGCAGTTGCAGTTGCAATGCACACTGTAGGGTTTTCAGAAACAGTTCGAGACCTCCTCATAGTAAGTTTAGTTGTATCTTTATCCTATATGGTGTACAAACCAACCAAACACTAGTAAAAAAAATATACTGTATATTGATGACCCTTGATTCCATAAATGATAAATTTTGTTTTTTTTTTTTGCTCTTTTAGGAATATAATGTTGTGATTGTTGACCCTGTTAATGATATCAGGATCGTCGGTGTCATTACTGTGACAGTTCTTCTCTTCATTTCACTAGCCGGAATGGAGTGGGAAGCAAAAGTTTGTGTCTTGGAAAACATTCTGTCATTTTATGTTTTGTGCTACTAGTTTTTTAGCTTTATATTAGCTTTACAATACACTGATATTTATCTCTATAACCTTTTCCAGGCACAAGTAGTGTTCTTTTTTGTCATTATGGTGTCATTTGCTAGCTATATCGTGGGGACAGTTTTACCTCCGAGTGAAGAGAAAAAGTCCAAAGGATTCTTCAGTTACCAAGGTGATAAATTAACAAAAATAATCTGATACTTATAAGTGTATGTAAGAGTATTAACATTTATCAATCAGAACCACAGTTTTTTGTTTCAAAGAAATGCTAATATTTCAATGGCCTGGTAACATCGGAGTTACTTTTTAGCCTTAATGGGGTTTTCGATTATTTTTATATTCAGGGCCTAACTTTAAGATATGTCATCAAACCAATTCCCAGTTCCTCCACCAAACAGCTGAATGGAAAGGCAGCACCATAGTCTGTGCATTACCATTTCAGGACACAGTATACAGAGCTGAGCAATTTCTGATTCAATCAGCTGATGACTGTGAATTCCGGGGGTTGGATTTGATGTTGATGACCTATTCTAAGGATAGTAATGGCCTGGAAAAGCCCTTCCATTTTCACCACATATTGGTAACTGGTAAATATTACCCAATATCTATCATAAATGCACTTCTTTATATGGTAGGTTTAATGCTTAGAGATAAATACAATTGCTTAATAAGTGCATGTTTAACCCATCAAATCTAGGAAATTCAAGGGAGAGTTTTAATTCTTCAAACCCAATGATCCTAATTCCATATCTTTCACACATAATTGAAGAAGTTCACATAATCAACTTAAGTTTCTATATACCTCAGTTGCATGAAAACTATTCACTGCTACAAGTGCATCTCAATAAATTAGAATATCTTTCAAACGTTTATTTCTTTGAAATGTTGATTATGGATTACAGGTAATGAAAATCCAAATCTAAGAAAAATAGAATATTGTAAAAGAGTTCAGTATTGGAAATTCAGTGTGTCTCCTGCCAAGGTTTCCTCAGCCTTTAAATGGTCCCTCAGTCTGGTTCACTAGGACACACAATCATGGAAGACTGCTGATTATGAATTGAATTACTGAAATCAATGCACCTGTATATAGGGTTAGTAATGTCAGCCAAATTTGAGTGGGACTAGTCGACAATCTAATGTGTATGAGGCCTCCCAACTCTCTCCCCACAGAAAGATATTCACAGGGGAGGTAGGCCACTGCCAATCCTTTCTCCATATTCAGAAAACACATACTAGGCTGAACCAAGCATGCATGTGTATGGGAGGGGTGCAGGAAGAATAAATGTCAACCACCAAATGAGAGTTTTTCTGACTGCTATAAACTAAAAGGCCCATCAACGAGATAGAAAGAATACAAAAAACCTAGATAGCTGCTCATTTCTCCTAGACTATATGTCATTTTCTTATTGACAGTTAATATGTATCGATATGTAATGTAACCTGCCCTTTCTTGTACTCACAGGGTCAATCTTCTTTGAAAATATTGTTCCTAACTGGCGAGGGGAAACTGGATCATTCTTTGGAATGTTTTCTATTTTCTTTCCATCTGCTACTGGCATTCTCGCTGGTGCAAACATCTCAGGAGACCTTAAGGTAAAGTGTTCTGATTTTGTATACTTATTAACATTAAACCATTCTAGAAATTAAGATTTAATGTTCCTAATACATACTTGATATTTCAGGACCCAGCAGTGGCCATACCTAAAGGAACATTGATGGCTATCTTCTGGACTACAGTGTCATACCTTGCTATTTCAGCTACTATAGGTGAGTTCTATTCTTTCTTAAAGCAAAAATACCTTTACTCAGAGCTTTAGCGTTATATAAATAACAATGTTTGTCCATTCTCAAGATTTTTCCTCTTCTATCTATGCAGGTTCCTGTGTGCTCCGTGATGCCTCTGGCATTGTAAATGACACAATACCGCTAAATGAGACAGAGTGTGAAGGACTCAGCTGTCAGTTTGGCTGGGATTTTAGTGAATGTCGACAAAATGAAACCTGCTACTATGGCCTAGCAAACCATTACCAGGTATGAAAATGTGATCAATATGTTAAAGAGAACCTTTTGTCACCTCCACCAATTCTAGTTAATAGGTCAATAGGTGCCACTCCATGGATTCCAGCGTAGTTGGAATTTTTTCTAAACAAGCACAGTTAGTTTTTGATGTGCTGTTTAATCTCTGTAGTGTCAGAAAGGCAGTATCAGGCAGAGGGTGTGATTCAGATCTTCAATCATAGGTGGAAAGTGTCAGAGGTCAGAATCACACCACCCTCCTGACAGTACAGAGCCTTAATAGCTAATCAGGTAAGGTACCAGGTACCAAAACTACCACCATTGATTGCTCAGGAAACATAGGGGCTATAGAAAAAATTCCAACGATGCCAGAATCAGTGGAGCAGAGCCTATTAAAGGATGTAAAGAGCTGGACTTGTTGGAGGTGGCGAATGGTCATCTTTAACCCTTTCCCTGCCAGCACATATCTATAACTCCTCCCAGGGTGGCACTTCTGTAGCGGAGCACGTATCTAATATGTCCTTACTTCTAATGCTGATATCTCAGGATCCGTTAGGACTATTAAGAAGATCTGGGATTCATTTTAAAGATGAGTATAGCCCTTACAATTGCAGGGCAATTAATACTCCGTTAGGAGTATTAATGATGTTACCAAGATCTTCATGATAGCCCTTACAAATTCGGAGCGAATTGCTGTGAAAACTTTGTTTTAACAGCAATTTGCTCCGAATTTGTAAGGGCTATCATGAAGATCTTGGTAACATCATTAATACTCCTAATGGATCCTGAGATATGGGGCTCTAAAATGTCCTCCCCCTCCTGTCTCAGGAAGCATCTTAAGAGCTGCGGTAGGAGGAGGAGGGGGGAGGAGCAGCTCTGCAGACTGCACAGAGATGAGAAATCATCATCATCATCATCATCTGTGTATAACCTGTATGTGACCCCAGGGGTGATAGCAGGGACTTCTGTCCATGTTATCCCCTCTCCTATCAATCAGAGAGCATACTGTACTCTTGCCCTCTGATTATCACATAGAGGGATAATGTAATACCCCTCTGAGCCTTACTAGAGGGGTATTCTTATGTAATACCCCTCTGAACATAACCAGGAAGTTTATTGGCTCTGTGACCCAGATATTTACCATTGTCCAGGTCGCAGCACCAAAAGAGTTGCACCAAACATTTACACAACACATGCACAAAGTCACCAATAAACTTTATATTTCACCCAATCGCTGTCCTGTCCATACCTGATCTTTATACGCCTCTAGCGATATCTGTTACATGCTAAAATAATTGCAATAACGATTATCACTAGAGATAAACGTATAAATTGCTACAATTTTTATAGGGGGGATAGAAAATTATATTTTTATGTAAACTCCTATTTAATTTGCATGCATAAAATTGGTTGGCGCATTTCTGCGATTTTGGCGTTTCTTTAACACCTGCTCCTGTAAATATATATATATATATGTATGGTATGTATGAATTCCTCACATATTGCAGTTTTTTGGAAATTACATTTTGTTTGCAGAAAAGGACTGCTTGAGCATGCACTTGAGTGGCAAATTTGAATTTTTGTGCAATTTTTGCTTGTAATCTCTGTTTTCTGCAAAGTTGCATGAAGGTGGTTGTATATATGAAATATTAAGTTGTGTTTTTATATACTGTATGCTGTGCAATCTCAAAAAAGTTAGATTTTGGTATCACAGTCACAGTTTGCTAGGTGCAGTATAGATTTTTAACATAGTGAATAACAGCAAAATCTTGCTTGTCTTCTGTATTAGTGTTTTTGAGAGTACGAGCTCTTGTTGTAGCTGATGTTTGTGGTATATATAAATTGTGTACACCTTGATCTTTTATTTTAAATGCATTTTGTGTGTGAATGTAAGATTGAATAGGAGTTTTAAGTGCAAATATATGTTTTAGTGTATTTTTTCAAAAAATGATTTGTGTTTGTCACAAAGTTACATGAAGGTGGATGTGGCTTTTGATAACCCATTGAGACACATGTAATCTTCAGGATGTCTACTTTCAAAAAATATATAGGGTTTAGTGGTGCACTTGCTTTTCACGGTGTGTAATCCCTACATTTTATAGGATGATACTTTTTTAACATTTCCAACTTCAAAGCAGATTTTTGCTCATTCCAGTTCTGGTGATTTTCTGAAGGCATGTGCATGCAGTTTTAGGCCTTAGTCATATGAATGAACTCTGCACATGTAGATTTCTTATTTTTAGGAGATTTGGTGCATATAACTTTTTGTTTGGTTTCCACTTTTAGCAACTAATATAATTTATTTGCATTTTTTTTAATAAGATTCAATTTAAATCAAAATTGCATGAAGGTGCTTGTTCGCATACAGTACCAAGTGGCATTCTGACAATGCTGCGGGTGTCTACTTTAAGAAAATATATAGGTATGGGGGGTTTGGATGATTTTTTTTAATGTTGCAATTTAGGTTTGATTTGTCCATCTCAAAACTGTGAAAATTGCTATGGCTACCGGAGGTGCAAAATTTCCAAAGACCCCTGGCAGTGAAAAGATTAAATGAATGCCATGTTTTCATATACAATTTTAAATATAAAAGGCTAAAGCCAAATATGTAAATATATATAATAAATGTTGCAATTAGTAAATGTTATACATGTATACCAAGTGCAGAAATATTTTTGTAACATATTGTATTAAATTCCTGCCTTTTCTATGTAGGCAATGAGCATGGTATCTGCATTCAGCCCCCTCATCACAGCTGGAATCTTTGCAGCTACTCTGTCCTCTGCTCTGGCCTGCCTGGTGTCTGCTCCCAAGGTTTTCCAGGTATGAGAACTGATTTGTGATGTGTATTATTCATTATGTGCCTTCTAGAACATGAGTCATAAGATATGCCTCTGTATGCGTTTTTACTTTATAACCAGTATCTATGGCTGTGGGGGGTGTAAACATGATACAGTATGTTACATACACATGCAATATGCCATACCTCTGTCCAGACCAGATTTCTTGTGACAGATTTTCAGTTTCATCATATATTATGCATACTAGGCATCTTTGAGAAGATAACCCTGTAAAGGACTCCATAGAAGAGCACATTTCTATGCAATTTGGGGTGGACGTCTCAAAGAGATTTCACTATAGTATATATGCATGTATTTTCCATGTACAGTATGTCATTTTAATGTCACAATGATGCACTGATGATCTTCTTGCTTCTAACCTATGAATACAACTTTGCAGTGCCTGTGTAAGGATAAGTTATATCCCGTTATTGGATTCTTTGGAAAGGGTTATGGGAACAACAATGAGCCTATCCGTGGCTACCTACTGACTTTCATTATTGCCATTGCATTCATCCTTATTGGTAAGTCCTTTTGTATTATCAGTCCTGGTATGTACAGTACAATGATCAGTTACAAGGTGATTTTAAACGTGGTCATAAGTAATGCAAGGAAACCAAAAAAATTATTTTAATCACAATATTTCAGAATAAATATGTTACATGACTGAACTGGATTTAATAAAACCAAGTGACAACATAAAATAAACTGAGGTGCAACTGGCAGAATATTCTCATAGATTGTAAGCCCTTGCGGGCAGGGCCCTCTATCCCACTGTGCCAGTTGGTCACTGTTAGCATTGTGTTTGTTTTGTATATTTTGTGTACCGTATGTAAATCCACAAATGTAAAGCACCATGGAATTATTATAATAATGTACAGCACCATGGAATTAATGGTGCTATATAAATAAACAAATAATATGAAATACCACACAGCAAATCTCAGCAAAACAGTTTTATTTTGGCAGATTAATAGCAAGTCGTTATTTCTGTTCAGCAAATGATTTTTTACTGATATTATGAGGTGAGAGTCCCATTTACCATTTAACTCTTGTCTCTCCACAGCTGAGTTAAACACAATCGCTCCTATTATTTCCAATTTCTTCTTGTGCTCCTATGCCCTCATCAACTTTAGTTGCTTCCATGCATCTATCACTAATTCCCCAGGTAAGTTATATTTCAGATCTTTCTTAATTTTTTTTTTCCACTTAATATAATTGTTTAATATTTCTTCCCTAAGTATTATATATTTTTTCTCTTATTACTCTTTTCTCTGTTTTTAATATTTTATAGGATGGCGGCCGTCATTCCGATATTACAACAAGTGGACCTCCCTCTTTGGTGCTATAGTGTCAGTGGTTATTATGTTTCTGCTGACATGGTGGGCAGCTATAATTGCTGTAGCAATCGTCATCATACTCCTAGGTTATGTCACCTACAAAAAGCCAGGTGAGTATAGTAACCCTTAACTAAGAGGAAACCGAAATGTTACAATATGTCACTATTGAAATAAACTATTAGTATTAGTAGTATTAATCATGTTTTCCTCTGTACACTAGACGTGAACTGGGGATCCTCTGTGCAGGCTGGAGCTTACAACATGGCGCTAACCTATAGTGTGAGCCTGACTGGAGTACAAGAACACGTCAAGAACTTTAGGTATTATAGTTAATAAATGCTGAATAACCAGGCATAGTATAATCCATATATTATGTACTAACTTCTATTGTTTCATATACTCAGGCCACAGTGTCTTGCTCTGACTGGACCTCCCAACTTCCGCCCTGCATTGGTTGACTTTGTCAATTCTATAACAAAAAATACAAGCTTGATGATCTGTGGGAATGTTGTAATTGTGAGTATTATATACTGTCACTTTTTGGAATTAAGGTACATGTAATGTATCCCACCTATATAGTATAGGTATGGTATCTTGGTGTGGAGTTGAAGCTATAAGACCTTAACTGTTGTGTTTAATTACATGAATCTAAAGGGTTAAAGAAAAGATAAAATACTGTAAGAAGAAAGATTTGCATTTTAACTTTTACATTTACATTAACAGGACTCAGACAAGGTACCAGACACAGAGGGACATCTGCGGTGGTTGAACACTAGGAAGGTGCGATCATTCTATAGTGTGATTCAGGAAAGGACATTACAAGCTGGAGCAAAAAGTTTAATGCAGGTACAGAGAGTTCATCACTTCACATCAACATTACAACAGAACTTTATTCCTTGTCAACAACTAATGAGTTGCCTTATGACTAGTGTGGAATTTCGTTGAGTGCCAACTTTGCTTATGAAACGATTGACCTAACTAGGGGAACTGCTTCTTTGTAAGGCCGGGGCCCCATGTGGTGTCAACACTGCAGTTTGGCTGTGGCGTTTTACAGTCCCTTCAAAGTGAAGGAATTCCATCAACTCATTGTGGTAAAATGCATGCATCAGCATCCACTCCAGGGCTCTTCCGGCTGGTAACTGAGGTCACGTGGCATCAGGCCAGCATAATGACGTCATCGCGTCCCACGTAACTGCTGAGGCGGTCACTTTTCCTGGGCCTCTACTTATTATACTTTGAGGTCTGAGGTGACACCAAAGTATAATAATAGCACGGGCTCTAGAGGGGGGGGGGCTCTTGGGAGCTCATAATACTGTGTGGGGGCCACAGTGGGCATATAATACTCTGTGGGCGCCACTGTGGAGCACATAATACTGTGTGGGGGCCCACTGGGGAGCACATAATACTGTGTGGGGGCCACTGTGGAGAACATAATACTGTGTGGGGGTCACTGTGGAGCACATAATACTGTGTGGGGGCCCACTGTGGAGCACATAATGCTGTGTGGGGGCCACTCTGGAGCACATAATGCTGTGTGGGGGCCCACTGTGGACAGTGGTGAACCTAGCCTCTTTGCTGCCTGAGGCGGACTATAGAAAGACGCCCCCCCCCCAAAAAAAAAAAAAACAAAAAAACTGAGTTTCCATGCTACTAGTTTAACACACTGTTATCGTCGCACAATATACACAATACACAAAGTTATAAAACAGTTTTTAAGAATTCTTCTTCCTGTATTACTTCAGTATCAGATCAACAACACGGCATTAACAATGAAAGTAACTTCACATATCTTCTGCTTGGTGGATGGACGAGCCCACGTGGCCCCCATTCTCTATAATAGGAGCGCCGCAGATAGCTGAGGACTGGACTTCGGGTATCTTTGGCACTCCCATTGAAGTGAATGAGAGCCACGCGGGTTCGTCCATCCACCAAGTGACACACCTATATATATGGCTGCGGTCAGGCTGGATTCCCACCTAGTGGGGGGAAAAAACCCAATTCTCAGGCTCAGTGGGGGTCTCAGCAGACAGACCCCCATCAATCAGGTATTTATCCTCTATCATTTAGGTGAATATAGAGCAGTAACATTCTGTGACTTACAGGTGACGTCTCTGACTAATCCTTCACATTTCCCTTCTCTTCCCTCTGGACCTCCATGACCACTTCTTCCATCTGTGACTTGTCTCTGTAAAGGTTGCAACACAGACATCTTTGGCTCCTCACTTTTCCAGGCATCCAACCCACATTGTCCTCGACTACACAAAGCCCCCATCCTGCTGCTACCCCCAATTATAAAATATATGATATAACCCCCCATAATGAATAATACCCCCAAGTGTATCTTTATATTAATAATGTCCATGTGTACCCTGTATAAATAGTGCCCCTTATTAATAATGCCCCAGGTGTTAACTAATTAAAAGGTTTTCCAGGTCATTAATAAACTAATCAGTGGGGTTCAAAAACCCAGGACCCCCACTGATCAGCTGTTTGAATGGTACCTGTGTAAGCGCCGTGACCGCTTCTCTGTTTACAGTGTATTTCATCTCATAGCGGCCATGTAATGTAACTGCAGCCTTGTCCTGTACATGTCTACAGTATGTGACAAGGCTACAATTACATCACACGGTCACTATAAACAGACAGCGTATAATATAAACAGGTGCCATAGCCCATGTTTATAGCGCCCCATTTACACACACTATAATGTTCCACAGCAGCCCCTGCACACAGTATTACACAGTGTTATGGCCCGCAGCGGCCCCTGCACACTGTATTATGCCTCTCAGCGGCCCCTGCACATGGTATTATGCTCCATAGTGGCCCCTGCTCACGGTATTATGCCCCGCATTGGCCACTGCACACGGTATTATGTTCCGCAGCAACTCCTGCACAAAGTTTTATGCCCCATATTGGCCCCTGCACTGGTATTATGCTCCATAGTGGCCCCTGCACTTGTATTATGCTCTATAGTGGCCCCAGCACACGGTATTATGCTCCATAGTGGCCCCTGCACTGGTATTATGCTCCAGAGTGGCCCCTGCACAGGGTATTATGCTCCATAATGGCCCCTGCACTGGTATTATCCTCCATAGTGGCCCTTGCACTGGTATTATGCTCCATAGTGGCCCCTGCACTTGTATTATGCTCTATAGTGGCCCCTGCACTCGGTATTATGCTCTATAGTGGCCCCTGCACTCGGTATTATGCTCTATAGTGGCCCCTGCACTTGTATTATGCTCTATAGTGGCCCCTGCATTTGTATTATGCTCCAGAGTGGCCCCTGCACAGGGTATTATGCTCTACAGTGGTCCCTGCACAGGGTATTATGCCCCATAGTGGACCACCCATGAACTATTATTATACTCTGGGGTCTTTTCAGACCCCAGAGTATAATGATTGGAGACCCAGGGGAGAATACAAACATAAAAATCAGAGTTACTTACCTATCCTGGACACCGGTGCACTCCTTGCAGCTTTCGGCCCTGTTTAATTGCGCACACACGTCACGTGATCAGGCCGGCGACGCGACCTGATGACGTCACCACAGGCCTCAAGCCTGCTCGGAGTTACATCGGATCGCAGGAGGTGAGTAACACTGTTTTTTATGTTCCCTCACCAACCCTAGGCCTCCGATTATTATACTCCGGGGTCTGAATAGTCCTCTTGTCCGCGACGTCTGTGTCTCAGCGTAGGCGGCGTGATGACGTCATTGTATCGCCGCCTGCGCTGAGATGCGACGTCTTGTAAACCAGCCCAGGACAGGTTTTTTTTTTTTTTTTTTTAAAGCGGCCTGTCCTGGGCTGGTTTACATTAAATAGTAAAATGCCGCCCCCCGGACAGTGCCGCCCGAGGCGGCCGCCTCACCTCGCCTCATTAGCGGTGCGCCCCTGACTGTGGAGCACATAATGCTGTGTGGGGGCCCACTGTGGAGCACATAATGCTGTGTGGGGGCCACTCTGGAGCACATAATGTGGTGTGGGGGCCACTGTGGAGCACATAATGCTGTGTGGGGGTCACTGTGGAGCACATAATACTGTCCCAGTATTGTTTACATGCCGGGCGCTGCTCACTCACCGTATTCTTGATAACTGCAGTTGTGGGTATTAAAGCTGTAATCCTTTCAAGTACCATCAAGAATTCAAACTAGGGGGGAGGGGGCCCCGAACAAAAGTTTGCACCGTGGCCCACAAGACTTTATTTATGCCTCTGGCAAACCATCATATGTTCTGTCCATGCAGGTCTCTGGTCTTGGTCGTTTAAAGCCAAACACTGTGGTGCTGGGTTATAAGAATAATTGGCAGCAGGTTCCAGGGCAATGCTTAGAAGAATATGTCGAGATAATTAAGTAAGTGGAGCCTAGACCAGAAGACAATTGTTTCACATGCAATATATCCTGTCTTTCTCTCTGAACATTGTGCATTTCAGTCCACTGCTCGTGATCCTCCATCTCTATATTATTCATTTATGTGTTTTGGTTTTTTTTGTAACCATTTTTCCTTTTCATTCTTCTATTTATGATTTTTCTGTACTGTAACTGTAGCAAGCGAATAATCTTTACTCTTTTTCACAGCAACTCCTTTGACTGTCAGTTTGGTGTGTGCATTCTACGCATAAAGGATAGCCTTGACGTGTCACAGAAGATGCAGGGGCAATGTAAGTAGGAAGGGAGGAAGTATACTATGTGATAGTAAACAAAATGTTTTGACTAGTCTATGGGTTCTCAATGTTATTGCATGAAAAACATGTTGAATATACTATTGTAAGGAAGTAGTGTTCTATAATGTATTGTGACAATTTGGGGAATTAGACTCAAAATGGCGGCTTCTCCTGGTCCGGACAGCGGTGGTTCATGGTACTGGGCGCCGGAAAGATAGCTTTCAGACGGTCCAAGTGTAAATAAAAGTGGCTTTATTCAGCTTAACTGCAACACAGCAAAACAACAAAAAAACCTATGCCACAGTTAGGGCCTAACTCACTCCTTGAGCCCCTAACTGTCCTGACTGTTACTCAGCTCTAGCAACAGTCCTTTGTGGACGCCAGCCCTCTGGGACAGAGCCTATCTCTCCGTCCTCGCTGGTCCACTCCTGTGGATGCCAGCCCTGTGGGACAGAGCCTCTCTCTCCGTCCTCGCTGGTCCACTACTTCCTGCTTCCTGCAGGACACTCCAGCCCTCCTGGAGTTGCGTGCCACCACCCAAAGGCGTGGCTGAGAGCCTTTTCTGGCCTGGCCTGGGTCGCTCAACAGCGCCCTCTGGCTCACATACTTACAGTATGCAGCACTGAAGCTAAAATCACAACTCCAGCTTATGTCCATATCAATTAGCTGACACTTCCGCTTGAAATGCACCACTCAAGCTTCCAAAACAGGGTTATCTGGTAAAAAAAAAAAACAAGTCACTGGGATAGGAAATAACTGCTAGAACAACATTAGGGTTCATGCACACGAACGTGTGCGAGCCACTGGCTGTGATTGAATGGCACAGGCGGTGCATCCACGGCCCCCATTCATTGGGGCTAGCGACCACGACCGTAGAACTTAACAGGAATAGGACCTGTCCTGAGTTTTGCAGCACGGACTGTTGCCCCGCACACGGATCCGTGGAAATCACGGTTGTGTGCATGAGCCGATAGAAATGAATGGGTCAGTGTGCTAGAATACAGTCATGTGCATAGGCCCTTAGTTTAACTTCTGAATCTACCACCAAACTCTAGAACGGGAATCAAGAGTTCCAAGTTTGATTGCAGTGATAGTTGAGCATGTGCAATCCGTTCATCGTCTAGGGGACTTTTATTATTGAAATACCCCTTTAATAAACAAAAACTGACTCTTTTGGACACATCCTATCCTTACATGTACTGGCTTTCTAAGTACATAATGGCGGTCGATTCACTAGTGTGCAGATGAAATTACTTATATACAGTCCTTTTTAATTTTTCTTATGAAACCACTCAATGCAGCATATTGTATTCAAGATGTTTTAATGTTTTAGATTATGTGAAAAGAACAAGTAATTTAGATATTACAAAATCTTCAAAAATTGATCCTGTCTTTTGAGGTATAAAGCTAGGTTGGCAAGTAATTGCCTTTGCTAGTAAATTCCATATATGAGAATCAATAAAATGTATAAGACGCTAGTATTACAATTCACAAATGCTGATGAATGGATTTAATTCCTTCAGATAACCTAGCATTCCAGGATTCTGATGATGAGGTGATATGCAACAAAGAAATAGAAAACGGTAAGAGTCTTCTAGTCCACTATGGGACTTAGCTTTGACTACTTTTTTGTGATGAAAACTCTCATTATTTAATATCTTATATAATCCTTGTTTCCAGAGCCCCCAACTATAGCGCCAGAGATTATGAATCAAACACTCACTGAATTTCAGAGCCGTCAGGGCAAGAAAAGCATCCACATTTATTGGCTGTACGATGATGGAGGTGAGCACAATTTTATTTTAACCATATATATATATATATATAGATATATATTTTTTTTTTTTTTTTTTAATACATTTTATATAAAAATCAAAAACTCTTGTTTAATTTATTGTCTTGTATTATTTCAAGGTCTCACCCTGCTCATCCCTTACCTGCTGACTCGGAGAAAACGTTGGAGCCATTGTAAAGTCCGGGTATACATCAAAGGAACACAAGAGAATGCAGAAGAAGAGAAAAAAGAGTAAGTTATTAATGGCATGCTATGTGGCAGAGCAAAAGAAAGTTGGTGGTCTAGTGGAGGACAGAAGGCGAACAATGATATTATATTTATTCCTTACTCACTTTCTCCCCTACAGAATGAGGTCACTGCTAGAAAAATTCAGGTTGGGGTTCCAAGATGTTGTAGTGCTCACAGACATAGATCAAAAGCCTCATCCCAAAAAGTAAGTAGATGGGATTTTTTTTTTTTTACATTGAACAAACTGATTTCTTAGAATGTCATGTTAGGTTCACATGAGAGTTGGGGTGACCATTGTTCTAGTCCATTGGAAGACCAGAACAACAGACAAACGGACTGCTAAAATAGCAGACACCAATGGACCCAACTGATTATAATGTGGTCTTCGGGGTGTCTTTTTTAAGAGAAAAATGTCTTGCTTGCAGGTTTTTTTTTTGTCCGGCGATTTTAGACAAACATTGTTGACGAAGTCTCCAAACAGAGACTCTGGTGCAAAAGTGAAGCCAAACTTAGAGAGTAGTATTTTGGCATAATAGAGCATTCAGTATAAATAATGCTTAATGTCTAATCTTTCACATCTGTAAACCTAAGAGCAGTGACATAGCCAAAAGAAGCAAACACCAAAATCACAAAACAATAACTTTTTTTAGTAGGAAAGACAAAAAAAAAATCACATAGGAAACGTGACAATACTAATAAAGCTATTATTGTTTTGTAATTTGGGTGTGCGCTTCTTTAGGTTGTGTCAGTATTCTTCGGTCTAGTCATGCATTATTAGTACAACTAGCGGCACCCCATATACGGTATTATGTGTGGTGCTCATCCTCTCTTTGATTCTAATCCTTCACATTGGTCATGGCTAAGTCCTGTTAATGATAGTTTAACCACGAAATTCTCTTACCAGGCTTTTGCTTCAAAATTTTCTTTGTTTATATAGTATGCAGTTGTTTGAGGACCTCATTGCTCCATATATAATTGAAGACCAGACTGGAAATGAAGTGGATTTCCCTCCTTGGACTATCAGTGAAATGGACCTTCTAAACCACACAGCTAAGGTATGTAACTATGTGCAGTAACTTGTAGAAACATAACTTACATCGGTGTATCAATACAACTGAGAATTGAATCTTGAAACCATAGGTTGTACTTTCAACCAAACATACTGATAGATCAGATAATTTCACCGTAACATTGAGAGTTTTTCACTGTAAAATCATAGAACTTCTTTATATTTCAGCTACCTGACATGCATTATATATCATTATTAGTTGCTTACTCTTATTATTAGAGCAATATTAAGTCAATAATATGTGCTAACTTCTACTATACAATAAAGCAGTCTCTCCTCTACATGACTTTAATTTGCATAGTCATCATCTAATAACATATAACTGGGCACCATTGATGGAAAGCTTGGTTATGGTGATTAGATAGAGGGAATCTGTCACATGTGCACATATCATTTAGCTTTCTCAACCACTGTAGGGGCAATGAGTCCTAAAAAACCACAGGCTCTCCAATGAGCCTGTTTTCCTTTAAAAAAAAAAAAATACAAAAAACAGGGAGTTAAGTTACAGAATGCAAAAAACATCTCTTTCCCTATTACTACATCTCCATTTAGAGACTACACAGAGCTATAATATGCAAATGAAAGGCTGAATGTTGGCCATGAGACAATTATTATGGGTTTTAGTAGAGATCTTGATGGGACTAATCTACAGTATAATTGTAGATGCTGCCAGTCAGTTGTACTCTTGTCACATACAACTGTCTGTCTAGTGATACTATTAGAAGATTTGCTTCTTATCCAGCAACAGTCCCACCATGGGTTGTATATCATATTGCAGCTGGTGCCAGACACAGTTCATGGACAAGAGTGGCACTTATGGAAAAAACAGCACCCTTTAAAACCTACATATTTCTGTCAACTTTAGATTATTTATATATTCCTGTACCCATTTACACTTGTAGAAAATAAAACTGACAATTATCTAAATTTAGCTAAACTGTGTATACTTCAGAAGGTTTATTAATAAAACTTTTTTTTATTTTCTCAGTCGGAACGATATGTCAGAATAAATGAGATCCTTCAACAAAACTCCCAGGATGCTGCTCTTATTGTAATGTAAGTGATAAACTTCCAATTTCCGGTTATTACCTACTGCACTACATTTAACAAGTAAAAGTCAGTGTGGGTTCATGCATAGAAAATGTGATCATGTCAATCTTGAAAGCAGAAGAATGGTGCAAAAATATCTTGATCACAAAGCCATATACATGGTGATGTTACAGACAGGGGCGTAACTACCGGGGTAGCAGTGGTAGCGACTGCCACAGGGCCCGGAACATTACGGGGCCCGGGGCCCTGTGGCAGTCGCTACCGCGAACCCCACAATCACTGCTATCGTTATACTCCGGGGTCTTTTGAGACCCCGGAGTATAACGATCGGGGGCCCAGGGGAGGTGAGCGAACATAAAAAACACTGTAACTCACCTATCCACCGCTCCACAGGCTTCGGGCCTGTTTGGTGACGTCCCAGACGTCAGCCGACGTCATTATGCGTCGCGACGCCGGCCTGGATGGCGCGAGATCCGGTCCGACTTTGAAGATGGCTGAAGTAGCGCATGGGAGTGCACCGGAGCGAGGAAGAGGTAAGTTGCAGTGTTTTCTATGTTTCTCTCCTCCCCTGGGTCTCCGATCATTATATTCTGGGGTCTGAAAAGACCCCAGAGTATAATAATCGTTCATGGGTGGTCCACTATGGGGCATAATACTGTGTGCAGGGGCCACTATGGGGCAAACTACTGTGTGCAGGGGCCACTATGGGGCAAACTACTGTTTGCAGGGGCTACTATGGGGCAAACTACTGTGTGCAGGGACCACTATGGGGCAAACTACTGTGTGCAGGGGCCACTATGGGGCAAACTACTGTGTGCAGGGGCCACTATGGGGCAAACTACTGTGTGCAGGGGCCACTATGGGGCAAACTACTGTGTGCAGGGGCCACTATGGGGCAAACTACTGTGTGTCGGGGCCACTATGGGGCAAACTACTGTGTGCTGGGGCCACTATGGGGCAAACTACTGTGTGCAGGAGCCACTATGGGGCATAATATTGTGTGCAGGGGCCACTATGCTGCATAATACCGTGTCCAGGGGCCACTATGGGGCATAATACCGTGTGCAGGGGCCACTATGGGGCATAATAGTGTGCGCAGGAATGCGGTTTGTGTGTGTGGGGGGGTTGGGGGTGGTGGCTTGGGGGCGGCAGCTTTGGGGGGGTTGGGGGCGGCGGCTTGGGGGGGGGGGCCCATATCAAATGTTCGCCTTGGGGCCCAGCCATTCCTAGTTACGCCACTGGTTACAGAAATACATCACATTTATATCAACTTACACCTGTTTGCTATTTGAGGTTCAGCTTTTCAAATGTCAAAAAAAATTTTTAATAGGTTGTCCAGGCAAAAATGGACAACCCTTTTAAAGTTTAAATAAGCTGGAGGCAGTGAAAAAAAAAAAACATACTCACATGTCCCCGTTGCTCCGGTGTCCTCCCGCGCGTCCTGGATCATCTGCTCCAGCGGGTCTCTTCCGGCGTTGTGCTGAAGACACTGATTGGCCTCAGTGGTCACGAGACTGCTGAGGCCAATCAGCAAAGGGCTTGTGACATCACAGGTCCTCTTCCTGAGGCCGCTGATTGGCCTCAGTGGTCACATGACCGCTGAGGCCAATCAGCAGCTTTAGCACACCAGAAGAGACCCGCCAGAGCAGATGACCCAGGAGGCGCGGGAGGACACCGAAGCAACGGGGCATTTTTTTTTTTTCGCTGCCCCCAGCTTATTTAAACTTTAAAAGGGTTGTCCATTTTTGCCTGGAGAACCCCTTTAAATAAATTATTTTATACCCTTCATAAATCAAACTGCATCCATGAAAATATTTTTGGTAAGAAAAGCAGAAAAATGCTGAAAATTAATCAATATGTACTTAAAGGGTGCAAGAGATTAGAAATGTTTTTGTTGTACAAAATCAGCACTTGTCTATGGCCTGTACCTGATATTCAACCTTAGGACTGAGCTGCAATACTAGACACAGCCCATGGACAAGAATGGTGTTGTTACTGGAAGAAATGTAGACCCTTCTTTCTAATCTCATACAGCCCCTTTAAAGCTACACTCCCAAAAAAAACAAATGTTTTTGTTTAGTTTTTTTTCAGCAGCTGTATCTCACTTCTCTATGCACATCTATGAATGCCCAGATGTAAGGCTCTCATAGACTTGAATAGAAAAAGTGACTTCTGGTCACATGACCGAAAGGGTGACCTGTTCAGAAACAGGAAGTGCCAAGCGACTGAACTCATGTTGGCTCATATTGCACTATACCTTGTATCAATGGGAAGAAGAATAAAAATGCTGTGTAGCTTTAACTATATTGTGCCCCTCACAATTTCTCCCTATACTATCTAACTTTTCATATGCTTTATCTACCATTGTTTAAATTTGTAGACACAAGTCTGACAGATACAAATAAATAAACCCCCTCCCCCTCACATTGTTATTATGTGTCAATTGTTAGCCAGCTGCTAATACTTTACCTCTCTCTTATTCATATTGCAGAAGCCTCCCTATTGCCATCAAATCAGCCTGCCCCAGTTCCCTCTACATGGCCTGGCTTGAAAGCTTATCTCGAGACATCGTCCCCCCAATTGTCTTCATCCGTGGTAATCAGCAGGACTCTCTCACAATATACTGCCAATGAAACTGGAATAAATATGAGGAAAGTTATGATAAGAATTGTGCTTATATTTCCTAAAGCGTAGGTTAGCCTAGCTGAGATTTGCTGCATGTTTTTTTAAAATCCTGTCCTATCCATAGCAACAGACTACAAACTGTCCCTTAGTGACCACAGCCATAGCCTAAGGAGACCATGTGCAAAACAGCTTTTCTTCAAAATAAGGGAAATGGCCTTTTTAGTGCCACCTATTGGACAGTGAATATGTATATATTGTATTAGCAAATGTGTGTGATAACACCAGAGTATAAAAACTGCCGTTATAACTGACAAAAAATAATTATGGCAATTTGCAGTGCACATGATGTCACGGTTTCACATCATTTTTTTCTAGTCTGTGATAAAAGGTGTCACTTTCACTTACATGAACGTATTGAGATGACAGTCCATCGTCCGTGTTTGGTACCTGTGATTTATATTTAAAAAAAATAAAAAATAGAGCATGCTCTATTTTTTTACAGAACTGATTATTAGGACAATTTTCAGGGACCCAATTCACCCATTAAGGTCAATGACACAATAGGTTCCACACAAAATCTGCACTCACACGACAGAGTCTCAGCTCGGTCATATGAATATAACCTTACTATACATATTTTGTGATGCACTGTTGGTGTTCTGTCGTTTATGTAAACCTGTACAATATTCTGTAAATAAAAGTTGTCGTCTAATTATTACATTAGGTAATTTTTTTCCATTACAACATTTTTTAAAGAATAGATTTCTACCTGTTATTATAGGTGTTGGAAATGAGTGAGTGGTCTTTAATAAAGCCATATACACTTCTACATATTACTTCAAGTAGGTCTCCACTAAAAATATTTAAATATTGGTGGACCAATAAGATTTTTTCTTTGTATGCTGTCACTTGTAGTCCTACAAATGGCTCATGCACTGTCACCATATGCTGGACTGCCAACAACCTGGAGAAATATAATATCCACAGTGGGAAAGCGGTTTCAATTTTTTTATGTAAAAAAAAAAAAAAAGCCAACTTATTTGCACAGAGTGAAAATAAGGGTGATCATGAGAGGCTACCGTGTAATCCACCATCACAAACCTACAAAAATAATGACAAGGTCATTATAGGAAAGACCAAGTTGTATACAATTGTATTTCTTATAACAAATGCGTTAAGTCAAAGTAAAACTTTATTTTTCAATTTGGTCTCTATAACAAAAATTAATACACAATTTTACATATTCAAACGGGTTTTTCTTTTAACAAGTTAACTCAAAGATGGTCAAAGAGACTATAATCACACAATAAGTGTAACATAGTAACAGATTATGGGGAGAAATTAACTGATTAAAATGATAGCTAGATAAAGAATACACTGTTCAATCTAAGTGTATCTGTTGTGTATATAGATATATCTACCGTATATATATATATATATATATATATATATATATATATATATATCTATCTATCTCTATATACACAACAGATACACAGTAAGACATTAACCCTGTCATATCACATCAATAAGACACTATGATTTTGTGGAAAAAACATGTCCCATTACACTTTCTCTCTCTTTTGATAAAACAAACACTACAGCAAGTCTAACCCAGGTACTTAGAAAACCGCATAGTGCCTCAACTGTATTCATTGCTCAAAATGAAGCTTTGCAATGTAGAAGTTATGTATATAACTAGAGATGAGCTAATCGATTCTGCAGAAGTGGAATTCGATATGAATTTCAAATCTTCGATACTCCCCGATTCAGGATTTCCTGATGCTTCTTGGTAACGAATATTTAGTAAGGACCTTTGTGACATCAGACGGTCACAAGATATTCTCTAGTGATGTGATTGGGTAGGCTTGTCTTTGCTTGTTAGCAGATCCTTCCACATGAATAAAAGTTGTCCGTGCTGGAGAGATTAGAGATTGAGAGAGATAGAAAAACATGACCGCGGCATCCAAGGCTTACGCCATTTTGCCGCCCACCCCAGCTCTCTGCAGCCCGGAAATAGCTGTTTATTCGGCGTGAAGTAATTCGGATCGAAGCAAATTTTTTTTGAACTTCGAAACGAACTGCCGAATTGAACTTTTGAGAAATTCGCTCATCTCTATATATAACCATTCCCCTTCCAATAGCAAGTATACCTTCTTTAGACTATACAAAGCTTTTGAATGACTTGTATTGTAAGGCTGAAATTTTCAGCCATCTTGGAAATAAGGAGAACAAGGTTCATTAAATTCAACAAAGTCCAATGACATCCTCACCCAGTTGGATGACTATAGCTGAAAAGCAAAAGGACAGGACCGGATACAAAAGTCTCTCTCTGGCAAACTGGACCCTGCACTATAGTGCCAACTTGTGAAACAAATACAACCATGTCACTAGTGTGAATACAGCAGACTGTATGAAAAGATATAGCAAGGGAAACTGACTAGCAAGTCAGATAGACATTGACATTACAATTTATTTAGAAATGTGTACTACATAAAGATTCAACAATTAACATCATTAAAACATTGTTTACTAGGTAACAGCAGAAAAGTTCTATACTGCTAAATGCTAAAGATGTTACTGAACGTTAAAAAAAAATTCCCAAAATTAAAAAAAAATATATATGACAATGACCAAAACAGAATTTCAACAGAACAAATAGAAAAACAGTCAAAAAAAGCATGTGGACACCAGGATCCATAGGACTGGGAAATCTTGCCTGCACAATGTACGGTATACAGTATATCAAAGGGATAACTGGACACTGCAACTTTCCACAGAAGTACAATTAATAGTTACATGTGATTCTATGGGGAATGATCTCAAGCATGCCTGCCCTGTAGTCACGTGCTGCTTGCAGACTAACAATTGTTTCAGCCAGCAGTTATTGGATGTCAGCCTCAGATGTGTATGTTCATGTCTATGGAGGAGTGTAAGCATGCTATAGCAGAGATGTTGCTTACCTCAGGCAGAAACAATTGTGGAAAATCATACTCAGCCAACTTAATCTCTTCCAGAGTATGTTCCCATTAGAATTCTGTAGAAAATGCAAAGGATCTAGAGAAGACAAATTCCGAAGTCATGTAACTAATCCACCCAAAAATGCATTACTACGTTTTGGGTAATTAAAACAGTCATGTTGGCTCCTGAAGTTAATAATATTTTGTCCCTCAACAATCTATGTGTGTGTGTGTGTGTCATTTTACAGAAGCAAAATGTAGCAGAACATACACGACAGTGCAAGTAGAGACAGTATCCAAGACAACTGGATAAGAAAGATCATTTCAATATTGAGTGGAAAAATGATATTAATACTGGCTGTACCAGACTCTGCACATTAGTAGCAAGCAGCGACATACAGAGAGGGAACTGGCACTTCCTAAAAACAACAGAAAGCAGCAAATGGTATCTCTGCCCATCTTCAGCTTTATTTGGGGCATATTCCCCAACTATGAAAAACTGATACACATTTTTATGCTTAGTGCAGAGGCTGGCAGTATGTGAACTCCATAGATCAGTCAGGCCCTGTACCAGGCATAACGTAATATCAGTTTTTGACTCTCGTGTTTCTTTAACTACTAGCAACAAAAAGGGGAAATTTTTTATATATTTATTTTTTTTGGTCACCAATCACATTTTAGAAGAATAAATGATTTCTAAATAAGTTGTGTACATCACACATCCATGTGAATATATGACAGAAACAAGTGTACCATGTTTGTTAAAAAGTAACACAGCCCCTATCATGAGCAATGGGAAAAACTTGGGAAGATTGACTTCAAAGCCCTAGTAGCCTATGGTTTCTCCAATTTATTTGACTCAGAAGAAAAAACTTGGGAAATAGAAAAACAAAACCATTTTATTTTTCATAGTTAAACACTATATGGCAAAAAGCCAATTAAGAGGAAAGCACCACAAGGTTCTCCTGCATTATTATGACCAACATACATTATCAACCCCTTTACATGACCATGACTAACAGCCAACATCATTCTATATCTTGCAAGTCTAATCTGGTTATATAGACCAGAATATCAAAGCACTATACTTTCAGTCATGTAGAGGGCTGTGCTGCAGCCTACCAAGTGCTATGTTTATATCGCTATAATCATAGTACAAGGCAACCTTCCATACAGTGAACTTAAAAATTGCCACTAGTTGCCTTTATATGGCCATATAAAGGGTTATTGGGCAGTGGTCACTTCCCATTGCTTTGATTCTGATCTTGCTATCACACAAGGCTGGAAGTAAAGCTTTTGACAGGACAAAGTAATCTAGCCTCCACCCAACATTCTTGGCCCGTGCATTCATCATGTAAGTCCAAAAGGTATACGCATACGGCTTGTCAGGGTACAGCTCACGGAAGCTGTCTATAAAGCCTTCAGCCAGCAGTGTTCCAAATCCTTCTCTCTCCTGAGGAGTGAAGCCAGGGGTTTTCTTGTTGCCTTTTGGGTTCTTCAAGTCAATCTCCTGGTGTGCAACATTTAAGTCACCACACAAAATGAGTGGCTTTTTGCTGTCCAGCCCCTTTAAATAAGCACGGAAGTCTACATCCCAGCGCTGGCGGTAATCAAGGCGTACTAGACCACGGCTGGAGTTGGGAACGTAGGCAGCAACCAAATAATAGGTATCAAACTCAGCAGTGATGACGCGACCCTCTTTATCGTGCTCTTCAATCCCTAAAAAAAAAAAAAAAAAAAGATTTGAGAAAGGAATGAATAAATTACATACATTGCCAAAATGATGCTATATACATGATAGAATGTAATGCTACAAATGTCACAAGATGGATTCTTTCCTGCCAATCTAAAATTGATAGCCTGACTTTCAGGATTGTCCACATGCCAGGCACTGTGCTGGTCATTCAACATACTTTTAGCCAATTTAATATTGATAATCTATCTTAAGGTTAGGCCATCAACTTTGAAAAGTCACAGCAGCATGTGACCTCAGACATAGGAGTGATTTATTACCTGTGATTTCATTGCAGGGGAGAGTGGAGAAGGGAGGGGTACACAGAGCGAGAACAGGCAATTGAATTTATGGGAAATGTAGTTTGTTTACTGCATGTAAATAACAGGAGCAGTAAGTAAAATAAAGCCAACCAAAGGGTGCACAAGGGAACAGTGGATGTATCTGCATATAATTTTTGGAAGCTGGATAACCCCTTTAATGCTGTGCTCACTGCAACTCTGCTCTGAATCATGGCTCTATTCTAGAGAATTTCTTTTATAGCAGAAACCCTCAAAACAAACTGCTCTGCCCAAAGTGACTTGAAAGCTCCTGCTCCTAGCATTTTATTTTGAACAAAGTTGCATACAGTCAGACTTCCAGAATTTACTCACTCTTATAAAAGTGCACGCTATAAGCCAAGATGTCATTAAACCACAAATTGCAAGTCTATCTAGAAGATAATGGTCTGAATGTCCAAGCCACAACCTTAACCCAAAATAGAATGAGCCACCAAATCACCAAGGAGAAGCAAACAGAGAGAATGTTTACTAAAATAAATAAAATAATGAATTCTGATAAACCTGCCTTAAAGAAAATGGGAGAGATACATCAATCCTTCTACGGTAGTTTTCTGGTATACATGGATGATATTTTGGCACAAGGCCCTTTCTTACACCAAATTTCCGCCACAACCCCCATTCTGCATCTCAATTGACATATTGTAGGAATGTGACATAATGCAGGAACAAAGGAATAAATCTGCCACTATATTTATCACCATATATTATAGCATAAGTTTCTCATTTATTTATGTGAACACAAGCCTATACTATGCTCAAACAGAAGAGAAGAATATAGTGCTCTCACTTCTCCATGGAAGTATATGAGTGTAAAGACTAGTAGTTAGACATCTGACCAATTATGGCTACCCCACTGAACACACAAAAGGCAAATAAGTACTTACCAATACCATACGTCACATCAAGAGGCTTCTCCTTACAAAGCATTGCCACTCCACTGTAACCCTCTTTCTCATCAGAACAAGCCCAATATTTATGTGGGTACTCAGGCATGTCCTTAATGTCTGCAGGGAGTGCTTTCTCTGCACACTTTGTCTCCTGAAGACAGAGGATGTCGGGATCTTCGTCTCGTACCCACTGAACAGGAAACAAAACTACACATTATATCTGAGACGCAAAAACAACAGATGGTATTCAAGAATCTGTTGTAAATATAGTATAGAAACAGGCTGGGCAACAAGTGGTAAAGAATAGTAACTATGTATAGCACCTACCTTCAAACCCTCTTTTTTGACCCATGCTCTAACGCCATCTACATTCCAGGAGCTGATCTTCAGTGTGTACTTCTTGCCATCTTCAGTGGCCAGTTTGTCAGGGGCATCCTCATAGAGGACCACAGGTTCAGGTTCCTTACCTCCCTTCTTTCCCTTTTTGTTTTCAGGTTCTAAGAGAGCAAGACAAACTATGAATTCTAAAAGATTAAAAATCACTTCAATTCCTATGTGCCCCCTGGCACCTAACTTACCCTCATCCTGCACGGAAGTCTCAGATTTGATGTCGTCCTTCTTTCCTCTTTTAGGCATTCTGGCGAGCAAAGAGATGAGACGTGGACAGAACAAAGATCGAAGCGTCTTGAATTTTGCAACTGTTGAAAAGAAATTACAGTCTATTAAACCCATGTGCCAAGTATAAAGAGTACTAGACAGCTAATAAGTGTCAATACAAATGGCTGTGCACCAAAGTTTTGCCACACACTATTGAAGATTTGTTGTAGAAGTTTCCTTGACTGTTAAATTTTCTCCAAACATAAATGGATTTCTGTAAGACCCATATAGATATTTTGGACGGTAGGAGACATGTCAGATTGCTGAAACCCCTAGTGATCTCAGTGGTTAGCACTGCAGCCTTGCAGCGCTGGAGTCCTGGGTTCGAATCCTGCCAAGGACAACATCTGCAAGGAGTTTGTATGTTCTCTCCATGTTTGCGTGTTTCTCCAGGTACTCCGGTCTCCTCCCACACCCGAAAGACATACTGATAGGGAATGTAGATTGTGAGCCCTATATGGGACAGTGACTGTCAATGTCTGTAAAGCACTGCAGAATATGATGGCGCTATATAAGTAAGCATAATAAATAAATAAATCAGAGGAAGGGTCTTCAGTATGAACACAGCTGCAGAGAGTATGAGTGATCACTGCTCCATTCACTTCTATGACGGAACACTAGGGAGGAAAAATATCCCCAGGCATCAGGTACCAATTCCTATAGAATTCTTCTTACTGGTAATGATTAGGAGACTTCATTGCCTATGGCTGAGGCTACAAGGCAATTTTGGCAAACTCTTTTTTTGTGACTAAAAGTCGAGGTGGCAGTGTGACTCCATTCACTTACATTAGTGAAGCCCCAGGGCGCCAATAGATTAACACTAATACATTTCCAGTGGATAGAGATCTGCACTGTCATGTGTCCCATCACATGACCAGGTCAGGGCCCTATCGTATACGGATACAAAAAGTATACTGGAAAATACTAAATTACTATAAAAGGATAACCTTTGCCGACCAGAAACCCAAAATCCATCTCCACATCAGAAATCTAAGAAAGACACTCAGATATCTGCACAAGGATTTGCCCCATTCCATGAGGTTAGTCTACTGGTTTTAATGTTTATAATCTGTGGAAATGAATAGAATGCTACTCAAAGATTTTCTTTCCATACAGGGAACAAAACCTAGATGGAAATTTCCTGCAGCGTTGGAAACCCCATACACTGCATACAAAATACTTGAAGATTTCATGTGGAATCCAGACCAAAACTGGGTGAAAATGGCGTACCTGGGCATGGCAGCAACGGAAGAGGAATTTAAAGAGCTTGTCCAAGCCAAAATATTTTTTAATTAGGCCAGAGGAGGTAAAAAAAAAAAAAAAAAGCCCCACATACTCACCTGCCCCCAGTGTGGTCCGGTCTTGCAGCTTCATTGTTTTCCTCTGGTGCAAGACCGCGCTGGGAGGATATTGGAGCACTGGGGACAGGTGAGTATGTTTTTTTTTTGCCAACCCGAGCCTAATTAAAAAAAAAAAAAATAAAAAATTTAGTCTGGAAAACCCCTTTAAAGGGAGTCTATCATTAGAAAATCACCTTTTGAACTAATGGTACGTTGGAATAGCCTTTAAAAAGGCTATTCTACTCCTGCCTTCCATTCTCTTCTTCTCCCTGCCGTTTATGTAAAAATCTGTTTATTGCGATATGCAAATTACGCTCAGGGAGCACACGGGGCATTACCCCTGTGCTCCGAGCATCCACGCGTCATAAGCTCTCGCTGCCCCTTAGTTAATTCTGTTCACACTCCTCTTCATCTTCTCCTGATCTTCTGCCTTGCAAAATGGCGGCCCGAGCAAGCGCAGTTGGCTCTGCCCAAACCCAAAGTGGCAGAGCTGGCTGCGCATGTGCGAGATTTCATCCCCGTATAGAGCAGCGTCAGATGCCTATGCAAGGCAGAAGATCAGAAGATGGAGAGGGGCATGAACAGAAATAACTAAGGGGAGGCGAGAGGTTATGACACGGGAGTGCTCAGAGCACAGGGGGAACGACCCGAGCGTAATTTGCATATCGCAATAAACGGATCTGTACAGAAATGGCGGGGAGAAGAGGAGAATGGAAGGCAGGAGTAGAATAGCCTTTTTAAAGGCTATTCCAACGTGCCATTAGTACAAAAAGTGATTTTCTAATGATAGACTCCCTTTAAGACAGTGACTCACACCACGGGGGTTGCAGCTGAATCAACTGCGTAATCTGTGGCAAGAAGCAGGATTCTGAAAAATAAGCATCCTCCTTCGATCTCTGCCTCCCACTGAAAACAATAAGAGGTAGAATAAAGGTGGAATTTGGCAACGATTTTGAGGTTGAATCTGCCTCAAGTGAATGCTGCACAAATTCTGCAAATTGCACAGCAAAATCTAAATATGGCTTTTGTCTTGGAATTGTTGCGGACTCTGTTGCTGACTTCACCCTTGTGAAAACTGCACAAACCAACTGATATGCTGCAGATTTTCTGTGCATGAAAAACACTGCATTGTGTACATGGGATGAAAAAACTATCATTGATTTACATGCTACTGTATTAAACTGCAGCTTTACCACATGGAAACCCGTGCATAACCTGCGCCGTGTGCATGTAGCCTTAGTGTGAACTCAAAATGTTAACCGGAGTATTGGAACTCTGCAAGAAGAAAAACCAAGGGCCCTCCATTTACTTCTAACATGATGATGATGATCACAAGTCACTAAGCCACATCTAACACTGCATTTCCTGCGACACCATTACAGCCTCGTGTGAACAGTGTGCATGCTTAGCCCTGCTCGATACCATACTACTCCTCTATCAAATAAATTGCAGAGTAGAGCTACAGTCATACTGCGCGCCCCCCGCCATTACACATAATAGGTGCACACACCGCACACGACGCCTTCTCCAGCAGCTCTGGGGACTCTCCACACAAAGACACCGGAGCGGAAGCTCCACACCAGGCTGCCCGGAAACACGTCGCGAGGAGCGGGACACAACACAGACACGTGGTTCGGCGAAACCCCGGCAGCTGGAAGGGGCAGAGCTTCAGAGTGCAGGTACAGTACATAGTAGTATAATGTTGTATCGTGTTAGCCATTGAAAGTAGTGGAAGAGTGAAGAAATCAGGCGATACCTTTTAGAGGCTAACTGAGTATATTTATAAGTAAGCTTTCAGGAGTGCTCGCTCCCTTCATCAGACATGGTGTGATACAAGAACTGAAAATTAACAGATTTTTATACACATGGTTTTCAAAGCATTTTAGAGTCCTTAAAAAAAATTGCAATCTAAGTAGAGAAGTTATTTACAACAGGTCAAAAAAACAGTCTGGAAACTTGTGGTGCGTGACGGAGGGATCAGTAATTCTTGCTGTTATCTGTTTGCTATCAGGAGGTGATTTGTGTCCCTCACAGGTCATACATAATGTGATTTGAAGCTGGCATGAATATTGAGTTCAGTTCATGGTTCAAACATAGTGTGACATGAAGCTGGCATGAATATTAAGTCCAAATTGCAGAGTTTGAAATTTTTGCATAAATTTGTACTCCATTTCTTTCCTTTTCTCCTGTGTCTTAAAATGTCCCATTAAAACCACAACCCGCAAATCTTCAATAGAGTGGTTTTCTCCGGAGAAATGTGCGGCCACTGGGAGATCTGTTCTGCTGTTATTAATATTGGATCTGTGTGAGTTCATTCGTTGACTGAGTCTCTGCCCTGTTTCCCCCACATAGAGACCTGGGGTGGGACATTGCACACACATTATGAGGTACTCCACATTGGAAGACCTGCAGGAAAATGTCCCCCTAATTCTGTGCACCTGTTGTGACTGTGGGATAGATACACTGTCAGCGGTGTCATGCACCTTTTATGTAGGCAAGGTGAGGTGCCATTTTCAGTTGGGGCCTTCAGGGCACTCCGGACGATAATGCGCCTCAGGTTTGGTGGTTGTCGAAAGGAGAGGAGAGAGGGGACTGGAAATATGTCCTTGAGTCTGTTGTCCCTATGTAGCACAGGTTGGAGCTCCTTGGCAATCCTTCGTAGGATCTCCAGCTGTGGGTTGTAGGTGACAACTAGGGGCACTCGGGCATCTTTCTGGGTCTCTCTATATGTGAGCAGACTGTCTCTGGTAATGGCTGCTGCTTTGTTTAATTGGTTGTCTGTTACTTTTGGTTTGTATCCCAATCTGAGAAATTTCATCCTCAGATCCAGGAGGTGCTTGTCCAGGTCTGTTTTGTCGGAGCAAATACGATTGTATCGTATAGCCTGGCTGTAGATTATAGATTGTCTTGTGTGCTTGGGGTGGAAGCTGTCGTTTCTCAGGTAGGCCGTTCTGTCTGTGGGTTTGTGGTATATTGATGTGAGTAGCCGGTGGTCTTTAATGTATATTGTGGTATCCAGAAAGTGAATTTCACTCCCTCAATAGCTAAGTTTAAGGTTGATGGTCGGGTGAAAGTCATTGAAGTCATTATGGAATTGAAGTAGGGCCTCCTCACCTGCAGTCCAGATGACAAGGATATCATCGATATAACGAAGGTAAAGCATAGGTTTGGTGGTGCATGCTGATAAATATGCTCCTTCCATTTCTGCCATAAAGAGATTTGCATATTGGGGTGCACATCTGGTCCCCATTGAAGTTCCCATTCGCTGTAGATATAGATCCTCTCCAAAGGTAAAATGGTTGTGGCTAAGGATGAATTGTATGAGCTGCGTTACTGGTTCTGTTGGGAGGTTTTGTTTTGCCAGGTGTACCCGACATGCTGCAACTCCATCCTTGTGGGGAATGTTGGTATACAGGGATTCCACATCCATGGTGGCCAAAATGGTACCCTCAGGTAGAGGGCCCAGGGCATTCAGTTTGTTAAGAAGGTCAGTGGTGTCCTGGATATAGCTTGGAGTATCCCTGACAAGGGGTTTTAGGAGATTTTCCACCCAACCTGAGATACAGTACAGACCTGGGATCACCAAGGGGGGCGCCACACTAGTGTTCCCGGTGTGATACCTACCTGCAGGTACCTCAACCTGCTGCTTATTATAATGGGGAACACTTGCCACAGATTCCTGCCACTGTTGTGAATAGGACGGCACCGTGTTTGTAGTGTTCTTCACAGAAATCTTAGGGAGCTACATCGGGAATAGTTCAGTACATGTGCCATATTCCTCAATGGACAGGTACTATTTTACAAATATGGTGCACAACACACTGTACTTATGCTTGGCATACACAAGCAGTGGTAGAAATGCTCACATGAGTAGTGTTTCTCCACATCGTGCTGTCTTTATGGATATCTAGGCTTCCATCTTAGTCCTGTATACCCTCTGTTCTACTACAGGATCCAGAAGTGGTACTCACATAGCCACTATTGACTTCTGCACTATATAAAGTACCTAAAAAAAACAATGCGTTAAAGGGTTGTCCTATGAAGCAGGCGGTAGGCATTCAGACATTGGAGAGTGAGTTCACTGCTCAAGACCTCCCTCTATGACCCAGAATACTTTGGAAGACTTTAAACGCCCTTCAATTGGATTACACATATATAAATGATTGACAACATGACACTTAGATGGTGGTAAATAGGATTGGGCCGCAACTTTAGTTAAAGGTATAACTAACTATTGTAATAGAATTTCAAAGCTTTATAGCCTAGCCATAAGTTCAGGCCAGTATAGAACATGTCACATGTCCACTTAAATGAGGGACTAACCTCCTTTTAATAAAGCTGTGTCAAACCGTATAGAATTGAACAGGGAGGCTGGCTTCCTTGGCAAGAGCTCTGGAGTCTGACCAAGACCCCATCACTGCACTGATTTTTTTTTAATAGTGATGTGTCGTATACAAACACGCCGACTCCTGCCTAACTAACTGACCGCTCAGTTATCCCTGCCCCTTAATGGCAAACCCCGCCTTTGAATGGTTCACTCAGCCTCATTTTAACCTAATATTATGATGTCCTGTGGCTAACAACAGCCAGGGGGTCATAACATTAGGGTAAAAGGAGGAGTGGATGGAGGTGTCTGAGTGTCTACACATCATAGGCAGCAATAATTTATAGAGACGGCTTTTTTTAGTGAGTGGATCTAAATAATCCAGCTCAGTAAAAAGAGCCATAATTTCCCATAACTAATTTTTAAAGTAATAAGAGTCCCCCCTTCAGGCCCATCAACTAATGGTTGCCAGGTCACAAGGTCAGCTTCCCTACCGCCCCAATAACCAATCAAATTTGTCACCAGGAAAATCTTCCCCTTGACCTGCATGACACATGGCAGATCACAAACTGGCACTGGGCAAACTATTTATTTTGCTTACTTGTATAGTGCCATCATATTCTGCAGCGCTTTACAGACATTGACAGTCACTGTCCCATATAGGGCTCACAATCTATATTCCCTAGTAGTATGTCTTTGGAGTGTGGTAGGAAACCAAACAGACCATACAAACTCCTTGCAGATGTTGTCCTCAGCAAAATTCGAACCCAGGACTCCAGCGGTGCAAGGCTGCAGTGCTAACCACTGAGCCACCGTGCCGCCCAGCATAAGGACTTTCCTGCCAGATTACCTCAAGAAGGTGATGAAGGAATTTCAGTAATCCCATGGATCACGATTCAGAGAGTCCAGGTTCTCACATTACATGTAGAGCCATTCAAATGACTATCCATCATGCAATACTACATGGCTGACCTAGGCCTTCCCGAGGAAGATGTTTGGTGTGGGGCTGGAAGCAGACCTTGGGTGATCAGCTCTGATGAGGCACCCCCTTAAATACACTAATTGACCAAAAAAATAAAGCACCAAGAAGAGTTGTTGGAATTGAATGAAATTTTCTATGTGTGAAGGTACTGATAAGATATGTAAGCGATTACAATTCTAGTGAAAGCATACATTTATAGGGGAAACTTGTACAATTGAAAGGAGACTTTAGCACCCTGTTGGGTTGTCTTTAGTCTGAACACAAGAACACACAGGTTCCATATGCTCTCCTGCAGCACGTTTGTTCACAAATATTGCGGCTGGGCCTGAATATCCAGCACACTTGTAGGTTGATGAAGCTGGCATCCCAGCTGGTTCCGTAACTGCTTGATTGGCAATAAATCTAGCGACCAAGGAAGTGTTGTAATCTGGTGGAGACATTCCTGAGAAACCATTGTTGTGTGTGGGTAAGCATTAACCTGCTTTAAAAATGTTGGAAATACTGCCACTAGAGGCAACACATGTGGCTGTAGGATGTCCTGTACATATTGCTGAGCTGTTAGTTTCACGCCTATCACTTCTAAGGGTGAGTGACTGTTGCATGCGATGGCTCCATAGATCGGCACACCAGCAGTTGTGGTATTGTGTCACTCAACAGCAAAGGTACTATTGAAGCGATCACCGGAACCTAGATTTGTCAGTAAAGACATTACGGTTCCAGCAGCTAGGGTTTCACAACACCACTGCAAATAAAGGTGACGGTGGCTGGCTGTCAATGGCAGGATACATAATGGGACTGTGACACTGTGAAATTTCCTTCTGCTGAGACAGGGTGTGTAATGAAAGTGCCACCAGTACTGAGCCATTCAGAAACTGTGCATGCCCTCATGTATCCACTGCTCCCAACATTTAGGCCAGAATGGCATAGATGGCTGGCAGTTTGTCAAAACAACCATCTTACTTTTCTCAGTCCAATGATGCACCCCCTCTCAAAGTATGTCAACTGGGCAAAATGTCTTCAGGTGAGTTATAGAGTCTTATCTAGCTGTCAAGGATCTCTCAATGGTTGCCTCTAAGAACCGTTTGATAAGGCAGTGGGAAGAGCATTTTTATGCCCTCAGATAACACTTATAATCATTTAAGTATCTACCTGAGACATAACTGTGTGCCATGTTTTGCAGGAATCTGACATTTCTGTCTTGTCTTTCATTTTTTGTGTAGTTCATAGAAATCCCAAATAATGTTTTAAAACTACTCGCTGTCTATTGCAGCATGCAATGTGATTTTACATAGAAAAGTTGTACTTGAGCGTTTCAAGTCAATTTCAAAGTACCACTGTCTGATGTGCTTATTGATGTGTTGTGGCCTCTGTCTATTGGTTTTTAGAGTCTGTACAGGTAATAACATTGTAGGTAACACACATTTGATGTTAATGGGAGTTCTGGTATGTTTTTTTTATAGGTTGTCACAATGACTATTGTTCTGGGGTTTGAAGGTAGTGCCAACAAGATTGGAGTAGGAATTGTTCAGGATGGGAAGGTTCTAAGCAATCCAAGAAGAACCTACATCACTCCTCCAGGACAAGGTGAGAAAAATGTAAAATAGCAACCTCCTAAGGGTGTATGTTCACTTACAGCCAATAGTCCGCCCCACACCACTAAGATATTTATGGCCTATACTAAGGATAAGCCTTAAAATCCTACAACCTGGGCAACCCTTTAAAGATGAAAACACATCCCTGTATATGGGGGGGAATTCATTAAGACTTGCATTTCCTATGCCTTTCTTAATAAGGTCCTGGCACAAGGCGTACCTGAATTATCAAGAGGTACCAGCCTTTTAATAAATCAGACGTATCATCATGCTCCAGAATGGAAATCTACATTAGTCAGGAACTGGTGTACATTCCGTGTGTAACTCTCACCAGTTTTCTTGCTTGAGTTATAATAAATATGTATTGCCAGGGCATCCCCACTCTACCCACATACACAGAAAGTGGCAAGCAAGGCACATGAGGGGGAATGCGGCACATCTTTGACAGAAGAAAGGGCTGTGTGCTAAAAATGTGCCATATTTATACCCTATTTACACCTGCTATCCCTCTCTCTGCTACTCCTTACTTCTGGCGACATATCTCCTAATCCTGGACCACCACAGCACTTCCTTGCTGTCGGATCTTTCCATACAACCGGCATCAGCGTACAGAACCCCCTAAACCTTACACCTATCTTACCCGCTCCTGCCCCTCCCCACGCCTTCGCTGGTGCACTATGGAACGCTCATTCTGTACACAACAAACTTGACTACATCCACGACCTCTTCATTTCTCATAAATTATCATTTCTCGGTATCACAGAAACATGGCTAACACCCTCAGACACCACCTCCCCTGCTGCCCTCTCCTATGGAGGTCTGCAATTCTTGCACATCTCCGCCCCAACAATAAACCTGGTGGAGGCGTAGGCGTAATCCTGTCTGACAATTGCTTCTTTGCCCCAATTCAACCGCTACCTGCTCTGACCCTCCCCCCCTTTGAAGTGCACTCTGTTCGCATTTACTCGCCTTCCAACCTCCAACTGGCCGTCATATATCGACCACCAGGACCTACCGCTGCCTTTATCGACCACTTCACCACCTGGCTAATGCACTTCCTATCCACTGACACCCCCATCATCATCATGGGTGATTTCAACATCCCCATTAACACAAACCACCCCTCCCCTTCCAGTATCTTTTCCCTCACTGTCTCCTTTGGTCTCTCTCAATGGTCTTCCTCTGCCACCCACACAAAGGGGCACACACTCGACCTCATATTCACCCGCCTCTGCTTTCTAGTCAACCTCTCTAACTCTCTATTCACGCACTCTGACCACAACCTGCTGACATTCTCTGCCCTCTCCTCTGTAACAGACCCCCCAACCCCTAAACCAACACACCCCCGCAGGAACCATAATCACCTTGACATACACACACTCTCAGACTCTCTCCTACCCCTCGCTGACATATCCTCACTCCAGGACGCAGATACCGCCGCTGACTTCTACAATACCACCATCACTTCAGCCCTTGACTCTGTGGCCCCCTTCACTAACACCAGAGCACGAATGATCAATAGACAACCCTGGCACACTGACCTGACTAAAAAAACTGAGACGTGCCTCACGGGTTGCAGAACGCCTCTGGAAGAAAAGCCACTCCCAGGAGGACTTCCTTAAGTACAAAGAGGCAGTTCTGACATTCAAGAATGCACTCACCTCTGCAAAGCAGCACTACTTCTCCACACTAATATCTGCCCTATCCTACAACCCCAAACAGCTATTCACTACCTTCAACTCCCTTCTCCATCCTCCTGCACCCCCTCCAACATCACTTATCACAGCTGATGACTTTGCCTCTTATTTCAAAAGCAAAATTGACCCCATCAGAGACAGTCTCACCCTACACCCCTGACAACCACTCTACCCAACTGTCCTGTGCTCTTCATCGTTAACCTGTTTCTCCACCCTCACTGATGAAAAGCTCTCCACCCTAATCTCTAAATCCCAACTCGCCTCCTGAGCGCTTGACCCGATCCAGTCACATCTCATCCCCAAACTCACTGAAGTCATTACTCCTGCCCTAACCCATCTCTTTAACCTATCCCTAACCAATGGACCCTAACCTTCCCTTCCTCCTTCAAACATGCTACAGTCACACCTATACTTAAGAAACCCTCCCTGGACCCGCCCTCTCCAGTCAACTACCGCCCCATCTCACTGTTTCCATATGCCTCTAAACTGCTGGAGCAACACGTCCACTCAAAACTATCCTCCTATCTCTCGTACAATGTGCTCTTTGACAGACTACAGTCAGGCTTCAGACCCCATCACTCCACAGAAACTGCCCTAACCAAGGTCATTAATGACCTTCTAACTGCCAAAGCCAAGCACCACTACTCTGTCCTCCTCCTCCTCGACCTCTCCTCTGCCTTTGACATAGTCAACCATTCATTCCTGTTACAAATGCTCTCATCCCAAACTACAAAGATGCTAGTCCACGCCCTCATAATCTACCGCCTAGACTACTGTAACACCTTTCTCCACCTTAAACTGTGCTGCTCGCTTAATACACCTCTCCCCTCGTTCTTCATCGGCCACTCCCCTCTGCTAATCCCTTCACTGGCTACCTGTTGCTCAGCGAATAGAGTTCAAGCTACTAACGCTGACATACAAAGCCATCCACAACCTGTCCCCTCCATATATCTCCGACTTAATCTCCCACTACCTGCCCACACGTAACCTCCGATCCTCCAAAGACCTTTTACTCCACTCTGCTCTTATCCGCTCTTCACACAATCGTCTCGAAGACTTCTCCTATACATCCCCCATACTCTGGAACTCATTACCAAGACACATAAGACTGACCCCCACAATCACAAGCTTCAAGAAGGCCCTAAAGACCCACCTATTTAGGAAGGCCTACAACCTCCAATAACGTTACTGTCACCACACCACCACCTGAACAGCCTCTCCCCCCACCTTCTGTCTCTATCCCTCTTCCCTCATAGATGGTAAGCCCTTGTGGGCAGGGCCCTGTATCCCACTGTGCCAGTTGGTCACTGTTAGTATTATCTGTTTTGTACATCTTGTGTACCGTATGTAAATCCTCAAATGTAAAGCACCATGGAATTAATGGTGCTATATAAATAAACAATAATAATAATACCCATCTACGCCAGAAAAACTGGCTTACATGAGTTAATAAATTAAATAAATTCACCCCACTAACTTTCTTGTTTCATACTTTTTTTGGTGCAGATTTGGTGCAGATGGTGGTATTTGGAACCAAAGCTAGTAATGGATTCATAAGGAATGGGAAATATAAAGGGAGGGCTTATACTTCTTCCTGCTGAATCCAAAGAATACAACTAAATCTGCTCTTAAAAAGCATGGGACAATGAAACACATTTATCAAACTAAATCTGCAAGGGAAAAGGTTCAGTTTTAGTGCAACACAAATTTGCGTTTTTTCCTCCTATTTCTGTTGGCACTTTCTAGACTAGTGGTTGTGATACGGCTGGGGATGGATAGTGGGGGTGGAGCCTTGATGGCATGATACACTCAAGATTTTCTCCAGTCTCTAATGTACACTTCTTCTGATATGTTACAGAATTTTTAAACTCTTCCTTCTCCGCACCGTACTATTACATAACTCTGAGTGTATAGTTAAAAACGCATACAGAGGCATATCTTAAGGCTCATGTTCTAGAAGGCACATAATGAATAATACACATCACAAATCAGTTCTCATACCTGGAAAACCTTGGGAGCAGACACCAGGCAGGCCAGAGCAGAGGACAGAGTAGCTGCAAAGATTCCAGCTGTGATGAGGGGGCTGAATGCAGATACCATGCTCATTGCCTACATAGAAAAGACAGGAATTTAATACAGTATGTTACAAAAATATTTCTGCACTTGGTATACATGTATAACATTTACTAATTGCAACATTTATTATATATATTTCCATATTTGGCTTTAGCCTTTTATATTTAAATTGTATATGAAAACATGGCATTCATTTAATGCCTTAAAGATGACTATTCACCTCCAACAAGTCCAGCTCTTTACATCAATTCATAGGTGCTGTTCCACTGATTCTGGCACAGTTGAAATTTTTTCTCTAGCCTCCACCGTCCCCGAGCAATCAATTCTGTTAGTTTTGGTTCCTGATATGCTATTTAGACTCTGTTCTGTCAGGAGGCTAGTGTCAGGCAGGAGCAGGCAAGAGGTGTGAGTCTGAGCTCTGACACTGGCTGCCTCTGACTGGAGCTTTGAATCACGTTCCTTGCCTGACACTGCCCTTCTGACATTACAGAGCTGAAATAGCACATCAGACACTAAAACTAACTGCACTCGGGAATCGTGGGGGCTAGAGAAAATATTCCAGATGCACTGGAATTAGTGGAGCGACATCTATTAACAGATGCTAAGAACTTGAATAGGTGGAAGTCCTGAAAGGTCCTCTTTAGCACTTAGCGCCGTAATAGTACGGTGCTCTAATGCCTCAAGCACAGTAGCTGTACCTGCGGCATTACTTCTGGGTCTCAGTTATAATACATAGCCGTGGCCCAGGTCTAGAAGCTGGAGTTGGAAAATACTCTGACTCTGGCGTGATCCACTCCTAGATTGCGTGATCAATTACAAGATCACAACCCGCCACCCATGGGACTCGCCGTCACTTGACTGCTTTTTCCTATTACACACAGGGAGCCTATATGTGATGTACTGCAATACAGTGTATTGCAGCACATTGCACTAGGGTTCAGCAGATCCTAGGTTCAAATTCCCTTGTGACAAGAAAAAAAAAAATAAGTTTAGGCTAAAGCCTCACGTTGCGGAAACGCAGCTTTTTTTTGTTGCAGATTTTGCTGCAGTTTTTTGAGCCAAAGCCAGGAGTGGACTGAGCAAAAGGTAGAGGTATAAGAGCTTCCTTCACACATTAACTTCAGTTAGTGTCCGTTATTGTCTTTTATGATAGGTGTCCGTTTTGTTTTGTTTTTTTAGCGGACATCAACAGTAGTGTGAACCCTGCCTTAGCCTTAAAAAGTTAAAAATAAAGTTTAAAAAAAAAAATAATTAATAATTAATAAAAAGAAAGAAAAAACACCTTTTAATTTAAAACACATATAATGTAAACAAGCATGTTAGGTATCCCCATGTGCTTATAAGTCCCCACTATCCAAAAATAGCAAGAAAAAGTGATCAAAAAGTCCTACATACCAAACATTGCTACCAATAAAAATTACAACTTGCCCCGCAAATAAAGAGCCCTTACATATCTCCGTCAACAAAACAGTAAAAAAGTTATAGATGGCAGAATACAGTAATACCTCGTACATTCGCGAGGTTAGGTTACAGAGCGGGTCGCGGATCGCGAGGAATCGCGAATGTTTGGTACTAGCGCTTAGAAGCGCTTACAATGCCGATTTCTAATGTTTAACCCCTAAATATCAATAAACTTTACCCTACAGTACTGTACAGTATACTAAAGTATACTGTACAGTACTGTATATTAATACATTCATTCATTTTTCTTATACACTCACAGTAAAATGAAACTAATTACCGGGTACGTAACGAACAGGACGCTACTACCCAATAGCGAAGGTGTTTTTTTTAATTAAATTTCACAGATCTGAAAAAAAAAGAGCAAAATCTATATATGTTAGTTGCCAAAAAAATATCGCGAATCCGTGAATTTGCAAATTCGGAAACGCGAGTGTACGAGGTATTACTGTACTCCAGGAAAATCATTTATTTTTGAAAACTGTTTAATTAGTAAATGTGCTAAAACCTAATATAACCAATATAAATATAGTATTGCCATGTAATTTTGAATGCAGAGTGAACGATGTAGGAGCAAAATGCAAAAAATAATGATAGAGTGTGGATTTTTCTCATGGACCCTGTAAAAACGTTAATAAAAGCTAATCAAAACATATGTACCCCAAAAGTATTAACATCTCCACTTCCCGATCCCTCCAGGGGAGTTGGCATTACCATTACTGCTTTTTTTTTTTTTTTTTTTTCTGTAAAATGGCAGACTCCCAAACCAGTTAGTTGTAACTAGTTTAAAGGGGCTGTCCCGTTATAAACACAAATCCTCTATCTACAGGACTGGGGATGAGTGTCCAATTGCTGGGTGCTCCAGTGATCAGGAGGATGGGGACCGAATGTCCGGGGCTGTAATCTCCAGCAGCACCTGCAGTCTCATAGAAGTGTATGGAGTGCCAGTCCTGCAAGCGCACTGGAGCTCCATTCACAAAGAGGTCTTAGGTGGACTTTCAGGCCCTCGCCCTCCTGATCACTGGGGGACCCGGAGATCGGACAATTATCCCCTGTCCTGTAGATAGGGGATAAGTGTCTATAGCCAGGGGCTTAACTTAAGGGGGGTGCAGAGGGTGCAGTCGCATCGGGGCCCAGGAGCTTTAGGGGGCCCATAAGCACTGGCATCAGTATTGAGATTGCAGCTTCCATCTGGCCCATAAGCCAAGGAGACCCACAGATTACCCTAACCACACTAAGGTTGATTAAACTCCTTAGTACCCATAACCATCACTATCAAGAATTCGCTGTAGGGATGAGGTAGGGGGCCCCGGACAAAAGATTGCACTGGGGCCCACAAGAATTTAGATACGCCACTGTCCATAGCGCGACAAGCCTGTTAAGTGGTGTCAATTTATCATGGTCAGTTATCTTTCAAGAAAATACATGTGGAGCAGGTATTAGTTTCAAATGCATGAACCATTTTACTTACAGTATGTCTGTCTCTATTTTGCCACTGAGACTCTAGCTTAAAACATTTTAATAAATATTTGTGACACTGTATTAATGTACAATACTATAAAGGTTTCCTGCCCAGTGATACAGCCCGTCACCATCGCTCCTGTATTTTGGATGTTCTGAAAGAGGCTCTGGAAGAGGCGAATGTACTACCAAAGGACATAGACTGCGTGGCTTACACGAAAGGTAAAATGGCAACCGACGTATGCTTGTGCAAAACATTTATGTCCAAAGGTGGTTGCTCCAAGACTGTTGCAGGAGTGGGGAAGATATTAGTGATAGAATAATAGTATTATTTATGTCATGATATGGGCTGAACAATAAAGTCTATGATCACCTCTGAACACTATTTTTAATGCATTTAATGTACATTAAAAGTTAAGTAAGGACCAATTCAGATGGACAAATTCAGGCTGAGGTCAGGCCCATAAATGCGGCTGATCCAAGACTTTGTATTTGCAACATTTTTATTGGCACGTCCGACACTTTTTGTCGCAATTGCCATTTTTTTACCTCATTACGTTACAAAAGGTGGGTGTGGTGAGGTCATACTATAAGCAGGGCATTACCCTGCATCATATTCATCATCCTTTATGCTAGTTTTTTGGTGTAAGTGATGACTGAAATCTACATTTATCTTGTTCTGGTAAGTAGTCTGCATTCACAGTTCTGTCAACTTCAGAGAAGAAATCTTCAATTGTTATCTGTATTTTTACTCAAAGCTTGGTGACCTGACAGTAATCTGATGCAGAGAAAGTGTACTTGTAGTTTCTTCTATTTACAAAGTTTCTATACTGTTTGTGAAGTATGTAATATATACAGTATATATAGTCATGGACGTAAGTGTTGGCACCCCTGAAATTTTTCCAGAAAATAAAGTATTTCTCCCATAAAATAATTGCAGTTACTCATGTTTTGTTATACACGTTTATTTCCTTTGTGTGTATTAAAACAAAACAAAAACAGAGAAAAAAAAAAGCCAAAAATGATATCATTTCACACAAAACTCCAAAAATTGGCCAGACAAAATTACTGGCACCATCAACTTAATATTTGGTTGCACATCCTTTGGAAAAGATAACTGAAATCAATCGCTTCTTATAACCATCAACACGATTCTTACACCTCTCAACTGGAATTTTGGACTACTCTTCTTTTACAAACTGCTCAGGTCTCTCATATTTAAAGGGTGTCTTCTCCCAACAGCAATTTTAAGATCTCTCCACAGGTGTTTAATGGGATTTAGATCCGGACTCATTGCTGGCCACTTCAGAACTCTTCAGAGCTTTGTTTCCATCCATTTCTGGGTGATTTTTGAAGTATGTTTGGGGTCATTGTCCTGCTTGAAGACTCATGACCTAGGATGCAAACCCAGCTTTCTGACATTGGGCCCTACATTTTTGGTAATCTTCATATTTCATGATGCCTTGCACTCAGTGCCAGAGGCAGCAAATCAACCCCAAAACATCTTTGAACCTCCACCATATTTGACTGTTGGTACTGTGTTCTTTTCTTTGTAGGCCTTATTCCGTTTTCGGAAATGATGTGCTTTACCAAAAAGCTCTATCTTGGTCTCATCTGTCCACAAGATGTTCTCAGAAGGATTTTGGTTACTCGTGTTTTTTATGTCTCTGTGTCAGTAGTGGGGTCCTCCTGGGTCTCCTGCCATAGCGTTTCATTTCATTCAAATCTCAACGGATAGTTTGCGCTGACACTGATGCACCCTGAGCCTGCAGGACAGCTTGAATTTCTTTAGAACTTGATTGGGGCTGCTTATCCACCATCTGCACTATCCTGCGTTGCAACCTTTCATCAATTTTTGTCTTCTGTCCACATCGAGGGAGATTAGCTACAGTGCCATGGGTTGTAAACTTCTTGATTATTTTGCATAACGTGGACAAAGGAACATGAATATCTCTGGAGATGGACTTGTAACTTTCAGATTGTTGACATTTTTCCTGAATCTTGGTTCTCAAGACCTCAGACAGTTCTCTTTTCCTCGTTCTGTTCTCCATTCTTAGTGTGACAAACCATGCAAAGATTGAGTCAACTTCTCTCCTTTTTATCTGGTTTCTGATTTTTATATTGCCCACACCTGTTACTTGCCACAGGTGAGTTTGAATGAGCATCACATGCTTGAAACAAACTTATTTACCCACAATTTTGAAAAAGTGCCAACAATTGTCAAGCCCATTTTTGGAGTTTTGTGTGAAATTATGTCCAATTTGCCTTTTTTTTCTGTGTTTTTTTTTTTTAGGTTGCTCCAACACACAAAGGAAATAAATGTGTATAACAAATACTTCCTTTTCTGGAAAAACTTCAATGATCCCAAGACTTACAGCCATGACTGTATATTGCAACTAAGTTATTCAGAATGTACTGAAGAGGAACATATATAGAAATGATAGAGTATAAAAGAAAGGGAAATAAAACAATCTACAACAGTTACATATCAAATGACTATGCAGTGATGTGAGTGGTGACCTCCGGTAGCCTTAGCTCTTCTCAGTGCACTTTTGTCTCCAAAGTCCACTAGTCCACTTGATGACCAGCCACCACAGTAGAATAGGACCCTCCTCCCTCATTGGAGCATGGAGATGGCGATCCTCACTCAAAAGAGCAGATACCGAGAATTACAATTGGCATACGAGACAAGAAAAGTAGTACTATGCAGTATTCATATATATGGAATAAGAGCAGATACTGAGAATTGCATGCAGGATAGAAGTGATATTGGGCAGTGTTTGTATATACAGAACATGAAAAGTAGTATGGTGTAGTGTCTATAGATAGAATAAGAGCAGATACTGAGGATTACATCCAGCATACAGTATAACAGATGTGGCACTGTGTACTGTCAAAATATGTAGGGCAAAACAATTGGCACTATGCAGTATACCTATATACAGAAAAGAAAGCAGTACTGTGCAGTGCAGATGTACAGGATAAGAAAAGTGGAACTGAGCAGTGAACATATATATATATGCATGGCAGAAATGGGTACTATGCACTATACAGAATAATATAAGTTACTCTATGCAGTGTCCCCTATATACAGAACAGGGAAGGTGGTACTGTGCAGTTTTCATATATATAGAACATGGGAAGTGGTACTATGCAGCATCCTCATATAAAGAACTTGAAGATATATACACACTCGTACACAGATGCTAAATTCATTCAAAATATGCAGTGACACCAAGTGACATGAGCCATAAATCACCCATTGAGCTGATGGCGAAACCTATTGGGTTTTGTGTTGATCATCGTTTTTGCCTGTTCCATAAAATTTTGCAATTGGTTTGCTACTATGCTCTTTGATATCCCCTTTATGTTTTTATTGTTTGTTTCCTTTTGTGTTAGTGCAGCGTGGCATTAACACGCTCATTTGGGTTTATATGCATAAGGTGATACCTCTTATTTAACTGTGTGCCCTTCTTTGGGGGATATTTTTGTGCCCTGTTTAGTTATTCCGCACTTTATTATTGCTTATTATTTTGTATTAAAATTTGGTTTAAAATTGCCCTTTGTTTTTACAGTAGATCCTTGTTAGCTTGTACATTTATCGCTTACTTTTAAAGCTATACTATTGCTTGAAATTCATTTTGATTTATTGCTCATGTCACTGTAAACTTTGGATAGGGATAGGTGTTGTGTCTCTGCTCCTCAGGCACCATAACAGCTGTGTGATCTGTTTCGAGGTACACCACTGGTGGGTATGTAGACTGTATAATACATGTATACTAATATCTGTGGAAAGTTATTCAAGTGTAACATAAGCAAAGCTTCTAGTATGGAAAATGTTATCTAAAAGGGTTGTAAAAGTATCTTTGAGCATTGAGTTAGGGTGGGTTCACACTTGCGCTGGAGTCCGTCCGCTGCCAATCCGACTGAAAATCTCCAGTTTTTTTCGTCGGAAACGATGGACTTTGTTTCCAGTGAAAAAAACTGGATTCGCGGCGCAGAGGGTGTAAGCGCATGCCCGCGCATTGCTTTAAAAACTCATTTAAGTGAATGGGTTTTTAAGCAATGCGTCGCTAACCTGTCGCTATCCGGTGCCTATCCAGTTTCCCAAGATTTTCAGTCGGATTGGCAGCGGACGGACTCCAGCGCAAGTGTCAACCCACCCTAACATTGAGGTCCATAGAAAGTCCAGCAACATAACACAGCAAAATATATCCTTGATGGGCAGAGCGAACTTATTATTTCACGCACATCATCATGATATTGTGGCGTATGACGTAATTAGTGTGTAGGTGATGGGACCAATTGTAATGTTTACACTGGGTCCAAAATATGTAAGCTTCCCCTCTAAATGGCTGTTACATGTATAAGGCAAAATTTTGCAGAGAACAAGCCTTTTAAAATGTCCAACGTTTTCATTCTGATAATGAAGGGACAGCTAAGGCCCAGTTCACATCTGCGCATGGGTTTCTGTTCGGGGAGTCCGCTTTGGGACCCACCCCCAAATAGAAACCTAATTCTCATAAAAAAGTGGTTACCTTAGAAACCGGCGGACCCCATAGACTATAATGGAGTCCGTGTGGTTTCCGCTCAGTTTCCACACGAAAAATCTTTCATGCGGAGAGGGGAATAGAATGACCCGAATGTAGATGTGAACTGGGCCTAAGCAATGTTTGATCAATTGTACACTAAAATGTAAACTTTCTTGCTGTGTAGGCCCAGGCATGGGAGCACCTCTATTGTCAGTAGCCATAGTAGCACGTACAGTTGCCCAACTTTGGAGGAAGCCACTGCTTGGCGTGAATCATTGCATTGGACACATAGAGATGGGGCGTTTAATTACAGGAGCTGTAAATCCCACTGTGCTATATGTTAGTGGAGGCAATACACAGGTAAGTCCTTCATCCCCCTGACAGTTTTGAACATATCCTGCTCGCGATTTAATTAAAGTACATTACAGTTTACAGAGAAGCTGCAAAAGCAGCAGCCACTTAACCCTTTTATGACATAGGGTAGTTTGGGTGTTACTGCTCAGCAACTTTTTTCATATTTTCCTTTTCCGCGTTCCAAAAATCATAACTTTATTTTTCTGGCAACATAGCTGTGAGGGCTTATTCTTTGTGTGACGGGTTGTACTTTCATTTGACCCCATTTTGGTGCCAGTACATATACTGTTTTTGATTAGCTTATATTAATGGGTTGTTGTTTTTTTTTTTTTGTTTTGTTTGGTTTTTTTTGGTGGGGGGGGGGGCTCCATGTAAGAGAACCTACAATTTTTTTTTTTTTTTTTTTGCATTTTGTTTTGTGGCATTCACTCTGCATTAAGAATGACATGGCAAATTTGTCCCACAGGTCATTACAATTACGGCAATACCATACAGACGTGGACAAAATTGTTGGTACCCCTCGTTTAATGAAAGAAAACCCCACAATGGTCACAGAAATAACTTGAATCTGACAAAAGTAATACTATATAAAAACTCTATGAAAATGAACAAATGAAAGTCAGACATTGCTTTTCAACCATGCTTCAACAGAATTTTTTAAAAAAGATAACTCATGAAACAGGCCTGGACAGAAATGATGGTACCCTTAACTTAATATTTTGTTGCACAACCTTTTGAGGCAATCACTGCAATCAAACGATTCCTGTAACTGTCAATGAGACTTCTGCACCTCTCAACAGGTATTTTGGCCCACTCCTCATGAGCAAATAGCTCCAGTTGTCTTGGGTTTGAAGGGTGCCTTTTCCAGACGGCATGTTTCAGCTCCTTCCAAAGATGCTCAATAGGATTTAGGTCAGGGCTCATAGAAGGCCACTTCAGAATAGTCCAATGCTTTCCTCTTAGCCATTCTTGGGTGTTTTTAGCTGTGTGTTTTGGGTCATTATCCTGTTGCAATACCCATGACCTGCGACTGAGACCAAGCTTTGTGACACTGGGCAGCCCATTTCTCTCTAGAATCCCTTGATAGTCTTGAGATTTCATTGTACCCTGCACAGATTCAAGACACCCTGTGCCAGATGCAGCAAAGCAGCCCCAGAACATAACAGAGCCTCCTTCATGTTCCACAGTAGGGACAGTGTTCTTTTCAAAATATTTTTCCGTCTGTGAACATAGAGCTGATGTGCCTTGCCAAAAATTTTGATTTTTGTCTCATCTGTCCATAGGACACTCTCCCAGAAGCTTTGTGGCTTGTCAATATGTAGTTTGGCAAATTCCAGTTTGTCAGATTCAAGTTATTTCTGTGACCATTGTGGGTTTTTCTTTCATTAAACGAGGGGTACCAACAATTTTGTCCACGTGTGTATTTTTCAAAAATAAACAATTTTCCTGGGTCACTGTATTATGGCTTCTATAACTTTTTTTTTTATTGTTTTGTTGATGGAGCTGTCAGGGCTCTCTGTTTGTGGCTCTCTTTTACATTATGCATTTTTTAACCTCCAGATCATCATCGGAAGGGCAGCGATCAGTTGCCGTGACAGCTGGGAGCCTATTGAAGGCTCCCAGGCTTGTCATTATATCCTTTCTATTTCACGCTGCCAGAGGCAGCGTATAATAGAAGACAATGTATTTTACTATTCACTGCAATATATTAGTATTGCAGTGAATAGTATGAACAATCAGACCCACTAGGGTTCAAGGTCCCTAGGGGGCGTGAAAATAAAAGTAAAAGAAAAAGTAAAAAAAAGTTTTTAAAAGTATAAAGAAACCACAAAAAATATAAAATTTTAAATCACCACCCTTTCCCTAGATCTCACATAAAAATAAATAATAAACATAAACACTTTAGGTATCCCTGTGCTCCAAAATGTCCAGACTATTAAAATATAAAAATATTTCTCCCATATGGTGAACGGCGTAGTGGGGAAAAAAAATCAAAATGGCCAAATGGTGATTTTTTTTTTTTCAACACTTTATCTCCTATAAAAAATTGAATAATAAGAGATCAAACCATCAGAACTTCCCCAAAATGGTATCAATAAAAACGCCATCTTGTCCTGAATAAGAAGACGCCTTACCCAGCTCCAGACACATAAACAAAAGTTACAGGTGTCAGAACATGGCGACATAAAAATTTTTCTCTATTTTACAAAGTTTTAAATTTTTTAAAAGGCATCAAAACATTACAAATACTATATAAATTTGGTATTGCCGTGATTGTACTGACCTGCAGAATACAGGTAATATGCCATTTTTACCACATAGTGAATGCCGTAAAAAATTAAACCCATAAGAAATTAGCGCAGATGCATTTTTTCCAGTTCCACCTCATTCAGAATTTTTTTCCAGCTTTCCAGTACATTGTACAGGATATTGAATGGTGCCATTACAAAGTACAGTTTGTCACACAAACAATAAGCCATCATGTGAACTGAAAAATGAAAAAACTATGGCTCTTGGAATGGGGAGAGGGAAAAATGGAAGTGCAAAAACAAAAATTGACCGAGGCATGAAAGGGTCAATACATTTTGTAATATACTTTCTTAACTAATTTTGGATCCTTTCTGTGAAATCCTGCAATTTTGTTCACTCTTTCTTTTGTTTGTGTGAAGTGAAGAGAAAATAAGGGTGGGTCACTTTAAACGGCTATACCTCGGACATTCTAAAACATAGAAACTTACTTTTGGTGTGATATGAAAGAGGAGATTTATATACTGCTGTAGCTATACATATACCAGCGCCGACTGTGTTTTCAACCAGTGATATCTCTGGAAATCATACAGGTAGAACTGCACCAAAAGCAAGTAATTTAATTGAAGGAAAGGGTTGTATTTGCAAAAAATACAGCTGTAGCAGACTTTATCTGGTAACAATACTTAGGGTTCTGCAACTGATTATATGACTTGTTAACTGTACCGTAGACCGCTTTGCCAGGGTTTTTCCATCTCTGCACCCCTCAACTGACTTTCATCCTCCAGGCTTCTTTTATGTATTCTGCCCTCATATCCCTGTAATGCAGTTTCTGATCAGACACTGTCTTGGCTTTTATATTTTTCTCTTTCTCTTTTTGCTCTATCAATCTCATAGTCCATCAGTACAGCATCATATAAGCATCTACCTGCTGGGGGACAGACTTTTTCTTTATATTTTCTTAAATAAGCTAAGAAACTTTAAGTATGTAGTTAGGGAGGCTGAGCTATGATCTCCTTCTACAAAGTTGTGTAATATGAAGTGTCTTCTCAGTAGCTGGTGACAAAAGTTTCTCTCTCCCTCTGTGGAGAGCCTGTGTGGTACAGTCCGTCATACAGGAGATCAATTCAGCTTTTGCATCATTCTATTTAGATTTTATCAGTTCAGAGTGAGTCATTTGACCTTACTGAAGATAATAACTAAATAATGTAATACTAGCTGAATTCTACACATTTGGGGAATAGGTACATAATAAATGAAGAAAAAAATCACTGGAGTGCTGCATTAACCTAAACGACATTATTACATTGATCAATCTTCTACACAGGTCATTGCATATTCTGAGCACCGATACCGGATATTTGGAGAGACTATAGATATTGCTGTAGGAAATTGTCTAGACCGCTTTGCCAGGGTATTGAAGGTATGACATTTTCTATTTTTCTTATCAAAATATGCAATAGAAAACTTTAGTGGTAGGGCAAGGAATTATTTTACTTTTTAAAATTATTTATTTTTTGTCACACTATATTTATTGTTTGATATGTTTTTTCAAGATATCGAATGATCCCAGCCCTGGATATAACATTGAACAAATGGCTAAGAAGTGAGTATGAGCTCAGCCTTATAAACACTATAATAATAAGTCTTCATACCTCCTGCACTAATGGAGCGTGCAACTGATTCATGAGTAGGTGCACGCCAGCTAATAAATCAGGTGCATTCTCCACTGGTTCTGAGTACGCCTACCCTGAAATGTTTTTTGGCATCAATTTCGGCAGTATACTGGCATAAATGATAATAAATCTGATGGGGTCAGTGATCCACACACACACCCAGACACTTGCCATGCCCCTTTCAGGTACTGTAAGTAGAGAAAGTGGTGTACAAAGAAAAAAAAAAAAAAAAGATTACCTGCACAAAAAATTGTGACTTTTTGTGCAGGCATGAGAATTTTGCCCCATTGATTCTAGGATTGTTCACTGTTCGTACATTAACTTAGCATTTTAATAACAGTTATACTGCTGGAGTATATAATAATTCTTGACATAATTTTTTTTTACTAAATGAGAAATAAAATGAAATTATTGGAAGGATAACTATGTTGGCCTCAGCTAACTTTTCATTTACTCTCCTATAAACTCCTTTTGAAGTAATTTTATATTATCTGTCATCAGTCAGCTATCACTTAAAGAGGACCTTTCATGTCCTCATCAATACTATATATACCGCTAGAAAGCCGACCGTGTGCTGAATTCAGAAAGTATGTGCCCCATGCTGGAGTCATTAGTGTCATTAGCCGGTGTCATTAGTTTTGGCACCGATATCTTCCCAATGTCAGAAGGGTAGGCCTTACAGCCTAGCGACATCACTGGGAGGTAAGGAAGGCCCCCCGACTGTACTCTAACATAGCCTTGTACTGTCAAAGGAAGCGTTCCTTATCACTTCAATAGCTGCTAACACTTCAAGATAAAGACTGCTAGCAGCTATTGTCAGATAATGATAATGATCTCAAGTGGGAGACATTGTATGTTCTCCTTGTGTTTGTGTGGGTTTCCTCTGGGTACTTTGGTTTCCACCTACACTCCAAAGACTTGCTGATAAGAAATTTAGATTGAGAACCCTTTATGGCAAACTGACCGACATTGTCTGTAAAGTGCTGCAGAAAGTTGGCACTATACAATTAACGCTAAGTTCACACCTGCGTTCGGGTTTCCGTTCGTGGGGTCCACTTGGGAAAACCTAATCCACTTAAAAAAGCGGTTACCCCTGAATGGGAAACGGAATCCCCGAGTGGACTACAGGTGCAAGGTGTGAACCTAGCCTGAGAGAAATAAATAAAAGGTAAATAAAATCAGCTAAATGAACAGCAGGTGGCTAAGGAAAGCAAAACAAACCCCCAAAAATTCTTTAAATATATAAATGCAAAAAACCAAGGTCAGATGAATTAGGACTTCTAAATAATGGTAATGTGGAGTTGGTTGCTGGGGACAAAGAAAAAACATAGTTAAGTGGGTTTTTTAGCTCTGTTTATACAGAAGAACAGGGAGTAGTTGCTATAAATGCCACCAGTGTTGGAAATCTATCAATCAATATACTGGTAAACTGAATAACAAAGAAATAGACCAAGTTAAGCTAAACAAATTTAATATGAACAAGGCTTGGAGTCCAGATGGATTACAATCATGAGTACTTAAAGGGGTTATCTGGTTTCTAAGATTGATAGCCTATCCTCAGGATCGGCCATCAATATCAGATCTCGGGAGGTTTTGAGAGAGCCGTTCTGCTCACTTGCTGTACAAACTGTAGCAGCGAGTGTAGGCATTGCAGCACTGCCCCAAAGACTTCAATCAATGTCTCATAAATTTTAGTTATTGCTGTGCTTCTAGTTTTAATTTTTTAGGAATTCTCTAATGACTGGTGCCAAGGGACTGACACAAGGCAAATATGGTTATTTCAAAAGGGGCTCTAGGTCGTCCCCAGGTAATTACAGACCAGTAAGACTACATCCATTGTGGAGAAACTGAGGGGCTGTTAAAGAGGACCTTTCATGTCCTCAGGCACATGCGGTTTTACATACCGCTAGAAAGCCAACAGCGCGCTGAATTCAGCGCACTGCCTGCTTTCCCGGTATGTGCCCCGGGGCTGGAGATATCGGGGGTCGTAGTTTCACGGTTTACTGTCAGAAAGGTGTTCCTGACAGTCTAGCTGCACTGTGAGGAACGCCCCCCTGACAGTTCTCGTTCATAGACTTGTACTCGGGGGGGGGGGGGGGGTGTTCCTCACAGCTGAGCGTCATCGCCGGGCAGTAAGGAACGCCCCCTCTCTCTGTACTCATCTATAGCCCTGTACTTTTAGAGGGGGCGTTCCTCAGGAACGCGTTTCTGACAGTAAACCGTGAAACTTACACCGCCGATATCTCCTACCCTGGGGCACATACCAAGAAAGCCGGCAGTGCGCTCAATTCAGTACTCTGTTGGCTTTCTAGCGGTATGTAAAACCGCATATACATGAGGACGTGAAAGGTCCTCTTTAGAGGACTATATACAGGAGTATGTGACGATACATTATAGGGCTGGGCAATTATGACCTAAATGAAAATCATGATTCTTTCAACATTTTACCTAGATTACGATTAGTGAACATTTATATTGGGACACTCCCCTTTTTACATGACACGCTCACTATATATATGACAAGCCATGCCAGTGAATTGTGGTTTTGGTTAGTCACATATCAGCACACACCTGACATCCTTTAGGCAGTGTGAGATGGGATGGATGCAAAATAATCTATATGGAAAAGTTCACAATGATTAATTGAGCTGTCTTTTGATTTTGGTTGTTATTTGATTCATTGCCCAGCCCTAGTACATAATATAATATTTGACAGACCGCATGGCTTTACTAAGAACAGAAGTTGTCAGATAAGCCTGATTTGTTTAACAGCTTCCGTTGATTATATATGTCCGTGTGGTCCACTCTTAAACCTACGAGCATCCTTGCAGTGTTAAGAAGCTGCATGAAATTTTGCAGCTGCAGAAGCGGGGAGCCGGCTGTAACTACAGCCAGAACACCTATAGGCAAGGCAGGGATGGTTTATTACCATCCCTGCTTTTCCGATTGCTTTGCACACAACGCTATGGGAGCCACGGTCATATGTTTGCTGGGGCCAGAAACTCCATGAACTGCTACGTCCTAGAGGACTCTTATCAGCTCTGGAGTACAGCATAGGACTGTAATGTATCCGCCCCAGTTACAAGAGAAATCGGCAAAAAAAAATAAAAAAAATGCCCGCCCTCCCCCTGCCAAGTCTATTATGACCTTGTGGGGGGCAAAATGCATAAAATAAATAAACAAAAGTACTTTTTAAAAAACTAAAAAGCCAGTATCACAGGTTCTAACTTCACCCCTGTCAACATAACAGTATGTATCACCTACATAAAAAATGACCATAAGAAGAGGGAAAACCAATAATATATATATATTTTTTTTAACATTTTCTTGGATATTAATATAGAAAGAAAAAAAATAAAAACCCTATGTGTCACCAAAAAGATGCAAAAATGATTTGAAAACTGCTAAGGAATTAAATGTAGCCCTCAAAACAGCTTGCATGAAAAATTTCTGAACCACGGAAAGTGGCCTGGTCCTGAACTGGTTAAGTGAGTAGAAAAGTGTGGACAGGGGGACAGCTGTGAATATAGTGTTCCTTGACTTTGCAAAGACATAAACGTTTAATGAATAAAATCCTGGCCATTGGCCTGGAACACTTGTAATTGGATTGAAAACTGGTTAAAGGATCGTATGGAGAGAGTTGTGGTCAATGTCTGCAGCTCAGACTGGTCCTCTGTTATACGTATTGTACCCCCAGGGTTCACTTTTGGGTCCAGTGTTATTTTAACTTATTTCCTAATGATATAGAAGATAGGATTTATAGCACGGTCTCTATTTTTGCAGATGACACCAAGCTATGTAGTACAGTACAGTATATGGAGGATATACCGTATTTTTTGGATTATAAGACGCACCGGAACATAAGAAGAACCTAGGTTTTAGAGGAGGAAAATAGGGGAAAAAAAATTTTGAAGCAAAAAGTGTGGTAAAATATTTAATAACATAAATAACATATGGGAGTTATACTTTTGCAACAGCTGCAAGGCCACATTGACAGGTGGCCTTGCAGCTGTTCGGGATGCATAAGGGTGGGTTCACACCTGCGTTCCAGTCCGTCCGTTGCCAATCCGAGTGAAAATCTCGGCGAACGGGATTGGCATCGGATACAGACCGGTCAGCGAGGCATTGGTTAAAAACCCATTTATTTGAATGGGTTTTTAAAGCAATGCGAGGGTGTCCGATTGCACCCTCTGCGCTGCGAAGCGGTTTTTTTTCCTCGGACACGAAGTCCTGCGTGTCCGACTTTGTTTCCAACGAAAAAAAAAGGATTTGCAGCGCAGAGGGTTCAATCGGACACCCGCGCATTGCTTTAAAAACCCATTCAAATGAATAGGTTTTTAACCAGTGCGTCGCTGACCGGTCTGTATCCGATGCCAATCCCGTTCGCCAAGATTTTCACTCGGATTGGCAACGGACGGACTGGAACGCAGGTGTGAACCCACCCTTAGGCGTCTTTTTTTGTGGCGTCAGGTGTTCTTTTTAGTTATACCATTTTGGGGAATGTCTATTGCTACGGGAAAAATATTGTTAGAAGTTTGGAGACTGGGCGTTTTCGGACATAGGGATACCTAATGTGTATGTGTTTTACAATAATTTTATACTTTTATATGTATTCTAGGGAAAAGGGGTGATTTGAGTTGTGTGTGTGTTTTTTTTTTTTTGGTTTTTTTTTTATCTATTTTATTAGCCCCCTTAGGGGGCTTGAACCAGCAACCATTTGATTGCAAGTTCCATAGACTGCAATACAACTGTCAGAGGACCAGAACACTGGACAGTTGGACTGCTGCAATAGCCATCCGCACACGGAGCTCGGCGGACACCATTGACAGATGTGAACGTAGCCTGAGATGCCTTTTTACAGCAAAATAGCATTGATGGAAATGTATAGAATGCTCACTTCCTTTACTTGTCCCTTCATTCATGCCCTTCCCCATCCCTTGGTTGAACTTGATGGACTTGTGTCTATTTTTCAACCATACTAACTATGTAACTCCTGTTTTTGAAGTGATAGGCCCTTTTCACATAGCAGTGAACAAACCACTGTCAGGCTACGGCCCCACGTTTCGGAAACGCAGCTTTTTTTGTTGCAGATTTTGCTGTGGTTTTTTGAGTTTGAGTTGGAGTTGGAAGGGACCTCAAGGGCCATCGAGTCCAACCCCCTGCAAAAGCAGGAATTCCTAAAACATCCCAGCTATATACCTATCCAGTTTCCGCTTGAAGATTTCAATTGATGAAGAACTCACCACCTCCCGTGGCAGCCTATTCCACTCTCTCACTACCCTTACTGTTAGAAAGTTTTTCCTAATGTCTAATCTGAATCTCCTTCCCCTTAGTTTCATCCCATTACTTCTCGTGCTTCCTTCTGCTAATGAGAAAAGGGTAGATCCCTCTGCACTGTGACAACCTTTCAGATATTTAAATACCGCTATTAAGTCTCCCCTTAGCCTTCTCTTCTGCAAACTAAGCAGTCCCAATTCTTTTAGCCTCTCCTCGTAGGACATGGTTTGTAGACCTTCCACCATTTTGGTTGCTCTTCTCTGGACCTGCTCCAATAAATCGATGTCTTTCGTAAACTGGGGAGCCCAGAACTGTACACAGTATTCCAGGTGGGGTCTGACCAGGGCAGAGTACAGCGGAATAATTACCTCTCTTGATCTAGCTTCAATGCTCGTCTTGATACATCCTAGAATTTTATTAGCCTTTTTAGCCACCGCACCGCACTGTTGACTCATGTTGAATTTGCGATCTATTATTATGCCCAGATCCTTTTCCCCTGTACTCTCACTTAGTACTATTCCTCCCATACTATATATGCTTCTTGCATTTCTGTTACCCAGATGTAGAACTTTGCATTTGTCCCTGTTGAATACCATTTTGTTCACCTCAGCCCATTGTTCCAGTGTGTCCAAGTCCTTTTGGATGCATTCTCTCTCCTCTCTAGTGTTGGCCATTCCTCCTATCTTTGTATAATCTGCAAATTTTATTAGTTCCCCATTAACCCCATCATCCAGATCATTTATAAAAATATTAAAAAGTACTGGGCCCAGGACAGAGCCCTGCGGCACCCCGCTTTTTACTTTCTTCCAGTTTGATGTATAGCCATTTAGAATTACTCGTTGTGCCCGATCATTAAGCCAGTTGTGAACCCACCTCACTGATATTTTATCAAAGCCATACTTGATCATTTTTTCAGTAAGAATGTTATGTGATACTTTATCAAAGGCCTTACTAAAGTCAAGATATACTATGTCCACTGCATTTCCCTGGTCCAACCATTCAGTGACTTTATTATAGAAGGAAATAAGATTAGTCTGACAAGATTTATTAGGCATAAAGCCGTGCTGGCTCTGATTAATTAAAGCCTTCCCATCCAGGTACCTAATTAAATGTTCTTTAACGATTTGTTCAAAGATTTTTCCTACTATCGAGGTCAGACTTACCGGCCTATAATTTCCTGGGTCGTCCCTATTCCCCTTTTTGTAGATGGGGACCACATTTGCCCTTTTCCAATCTAGAGGGACCACTCCTGTTTCCCATGACTTATTAAAGATTATTGCAAGGGGTTCTGTTATTTCCTCTGCTAATTCTTTTAAAACTCTAGGGTGTAAATCATCCGGTCCTGGGGACTTGGTTTCCTTAATCTTAGCTAAATGTTCTCTTACCAAACCTTCACTTATAATCAGCTTGGAGTCCTCATTCCCCTCATCACTATCACCATTAATGTTGATATTACCATTCATTTCTTGGGAGAAGACGGATACAAAATATGAATTTAGTAACTCCACCTGCTGATCCACCATGTTAACTATTTCACCCTTTTCGTTCTTCAGGACTCCAATGGTTTCCTTCACTTTTCTTTTGCTCTTAACATATCCCCAAAAACCTTTTACATTACTCTTAACTTCTTTTGCAAGCTTCAATTCGTATTCAGCCTTGGCTTTTTTAATGCTTATCTTGCAGAGTCTGCAAACTGCTGTATACTCTCCCTTAGATATAGCTCCCATCTTCCACTTCTTGAAAGTTTCCTTTTTCTTTTTTAGTAGGTTATGTAATTTTTTGATCATCCATCCTGGAGTTTTTAGGTGATTCCCATTTTTCTTGCTTCTAGGTATTGTTAGTTCCTGTGCATTAATGATTTCCCTACGGAAAATTTCCCACCCCTCATGTGCATTTTTGTGCTTAAGTAATTTTCGCCATGGAATTCTACTAACCCTTACCTTTAGGCCCCTAAAATCTGCCCTACTAAAATTGAGCCTTCTAGTCTTTGTCTTCTCAGGTCTTCTTCTTCTTACAACCCCAAACTCAAGTATAGCATGGTCGCTGAATCCCAATGTCCCTGCTACCCTTAATTCCTTAACCATGTCCTCCTTATTAGTTAAAACTAGGTCCAGAATGGATGTTCCTCTCGTGTTTTTTTCTACTAACTGAGCAATGAAGTTGTCTGCTAGAGAGGCTAAAAATTTGATAGAGCTTTTACTCGTAGCTGTGTGAGTTTCCCAATGAATATCTGGGTAATTAAAGTCTCCCATGATAACAATTTCAAATTTCTTCGAAAGCGTGGTCATTTGCTGTGAAAAAATCTCATCCCTGTCTTCTGTCTGTCCTGGTGGTCTATAATAAACACCTATTATGATGTCCTTATCATTGTTTTTCCCCTGAATTGTTACCCAAATATTTTCCAATAAGTTATCATTTTGTAAAACTGTGATTTCCGTGGAAATGTGATCTTTTTTAACATACAATGCAACTCCTCCCCCTCTTTTATTAGTTCTATTTTTTTTTGAATAAGTTGTATCCTTCCATCTGTATATTCCAATCATGCTTATCGTTCCACCAAGTTTCTGTAATACCAATGACATCATATTTTTCCTTCTGTATTATCAGTTCTAATTCTCCCTGTTTATTTCACAAGCTTTGCGCATTTGTGTAAAAACATTTCAGATTGTGCTCTGATACTTCCTTTTTCTTAATTTCCTTCTGAGTATCCTGTCTTAGGTCCTCATTACCACATCTAGTAACCTTGTTTAGTATATCCTTTAGCTGCATGTTCTTGTCTTTCTTTTTACTTCCCATCCCCTCCTCTTCTAGTTTAAAGCCCTCCTGATAAGTGTGGCAAGTCTTCTGTCAAATATGTGTTTCCCAGGCTTTGTGAGATGTATACCATCTCTAGCAAGGAGTCCATCATAGAGGTAATTCACTCCATGGTCCAGAAATCCAAAACCTTGCTCTCTACACCACTGCCGAAGCCACTTGTTTACCTCTAGTATTTTATTCCATCTCCTGATACCATAACCATCAACTGGGAGAATTGATGAAAATACTACCTGCGCATCCAGTTCCTTCACTTTCTTTCCTAGATTTTCAAAGTCTTTACGAATAGTTGGTAAATCATTTTTTGCCGTGTTGTTTGTACCCACATGTATCAGCAAAAATGGGTAGTTATCCTTGGAGCTGAAGAGGCATGGAATCCTATCGGCCACATCCCTAACTTTTGCTCCTGGGAGGCAGCATACTTCTCGTGCAGTTAAATCTGGCCTGCAGACAGCTGCCTCTGTGCCCCTTAGCAGTGAGTCGCCCATAACCACTACTCTTCTTTTTTTCCTCACTACGCTATTTCTTGTTGCTCCCTCTTGTCTCTGGGTGACTTTTGTTTCTTCTTTTGCTGATAGATTATTCTTATCGTTTTCATCAGTCTGCATAAGAGTTTCATATCGGTTACCTAGCTGTGTAAGTGGTGATGGCCTTGTGATCCTTTTGCATCTCTTGGTCACCTGTATCCATTTATCTGTCTCTGTAGGTTCACTCAAGTATTCTTCCCTTACTATATTTAGGAGGTTTGCTTCAGCCTCCACCACTGTAGGCTCTCTCATACTTTCTTCCCTTACTATATTCAAGAGGCTTGCTTCTGCTTCATCAATAAAAACCTCACTTTCTTTGATGCCTCTCAACGTCTCTATTCTTTCTTCCAACCTCTGCACTTTATCTTCTAAAAGGGCCACTAGTTTGCATTTCATACAGGTGAGGTTGTCTTTATGGTCAGGCAAATCTGTAAACATATAGCATATGCTGCAACTTACCATGTGAGTTTTCTCCTCTTCCATATTCCTCTCTTCTGGCCGTGCTGGGCCGCTACTCACCGCCGTGAAGCTCTCTCCTGGCCCCACTGTTCTGGTCTGGGTGTCCGTGGCTCCTTCCCTTGTAGGGCGCCTCCGCACTTCTTCTTGCTGCCGCCCGGCAGTAGGCCGGCAGCCCTCTCCTGGCCGCACTGGGCCGCTGCCGCTGCTCACCGCTGTGCTGCCGTCCGGCGGTAGGCCGGCAGCCCTCTCCTGGACGCACTGGGCCGCTGCTGCTGCTCACCGCTGTGCTGCCGCCCGGCAGTAGGCCGGCAGCCCTCTCCTGGCCGCAGTGGACCGCTGCCGCTGCTCGTCGCTGTGCAAAGCCCCTCCGCACGCTGCTCCCAGCTGACTCTTCCCGCTGCTTCCGCACGCTGCTCACAGCTGACTCTTCCCGCTCACGTTTGTGACAACACAAGATGTCTGACCGCTGCCGCTGCTCGCTGCTCGCCGCTGTGCAAAAAGCCAAAGCCAGGAGTGAATTTAGCAGCAGGTAGAAGTATAAGAACTTCCTATATATTTCCCATTCCTTTTGTAGCCATTCTTGGCTTTGGCTCAAAAAACCGCAGCAAAATCTGCAACAAAAAAAGCTGTGTTTCCTCAACGTGGGGCCGTAGCCTTAAACAGCCTTTTTAAAAACAACGAGTGAATAGGTATAGTCACATGTCTGTTTTTTTGATGGACCATTTTACACAGCCATATAAAAAATGGATATACTCTTCCTTTGGCCATTTTGACAGATAGAAAAATAGAAATGTGAATATACCCATAGACTTCCCTGGTTTTTAAAATGGCTGTATGGTAATTTTTCTGTAGTCATTCAAATTAGGGGTTTTGTTTGTGAACCTTTTTTTTTTTTTTTTTTTTTTTTTTATAACATTTTGCTTTGTTTACTCTCTTATCGTGCCAGTGATGCATCAACTAGGGCTTTTTATCAGTAGAGGCTGAAAGATCTAGTAATGGCTCTGTTGTACAACGGATTGCTTAACAAAGGCAGGATCGCAATATTATAGACTAGGTACAGGTAAAAGTGGTTAAACAAACAAATTATGACGAGAGAAGGCAACTATCTAATGTGCATGGGGCCATCTGAATGTCCCTGACAGCAGATATTAAGGGGGAAGTATGATCAGGTATGTTGGATTTATTCCTGCCGGAGATAAGCTGCTTCCAGAGAAGTTTTTCTTTCAAAAGACAATTGCTGTTGTTTTTTTTTTTTTTTTTTTTTTTTTACTTTTATCTTCCCCTCACCCCCAAAAAATAAAATAAAACTCAAGAAGTAAATTATATGTACCCAAAAATGTTGGCAACTAAATCATTTAAAGGGTGGCTGTCAGCAGGAAAATGGGTATCAAACATTGACAGCACTTTGCAGGGCGGCTTCCTCATGTTATTTTTATGCAAAGTAGCTGAAAAGGGCTTTAGGGACGTGTCCTCTCCTCCAAAGGCTTCAAAGTGTGAAAAAAATTTGAAAATGTCACTCAAGCAGGGGGGGGGGGGCGAAGTTGAGCAGCAGTTAGGGACAGTTATCTAGAGCAGAGAGTGAAGTCCAAGCAGGAGAAGACTTGCCCTTTCAGATAATTTTCATAAGAATAAAACACTGATTTTCTTAAAAATATAGCTGCAATGCAGAATACAAATTACATCTTTGAAAAGTGTAGTAGCCGCCCTATAAAGTACTGTCATTAGTTTGATACTGATTTTCCTGCTGGCAGACTCCCTTTAAACAGCAAGCCATCAAACGACTAAAAAAAAAGTTTTCTTTTAACTGGGCAAAAAAAAACAAGTGAAATCCTTCAGTCCTGAAGTTCTAAAATAGGCTGGCCCTTAAGCATATTATTTAACCATTTCCAGACTGCCCATTGGGTTTTTATGTCTGGAGAGTGGTTCTGCAAGGACGTACCGGTACATCCAAGCAGTTTTCAGCAGCTGCACAAAATTATGCAGCTGCTGAAACAGGGAGCCGGCTGTAACTTCAGCCAGAGCTCCCAGAGAGAAGGCAAGGAAGGTTTATTACCGTCCCTGCCTTCCCGATCGCTGTGTGCAGGTCTATGATCTTGTCCCTGACATCCTTAGAAAGCTCTTTGGTCTTGCCCATGTTGTAGAGGTTAGAGTCTGACTGACTGAGTCTGTGGACAGGAGTCTTTTATACAGGTGACAATATAAGAGATCTGTCTTTAATGCAGGTAACGAGTTGATTAGGAGCATCTAACTGGTCTGTAGGAGCCAGAACTCTTAATGGTTGGTAGGAGATCAAATACTTATTTCTCTCTGCAAAATGCAAATAAATGTATAAAATTTATACTATGTGATTTTCTGGATTTTATTTTTGATATTCTATCTCTCACTGTTAAAATTAACCTATCCTTAAAATTATAGACTGTTCATGTCTTTGTCAGTGGGCAAACTTACAAAATCAGCAAGAGATCAAATACTTATTTCCTTCACTGTATATGAACAGGCATTTTTATACAATGTTGATTTAAATATTTAAATACATTTTTTTAAATAAATGTATTTATATTCGTTGCTAAAATTGTAACCCAGGCAAAAGTTGGGTTACACCACACCTCCTAAAAATAAGAGTTCATACATTGCTTAAGCCGGAATTGCCAGAACTGAAAGGAACAAAAAATCTGCTTTTAAAGTGAGTATATCACCAGGGTGAAGCATGTTAAACCACAACACAGTTGGATCAGGTTAATCTAAATGTATTGTTTCCCCACCCCCCATGAAAATTCCTGCCTCATTTTGCTGAGATATTCATTTATTTCACAATATTGATCAGTCTGAAGCTGCTATGCTCCACACTTTCAGATCGGTGTAATACGGGTGATTTATTACTCTATTATGGATGCAACATCTAACAGAGGGATAAAGTATAAGTGCTGCCCCCTTATATATGACATTTTTTTTCAAGTCACTCTTGACTTTGACTGAAAAAAACTTCTTTCTCATCTCTTTTCCCAAAAAACGTAAGAAAAAGCAATCAAAACAATATAAACATCCCAAAGTGGTACCAATGAAGCTGTTAACAAACCCTCACACAGTTCCATAGATGGAAAAATAAAGTTAAGAACTTCTTAGAGGATGGCTATGTAAAAGCAAATTAAAAAAAAAAAAAAGTTATGTTGAGCAAAATTAGGAAAACCATAAAAAAACCTCCGCACATCACCATAACTGTACAGACCCATGGTATAAAGTTAAAATGTTACTTGTACTCCATGATGAGTTTATAGCACAAAAGATTTTACAGAATCGCAGTTTTTTTTTTCCATTCCTCCGCATAAAGTATTAAAGTTGATCAGTAAGTTTTATGAACACTGCAATGATTCCCCTGAAAAATACAGTTCATCCCATGAAAAACAAGCCTTCAATCAGCTATATTGACAGAAAAATACTAAGTTACAACTATAGGAAGGTGGCAGTTAAAAAAAAGAAAAAGATGCTTGGTCATTACTGATGGCTTTATAAGAAATGAATATAACTCCTACATTTACTATAAAATTAACTACTTATGAGCATTAAAGATTTCACTGCATTTTTATCTTAGGGGCAAAAAGTTCGTGGAGTTGCCTTACACCGTGAAGGGAATGGATGTGTCCTTCTCTGGTATTCTGTCGTATACTGAGGTAAAATCTGTTTGCTAAACTTGGGAGAATTGGACATTCATAGCTAAGTAAATATTTGATTCTGCCTGTTTTGCCATTTCCTCTTCATCCATTGTATTTATATTCCATTTACATATTATTATTTGGGCTCTATTCAGATCATGTATTTTACATATGTTTAGCACATTCATTTAACAGATGCAATAAAACGGAAGCAATCGGATGGCAATCCATTTAGGCAGGGTTCACACTACTGTTGGAGTCCGTTATGAAGGTGTCCGTTAAAAAAAAAAAATAACGGACACCTATCATAATGGACACTAACTGATGTTAATGTGTCCGTTTTTTTTAACTGATCCAATTAATGGTTCAGTTAAAAAAACGGACACATTAGCATCAGTTAGTGTCAGCATCAGTTAGTGTCCGTTAGTATCAGTTAGTGTCCGTTTTTTAACACTGTCCGTTTTTTTTTGTTTGTTTCTCCTTTCTTAGCATGCGCAGAAAAAAAAAGTACATAAAATAACGGACAGTAACTGATGGCTATCAGTTACTGTCCGTTATAAGTCCGTTACCCATAGACTTCAATGCTGTCTGTCAAGAATCCGTTTTTTTCAAACGGACAAAAAGTCCTGCATGTAGGATTTTTTGTCTGCGAAAAAAACCGGACTTCTGACGGATTTGGTGTAAACGGACACTAACGGACACAATATAAAAACCCATTGAAATGAATGGAAATTTTAACGGATTTCTGACGGTTCAACTAGTGTCCGATGCTAAAATCTTGTAACGGACAATAGCAACGGACACTACTGACGGTGTGAACGCCCCCTTACATAGACATCAAAGTAAAAACAAAAAATACAGATCTATTTCTGTCCGTTTTTTTAAGGACACAAAAACGTATTATACCATACTTTTGTGTACTTTTTTGATGTATATGTAAACGGATGGCCATCCATTTGCATCTGTTAAATTGATGTGCTAAACGGATGTAAAAAAAAAAAAAAAAAAAAAATGTGATCTGAATGGAGCCTTAAAAAGGCAACAACTGTTTTCTTTTTCATGAAATTGATTGAGGTTTTTAGTCCTCACACTACTTCCTTCTCTTTTGGAAAGCAAAGTTTGCTTAAAGTTTAAAAAAGTTATGTTGATGCATACCACCCCGACACTTTAGGGGTCCAGGTAAATGAAGCTCCATAGGTACCTTTCATGTATAAGGCACAACTACAAAGTGCACCAAGCCCTATTTCACTTTATACAGTGGAGAAAAAAGTATTTAGTCAGCCACCAATTGTGCAAGTTCTCCCACTTAAAAAGATGAGAGAGGCCTGTAATTGTCATCATAGGTAGACCTCAACTATGAGAGACAAAATGAGAAAACAAATCCAGAAAATCATTGTCTGATTTTTAAAGAATTTATTTGCAAATTATGGTAGAAAATAAGTATTTGGTCAATAACAATAGTTCATCTCAATACTTTGTTATATATCCTTTGTTGGCAATGACAGAGGTCAAACGTTTTCTGTAAGTCTTCACAAGGTTGGCATACACTGTTGCTGGTATGTTGGCCCATTCCTCCATGCAGATCTCCTCTAGAGCAGTGATGTTTTGGGGCTGTCGCTGGGCAACACGAACTTTCAACTCCCTCCAAAGGTTTTCAATGGGGTTGAGATCTGGAGACTGACTAGGCCACTCCAGGACCTTGAAAAGCTTCTTATGAAGCCACTCCTTCGTTGCCCTGGCAGTGTGCTTGGGATCATTGTCATGCTGAAAGACCCAGCCACGTTTCCTCTTCAATGCCCTTGCTGATGGAAGGAGGTTTGCACTCAAAATCTCACGATACATGGCCCCATTCATGTACATGGATCAGTCGTCCTGGTCCCTTTGCAGAGAAACAGCCCCAAAGCATGATGTTGCCACCCCCATGCTTCACAGTAGGTATGGTGTTCTTTGGATGCAACTCAACATTTACTCTCCTCCAAACATGACGAGTTGTGTTTCTCCCAAACAGTTACATCTGACCATACGACATTCTCCCAATACTCTTCTGGAACATCCAAATACTCTCTAGCAAACTTCAGACGGGCCCGGATATGTACTGGCTTAAGCAGGGGAACACGTCTGGCACTGCAGGATCTGAGTCCCTGGCGGCGTAGTGTGTTACTGATGGTAGCCTTTGTTATGTTAGTCCCAGCTTTCTGCAGGTCATTCACTAGGTCCCCCCGTGTGGTTCTGGGATTTTTGCTCACCGTTCTTGTGATCATTTTGAACCCACGGGGTGAGATCTTGTGTGGAGCCCCTGATGGAGGGAGATTATCAGTGGTCTTTTATGTCTTCCATTTTCTAATTATTACTCCCACAGTTGATTTCTTCACACCAAGCTGCTTGCCTATTGCAGATTCAGTCTTTCCAGCCTGGTGCAGGTCTACAATTTTGTTTCTCGTGTCCTTCTGCAGCTCTTTGGTCTTCACCATAGTGGAGTTTGGAGTGTGACTGTTTGAGGTTGTGGACAGGTGTCTTTTATACTGATAAGAGGTTACAGGTCTGTGAGAGCCAGAAATCTTGCTTGTTTGTAGGTGACCAAATACTTATTTCTCGTCTACTTCACTGGGGGACACAGCACCATGGGTATAGACCTGGTCACTAGGAGACAAGACACTAGGAAAAAGCAAAAGCTGTTGGCTCCGCCTCCAGGCTATACCCTGCCACAGCCACTGTGCATGAATCAGTTTGAAACCTAGTGTCATAGGAGGCAGACACGACCTGACTCAGGTCTTCTGTCTTGCATCGTTTTTATTTTTACCTTTCTTTCAGGTGCAGGGGGTAGTCAGCGTGTACGCCACACTAGTCATACCCTCCTGCGGGCGCAGCGCTCTGCAAAAGAGCAGCCTCGCCGGTCACCCAGTCCCCACTCACCATTCGCCGCACCCCGAAAGCGGCCGGAGTACCGGTGACCCCACTCCCACGTGCGAGGTCCTACCGAGGGGGTGACTCTGTGGCGCCTGAAGTCGCCAGACTGGTGAGTATGAGAAGAATAGAAGGCAGGTGAGTAAGTTACCTCAGCCCCTCTCCATCTCCCCTTCAGGCCCTCTCCACCTCCCCTCAGCCCCTTAGTGCCATTTCCCAGGGGGACAATAGTATGGGTCCTGTTTAGGGGGGGCATCACAGGGTTCCCCTGAACTGGGCCTTAAATCTTAGTAAATAAGCCCCTTTTTTCTGGGGCGTTTTTGGGTTTTCTGGTCGCTCCTACCGAGCGGCCCCCCGTCGGGAGGGGCATCTGGTTCCCCCCCCCCCCGCTCGTGTGGGGACCCCCTTTCCTGGCCCCCCCGGTACCTTTTCCCAGGCCTCCGCGGAACCTCCGGAGTTCGCGGTCGCACCGCGCCGCCGACGGTGCCTCGCGGACGGCCGCGTTGTACGCGAGTCTGAGGCCTGGCCAGGAACTAGGCCGCAACGGGCCCGTCCCTTTCCCGGGCTTTTCTGGTACCCAGACTCCGCCTAGGGCCTTCCATTGGCCAGGGGGCTGTCCTGGCAAGCCATCCAGCCTGCCCAGTAGCTACTGAGCCTGTATTTACCAGGGGAAGAGCTTTGCTCTCCTCATATTCTCAATTTATTTATTTATTGGCTTATTTATTTATTTTTTGGCTTGCTGGGACAGCAGGGATTCTTCCCAGTTCCCTGGGAGACATTGCACCTGCGGAACCCTTGCTGCAGCAGTTTGTGAGCGGCCATCTTTTGCAGTCTGGTAGGCTAACCCCCTGGGTTACCCTAATTTTCTTGGGCTCCCCCTCCAGCCCCTCTGGTTGCGTCACGTTTTTATACGTGCACCCGCTGTATCAAAAACAGTTGCCATGCGGACAGCCCGAGCCCATGTGCTCTCTCTGCCTTCCGCCTCAGCCAGTCAGTAACCTCCTGGCCTCTCTCCGGTTCTTCCATCCCCCGGATTGGGCGACCACCCTAACCTTGGCCATGGTGTCCTTACCAGACTTAACTAGTCAGTACTGGAAACTTGGTATGGCTGCTTTCCCAGATCGCCGCTCAGTCGGCTGCTTCTAGGGATCTCCCTGGACACCCTCATAGTTCCCGTCGCAGCTCCAGGAGCCTCAAAAGGACCAGGAAGTCTTCCTACGGTTCACGGTCCGCCACCCCTTCCTCTGGGTACTCCCCAGATAGGAACTCAGCTCACGGCTCCACTCCGACAGGCGGATATCTCCCTGCCCCTGCTCGGTCTATTTAACTGGGGATGCCTCTGACTCCGACTCGGAGCTTCAGCTAGGCTCATCTATATCTGCTGCTACGCGGGAGTCATCTATGCGATAGAGACCCTACAGATCTCTGAGGACCCGGACTCATCCTCTCAAGTGGACATCTCTTTCTGCCACTGGATGTTTGATATCATCTTGAGGGCACAGTGACTTCTCCCTGGACCATCCTCTGTCTTCGACTAGGAAATCGGACATCCCTTCCCTTGACCTGTGTGTCTCTAAGTGGAAGGTGAGCTCGGGCAGTTCTGCCAGGCTATGCTGTGACACACGTCTCTAGCTCTCCCTGGCTGGCAATGATGAACATCCGAGGTAAGGGAAGCAGGTTGCTCCAGTGGTGCAATCGGTTAACGCACGGTACTTAGATATCAGTAACTAGTGAGTGCAAGCTGGCCTGTCTTGACATTTTGTCAGCGAGCCGCCCCATGTGTCCCTTCCTATCACTAAGAGCCTCCCACGGTGGATCCCATGATAGCTAGGCTCTCCAAGGCTTCTAGTCTGCCTTCAGCGGATTTTGCCTACCTCAGTGATCCCTCGGAGTGAGATTGGATCGCATCTGTTGTATTGTTTGTAATGCAGAACTGATACATTGCATTGCCCTAAATGCTGGCTATTGTATTGCTGCAAGAAGGTGGCTTCCCTCACCAGGGTGGCCTTCGTAGTGGCTGGTTTCTCCCTGCGGCTCTCCTTCGCTGCCTCTTGGGTCATCAAGGCCTTCTTTTCCTGGGCCAAACAGCCTCAGTCAAACCTCCCTGATGCAGTTTCCCTCCAGCCGCTCGTCTCTGAGATCCTGAACGCTTCCCAATAACTAGAGATGCCTCCCAAATCTGCCAAGGCGGCCGCCAATGCAGTGATTATCTGCCATACCGTTGGGATCCGTTGTGGAATACTGGGTCCGCCTCCAAGAAGGCGAACGCAGCCCTTCTCCCTTTCCAGGTCGTCCTGGGCCAAATTTTTTGTTAAGGGCGTCGAGAAGCTTATCCCTGAGGCCACGGGGGAATAGATTCTTCCTCCCTCAGAGGCGTCCTATGTGTCAGCCGTTCTCCTGCTCCAGAAAGCTTCTTTCAAGTCCAGGCCTCCCTGGCGGTTCTGCACTAGGTCGTCCAGGTCTTCCTCTTCCTAGCCTCCTCGGCATGAAGTTTTTTCCCCTCTCTGGGCATCTCAAATGGCGGGACGTCTGGAGCCTGGGCCTGAGAGGCGGTGTCGTCCGGCTACTCCAGTTTTCGCTGGAGTCTCTTTGCCTTCGCTATGTCGGACAATCCAGGCTGTCTCCAATCTCCAGCGGCAGGGAGTCAGCGTCCCTGTTCCCGTTGCAGAGTGTATCTGGGGTTACTATTCCTACCTGTTCTCCATTCGCCTAGAAGGACGGCTTCCTCTGTCCCATCATGGACCTGAAAGGGCTCCACAGGTTCTTCCATACCTGCAGGCTCCGTTGTAGTCTATGCAGTCTGTGGTGGCATCCCTGGAGATGGGCGAATTCTTCGTCCATCTACATCATCTCGCTGTGCCGTCAGCGGTTTCTTCGTTTTGCTGTGGATCCTTGACCTTTCCAGTTGTCTCTCTCCCCTTCAGGCTGGCCTCTGCCACTGGGGGTTTTTTCCCTCAGTGATGGCGTCTCTCATGGCCATCCTCTGCGCCAGAGGTGCTGCCGTGTTTTCAGACTTTGACGACCTCCTGGTGAAGCCCCTCCAGGTCAGACAATCTGACCAACTTGTGGTTCACCTTGGATGTTCTTCGCCGGTTCTGCTGGCTCATCTATGAGGATGTCTCGTGTCCTCTAAGCACATGGAATCCGGGACATGATCCTCTGCTCGCTCCAGGGTGTGATTCTCCCTCCGGAGGCCAAGATCCTGAGTGTCCCACCTTTGGAGGTACTCTCCTTGCTGTCTTTGAATTGGCATGTGGGTCCTGCGCACGATCGCCTCAACCTTCTAGGCTGTACCTTTCATTCACTCTGTCGTTCTCTCCTCTTGAAGATTACGGCCTGCTGGGACAAATCTCCGGACAGCCTCATCTGCTTGGTTCTCTTTCCACCTTGGTTCACTGAGAGATTCTTTAGTGTATATTCCTCCCCAGGAATTTCTCAAGGGAAGTCCTTCTTCCCCTCTGTCGGTAAGTGATTCCCACTGCCACCAATTTCCCCCGGGTAGGGAGTGGTCCTCGATGCTTTGATTGTTCAGGGCCTGTGGTCCAGGGCCGATTCCTCCCTCTGGTTCAACCTGCTGGATCCCAGGGCTATCTTATTTGCCCTTACTCCTTGGACCTCTCTTCTCCAAGGCCATCTGTCACAGTCCAGACTGACCTCTCCTCCATGGTCGCCTACTTGAACCCTCAGCGTGGCACCAGGAGCCGTGCGGCCTTACTAGAAGCCTCACAATTTCTTCCTTGGGTGGAGTGCCTTGTTCCAGCTCTTTCGGTGGTCAACCTTTTTCTGGGTGGCAGACTACTTGAGTCGAGAAAATATTGCTCCGGGCGAGGGTCGCTTTATCTGCAGATCTTCCATCCACTGTGCTCCCGCTGTGGTGTGACAAACGTCGACCTTTTTAGTCTCCGCCGGAACCACAAGGTCCCCGGCTAAATTGCCAGGTCTCTGGATCCTCGAGCCATCACCGCTGGCGCTCTTGTAAGTTCGGTTTTTCACTTCCTCTTCTCCCTTGGGTCCTCCAGAATCTCAAGACCAAGGGGGTTCAAGCTATCCTGGTGGCACCAGATTGGCCCTGCCGGGTCTGGTATGTGGATCTCATTTTCCTGTTGGCGGATGCTCCTGGCCTCTTCCTCTGCTAGTCGACCTTCTGTCTCAAGGACTGCTGTTCCTCCCCACCTTGACTCAGCTGCGTTCACGGCGTGGCTGTTCAATCCGAGGTTTGAGGCATCGTGGTTTTTTTCGGAGTTTGTTATTCTAACATACTCAAGGCCCGGAAATTCCAGATAGCTTAGATCTGCCATCAAACGTGGAAGGCTTACGTCCACCGTTGGAAGAGTAACGATTCTCATCGGATCTTCTCCAGTCTGGTCTGGATCAAGGTCTTAGTCTTCTTTCTTTTTAAAGGACTTTCCTACAGGAGTGCCACTCTGTGCTCCTTTGGAACCCTTGGATCCGTGGGATCTTAACCTCATCTTTAAGGTGCTTCAGGTTCTCCCCTTCGAGCCTATGATATCCCTTTTTTTGCCTTTTGTCCTGGTAGAATGAGTTTCTGGTGGCCATTACCTCCATCCGCAGGGGTCCCTAATTGGCTGCCCCTTTTTTTCGGCAGCCTCCCTTTCTGGTCCTCCACAAGGATAAGGTTTTCCTCTGTCTGCCACAGTCTTTTTTTCTTAGGGTGTTTTTCCTGCTTCCACTTCGAGGACTTGGTCTTGCCCTCTTTCTGCTCGGTCCCCAGGCGTCCATGTGAGTGCTTGCTCTTCCCTGCCCGGTTGTTGCCTGGGCAATTTGCGTGTATACTGTCCCTCACGGATCCTTTCTCTTGTTCGGACGCTTTGCTCATTCTCCCTTAGTGCCCTTGCCAGGGCCTGCCTGCTTCCAGAGCTCCCATCTTCCGATGGCTTTGGTCTGAGATTAGGGAGACCTATCGGTTTAAGGGTAAGGCTCTGCCTTCCCGTGTGACGGCTCTCTCCTCTAGAGCTGTTGGAGTTCCCGGGGCCTCCGGCATCAGGCTTTTGCTTCCCAGGTCTGTAAGTATCGCACTGGGCCTCCATCCTCTTTCTCTAAGTTTCACCAGATCCATTCTGTGGCCTCTGCTGATGCCAATTTGGGTTGTAAGTTTCTGGAAGCGTTTGAGTATTACAGGTTTGCATGGCCGTGTTATTCCCACCCTCTGGGACTGCTTTAGGACATCCCATGGTGCTGTGTCCCCCAGTGAAGTAGACGAGAAAGTGGGATTTTTGTGTACTCACCGTAAAATCCTTTTCTCGTTGTATTCACTGGAGGACACAGATCCCTCCCTTGTTTTTTTCAGTGTTCCTGCCCGAACTGTGTTGGTTCCTTTTTGGGTTCAGGCATTGTTGGTGGTTGTTGGTTCCATGTTCCTTTGTGTCTCTCTCTCCTACTGCTACAGTACAAACTGATTCATGCACAGTGGCTGTGGCAGGGTATAGCCTGGAGGCGGAGCCAACAGCTTTTGCTTTTTCCTAGTGTCTTGTCTCCTAGTGACCAGGTCTATACCCATGGTGCTGTGTCCCCCAGTGAATACAACAAGAAAAGGATTTTACGGTGAGTACACAAAAATCCCACTTTTCCACCATAATTTGAAAATAAATTCCTAAAAAAATCGGACAATGTGATTTTCTAGATATGTTTTCTCATTTTGTCTCTCATAGTTGAGGTCTACCTATGATGACAATTACAGGCCTCTCTCATCTTTTTAAGTGGGAGAACTTGCACAATTGGTGGCTGACTAAATACTTTTTTCCCCACTGTATGTATATGTACATAGAAAGCACATTGAGGCCACACATTGTGGAAATGCAGTGTTCTGGGCTGTTGTGGAAATTCAGTAGAAAAAAAAAAATGCTCTTTTACAGACCTAGCAAAGTGAATGAGATTTTATTTAATCTCATTCCCATGCTCAAGAAAAAAAAAACACTGTGGAAATTGGATTTTTTTCAAAAATGTGTTTTTGAAAAACACAGTACATTAATTTTACAAATGACAAAGCTGCGCTTTGCCCATACACTTATAGAGGAGAGGCAAAAAGCAGTGGAAAACACAAGTTTTGGCTCTGTCAGGTCTTCTACACTACCTGTTTGAGTGCTGCTTAGGATAGAGGAAGAGATGTCCAACTTGGAGATGTGTATTATTTTCCACTAAAAATGGAGATGTATACTCTTTTCAATTAAAAAGCAGGGTGTGGGACAGAGATTAAAAAATAAATAAAAAATCTAAAACCTTTTTTGAAAATGTTACCCTCTGTTTCCCCCTTTGTTCCAACAGCAGAGCCTCGTTCTTTTCCTTCCGTCTCTGGTTCTAGTGCTCCAGCGATGTCAGTAGACCCCCCCCCCCCCCCACATGTCCACTACCACTACATACCAGTACTGTACATGACGTATCCAACTACCATGCGTGACTATCAAGCCCAGTGATGGGCGGCCACACCTACACGGGGGGCCATTAATGCCATTACTAGAGCAGGTTAGAGAGGACCAGGACCCCTTCACTAAAACAGCACTTTTTTTTTTTTTTTTTTTTTGTATTTTACACCCTCCTCTGCTCTTTTAGGTATTGCCCCTCAGCTGTTGCTTGGCACCTACTTTTGATAGCTACTAACCTCTGTATATAATGAACATCATATACTTCTAGAACTGACTGTACACTTGCTGCCTAATACTGTATATCCTACACCTTGACAGATGCCATTTTAACAAGATAACCAATGTTACTCGCGTCACATGTCAGTGGTTGGTTATAGACCTTTGTTTCATTAGCCTGATCGGACATTTGGCTGTGCATTGAGATACATTATTCAGTCTGCAGAGCAATGAACACAAATGTTTGTCTTATTTTCATTGTTTTGATCCTGTGCTGAATACATTTACAGATTTATTAACCACAGGACATAATGTCCCTGCCACTGCTGCTGTTATCGATTTGCTCTATTTATACATCTGTTGAGGGTATTACAAGGGCAGTGAAACAATAATCCTACCTGTTTGAGCTGCATCTTGTCTAGACCTTTTATAAATAAAAGATAGATTGTATATAGAAAGTGAGTTTTGTAAACTATTTTGTCCTACTTTATATGACTTTAGCTGACAGTTTTTATGATTCTGACATTTTTAAAATGCTGTTATAGCCCCTACACTATCACACCTATAGCAGAAAAAAACTACTAAATGTGACAATTGAAGAACACAAACTCTCTGAAATTTAACATGAAAACAGGTCTGAGTGTCTCTCTTGGGGTTACTGGAGGCTGTATTGGATGATCTGTCACAGGGAAAGTAAGAATTTTTATCCTGCTTCTTGACTTCAAACAAGTGCTACCGAGTCCAGGACTCAGGGACATGACCGCATTATTTAAATAACACTAGGGGGCTCGGACCAGGTGGATGCCTATGCCCCTGTCCGAGACCACATTCATGTATTCAATTCCCCCCCCCCCCCCTTATTTCTTACTCTTTCATACCTTCCTGCCTCCTCCCCCTTCCTTTACAATTTTATGTTGTCCCCTTGTTGTTTACCCTTTTGTTGGATGATTGTACTGCTGTATGACCTCTGTACACTTCTGTTTTATTATGTACTTTGTTGAAAATCTATAAACTTTGAATTGCAAATTGCTCGTTCCCATTCACTGCAATAAATCTGAGCTGTGATATGAGACAGAGCCCATGCAGGTCAGGTGTGGCGCTGTTTTTGTAAGAAAGCAGACATATACAAACCCTCTAATTTTTAAAATGTGTGTTTCACTGATTCATATGCAGATATATTTTTTTATTTTCTTGTCAGGATATTGCACACAAGATGCTTTCATCTGGAGACTGTACACCTGAAGATCTCTGCTTTTCCCTACAGGTAAATAAATAAATCTGATTAGACAATTCCTTAATTGATTGCTTATTAGGTAGACTGGTTACAAAAGAGCCATTGCTAATCTTATTGCTACTTGTTCTATGAATATGTGTGGGTATATAGATAGTGATTGTATTTTATTTCTATAAAAAAATAAATATATATATATATATATATATATATATATATATATACATACATTTATACAGGTATGTTCATAAAGACACAGTTGCAAAACTGTGATAGTGTCAAGGATTACGTCATATCACTAGACATCTGTATTTGTGTTATGAGCCTCTGCATCTATAAACTACCTTTCTCATTAACTATATGATCTCTAATGTGTATGGGGTCCTGCTTACTTCCCCCTCCAATGGCGGACATTGTATCCCTTATCCACAGAATAGGGGATAAATATCTGATCACTGGGAGTCCAGCTGCAAAGTGACCCTGAGTTCCCAATGTGATTTGGGATATCTCTGGTGGTTATGGGACTGCCAGAGATGGGTGTCCCAGAAATCACATGTATGTAAATGGAGTTGTGCCAGTGCTTCATTCCCATGGGGCACTCAGGGAAATTAGTGAGTCCCATATTTCCTGATACCCCGTCATGCAGAGAATAAGTGTTTCTGGTGGGGAAAATCCCTTTTAAAAAGATTTGGAGATCTAGCGGTTTTCACAGTGGCCATTGGGCCTCATTGTACAGTGACACTTCCTATACTGTTCATTAGACATCTCAATGTTATCACAGGCAGGATTACAATAGAAGGTAACGTCTATTAGCCTGAGGGAGATAACACAGGATCCACCTGTGACCAATAGGTGATGGTCACAACTCCCCTCTTCCCCTTTCTGCAGTGACCTCAGCACAGATCAAAGAACATGCACACAACACTCTCCCATAGTTGTCTCCCGAGGTTTCATATGTCCATGTGATTACTGTAAAGGAAATCTCCAAACTGCTATTCACAGCGCAGAGAAGCATCTTAGGCAAGATGGCTCCCCATAATTACGTACAGAAAATAAAGTAGAAACTTACAATTAGAAAACTATATGATTTTAATTTGTAAAAAAAAAAAAAAAAAAACCTCAGATGATTCAATTTAACTTTCCAATTAACTGCAATTTTGCTGTATGTTTTTTTTTTTTGTCTGACAGGAAACCCTCTTCTCTATGCTCGTAGAGATAACAGAGCGTGCTATGGCTCATTGTGGTTCACAAGAAGTTTTAATAGTCGGTGGGGTTGGATGTAAGTAATAACTGACTGGATGAAATAAAGGATAGTGATCATAGGCATTGCTAATGTATTCTGCTATCCAAGGCCAGCTTTTATACACTTAAGAAAAAAAAAATTACACACCAAGAAGCAGTTGTTGGAATTGAATGAAACATTATATGTGTGAATGCAATGATGATATATGTAAGCGATTACAATTTTCGCCATGCCGATTTCCCTCAGTACTGATATGGATGCATGTCCTTGCGTAACCAATACATCCTAACAGCTAGGCCTAGAATAGCCTAGATGGTGAACATTTTGTCAAAACCACCATTCTTCTTCTCTTAGTCCTCTGATGTGTTCCCTCAAAGTCTGTCAATTGGGCAAAATGTTTTTGAATACATCATAAATGCATGTCTAGCAGTCAACGATCTTTCACCAAGAGGTATTCTACCCAAAAGTAGACTCTGAAAGCTTTTTTATAGGGTGGGGAAGCACTTTTACGAGACCACACCTGTAATATATCTGCCCAAGACATGACTATTTGCCAAGTTTTGCTGCGATCTGGGTGTGTTATTTATTTATTTTTGTCAATGAGTGTATATTGCATAGATCTAAGGGTGGGTTTACACCTGCGCTTGCTATCCGTCCGTTGTCAATCCAGTGAAAATGTCGGCGAACTGGATTGGCATCGGATACAGACCGGTCAGCGACGCATAGGTTAAAAACCCATTCATTTGAATGGGTTTTTAAAGCAATGTGCGGGCGTGCGCTTACACCCTCTGCGCTGCGAAGCTGTTTTTTTCGTCGGACACGAAGTCCTGCATGTCCGACTTTGTTTCCGATGAAAAAAAAAGGATTTGCAGCGCAGAGGATGTAAGCGCACACCCGCGCATTGCTTTAAAAACCCATTCAAATGAATGGGTTTTTAACCAATGCGTCGCTAACCTGTCGCTATCCGATGCCAATCCCGTTCCCCGAGATATTCACTCGGATTGGCAACGGACGGACTGAAGCGCAGGTGTGAACCCACCCTAAGTTGTATCATAACACAAAATATGCACTGAAGAATTATCCTGAAAATCTGTAACGAAACGTTCATCTGTTACAATCAGAATTTGTCTTTGATTTGACCATGAATGTCACCTAGCGCTTTACAGGAACAGTTCTACAGTATGCCTAGAATCCACTGCATTTATTTTTTAGTGGTTTCTAAATGAGGTTTGTCAAAATCCCTTTTCCTTACATTGTTCAGTATTGCAGAATTTCAGTATAGGTTCTTTATCTAAAGTACAGAGCCAGGTCTTTTGTTTTGGTTGTAGGCTGTTTGCTACCTTCTGTAAAATTTGCTAAAATAGAAACTTGTTAAAGGGAACTTGTCAGGGAGATTTTGGACACTGTTATAACACAATCCACAGCCACATTAAAAATACAAAATAAAAATTTGTACTCACCCATCGGGCATATGCACAGTGAAGCCGGGATGTACATCTCCAATTTTACTGAAGAACAGCGGAGGCGCCATAACACCATAGGGGTGAGTCCTTTTAGACTCCTCTAACTTATCTCTAGGTAAGTATTAAGCTTTTTTTTTTTTTTTATTTTGTATGTGGCTGCAGATTACGTTATAATGGGGTTATTTGGGACACTAAACCCCCGGTCCATAAGAACCTGTGGGTGGTTTAGTGTTCCAAATCACCCTGACAGATTCCCTTTAAACAGTATACAGTGATGGCAGGTAAGCAGACTGTTAATGCCTCTTAGCGTTGGTTTCAAACACTTAGGTAACATACGGTTGCAAGAAATGATGGAAGCAATGTGCAGAGAACGAGGAGCCAAACTTTTTGCCACAGATGAGAGGTAAGAGCGATATAATTGATTTTCTTTTTTTTGCATATCCTTTGTGTATAATAAAATATCATGTCCTTCCATTATATTGTTCACTGATTACATAGCTGTACATTTACCGTTGTATTTGAACAGTTTTGTTTTACTGTAAAATTGTGTACTATTTGCTGTGTGACATACATATTAAACATTGGCAACACAAATCGGAGACACTTGGTGTCAGTAGAAATAGTTATTGGTTGAACACATTTAGCCAACAGTTATTTCATGCCTGTGGCCAACTTTACAAAAAGCATAATCTTTAATCATGCTGTAAAATTTTCTTACATTCAGATAAGTCATTGACTCTTGATGTTTGTTTATATTTGGACTATATTATGCATCATTTTACTTCTTTAGACTGTGTTCACATCTTGATTTGTTTGTTTCAACATTTTTTTAAAAATTACTAAAAAAAACAAACACTGTACACCTGTTACACTTAAACCTTAACCTAACAAATTAGTGTAGCCCCACTGTATGCAGGACCTCTGGAGTTCTGCATACTCTGTGTAATAAAAAAAATATGATAATCCATGGGCCTCACTTGACCGATAGTTTAGGAGTGAAAATCAAGAGTTCCTGCCGTTGTTCAGATTTAGTTGCTCCCACAGCTCTTTCCCACTGGCCCTTAATATAAAGTGGCTGCCTGTCATGGAGTAAATATTAATAACAAAAAGATAAGCCCTACCAAGTCCAGTGTGGTCCCTATGAAATCCACAGTTGGCTTGAGTATTATCTGACTGTGGTCCACTATCAAAGATTTTCTGCTTACAGCATGTCTAAGTTGAAGTTACTTGTAAAATTGATAATGTGGGAAGTCAAACTCCATTTGTAGAGTACAGAATTTTTTAAATCTATCCAGTATTATATAGCTGAGAAATATACCAGATCCCCAAACTCTTCCAGAGAGGCCAATTCATGGAGCCAGGGACTGTCCCAAATCAGGTTAATCATCCACCAAAGCCTTAATAGAAAGCAGGATACAGTGGGGAAAAAAAGTATTTCGTCAGCCACCAATTGTGCAAGTTCTCCCACTTAAAAAGATGAGAGAGGCCTGTAATTGACATCATAGGTAGACCTCAACTATGAGAGACAAAATGAGAAAACATATCTAGAAAATCATTGTCTGATTTTTAAAGAATTTATTTGCAAATTATGGTGGAAAATAAGTATTTGGTCACCTACAAACAAGATTTCTGGCTCTCACAGTGCTGTAACTTCAAGAGGCTCCTCTGTCCTCCACTCATTACCTGTAGTAATGGCACCTGTTTGACATTGTTATCAGTATAAAAGACACCTGTCCACAACCTCAAACAGTCACACTCCAAACTGCACTATGGTGAAGACCAAAGAGCTGTGGAAGGACACCAGAAACAAAATTGTAGACCTGCACCAGGCTGGGAAGACTGAATCTGCAATAGGCAAGCAGCTTGGTGTGAAGAAATCAACTGTGGGAGCAATAATTAGAAAATGGAAGACATACAAGACCACTGATAATCTCCCTAGATCAGGTCCTCCACGCAAGATCTCCCCCTGTGGGGTCAAAATGATCACAAGAACAGTGAGCAAAAATCCCAGAACCACACGGGGGGACCTAGTGAATGACCTGCAGAAAGCAGGAACTAACGTAACAAAGGCTACCATCAGTAACACACTACGCCGCCAGGGACTCAGATCCTGCAGTGCCAGACGTGTCCCCCTGCTTAAGCCAGTACATATCCGGGCCCGTCTGAAGTTTGCTAGAGAGCATTTGGATGTCCCAGAAGAGTATTGGGAGAATGTCATATGGTCAGATGAAACCAAAGTAGAACTGTTTGATAGAAACACAACTCGTCGTGTTTGGAGGAAAGTGAATGCTGAGTTGCATCCAAAGAACACCATAACTACTGTGAAGCATGGGGGTGGCAACATCATGCTTTGGGGCTGTTTCTCTGCAAAGGGACCAGGACGACTGATCCGTGTACACGAAAGAATGAATGGGGCCATGTATCGTCAGATTTTGAGTTCAAACCTCCTTCCATCAGCAAGGGCATTGAAGATGAAACGTGGCTGGGTCTTTCAGCATGACAATGATGCCAAGCACACCGCCAGGGCAACAAAGGAGTGGCTTCCTAAGAAGCATTTCAAGGTCCTGGAGTGGCCTAGCCAGTCTCCAGATCTCAACCCCATAGAAAACCTTTGGAGGGAGTTGAAAGTCCGTATTGCCCAGCGAGAGCCCCAAAACATCCCTGCTCTAGAGGAGATCTGCATGGAGGAATGGGCCAACATACCAGCAACAGTGTGTGCCAACCTTGTGAAGACTTACAGAAAATGTTTGACCTCTGTCATCGCCAACAAAGGATATATAACAAAGTATTGAGATGAACTTTTGTTATTGACCAAATACTTATTTTCCACCATAATTTTCAAATAAATTCTTAAAAAATCAGACAATGTGATTTTCTAGATATGTTTTCCCATTTTGTCTCTCATAGTTGAGGTCTACCTATGATATCAATTACAGGCCTCTCTCATCTTTTTAAGTGGGAGAACTTGCACAATTGGTGGCTGACTAAATACTTTTTTTCCCCACTGTACATCCAAGTCCTCAACTTAAACTTATTAGCTTCCAGTGCAGCAAACAATTGCATGTTAGAAAGTGCAATAATATGGTCTTACAGGAGTCCCTACCCTCTAACTGCCATCCCTCATGTGTATGTAGAGCAATAGGTGATACATCTCTGGATAGGGGGCAGCCCCTCCTCCTTCCTCTTTAGTACATTGTTTTATTCTAACAGGTCATTTGTGCCAGATGAGATACCTTAACATACAGTTCACATTATAGAAGTAACATTGGGGCATCCATATTGGGAAAAATAAACTGGGTCGTCCATATCATCTTAAGTAAATTAATGCATTCCATCACAGACTGCGTGAGACTACACTAAACATGTAGCTTTTGCTGGAAGCACTAGATTTAATTTCTCATAATCCACTATAGAGCTTCACACCTATCTCCCCAGGTATTTGATCATGGTGGTACCGTAGCAGGGTATCTCCCTAGGCCACAGTTGCCACCAGCTCATCAATAGGAAGGATTTAGTCTAATTTATGTTAAGTGTAGAATATTCACCATACTCCTGAATACTAGTTGTTACATTCTATAATAATGCCCCTGTGTCTCAAATAACCTTCGAAAGATGCACAGCCAAGGCCTTTGCCACTATATTGGAGTCCAGCATGTTGTCATAATAGTAAGACACAGAGCTGTGGTAGGCAGCTATACCTGCTGCATCACTTCTAGGAATACAGCCGGGCCCAGTACTAGCTGCAGGAGTCAGAAAATACACAGACTCCAACAGCTTAATCCCTTAGATGCCGTGATCGCTATTGATCACGGCATCTGGGTGGTTGGGGAGAAAAATCGTTCCCCTCCTTTTTAACCCCCCATTTCCCCCATGATGAGATTCCAGGGTCCGTAGTGCCATGGCAGCCATGAGGCCAATCAACGGCCTCCTGGCTGCCTTTCCCTATAACAAATAGGGAATCTATGGGCAATGTACTGCAATACATAAGTACTGTATTGTGGTACATTGTACAGGGAATTAAGTAATGCCAGGTTCAGGTTCCCTTGTGGGACAGTAGAAAAATAAAAAAAAAAGTGTTTTGTTTTTGTCTTTTTAAAAAAAAGGTATATAAACAAATTAAGTTAAAAAAAAAAAACAAAAACAGGCTTTACGATTTTAAAAAATAATGTAAACAAATAAACATATTAGGTATTTCCGTGTGCATACAAGTCCAAACTGTGCAAAAATAACGTTATTGATCCCTTATCCCATTTGTCTCCTCAGCTCCCCAAAAAAGGCTAAATAAAGTGATCAAAAAGCCGTACATACCAGAAAATGGCACTAATCAAATTACAATTTGTCCCCCAAAAAAAAGCCCTCGCATTGCTCCATCAACATAAATAAAAAAAGCTACAGATGTCAGAACACGACTTCCAGAAAAATTGTTTATTTTTCAAGACGGCGTTTTATTCAGTAATATAGGCAAAACATAGTAAAACCTATATATGTTATGGCCATATGGTATCGCGATTAAAAAAATAGCCATATAATTTGTAATGCATAAAAACAAAACATGAAAAATTAGAAGATTGTACTTTTTTCACGTAGTCCTACAAAAATGTTAATAAAAGCTAATCAAAATATTATATGTACCCCAAAATGGTGGCAACTAAAAGTACAACTTATTGTGGAAAGAATAAGACCTCATATAGCCATGTCAGTTATGAAATTTTGAAGGTGGAGATGGAAAATATGAAAAAAGTCACTGAATATTAATGCCCAAACCACTCTGCTTCTTTAAGGGGGTTAAATTTTTGTTTGACAAATACATAAAGTTTATGCAAAAACTCAGTATTTACAGTGTTAACCATTATTTTTCAAGACTTCTGCAATTCACCATGCCATGCTGGATATCAGATTCTGGGCCTAATCCTGATTTATGGCAACCCATTCTTGTCTGATCAGTGTTTAGAGATTAGCATAGTCTCTATGTTTTTGTTTGTCCACCCACTTTTTGAGAATTGACCACAGGTTCTCAATGGGGTTGTGATCTGGGGCATTTACTAGCCATGAAATTTCAATGTTTTGTTCACCGAGACACTTGGTTATCACTTTTGCCTTGTGATATGGTCCTCCATCATGCCGGAAAAACCATTGTTCATCACCAAATTTTTCCTGGATGCTTGGGAGAAGTTGCTCTTGGAAGAAGCTTAGATGCCATTCTTTATTTGTAGCAGTGTTCTTGGGGGTAATTGAGTGTGAGCTCATGCTCTTGTATGAAAAGCAATCCCACACATGAATGGTCTTCAGATGTTTACTATTGGTATAACACAGGACTCATGGTAGTGCTCCCCTCTTCTCCAGATCATTTTTCCAGAAGCCACTTCTCAACAAGAAAAAAAAAACATCAATAACAGACTGACATTATGCCGGAAGTACAGGGACTGGTGTATAATCTTCTTGAAGAAGCCCCCTTGTTTGGGACATCTGGAAGAATGATTGTCTGGAGAAGAAAACTTTTGTCCAGTCTATTTATCCTCATCTGTGAATCTACAGTGCTGGCCAAAAGTATTGGCACCCCTGCAATTCTGTCAGATAATGCTCAATTTCTTCTAGAAAATGATTGCAATCACAAATGCTTTGGTAATAATATCTTCATTTATTTTGCTTGCAATGAAAAAACACAAAAGAGAATGAAAAAAAAAGTCAAATCATTGATCATTTTACACAAAACTCCAAAAATGGGCCGGACAAAAGTATTGGCACCCTCAGCCTAATACCTGGTAGCACAACCTTTAGACAAAATAACTGCGAACAACCGCTTCCGGTAACCATCAATGAGTTTCTTACAATGCTCTGCTGGAATTTTAGACCATTCTTCTTTGGCAAATTTCTCCAGGTCCCTGAGATTTGAAGGGTGCCTTCTCCAAACTGCCATTTTGAGATCTCTCCACAGGTGTTCTATGGGATTCAGGTCTGGACTCATTGCTGGCCACTTTAGAAGTCTCCAGTGCTTTCTCTCAAACCATTTTCTAGTGCTTTTTGAAGTGTGTTTTGGGTCATTGTCCTGCTGGAAGACCCATGACCTCTGAGGGAGACCCAGCTTTCTCACACTGGGCCCTACATTATGCTGCAAAATTTGTTGGTAGTCTTCAGACTTCATAATGCCATGCACACGGTCAAGCAGTCCAGTGCCAGAGGAAGCAAAGCAACCCCAAAACATCAGGGAAGCTCCGCCATGTTTGACTGTAGGGACCGTGTTCTTTTCTTTGAAGGCCTCTTTTTCTTTTTTTCCTGTAAACTCTATGTTGATGCCTTTTCCCAAAAAGCTCTACTTTTGTCTCATCTGACCAGAGAACATTCTTCCAAAAAGTTTTTGGCTTTCTCAGGTAAGTTTTGGCAAACTCCAGCCTGGCTTTTTTATGTCTCTGGGTCAGAAGTGGGGTCTTCTTTGGTATCCTACCATAGAGTCCCTTTTCATTCAGACGCCGACAGAGAGTATGGGTTGACACTGTTGTACCCTCGGACTGCAGGGCAGCTAGAACTTGTTTGGATGTTAGTCGAGGTTCTTTAGCCACCATCCGCACAATCTTTCGTTGAAATCTCTCGTCAATTTTTCTTTTCCGTCCACATCTAGGGAGGTTAGCCACAGTGCCATGGGCTTTAAACTTCTTGATGACACTGCGCACGGTAGACACAGGAACATTCAGGTCTTTGGAGATGGACTTGTAGCCTTGAGATTGCTCATGCTTCCTCACAATTTTGCTTCTCAAGTCCTCAGACAGTTCTTTGGTCTTCTTTCTTTTCTCCATGCTCAATGTGGTACACATAAGGACACAGGACAGAGCTTGAGTCAACTTTAATCCATTTCAACTGGCTGCAAGTGTGATTTAGTTATTGACACCACCTGTTATGTGCCACAGGTAATTACACAAATTAGAGAAGCATCACATGATTTTTCAAAGGGTGCCAATACTTTTGTCCACCCTCTTTTTTATGTTTGGTGTGGAATTATATCCAATTTGGCTTTTTGACAATTCTTTTTGTGGTTTTCCATTGAAGACAAATTAAATGTAGATATTATTACCAAAGCATTTGTGATTGCAATCATTTTCTGGAAGAAACTGAGTATTATCTGACAGAATTGCAGGGGTGCCAATACTTTTGGCCAGCACTGTACATTTTGTCACACATCCCCCTACAGCTTCTGCTGTCTTGTACCTTATGATATGAACCTTTCTACCACTTCTGTTTCTTCAGAGCAATCCAGTAAGATTGGTTAGGTTCTTGTTTTCATTTTCAGTCACTCTACTCATGTATTAGAAAACTAGACACTATAAGGGTGTGTTCACACGGAGGAATTTGCCTCGGATTTGGGGGCAGAATACGCCCCCGGATCCGGAGCAGATTCCTCCCGAATCCGCCTCCCATTGTTTTCAATGGGAGGCAGAGATCGCAGCAGGACACGGATTCCGCCCGCGGTGTTTGCGGCTCGAGACTCCCTCCTGATTAGGGCCATTCATCCGGGCCTAATCAGGAGCGGGATGCCGCGATGGAATGCTGATGCACTGCATCGGCATCCCGTCGCGGCAGACTGCGGCAAAAATTCCGGCGGCGGAAAATGATATTTTTCCGCCGTGTTAACACACCCTAACTCTAGTCTCCTTTCTGTTGTTACTTCATCTGGATAACGTCTGGACGTTGTTTTCAAGATGACTATTCTACGGTTTCCATTTTGTGCAATGAATATTAGCCTTTGTACCACATGGTTTCTTTAGTGTTATACTTCTGTCTTGTCCTAATGTTTGTTGTATATCTTGTACATACGTATGTTTATCATTTTATAGATGTCTGACGAAGGTCATGTTGACCAAAAAGGTACAGACTTTAATTTTGATTGCAATGGGATTGCAAATAAAATTCTGGAGTTGATTCACATATTTGCCACTGAGTGCCGGAATTACTTTTAAGATTATTATTATTTATGTGGACTTTTCATATGTGACAGGTTCTGCATTGACAATGGAGCAATGATTGCCCAAGCAGGATGGGAAATGTTCCGTTCAGGTCAAGTCACAGCATTACAGGATTCATGGATAACTCAGCGGTCAGTGACCAGTTTTGTACTAGTATCATTTGACATGTAGTCTTTTTGTCTTTAGTCTTTTTGAAACTAGTATCATTTGACATGTAGTCTTTTGAAACAAACACTTGAATAGATATTAAAAAAGATGTATAAGTAATTACTTTTTGTGTCCGCTCCTGTGTTTGGCTACATAAACATTTCAGAAATCAGTAGTACAAGTGGATATAAGAAACTTTATCATATGTCATAAATGTTGACTCATGCTGAATTTTCTGATAAATCCATCTGGGGCTTCCAAAACAGACTGTTACTCTAGGATTAAATTACAGCCCATTGAGAGGCATGGGGAAGAGACACACACAAATGTTGGTGTAGCTAATGTTTTCTATTTCATCACAAGTGCTTCAAGAGAATTCAGAACATCTGTAGTGTCCTCTGTGCTGCTTCTGAGAGTTAGGGAGCAATTTCTTATTTTTTCCATGTCTAGCTATAGGAGATGGCATAGCAGCTAGTCTTCAGCCACTAGTCCAGGGACAATTTGTGAATTTGAGATTGAACCTTACAATAATTTAATGGCCGGAGTTTTATTGTGCAAATCCCATATGTCAGAATAGTCACACAGATGGCAATGGATCTGGAAGCTGGGATCTTCACCACAGTCAGACTGGTCCCTGCACTGATTTTAAAGAATAGATGACTGTGTATGAAGCCACACCTCTCCATTGAGCTTGGCTAGAATTATGAAGACAGAGCAATTTCATTGTTAGTTTCTATAACTCCACATTCACATGACTTGAGTTTCAGCCATGAAATTCGTTCCATGTGGTGGCCGGATTTACCTGTCTGAACAATAAGTCGGGAGAGGGACGCCTAGCAGTATACAGTGCCTTGCAAAAGTATTCGGCCCCCTTGAACTTTTCAACATTTTGCCACATTTCAGGCTTCAAACATAAGGATATAAAATTTTTATTTTTTGGTGAAGAATCAACAACAAGTGGGACACAATCGTGAAGTGGAACGAAATTTATTGGATATTTTAAACTTTTGTAAAAAACTGAAAAGTGGGGCGTGCCAAATTATTCGGCCCCCTTAAGTTAATACTTTGTAGCGCCACCTTTTGCTGCAATTACAGCTGCAAGTCGCTTGGGGTATGGCTCTATCAGTTTTGCACATCAAGAGACTGAAATTCTTGCCCATTCTTCCTTGGAAAACAGCTCGAGCTCAGTGAGGTTGGATGGAGAGCGTTTGTGAACAGCAGTTTTCAGCTCTTTCCACAGATTCTCAATTGGATTCAGGTCTGGACTTTGACTTGGCCATTCTAACAGCTGGATACGTTTATTTGTGAACCATTCCATTGTAGATTTTGCTTTATGTTTGGGATCATTGTCTTGTTGGAAGATAAATCTCCGTCCCAGTCTCAGGTCTTTTGCAGACTCCAACAGGTTTTCTTCCAGAATGGTCCTGTATTTGGCTCCATCCATCTTCCCATCAATTTTAACCATCTTCCCTGTCCCTGCTGAAGAAAAGCAGGCCCAAACCATGATGCTGCCACCACCATGTTTGACAGTGAGGATGGTGTGTTCAGGGTGATGAGCTGTGTTGCTTTTACGCCAAACATATTGTTTTGCATTGTGGCCAAAAAGTTCGATTTTGCTTTCATCTGACCAGAGCACCTTCTTCCACATATTTGGTGTGTCTCCCAGGTGGCTTGTGGCAAACTTTAAACAAAGACTTTTTATGGATATCTTTGAGAAATGGCTTTCTTCTTGCCACTCTTCCATAAAGGCCAGATTTGTGCAGTGTACGACTGATTGCTGTCCTATGGACAGACTCTCCCACTTCAGCTGTAGATCTCTGCAGTTCATCCAGAGTGATCATGGGCCTCTTGGCTGCATCTCTGATCAGTCTTCTCCTTGTTTGAAATGAAAGTTTAGAGGGACGGCCGGGTCTTGATAGATTTGCAGTGGTCTGATACACCTTCCATTTCAATATGATCGCTTGCACAGTGCTCCTTGGGATGTTTAAAGTTTGGGAAATCTGAATCCGGCTTTAAACTTCTCCACAACAGTATCACGGACCTGCCTGGTGTGTTCCTTGGTCTTCATGATGCTCTCTGCGCTTTAAACAGAACCCTGAGACTATCACAGTGCAGGTGCATTTATACGGAGATTTGATTACACACAGGTGGATTATATTTATCATCATCAGTCATTTAGGACAACATTGGATCATTCAGAGATCCTCACTGAACTTCTGGAGTGAGTTTGCTGCACTGAAAGTAAAGGGGCCGAATAATATTGCACGCCCCACATTTCAGTTTTTTTATTTTTTACAAAAGTTTAAAATAACCAATAAATTTCGTTCCACTTCACAATTGTGTCCCACTTGTTGGTGATTCTTCACCAAAAAATTTAAATTTTATATCCTTATTTGATGCCTGAAATGTGGCAAAAGGTTGAAAAGTTCAAAGGGGGCCAAATACTTTTGCAAGGCACTGTAGTTATCAATCCCTGACTCCCAATGGCATACTGTCCCATACCAAGTATAGAAACTTGGTTGTGTGAAAGTTGGGGTAACTTATTCATTTCAACTGAGAGCTAGTTGAGTGTACACAGTAACTTCTCACGTTTGTTCTGGTGGACACTGTACTTAAGTCTCTGACTGACAACGTGCTAGCTTGACAAGGAAAGTACTTTTATAACGGGAAATTAACTATAAGTATACTCACTATACCAGAAAGAAAACCTCTAACCTTCTATGCTTTCCACAGATACCGGACCGACGAAGTAGAGGTGACGTGGAGAGACTAAAATGAAGCCATCCGTAATATCTCCAAGTTATATGTTTATATCAGAACTTGGGTTTAAATAAGTGATTTTTTTTTTTTTTTTTTTTTTTTTTTATAGTGTCTGCTTACAGGTGCATCTCAATAAATTAGAATCTAGAAAATATAGGTGGTCACTTTTTTTTTAATTTACTAAAATAAATGTTTCAAAGATTTTCTAATTTATTGAGATGTACCTGTACAGCAGGAGTTACCATACAGTTTATCCAAGGTTGTATCTCTAACTATGTATTTATTGTAAGATCACAAAATGTTAATGGATTTCTTCACTGACAAATACCAAATAAAATATTTGATTTTGATCAGTCATAAAACACCCTTGTGCGTGACACACTGGGGGTGTGGATTAAGGACAGCACAGATGCACCAGAATTAAGCAAACCCCCGACTCCTAATAATTCTTAGCAGAAGGAAATGTTGTGTCACATTACATGTCCTACTATTGATTGCCAGCCACGATCATTTGCAGTGGTGTTGTGAATGAGAAGCCTGGACTGCTATGGACTGGAACCATATAGCTTTTGATGACTAATCCAGATTCTTTCTGGGTTACATGGCAGTCGTATTAGCGTATGGAGGCTTTATGCTGAGTACTTTAATCCTGCCTTTGCTGTGGAGCAACAACTGCTGGTGTGATGACCTAGGACAGTATGTAGTAGAGAGGCAGGGACTTCTAGCGTCATAGATAACTATAATGCAAGGAGTCCCAGCATAGCATACAGGCCAGTAAATCCAGCCTGTTAGTAGAGAGCCTGGAGGCCAACCATATACATATAAATGGTTTGTCTGGATTTTGTCTAATGTGTCTCAACAGGATAAGAACCTATATAGGAAATGTGAGAAATAAGTGACCAAATTGTTTTGGCATGTTGCACTACATTTTTGCCAGATGTTGTCAACATAAACTAGAGACTGACCAATCTACTTTCCTCTGCTCAGTTTTCGCCTTAACAAGGCTGGGAGCATGTATCCTAGTTGCTACAAAGTGGCCTCAAGCATCCTGCCACTAATGTGACCTCTCCCATGGTCAAATCATACTGATCATCAAGAAAAGCCCTACAAAATATGTCATTTTTTCTTTTAATGTTTTAGGAACAATGCTCAGCACAATTCTGTTAATAAGCCAAGACAATTTTGAAAAAAAAAAAAAAAAAAAAAAAAACACATTTATATTTTCAAGTGAAATAAAATTTGCAGGAAGCACAGCAGCAACAGAAAGAGGAAGATTATTTACAACTCAGCTGCACAATCATAAAAACAGATTGGACCCTACAGACATCACAATGGATTTCATCCTCCTCAGTAAGTTCCACTTACTTTGTTTCCTGCCCATACTGCCAACATTGAAATCATCATTTCTCCTTATAAAAAGAATAATGCCCTTATACAGAGCAAGATAATAAAACGCAAGAGGAGACTTCTGAAGCACCACGTCTAATGGTGTCCGTATGTGGCTCTATGTAGTGTCCTAGAGGTAGCAACAAAAAAAACCTAGCCATGTAAGGCTTTATCTCAATTTAAAACATTAGGTGGTGGTAAAGTTTAAAATTCCAGTGTTCTAAAATTTGGCCTAACGTATAGCGACGGGTAAGACGAGATTAATGTGACAAATTATACGAGTGACACGATTAGAAGACACTGCATTAGATTGGGATTTCATACATAGCCTTGTTCCATGTTATTGGCTGCTGCCAATGTCTTATGCAATGGAATGGAGTCCTGGCATGAGAAGGACCAGGAGGAGTTGTCTTTCTGTTGTAAGAGAAAGGAAGGATTTGCATTGGTCTTGTTTATTCATGCAGCTATGCTACTGGTTGTTTGAAGCAAATAGAAAAGGTCCTTCTCAGTCATATAGTGTTGTGAAGGCCTCTCTGGAAAGGCTGAAGGTGAAATGGTGTTCCTTGGGTAAAGGAAAGCCTTTCTGCTACTCATCCAAACCCCTAATTACACCCCCCAAAAAAAATAAAAAAAAATTAAGGTGCAACAAATAGGATATGACACAATGGGGAGAAACATCCTCCCACAAGGCTGGCTGAGCCTTACTTTTCACTATGCCTTCACTTTTTGTACAGTAACCCTAACTAATGCTCGATTCCAGAAGGCCCTGCTCCTCCTTAATGTAAACATTACCCTGCATCTGCTGCTGCAAAAACAAAAAAAATAGCTTGCAGCTCTTCTCTGTCTCTGTAGTGCCCCCTTACACTCCTTAAGGTTTACAGGATTATTAAAAAGCAATCAACCCCTTAGCAGCTACAGGGGGTTCTGCAAAATTTTGCAGCCCCTGGCAGTTAAGAGGTTAACATTGGACAGCAGTAAACATTAGCAGGTGGTTTGAAAATAGTCAAATTATCATATTCAGTACTGCTTCATAAGGCAGCAAGGATTTCGTCCTCTTATTGGTGGCCATAGCAAAAACTCCGACCTGTGCCTTTAAAAGGTTACTCGTCATTCTGGCCATCAAGGGGGAAGAGCTGGAGGAGGCAGGTCTAGGTAGGCTCACGAGAAGCTCTGGATGGGATGACTGACTCTCATACATGCCCAGTAAATGGCACGGCCCAAACAGATCAGTGCCAACAGCAGCAGCAATGCCCATGAGGCATAGATTCCACCATACTGACGTGCCAATGCCCATGTGCCGGCCTGCAAGACAAATCATATTGTTATATAAATGTAATAGGGCTTGTTTTTGGCGTTTTATCATCAAGGCATATGCACTCACCACAAGCCCAGCTGCAGCAACCGCAAATAAGAAGCCCATCAGAAAGCAGCAAACACACCTCTTTCTTGGGTACCTCAGTCCAATAGAGGAGCTGCATGTAAATAAAAATTTAACAGTGAGCTACTAATCCTTGCTTCCATCCCCACCGACAACCATTTTTTCCCTCATACTTACACTTTTCGGCAGTGTGGGCAGCGTGCCAAGGTCCGGTCTGAAAAATCTGTCCACTGTAAGAGAGAAGGGGAAATGTATGCAGTAAAAATTTACCAAGCATCCAAAACCAGGGTCATGGGTACAGTGAATAAGGCAATTCTGCAATACTCAGAACAGATGCTACAAAAAAAAAAAAAAAAGTGTTAAGAGTAAAGCAACTCCTGCCATGTAAACAGTGTAGAGTCTGTAGTGCTGTTCTCTTAACCAGAACAGTCCCCATTGAACCACAGTCAGGGCTGAGGTTCAAATGAAAATAACTTTTTTTTTCTTAACTTCCCGATTGGTGCCTCAGTTGCTGAGATAAAGCTAATATCTCAGAAACAGAGGCACTGATCTGAAGCAGAAAAAGTGTTTTATTCATGTGAACCCCGGCTATCAGAATGTGCTTAGAGTTCAATAGGGACAGATTGGCTCCCATTAAAGGGAGTCTATCACCTCCCCCAGCCACTGAAAACCACTGCTATAGTACTGTACAGGCTATGAATACATGTCCATTTGTACCTATGTCACCACTAAATACGGCCAAAATCCCATGAAGGACACTTCTATAGTCCAGGACGTTTCCAAGAGTACTGCGCATGCACCGCCTGCAAGTTCAGCTCTCGGACTGAAGCCTCCTCTTCCGCGTGTAGGGCGGAACTTGAAGTCAGCACATGCACAGTACGCTTGTACACTTCCTCGGGATTTTGGCAGCGCTCACTGACATCAGGCTGGATGATGCGGATCAAGAAGACTGCATAGGCGTGCTTAGTAATAACACGTCTATGCTCAGGGATTGAAGACAACACCCCCTGTACATAGTGAACCTCATTTAGCGAGGAATTGAAACACAAAGTATATTAGCAGATTCTACAAAGTTTAATCCTACAACCTCTTCAGATGTTTCTTCTCTAACTTTGGTGCGCTGGCTGCATTTACATGAACGCTTATGTTCCTTTATAAGATTGACTATAAAATGCAGAAAAATTCACTCTCATCACTTTAAGAAAAAGTGCATGTAACAATTAAAAGTAATGTGCAACAGTCTTGCAACCCCATATATTCCTATGCTATGCTTGTCATAGCCCAGCCTATAGTGGATATAACAAAAATACAAATAGTAAGTATACAAAGAATCCAAACCGTACCAGAAAGTTGTTTTTGCAGTGTCCACAGATGACTCTGACTCCAACAGGCTGTGGCTCTGGGCTTAAGGGTCCGGCGTGTACAGGGCCCAAGTTAATAATTCTTTTGCTGGTAAAAACATAGAGCACTTACTCACTTATCGATCAGCCCCTGCATTATAGCACATGGCCAGTCTGCTCAGAAAGCTCTTACCAGTATGGTCTTGGGCAGGCTATCCTCTGGGATGTGACTTTACAGATCAGCAAGCAATTGCAAGGACAGCGCACATACTTCTTCCCCTGGGGGGCATTCTTTATGGGCTATAGAGAAAAATGACAAGGCATTGATCTAGCACACCGAAATAATTGGCTCTCTTTCTTTAAGATTATTCATTTCCTTATTATTACATTAATCAACTGACATCATTTATCTCAACTGGTCAGTTTCTTTACAGAATTTTACTTGCCATGTCTGAACTTCTTACCGTGGCCTCATTGCAGACTCCACACTTCACCACATGTTGGTGCATCTTTCCCTCCACATTGATGAGTGACTGGCAAACCCGGCATGTTATCATGGGGGCAGAACCACTTTCTGGACTTGTAAGTGGAGAATAGGGTGGGGGATCTTCACCAGGTAACACCGAGCCACCTGCTGGGAACACCTGAAAGCCTAAACAGTAAAACGAAAGTAAAAGCAAATATTTAACAGCAAATAAACCTTGTTTATCCAGCAATCCAACTATCCTGATAGGAGCAATTGAGATAAGAAGCGGTCTAGAGAGTGTGATCCTTTCCTGCCTCGCACTAGGTATGCCTTAACTGGTGTTCTCTATACACATTAGATTAATGTTAGATGAACCTGCCTAATGGCAGAGGTTGGGGAAAGTCACTTTTTGGGTGGAAACAGATCTGGTGATTTGCTCCTAAGACACGTTTAGCATCTCTTTATCTCCCTCTCCCTGTTGCATGACCATAAAATCTGATGTGCAATAGAAATTCCTTGAGAATTGCATTCTGTAATATTTTTGTGCACTATTCTGTGACATATTCACACCTGACCTGGCTAGAGATTGCCTCATATCTCTGTGGAGGTGACTGGTTCAGTTTTTAAAGTGGTTAAAGAGACTCAGGATGGGTTAAAGAGGACCTTTCACCACCTCCGCCAAGTCCAGCTCTTTGAATCATTCCGGCACAGCTGTATTTTTCTCTAGACCCCACTGCTCCCCAGCAATAAGTGCTGTAAGTTTTGCTGCCCGATATGTTATTTAGACTTTCTACTGTCAGATGGTCAGTGCCAGCCAGCAGCAGTCAAACGGTAGGATTCTGATCTCTGACACTGTCCACCTCTGACTGGAGCTCAGAATCACACCCATCACCTGCCCCTGCCTGACACTACCCGTCTAACAGTAGACACCCTAAACTAACTGCACTTATTGCTCAGGAATGGTGGGGGCTAGACAAAAAAAATCCAACTGCACTGGAATCAGTGGAGCAGCACATGTTAACAGATTTTAAGAACTGGTGTTTGCGGAGCTGGTGAAAGGTCCTCTCGAAAATAAAGAACAGAAGCAGCACTCACTTCACTAACCCGACTGCTCCAGTTCCAATACATCCTGGTCCTATGTAAACACAAAAGAATTGCATGCTCAACCAACCACAGCCAGTTATTCAGTGTGCTGTGGTAGTCGGAGATGTGTCAGAGCCAAAATCATTGGTGCAGTATCCATCTCGTCTTGTGTTTTCACCCAAATGAGGAGGAGATTTAGCCTACTGACTGCACAGCACAGCACTGGTGAACAGAGCAGTTCGAGGCTGCAGCAGCCAGTCTGTGAAGGTACAAATGGGGCCATATTTTGCCATGTATAGTAAAATCTTCACTTCTGACTGGAGAGTCACTTTAAAATATCTCAACAATTCATATGAGACAATGTCACAATCGTGTGCATGTATATTTCATACATACATTTACTTTCACACATGGATGTGGTGACATTATATACCATATATGTCAGGTGTATACTGTACAACACCAGGGCTCATGTAGACTCTGCCCACATACTCTTCAGCCTCCACATGTAGTCCTGAAGGCTACATCTTTCAATCAGTCACCACAGTGACACTGGGCCATTATGACTTGGCTTTATTCCAGCACATATCACAGTCACTGACATCCTTGGCCTGCCACTAACCCCTATGAACAATATTCCACACTAGTAATAAGGTAAGGTGCCATCACCAGAACTGCCCCAGCAGGACGCCACGCCCCAGACTTGCTGTGACTACGCGGTTGTTACCTTCTCCCCACTTCCTTCAACAGCCAATCAGATACACGCACACAGGTTCATGCGTGGGCTGATTGTAAAGTAGGCGGAGTTTACGAGCTCCTTAATAAACAAATCGCCAGGGGCGGAGCCTTACCTTGCGGCTTGTTGCTGGGGGCGGGCCCAGGACCACCGTACGGAGGGGCAGAAGGAAGTGCATTACCCGGCGAAGGGGCTCCAGGACCTACCGAGGCTCCCATGCCCCCTCCGTCCCCGAGATCGGAGAGGAGAGGGGAGCGCTCTCCATCCGCCATGTCCCTCGCTCCCACCTAATACCGGCACACACGGTTCCTGCTGCTGCTTCTCTCGTCTGCTGACGCACCTTACACTGCGGCTGCGCGGGACGCATGCGCTGGAGTCAAGGAGGGGGGAATTCACAGAACGCATGCGAAGTGCACAGTCACGTGCAGGAGAACTGCAAACAAAGGTTTTTCTTGACGTGACAGTCACCTGATTTAGGTGCTATTTTTTTCCACCACAAGACAGCTTTATTGACTGTGCTGTTAAGGACATGGTTCAGTGAAAGTTGTTCTCAGCAGAGCCACACTGCACTGTATCAGGGGTCACAGAAGTGAAATGTGGTAAATCAATTTACTTATGTAGACTGCCTATATAAGGGCTGCTGCCATAGAGAAGAGTATGTTTACATGTTAAAGCGGGTCTGTCTGCAGGAAAATGGAATTTAACCCCTTCCCGCCAAAGCCAGTTTTTGACATTGTGACAGAGCTCGATTTTTCAAATTTGACATGTGTCACTTAATACAGTAATAACTTTGGAACACTTTAACTCACCAAAGTAATTTTGATATTTTTTTTTGTGACACATTGTACTTCGTCTTAGTGGTATATTTTGCTCGATATGTTATGAAAAAAATAGGAAATTTGGTGGAAATACATAAAACTATACATTTTAAAAAGTTTGAAATGATGTGCATTGCATATAAATAGTCATACCACCCAAATTAGATTATAAATGGGTCAAAACAACAGTATTTATAAGCACAAAAAAGAAGAGAACAAATAACTAGCTCTTCATGGATCAGTTAATTAGATATTAGAAGCATAGATCCATAACATATCAAAATGTAAATAAAACTTAACATTTAACCCCTTAAGGACACAGCTCAAAAGTGCGTTAAGGACCAGGCCTTGTTTTTCAAAACTGAAATGTGTCACTTTATGTGGCAAGAACTTTGAGATGCTTTAACTTACACAAGTGATTTTGAGATTGTTTTCTCGTGATACATTGTACTTCATGTTAGTGGTAAACACTAATCAATATTTTTGTATTTATTTATAAAAAAAATAGGATATTTGATGGAAATTTTGAAAAAAAAAAAACAAAAAAAAACGCAATTTTCAAAATGTGAAATTCTCTGCTTTTCAGACAGTCATACCACCCAAATACATTAATAAATATTACCTACCATATCTCTGCTTTATATTGACATAATCTTTTAATCGTCCTTTAATTTATTTTGAATGTTAGAAGGCTTACAAGTGTAACAGCGATTTTCCAGATTTACAAGAAAATTTCCCAAACTAATTTTTTAGGGACCACTTCAGTTCTGAAGGGGATTATAAAGGCCTATATATTAGAAACCCCCCATAAATCACCCCATTTTCAAAACTGCACCCCTGAAATAATTCAAAACAGCATTTGGGAAGTTTGTTAACCCTTTAAGCATTTCACAAGAATTAAAACGATATCGAGGTGAAATTTAGACATTTCATTTTTTTCCCACTAATCCCTTCATTTAGCCCTAAATTTAACACATTCACAAAGGGTTAAAAGAGAAAATGCATCTCCCAGTTTATTATACAATTTCTCCTGAGCACAGAAATACCCCACATGTGGGTGTAAACTAATGTTTGGGCGAATGGCAGCGCACGTAAGGGAAGGAGCGGCACTGGACGTTTGAAAAGCAGATTTTGCTGGAATAGTTTTCTGGTGCCATGTTGCATTTGCAGAGCCCCCAAAGTACCAAAACAATGGAAACCCCCTAAAAGTGACCCCATTTTGGAAACCACACCCCTCACAGAACATGTCAAGGGGTATAGTGAGCATTTTGACCCCACAGCTGTTTCACAGATTTTACTAACATTGGGATGTATAAATGAAAGATTACTAAAATGTCACTTTATTCCCAAAGTTTTTATTTTCACAAGGGGTTAAAAGAGAAAAAGGACCCCATAGTTTGTTAAACAATTTCTCCTGAACACAGCAATGCCCCATATGTGGTCGTAATCTGCTGTATGGGTACATGGCAGGGCTCAGAATGGAAAGAGCGCTATTTTGCTTTTGTAGGGCAGATTTTGCTGGAATAGTTTTCAGGTGCCATGTTGCATTTGCAGAGCACCCAAAGTACCAAAACAGTGGAAACCCCCTAAAAGTCACCCCATTTTGGAAACCACACCCCTCACAGAACATGACAAGGGGTATAGTGAGCATTTTGAACCCACAGCTGTTTCACAGATTTTATTAACATTGGGACATGAAAATGAAAAATTTATTTTTTTCCAATAAACTGTCAATTTAGCCCCAAATTTTTCATTTTCACAAGAGGACAAAGGAGAAAAAGCTCCCCAAAGTTTGTTACACAATTTCTCCTGAACACAGAAATGCCCCATATGTGGTTATAATCTGCTGCATGGGTACATAGTGGGGCTCAGAATGGAAAGAGCGCTATTTAGCTTTTGGAGGGCAGATTTTGCTGGAATAGTTTTCGGGTGCCATGTCGCATTTGCAGAGCCCCTAAAGTACCAATACAATGGAAACCCCTCAAAAGTGACCCCATTTTGGAAATTACACCCCTCATAGAATTTATCTAGGGGTATAGTGAGCATTTTGACCTTACAGCTGTTTCCAGATTTTATCATCATTGGGACGTAAACATGAAAAATTACTTTTCCAATAAACCGTCCATTTAGCGACATATTTTTAATTTTTGCAAGTGGTTTAAGAAGAAAAAGCTCCCCAAAGTTTGTTACACAATTTCTTATGAACACAGAAATGCCCCATATGTGGTGTAGGTATGTGAGCCAGAGGGCGCTGTTGAGCGACCCAGGCCCAGCCCTGAAAAGGCCTTCAGCCACACCTTTGAGTGGGTGGCGTGTAACTCCAGAGGACTGGAGTATCCTGCACAGAGCAGGAAATAGTGGACCAGTTGGACAGATAGACGGTCTGTGCCAGAGGGGCTGGGGCCACAGGGGACTTTTGCTGAGTGGAGCATTAGTCCGGCTGCTCAAGTGGACCAGCTAGGATAGAGAGATAGGCTCTGTCCCAGAAGGGCTGGCATCCACAGACCACGGTTGCTGGAGCTGAGCAACAGTCAGGACAGTTAGGGGCTGAAGGAGTGAGTTAGGCCCTAACTGTGGCATAGGTTTTTTTTGTTGTTTTGTTATGTTGCAGTTAAGCTGAATAAAGCCACTTTTATTTACACTTGGACCGTCTGAAAGCTATCTTTCCGGCGCCCAGTACCATGAACCACCGCTGTCCGGACCAGGACAAGCCGCCATTTTGAGTTTAATTCCCCCAAGCTGTCACAGTGGTTATAATCTGCTGTATGGGTACATGGTGGGGCTCAGAATGGAAAGAGCGCTATTTAGCTTTAGGAGAGCAGATGTGGCTGGAATAGTTTTCAGGTGCCATGTCGCATTTGCAGAGCCCCTAAAGTACCAATACAATGGAAACCCCTCAAAAGGGACCCCATTTTAGAAACTACACCCCATCAAGGAATGTATCAAGGGGTATTATCATTTTGAGCCTAAAAATGCTTTCCAAAAATTTATGTACAAAGTGAAAATTTAAGTTTTTGAAGAAATATCCAATTTCAGAATATGTTGTGGCCACTTTGTGGCATCAGAGACATGCACTCCTAAAACTATTAAGTGGGCTATCCCGGGGGAAAAAAAATTATATATGTGGGTATAAATTGCTGCTTGGGAACACAGCAGGGCTCAGAAAGGAAGGAAGACTGTGTTTTTTAAGCTTTTGGAGTACAGATTTAGAGGGACTTTCTGGTCGCCATGTTATTTTTGCAGAGTCCTGGAGGTGCCAGTAAACTGGAATTCCCCAAGAAGTGACCCCCATTTTGTAGGGGCGATTTTAGGGTCTCTGCAAATGTGACATGGCGTCCAAAAACCAACAATCTAAATCTGCGTTCCAAAAGTACATAGCGCTCCTTCACATCTGCACCCTGCTGTGTGCCCAAATGGCAGTTTATGCCCACATGTATGACACTGGTGTACCCAGGATAGTTTACTTAGCAACACCATATGTGGGTATAAACTGCTGTTTTGGAACAGCCGGGCACAGAAGGGAAGGAACGCTATTTTGGTTTTTAGAGCACAGTTTGGTTTATGGACACCATGTCACTTTTGCAGAGCCCAAGAATTGCCAGTAAAGTGGAATCCACAGACTTGTGACCCCATTTTGGAAACTATACCCTTCAAGGGATTTATCAAGTGGGGTAGCGAGCATTATTAACCCTTAAGTGTTGCATTCTTTTAATTTCCAGAAATGAATGCGCAGCTGATAATGAAAAGTTAAAAATAACATTTTTCCAGAGATTCACCATTTCAGTGCCCGATATGTTGTGCCCAGCTTATGTCTGCACAGACACACACTCCAAAAACTGTTAAGCGGGGATCCCGGGCACAACAGCTTTTGGAGCGTTCATCTCTGATACAAGCCGGGCACAACATATTACGCACTGAAATGATGTATTCCTCGAAAAATTGTCATTTTCACCATCAGCTGCGTATTCATTTATGGATAATAAATTATAGCAACACTTGGGGGTTAAAAATGCTCACTGTACCCCAGGATAAATTCCTTCAGGGGTGTAGTTTCCAAAATGGGGTGACATGTCAGGAGATTCCACTTTACTGGCATTTCAGCTCTGCAAAAGTGCAATGGCGTCCAAAAACCAAACCGTCCAAGCCTGTGCTCCAAAAACCAAATAGCGCTCCTTCCACTCTGTGCCCAGCTGTCCCCAAACAGCAGCTTATACCCACATATGACTAAGTACATTATCCTGGGTATACCAGTGTCATACATGTGGGCATAAACTGCAGTTTGGGCACACAGTAGGGCGCAGAAGGGAAGGAGCGCTATGTGGCTTTTGGAGTGCAGATTCAGATGTTTGATATCTGGACGCTATGTCATGTTTGCAGAGCCTGTAAGGTACCATAACAGTGGATTCCCCAAAGGAGTGACCCCATTTTGAAAACTGCACCCCTCAAAGAATTTATCAAGGGGTGTAGTAAGCATTAGTATCCCAGACGTGAATACACAGCGGATGGGGAAAAGTGAATAGGTAAGCTGTGCGGAGTGCATTGGGAACACCAAATTCCCTACTATTTCCCCAGTAGTTCCTATTATTGGGGAGGTCACTCTGGGGGTCACTTCTGGTTTATTTTCCCTCATAAGCTCTAAATCTGGGGTGTCCCCTGATATACGCTGGCACAGCTTATACATTCCCTTAACTGACGCAGCCAGTTATGTTCTAAAGATTTGGCGATTTTTGGGGTTTTTGTTTTCACATTGTACGAGCTATATTTTCTTTATTTCTCTGGTGATGTAGCCATATGAGGGCTTGTTGTTTGCGGGGTGAGATGTATTTTGTAATGACATCATCTTTGGGCGCCTATAACTTATTGAATAAATTTTATTAACTCTTTCTTGTTGGATTAAAAAAAAAAAAACCCATCAATTCTGGCACTGCGTTTTACCTTTGAAATTTTTCACCATGCAGCATAAAGCATAAGTAACATGTTACCTTTATTCTACGGGTCGGTACGATTACGGAGATACCTCATTTATATTGTTTTTTTTATGCGATACTAATTTTGCACAACAAAAACCCATTTGGGGACATAAATTAATAGTTTTTGCATCGCAATCTTCTGAGATGCGTAACATTTTTATTTTACGGTTTACAGAGTTGGTTTAGGGCTTATTTTTTGCGGGACAACCTGTGCTTTTTATTGGTACTGTTTTGGGGTACATATGACTTTTTGATCACTTTTTATGGCATATTTTGTAAGGTGAGATGGCAAAAAATCATTACTTTTGGCAAGTTTTTTCCGTTTTTTTTTCCCCCGACGTTCACCGTGTACATTAAATATTGTTTCATTTTTATTGTACAGGTTGTTACGGACGCGGCGATACCAAATATGCATTGTTTTTATTAATTTTTAGGGTTTTTTTTATATAATTCATTTTATATAGTTAAAGGGAATTTTTGGGGCTTTATTCTTTTATTAATTTTTTTCAAACACTTTATTTTATTTTTTTTTTCACTTTTTTTTTATTTTTTCATGTGTCCCATTAGGACACCTGAGCCAGCAATGCTTTGATTGCTGGCTCAGCACTATAGACTGCAAGACACGAGCATACAAGTGTCTTGAAGTCTATACAGGAAGTGAGGCTATGCAGACGCATAGCGCTCACTTCCGCAGGTCTCGGCAGGATCAACCAGGTAGTGGGGTCTCCAGGCAGCCTGGGGTCACTGGGCAGACCCCAGGCTGCAGATTATAGATATCGGTACCCCCCGATCTCGCCACGGGGGGTGCCAATCGGAGCGGCAACATGGCGGAACCCCTTGGATGCCGCGGTCATGTTTGACCGCGGCATCCAAGGGGTTAAAACCTCCGATCGTAACTCAGTTCCGACCGGGGGATATGGAGCAGGGTGTTAGCTGTCAGTTACAGCTAACACCCGTTTCCGATGCCGCCCGCTCAGATAGTGAGCGGGCAGCCGCCCCAGGGCGTATTATTACGCCCTGTTGCGCTAAGTACCAAGCGCACAGGACGTAATAGTACGTCCAATGTCGTTAAGGGGTTAATATAATAATTAAAAAATTCAACAAGGTCCTAATTTGCATATATAAAAATAATCGGAACAATCTTACCGATTTCAATGGTGGATTGTAGTAGGTCCAAATATGGCAGGAATTGCACCAAAAGGAGGATATAGGAAACTGGTAGAGTCATAGGAGGAATATCTAGCTCTTTTCCCTAATACCCGAGGTTTTATATACAGAATTCAGCGCACTGTCGGCTTTCCCATTATGAGCCCCGGGGCTGGAGATATCGGTGCCGTTAGTTTCTGCCCATTGACAGAAGGGCGTTCCTGACAGTCTAGCTGGGCTGTGAGGAGGCGTTCCTCACAGCTCAGCGTCATCGCTGGGCGGTAAGGAACGCCCCCTCTGACAGTACAGGGCTATGGACGAGTACAGTCAGGGTGGGCATTCCTCACAGCCCTGCTAGACTGTCAGGAACGCCCTTCTGACGGACAGAAAACTAAGGGCACCGATATCTAAAGCCCTGGGGCACATAACAGGAAAGCTGACAGTGCGCTGAATTCAGCGCACTGTCGGCTTTCTAGCAGTATATAAAACCGCGTGTGCCTGAGGACATGAAAGGTCCTCTTTAACAGGAATTACGACAAAATGGAGGTAAAATTTACACGTTTCATTTTCTTTTACTAATATGTTCATTTAGCCCTAGTATTTAAACATTCACAAGGGGTTAAAGGAGAAAATGTATCCCACAATTTGTTATGCAAGTTCTCCCGACTACCATAGTACCCCACATGTGAATGTAAACTGACATATGGGCACACAACAAGACGCAGAAGGGAAGGAGCGCCAATGAGCTTTTTGTAGTGCAGATTTTGCTGTGATCAATTTCAGGCACCATGTCACATTTACAGAGCCCTTGAGGTGCCAAAACAATGGAAACCTCTAGAGAGTGACCCATTTTGGAAACTAGACCCCTAAGGAATTTATCAAGGGGTATAGTGAGTTTTTTGACCCTACAGGTTTTTCACTGAATTTATTACCATAGGGATGTGAAAATGAAAAATTACCTTTTTTCCAGTCAAATGTCGCTTTAGCCCCAAATTTTTCATCTTCACAAAGGGTTAAAGGAAAATAACCAACTAACTATTTTTCTCCTGAACACGACAATACCCCATATGTGCTGGTACACTGATGTACGGGCATATGGTGGGGCTCGGAACAGAAAGAGCGCTAACTGACTTTTGAAGGACAGATTTTCCTGGAATAGTTTTCATGCACCATGTCCCATTTACAGAGCCCCTGAGGTGCCGAAACAGTGGAAACCCCCCAAAAGTGACCCTATTTTGGAAACTAGGCCCCTCAAGGAATTTATCAAGGGGTATAATGACTACTTTGACCTTACAGGTCTTTCACAGAATTGCGCCATAAAAATGGAAAATTACATTCTTATCTATAAAATGTAGTTTTAACCCAATATGGTTCATTTGTACAAGGGGTTAAAGGAGAAATGCACCCCACAATTTGTTAAGCAATTTCTCCTGACTATAGAAATGCCCCACATGTGGATATAAATTTCTGCATTGGCAAACAGCAGGGAAGGAGCACCATTGAGCTTATCAGAAGACAGATTCTTCTGGAATTGGTTTCAGGTGCCATGTCACATTAGCAGAGCCCCTGAGGTACCAGCGCAGTGGAAAACCCCAATAAATCACCTCATTTTGGAAACTAGACCCCTCAACGCATTTATGGAGGGGTATAGTCAGCATTTTGAACCCACAGCTGTTTCACCAAATTTACTACCAATGGGATGTGAAAATTCCAATACAATGTTGTATTAGACCTAAATTTCTCATTTTCACAAAAGGTTAAAAGGAGAAAAAGCACCCCACAGTTTGTTACACAATTTCTTCTGAACACGGCAATATCCCATATGTGATTATAAATGGCGGAGCTTGGAACTGAAAGAGCGCTATTTGGCTTTTAGAGGGCAAATTTTGATGGAATAGTTTTTGGGTGCCATGTCTCATTTGCAGAGCCAAGTACCAGTACAATGGAAACCCCAAAACATGACCCAATCTTGTAATACCCCTCTAGCAATTTATCAATGGCTATACTGAGCATTTTGATCCAACAGCTGTTTGATATATTTTATTAACATTGGGCAGTGAAAATGAAACATATTTTTTGCAATAAAATTTTGTTTTAGCCACAAATTTTTCATTTTTACAAGGGGTTAAAGGAGGAAATGTTTCCAACAATTAGTTACGCAATTTCTCCCGACTATGGAAATACCCCAGATGTGAAGGAAAACGGCTGTATTGGCACACGGCAGGGCACAGAAGGCAGGGAGTGCCTTTAGGCTTTTGGAGGGCAGAATCATTTTCAGGTGCCATGACATATTTGCCCCTAAGGTGCTAATACAGGGGAGAGTACCAAGACGTGACTTAATTTTGGAAACTGCACCCTCAAAGGGTATAGTGATCATTCTGACCCCAAAGATGCTTTCCAAAAAGAAATACGCAACAGATGGTGCAAAATGGGAAAATGGACATTTTCCCAGATAAGCCATTTCAGTGCCCAATAGGTCCTGCCCATATCATGGCACTGTGAAATGTCAGCTCTGCAGTTATGCTCTGTCTCCTGATTTTGGAAACACCCTATATGTGGCCCTAATCTTTTGCCTACAAAGATGGCAAGGCTCAAAAATTAAGAAGCACTATGCTTATTTGAGGTCTAATATGGTTATTTGCACTGCATTGGCGAGCAATCTCAGAGGGTCTGAGGCAAAATAAAAAATGGACCCCTATTTTAGAAACTACTCCCCTCAAGGAATGTATGAAGGGTCATAGCGAGCATTTTTAACCCTCGAATATGGCATTTTAATTTACATAAATAAATGCACAGTGAAAAGTTAAAATTGCAATTTTTCCAGAGATACACCATTTCAGTGCCCGATATGTTGTGCCCAGATTGTGACAGCAGAGACACACACTCAAAAAATTGTTAAGCGGGTTATCCTTAGTTCAACAGCCTTTGGAGCATTTGTCTCTGACACAAGCCAGGCACAACATATTGTCTAATGAAAGGGCGTATTCCTGGAAAAATTGTCATTTTCACTTTGCGCAGTTCATGGTGCATTCATTTCTGGAAAATAAATTAATGCAACACTTGGGGAGTAAAAATGCTCAATGTACCCCTGGGTAAATACCTTGAGGGGTAGTTTCCAAAATGCGGTCACATGTCAAGGGATTCCACTTTACTGGCATTTCATTTCACCTGTGCTGCACATGTCTGATGACTTAATACTGTACTTGGAAGTGAAGGAGGCCAGCTTTACACAAAGGCAACAGAGCAAGTCAAAAGCTGGCCTCTTCACTTCCAGGTGCAGTACAGTAACACTAGGTTCACACTAGTGCCAGGTCCTCTGTTATTCGGGTCTTCTGGAGGGCCCGAACGATGGAGGGCTAGGCTGCTAAAAACAGTGGATACACAAGGACACCAGTCGACCCCATTGACTATAATGGGTCTGCCATTTCAAAACTGAAAGCAGTGGAAAGAAAATTCCTCTGTGCAGGACTTTTCTCTCTGATGATTTTTGGCGGTTTCTACATGGAAACTCTGGTGCAGATGTGAAAGCTTTAGTACTGTGTGCTTTAGCAGAGCCAGAAGACGAGCAGTTTGGCAAGTAGACAATTCCTGCATTAGTTCCTGTGGTCACACGACGAGTCCAAAAACTACAGGAGGCTCTACGGTGCGTGTCAGGAGACTATTCCACCATGTCATGTCATGTTAAAAAGCCCCCAAAAAGAGCCTCATGACCTTATGTGTGGTGGGGCATAATGTGTAAAATAAAGATAAAACAAATATTAAATTGAAAAGGAATCTTAAAAAGCTGACGCTCAGTTGTAAAAATTGGTGCACCCTTTATTTTTTACAACCAATGATCATTAAATACAGGAGGAGCCGGACACAATAGCAGCACAGTACTTGCTAAGCTCTGGATTGCTTGTCCCCAGAGCCCCATCTTGCATCAGCACAACTGTCCCTGACTGCCATGGCCATCCCCCATGCAGTTGTCCACACTTCATAACTGTCTATGCCAAAAGCATCTTGGAGATCGCCATTGTAATTAGTGTCCTCCCCACCCGCTGCAAGCAAGGTGACCCTGCTGTGAGCCTTGTGGTGCACTTGCTGTGGTCCAACACCAAACCAGTCTCACCTGGATTGCAGTGATGCTATCTTTCACCAAATGTTCTTGCTGCCGTCCTATCTTTTTCACCACTAAACTATCTTCCTCAAGGCCTCTAGCCTGTCTTGCAAGTTGTTAAAACTGTCCACTCCTATATCTGATAAATTAATTCCATCCTGCCTGAACAGCCCTTAGCACCAAAATTCAACGTCTGTGTGGGTTACAGTAGTATAATGTTGTACTGTGTTAGCCATTGAAAGTAGTGGAAGAGTGAAGAAATCAGGCGATACCTTTTAGAGGCTAATTGAGTATATTTGATAAGTAAGCTTTCAGAAAACTAGCTTCCTTCATCAGACATGGTGTTATACAAGAACTGAGAATTCACAGATTTTTTATACCCTATACACATGGTCTTCAAAGGATTTTAGAGTCCTTAAAAAAACCCAAAACAAAATGCAATCTAAGTAGAGAAGTTATTTACAACCGGTCAAAAAAAACAATCTGGAAACTTGTGGTGCGTGACAGAGGGATCTGTTATCTGTTTGCTATCAGGAGGTAATTTGTGACCCTCACAGTTCATGCATAGTGTGACATGAAGCTGGCATGAATATTGAGTCCAAATCATGGTTCATACAATAGTGTGACATGAAAATGGCATGAATATTAAGTCCAAATGGCAGAGTTTTAAATTTTTGCATAAACTTGTACTCCCATTGTTTCCTTTCCTCCTGCGTCTTAAACTGTCCCATTAAAACCACAACCCGCAAATCTTCAATAGAGTGTTTTTTTCAGAGAAATGTGTGGCCACTGGAAGATCGGTTCTGCTGTTATTAATGTTGGATCTGTGTGAGTTCATTCGCTGACTAAGTCTCTGCCCTGTTTCCCCCTCATAGAGGCCTGTGGTGGACTTAATATTTGGTATATGTAGATGATATGCTAAGTGCGCCTCCGGACCAGGTAGAGGATCTGCCAATTACCAGGACCTGAGATAGTGAAGTTGGCCAGCTAGTTAATATAGAAGTGTTAGGTAGATCCTTCCCACCCATATATTTAGGTCGTTGTAAGGTGGAGAGGCGTAATTTACACCTTGAGCTTCCCCATATAAAAGGAATAAGCAGGGAGTCCAATTGTTTGAAAAACTTCTGTGGTACTGAAACAGCTGCATGTTCTAAAACATACAAACATTTGGGAAGAAACACCATTTTGATGATGTTAATTCGCCCAGCAACGGACAAGGGCAAGGCTCCCCACATCTTAAATTTGACACGGAAATGACCCAGGAGTGGGTATACATTTAGACTCAGGAATTGTTTATGGTCATTGGAGATATGAATTCCCAAGTATTTACAGGTATCTACTGTACAACCTTAAGGCCACAGACATACTCTCCAGCACTCACCGGTGGTTGTTTGGAAAGGGGCATATATTATGATTTGGACCAATTTGTCCGTAGACCAGAGTATATACTGAATTTATCAACTATTGCCATAGCTCTGGAGAGTGTATGAGTAGGGTCAGACATGAAAATAAATAGTAAAAGGTCATCAGCATAGAGGGCCATCCTCTCCTCCCGAGTGCAATAGTCACTCCTTTGTAAATTGGGTCTGTCCTAAGAATAATAGCAAGAGGCTCTAACGCCAGTGCAAAGAGTAATGGAGATAGCTGACATCCCTGGCGAGTCCCCCCTATGAAGGGCGAAGTACGGGGACAGTGCACCATTAACGGAGAGTGCATCTCTAGGGGATTGATAGAGGAGCGTGATCCAGGCAACAAACAATTCCCCAAACTAGAAACACCTCAGAACCTGAAATAGGAAGGGCCTTTCCACCGAATCAAATGCCTTAGTGGCATCTAGAAAGGCCACCACCCAATTTTGTTTGAGAGCAGCCCCTATTTGAGAAACTACCTGGACCCGTCTAAGATTAATCAGATGTGTCTTTGCTGGGCATGAAGCCCATTTGATCCAAGTGAATTAAATCTAGAACTATGGAGTTTAACCTATTAGCCAGAATTTTTGTAAGCAGCTTATAATCGACATTTAGGAGAGAAATAGGCTTATATGACCCACAGTCCAGTGGATCCTTATCTGGTTTGAGAAGGAGAACAATATTACCATCATAGAAGGAATCTGGTAGAGTGTGGGCCATGCAGTCTGGTAACATTTTAATAAGGTGTTCTGCCTTTCTTAGCAAACATAGCTTCTTGCTACCTCTTTGTTCTGTTCCAGCTCCTGTTCTTTTAATTATTAGTTTTGCACTGGTTTACTTCCTCCAGCCTATTCCTGCGTTTGTGTCTATAGTCTCTCTCTGACTGAGCAGTGTGTTGTGTGTTGTTCACTTCCTTGTCCAGTTCTCTTGTATGCATACAGGCTTCTGTTTTGTCTGTGACTGTCTGCCTAGTGTATTTTAGTCCTAGTCTGTTGTTGTATACCTGTAGCCTTCAGGCTTTCTTCAGTATTACTCTATTACCTGGGCCATGTGCTTTCTTCTACCTGTGTTTACCTGTCCATTCTAGTTTAAGTCTCTGTACACATTACGCGTTTTATCTTGTTTTTGTGGTGCTTAGCACCACAGTTCTGCCTGCCTGGTCAGCTGCTACTAAACCAGGACCACCTCAGCAGGTAGCAGCCTGGTGGTTACCACACAGCGAAGACCAGATCCCTGTATGGGGGTTTAAGGGTAAAGACCGGAAAGTCTGCTGGGATAATGCACTTAGAGATAGCCCACAGCCACACCGGATTGATAGCACAGTGGCTCCAAACTTCCATAAAGTCCCTTTATTGCTCTTTCAGCTGTCCAATATACAGTGGAGAAAAAAAAAAAGTATTTAGTCAGCCACCAATTGTGCAAGTTCTCCCACTTAAAAAGATAAGAGAGGCCTGTAATTGACATCATAGGTAGACCTCAACTATGAGAGACAAAATGAGAAAACATATCTAGAAAATCACATTGTCTGATTTTTTGAGAATTTATTTGCAAATTATGGTGGAAAATAAGTATTTGGTCAATAACAAAATTTCATCTCAATACTTTGTTATATATCCTTTGTTGGCAATGACAGAGGTCAAACGTTTTCTGTAAGTCTTCACAAGGTTGGTACACACTGTTGTTGGTATGTTGGCCCATTCCTCCATGCAGATCTCCTCTAGAGCTGGGCAACATGGACTTTCAACTCTCTCCAAAGGTTTTCTATAGGGTTGAGATCTGGAGCCTGGCCAGAACCTTGAAATGCTTCTTACGAAGCCACTCCTTCGTTGCCCTGGCGGTGTGCTTGGGATCATTGTCATGCTGAAAGCCCCAGCCACGTTTCATCTTCAATGCCCTTGCTAATGGAAGGAAATTTGCACTCAAAATCTCACGATACATGGCCCCATTCATTCTTTCATGTACACGGATCAGTCGTCCTGGTCCCTTTGCAGAGAAATAGCCCCAAAGCCTGATGTTGCCACCCCCATGCTTCACAGTAGGTATGGTGTTCTTTTGGACGCACTCTCCTCCAAACACGACGAGTTGTGTTTCTACCAGACAGTTCTACTTTGGTTTCATCTGACCATATGACATTCTCCCAATACTCTTCTGGAACATCCAAATGCTCTCTAGCAAACTTCAGACAGGCCCGGATATGTACTGGCTTAAGCAGGGGGACACGTCTGGCATTGCAGATTCAGTCTTCCCAGCCTGGTGCAGGTCTACAATTTTGTTTCTGGTGTCCTTCCACAGCTCTTTGGTCTTCAACATAGTGGAGTTTGGAGTGTGACTGTTTGAGGTTGTGGACAGGTGTCTTTTATACAGATAACAATTTCAAACAGGTGCCATTACTACAGGTAAAGAGTGAAAACAGGTGACCAAATACTTATTTTCCACCATAATTTGCAAATAAATTTTTAAACAAATCAGACAATGTGATTTTCTGGATTTGTTTTCTCATTTTGTCTCTTATAGTTGAGGTCTACCTATGATGACAATTACAGGCCTCTCATCTTTTTAAGTGGGAGAACTTGCACAATTGGTGGCTGACTAAAAACTTTTTTTCCCCACTGTACAAAGGAATGGCCCACCGCCCATACATTCTTGGCCTCTGCAGAAAAACATCATAACAATCACTACCATTGCAAAGTAGGAATATAAACATGGAAAGCATTCAATTTTTATCTGCCTTTTATGGCCACCATGGCTGTCTACCGTTTTAGACTTCCTAATAAGCATTTTAGCCCTTTATCTACCACCTTGACCTCTTTCATTTGCCGACCCTCCATCTTTCTTTGCTGCTTCTGACACCACTAATTCCATCACTCTGAATATACCTGAAAATGCCACTACACTTGCTACCCTAAACAATACCAGTTTATACTCCTTCCTACAAAAACCCCTAATTGCCACAAACAGTTCTTTTACTGTCTGCAAATCAATTGGCTCTCTTTTTAATGAACCCTTTCCCAGCCCTTTACCACCCTACTTATCAAAATGCCCTAGTAGGATCATACAGTCATGGCTGTAAGTGTGGGCACCCCTGTAATTTTTTTCCAGAAAATGATAAAGCCAAAAATTATATTATTATTTACAATGCAGGGGGGCATTTCCTAAGGCGGAATCCGTCTTAACCGAAGTGCATATTAACCAAAGTGCACTTACACATGGCAAATAGACAGGGCACAAGACAGGAACACCATGGAAGAACACCAGGTAAACTTAAAACCAAAACAAGCTTTATCACATGGTATGATATAGCTGCACTGTCACTATGTTAGCAATTGTCTTCCTGCAGAACTCCCCTCCATCTGTACCACTAGTGCACACTATCCATATCAGTCCTTCTCTTCTGCCTTCTCCCATGTACATCTCACGCACTTTTCACTCTCTTCAACCTCCTTAATCCCTATAATGCTTTTAGCAGTGAAACCAAACATAAACATACACATAAATCACTTAACCACCTTCTTTCTCTGTCCATTTTGCTCCTCCTAGCTGCTGGGGACATCTATCCAAACCCTGGCCCTTCATCTCTCCCTAATTTTTCCGCTTCCCACACACACAAATCCTACAAACCTAATCAATATTTACCGTGTTCCCTCTCCTTATCTTTCTCCTGTCTCTTAACTGTTCTCTCTGGAACGCCCGTTCAGTGTGTAACAAACTAGAATATATTAATGACTTATTCCTCAGTAAATCTCTCAACTTGCTTGCCCTTACTGAAATCTGGATCCAGCAGTCTTATACGGCCTTCCCTGCTGCTCTGTCTCATGGTGGCCTACAATTCTCACACACCTCTAGGCCTGACAACAGGAAGGGTGGAGGGGTAGGGTTACTTCTGTCACCGCAGTGCAAGCCATCCCACAGTTACCCTCACTCACATTCCCCTCATTTGAAGTACATGCTATCAGACTTTTCCGCCCACTCTCCTTACGTGTAGCTGTGATCTACCGTCCTCCCGGCTCACCCTACCAATTTCTGGATCACTTTGCTTCTTAGCTTCCCCTCTTTCTATCCAGTGAAATTCCTACCCTCATCATGGGTGACTTCAACATCCCCACTGACAACCCTGTCTCTCCAGCTGCCTCACAGTTTCTCTCAATAACCACGTCTTTTGGTCTGTCACAACTTTCCTCTTCCGCCACACATGTAGATGGCAACACCATTGATCTTGTCTTCCATCGACTCCTCACAGTTCCTAAATTTACTAACTCTTCTCTGCCACTCTCTGATCATAACCTTCTGTCTCTCACCATCAGTGCTTTCTCTCCTTCACAGGACACACCTACTCATCATACATATAGGAATTTACGTGCTATTAACACCCAGAGCCTCTCAGATACTCTACAGTCCTCTCTGTCCCCCATCTCTTCACTGTCCTGCCCCAATCTAGCCACCAGTCACTATAATGAAACCCTTAAGAGTGCATTGGATGAGGCGGCTCCCCCCTCCACTCGAAAGGTTAGATGCAGGAGGCAGCAACCCTGGCACACGCCACAGACACGTTTTCTTCAGCGGTGCTCTAGGTGTGCTGAACGTCTGTGGAGAAAATCACATACACCTGCAGACTTCCTCCACTTTAAATTTATGCTTAAAACCTATAATTCTGCCCTTCACCTAGCCAAACAAGACTATTTCACCGCTCTCATCTCTTCTCTCTCCTGCAACCCGAAAAGGCTATTTGAAACTTTTCACTCCTTACTCACTCCCAAGGTGCAGATGCCATTCACAGACCTTAGCGCAGAGGACCTGGCCACTTATTTCCATGATAAAATTGATAAGATCCGTCAGGAAATAACTGCCCAATCCCCAGGTGGCACTGACCCCCTCACCAGCCGCACTTCAGACTGTTCATTTCTGTTTCATCTTTTGAACCTGTTACAGAGGAGGAAGTATCTCAGCTACTTTCTTCTTTTCGCCCCTACAACCTGTAGTAGTGACCCTTTCCCCTCACACCTTCTCCAGTCTGTCGCCTGCCATCACGACTTACCTTACTAAACTTTTTAACCTCTCTCTCTCTCTTCTGGAATTTTCCCATCCTCTTTCAAACATGCTGTCATAACCCCACTACTGAAGAAATCCTCCCTTGACCCGTCCTGTGCTGCTAACTATCAACCTGTCTCTAACCTTCCTTTTATCTCCAAAATCTTGGAACGCTTAGTCTATTCTCGTTTAATCCGCTATCTTTCTTCTAACTCTCTTCTTGACCCCTTACAATTTGGCTTCCGCACTCTGCACTCTACTGAAACGGCCCTCACAAAAGTCTCCAATGATCTCCTGACGGCTAAATCCAAAGGTCATTACTCTCATTCTTTTAGATCTCTCAGCAGCATTTGACACTGTTGACCATCAACTCCTCCTCACTATGCTTCGTTCTGTCGGCCTCACAAACACTGCTCTCTCCTGGTTCTCCTCTTATCTCTCTGACCGCACTTTCTGTGTATCATTTGCGGGCTCTGTTTCTTCCCCTCTTCCCCTTGCCGTTGGGGTTCCTCAGGGCTCGGTCCTAGGTCCCCTGCTCTTCTCCCTCTACACATCCCCCATTGGGCAAACCATCACTAGATTTGGCTTCCGGTACCATCTTTATGCTGATGACACCCAATTATATACATCATCCCGTGACATCACCCCTGCACTAATACAGAACACCAGTGATTGCCTCTCTGCTGTCTCAAATATCATGTCTTCGCTTTATCTGAAACTGAATTTCTCAAAGACTGAACTACTGCTCTTTCCACCATCTAATAGATCTGTCCCTGATATCTCAATTGCAGTCTCTGGCCTTACCATAACACCTAGACAGTATGCTCGCTGCCTTGGGGTTTTGTTTGACTCAGACCTTTCCTTCACCCCCCATATCCAATCACTCGCACGCTTATGTCATCTCCACCTCAAAAACATCTCCAGAATCCGCCCTTTCCGTACTACAAATACACTAAAGACACTTATTGTTGCCCTGATTCACTCTTGCCTTGACTACTGTAACTCCTTGCTAAACTCTCCCCTCTACAATCTATTCTGAATGCGGCGGCCAGGATCATCTATCAGTCTAGACGCTACAGCGATGCCGCCGGTCTCTGCCGGTCACTACATTGGCTGCCTATTCAATACAGAATACAATATAAACTTATCACCCTCATTCACAAGGCTCTCCATAATGCTGCACCTCCCTACATTTCCTCCCTCATCTCTGTCTATCACCCAACCCATACTCTCCGTTCAGTCAATGACCTAAGACTAACATCCTCTATTATCAGAACCTCCCACGCTCGTATACAAGACTTCTCCCGAGTTGCACCACTTCTCTGGAATTCTCTATCCCGGACTATTAGATTAACCCCAATTTCCACAGCTTAAAGCATAAACTAAAGAAATATCTTTTCAGACAGGCCGATCAACTCCTAATGTAAACCCTTCTGTAGTTAGAATCCCTAAAACATACCCTCCTCTGTTCACGCTCCCACATTACCTCACAGGATATGATGCCGTATCAGACTAACTTTATATGTCCAGGCACCATCTGCACGATAAAGGACACGACTGATGACGGCTCATACAGCTTTATATATGTGTAATGACAGTAACCTCTATTACAGAATTGTCTGACCATTGTACAAACAATGCTACGTCTGTTGCCGTTCCTGCTACCTCCTGTGTCACCCCCTCTACCTCATAGATTGTAAGCTCTTGCGAGAAGGGCCCTCAGTCCCAGTGTGTGAATTGAATATTTCTTTGTAATGTATCTTTTTTTGTCAGTACTTGAACCCTACAAATTGTACAGTGCTGCGGAATATGTTGGCGCTATATAAATAAAATTTATTATTATTATTATATTATTATTTCATTCCAAAAGTGCGCCGGACAAAATTACTGGCACCCTCAACTTAATATTTGGTTGCACACTCTTTGGAAAAATAACTGAAAGCAATCGCTTCTATAATCATCAAGAAGCTTCTTACCCCTCTCAAATGGAATTTTGGACCACTCTTCTTTTGCAAACTGCTCCAAATCTCTCATATTTTAAGGGTACCTTCACCCAACAGCAATTTGAATATCTCTCCACAGGTGTTCAATGGGCTTTAGATCTCGACTCATTGCGGGCCACTTTAGAACTTTCCAGCGCATCCAGTTCTGGGTGCTTTTTGAAGTATGTTTGGGGCCATTGTCCTGCTGGAAGACCCATGACCTAGGACACAAATCTAGCATTCTGATGCCCTACTTTGAGATCCTGAATCCTTTTGTAATCTTCAGATTTAGAATTGCCTGGCACACAGTCAAGGGACCCAGTGCCAGAGGCAGCAAAACAACCCCAAAACATCTTTGAACCTCCACCATATTTGACGGTTGGTACTGTGTTCTTTTCTTTGTAGGCCTCATTCCGTTTTCAGTAAACAGTAGAATGATGTGCTTTACCAAAAAGGTCTATCTTGTTCTTATCTGACGTTTTCCCAGAAGGACTCTTGCTTACTCACGTACATTTTGGCAAACTGAAGTCTAGCTTTTTATGTCTGTCAGCAGCGGGGTCCTCCTGGGTCTCCTGCCATAGCATTTCATTTAAATGTCGACGGATAGTTCGTTCCGACACTGATACACTCTGAGCCTGCAGGACATCTTGAATATCTTTAGAACTTGATTGGGGCTGTTTATCCACCATCCAATTATTATTATTGTTATTTACCTGCAATCTTGAAAAGGTGGCAACAATTTTATCCAGCCAATTTTTGGAGTTTTGTGTGAAGTTATGTCCAATTTGCCTTTTTTTCTCAGTTTTTTTTTGTGTTATTCCAACACGCAAAGGAAATAAATGTGTATAACAAAAAATGTGCAATTGGGAGAAATACTTAATTTTCTGGAAAAATTTTATGGGTGCCAACACTTACAGCCATGACTGCATTTTTGAGAAAAAGGAAACTGCTACCATTAGTGTGGCAGGCCTACTGTTAGAGATAGATCTGGGACCTCTACAGTCGCGACTGTGAGGTTGCCAGTCTTTTCCTAACACGTGTGGTATTATTGTGTGTTTCCCTTTAAGGTCTGCTTGTTTGTCTGCCCCGAGTCTTTATTAGTCCACTTCCGTCCTGTTTTCACCGCTAGCTATTCAGTTCTCTGGTGGTTTAGCTGTCCTATACCTGCTCGTGTGTTTATATCTGACTCCTGGCCCCACTTTCTGACCTCGTATCTGCCTGTCGATTCTGTCTCTACGCTCCTTGGTTACGAACCCTGCTTGCCTCCTAGACTTCTCTCCGCTGATCCCTACTTTGTACCATGCCGATTTCACGTTGCCAACCGGACTGTTGACCATTCTTCTACCTTATCCTCCTGTACTGCGCTGCCCTCTTGTTACAGACCAGACCAACCATCATGATATTCACTCTGCCATCTTGTCTGACGCCTGAAGTCGCCTCCTGCTTCCACAGACATTTCGAGACCGCCAATCAACTCCAGCACAATTCTGGTGAGTGGTTCTAGTCTCCTGGGTCTGCTGTTACCTGCGGTGCTCCGTGCAGTCAGTGCCTTCTCACCTGCTGCAAATCCCAGTTGAAGGAATCTGTCAAGTCCATCCCCACCACTAGAGGCTTTGGTGAACACGTCCTGAGATTGGCATTTTCTCAGTTGTGGGGTGCAGAGAGTTTGGGTCTCTCTTACCATAATTTTCAGTTATACCTGGTTTCTGGAACTAATTAGGCCTGTCTAAGTTTACTGTATTTGCTTATAACCCCTACCTTTTGTTCAGGGCCGGTTCTAGACAAAATGTGGCCCTGGGCAAAATTAAAAGTGGGGCCCCAAATCCTGATATACCAACAACACCGTCATATTTAGTCATTTCAGAAGTCAGGGCTGCACTTCCAGCGGCATTGATATAGTTGTGAAACCACCATGTGTGTTCAGCTATACTGGGGAGAAATATTACCACTATACAGACAATTACCAGACAATACACATCATATAAAGACCACTAATATCTCTATACTAGGCCCAGGTAGCACACTACCTCGACACGGTGACTACCTCAATGAGGTAGTCAGGCACTTCACATACTTCTATCCTAACAAGCATCAGATCAAGTATAGGGGTTTTTCCAGCCCATTTTATATACTGATAACCTATCCACAGGACAGCTCATCAGTATGTCAGTATGTAATCTGTCAGGGTTCGACACCTGAACCCCACACATATCAGCTGTTCTAGCAGCTTACGGGTGATGGACACTGCCTATGGACAGGATGCTGCACCACTCCTATTCAAGCAATAGGACTGGCACTGCAATTACCCAGAAACACCACTATACAGTGGATGGCACTACTGTGCCACACCTAGTACTTGAATAGTAATGGTGCTGCATCCTGTCCACTACAAGTTATCAGCACCTGGAGGCTGCTAGAACAATCGGACCCCGACAGATCACATACTGATGTCCTATCCTGTGGACAGGTCATCAATATCAAAAATCAGTTTGCGTCTGAAAACTCCTTTACAATAGTGATTTAATAATATCATTTTCTACCCCCAGTAAAAACAAACACATGCGTCCTAAAGCATCTGGTGGCAGCACTTCTGTGTTATGGTACACACACACACACAGTACAGACCAAAAGTTTGGAAACACCTTCTCATTCCAAGAGTTTTCTGTATTTTCATGACTATAAAAATTGTAGATTCACACTGAAGGCATCAAAACTATGAATTAACACATGTGGAATTATATACTTAACAAAAAAGTGTGAAACAACTGAAAATATGTCTTATATTCTAGGTTCTTCAAAGTAGCCACCTTTTGCTTTGATTACTGCTTTGCACACTCTTGGCATTCTCTTGATGAGCTTCAACAGGTAGTCACCTGAAATGGTTTTCACTTCACAGGTGTGCCCTGTCAGGTTTAATAAGTGGGATTTCTTGCCTTATAAATGGGGTTGGGACCATCAGTTGTGTTGTTCAGAAGTCAGGTGGATACACAGTTGATAGTCCTACTGAATGGAGTGTTAGAATTTGTATTATGGCAAGAAAAAAGCAGCTAAGTAAAGAAAAACGAGTGGCCATCATTACTTTAAGAAATGAAGGTCAGTCAGTCCGAAAAATTGGGAAAACTTTGAAAGTGTCCCCAAGTGCAGTGGCCAAAACCATCAAGTGCTACAAAGAAACTGGCTCACATGAGGACCGTCCCAGGAAAGGAAGACCAAGAGTCACCTCTGCTGCGGAGGATAAGTTCATCCGAGTCACCAGCCTCAGAAATCGCAGGTTAACAGCAGCTCAGATTAGAGACCAGGTCAATGCCACACAGTTCTAGCAGCAGACACATCTCTACAACAACTGTTAAGAGGAGACTGTGTGCAGCAGGCCTTCATGGTAAAATAGCTGCTAGGAAACCACTGCTAAGGACAGGCAACAAGCAGAAGAGACTTGTTTGGGCTAAAGAACACAAGGAATGGACATTAGACCTGTGGAAATCTGTGCTTTGGTCTGATGAGTCCAAATTTGAGATCTTTGGTTCCAACCACCGTGTCTTTGTGCGACGCAGAAAAGGTGAAGGAATGGACTCTACATGCCTGGTTCCCACCGTGAAGCATGGAGGAGGAGATGTGATGGTGTGGGGGTGCTTTGCTGGTGACACTGTTGGGGATTTATTCAAAATTGAAGGAATACTGAACCAGCATGGTTACCACAGCATCTTGCAGCGGCATGCTATTCCATCCGGTTTGCGTTTAGTTGGACCATCATTTATTTTTCAACAGGACAATGACCCCAAACACACCTCCAGACTGTGTAAGGGCTATTTGACCAAGAAGAAGAGTGATGGGGTGCTACGCCAGATGACCTGGCCTCCACAGTCACCAGACCTGAACCCAATCGAGATGGTTTGGGGTGAGCTGGACCGCAGAGTGAAGGCAAAAGGGCCAACAAGTGCTAAGCATCTCTGGGAACTCCTTCAAGACTGTTGGGAGACCATTTCAGATGACTACCTCTTGAAGCTCATCAAGAGAATGCCAAGAGTGTGCAAAGCAGTAATCAAAGCAAAAGGTGGCTACTTTGAAGAACTTAGAATATAAGACATATTTTCAGTTGTTTCACACTTTTTTGTTAAGTATATAATTCCACATGTGTTAATTCATAGTTTTGATGCCTTCAGTGTGAATCTACAATTTTTATAGTCATGAAAATACAGAAAACTATTGGAATGAGAAGGTGTGTCCAAACTTTTGGTCTGTACTGTGTTTTTATATATATATATATATATATATATATATATATATATATATCTTAGGAGTCATCAGACTTACAATTATTGACTGGCACTCCGAGTACCTCATCTTTGATTTTTTTTTTAATTAAAATTGGTACACCGAACAAAAAAGGTTGCCTACCCCTGCAGTAGATTGTAATAGATAGTACTACTAATCCCTTCAACTACTTCTGTAAGTATTATATTATGTTTATTTTGTGTGTATATATTGGGATGAGATTAGAATTTTATTTTTTCTTTTGTGCATTATAGTGTAAGGGCTCCAGGAGGGGACATTGCATATACTGTGGGGGACATTATACTTTGGGTGCATATTAAGGTGGGCATTTATTGTGGGAAAACATTATACTGTGGAAACCCGATTATGGGGCATTATAGGGGTAGCGTGTTATACTGTGGAGGCCATATTAAAGGGGACATTATACTGTGGGAGTCATACTGCAGGGACCATATTAAGGGGCACATTATAATGTGAGGGCCACACAGAGGGAGAAATTATATTGCTGGGGGACCACAAGGAGTATGGTATGATGGCTCCATCGCATGCAATAAAAGTAAATGCAGATATTTTGCGACTTTCAAGTTGGTGTGGCCCTGACATATTGGTTGAAAGAAATGCAGGTGGTATGGATTTCTTTCAATCGTCTTGCACTCATCAACATGAGTTGCAACATGATTGTATTAATTTTTATTACTAGCGATGAAGGCGGATATTGCTATCTTACATGACGTGCTTTGCAACCAAAATAGACCTAGCCTTAAATAGGAGCTATTGAAATTCCTGTTTATACCCAGCAGTTCTCTTCCTTAACCGGTTTTGGACTGCCTGTTGACTACATAAATCTGGACGGTTCACTCTTAACCCTGAAAGAACATCTTCTTATGTCCTTGCAGTGTTAATCGTTCAACTGCAGAACCGGGAAGCTACCTGTAACTACAGTCAAAGCTCCTCTAGAGAAAGAAGAAGGGTTTATTACCATACCTGCTTTCATGATTGCTGTGTACACATGATGTGACTCCCCTCTGACCCAGCAGTCACATGATTTTGCAGGGGCCAGAAAGTGTAGAAGCTGCGAAGTCCTAGAGAACGCATAACAGCTCTGCAGTTCATGTTAGAACTGTAACTAATAGAATATATATATATATATATATCTCTATCAGACCCAATGTAAAAAATAAATAGATAAATAAAAGTTAAAGTAAAATAAAAAACAAAACAAAAAAAAAGATACAATACCACACCCACATCACAGGTTCTTGCCCTGCCCCCAGCAACACACCACTATGTCAGCTGCATAAAAATTACTGTAACAGAGATAGAAACTTATTTTAGGCTGAGGCCCCATGTTGCGGAAACGCAGCTTTTTTTTCTGTTGCCGCCCCAGCTACCTCTTGTCACCCCCTCTACCCCATAGATTGTAAGCTCTTGCGGGAAGGGCCCTCAGTCCCAGTGTGTGAATTGACTATTTCTTTGTAATGTATCTTTTTTGTCTGTACTTGAACCCTACAAGTTGTACAGTGCAGCGGAATATGTTGGCGCTATATAAATAAAAATTACTATTATTATTTTTTGTTGCAGATTTTGCTGTGGTTTCTTGAGCCAAAGCCAGTAGTGGATTGAGCAGAAGGTAGAAATATAAGAACTTCCTATATATTTCCCACTTCTTTTGTGGCCATTCTAGCCTTTGGCTCAAAAGAAAAAGCAGAAAAAAAAGCTGCATTTCTGCAACGTGGGGCCTCAGCCTAAAATAATTTTCTATCTCCATTACAGTAATTTTTATGTAGGGGCCTCAGCATTAAAAAGTTTTTTTAGAAGCACTTTGTGCAATTAAAAACACAAAACGTGAAACATACAAATAACAGATACATCTCACCTTCTTTTTTGTGTACATTTTCCTGGATATAAAAAGAAGTATGCAAAAATAAAAATACATAAAAATATAGCATTATGAGTAACAAAAAAATGTAAAAATTATTATAATAACCCAAAAGAAAAAAATGCCATAGCCCTCAAAACTGCATTTACCAAAAACAAAAATGTGTACGGTCCTAAACGAAGGAAAATGGCCCGGTCATGAACTGGTTAATATTATTTACTAAAAGGAGAGAGGTATGAGATAGCTACCTTTGTGTTTATAGCCACATAACGCCATTCGCTGCAATCCAGTAATATTTATTTTACACTCAGTATCCCTCCTTTATATAGTAACAACACTTGCACCCAGTGATCCAATTATACACTTCCTGTGCTTAAGTAAGGACGCGAGGATTTACACTGGAGCAGAAACATAACCACAGGCTTCAATAAAATGGCTGCCGCAAGAGCACTAAACGTATTAACAAAAGATTTCCCCCTAGTGCTAGAAGCTTCTGACGTCACTTATCTGCGTCTTCCGACACTAACATCTGTAGTTGCTGTCCGCAGAGGACGCTCTCACGGTAACACACCGGATATTGTATGAGCATGAGATGTATTGTGTAGCTGTAGACGTGTGTATATTCTGCTGTGTTTCCTCTTCTGACTTTAAAGGGATTGTCCAGGAAGTGAGAAAGGGAAAAAAAAAGCGCATACTTCCCTGCTCGCAGTGTTCTGTTGTCTGCCACCAGTGCCCCTTACAAATTAGTGGCCTCAGTGGTTGGTGGAGAGGGCCCAGTGACATCCCTCATGCGTCTCCGGTACCTTACCTACAACTGCAGAGGCCATTGGTCTTGGCGGTCACATGAACCTCAAGGCTTCCTGCAACGTGGCCCTAGCAGTGGACAACATAGCATTGGGTGAGATATATCTCTTCTGGCTGCCCCAGGGGTTGCTCTAATTCCTGGACATCCCCATGCCGCCTGTCCACTAGCTGTGCAGGGTGTGGGTGTCAGATCCCGAGAGATCACATACTGATTACCTATTGTATGGCTAGATCATCAGTATGAAAACTCGATTTGGACAACCCCATTAAGGTCGCTATTCCTTTATGTGACACTGTCATTTTCTTCTAGTATTCTATAGGTAAATGTAAGCTCTGGGGATATCTGTTTACTTTTGAGGTGTATGAGGATAAAACTAGAGTATGCCTGTCCTACTGTCTGTATTAGCTCCCAAATGTCACGTTCAATCTATAACAAGAGTCAGTGTTGTAAGAAGTTGTTACTGAATCATCTTGTGTAAACATAATAATAATAATAATAGTCCTTTAATAGTCCCACAGTGGGGAAATTCAGTGTGTTACAGCAGCAAAGATAAGATAAGCAGATACAAATACAAATACAACATGTACAGGAATGTTCCAAGGTGAGAGGCATTACATTAATAGCAGACAGACAGATAGGAAGTAGCAGAGGAGGGGGGTGGATTTAACAGGCAGAAAGATATTTCAGTTCTCTGTGTGTAATGATCTCCGCTTAGGTCGGTGTTGGTTGTACAGCCTAACCGCGGTGGGGAGGAAAGACTTCCGATAGCGCTCCTTCTCACACCTAGGGTGGAGCAGTCGGTCACTGACAGTACTGCTCAGCGCGATCACAGTCTCATGCATGGGATGGGAGTTATTCTCCCGCATGGAGCTCACCACTGACAGTATCCTTCTGTCACCCACCACCTGCACTGGGTCCAGTGGGCTCCCCAGGACAGAGCTGGCCTTTCTAATCAGCTTGTCAAGTTTATTTCTGTCCCTGGTTGATATACTGCTCCCCCAGCAGGCCACTCCAAAGAAGATGGCTGATGCCATCGTGTGTCCACTGTGGTCCCCGCTGATCACTAGGATAGAGATCCTGAGTGCCCCATGCCTCCTCACTAACACTACTGAGCTAGTATGGCGTAGCGTTGAACATGCACATTGGTGCTCCATAAAGTCTGTTGGCATAAGGCTCGGTGTACACTGTCATCTCACTTAAAGGGGTTGTCCTGGAAATCTTATTTTACTTCCTCCAGAGTTTATCTTTTATGCTGGGCCTGGGGGTATTTGACCCTGGGTGATTGGAACTTGTACCCAGCACACTCCACCACCTCCTCTTCTGTTTTCACAGGTAGCTATGAGCTATGTAATTGACTTTACAATGATGAAAATGGGTAAGTAGGGAGGAGGCAGGCCTAGTAGTGCTGGTTCTGATCACGTGACCCAGGGTTGGCACCACCACAAAACCCCGGAGTAAGTAAAATAAGAATCCTTGTGTCCTTTGTTGACACTGATGCAAATGTGAACATTGCCCACTGATAGCTAGAATGAAAGTATTGTGCCTCTTTGCTTGACTGCAGCTTTTCTCAGCTCTTCTTGAAGATCTATGGAGCGTTGCTCATGATCTACAGTGCTGGCCAAAAGTATTGGCACCACTGCAATTCTGTCAGAAAATACTCAATTTCTTCCAGAAAATGATTGCAATCACAAATGCTTTGGTAATAATATTTTCATTTATTTTGCTTGCAATGAAAAATCACAAAAGAGAATGGAAAAAAGAAGTCAAATCATTGATCATTTTACACAAAACTCCAAAAATGGGCCGGACAAAAGTATTGGTACCCTCAGCCTAATACTTGGTAGCACAACCTTTAGACAAAATAACTGCGAACAACCGCTTCCGGTAACCATCAATGAGTTTCTTACAATGCTCTGCTGGAATTTTAGACCATTCTTCTTTAGCAAATTTCTCCAGGTCCCTGAGATTTGAAGGGTGCCTTCTCCAAACTGCCATTTTGAGATCTCTCCACAGGTGTTCTATGGGATTCAGGTCTGGACTCATTGCTGGCCACTTTAGAAGTCTCCAGTGCTTTCTCTCAAACCATTTTCTAGTGCTTTTTGAAGTGTGTTTCGGGTCATTGTCCTGCTGGAAGACCCATGACCTCTGAGGGAGACCCAGCTTTCTCACACTGGGCCCTACATTATGCTGCAAAATTTGTTGGTAGTCTTCAGACTTCATAATGCCATGCACATGGTCAAGCAGTCCAGTGCCAGAGGTAGCAAAGCAACCCCAAAACATCAGAGAACCTCCGCCATGTTTGACTGTAGGGACCGTGTTCTTTTCTTTGAAGGCCTCTTTTTCTTTTTTTCCTGTAAACTCTATGTTGATGCCTTTTCCCAAAAAGCTCTACTTTTGTCTCATCTGACCAGAGAACATTCTTCCAAAAAGTTTGGCTTTTTTATGTCTCTGGGTCAGAAGTGGGGTCTTCCTGGGTATCCTACCATAGAGTCCCTTTTCATTCAGACGCCGACGGATAGTACGGGTTGACACTGTTGTACCCTCGGACTGCAGGGCAGCTAGAACTTGTTTGGATGTTAGTCGAGGTTCTTTAGCCACCATCCGCACAATCTTTCATTGAAATCTCTCGTCAATTTTTCTTTTCCGTCCACATCTAGGGAGGTTAGCCACAGTGCCATGGGCTTTAAACTTCTTGATGACACTGCGCACGGTAGACACAGGAACATTCAGGTCTTTGGAGATGGACTTATAGCCTTGAGATTGCTCATGCTTCCTCACAATTTTGCTTCTCAAGTCCTCAGACAGTTCGTTGGTCTTCTTTCTTTTCTCCATGCTCAATGTGGTACACACAAGGACACAGGACAGAGGTTGTCAACTTTAATCCATTTCAACTGGCTGCAAGTGTGATTTAGTTATTGCCACCACCTGTTATGTGCCACAGGTAAGTAACAGGTGCTGTTAATTACACAAATTAGAGAAGCATCACATGATTTTTCAAAGGGTGCCAATACTTTTGTCCACCCCCTTTTTTATGTTTGGTGTGGAATTATATCCAATTTGGCTTTTTGACAATTCTTTTTGTGGTTTTCCATTGACGACAAATTAAATGAAGATATTATTACCAAAGCATTTGTGATTGCAATCATTTTCTGGAAGAAACTGAGTATTATCTGACAGAATTGCAGGGGTGCCAATACTTTTGGCCAGCACTGTATTAGAGAGTTTATAGACTGTACATGGGTAAACCCACCTCACCCAGGAGAAGTTTAACAAGCAGCCTAAGGTCTCATGTACACAACAGTGTCAGCCATTTTTAAAACCCATTGATTTAAATGTCTGTTTTTTTGATGACCTATTTTATCAGATCATCAAAAAATTTAACATATCCTATTTTTGTCCATGTTAATGGATACGTCAAGTCTTTGCGGGATGCAAAACAGTCATGAAAAAGCGGATGTCACAATGTTCCTGTGCATGTAACCTAAGAGTATGTATAGACTTGTGTTGCATGCATGTTTGCCATGGATTTCACCTGCAAATTCAAGACTTACAGGGCATGCTGCTTGAGTATTTCCCAAACCCTCTTGGCTGAATTCCAGATGACAAAGATGGAAAGATAACAACATGCTGTACCATATGCTGTAAACTGTTTTCCATCTTATTTTGAGGAGACAGCTTAGTGTAAGCAGTCTATAATCTATACCAGTGGTTCTCAACCTTTGCTATATGTACCCCTGGGTGTATATGCTTCGGTGAGAGTCACTGTCTTCCCCACCTCTCCAATGATGAATGCCCACGGGCACATCCTTACTTTACAAGTGCAATGAGTGATTCAATCAGTACTGATAGAGACGCTCATTGAAGTTACAGCTGCCCTGAGGAGCAAGTGGCAAGCTACATTCAGTATTCCTCATTCTGCTCCCCACTTCCTTTTCGTGACGTCAGCCCTTCCGCCTGCAGTACCTGTAACTGTAATTAGCTCCTCTATCAGTACTGATGGAAGCCCTCATTGCGCTTGTAAAGTAAGGATGGTGTCCATGGGCATTGAGAGGAAGCACAGTGGCAAGTAATGGATGCAGCTTACCACTTCTTCCTTTAAGGGGTATTCCCATGAACATAATCATATCTATATTTGTAGATAATTAAAAGTTAAACATTTTTGCAAATATAAGTGGTTAAAAATTCTGCAGCATTTTAAAGATTTTCTCTAACCATCTTAGTGGTGACATTTATGGTCTTGATCAGTTGCCAATGGATATGGCCACGATTGCAGAAACTTTCTATGGTCTGGGACTTGTCAGGAACCCAGCCATGACTTTCTTATTGTATCTGGGTTATCAGGCAGGGGCACTACATGTATCAGAAGATATCCCGGCCACAATAAGGAAATCATAGCTGATTTTCTGACCTTAGAAAGTTCCTGCATTCATGGTCGTATCCACTGGCAACCGATCAAGACAACAACTTGTGACCACAAGATATTTAGAGAAAATCTTTAAAACTCTGCAAAATGTTTAATTACTTTTATATTTGCAAAAATATTTAACTTTTAATTATCAACAAATTTAAAAATGGTTATGTTTGGGGGGGCGTGGCTAGCGCGCGACATGGACGGTCGCATGTGAGCGGAGCTCCGGCTAGAGCAGCTCATCCATCCTGAAATCCATCCTTGCTTACCGGTGCCCGGGTTCGCTGTCCGCTGGAACGCACTTCTGAGGCCCTCCTCCTGGTTCCAGAGCTCCCGTTCTGCCGGTGTCCTTCTCCGTTGGGTAGTAGTCGGTGATCGCTACACGTGGCCGGCGGCCATACACTCCCGCTGCCGGAGCCGCTCTGTCCCGCGCTGCTGTGGCCTGGAGCTGGGGTGGAGCTGCTGTTCTGGGGCTGCGCTCGTGGGCCGGCCTGGGCTGTGCAGGCACCGCTGGGGCCGCTGGTCCTGCTGGCACCCGGACGGCGGTCTCCCCTCTCTCCACGTGGCGGGCGGCCATTTTAACCCTGACCGGTTTGGCCATCTGCTGATGAGGGGGCGCTGAGTCTGGCGTTCCTGGCGAGCTGAGCCTATCTCTGACGGTTCCCTCTATCCCTGCCTGGAAGTTTGGGAGCCGGCATTCCTCTCTCCTCCTTGCTGCTGGGCACGATAGGACCATCCCCTGGCTCCTCTGGGCAGTAGTGCAAGGCAATATCTGTGGCAGCCATCAACTGTCTCTGACCCATTGAAGGTGTGTGCCTCTGTACGATTTATCGTCCTGCTGACTGCTTCTCTGGAAGGCTTTACTTATAATCCAGTGACGGTTGCTGTATGTGCTATTGGACTGTTGAGTTACCATCTGTCCTCCTCTAGTTCCTCCTGGCAATCTATCTACTCCATCACTTCGCTACTGGCCTTCTTGGAGGCCTTACTTATAATCCAGTGACTGTTGCTATCGGCACTATTGGATCGCTGAGTTGCCATCCGTTCCCTCTTAGTTCCTCCTGGCAATCTATTTATTTCATTACTCTGCTGACGGCTCTCTCTTGGAGACATCGCTTATAATCCAGAGTCTGTTGCCATCGATACTATTGGACTGTTGAGTTACTGTCTGTCCTCGGCTGGCTTATTGGCCCTGGTGGCCTGACATAGAGGCTCCTACTGTGCAACTGCTATTAGCCAGAGACCTTGTCTATAATCCTCTGGGGCCGGCCTGGTCTTGCTACAATCACACCTCCTCCTCTGCCAACATATCCACCCATACGGAACGCAGGAAGAGCGGCCGCCGACTCTCTAAAATGAGTCGCCCGCAATCAACCTCTGTCTCTGATCGCCTGAGGGGGTTCTCCAGGGCAGCATCCTCTTCTACATCACCATCGCTTGAGGCAGCCTCTCCTGCCCTTCCAGAGGAGGACCCCGAGCCCACTTTAAAGCAAGTTACTGGACAGCTACTGGAGGCGATCCATGCCGGCACTTCCTCGCTGACCGGGAAAATTGAGGAGGTAAAAATCGACCTGGGCCTGCTCCGTCAGGACTTTCAGACCTTGCGAGGCAGGGTGTGTGAGGTGGAGGATCGGGTCTCTCAGGTAGAGGACACTGTTAACCCACTTCCTGACAAACTCCAGGAGCTGGAGAGAGCTGCAAGTTTGTGGACCCAGCGTGCGGATGACTTGGAGAATAGATTGCGACGAAACAACCTCCGTATCCTGGGCCTGCCGGAGCGGGCGGAGGGTGAAGATCCTCGGGCCTTTGTGGAGGGGTGGCTGAAAAATGTCCTGCCGGAGGCTCACTTCTCACCAATATTTGCAGTGGAACGGGCCCATAGGGTTCCGGCTAAACCGCCGCCTCAGGGCGCACCTCCTCGACCCTTGTTGGCCCGTCTGATTAACAGCACGGATCGGGATACGGCGTTGCGGGCTGCGCGCCAGGCCGGCGAGCTTAAGTACAACGGAGCAGCAGTGGCCATGTTTCCAGATTTCTCGGCGGCTCTCCAGAAGACCCGAGCATCCTTCGTGGCCGTTAAGAGGCGGTTGAGAGAAAAGGCTATACAATACTCCATGATTTACCCAGCACGTCTTCGGGTCGTCCATGACGGCAGGTCCCTTTTCTTTACTTCACCGAGGGATGTGGAGGACTGGCTATCTCTTCTTCCTCGATCTCCGAGACGATGATCCTGACGGCGTGTGGTGAGAGGTCCGATCGGACCATACATAAGGACTTATGTATTACGGGATGCTCTTGTTTATTGCATAAGTAGTTTTATGAAAAGTGCGGTTCTGTTATTATAGTATCCTGTAGTCTTATAGTTACCTGGGCTGGCGACCCCCGGGGCGCCGGTGTATGCTACTTACTCATGTGAACCTGGCTCTGTTGAATAGTATATCTCCTAGCCTAGTGATTATCCATACCTTTAAGACAGTGCCCCGTATACCAACCACTGTGGGTGCACTTCTTCCCCCGTTAATTGTAGCCACGGTTAATTTAACAAATATTGTTTGTTTATGCCAGTAGTATGTCTCACACCCTTTAGGGGTGTAATGGTTCATTTCGTTTGTATATGGTTCTTAGGTTGCTGCACACCACTTTGTGTTTCACTCAGCCACGTGCTACACACTCATAGGCGGGTCACTTTTGGGGTCCTGAATTGCCATGATTACATTACACTCTTAGACGACCATGGCGTCCTTTAGTGTACTATCTTGGAATGTGAGGGGCCTGGGTAGCCCACGAAAGAGGTCGTTGGTTTTCTCTCAGATTAGGAGGGCTGACCCACACCTCATATGCCTTCAGGAAACTCATTTGGTTCCAGATAATTCCAGGCGACTTCAGAAGCCATGGGTTCAGTGGGCGGCTCACTCTACACACACTTCCTATTCCAGGGGGGTGTCCATCTTGGTGCATCGTAGACTCAGGTGGGAGCCAGGCCTCATTGTAAGGGACCCCGAGGGACGATACGTTTTTGTCCAGGCCTGGGTTGACTCTGTCCTGTATGTTATCCTGGGTGTGTACTTGCCACCGGCGTCTGATCTTGCTGTGCTCCAGCAGGCTGCGCAGTTTGCGACCCGATTCCCTGGGGCTATTGCATTATGTTTGGGTGACTTTAACAAAGTTATGGATATTGCATTGGATCGGTTCTCCGCGGAGCCAGGTTCCCCCTCTCTGCCTCGCCCTACTACAATGGCCGGAGTGATCCGTGAATTGGGGTGGTTGGATTTGTGGCGGGTCCGGTTTCCGGAGGCCCGCACCTTTTCCTGTCACTCTGCCAACAGACATACTCTGTCCAGGATTGACCATGCTTTTGGAAATACTAAAGCATATTCTTTGTTGCAGACCATATCCTATTTACCCAGGGCAGTGTCTGATCATTCCCCGTTGTTGGTCCAATTAAATAGTAGTACGGCTGCTAAGCCACGACAGGGTTGGCGAATCCACCCATTTTGGTTGAAACTATTTGTACCACATGATCGAATACCTGATCAACTTCAGACGTTTTTGACCATTAATTCCCCAAACACTTCTCCGCTCCTCTTATGGGAAACTATGAAGGCATATCTTAGGGGTTGTATTAAGTCCTCCATTTCCTTTGTAAAGAGGGAATCCTCGCTGTTGGAGACCACCTTGGCGACCCAGTGTGCCTCGCTCGAAGCCGCATACGTGGCTAATCCAACTGATGAGGCTAGGTCTCAATGGTTGCAGACGGGTAGACAATATCTGCATATACTGCATGACAAGGCACGTAGGTCTCTGTTTTTTAGCAAACAGAAGTTTTACGAACTCGGCAACCAGTCGAGCAGCTTTCTAGCTCAACTGATACATCAAAACACAGCCTCACCTGCAATACTACGAGTACATTCAGAGACGGGGGAGGTACTGTCCAATAGCTTGGCCATTAGTGACAGATTTTATAGGTATTACAGTGAGTTATACCTCTCCAAGCTTAGAGTCACTGACGGAGAGCTTGCCACCTATTTGGGCTTGATCCCCCTTCCTACATTGTCAGAAGACCAACGTGAATTTTTAGATTCCCCTTTTACGCTAGAGGAGCTATCGGGTGCCCTGGCAGATATGGCAAGGGGCAAATCGCCGGGTCCGGACGGCATCCCGGTGGAGGTTTATGCCCAGTATGGGGGCCTGCTTCTCCCGGTGTTGCTTGACTGTTATAACGCTGCCTTTGTGGGTCCCAGTCTCCCGGAGTCCTTTTATGACGCCACCATTATCCTGTTACTTAAGCCTGACAAGGATCCGCTGGACTGTGGCTCATATAGGCCTATATCACTGCTTAATATAGATTATAAACTCCTTACTAAAATGTTGGCGAAAAGGCTAAATTCTGTTGTTCTCGACCTTGTCCATCCGGATCAGACAGGCTTTATGCCTGGAAAATCCACATCGGATAATCTTAGAAGGGCTCAGGTGATAACTCAGATTGGGGCATCATCCTCACATGACTGGGCGATGGCTTCTTTAGATGCAACAAAGGCGTTCGACTCTGTCGAGTGGCCTTTTCTATTGCAGGTGTTGCGAGGATACGGATTTGGAGAGGGGTTTGTTACCTGGATTTCCCTTCTATACTGTTCCCCTAGAGCGGCACTGTCCATTAATGGCGCGTTGTCTTCCTACTTTCCTTTGGGTAGGGGTACAAGACAAGGATGTCCATTGTCACCGCTACTGTTTGCTCTGGCGGTGGAACCCTTGGCAATACTGCTTCGGAATGACCCCATATATAAAGGCATAGTGATAGGCACCCGGGAGGAGAGAACAGCACTATATGCCGATGACTTACTCCTGTTTATGAGCGACCCCTCCCGGTCTCTGCCCAGAGCCATGGCTATAATTGATGAATTTGGTAATTATTCTGGCCTACGGACCAATTGGACTAAGTCCTCATACATGCATATTGGCCGTGCGTCAAGTGTAGCTGAGGGGAATGTGGTATGTGGATTGACTACAGTCTCAACCTGCAAATATCTGGGCATCTTTATATCTAGGGACCATAGGTGTTTTTTGGAACAGAACATCTTTCCGCTCATCTCGCACTTTAGGGTTAAGTTTAATCTTTGGGCTACACTGCCTTTGTCGGTGGCTGGTAGAATCAACCTAGTTAAAATGATAGTACTACCCAAATGTCTATATGCTATAAGCCATTCTGCTGTGTCCGTGCCCCTTAGATTTTTTAAACAAATGGACTCCCTCATTATCTCCTTTATATGGGGAAACTCTAGATCTAAGCTTAGGTTGTCATCTCTACAACGACCTGTTTCTTTACTACCTGGCAGGACAGCTCCGTTTTATTAGGAAGTGGCTCTCATCTGATCCCCTACCGAGGTCCGAGGCACATCTGGCTCACCACCTGGGTCTGCATAATCTGTGGCCGGTGTTGGAACACCCGGCCTTGTTTAGGGGGAAATTGTTGCCCATCCATGCCCTGGCGGGACAGGTCTGGCGTCAGGCGAAAAAGGTGTCCACTTATTCTGATATACCTGCGGAGACCCCGCTTTGGCACAACCCTGGTCTGCCGACGTTATTTGCCCTGCCTGGCGCCCGGGCCTGGTCGCAGTATGGCGTGTCCTCTCTTAGTGACCTGTACATACAAGGGGTTTTTAAAACGTTTGACTCGCTAAGCTCCTCCTATGGCATCCCTAGAACGCAGTTCTTTAGATATCTACAGATTAGACATGCACTTTCTTCTCAGTTCCCGGATCGATTGGACAATATATCTGAGTATCCGCTTATCGGCATACTTCGCTCACAGGGCCCTGGGGGTTTGATATCTACTTTATATGCACATCTGATACAGGCCAAGGTGTCCACTTTGGACGCCCCGGCCTTGACGCGATGGAGCATAAATATCCCAACTCTCACAGATGAGATGTTTCAAGATATCCTTGAATCTCCTCAACATGTGTCACCTTCAGCTAACAACAAACTGATTCAAACGTATATTCTACACCAATGTTACTTGACACCTTCCCGTCTATACAAAATGGGACGTCTGCCCAACCCCGGATGCCTTAGGTGTCTTTGTCCACAGGCAGACTTTTGGCATATGATTTGGGAATGTCCGATCATACAATGTTTTTGGAAAGGGGTCGTGGATCTCCTGGCGGAAGTTCTGGCTAAACCTATACCATTAACCCCAGAGATATGCCTTTTCGGCGTATTAGATGAAGAAATATGGCAACACCATGTTAGAATCCTTTTGAGGGAGTCTTTATTTTATGCTAGGAAAGCTATCGCACTGCGATGGATGGCTCCGAAACCCCCATCAGTATCTCAGTGGAAGAAACTTGTTAATACTGTTCTTCCTTATAACCAGATTGTGTATAAAGGGAGAGGGTGCCCTCAGAAATTCCATAAGGTGTGGGGAACATGGTGCAATTCTCCGGTAACCCAATATACGGCTCCCTCATTGCGCTCTGCCATTAATTTACTCATGCCGTGAGGGGTGCGAGACACCAGGAGTATCCACGACCTCTCATTTTGGAGTGTATCCTTGTTGTTACCCTTGACTTATTGACTGCATGTTTTGTACATGATAACTGATGTATACAGTATTACGCATGTCCTGATTATATTCTTTCTGTACCGAGTCTACGTTATATGGTCCGGATGGGACGAGGACCTGGCGAGGTGGGATGTGGTGCGTTGAGTGAATTTACATTGAAATTCTCGTTTCTTGGTGCGCAACATGTTATGTATTTGTTTTGATTTCTTTTCCTTTGTCTGATACGCAATTTTCAATAAAACGAGTTTAAAAAAAAAAATGGTTATGTTTGTGGGAATACCCCTTTAAGCATCACTGAGTGTGGGGACCATATTACATGTGGAGGAACTGTGGGGCACTGAGGTCACCATTATACTACATGTGAGGGCACTGAGAGGGCCAGAACATATTTGCTGACGAAAGCTCCAAATGAAGCCTTATTTTGTTAACATTTATAAGTGATCGCTACTTTGGGGGGTACTCAGGTGAGGCGTTTTTTCACTTGAAATGATGAGAAACACTGCTCTATGCTATATGGAGAAAAGTATTGAGAGACCTACACATTACACCTATAGGAGCATCTCATTCTAAATTAATATTAATATGAAGCAGCTAGCTAGAAGCTAAACTCTTCTGGGAAGGTTTCTATAAGATTTTGGAGTGTGTCTCTAGGAATTTCTGTCATAGAGCGTTTGTGAGGTCAGACACTGCTGCTGGATGAGAGTGCTCACAATCTACGCTCTAGTTCATCCCAAAGGTGTGCAGTAGGTTTGAGGTCAGGGCTCTGTGTTGGCCAGTCAAGTGACAACATGCTTTACACCACTCCATTTGGGACTTGGTGATTGATGTAAGGCGTAGCATGCAGCTACTCTGCTGGGGAAACCTAGGTCATGAAGCCATTTTTCAATTTTTGTTTTTTTTACTCCCCTCAGTCCTAAAGACTAACTTTTTATTTTTTCCGTTCACAGAGCCATATTAGGGCTTAAGTTTTGTGGGACAAATTGTGCTTTGCAATGGTACCATTTAATATTCCATGCAATATACTGTGAAGCTGGATGGGGTGGAATTAGGGAAAACCCGCATTTGCACCATTTTGATATGGGTTTTGTTTTTACAGTGTTCACTATATAGCCAAAATGACATGTCACCTGTATTCTGCAGGTCTCTATAATTGCGGCAGTACCAAATGTATATAGTTTTTGTTACATTTTAACACTTTAAAAAAGAAAATACAAAACTTTGAAAAAAAAATTCTTGGAGTCTCCATATTCTGACACCCCTAACTTTTTAAAATTTCCGTATAGGGGGCTGCATAGGGAGTCTTTTCTTGCAGGGTCAGATGTGCTTTTTACTTTTGCTGTTTTGGGGAATATGTGATGTTTTGGTAGGTGAAACTACATTCACCATATGAGAAAATATTTTTATAAATTTGTAGTTCAGGCATTTTCAGACATGGAAAAACCTAATGTGTTTGTATTTTACTTTGTTTATTTTATAGTTGTTCTAGAAAAAGGGGATGATTTGAACGTTTTGAGTTTTTATATATATCAATATAATAGATATATATATATATTTTTTTTAAACTTTATTTCTAGACCAACTAGGGGTCTTGAACTCCAAGGGGTCTGGTCACTAGTACAGTACACTGTAATCACAGCCTGTAATAGACCTATACAAATGACAAGTCTGGGAGGCTTGAATAGGCTCCCGGCTGCAGTAGCAATGGATCTCCATGCCCTGATATTGATTTGGGGGATGGCCATTGTCACCAGTATGGATGCCACCAGTAAGAAGATGCCTTCTTCACATTTGACTGAGGCATCTATGGGGTTAATGCCTGCGATGGGTGCCAGGCTCTGATCGTGGGCATTGTCACCATGTGTAAAGACTTGACATCTGTCATAATAGTATGTTGGAAAAGGGTTTAAACTTTTTAACTTTCCAATAATACCGCTCACAGTTGATGGTGAAATATCTCAGAGGCAAGAAGTTTCATGAACTGACTTGCTGCAATGCTGGCATCCTATCCCAGCACCATGCTGGATTACAGTGAGCTCTTTACAACAAGGCTTTCTTTCACTAATGTTTGTAAAGGCAGACTGCATGGCTAGGTGTTGTGGCAATGGCACTGAATGATGCATCTGAATTCAGTAAAGGAGTTCTCCAATGAACATAACCATATTCAAATTTGTAGACTATTAAAGGTTAAACTTTTTTTCAAATATAAACCATTAAAAATTTAGCAGCGTTTTAGAATGTTTTTTCTCTAGCCACGTTAGAGGTGACAGTCTGTTGTCTTGATTTGTTGCCAATGGATATGACCATGAATACAGGAGCTTTGTATGGTCTGGGACTGGTCAGAAACCCAGCGACGTTTTCCTTATTATGGACAGGTTATAAGGCAGGGACACTACATGCAAAAGAGGATATTCCGGTTGGGATTAAACACTATACACATGTTTTAATTACTTATATTTGCAAAGATGTTTAACTTTTAATAGTCTACAAATTTGAAAAATGTTTGTGAGAAAACCTCTTTGAGAGGTGTGGCCCAAAAGTTTTCTCATGCATATCTTGTTAAAGAGATGGCATTTCTTATGATGCAGAATAATGTATTTGTACTCTCTCACCAGGTTACAGCAATGGCAGCTCCATCAAATTTGGTTGCAAAAAGTGGACGTCGCTTTAAATGGGCCATTGAGTTCAGTACTGGTGGAACAAGGTATGTTCCAACTTATCTTATTAATAGTGGTAAACTAAGTGCTTATTCACACATCTATTTTTCATGGACCTGCACTGTCAGTGGTTTCCACTGACTGCATACGGATCTATTGTTTTATGGATGTATTTTTTCCACAGGTTAGGGAGTAATTTAATGTTCAGTGGGGGTTGCATGCCACCAATTCACATGAAGGGTAAACTGCTGCTCTCGTGTCCAAATTGGAGGACTTCCTTTTCCAGAAAAGGGCATTAAGAAAGCAGGTGGCTTATTGTAACTATCCTTTTAAATGGAGTCTGTCAGCAGGAAAATCGGCATCAATTGCTGACAGTACCTGTAGGACGGCTTCTGCACTTTCTGCTGCTCTATAAGGTACTATCATTAGTTTGATACTAATTTTCCTGCTGACAGTCTCCCTTTTAGTGTAATAAACCGTGAAGTTCATATTATCCACCTCTATTGTGTGCATATATCTTCATCTGACAAATTATGATCCATTTATAAACCTGTATGTGTCACAATTATCCATCTACAAAGTTACAAGTCACTTCCTATTTGTCTTATTTTAATTGCTTCTCTCCATGTTAGGGGTCGAGGTGAGAGGAGTTCTCCACAAGACAGCATGTATCCAGTAGGATATTCTGATAAACAGGTCCCCGACACCAGTGTGCAAGAGTCTGACCATATTCTTGTAGAGAAGGTAAAGAGATGAATGGGGCTTATAATGAATGTAGACTGTCATTCGAGCAGTATAGTATGGAGAAAGGACTGCTCTACTAATAGTCCAAGTAGCGCAATAAAATATTGTGAGGTTTGGCTAATAGCAGCTATTTAACACAGTAGACCAGGGCTTCGCTCTCTGCTCTAGAAATCCAACCCTAACGGCAGACAAAATGTCACTCAAGCAATGGGGGGCAGAGCTGGGTGGGAGTTAGGGGTGATTATCTAGAGCAGAGAATGAAACCCTGGCACTCCTAGCTGTACTAGTGAGGCGAGTGCTTCCCCCAGCCTCACTCACCAGTGATTAGTGGATGCTGTGTATACATGCAGTTATACACGGTAACATTGAAGTCGCTGCTGTGTTTTCTGTTTCTGTTTTTTGTGCTGTTTGGACTAGTAGTAGAGAAGACCTGTGTCAGTCATGGGTGAGATGGGAATATATGACTGTCATGGAAACAGCTGTTTCTGTAACTTCCAATAGAAGTAAATAGAGTTTATGGAATCCACCTAGCACAGCTGTATTTGGCTATTTGCATGACTCCCAACCACTTCAGGTGGCTGAAGACAAAGAAATGCTCATTTCAACTGTGCCGCTCTATTCATTTTCTGTGGTGGTCCCAGAAATGGCTGAATACGGCACTCTGCTATCTCGGGTACTCCCATATGAGTATAGAATGAATGAAACTGCAGAGCGATGCTTGGCCTGCCACTCCATCAGGTTGGAAGAAGCAGGTGTCTGTTTTCAGGATCAGTGGGGTTCCTAGACCCCACTGACCTTGAATTTATACCCTATCCTGTTATCATAGGAGATGACTTCAAAAGTTGGTACAACCCCTTTTTAGAAAGATCACATGACCTGTGGCCTCTACCAGAGGAACAGAAAGAAGCTCCTAATTCACTAGCTTGTGAGTTCACTTTTTACACCTTATCGATTATGTACAAACCCAGATTGCTTTTTTTTAAACAGGGCATCATGTTCAAGTGACAGTGAGTCTCTAATTTTACTATGACTATTTGCTGACAGTTCTGTTTTTTTGTGCAGCGCTGCTGGGACATCGCCTTAGGGCCGCTCAAGCAGATCCCTATGAACCTGTTCATAATGTATATGGCTGGAAACACAATATCTATCTTCCCCATTATGATGGTGTGTATGATGGCTTGGCGACCAATACAAGCACTGCTCGCTACACCTGCCAGTAAGTAATTTTCTTTTCTATAATTGGGATGACCTATATTTTAAGTCTGTTTGTCTGCAACCTACACAGGAATAAAATATTGACAAGCTATCCTGTAAACCTTTACTATTTGCTAAGCACAAAGCCATACACTGTATATGGTATTGCTGCCCCAGTCACTTAAATGGGACTGAACTGCAAACAGGTCATGTGTCCTCACTTGATGAGAGCAGCAAAAGGAACGCTCACTAGAGTGCTGCTGCGTCACCCAGCTGATTTGTGGGGAAGTTGGACTCCTGCCAGTCTAATATTGCTGACTGTCCTTAGTCTCAGAAAACTAATGTAAATCATGTTCAGACTTTTGATTGTTCTAAACCACTAAAATAAGTGCTCATACAAAAATTGCCCTAATGTGTAACTTTACCCACATGCACATCTAGGGCGCATTGCCACCTTTGAGACCATTGTTTTCTGTGTAGGAATAGTGCCTTCTACAATGGTTGCTGAGTTATGCAACCTATGGCTGTATGAACACTGCTCCATACAGCCACTGTCTGTAGGGTCATGTTCCAATTATTATTTCTCTGCCTTGAAAATAGAGCAGGGCGAAGGCAGCAATATATACTGTATGTGTCGTTAATAATAACACTCTCTTCTTCTTAAGCCTTCAAGCTCCTGGAAAGCTCTGGTCAGCGGTTCCTCCAAGGCCTAGTTTATCTCATTGGAAACCTCTTAGGTCTTGCATTGGCTGTTTATAAGTGTCAGTCCATGGGACTTCTACCCACGCATGCCTCGGATTGGCTGGCCTTCATTGAACCACCTGAGGTTAGTCTTTATTAAGACTTCTGTAGGTATGCAGTTCGGTCACACTGTTAATTCTTTTTGTGAAGTTTCATTTGCTGTTTTGGCAATCAGAATAGCTTAGCATATTACAGTAATATCCAGACAGAGCCGTAGCTATCAGTGCTTCCTCTTATAAGATCTCAATGTGCTGTCAGTGAGTGGAGAAATTGTTAACATCCAAAGACTAAAACTTTCATGATCACGTCCAGTTGACGCAGATGCCTGGCCTATTACAAAAGAGATCAGTATACATTGTTACAAGCCCCACATCTGTCAGTTTATTGTAATTTGTATCTTTAATACAGGTAGACTATGTGAAACTTTGAACCTTAACTTACTTTTACTCTACTTTTCTTCTTGCAGAGAATGGAGTACACTGGAGGAGGCCTCTTACTATGATGGTCCGATCAGTGGAACATCTACTTTTCAGACACCCAACATGGCTTATGCCCTGTACCCTTCTAATAAATTATTCTACTCAATGTAGTGTGTGGATTCTGTTGACTTTTCCTAGTACTATATCAGGTATAATAAAAATGAGTGGGCTATATAGAAAACCTTTTATTCCAGCTTTTGTTCAGAACATCCTATAACAATAAACAAAACATCTGACGCAGACAATAACAATTGTTGTAGAGGAAATGTGAGGAGGGAGCTGCTGTATCCTTCAATCCTAGAATAATATCACTGACAGCTTCTTCCCACAAGAGATAACGTCCACGCTTCATTTACCATTATTACATTAAACACATGGAATGACGCATCTACCAATAAATTAAAACTGGGTGAATTGTTCTATCCCACTAGACATAAAAATGTGCAATACAAATGAAAACATGAAAGTTTTTCTTTGTTTCTTCTGCTCACCTTCTTGGTGAAAGGTTCTTTTTTTAGGTCAGAGAAAAGACAACTGTAAAATTCCAAAACCTAGGAACCTCCCTTTAGGATGTGCCATTCCCACAGTACGAGGACACTAAAGATTGATGCACAATTTGGAAAAGAACAAAAAAAAAAAAAGCATGTTGAAGTGTTATGTTCCCAGCCATGTTAGGAGTTAAGGCGTGCCAGCTCATTGTACCTTTATGTGAACAAACCCCTGCTTTCTCTAATAACCCCTATGAAGAGATCAGAATGAGTGGGGTTCTTTATGATATGTTCTACAAGCTGCTGCATAGAGTTAGATGAGGGATCCTGGACAAGATGAGAAAATACTGTTCTATTCATTCCTTTTGTTACCTACCTAGTGCTTTGAAATCCCAATCACACAGTCTTTTTGGCTTATAAAAGGGTTTAGGGCCTTTTCCATTCACTCCCACATCCCCCTCTTTTTCTCTTAATTTCCTGTTGGCGTCACGGAATTAGGTATATGATTGATTTGTACTTCGATAAAACAATATTTCCTCAGTCTTCTGTTACAGTTGAAGTAATGCACCTTGGAACATATTAGGAGTAAATGGTAATGACCTCTGTTCCACCACCTCTCACTAACAAAACACGCTCCAAGCCTTCTGTCAAGACTTCCAGGAATTCCATATCTGCAGAAATCTTTTGTTAAGAAAAATATGCATCAAGGGTATATGGACTATGATCAAGACAATCATTCTAAAAGCATCATAATGTTAAAGGGAGTCTGTCAGCAGCAAAATCTGTAGCAAACCAGTGTTCGTATATTGTAGGATGGCTACACTTTCCAAATATAAACTTCTTATTCTGTTTTGCAGTTCCATTTTCATAGAAAATCAGCATTTTATTCTTCTGCAAATAACCTGAAAAGCATTTTAGGGGCATTTCCTCTCTTGAAAATAATCACATCACAAAGTGAAGACCCAGCAGGAAAAGAGATGCCCCCTTAAGCCGCTTTCAATTTGCATAAGAAAATGCTGATTGTTATGAAAATGGAGCTGCAATGCAGAATAAGAAAAAACATTTTGGAAAGTGTACAAGCTACCCTACAAGGTATGTCATTAGTTTGATACTGATTTTCCTGCTGTCAGACTCGCTTAAAAAAAAAAAAAAAAAAAATTATATATATGCAAGGCACTACTGTGTCCAGATTTAGCATGACAAATTTCCACAACTGTTATCAAAATATGTCCTTTTTTGCAAGCAAGGGTATCCACTATGGGCTTCCAAAGCACCAAGCAAAATAGAATGGTTTCCTACAAGTGTTTATTTCAGTGTTCAACAGGGTTTATTTATTATTTTTAACCTACATGGGTTCCAGGCTTAAGCACAGCATTACACATCACTTCCAGTGGCACAATGATGACTTCTGCCTACAAGACACCCACAGATTCCGGCGCTAATGGAGAATGGCCTACTCTGTAGGGAGTTTATTATGCACTCTGAAATTATTTGGCACCCAGCAGACAGAGGTCCTGCCCTTCTCAGGACAAACTGCTGTGGAAATTATTCTATTTCATAACCCCATTCTGAATTTAGACGTACTGCCAGATCATCACTGAGACTTGTTACGCTCCCTCTGATCATAGTGGGAAACCCACTATAAGTGTGTTAACTTGAAGTACATATATTAGGCATTGGTTTAATTTTTTTCTTACTCCATTCCCTATGCTATATATTGGAGACAGACAAAAAGACAACTAAGAGAATTGAACAAAAAAAAAACCTCTACCTTGGAGAGTACATTTCTCTGGGTGAAGACCCCTGTGAGTGCTCTCTCAGTAATGTACAGTATACTCCTCGACACAGCGACTTCGGGTGTTCCTCCCTATACGAGGTCTTGGGACAATGATATGCAACACTGCCTTTCTCCTGCTGAGTTGTCTAGGTCCTCCCTAATTGCTCATAAATTACCGTTGCCATATAGTGCTCAGGAGAAGAACTTTAAGATAGTGACTCGCTGATATCATTGTCTAACCTCCTCCACAGGTTTTATCCTGCTGTTTTGGATCGCTGTTGGCACTGTGGTTCTGAGAGTGGAATTCTCTTCCATATCTGGTGGGATTGTAGGGAGATACAACCGTTCTGTTCTTCGGTGTTGCACCTGTTTACCAGGGTCCATGGTTGATCCTTTGTGCATACTCCTCAAATTTCTCTCCTTTCGGTTATTCCTGGGAGAATTTCTAAAGTAAAAGGAGACCTCCAGTGACAATTCCTCACAGCTGCCAGATCAGTTATCCCCTGGCACTGGTGTAGCACAGCTACTCAATCTCTGCTGGTATGGCTTTGGGAGTTTCTCCATATACGAAGGATGGAGATCCTGGTTGCGTAGAACTCTGTTGACATCTCTGCTTTTGGCGGACATGGGTGGAGTTCCAGGAGTCTACGGAGTTCTCTACTCTCTTTTTCTGACCATGGGTGGGTTTGTTTTTCTTGAACCCTCTTAACTTCTTTGTTTCTTTCTGAAGCCTAGTCCCTCCCCTTCTTTCTTTTAACCCCTTGTTTCCCTCCTCTTCCTTTACCATACATCCATGTATCTATCTGTTTCTGTAAATTTGTGATTACATTTTTCACTGGCTAATTTCGAGTAACTGCCCTAGACGGCTACCCCGACACTTGCTATAGCGGCCTCCTGTGTATAGCGTTGAAGTGTCATTACTTATGCAGTTTGTTATACGGCCATAATTGGGTTGTTATCTTATTACTACGTCTGACTCGTCACCTAATGTGTTTTACTCATTCCTGCGGGTCTGCTGGCCCGAACCTTTTTACTTTCTTGTACTTGTTATATTTGATTAATCCTTCAATAAACACTGATTAAACATAATATTGCGCAGTATAGGGAAGAATAGATTCTGCTAGATACCAACCAATCCAAGTTTAAGAACGAAATTCCCTAAGCCTACATCAAAATATACAAAATCTGTCAGCATATCTCAAAAGTGTTGTGAATGCAAGACTACCTAAATATTTCTGAAACAGAAGAAGTCTGCAAGGAACAATGGAGAAAATTCCTAAAGTAAAAACAGAAAGGCAGCTTGGCCAGCCACAGATGACCATGTGCAGGCTGTATACTCGGTCTGCATGTCGCCTGTATTTCCCTGCCCAAACACAGCTTGGCTGAAGTGAACTCACAACATCATAAATCTGTAGATGTGGTTACGCTGTGAGATTTGGCTGTCACACAGACCATGGCTCCAGGGCTGTGGAGTTGGTAGGCCAAAACGCAGACTCTGAGTCCTATTTGTTCACAGCCTGTCTCCTGCTCCGGCTCCATTAATGACTGTCAGCCCTTGTCAGGCAGAAGCATTAAAGCTCCTCTAATTTAGTTTTTTTTTTTTTTTTTTTTGTGATTGAATTCCTAAGAAAACAAATATCATTCAAACTATGCATTTAACTAATTAAAACAATACAAATAATTGTATAATAGAAAATAAATGAAGAATGACCCCATAACTCTGAGCCCTGCACTTTTCCCAACCTGAACATGGCCAGCCCCTAAAACAACTGATGTGTAGCCAAAAACTGATAAACAGTATGCTCAAACATTTCTACACACGTTTCGAGTTTCATTTTTCCAACTCTGATAAGTTCAGCAAACAAGCAAGATGTATACCACAGAGGTTGTTGCAACTTCAAAAATGAACAGAATGCCTGAACTTTTGCATAAGATTTGTTTAAGCTAGAAAATCACCCTAGTAAACTCAGACCCCTACCAATCGTGAGAACAAGGCTGTTCAGAGACTATTGGTTTTAGTGGTACTTTGTTTAGTTTTTTTTAGGTTGTTGATGCTGAATTAACAGCACTGAAGACCTCATGTAAGTGGTGAGGCCAGTGACTGGCTACAGAAGCCACACGAGGAGCCATTCACGCCATCGCTTGGGTGCCAGAAAGGGAAACTAGAGAAGCCACCAAAGTCCCCTGTTGGAATGAAGGGGGAAGAAGGGACAAGTATCACTATTTTAAACAACTGCAGCCTTAAACTTTTATTGGCCCATAAAACCCCTTTAATTAATTTTCCTATTTAGGTATATATGTTTGTCAATTTAACTACATGTTGGCAAAATTTTTGGACAAATGGTCCAAATAGCATGGACAAATAGTGTAAAGCACGATTGTGCTATACTATAGTGTTCACTACTAAACTTCTTTTATCTTTATGTGTATAATAAAGATGGAGGGATTAATGTGTCTGCATATGAAAGTGAAATGAATAGAAGTGAATGAAGAAAGCCACATATGTGCAGATACCCCTCTGTGCTCAATGGGAGCAAGATGAGGCTGTAAACACCCCCTTTTTGTGATAGGTGCAGGTCCCAGAGTTAGGACCCACATCCATTGGACATATCTTGTGAATATGACATACATGTCTGAGATGGGAATATCCCTTTAACTTTTGTTATTTTTTTTTGTAAATCCATCACTTTTTTTCTGCACTGGATCTTTATAAATGAAGTCCATCTTGTCTATTGTAATTCATGTATAGGTACGTCTATGTAACAAAGGATACAGTTCTCATCACCCTGAGGGTTGCGTGGAGGTCCTGGCATATTCAGCAGAACCAATTTAGCATCATGAGATTTGTTGACAATGACCTCATTTAGTTTCACCGCCGTGTGCATGCGGCGGACATTTGATTGATCCCTGAAGAAAATAATAGAATCAATCCAAACTGCAAATCAGAAAATCTACAAAGAAAGTTGCAAAAATACACAAACATGTTCAGACTCTTACGGGCGCATGCTGAGCAAGTCCTGGAAACTGGGCATATGCTTGCTTTGGCCTGCACGCACAGATTGGTGTTTATCCTTGGTCCATGTCATATGTACTCTGTCTGGCACAGCATCGGTTTCTTCATCATCATCAGAGCCCACACTAGTCAGGCGCAGCATGGAGTTCCTGTCCTTCACTAACTGGGCCTTAAGTATAACAGAGTAGTCTTAAAATCTCTTTGCAACACTGTCCTGGGATTATGAAATTTCCCTTACTCTCATGCAAAACCAAACACAGCTCATACACAGTTAAATGAAATCTGTTTCCTTGACTGTTTGCAGCACATTATCACAATTGTTAAATTAGCTTCAATGGAATTACATTACTGGTGTAATTTTATTCTCTTATCTTTCTTTCACTCCAGCAAACCTGAGTGTTAGTGTTCAATGAGAAGTGCAGGAATAGCAGCTGTGTGGATATTGTATTTCATCCTAATTTCATATTTCCCTATCCCTTGCAAATGTGATTTTTTTAAAATTGCATTAAAATGAGGGCATGACAAGGCTAGAAAACATTCCCACCTCTCGTTCTCTGTCTGTCTTTGAAAGTCGCATTTGTCGAAGCATCTGTGATCTTTGCTCCATCATAAGTGTCCGCTCATATGTATAGGCTGAAATGTCGCTGTCATGCTGTGTAATGCAGAGGAATCAGATTAGACATTTTTATGCTTCTTGCCATTATTTTAGGTTTATTTTATTTCCTTACTCACCATTTCCACTACCTCCACATCGGCCTGAATACGTAGATGGTAGAGGAATGTGGCCAAATCTTTTTTCATCTGAATGCTGTTATCTTCCATTTGGGCTACTGTGAAAATACGCATCTTGCATTTGCGCCACACCTATTTAGGTCAAACCATATGAAAACAGAGGTGAGAACTAGTAAATTATTAGGTAAATGTGTTTTGGAATTATAAGGCAATCTTTATAAATGCATGCATTATTTATCTTGGCATCAGGTTTTTGGCATGTAGAGCTTGTTTATAGTAAAAATACAAAATACAAATGGGTGGAAAAGGTTTGTATTTTTCTCAAGGAAATGCTAAAAGCAGGATAGTCCCAATCTTACCTTGTGTTGTTTCAAGAGGAAAGGTAACAGCATCAGCATCCCTCCATCATGTACAACCCACCACACATCTATGTTACCCTCTGCTAGAGTCTCCCGTGAACCAGGGAATAAAGATATGTTCTTAGCCACAAGCAGAGCGTATCGAGCAGCTGTACTGATACGCACAGTTGCTGGAAGCAAAAAATAACATTGATTCATATTATTGTTGCCGCTATATAAATAAAATTTATTATTATAGATTTTTAATCTTAAAATCATTGATAATTCATTTATATTAAATAACAGTAATAAATTATAATGATGATGAAGGCAAACGAGATTCTTACTGATGAATGTTTTCCAGGCCCGAGAGTCATCACTCTGCCTCCACCCACTTGGCCAGCCCATGATTACTGTGTTATGTCTCATTCCTCCAAGACCACAAGACTGGATGAGATGGGATAAGCCTTCTTTTTTCTTCTGTGCTACCACAACCTGGCAGAAGCCTTTCACTCTTTCCTGCTCCATCAGCTGCTTCAATGCCTGTAATGAAAGTGAATTCCAATAACCTATATAATTATCTATTTATAAACTGCATCTAAGGTGATGTATTTTCTATCATCCTTTATTTACTTCATCTAGATCATGTTCAGTATGTATTAGAATAATTCCAAAGAGGAGTGTCTGCTCAATATATTCTACATCAATAAACCTACCCCTATGATAACACTTGAAATAGTTCAATGGAAATCTATCAGTTATGATATTTTCTGCTGTGTAGGGAAGAATGGTTACTCACTACTAGTGGGTCATTATATAACTAAACTAACGTGGCAGTATAAGAAATAGGTTCTTCTACCACCACCAATTTAAGTACGGTAATATCACTGTCAGAATTAAAGGAACTAAAATATAACTAAATATTACCAAGTTATTATTGATTCTATGTAGCTATATCAATAGAATGGAAGGGACAAATACACTGAGCTATTAAAGAAAAAAAAATTCTGCCTAATATATCCATTTCACCTTATAAAAACTTCAAGACTATGGATAACTTTAAAACAAAATTATTTTATTGTCTACTGTACATATTTTATGAATGATAACATATGTGTTGACAGTTCACTGTAGGGTAAAGAAGATTTCCTACAGCAGCTCACAGCACAGTGTAGAGCGGAGATCACCAACAGCAGCTCCCAACATCAGGTAAGATAAAAATTGTCCAGAGCAACAGCCAATTTACAGCACAGTGTAGTGGGAAGTTCATCTGCAATAGCTGAAAGCATGTATAGGGAAAGATCGTCCACAGTAATTCACATCTATGTTACTGCACAGTGTTGGAGGATGAAGGTCCACAGCCAGCTAACAGCACATTGTAAGGTAAAGATTGTGTACAGCAGATCACACCACAGTGTAAGGTAAAGACTGTCCACAGCCTGCTCACATCTGTCTACAGCAGCTCACAGCATAGTGTACAGGAAAAATGGACCACATCAGCTCACTGCACAATGTAGGAATGAGATTATCTACAGCAGCTCACAGAGGGAAGAGGACAATATCACACACATTTATAGTTGGGTATCAGTGTGGGTATGCATGGTTATACAAAACAGTCACTGAAAGAGGAGACAGCAGAATTAAGGCTGTGGTCATTAATGAGAAAGCAAAACAACCAGACAAAATTCACAAGTGACCAGTGCTAGGAAAAACCTAAAGCTTAAATGTGGAAGAGGATGCAAACCAGCTACGGGGGACTGCTGAATGCATAAGAAGAAGCGACCCATGCAAATACAGGAGTACAACTTTTTTTTACTCCAGAATCTTAGTAAAATAAAAGCTGTTCATAGCCTTTATTCATTACACCACGTAGGTTTACATCACTAATGTTTACCTCTTCTGATTCTCAAATAGTCAGTATGTTTCTATACCATCTACAATTTCCATCTTCACCCTACACATTTCAGAAGAAGTTTCCCTGCCTCAAGAAAAAACTAACAATGAACGAAAAGGAACGGGTGCATCATAACGTCCAGTACAGCAGTGCTGGCGGTTTCTTTTATTGTACTGTTCATTGTAAGAGCATATGTTGATGCAGGGAACCATCTGCTGAGGTGTGTAGTGTGCATGTGGAACCACTCAAAAGTGTAGAAACATGTTCAGTACTGAGAATCAGGCTAGATAAACATTAATGATGACGGAGGAATGTGGTATAATGATTAAGTCTCTGTAACTCAAAATTGGTTAAGAGCTGGATTAGGCAGAAATTTATAGAAAAGTTCCACTACTTGTTCTGACAGATCTACTCTTTCAGACATTCATTCTGCTCTATCAGTAGATCTACAAAAAAAATCTATACTAGCCGTCAGTTTTTGTACTATCCTCCCAGCGCGGTCTGGTCCTGTGACATCCTGGATCCCTGCTGCTGAAGCCACTGAGCACTAAGGTTATAATCGGCCTCCGTGGCATCAGGAAGTGGCCCTGGGCCTCAGCAGTCACGTCCGCCGGAAGACAACAATGGACCAGCAGGACCGGACCGCGCTGGGAGGCACCAGGGTAAAGGGGAGTATGATTTCTATTTTTCACCTCCCCCACCCTATTTAAAATATAAAATTTTTGCCTGGACAACCCCGTTAAAAGGTAATGTTCCTTCAATTTTAGCAGTGATGCCAATGTGTCATGTAACAGGTGCTTAAAGAGGATCTTTCACGTCCTCATGTATATGCGGTTTTACATACCGCTAGAATGCCGACAGCGCGCTGAATTCAGTGCACTGCCGGCTTTCCCATTATATGCCCTAGGCCTGGAGATATCGGGGATCTAAATTTCACCGTTCACTGTCAGAGGGGCGTTCCTGACAGTCTAGCTGCGCCGTGAGGAACGCCTTCCCTGACTGTGCTCATCCATAGCCCTGTACTGGGGGGGGGGGGCGTGTCTTACAGCTCAGCATCATCACTGGGCGGTAAGGAACTTCCCCTCTCTCTGTCGTCATCCATAGCAGAGTACTGTCAGAGGGGGCGTTCCTTACCGCCCAGTGATGACGCTGAGTGGTAAGGAACTCCCCCCCCAGTAAAGTCTATGGAGGGATAATGTCATGGAGGGCATTCCTCACAGTGCAGCTAGACTGTCAGGAACGCCCTTCTGACAGTGAACGGTGAAACGTACATCCCCAATATGTCCAGCCCCGGGGCATATAACGGGAAAGCCGGCAGTGCGCTGAATTCAGCGCGCTGTCGGCATTCTAGCGGTATGTAAAACCGCATATACATGAGGATGTGAAAGGTCCTCTTTAACAAGCCGCCTCTTTACACATGGCTTATAGATTTCCACAGCGCTGAAGTCCTTGGTTTGAATCCGACCAAGGACAACATCGGCAAGGCGTGAATTTCGCCAGGGTACTTCGGTATCCAACCACACGTCAAAGACATACTAAGAGAATTTAGATTGTAAACCCTATATGGGACAGTGACCAACAATGTCTGTAAAGCGCTGCGGCAGATGTTGGTGCTATATAAGTAAGCAAAATAAAAATAAATGATTTTGTCATCTTGGCAAGTTATGACATATGGATAAGAGACCCATCGCCCAGTGAGAATGGATTGAGTTGCAGTAACTGAACAGTGCCTAAATTGGAAAGGTGCTGTGTCGGGAAAAAAATTCCGGAGTCCAAGTACTCCATATAGGACCACGGACAGCATATCCAGCATATAAAATGTACCCAGTTTTATAGGATTAATTTCTTGCGAAAAATTATTCTATATTGTATTTGAAGCAGAACAGGTTCACAAAAAACGGGCTGCAGAATGTCACCTTGGTCTGCTTGTCAATCGAACCACTTATGCATGTAAACTGGAGTGTTGTACATTTGCCCTAGTACTGGCACAAGGTGACAGGTCCAACTTGTTTGAGGGAATCTCATAGCAAACTATTTTTCTTTGAACTTTACAGTGACTTTCTATACACAGAGTTAACATGGGAACATGCTGTAAACACCAAGAAAGAAACTAGAGTATGAAGGGTTATCTCACCTGCTCTGCTGCCAGTGCTTCAGCATAGTTCTCCAAGTAATCACCAAGCAAAACAGATCCAACAATTGTTAACCCTTTCCCAGCCTTCAGCTGAGAGGCAAAGGAGAGCAGACGTGGTTGTGAAACATGGAGATCAGAGTCGAGCTTAACTAAAACAAGGAGCTGGGGTCTAGATTAAGAAAAAAATGTAGTTAAAATACAAATTCATATATGCGCATGTAACTACTACTACATAAATAAATTGAACTTTTACCTCCAGTTTTTAGTGTGTGGTGGTCCTTCCTCTAGTCGTAGTAAAGCAAAACGTGCTGCACTCAAAGAAAGTCCTCGTATCCCATCTCCCCATTCTTTCTCAGCTCTATACAAAAGGAGTAAGAGATATTCAGCATAAAACAACATTATAGCCAGGAAAAGATTTACAGCAGAGCATAAAAACTAGAAAAACTACATACCCATGATACTCTATATATTTGTAGATCATTCCAGCAATCACCATTGAGATAAGAGCATAATACCAAGAGGAGATGAACATCAGAGCCAGGCAAAGTGCCATGCCCAAGAAAGATAAAGTCCTATAAAGAAAAAAAACAAGATAGTAAAGCAATGCTAATGAACTGTAAACTGTGGTTATGAGGAATGTATCACCAATTTATTTATTCACTCATTATATAACTTTAATATAAAACTTTTTTTCTAATCTGTTTTTAATTTTCTGATTGTAGATTTTTTTATTCTATTTTCTTTACATGTTATATGGTGATATTGATAGAGCTGTTATCTTGTTATTTTTAGAGCTGTAAGTTGAATAATGGAAAGAAAACCCCTTAAGATTTCGTGTCAGACTATTTTTAGGCTAAGTGGCCAGAATGAAACGTGCAGGATATAGTATTTTTTTTTTATACAGATAGCAACATGGAAAATTAAAAAAAATATATATATTTAAAAAATTCTTAAATATATGTTCAACATAAAAACTTGATTAAAAAAAAAAAAGTAGGTCATTTTCTAATGATGCACTCCCTTTTAGTTAACTATAATAGTTTAGGACGGTTACATTAAGACTCTATTCACAATACCGAGATTCAATGGCTGCCTGTTATCTGTGAAAAAGTAGAGCGTGCTCTACTTTTTGATGGATCAAAAACACAGCTCCGTTTTCACTGAAAGTCAATGGGTCTGGTGCTGACTCGGCCATGTTTTTAGGATGGTTACACGAATATAATCTAAGAACTCAACCAGCCTTTTCTGTATATCTGGATCTATAAATATCAATCAATATTCACCAATGTGTTGGCATTAAGTGATACACAACTGAAAAGCAACTTAATACTAGATTCGAGCAGCTATAAATTGTACATGACAACTTACAGCAAGTTTTTATAAAGACCAAGACCTACCAGTGGTAATACTGAAAGCGAGGGCGCCAGTTTGGAGATCGAAGAAGAGTCTGTAATCCACATGCTAAGTTTACGAAAAGGTAACACATAAGGAAAAACCTATAGTAAGTGAGGACAAAGATATGGTTAGTATCAATTTGCAGCTGTAGGTTGTAGGCTTTGCAGCCATTGTTTAATAGAATAACTTTCATGGACAAGAGCTACAGTTGGATTACCTTGTTGAAAGGATTAAATTCTATAACAAAATATTACAAGTTATTTAAGGTTGCCTTTAAAGGGGTTGTTAAAAGGGAGAGACCTCTCTGACATGCCAAGAATGCTGACAGGTACTCTTTAAAAGGTACATTTGACCCCAAATATTACTTCTCTCTACAAAGAGAAACAGGATTCCAGTCAGGCTGGGTTCACATCTGCGATTGGGGATTCCGTTCCCCATTCCACTTGAAAAATACGGAGAGAAAAGTCCTGCAAGCAGGACTTCCCTCTGTATTTTTTGGGCGGAAACCCGGCGGACCCCATTATAGTCCCAAGCGGACCTGAAGAATGGAAACCCGAACGCACGTGTGAACCTAGTGTCAGCCTGTTAATGTCTTATCTTGCACCCTAGCTAACTTAAACTCTACTCAATGCTGATGAGGGCCAACACACTGAAATTGATTTGTTCTCAGATAGGTGTCTCTGTTTGGTTAATACACAAGTAATGTGGTAGGACACCGGGACAGAAATATTGACTTAAAGGGTCGCCTAGCCACTTTCGACTGGCCTTACGCTAGGTTCACACTAGCGTTCGAACCTCTCCATCCCAGATTCCGCTTAAAATTGGCGGAGAGAAAAGTCCTGCAAGTGTGTAAGCACTTTTTAAGCAGATGGGGACCCAAAAGACGCAAACCCTAAGCGAACCCGAAGGAAGGAAACCTGAACGCTAGTATGAACCTAGCATTAGAGTCCACAATTTGTAGGAATAAGTTTTCATAGATAATTAAAGAGGACCTTTCACATCCTCATGTATATGCGGTTTTACATACTGCTAGAAAGCTGACAGCACGCTGAATTCAGCGCACTGTCAGCTTTCCCGTTATGTGCCCCGGGGCTGGAGCTATCGGGGGTCTAAATTTCACCGTTCACTATCAGAAGGGCGTTCCTGACAGTCTAGCTGCGCTGTGAGGAACGCCCTCCCCGACTGTGCTCGTCCATAGCGCTGTACTGGGGGGGGGGGGGTGTTCCTCACAGCTCAGTGTCATCACTGGGCGGTAAGGAATGCCCCCTCTCTCTCTCCTCGTCCATAGCCGAGTACTGTCAGAGGGAGCATTCCTTACCGCCCAGTGATGACGCTGAGCTGTGAGGAACGCTCCCCAGTACAAGTCTATGGATTAGTACTGTCATGGAGGGCGTTCCTCACAGTGCAGCTAGACTGTCAGGAACACTCTTCTGTCAGTGAACGGTGAAATTTAAACTCCCGATATCTCCAGCCCCGGGGCATATAACGGGAAAGCTGACAGTGCACTGAATTCAGCATGCTGTCAGCTTTCTAGCGGTATGTAAAACTGCATATACATGAGGATGTGAAAGGTCCTCTAAGTAAAAGCAACATAATACATACATTGACAAGATTGGTGCTACCAGATCCAAAGAGGCAATGAGGATTCCTAACTCAGCAATCACAGCAGTGAGAAGCAATGCCCAAGTAGGCTCTCCATTACTTTTTCCATGTCCAAACACCTTTAGAATTGAGGAAAAAACAAAAAAAAAACAAAACAAAAAACAAAACTCTTTATCACTTTCCTAAAGGGCAATTTGTGCATTTGCATTTTGTCACACCTACACAAATAAGGCAAAGACAGAATCAACATACAATTCATGGATGTACGCACCCGTAAAAATGGGATAATTCCATCCTTGGCAATAGCCTGCAACAATCTAGGAGCCCCCGTCAGACTCTGCAGTCCAGCCCCACACGTGGAAAAAAAAAGATCCAATCACAATGACCCAAGGGGATGGCCAAGAGAGCGCACCTACCACAAGGGTTCCTTTTACTGCATCTCCAAACCTGTAAGAGAACAGACCAGACTGCCATTCTGTACAAACCAGTTTCCTGTACCATGGAGAGCATTATACTTACTTATCTCTGAGGACCACTCCATCAATACAGGATCCAAATAAAATGACATTACTCAAATCTGAAATGCATTTAGTTAGAGGAATTAACAGAAATATATTTGTGTTTAGATACATAGAGAAGTATTCCAATGTGGATGAAAAAAAGTCACAGCACTGTACCTTGGATCTTTAAGTTACACGCGGTAAAGTCCAGATAAATGAAGTACCTATTTTTTAGATCTACTCGGTACTGAAGATATGCAGTAGGTAGTCCCAAAAGTATTGATAGGTTCCTTATTATCATAAATGGCATTGAAAAAAAAGTATTATGTTACCTGCCAACTGCTGGTTACACCTGTAGCTTACTCTCACTTGAGAAAGGTGCTTGCCAGTATACATAGGCTATATTTGCACTACATTTGATGTCTACTTTCATTGCATACGCAGTTGAAGATTTTCATTCCATAGGGCGTGAAGGGATAGACATAAGGAAAAAGAGTGTCCTTTGGCTGAAATACTATGGCAGACTGACAGAAAAGAGCATCACTCACTCTGAAGTATACAGCACATCCATGCATTAAATAGTTCCCAGCAGTAGAAATAGTTCTGATAAGTTATAATCTATAAAGGCATACATATTGGTAACACTGTTCTCACAATTAACCCAAAACATATCACCTATTCTTGATACTCAGTGTTGTCTCAGTGTTAGGGCAAACCAAAGCACTTCATACGAATCAATATGCAGCAAAGTATTCTCCCCTAGTAGTAATGCCTCTCTAATACTGCATGTGATGAAGCTTGGCACTACCTTTTGTTTTACAGTTTCATGTGAAATCAGTAGGGAAAAAAAAAATAAAATTCTATGTGCCATCTACTGAAATCAGAGGCTAATGGAGGAACAATATGGGACCATAGATTTCTATCATATGGCTCTATGAATGTGGTTTTAAAAGTATCTGAAGAAGAATATTAGCATAATACAACATTATTGCCAGCATCCAGTTAGGAGACACCAATACACGATAGTTTACAGTGAATTGCTAACCAGAATACTATGATTCTTAGGTACTAGTTCACAAGTACATGTAAATTAACCACCAGTCCAGGATACAGACTAAAGATGTTGTAAGTATTGCAAGGATTGTGCCAATTGGAATGGATTTTTGAGCGTCTTTGAGGTCACCAGATCGATTAGAGCCTGCCATAATTCCTGCAAGAAAGCAGAGTTAAACATACATTAGTTACAAGGTGTATGTGCACCCTTAACCCTTTAAAGTGGTTATGCAGGGAACTAAACCATCCACCATGTAGCAGATGTGTCTAAGAGATGCCGTAAATCCATACGACCTCACAGAGAACAGGCTGACTAAGAAAGCAGAGCAGGAGTTTTATGTAAGAATGTTCTGGCTTTATATAAATGGGACACAGCTGGTTAATGTATAAGTATATGGCAAGTGTATTGCTGTAACAGCTGCCCAATTGTAAATTTTATCTGAAATGGGAGGTATGCTTAAAATGACTATTTTGAAACTTTCCAATAAAGACTATTTCTTGGAAGGTGTGGATTCTTCCTCCAGAAATGGAAGTGAACAATATAAATTAAATTTGTTTAGGGTAAGGTCACTTTCAAGGGGAGATAATTCAACAAATTATTGCATCTGTATTACAACCAAAGGGCATGGACCTTCCAGATGACTACATGGCTCTGTGGTGATCTAAGTTTAAACCACAACCAGATTCAAATTTCTAGAATATTGAAAGTTAAAACATTTTTGTAAATATAAGTAATTAAAAAAATTTCAGATTTTTAAAGATTTTCTCTAATCATCTTCGTGGTGATACCCTTTTTTGTCTTGATAGGAACTTCCTATGGTTTGAGACTAACCTAGTGATTTACTTATTATGGCCAGGTTATCTTCTCATGCATGTAAAGTCTCTGTCTGATAACCTGTTAACAAGAAGGAAATCATTGCTGCGTTTCTGAAAAGTGGCATACCATAGAAACAATGTGTATTCAAGGTCATATAAATTAGAAACCTATTAAAAAAAAAAAAAACTGTCACCACTATGATGGTTAGAGAAAATCTTTAAAATTCTACGTATTTTGAAATTATTCAATTTTGCAAAAATGTTATTTATTTATTTTGCTTACTTAAATAGCGCCATCATATTCCGCAGCGCTTTACAGACATTGACAGTCACTGTCCCATATAGGGCTCACAATCTATATTCCCTATCAGTATGTCTTTGGAGTGATTGTCTACAAATTTAAACATGATTATGTTCATCAGAATACCCCTTTAACATCACCTTGAAAAAAAATACCAAATTTTAGAGAAGCACAAACAAACATAGGATACATTCTTATACTCTACTGCAGGGGTCAGCAACCCCTGGCACGCGTGGAGGCTTATTTCCCTGGCACGGACAGCCCGAGTCCTCGCCCAGCTGTTTCGATCAGACCAAACACGGCCGAAACGAAACTGCTGTTATTATACTGTTGGGTCTCTTCAGAGCACATAGCCTTCAGAGCACAGAGCCGCTGCGGAGAGCAGGGAAGGTGAGTAACATTGTTTTTTATGTTTGTCACATCTCTTGGCCCTCCACTAATTATACTCTGGGGTCTGAAGAGACCCCACAGTATAATAGCTCGTGAGTGGCGAAAATTGGAATATTATACTGTTTGGAGGGGCCGCTATGGGACATAATACCGTGTGCAGGGGCCGCCATGGGATATAATACCCTATGCAGGGGCCGCTATGAGACATAATACTGTGTGCAGGAGCTGCTATGGGACATTCTGTATAACTGTGTTTTTGCACAGAAAACACAGGCTTTTTTTTTTTGTGCAAAAATGCACCATGTGAATGCAGTTTTACATCGAAGTAAAAGTTTCAGTGGCCTAAGAATATAGCTGCATCCAGATACATAGTGTGTTTCCACCATAAGGCTGCTGCCATACGGTGCTCCTGAACACATACATTTACCACTAATTGGGGGCTGCACATGTACTTTCATTGCTTCTAATCGGAAAGTACAGGTGCATCCCAGGAATTAGCAGTAAACACATGCGTACTAAAGCATCTTGTGGCAGCACTTCTGTATTATGGTTTGTGGTATATGACTTTAGTATAGGAGTCGTAAGCCTTACAATTATTGACCGGCACTCCGAGTACCTCATCCTTGATTTTTTTTTTTTTAATTAAAATTGGCACGCTGAACAAAAAGGTTGACTACCCCTGCTCTACTGTATTGCCTTCAGAGAAAAGAAAATGAACAGATGAATGTGGATGAAACGGTGTGATGTCAGCTCTGCTCTTAAGTCCTGTTACGCTGCTGCAATCTCACACTACTAGGTTTGAATATGTATGCAGTGACTTTCAAGTTTGTAATGGATGTTATTCGTATGAGTAAAATTATGTTATTCTTTGGAAAAATTCTACCTGGTGACAGATTGCATATTTTACTTCTGTGATACACTGTACACATGACTGACATGTTTCTGCTATGGAAAAGCAGAAAATAAATGCAATACCTGTAACAGATGGGAAAAAGATGCCAACAAGGAGGGTGAAAGACGTTGTAATGTCAGCCAGAACATAACTACTGGATGGAGAGCCCACTGTATCCGATGAGGGTGCAGATCCCTTTTCTATAATTTCTCCCTTCTGCAAATAATTGCTCCAAAGGTTTTCTTAAAAAAAAATTATAATATAATAATAATAATAATAATAATAATAATAATAATAATAATAATAATGTCATATAGGATAACAGTAAATGGATAGTGAAAAGTAAGGAAGAAAGAGAAAAAAAAATATATAGTGGTACCAGCAATAATGCCACTCCTCAAGCCTGGAATTCCCTGTATTCCAGTAACATTATTATGGGCAAAATATTCATCACACGTTGCATTCAAGAACCCAGAAGGGTGACAGAAAAGGTCCCACAGGTCTGACGGTGATGTTGTATTCTCTGTCTGTACTATCTTGGCACAAGTGCCAAACTCAAGCCTGGAGAGGGTTCGGTTTCCAAGTAAGCAAACACTAAAACCAATAAAACAAATTAAAAGGTTAAAGGGGATTGTGTGCAGAAGAAACAATCTCTAGAAGAAACATGCATAAAAACAGTAGTAGGACCATACTAGGTAAATGTTGGATTGGTAATACATCTTTTCAGAGATTAGAATTCTCTAATGTCAAATAGGAAATGCTAAAATACTGAAACATACAGCATACAAACTGCACCTATTGTTGTACCCACTATTACGTTATACTAGAGATATTTTGACAGCTGTCAAGCTGGACTTTGTCTGCAAAGTTAGTGCTAACCAGAGGTCATGCTGGAACTGAACATACAGCCATGAACATCTGAAAAAGAGCCAAAGTGTTCACCCTAGCTATAAATACAATGCACTCTTTAAGTACCCGCAGAGTCCTGAAGTACATAATTCATCCATCCTCACATTTAAGACTTACGGGAAATCAGGAGGAGCAAAGGCAGATTTCAGTGCCCCTGCATAGATGGCCAGTATAGACAGTATAACGCAGGCCAAAAACAGAGACGCCAGCTTGTTTACATAGCGTACGCCCACAAAAACAATGACAGACATGATCAGGAGAAATCCAGTGCCATAAACCCGCATGTTGTTGAGCATAGCAGCTGAGTTCTCAATCACTCCTTCACTTTGGAAAATGATTGCTTGTGGAGCAATGTACACCTGTACAAAAAATATGGATGGTCAGAAAATGGAATAGTAAATGAAATAACTCAGATGCAACAACCACATCTTCATTTCTGAGTCCCACTGGCAATAATCATTTATTTATATGATGAGCACATTAAATATTTAATAAGATGGACCCCACCAATGTCCAGGAACTGCTTCAAGCCACAGATACATTACTGTTACATATCACATAACACGGAGTAGTGACAGGGCTGCATCTTTGGTCTTTGTTCCCATCAAATATTTTTATTAAATATGGCAACAGATTCCAGAGGAAAGGTTTTCCTACTAACTGTTCCAGGATCTGCTTCCATATTTATCAAGAAATACATATTTTTCTCTTAGCTGTAAGTTTAAAGGGGTTGGCCACTTTCAGACCAATAATAAGAGACAAATGTTATTGTTTGTATAATAAAAAGTTATACAATTTTCCAATATACTTTCCATTTCAATTCCTCATGGTTTTCTAGATCTCTGCTTGCTGATACTTGCTGTTACTTCTAGTAAGAAAAATTCTGACCATGGTCATGTGATATATGGTCCATGGTCATGTGATGAACACACAGGTGCTCGTTACCAGGCAGATGTCTGATTACTGTGCAGTGACTAACGAGCTGTGCACCTGTGTGTACATCACATGACCATAGACTGTGCATCACATGACTATGGTCAGAATTTCATCTACTAGAGGTAATTGGAATGAATGCAGCAAGCACAGATCTAGAGAACTGTGAGGAATTGATACATAAAGTATATTGGAAAATTGAACAACTTTTTATTATTCGCACGGCTTTATGCCTAATAAATCTTGTCAGACTAATCTTATTTCCTTCTATAATAAAGTCACTGAATGGTTGGACCAGGGAAATGCAGTGGACATAGAATATCTTGACTTTAGTAAGGCCTTTGATAAAGTATCACATAACTTTCTTATTGAAAAAATGATCAAGTATGGCTTTGATAAAATATCAGTGAGGTGGGTTCACAATTGGCTTAATGATCGGGCACAACGAGTAATTCTAAATGGCTACACATCAAACTGGAAGAAAGTAAAAAGCGGGGTGCCGCAGGGCTCTGTCCTGGGCCCAGTACTTTTTAATATTTTTATAAATGATCTGGATGATGGGGTTAATGGGAAACTAATAAAATTTGCAGATGATACAAAGATAGGAGGAATGGCCAACACTAGAGAGGAGAGAGAATGCATGCAAAAGGACTTGGACACACTGGAACAATGGGCTGAGGTGAACAAAATGGTATTCAACAGGGACAAATGCAAAGTTCTACATCTGGGTAACAGAAATGCAAGAAGCATATACAAGTCATATGAAAAAGTTTGGGCACCCCTATTAATCTTAATCATTTTTAGTTCTAAATATTTGGGTGTTTGCAACAGCCATTTCAATTTGATATATCTAATAACTGATGGACACAGTAATATTTCAGGATTGAAATGAGGTTTATTGTACTAACAGAAAATGTGCAATATGCATTAAACCAAAATTTGACCGGTGCAAAAATTTGGGTACCCTTATCATTTTATTGATTTGAATACTCCTAACTACTTTTTACTGACTTACTGAAGCACAAAATTGGTTTTGTAACCTCACTGAGCTTTGAACTTCATAGCCAGGTGTATCCAATCATGAGAAAAGGTATTTAAGGTGGCCAATTGCAAGTTGTTCTCCTATTTGAATCTCCTCTGAAGAGTGGCATCATGGGCTCCTCAAAACAACTCTCAAATGATCTGAAAACAAAGATTGTTCAACATAGTTGTTCAGGGGAAGGATACAAAAAGTTGTCTCAGAGATTTAACCTGTCAGTTTCCACTGTGAGGAACATAGTAAGGAAATGGAAGACCACAGGGACAGTTCTTGTTAAGCCCAGAAGTGGCAGGCCAAGAAAAATATCAGAAAGGCAGAGAAGAAGAATGGTGAGAACAGTCAAGGACAATCCACAGACCACCTCCAAAGAGCTGCAGCATCATCTTGCTGCAGATGGTGTCACTGTGCATCGGTCAACAATACAGCACACTTTGCACAAGGAGAAGCTGTATGGGAGAGTGATGCGAAAGAAACCGTTTCTGAAAGCACGCCACAAACAGAGTCGCCTGAGGTATGCAAAAGCACATTTGGACAAGCCAGCTTCATTTTGGAAGAAGGTCCTGTGGACTGATGAAACAAAGATTGAGTTGTTTGGTCATACAAAAAGGCGTTATGCATGGCGTCAAAAAAACACAGCATTCCAAGAAAAACACTTGCTACCCACTGTAAAATTTGGTGGAGGTTCCATCATGCTTTGGGGCTGTGTGGCCAATGCCGGCACCGGGAATCTTGTTAAAGTTGAGGGTCGCATGGATTCAACTCAGTATCAGCAGATTCTTGAGAATAATGTACAAGAATCAGTGACGAATTTGAAGTTACGCCGGGGATGGATATTTCAGCAAGACAATGATCCAAAACACAGCTCCAAATCTACTCAGGCATTCATGCAGAGGAACAATTACAATGTTCTGGAATGGCCATCTCAGTCCCCAGACCTGAATATCATTGAACATCTGTGGGATAATTTGAAGCGGGCTGTCCATGCTCGGCGACCATCAAACTTAACTGAACTGGAATTGTTTTGTAAAGAGGAATGGTCAAAAATACCTTAATCCAGGATCCAGGAACTGATTAAAAGCTACAGGAAGCGACTAGAGGTTGTTATTTTTGCAAAAGGAGGATCTACTAAATATTAATGTCACTTTTCTGTTGAGGTGCCCATACTTTTGCACCGGTCAAATTTTGGTTTAATGCATATTGCACATTTTCTGTTAGTACAATAAACCTCATTTCAATCCTGAAATATTACTGTGTCCATCAGTTATTAGATATATCAAATTGAAATGGCTGTTGCAAACACCCAAATATTTAGAACTAAAAATGATTAAGATTAATAGGGGTGCCCAAACTTTTTCATATGACTGTATAGTATGGGAGGAATAGTACTAGGTGAGAGTACAGGGGAAAAGGATCTGGGCATAATAATAGATCGCAAATTCAACATGAGTCAACAGTGCGGTGCGGTGGCTAAAAAGGCTAATAAAATTCTAGGATGTATCAAGACGAGCATTGAAGCTAGATCGAGAGAGGTAATTATTCCGCTGTACTCTGCCCTGGTCAGACCCCACCTGGAATACTGTGTACAGTTCTGGGCTCCCCAGTTTAAGAAAGACATCGATTTATTGGAGCAGGTCCAGAGAAGAGCAACCAAAATGGTGGAAGGTCTACAAACCATGTCCTACGAGGAGAGGCTAAAAGAATTGGGACTGCTTAGTTTGCAGAAGAGAAGGCTAAGGGGAGACTTAATAGCGGTATTTAAATATCTGAAAGGTTGTCACAGTGCAGAGGGATCTACCCTTTTCTCATTAGCAGAAGGAAGCACGAGAAGTAATGGGATGAAACTAAGGGGAAGGAGATTCAGATTAGACATTAGGAAAAACTTTCTAACAGTAAGGGTAGTGAGAGAGTGGAATAGGCTGCCACGGGAGGTGGTGAGTTCTCCATCAATTGAAATCTTCAAGCGGAAACTGGATAGGTATATAGCTGGGATGTTTTAGGAATTCCTGCTTTTGCAGGGGGTTGGACTCGATGGCCCTTGAGGTCCCTTCCAACTCCAACTCAAACTCAAACTCAATAACATTTGTCTCTCAATATTGGTCTAAAAGTGGCCAATCCCTTTGAGGCATAATTCAATTAAAAGAAAAAAAAAAATCTGTTTTCCTACAAAAACAAACAAAAATAAAATATAATCTAGCTTAATATCTGTTTTAGCATTAAACTTCATAGTTTTATTAGGATAGGAAAATTACATGTTCTCTTACCAGGAATATCTCTATGGCTCCAAGTATATACATGGCTGTAGCAAAAGTTGTACCAAGATAGAAGCAGAGACCCACAGCTCCACCAAATTCAGGACCAAGAGCCCGAGAAATCATAAAGTATGAACCTCCCGCTGAGCAGAAAAAGGAAGAAGTAACATATAAGTGGTCACACTGGTGGGCCATGGGGAGAAATAGACAGAAGTGGGAAAAGGCAGGGAACAGAGACTGCACATTTTAATGACAAGTCAGAAATGTCAACACGTCACACTGAGTACACCATATAGAATATAGAAAAGTGTCCTATAAAAGGGATGTAATGAGGTGATAAGCTATTATAATATACTACATGGACCATGAAGTTCACGGTTTAGATATGAGACAGGAAGAAAGTAGCAGATTAAAATTGCAGAGGTGATCTTATGGGCTTTTCCCACAGGTTGAAGATCGGATGAATGAACATGGCTCAGTGTAAACAGTGTAAACATGCCCAATGAGAAGCCAACAGACAAGAAGACACTAGTCTGTTCTTGATAATACCTTATATGCACACACACACACACACACACACACACATAAAAATGATTGTCAGCACATCTCTTCATGTCGATAGAGGCAGTAGCTCTATGCGAAGAGGGGTCTGAACGAATGACTGCAAAAATGGTTTCTGAGCAACTTCCTATGGTCAATCAGTGCTGGTTATGGGCAATTTATCTGTGGATGTGTATATTACACAAGCACATCAGGGTCTAATTGCTTCCATATTTGCATGTTTGTAAATTTGGCCTGCCACTTTAATCAGATTAGTATAAATGTCTGCACTTCGTTCTGAGCTGTTGGAACGGGTTGTATTTTTTTCTAAATAAAGCTTTTAAAAAAAATTACAGAAGTGAATCAAAGACTTTTTACCTGGGACCACCCCGTTTGTTGCGATTGCACTCATAGAGATTGCTGTAAGCATTGTCTAAAAGGAGCAAACATAAGTAATGTTACATATACTGAAATTAATGACTACTCCTGATTGATAAGAGTTACCCCAGGATCTGTAATACTTACACAGCAACAGCACGCAAAGACAATGCAAAAGGAATGAAGGATGCCAGCTGTCCCCACCACCCACGGCAGACGGAGAAACAGGATGACCCCAAATATGTTTTGCAGACAAGGCAGGTAAACGCCCATTATTGTGCCCATTCGAGGTGCCTATGAAAATAAAAAAGGTGTTTTAGAAAAAAAACATAGGTGTCACTCCTAATACACATTCATAGTTTTCATCTCTTCACCTTGGTTTGCTTCTTTTTGCCCTCGCTTTCTTCTTCATGTTCTCTAGCACCTTGAGGGAGGTTGGTGTAATTGGCTAAACGATTAAGTAGAGATGAAACTTTGGGACGTGTGTCCATTTCCTCCTGTACACAACCCAGAAAACAGAGCAGGAGAATTTATGAAGTAAACATGGACATGATATTTACATGTACACACAAAAGTAGGGAGAGACAAATGTTTTTATGGAAATACTCTCTTCCAACAGCCTGTTTACCAATGCCTGGTGGAACTCAATTCAAGTGTTGCCAATTTGTGACTGGTTGACAATTCACTGGCCATTAGGAAGCATTGTGCTCGGTTTCAGATTTTGCTTTTGAGTTTGGGTTAGCCACTGCACTCTATGGACTGCTGAATCTAGGAAAATTATTTACTCATCTCTAATTGTAACAATAAAGCCGGCCATGAACAGAATTGGAATCTGCAGACAAAAAAATTCATGTTTATGTGACCAGCTTACATTTTTATGTATGAGTACTTTTTTGTCTGGTGATATCTGACAGATCTACACTGGACAGGCACCCGCACAGATGTAAACATAGCCTTACCTGCTTAAATCACATAGATAACCAGCACTGAAGGAGTTCTTGTAATGTAATAATGTTTTGTATACTAACTTATCAACTGAAATTTTGGTTTGGATTATTTCTCTTAAAATATGTATGAAAAAAAAGGTTGAAAATCTTTAAATACAAACTATTACATCCAAACAAAGTCTGGTAGCGTCACCATCCACATAAGGTAATATTATTTGGCCTAGCCAAAAAGACATGATATCTCAGATGAAGAGAAGACAGAGTTTGATCAACACAGGAATCTTATAGAGTCCCACTGGCAGTCAGTAAGACATCTTCTGATCTATGAACCCACAGAGCACAATTGGTCTCTACTGATCAAAGAAAAGGGATCATGTCTGCCAGGAAACGTTCCAGCATGGCTGAAAATGTTTTCTTTGTATAATATCAAGTAATTCTGGTTATCAAACAAGCTTGTTTTCGCACAAACCATAACATAGAAGTGCTGCCACCAGATGCTTTAGGACGCATGCGTTTACTGCTATTTCCTGGGGCGCACCTGTACTTTCTGATTAGAAGCAATGAAAGTACATGTGCAGCCCCCAATTAGTGGTAAATGTATCCAGGAGCACCGTTTGGCAGCATCCTTATGGTGGAAACCCATTATGTATCTGGATACAGCTATATTCTTAGGCCACTGGAACTTTTACTTCAATGTAAAACTGCGTTCGCATGGTGCAATTTTGCACAAAAAAAAAGCCTGTGTTTTCTGTGCAAAAACACACCGTTATATAGAATAACGTCCCATAGCGGCCCCTACGTGCCGTATTATAATATTCAAACTTTTATAATATTCCAATTTTCGCCTCTCAGTAGCTATTATTATACTGTGGGGTCTCTTCAGACCCCAGACTATAAGCGGAGGGCCAAGAGAAGTGACAAACAGTGTTACTCACCTTCCCTGCACTCTGGAGCTGCTCTGTTCTCTTCAGCGCTTCTCCCTGACGTCAGAGACCGCTGATAGAGCCTGAGAGGTCACGTCGTCATCATTATGCGTAATAACACCGACGTGACCCCTGAGACCCAATCAGCGGTCTCTTACTTCAGGCAGAAGTGCCAGCAGAGCACAGAGCCGCTGTGGAGTGCAGGGAAAGTGAGTAACATTGCTTTTTTATATTTCATCACCTCTCCTGAGGCTCCGCTTATTATACTCTTGGGTCTGAAGAGACCCCACAGTATAATAATAGCAGTTTAGTTTCGGCCGTGTTTGGTCCGATCAAAACAGCTGAGCGAGGACTCGGCCTGCCCGTGCCAGGTAAATAAGCCCGCGCATGCTACTCTTGGCACGCATGCCGGGGGGTTGCCGACCCCTGTTCTAGAACCTTGGTCAAACACAGATTGCCACAAGTTAACAGAATGTAAATAATAGTACAGTCAGCTGAATAGCGCTATGGAACTCAACCGCAGTTGCATGGGTGAACGCATTACACAGACTCCCATAAAGCTTTACACTTTCATTTCATTTGTCAAATTTAAAAAAAAAAAAAAAAAAAAAAAGACAGCCTCAAAATCACCTAAATTTTCAGTTCAGGTTTTTGGAGTGGTTTGTTACTTAAAATTAAGTATTTTGGAATTTTTTTTTTTGGGCATATGGTGCGGTCTTCAAAAGAGACTTTCAGCTCTGTTTCTGCATCAAGATAGGGAAGGAAGTGCTGAAAAGAGAAACAGGCTGAAATCAATAGTTGAAGATTTCAGGCGTTTTTAAAGTCGCTTTTGAGGCAGAAAGGAAGTGTGAACAATCACGCTCTCGTCTTGTCTGACAGTTTGTCAGTCATTTGCATCCATGGTTATAAGCCAAGACCAGAAGCGTAGACTACACAGAGGCAAGGTGTAATGGAAAGATTTGCATCTATTCTGTGTTTTTGACCAAATCCTGGTATTGGCACACAACCACTGATAGAAATCACTGATGTGTGAATAAGGCCAAAGACAGCTATTTTTATTACTAATATCCCTACAAATCTCATGTACCTCAAACAATGCTAGATTTCTGTCATACGAGTCTTCCCCCTCTTCACTGTGGTTCTGATAAAGAGTGGAGTTTTTCCTCCGGTCAATCTCTGTAGAAGATAGAGTTGTGTTAGAAATTCTGTCAAGCACCTCAGCAACACCATGTCTAGCATTAACTGGTTAAACAGTACCTAGCAACTTGCTGTTCTCCTCTGTTACTGATGTCTGACTTCGATCTAGAAAGAAAACATGATAGCATTAGTAATTCTTAACAACAACAAAAGTATGGCTACAGGCTTTAACATACAGGAAACAGTGTTTTCTAATTACCCAAACACATTGTCACCATTGAGCTAAACAGCCTATGACCAGAATTGTACACACATATGGAGAAAATTCATATGTTTATCTAAATAAAAAAAAAAAAAAAAAAGCCAAATAAGAGGGTCAACTTGAAGTAGAGAGCTGTATGAAGGCAGTAATGACAGAAGTGAAGATACTATATAATGGGAGGTTGGGTGTTGATTTGAATTCAGGTGACCTCGTGACATGCTTAAGAATTATTCTGGCGCCTCTAACACCTGTGGGGGAATGAATTAAGACTGGCATAAGAAACACCAGTCTTAATACATTTTCCATAATATGTGAGATACCAGTTTGCAGAGTTTATTGTAAGTGCCTTGAATCTGTTTTAAGTGGGGTCTCCTTTAAGAATCATTGGACCCTACCATCTACCACCAGTCTGTTAGCAAGTCTATTTGCAGGTAGTATAAGAATCTAAAATAGTTGATAATTGCCGGTGCCGACAAAGGCACATGTTCTATATTAACTGCCTAGTAGGAGACAGATTTTATATATATATATATATATATATATATATACACACATATACAGCACAGATTTGCAAATGTAGTCACTAGTAGTTTAGGTTTAGTTACTTATCAACGGAGTGCGTAACCTCATGTCTGCAGCCTATAAAAATAAAAGCATATAAAGACTTGATAATAATATCGATGTCGATAATATTTAAGATCGATAATATTTCTGTAATTTTGTATACTTTTCTGGACTTCCTGTCCGTAATGCTACTTAAATGGCTGCTTACTGCTTTAAATCATATATACGCCAAAGAATCCACTTTAACTTATTAGAATTACCATAAAGCAGTTGCAAAGTATATTGAAGTAATAGGAACCAAGTTACAAGTGAACCAGCAAGCGACTTTGTGGTCACATTGGAGCTTCTTGTGTTTTTGGCTACATAATTCATCGGCTTGTTTTTCAAAGCCACACATTAGACACAAACAGACGGACTATAATAAACAGCCCCCAGAACTTACCAGCATGCCAGACTTCATCATCCTCAGCTTCTCTAAGGGACATTGAGCTTGCTCCTTCGGGGTCATCCTCAGGATCGGGCACTTTTGTCACAGTGAAATGCGGCATGGTGTACAGTGCTCTGTTTGTGCTTCCTTTGACCTCTTCTTGTACTCCGCCTGCTGCTACTTTTTAGCCTTTCTAGTTTCGTTCCTCCATATTTAACTCTATTTTTCTATTACTGTTGTAGACTGATACTTTCTTGTAACGTTCCAGTTCTCTTAAATTCTTTGCAACGTAAAGCAGATTCTTCCCTCTCTTTCCACTTAAAACCTATGGCTGACTGTCAGCTGCACAATACTCTCACTCCCCCCTGCACCAAGCTCCAGTCCTTATCTCTTTACTGTGTCTTTTCCTATTTTAGGAACTTGAGTGATCTTTTTTTTTTTTTTTCCCTCCCGTCCACTATCTTCCTCCCTCTCTCTCTTCTGGGACACACTCATTATCAATGCTTCCCTGTCACATGTTTCTTCCATGTGGGAGGTGCATTGTCTTAAAGGCACAGTTACGTCAGAAGCACCTAATCAAACCACACAGGTGTGTAACCGTGCCTGCCTGTGACACTTCTCACATCTAAAGTTGTTGTGAACTAAAGCTTTGTAGACTGGGTGTTGGGCCGCAGTTGTCATTTGTTTCTCAGTGCAGTACAATAGGTGCCAAGCAGAGCGTCTGTGATTAAAATATTCTCATAAACCACCAAGGGGTGTGACTCATGTACAATAAATACATCTGTTCATGCAACAACTTATTGAAATTAGCAAGGGCGAGTCATAACCCTGGGTTACCCTACTAACCAAAGGATCAGACAATAGTGTGTTTGTACATCATTTACAGTGATTTTCATTTGTATGCATTCAATATGTTATTTAGTACTACTACAGTTATAGCAGGAATCAACAGAGCCAAAACTTGGAACATGTGTCTAGAACAGAGCCAACCTTGGAACAGACCGCTTCTAGGTAATGTAATGGAAACTGGCCTCCTGGATATAAATTACCAGCTTGGCATCACCTATAAAACTGTGAGAGCCTTATAGGCAATTTATGCAGCACTATAATGAACATCTATTATTATAATAATAATAATAATAATAATAATGATGAGGTCAATATAGATGGGTGCCGCACGCTCAGTACATTCATAGACTTGTACATACTGTGACACTCCATTCTTTGCAAGTACTGGAATGATCAAATTTCTCATGTAATTCATTAAATATATTGGTTTTGTTTATTTTTCTAGGTGTGTAAAACGTGTGTCAGTGGGAAGCAAATGGGTGGAAAAAAAAACAAAAAACAATAGCGGATACTCATTTTACCAATCCCTATCACTCCCCAAGTCCCTTCTGCAGACCACTTCCTTCTCCCATCCCAGCACAGCAGTAAATTGTGATGCACACACTGGGTCACCACTGCAGCCAGTGTTTGGCTAAGTTCACATTCTCAGCCATTTCCTGTTGTGTCAAAATGAGAGCAGGAAGTGGAGCGCAGCAGAGACCCAGGCACCACTGGAATGGCATCAGCAGTGGCAGCTCCAGTCTTCTCTATTACAGGTCACCTGGCTGACATCAGCAGTAATATACAGTTTGTGACGATGACGGCTGCAGCCAATCACAGGCCTCACCGGAAACCTCTTCACATATGACATGTGACTGCTGTGACGTGCCATTTGTAAAGAGGTGACTGACGTGATAGGCAGTAGCGGTCTCCTGGCACGAACAACCTAGAGAGCGGTAAACTGAAGATAGACATGATCCCACTGGAAGGGAGAGGTGAGTAATTTTTATTTATTTTCAGCAGCGCTATTGAACATTAACAATTAAGGCTAAGGCCACGCTGCAGAAACGCAGCGAATTTGGATGTGATGGAAAAGCAATGAACACATTTTACTTTCCATTTTTTACAGAAACAATTTCAATATGCTACGTTTCTGCAATATACAGTATGTGGTCTTACTCTAAAGCTGGTATTAGATCATTATAAAATACATCGGATGATACCCGATCACTTTAATTTCAGCTTCTGACAAACAATATGTCATTTGATGTATTGCTTTATTTAGGGAATGTACTCAGCTGATGTTACGGCCAACCAGAATTTGCAATAGAGAATGTTTTCTCACTTAATTCATTTTCTCCTAAATTTTATAATGGGTGTCGGAATATTCCAGTCACACATCCAAATGCTACATGCCTATCGACAAATATCCATCTAATGTCTATGATGAACTTTTCGGTATGACTAATAATTACGACCTGTCACCTCACATTAGAGAAGAAGACATTAATACCCGCTTCCTTGCTGATACCATTGGTTGTTTTCTTTTACTTATATGCTTCCGCATTTAGCTGTTATCAGTGCACTTAGTTCCAGCAGTAATGGCGGTGGTTCCCTAGCACTTCAGCATTACTGGTATGTCACCTGAGCTAAGGCACTAGGGACCATTCACTTGGCTAGTTACAACTACCACTGCAAGAGCCAAGTGTACCAATAACAGCTGAATGGGGGAGCAACAAGTAAAAGAAAACCTCCAATGGTATCAGCAAGGAAGCTGATGATGAATGTCTGCTTCTCTAATGTAAGGTGACATGTCCCATCAATGAAGCATTAAAATATACTGCTAACTTTACTTATGTGAGAGGCTAACAGGTCCACATAACCAAGGATTTTGGTACCTGAATGCCCACATCAAATTATTATCTTTTCAAAATATTATTTATTAAAGGTAAATATATTTATATTTATATTTGATACTTTTTTGTGGTACAGATTAGGCTTTCATAAGGCACCAAAACATCTACTAAATTCAATTTTGAATTTTACAAAAAAAATAATGGCCAAAATACATTCAATTTTCTTCTTCAATGCAATAAAGTTGATAAAACAAATTCATGCAAAAACCAATCTTGTCTCCAATGTACATCAATAACAAGTATTTATACTTCGTTTAAAACTACCTCATTGGTGTAATGCCAAAGAACAAAGGTCTCTATTTTTATTCTTGTGTATCTCCTGTCATTAGCTGTTAACTGAGGAGTTGTGAGAACCCCTTTGGAAGTCTAAAAACACCCTTCCTATTTATTAGGGCATATTTATTACTGGTTTTATGCCAGATATCTGGCGTAAAAAAGTCGCAAGACTCTACAGTAATTGTCACAATCGGCGCTTCTGCACCTCCCATGCTCAAGCAAAAGTGGCATGGGAGTTGCGCTACATTTAAGATAATTTACAACGGTCTACTGGCACAAAAAAAATAAATAAATAAAAAATCACTAAAATCTACACTAGCTACAAACTGGTATAGATTTGATCCTCCCCCCGGACACATGGCCCAGGGGAGGAGCACTCTCCATACCCAGAAGCTAACATCCGCGATCGGCCGTGATACTGAGGCATCTAAATGGCAACCATATTGGATCCAATCGCTGCCCACCAGAATGTCATTGGTGAGTGGCAATCCGTTGTCATGACAGGGAGAGCCTATTAAAGGCTCCCAGGCCTATCATTGCTAAGATTCTATTACACAATGCCATAGCCTGCCATTTAATAAAATTTATAATTTTTGTAAAGGTGTTAAAGCAGAACAAAAACTACAGTATATAAATTTGTTATCACTGTGATCATATCAGCCCACAGAATATAGATAACATGTCAATTTAACCACAAGGTGAACGCCATAAAAATGAAGCCTGTAAGAAAATTGTGCAATTACATTTGTTTCCCAATTCCGCTCCATTCTGAATTTATTTTCAGCTTCCCAGAACATCGTATGGAAAATTAAATGGTACCACTATGAAGTACAATTTGTCCTGACAAAAATAAGCTCTCCTATGACTCTGTGAACCAAAATATAAAAAAGTTACAGCTTTTGAAAAGTGGAGAGGAAAAAAAAAAACAAAATCAGAAAATCTATGTAGCTTAACCACTTCCATACCAGGCACATTTTCAAGTTTTTTGTATGTGTTTTTTTTCGGTGACACATAGGGCTTTATTTTTATGTTGTTTTTATCTTTGCATGTGTGTTAATTTTTTTTATATCTGGGAAAATATAAACAAAAGAGGAGGGAAAACGGGTCTGTTTTTCACTTTTCATTTTTTTTTTTTATTTAATAACACAAAGTGCTACTAAAAAAACTTTATAAAATAGTTTTTCCTCTCTGTTACAGTAATTTTTATTTTTTATGTTGTCGTCGGGGGTGGGGCTATAACCTGTAAGAAGGGCGTTTTATTGGCGTATTTTATTTTTTAAATTATTTTATTTACATTTTTTTTTTACTTTTCTATACTTTTTTTTTATATTTTATTTTACATCTGATGACTTTCACATAATTATAGAGCTGATATGGGTCCTGTAGGAGCCAACAGCTCTAACAGACGCTGATCCCGGCGGATCACATGACCGCCGGGTCGGAGGGGAGCCGCAAGATGGCGGCGCCCATAGCGCTGTATACAGCGCTCATTGAGCACTGTATACCCAGCGATCGGGAAGGCAGGGAAGGTAATAAACCTTCCTTACCTTCTCTCTGGGAGCTCTGGCTGAAGTTACAGCCGGCTCCCCGTTTCAGTAACTGCACGAAATCGTGCAGCTACTGAAAACTGCTTGGACGTATATAGTCTATGGGCGGTACGGAAGCGGTTAAGGGGTTAATATATGAAACTTAATATATATGTAATATATCTTACTACAGAAATGTGTTTTCTTCTCTACTTTCCAGGCAGTTACTTTCTCCATATTAGTTGATGAAGAGTGGAGGGGGCATACAAAAAGACACCCTATATAATTGCTGCTTTTACACTCTGCTATTTCTTGCTTTTTAAACACTGCTAGGTTGTAGATAGGAGTTTAGGAGTACACAGAATGAGGAAATAAATCAATTAACCAGCCAGAAGGAGAATCCTACTCAACTCCTCCCTGGCCATTGAGTTGTATATGTAAGACTGAATATGGAGACTGATAACATCTAGCGTCATCGCCGGGCAGTAAGGAACGCCCCCTCTGACAGTACAGCGCTATAGACGAGGACAGAGAGAGGGGGCGTTCCTTACAGCCCGGCGATGACGCTCAGCTGTGAGGAACGCCCCCCCCCAGTACAAGTCTATGAACGAGAAGTGTCGGGAAGGGCGTTCCTCACAGCGCAGCTAGACTGTCAGGAACGCCTTTCTGACAGTAAACCGTGAAACTTACACCGCCGATATCTCCAGCCCCGGGGCATATACCGGGAAAGCCGGCAGTGTACTGAATTCAGTGCGCTGTAGGCTTTCTAGCTGTATATAAAACCACATGTGCCTGAGGACATGAAAGGTCCTCTTTAAATGCACTATTAATTTATTAAATGTTATTTATAACTGGAGGTACGAGATAAAGAGTGCCTAGGATGACCATCAATCAAAACCTTTAAAAAACATTTGGTGACTGTGGAAGAAAACAGGATTAGAACATTTCTATCACCCTGAAGTCATACCTAAAAATGGCATAGCAAAAGTGGTCATCAAGGACACTGGCCAAGAGATAAGAGATGTATCAAAATATTTGCTGAAAATAATTCCATGAGTCATCACTCAATCCAAAACTAAAAGACATCCCAGAATAAATAACTAAAAAAATTGTGAACACAATAAAACAAGGAAGATCACCTACTAATGGAACTTCATCTACAACTGTCGAGTCCACAGTAAAAACCTTACAAAAAGTCAAAGGTTAAAACTATTAATGGAAATAACTGAAACCGGCTCTCAAGACAGAATCTAAAACCTCTTTTTATTTATTCACTTAAAATGATGCACATTTATATATAGATAAAACAAAATAATAAAAGCTAGCTTCAAAACTTGTTTGGTGCTTTTTAGTATTCAGCCATTAGCACTGTTCATATACACTAATTCAGACTATGAATCGAAATCAAGTGCATTTTTTTCAATTATTATCCACACACAGGAAGTAATAGACCAAATGTAAGCTGGCTATTCCTAGTTTTGCCATCCACCTGTCCCTTGAGTACAGTGAAATCCATCAATACCCATCAAAAGATACCAATTGTTTAGAACTCCAAGCTCCAACTTGAAATCTTGGAAGTAGGATGTAGGTGGCAAGTGCCAAATATTGGCATCTGCTAACACAGTGTATTTCATTTTATCATATGATACATATACAAAGTTAAATATAGAATAGAACAACTAATACCAATTTTGATATTTTCATATAACAGTGATTCACTGAGAATACAGGATATTAGTCATGTCACAGAGACTTTCAGTTATGGATGGACATAGGCATAGGCCAGGGGCGTCACTAAAGAATTACAGGTCCTGGTGCAAAAGGTCAGTTTGGGACTCTACCTCACGATTGTCAGCCGCTCCCATCTGTACATTTTAGCAGCATTTACATTTCCCTTTCCTATTTTGGTACAGACCCCAGAGAAACCTTGCTCACAATATGTGCACACAAGCTTCTCATGACTCCTATCCCATCAGTGTCCCCCACACTATAACCATAACCCCTCAAGTGCCACAGCCTCCCTCCTTAATTATATGCTGCTGAACAATTGCTCCTTTTGGCATTAAAAGTTCATTTTTTTCCTTTGGACAGTGAAATCCTGTGTATTATAAATTTTCTTTACCTGTTTCAATCCAGTGCACTACCTAGAGGATAGGGGGTAATAAATTTACAATGCACAAACTGCCAGCCATGAAAGGAAATCAGAAAGGAGCTCCAAGCAGTTTAATCAGCCTTAGTGTGGTGAGGATGACAGGTGGCCACCCTGCCTTATGGGTCCCTTGAGGCTCCTGGGCCATGAGTACAACTGCACCATCTACAATCAAAATCACAATTAATTGAACATTTTACCTCGATTATGATTAAAGAGGTTGTCCAGGCTAAAATATTATTTTTTAAAATATTATTTTTTAATTAGGCCGTCGGAGGTGAAAAAAAAATACTCACCTGTCCCCGGTGCTCCAGTGTCCTCCCAGCTCGGTCTGGTCCTTCTGCCCAGCTGTTGTCTTGCAATGGAATTCCTCGTCGGCTATGACTTCGCCAGTCCCTTCCACTGAGGCTACTTACTGATTGGCCTCAGCGGCCACAGGAAGGGACCTGGGGACGGTACAGTTAGTGACATATGCCTTAGTCAATGGCAGTGTGAGACAGGATGGCATGGATACAAAATAATTGACGGCAGCAAGTTCATATTGATTAATTGAGCTGACTTTCAGTTTCAGATATTTTGTGATTAATTGCCCAGCTCTAGCTGGACATGTGATATACAGTATAGAACTAGTATGGACATACCATATGAAGTGTGATACACTGATCACTTTCAACATTATATAGCGTTGCAAATGCATGTATTATAACATTTACAAGTACCAGACCATAGAAAATTAATCTGCAGGAGTCAGAACATTTTTTGACTCCCGCAGCTGTATAATGCAGCCAGAATAAACTACAGCCAAGATACTTTGTGTAACAATTCCTCATGGTTTTCTCTGCTTACTGTCATTCACTCTGCTTACTTCCAGGTAATAAAAAAAAAAAATCAGTCCATGGTCATGTGACGGACACACCGGTGCACAGCTCGTTACCAGGCAGATGTTTGAGTACTGTGCACTGAATAATGTGACTATAACGAGCTGTGCACCTGTGTGTACATCACATGACCATGGACTGTATATCACATGACCATGTTCTGATTTTTATCCAAAGGTGGGTCGATATTTTGCTGTGGGTTAGGCAGGTTGTTCAATCTTTGCATTGTAAAACCCAACTATTTCAACTGCTTTTTACCATGTTAGGGTCCGCTGTGGGATGATATCTACAATGGACTCACTATGTGTGGCTACAAGTTTTGGTCTATGTGATGTCCATTTTTTTAATAGATAGCACATAGATCCATTCATTGCTTGGTATACATATACAACTGTGATGTTCACAGATCTCTACTGGGCCTGCAAAAAACTCATGTCCACTTACTGTCTGTTTATGCTTCTTGGTCTCAATCATTGAAGTCTGTGGAAAACATGAATGGCAAACCGATGCTATCTGCTTTTTCACAGACCCACACTAACACATATTTGTGTACATTTAGTTTTAGCCTTTGTACCTACAAGTCTCAAAATTTCAACAGTTGCAGGTTAGAAATGGTTACATAGACAACTGCATAGAAGTCACTGATCCACATAGATCACCATGTGGGATCTTTAATATAGGGGCCCACACTGAGGTGTGTATGGGATTGGTTCTTTAGGCCATATTCATAGTTTGCATTAGTTAAACAAAGACCTGCATCGTTTTCTTTCAGTAATCCAGACACCTCTATATATTCCTTCCATTATATACTTCAGAATAGTCCAATGTTTTCCTCTTAGGTGTTTTTAGCTGTGTGTTTTGGGTCATTATCCTGTTGCAAGACCCATGACCTGCGACTGAGACCAAGCTTTCTGACACTGGGCAGCACATTTCCCTCTAGAATCCCTTGATAGTCTTGAGATTTCATTGTACCCTGCACAGACTCAAGACATCCTGTGCCAGATGCAGCAAAGCAGCCCCAGAACATAACAGAGCCTCCACCATGTTTCACAATAGGGACAGTGTTCTTTTCAACATATGCTTAATTTTTCCATTTGTGAACATAGAGCTGATGTGTCTTGCCAAAAATTTCGATTTTTGTCTCATCTGTCCATAGGACATTCTCCCAGAACAAATCATAAAAAAGCCAAACTGGAATTTACCAAACTACATTGTGGGTTTTTCTTTCATTAAACGAGGGGTACCAACAATTTTGTCCACGTGTGTAGATGCATACATACAGTACATGCATATATTTTTCACATCCTTTTAGTGTCCATTCAGACTATCCCTGAAAATGCCTGTAACATAATGCAACAAGGAAAGGCTACCCAAAGAAATTTTAGACCCTCCAACAAGACAAACCTTTGGGTTCCTAGACTACAGGAACAACTCTCTTATCCATTTCACTTAAGAGACTTACATGGCAAGAGGATGGCATGTGCATGTATAAGCAAGTGCAGGACAGGGACAGCAAATGCAGAAAGTTGCCTGTATGATTTGTTCACTTAGGAGAAAGTATGGAGGATGTCATTATTGGGCCCCCTTGAATCCTGGTTCCACCAATGCAAGTTTAGTAAGACTGAATGAGGAACCTTGCTTACCAGTGCCGTTGTTTTTCCAAGTGTCAGTCACACAGCCTCTATCAGAGCCAAGCACACTCTCCCCACCAGTATCAATGTTTTCAAAAATGCTACCCTCATTGACTTGTACTATTATGATCACTGCACTGTGTTATGGGGTGCACTGTGGAAGAGGCATTGTTATGGCTGCACTGTGGAGTTGAGGCCAAAACTTTTTGTATTACCAGTAGATTGCAAAGGGTAAATCCGCTGTGAAAACTGGTGAGAAATCAACATCAGAAATGATATTCTGCATAATAGAATATCCCCACCATGCCCTTAATTCAGCTACTGTACATCTTTATTGGGTTCTAAAACCCCAATCGCATGTACCGAACTTTAACTTGCTGCGCATATTCAGTGCTGAATCTGCACAGAAAATCTGTAGCAATCTGCAGCATGTGACCTAAACCTTATAGGGGGCACTGTATGTCTGGTATTGGTCTGGAGGCCACTCTGAGTCTGGCACTGTTGTGGGAGACACAATGGTGGGCTGGTACACTTACAAGGAACACTGTGTGGCCGATGCTGTAAAGGCGTGTTCCTGACACTTTTTTGAGAGGAACTGTTGATCTGACACTGTTGTGGGAAGCATTGTGGGCACTGTAAGGCTGTAACTGTTATGATGGCACAACAAAGACAACATTGGGCCACAACAGTGGAAAACAGCTGTGTGAATGGTCATCACAAAGCAGTTTATAAAAAAAAACCATGAAAGTGTATAGGTGTATTCACAAGTTCATTTTCTTCACGGACATTAAAGAGAGGCTGTCAAATCTTAACATGTTTTATATTTGTCTGTTTCAACAACCACTCAATAGAAGTCAATGGGTCTGTTTTTAACAGCTGTCACTTGGATGTCAATTTGTTTTAACAGCTGTTAAAAAGGACAGATATGTCTGTTTTACACCGGTTTGGCATGTGAAAAATGGAACAGTCGTGTGAATAAGGCCATCATTTTGTTAAACCATATGAGATCTATTGCAAGCAATCTATACAAGCTATTGCTTTATTCTGCCCAGTGCATGCCTAACAGGATCCGCTCTTTAGTATTCCATGAATCTCTTTGTCATGCACTGCCCCCTCATGCCCTGTATTAGGCATAGTACAACACAATCTCCATAAATGTCTGATATAGGCTCCACTCTTTGGGAACAAACTATGCTTTCAGTCACCGTATCTCCCCTGTAGCGTACTGAACAGGGAAGCGGGGATCCCTATTCTCCCAATAGGTGGAAGGGACTATACATTTCAGTTCTATTTAACTGCCTTCTATCAGCTCTCCTAACATGTCTTTTATAGTAAATACTTGTTTTCTCCATGACATAACAATTCTGCAGCAACTTCTTAGGACATTACATTGTACCATTTCCGTCTCTTTTATACTGCCTGAAATGTATAAGTAAAACGATGACTGGGTGTTACCAATTACACAGTCTGACACTGACAGCACTGATTGGACAATGTAAAGCTTTATATGGACACACCTGCAACTGGTAACACCCACATATTAATTTAGACTAGAGCTACATGGCGACTTGGAATCAAACTAATACAAGTGATAACAGTGAATCGTGGTCGTGTCGGCAGAAATACAACCCGCTGCACTTCTGTGCAACCACATTCACTATTATTAGTTGTGATCAGGAGTGTGACATTTTGCAGTCTTAATGTAGAAAGTAACCCTAACCTAATTCATGGGTTTTTAGGAGGAATAAAAGATTTTCTAAGAAAAGATTCAGAATTGGTATTTCAAGAATACATCTACAGTGGGTACAGAAAGTATTCAGACCCCTTTAAATTTTTCACTCTTTGTTTCATTGCAGCCATTTGCTAAAAGCAAAAAAGTTCATCTTATTTCTCATTAATGTACACTCAGCACCCCATCTTGACAGAAAAAAAAACAGAAATGTAGATATTTTTTCAAATTTATTAAAAAAGAAAAACTGAAATATCACATGGTCATAAGTATTCAGACCCTTTGCTCAGTATTGAGTAGAAGCACCCTTTTGAGCTAGTACAGCCATGAGTCTTCTTGGGAATGATGCAACAAGTTTTTCACATCTGGATTTGGGGATCCTCTGCCATTTTTCCTTGCAGATCCAGTTCCGTCAGGTTGGATGGTGAACGTTGTTGGACAGCCATTTTCAGGTCTCTCCAGAGATGCTCAATTGGGTTGAGGTCAGGGCTCTGGCTGGGCCAGTCAAGAATGGTCACAGAGTTGTTCTGAAGCCACTCCTTTGTTATTTTAGCTGTGTGCTTAGGGTCATTGTCTGGTTGGAAGGTGATCCTTCGGCCCAGTCTGAGGTCCAGAGCACTCTGGAAGAGGTTTTCTTCCAGGATATCTCTGTACTTGGCCGCATTCATCTTTCCTTCAATTGCAACCAGTCGTCCTGTCCCTGCAGCTGAAAAACACCCCCATAGCATGATGCTTCCACCACCACGTTTCACTGTTGGGATTGTATTGGGCAGGTGATGAGCAGTGCCTGGTTTTCTCCACACATACCGCTTAGAATTAACGCCAAAAAGTTCAATCTTTGTTCCATCAGACCAGAGAATCTTATTTCTCATAGTCTGGGAGTCCTTCATGTGTTTTTTGGCAAACTCTATGCGGGATTTCATATGTCTTGCACTGGAGAGAGGCTTCCTTCGGGCCACTCTGCCATAAAGCCCCGACTGGTGGAGGGTTGCAGTGACTTTGTGGAACTTTCTCCCATCTCCCTACTGCATCTCTGGAGCTCAGCCACAGTGATCTTTGGGTTCTTCTTTACCTCTCTCACCAAGGCTCTTCTCCCACGATTGCTCAGTTTGGCTGGACGGCCAGGTCTAGGAAGAGTTCTGGTCGTCCCAAACTTCTTCCATTTTCCAAGGATTATGAAGGCCACTGTTCTCTTAGGAACCTTGAGTGCTGCAGAAATTCTTTTGTAACCTTGGCCAGATCTGTGCCTTGCCACATTTCTGTCTCTGAGCTTCTTGGGCAGTTCCTTTGACCTCATGCTTCTCATTTGCTCTGACATGCACTATGAGCTGTGAGGTCATATATAGACAGGTGTGTGCCTTTCCTAATCAAGTCCAATCAGTTTAATCAAACATAGCTGGACTCCAATGAAGGAGTAGAACCATCTCAAGGAGGATCAGAAGGGAATGGACAGCATGTGAGTTAAATATGAGTGTCACAGCAAAGGGTCTGAATACTTATGACCATGTGATATTTCAGTTTTTCTTTTTTAATAAATTTGCAAAAATATCTACATTTCTGTTTTTTTCTGTCAAGATGGGGTGCTGAGTGTACATTAATGAGAAATAAAATGAACTTTTTTGCTTTTAGCAAATGGCTGCAATGAAACAAAGAGTGAAAAATGTAAAGGGGTCTGAATACTTTCCGTACCCACTGTATTTGTTATTATTATAATTATTATTGTTTATTTATCATAAGAGCTTATTCCAGAAGAATGCTCTATTTTTTCATGTATCGGACTATTTGGTCTGTTTTCACAGACCTGATTCACCCATTGAGGTAAATGGGTCCTTGAAAGAAACTGATTTTGCACAGATCCATCAGACACACAGTCGAATCTTGGCTCGATCATGTGAATACAGCATAAGAGACATATTAGAAGAGAAGACCAGTCCTCTTTATAAATCTCCAGTGAAAGAGCTTCCATAGATATTAGTATGCAAACAACCCAGAGGCACCACTATCAATATAACTAGGTACATGGGCTACTTGCCTCCAGGAACTGATCCACCTTGTACCAAAACGGCACTTCTAGAGGTCACTTTGCTAGGATATGCCTAAGATGTCCTAAACTAAGGAACATAAGGAATCCTTGTAAATAGCACTTAGGTCAACTTCACACAGCACAGCAAGATCACATCAACAAAAAAATACATGACAGCTAAAAAAACAATGCAGTTAAAGGACTCTCTAATATCTGTGGAAAATTTCTATTACCTACTGATAAGACAAAATTATTCTTTGTATTATTATAAATATTGACCAAACGATATCACATTTCTTGGCTCTGCATATGAAATCCAATGAATATTCACATTACATGTGCCAACTACATCTGTAAAGGGGTGTGTTCCTTTGCTAAGTGACCCAAAGTAAGTTTTGCAGCTTAACCCAAGAAAGGCCACATGTCCAGTCATGTCGAACAATCTCGGGTTAAGCAATTAAACCATTTCATCTCAATGTCGCCAGCTTTATGTCTTTACCTCAGATTCTCTTACAATGATATCACCTACCTTCTCCACTATCCATTGGGTTTGTGGTCCTTTCACTAGTCGGGTCCACGGCAGTGGTGCCAATGAGCTGTCACTGTAAGCTTCACTCCGACTGGCATCCCTGACGCTTTCTCTTGAGCTAAACCGCACACGTGAAGAAGAACTAAGGTCTGGGCTTGTGTCTGATACTGCCCCCATATCATCTATCTTGGTTGGGGTAACAGTAAATCGTACGGAAGCCATTTTGGGAGGCATTGGTACCAGCTCCTCGCTTATCGCGGGCTCCTTTCCACCTAGCAACAAAACAAGGCACAGTTTGCAGAAGTTTAAAATGACTTTACGAAATGAGTTTTCCAAACAAAGCAAATAAAAACTGAAAATATAATAAGTCAAAACAAGCAATAACAGAACATATACACAATGGACCCCATTTATCATGCCATCTCTCCTACGACCATATATTCTCTAAATCAAAGCACACAGTCATCTAATATTTCCGTGATACAGGTCTGTAATGTGAACATGTGTTTACAGATACTGTCATCTATACACAAACAAAGGGAAATAAACCCACTCTTAAAGCAATGCATACGTCATGCCCAAAAATAAATAATATTAAAAGAAATAAGTAGGAAGTATATACGGTCCACCACAAACAAGTCACAGCACAGAAAATAACAAGTGACAATGACAGAACAAATATTGTATTACCACCAGAGAGAAAAACACAGAAAAGGGAAGTTACGAGACAGGAACCAGCAAAACCACAGTTTTATCCTGGAAGGAAAATAATATAGTGCATGAAGAAGAAACCTTCTGCGCCGCTACCGTCACAATCCAGCTTGGAGGAGGTTGATAGAAGGAAATAGAGAAAAGTCACAGTGGCTAGTGACTGGCTGCAAGCATCAGGAGGCTAGCATGGCACAATAATACAAAGTGATCAGGGGGGGGGAGGGAGGGCATGGCAGCCAGCAAGGATTTTTCTATATGCTGAGTATGAGAATGACTATCATTTGAGGGAGGAGTGTCCAGTATATACGGAGGCTAGGGGGGGCGTGTAAAGGACAATATTCTGCGAATGGGGAGGATGGGAAATGTAATGTGAGGGCTCAGGGGTTAGTAATAGGGCGAGCGGAGGGCAGGGTGACAGGACAGACAAGAACAAATGAATAACAGGACGGAGGAAGGAAGGAAGAAAGAAAGACGAGAGCAGCTGCAGAGTCGTGGACGCGCACAGCCGCTATTTTGCATAGTGACATGGACGCGCAGGAATCAGTCGGGGGTGCGCGCCTAGCCAGTGCATCAGGCCCGCGGGTGCGCGCCGTCAGAATAAAAGATGGCGGGAACGCGCGTAACCGAACGTAACTGAGTTGTTATGGGAGCCTAAGCGTCCAGAAGCTGGGTTTACATGGCGGCGTACGGTCACTCTTTAGGTGTACACCCATAGGGGACAGGTCACGTACATGTACTGTCACTGCACTGTATTACTTAGGGGACGAGGGCATTAGTGACGTGGAAAATGGAATGGAAATGAATGTGACCAGTGACTGCTGCCTGAGGCACCTAGTGATAGGGAGCCCTGCCCCCTCATGTTATCCCACTGTGAGGTGGAATAAAGCTGCCCATACATGTGACTTATAGAAATATGTATAGCACAATGATCATCTTAACTTGGTCGATCACTACATTTACTCAGTACTTATTTTCCTAAGTTGCCCCCCCTGATTGGGCAGTTTAAGGGGCGTTCACACTACCATTATGGACATCCACTACTCTTATCCATCATAGGATGATAGCAACAGACATTAATGGTAGTAGAGTGACTGACAGAGACTGACCTGCTTAAAAAGTGTTTACCTGCTGACCCCATAGACTATAATGGGGTCCGCCGGGTTTCCGCTCAAAAAATGTGCAGGACTTTTCTCTCTGCATGTTCCAATAGGAATTTGGGGACAGAAACCCCGAACATAGTTCAAGCGCTGGTGTGAACCCAGCCTGAGCCCCCTCCACCTGTGTCCGTTCCCATTGACTCTCATGTAAATAACATGAAAGAAGTTTTCTCCGGTCCTGCTTGTTTAGTTTTGTAACAGAAGTAAAAGTTCTGCTCGGACAACTTTTTCTTCGATCAGAAAATAAACATGAGGCTGAATGCAGACGACACTAGACGGAGGAGGCGCTGTTTGCATCAGTCACTCTGATGACAGATGAGAGCAATGATTAGTAATGGTAGTGTGAAGCTACCCATAGTCTAGGTTCACATCTGCAAACAGGTCTCTGCAGCGGACTGAATAATGGAGAGCTGGACCGCTAAAACAGTGGTTACCCACAGCCCCCTTAGACTATAATGGCGTCCGCTGGATGTCTGCCATTGTTATACTGAAACCAGTGGAGAGAAAACCATGCAGGACTTTTCTGTCCACGATTTTCAGCAGGTTCTGCAGCAGAGACTACAGAGCAGATGTGAACTTGGCTTTAGTTGTTTATGTTGATGGTGATATTGTTTGAGCTATCTCACCAGCAATATTTGATGTGTATGGCAAGCCTAATACTCTTTTCACATTGGCACTGTGTTCCATTCCAACAAAAAAAGAAAGAAACCTGATAAACTCAATTATACGTCACTGGGATTTGTCACAATATATTAGGAATTTATTCACACACAGTGCCATGTTAATTTTTTTTTTTTTTTGCCTTTTGTTTTTTTTTCTGCTTTCGTGAGTGCAAGCTGCAGTCATTCCTTTTCTAGTATCTACGAGTTACGTGTACCCCCCCCCCCAAGTACCTTCTAAGAGTCCCTACACTAAAATGACTCCCCTCTCTTAGGGCCTTGGTTCATTTTATTGTAGGGACCCACCTAACAGAGGTCGCCTTGATGTGGCAGGCGGGTGTACAATTACAGTTTGATCAAATTGTAAAAATTTCCAAGAACCTCATTTTCATGTATCCTTATATACAGTAGGTGTTGCAGTAATGCACTTGGTGTGGTCAAAGTGCTGTTGCAACTTTTTGTTTTTTCGCAATTGTATTGCAGCCACAGCAACGTGCCTCTGCATTTCTGTATAACATTGTTTACAGCAGTAAACAACAGTGTTGAATTTAGACTAAGAAAAATTGGTACGATCTCCAATATCCATACATGTACTGTATGAATGTAGCAAAGAAGTCCAACTTGGATTTGAATTTTGAAGTAAGTTGTGAGATCGTGAGCTAAAACTGTTTGATTTTACAAAGGATGAACTTGCACTTTATATACAGTGCCTTGCAAAAGTATTCATACCCCTTGAACTTATTCACATTTTGTCACATTACAACCACAAACTTAGGCTAGTTGCAGACGACCACGAGTATTTTGTGGTCCGCAAACTAGTCATTAGTCTTCAGTTTTTGCAGACAGAGTGTTTTCAGTGTGTGTTCATTGTTTCTTCAGCATCAGTGAAGTATGTCCGCAAAAACTGACAGAGTGTCTTCAGTGTGCCATCAGTGTGTGATCCTAGTTTGCGGATCCACCATAAAAAATTAATTATAATTATATCCCTAGCTTGTCCGTGAAAACGGATGGCACACTGATGACACACTGAGTACATCAGTGAGCTGTCCTAGGTTTTTAGTTTCCCGTAGGCTTCTATGGGCAAGTCTGTTCCGCAAAAACTGAACAGAATAGGACATGTTCTTTCTGACGCAGTGCGGAATCACTCCTCACACACTTATCAGTGAAAAATATGGTCGATTGCATGTATCCATAGAAATAAATGGGTCAGTGTGCAATCCGTGAAAAACAAGGATAGCACACGGATCTCGCCCACGGTCGTTTGCAACAGGCCTTAAATGTGTTTTATTGACATTTTAAGTGATAGACCAACACAAAGTAGCAGATAATTGTGAAGTGGAACAAAAATGATTCATGGTGTCACGTACGGGCCTTCCTAGCACGTGACGCGGGTGTGGCTGTCAGGAGCCGACTCAACTTCGCTCACTCAATCTCGCACCTCCCTTCACTCAGGCTGCAAATTGAGCGTAAATTGCACCCCAGCACAGTCCAAGCACCCCAAATACATGCCGCCGCTACCACTGTTGATCCAAGGTTCAGCAGACACTTTGCGCACATATACGTTTCAAAAAGGTAATGGGTTATTAGAGCATACACAAACTAACCTTAAAGTTAACACTTTAATACCAAGATGGTTTAGTGCTACAGATATAGAGAGATAACAATTGACATACAATACAAACAGCTGTAAAAAATAAAAAGGAATAAAGCAGAATAATACTTAAAGTCTTTGGTTCCTGAAGCTTGGAGAACGTCTGAAGTGAAGTGGACACACCCAGCTCTTAGCTGACTCCAAGATATGACAAAAGAATCTAGGTTTTCCCCTCAGTTAAGGCCAGTGTCATCCACACCTCCTGGCCAGATAGCCCCCCTCCTCTTACTCCCACTGCAGGATCTTGAGAAAGAAGGATGTTTCCTGACTGTTGTAAAGCTGTTTCTGGGGTTGAACTCAGGGTCATTAGCCCTCTCTTCCTCCTTTGACATCTGTTTGTCCAGGGATAATAAAACTCTTTGGCTGGAGCCAGAAAGGGCAATCTCTCCTTGTATACACATAAAACCACTGAAGCGAATTGACCAGCAATGTAAACACAACATAGGACTAACAGGATTAGGAAATTTGTATATAAAACAACACATATCAAAGAAAAATACATAACTGGGGGTTCTCTTAGGCTGTGTTCACACAGAGTTTTTTTGCCAGCGGATTTTGACGTGGAATCCGCCTGAAAAACGCCTCCCATTCATTTCAACGGGAGTCAGTAGCGTTTTTTTTCCGCTAGCGGAAAAAAAAACGACATGACTTATCTTCAGGCGGTGTCCACGGCTCGAGACTCCCTCCTGATTAGGCCCATTCATCCAGGCCTAATCAGGAGCGGGATGCCGCGACGGAATGCTGATGCACTGCATCAGCATCCCGTCGCGGCAGACCGCAGCGGAAAATGATTTTCATTTTCCGCCGTGTGAACACACCCTTATCATCACACATGGTTTTCAAAATTTTAATCAAATAAAAATCTGAAAAGTGCGACATGCAAAAGTATTCAGCCCCCCTATATGAATACTTTGTAGAGCCACCTTTTTGCTGCAATTACAGCAGCTCGTCTTTTGGGATAAGTCTCTACCAGCTTTGCACATCTAGAGAGTGAGATTTTTGCCCATTCTTCTTTGCAAAATAGCTCAAGCTCAGCCAGATTGAATGGAGAGCGTCTGTGAACAGCAATTTTCATGTCTTGTCACAGATGCTCAATGGGATTTAGGTCTAGACTTTGGCTCGACCCTTCTAACACATGAATATTCATTGATCTAAACCATTCCACTGTAGCTCTGGCTGTATGTTTAGGGTCATTGTCTTGCTGGAAGGTGAATCTCCTTCCCAGTCTCAAGACTTTTGCAGCCTCCAACAGGTTTTCTTCCAGGATTGCCCTGTATTTAGCTCCATCCATCTTCCCATCAACTCTGACCAGCTTCCATGTCCCTGCTGAAGAAAAGCCTCCCCACAGCATGATGCTGCCACCACCATGTTTCACAATGGGATGGTGTGTTCAGGGTTATGAGCAGTGTTACTTTTCCACCACACATAGCACTTTGCATTTAGGCCAAAAAGTTCAACTTTGGTCTCATCTGACCAGAGCAACTTCTTCCACAGGTTTGCTTTGTCACCTATATGGCTTGTGGCAAACTGCAAACGGCACTTCTTATGTCTTTCTTTCAACAATGGTTTTGTGGAGTGCATGACTTATAGTTGTCCTGTGGACAGATTCTCCCACCTGAGTTGTGGATTTCTGCAGCTCCTCCAGAGTGACCATGGGCCTCATGGCTGCTTCTCTGACCAGTGCTCTCCCTGCTCAATCTGTTAGTTTAGTTGGACGGCAATGTCTTGGTAGGTTTGCAGTTGTAGAATACTTTTTCTATTTTTGGTTGATGGATTGAACAGTGCTCCTTGGGATGCTCAAAGCTTGGGATATGTTTTTATAACCTAACCCTGCTTTAGGCTGGAGCCCCACGTGGCGTTTTACAGTAAGAGCAAAGTGTATGGGATTCTAGCGAATCCCATGCCCACTTTGCGGTAAAAACTGCGCTGCGGACACACGGCGATTTCCAAAACTGGCACGGTTTTGGAAATCGCAGCATGTCAATTATACCTACGGAAACGCGGGAGGTTTCCCCATAGGTATAGTTGAAACAGAAAGTCCGCAGAGGAAACCTCTGCGAACTGTCAAAAGTGCTGCGGGAAGAACCGCGATGCGTTCTCGCCGCGGTTTTTCCCGCAGCACTTTTTTGCTGCAGGACGCCACGTGGGGCCTTAGCTTTAAACTTCTCCACAACTTTATCTCTGACCTGTCTAGTGAGTTCCTTGATCTTCATGATGCTGTTTGTTCACTAGTGTTCTCTAACAAACCACTGAGGCCTTCACAGAACAGGTGTATTTATACTGAGACTAAATTAAACACAGCTGGACTCTTAACTAATTAAGTGACTTCTGAAGGCTATTAGTTGCACTGGATTTTATTTAGGGGTATCAGAGTACAGGGGGCTGAATACTTTTGCATGTTATACTTTTCAGATTTTTATTTGATTAACATTTTGAAAACCATGTATAATTTTTTTGTTCCATTTCACAATTTTGTGCTACTTTGTGTTGGTCTGTCAATTAAAATCTCATGGAAGAGTGAAGAAATGAGGTGATACCTTTTAGAGGCTAAGTATATTTGATGGTAAGCGTTCGAGAGTACTAGCTCTCTTCTTCAGACATGGTGCATGTCTGAAGAAGAGAGCTAGTATTCTCGAAAGCTTACCATCAAATATACTTACTTAGCCTCTAAAAGGTATCACCTCATTTCTTCACTCTTCCACTACTGTCTATGGCTAACACGGTACAACATTATACTACTAATTAAAATCTCAGTAAAATACATTTAACTTTGTGGTTGTAAGGTGACAAAATGTGAAAAAGTTCAAGGGGTATGAATACTTTTGCAAGCCACTGTAGCATCTGTCACTTGACGGTGACCATGGCTTTGTGTGTCCTCCCCTTCAGAGCTGCTTGTGCTCAATCATGTGTTAAAAATACAACAAGGACCCTACTTGCCAAGCCAGGAGGACACAACTGCTATAAAGCTACATTCAGACAACAGTGAACAAGTTGTTACGGACCGTCAAAATAAAGGTCATGTCCTGTTTTTGCTCATTTTCACGGATCCCTCCATTACACTCAAATGTATGGGGGGGGGGGAGAATCAGTGAAAACAGCCATTTTGCACCTCATTTGTGTGAATCTAGCCTTAGGCTTTTTGTGAAGGAAATGTCCATCAGATTTCTTGTGGTTGTGAAAAGTTGTAAAGTCACCTTAAATCTAAAAAACGCACCTAAAAATCACTGCAAGAAAAAAAAAAAAAGTGAAAAAGCATTTTTTTTTTCTGCATTGTTTTTTTATTCAGGTTTTGCAGCATTCTTTTTTTCTTACGCTACTACATCTATAGGTAAAACACTGCAATTCCACAACTAACATTAACATCTTACATATTTCAAAACACAGCCTTTCTGTTGCTCTTTTCTTCTGCAATGTGTGGATAAGATTAATTACATCTTATTCACTTTCGCTGCATTTCCACGACATGGGGCCTTGGCCTAAGGCAGGAGTGAATTTGTCAGAAGAGAGATGTGCTTTCTTAATATTTCGCATTCATCTGGAAACTATTCTTGCCTATGGTTAAAAACAACACAGCAAAATCTGCAACAAAAAACACAGCTTTTATGTAACATGTGGCCTCAGCCTAAAGTTGTCCAATTTCTTTATAGTGATCACCTATTCTCAGGATAGGTCATCAATAAGCGATCAGTGAGGGTGTAATGCCCCAAGAGCTCATGGCACCCTCTTACAGGTGCCATGAGCTCTTCACTGTTTACATTGCACACCATCTGTTTTATAATTACATGCAATGTAATTATAGCATCATCTCATTCACCACTATGGGACAATCCTGTAATTGAACTATAAAACAGGTGATGTGTGTTGAGCACCACTGCCCCTTCAAGCAGCTGATCAGTAGTGGTCCTGAATGTTGGACCCCTACTCAACTCTTATGTCTCATGCTTTTAGTTCTTTTTATCTGATATTACATGGCCACATTGTGTGTGTAGGGCTGAACTTCAGTACCAGAAAATAGCCCACAGATCTTAAAAGGGTTGTCCAGGAATTACAGATCTCTGGCACAAGGCCAAGGAAGGTGAAAAAAAAAAAACAAAAAAACACACACTTACCTGTCTTTGGCACTCCGGTGTCCCCTGCCCGTTTGGTCCAGTGGCATCCAGGGCTTGTTCCAACAGAAGTCCTTGCTGTACGTGATCTCTGAAGCCAATCTGTCGCATTTGTCACTGGTGACATCCCACTGATTGGCCTCAGCAGTCACGTGTGGTGAGAACTTCCACTGGAACAAGCCCCGGGCACTGGTGGACAGCAGCGGGGGGGACACCGGAGCAACGGGGACAGTTGAGTATGTTTTTTTTTTTTTTTTCTTCCTGCCAGAGATCTGTAATTCCTGGACAACCCTTTCAATAATAACTATGGACAATATACTGCAGGAGGTCAATAGCTGCCACAGCAACTGTATGGCACAGCAAGCAGCAGTACCTCTTCACGGCCAATATCAGAACTTATAGGGGGACCACAACTAGAGGTACATTTAACCCCATAAGACATACATCACAGGCAAGGAGCTGTTTCTGCAGACTAAAGTATGTTCACCAGCTGTATCTGGATTTGATGACAACCAAACTGCAGTAATGTCCAGGATCCCATTTGTTTAACCCATTTAGGCTGCGTTGTGAAAACGCAGAGTTTTGGCCGTGGCGGAAACGCCTCAGCAAAAAACACTGCATTTTACATTACCTGCAAAGTGGATGGGATTCTGGCTAATCACACCCACACGTTGCAGGAAAAAAAAAAAAAAAAAAAAAACATCAGCGGAAATGCTGCGGTTTAAAAAAAAAAAATGCTCACATTTTTTGTAAATCGTAGCATGTCCATTACACCTACAAAAACTACAGTGTTTTCCGTGTAGTTATAAAAGAGGTAGAAAATCCTCAGGAGAAAAACTCTGGACTTTCTGTGAAAAAGACTGCAGAAAGGCCCCCGTGTAGCGTTTTTTGGTTTCAGCTCTCTACATGGGGGCCTTAACCTTAAAGAGGATCTTTCATGTCCTCCAAGATACAGCACATTATATACCGTTGCAAAACGGACAGTGCACTGTCAGTTTTGCAGGTATCTGCACCAGTTCTATAGAGAGCTGTGCCGTTATTTTAGTCTATCAATATCAGTACAGTCGGGGGAGCCGGCCTCACAACTCCATGCCATCACTCAGGGGGGTAAGGAACAGTGATTAGGAACAGCTCCTTTAACAGTGCACTGTTATCAGTACAAAAAGTAACAGTACCGATATCTCTGGAACCAGGGCAGATACCTGCATATATGGGGGAAAAAAAGTATTTAGTCAGCCACAAATTGTGCAAGTTCTCCCACTTAAAAAGGTGAGAGAGGCCTGTAATTGTCATCATAGGTAGACCTCAACTATGAGAGACAAAATGAGAAAACAAATCCAGAAAATCACATGGTCTGATTTTTAAAGAATTTATTTGCAAATTATGGTGGAAAATAAGTATTTGGTCACCTACAAACAAGCAAGATTTCTGGCTCTCACGGACCTGTAACTTCTTCTTTAAGAGGCTCCTCTGTCCTCCACTCATTACCTGTAGTAATGGCACCTGTTTGACATTGTTATCAGTATAAAAGACACCTGTCCACAACCTCAGTCACACTCCAAACTCCACTATGGTGAAGACCAAAGAGCTGTGGAAGGACACCAGAAACAAAATTGTAGACCTGCACCAGGCTGGGAAGACTGAATCTGCAATAGGCAAGCAGCTTGGTGTGAAGAAATCAACTGTGGGAGCAATAACTAGAAAATGGAAGACATACAAGACCAATGATAATCTCCCTCGATCAGGGGCTCCACGCAAGATCTCACCCCGTGGGGTCAAAATGATCACAAGAACAGTGAGCAAAAATCCCAGAACCACACGGGGGGGATCTAGTGAATGACCTGCAGAAAGCTGGGACTAACGTAACAAAGGCTACCGTCAGTAACACACTACACCGCCAGGGAATCAGAACCTGCAGTGCCAGACGTGTCCCCCTGCTTAAGCCAGTACATATCCGGGCCCGTCTGAAGTTTGCTAGAGAGTATTTGGATGTTCCAGAAGAGTATTGGGAGAATGTCATATGGTCAGATGAAACCAAAGTAGAACTGTTTGGTAGAAACACAACTCGTCGTGTTTGGAGGAGAGTGAATGCTGAGTTGCATCCAAAGAACACCATACCTACTGTGAAGCATGGGGGTGGCAACATCAAGCTTTGGGGCTGTTTCTCTGCAAAGGGATCAGGACGACTGATCCGTGTACATAAAAGAATGAATGGGGCCATGTATCGTCAGATTTTGAGTGCAAACCTCCTTCCATCAGCAAGGGTATTGAAGATAAAATGTGGCTGGGTCTTTCAGCATGACAATGATCCCAAACACACATCCTGGGCAACGAAGGAGTGTCCTCGTAAGATGCATTTCAAGGTCCTTGAGTGGCCTAGCCAGTCTCCAGATCGCAACCCCATAGAAAACCTTTGGAGGGAATTGAAAGTCCGTGTTGCCCAGCGACAGCCCCAAAACATCACTGCTCTAGAGGAGATCTGCATGGAGGAATGGACCAACATACCAGCAACAGTGTGTGCCAACCTTGTGAAGACTTACAGAAAACGTTTGACCTCTGTCATTGCCAACAAAGGATATATAACAAAGTATTAAGATGAACTTTTGTTATTGACCAAATACTTATTTTCCACCATAATTTGCAAATAAATTCTTTAAAAATCAGACAATGTGATTTTCTGGATTTGTTTTCTCATTTTGTCTCTCATAGTTGAGGTCTACCTATGATGTCAATTACAGGCCTTTCTCATCTTTTTAAGTGGGAGAACTTGCACAATTGGTGGCTGACGAAATACTTTTTTTCCCCACTGTAACTGAAAGTACACTGAATTCAGTGAACAGCTTTGCAATGTATGTAATATGTTCCATCTTAGAGGACATAAAAGGTGCCATTGATTTTATCCTGCCTATACTGACAGACGATTGACAGGACAGGTTTTTTTCTGTAATCAAAATGATAACACCCAATGCATATCTTAAAATACCACTGGAAATTATTCTCAAAAAATGTGTGCAAGTTATAAGAGTTGTCATGAGGCTGGGGTGAGCAAGTCACCAAACTCCAGTTTGGAGTTCTCAGTTTCATTTGTCAGATGGTGACAACTACATCATCCATGGTCTTACATATGAGAAGATATATCCAGTATTTTTGTAATTTGCCATCTAGAAACTCTCATTATCATAATACATTATCTATGAAGGTGTAGCCAACAATATTTGTGGTCTAAATATCCATCTCTTGACTACATCACAACATATCTGCAGTTATTCTAGACTTACTTTCCACCACATATGCACAGAAAAAAAAAAAAAAAGATCATTACAAGATGGGCTACAAATTTTAGTCAGTGGCTCACATTTAGGCTATGCCTCGCATCACAACACCCAAGATTGCGTGGGGTCCAGATTCCGCCTCAAAATCAGCTCCAAATTCTGTCCGGAATCTGCCTCCCTTTGCTTTCAATGGAAGAGAGTGCCGACACTTTTTTCAGAACACTGTTCCTGTTCAATCTTACCAAAGAAATGGCAGCACAAAAGATCAGACTGATTTGCCCTATTGTTTCTGGAGCTAATTAACAAGCAGCATTATAGTTGTAGGATAGGAAGAGGCTGCAAAACGGGCAGCTGGAGATGGAAAGAGAATGCTCCATTCACGCCAGCCATCCAGCTGCTCTATTCCATTTCAAGTCAGATTAAGGCCCCATGTAGTGGTACGCAGCACAAAAAAAAAAAAAAAAAGCGCTGTGGGAAAAACTGTGGTGGAAATGCATCGCACTTTTACCTGCAGCGTGTTTCACAGAAAGTCCACAGCGGTTTCTGCTTCTATTATACCTATACCACCAGCGTTTCTGTAGGTATAATTGATATGCTGCTATTTCCAAAAACACAACATAAAGATAAGGGACTGTACCAAAAACTACATGCACATTTTTCTGTTGCAGTTTTAACTGCATCATGTGCAAAGACCCTTATACTAACAGGCACTACTGCAACCATTATAAGACCCCCAAATGTACCAAAAAGGGAAACTGGAAAGAAAGTTCTTGGTTCTGTGGAAGCCATGGCCCTGTCAGTAAGCAGCCCTGAAGAGTTGTCAACCCAAACACTGTTCTGCCATGCTAGCAAACACATAAGCAGCTCAACACTTTCTCCATTCTGTCAACAGTCTTATAAAGTCAACCAGGAGATTCTTGTTCATGTCACACATACACCTTCCACTGTAACAGCACATATATAACATAGGCATCAAAACTAAAGTACTAACACATACATGAACTCACAGATCTTTATTTTATACAAAACTCAGATAACCATCCCACAGTAAATAATAAAGTCACAAATGTCCAACAGAACTGAATATGAGAGTCAAGATCTGGGTGACCTGTCATCCCTCCAGTCTTTATGCCACAAACACTTGCATCCATGCCCAATGGTCTCATAAAACTGGTCTTGGTTGCTGAGTCAGTAGCAGGCCAAATCTCTTCTTGATGGCTACGCGATGTCGGGAATACTTGTCATCTGGAGAGAAGCGAGCAGGATGAGCTGAAGAGGTTGGCTGGCCACTAGGAGACACTTTCTGCAATACACAAAAAGAACCAAATGAGTTATTTATTTATATAGCACCATTAATTCCATGGCGATTTACATTTGAGGGTTTACATACGATACACAAGACAAATATAACACTAACAGTGACCAACTGGCACAGTGGGATAGAGGTCCCTGCCCACAAGGCCTTACAATCCATGAGGGAAGAGGGATAGAGACAGAAGGTGGGAGGTTATACATCCCAGCACTGTGCACAGCATTACACTTTACTACAAGTCAGAAGGATGTTTTCATATGTATGGGGAATTTTGCTTTATACCCCTGAGGAAGTCAGTTCTTTTGGCAATACACATGCAGTTAAAGAGAACCTTTCATGTCCTCATGTATATGTGGTTTTATATACCTCTAGTGCGCTGAATTCAGCAATGACAATAGGCGGTAAGGAGCGCCCTTCTGACAGTGGGGAGATATCGGTGCCAAAATTAATCTCCAGCCCCGGGGCACATACCAGGAAAGCCGACAGTGATCTGAATTCATCGCACTGTTGACTTTCTAGCAGTATATAAAACTGCATATGGCTGAGGACATGAAAGGTCCTCTTTAATTCTACCCTCTTTTCTATGGATTATGGAACAACTTAATGATTTGACATTTCAGTTTCTGTTTTTTATTACATTACATGTTAGAGTCCAAGTAAAATATCTCTCTGAACCAATCACAGCAGAGGTTTCATTTTTGCCTTTGAAAAATGAATGCTGCAGTGTGGTTGCTATGGGCAACAAAACAACTTTTACACATGGAAACAAGTCTATCCCAACAAAACAAGATTCAAGTCCATGAAAACATAAATTTTACAATCCATGCAGCATGAACCCCCCCCCCAGAACATGAATAGAGCATTACTATGACACCACTTCCATGTGCACAGCAGTTTCCTATGTAGAAAGGCCCATATGGCCTTGGAGCCCCAGAAGGGGGCGCAGTTGTCCACTGTGGTAGTCTCTACATTCCCAGCTGCACACAGAAAGGCTGTAGTAAAACTGCCGCTCCCAGCATGACCCTACAGAAACAACCTTATAGCTGTAGTTTCACATGGGACACTTGAAGTGTTTGTTGAAAAATCTATTGTTCTTACAGTTCTGAAGCAAGTCTCCATCTGCTTCTTGCCATACAAACTGTCCCCGGTAGATAAAGACTACTAAGAGTACACATCAACTGTTAGTGACCGCCCGGCCTCTCCTCACCTTCATGGTGTACACCCGCTCTCCCTCCTCGTTCAGGTAAAACTGCAGGAACATGTCTGCCGCGTACAAGACAACCTTTCACACCGTGGGACACTCGTGCTCCTCCGAGCCACACGTTTCCGCAATAAAACTTCCGCTTCCGAGGCGTATTACTTCCGGTTCGTGGCTGATGGGAACCTGCTGGTGTATTTTAACTTGGCAAGCGCCCTCTACTGGTGGAAATCGTTGAAGCCTGGTATCTGCTCCAGCAGGAACTGGGTTGTATAGTGAGGGCAGTGACAAGGGTGTTACGTCATAAATGGAGGCAGATCCAGCACCGGTTTAAGGGTATTTTCAGTTAGCTGAAAACCAGAAGAAAAGGGAAATGTATCTGTTTTCTTCTTCCGTTCATTGAAAAAGTCGCATCAAATATTGCACTGTATGAATATGACGCCTAATAGCAGAGAGAGCAGAATACTGAATTAGGGAGTTTCATCTACTTTTACATCCAGCAGTATTCCCTAACCCATGTGGCCATTCCTGGCACTTCTTCTAGTGTGTTTTGGTCCAATACTTGACCTGTGACCCTTATGCCTGACAGGAGTGGTTGCTATCAGCAGCTATGGAGACATGAAGCCATCCAAATCCCTGCTGTAGGTTGTCATTCCAGGTCTATATGATTTTTATAGTACTTACTAGATATCATACCTTGTTCCATGAACCGTAGGACAAAGCTTTGCATATGGAACAGCCCTACACCCACCCTTCAGCTAAAAGCCACTGGTAACCATGCAAATAGATGATTTACAGAGAACTACATCCCCAGTGACAGTATGTGGAAAACAGCAGTCTAAGGCCCCGCTTACATGGTACAATTTTGATGCTGATTTTGGAGCGGAAAACAGTGGGAGGGAGAGATTTATGCTGAAAATAAGCATCCTGCTCAATATTGCCCATATTGGTTGATTCAGCCTTAAAGTCTCAAGACGCACCTTTACAGCACAGTGAAGAAGCATAGATTATGATGTTAATCTGTTTTTCCTTAGTCCCAACAGCAGCACAATAGTGGGGTATTTCTACTCCTGTGTGCTGCTGGGACAGAATGGAATTTTTAATAAATAACAAATGGTTAAATAATTAACTCCTCCCCCTCTTCAACATAAGGTAGTACCATCCCACCAATGTGTAATTATAAAGATAAATACATAACACATTGGGAGGGAGCCTTGTGCTGCTGTTGGGACTAAGGAAAAACAGATTAACTTAATAATCTACACTTCCCTTCCGGTCCACCAGCTGCACAATAGTGGGGATCTAGGAAGAAGAACCCCTAGAGAGGTCTTGAAGAACTGAGTTTAAAACGGAACGGCCAAAGGAAGTGGCCTCCATATGCCGAGTGTTAAATCTATAGTTATGTATAAAAGTCTGATGAGAGCTCCAAGAAGCTGCAGAGCAAACTTGCTATAAGGTAACAGAGTTCCTTTCAGGCCAAGAAGTGGAAACAACTCTAGTGGAAAAGTGCATTGCAAAATGTTGTTGTTGTGGAATCCTTTAAGAGGCAACAAAGAGTTAAAAGGTATTTTCACAGTAGAGGTTACGAAAAGACAGCCAGGACAGATAGTAATAAGCAGTTAGAGGAGGTGACTAGACCGTCTGTGGAACAATTGTTACCCCAAGCCTCTGCATATCCTGTCATTTCAGGAGAAAAATGAAGGGAATACCTTCCCCAAACCATGGAACAATCTATATGGGTTTGCAGATGAGACTAAGTTGGAGACTCCACTGCAGAAACCGCCAGAAATTGGCGGAGAGAAAAGTCCGGCACAGAGGCTTCAGTATAAAAACAGTGGACACCCAGCATGGACGCCCATGGCGAACCAGAATGACAGAGATCCATGTTCAGATGTGAACCTAGCCTCAACTGTATAATGTTGTGCTCAGTTCCAATTCCACATGGAGAGAGTTGTTGCAGATAATAAAACTTGTCTGCTGCTATCTGTACAAAGCTCAAACAGGGTAAAATGCTGACTGTAACTTTAGTATCTGGACTGAATAAGGAGATTTGTGATAAGTGATGTCTCTTCATGTTGAAGGGTGTGACATGTCAGTCCTAGCACTACTGAGTCCAGCTAGCTCAATTCAGAGAAAAATCAGAGATGATGATGATTCCTGCCGGAGGAATTTTTCGATTTTCGTTTTTGACTCTTCGTAACCCCCAAAACCCTATAACTTTGTTATTTTTCCATTCACAGAGCCATATGAGAGCTTAATGTTTGCTGGACAAATCATTCTTCATAATGGTACTATTTATTATTCTGTACAATGTACTGGGAAGCTGGAAAAAAATTCAGAATGGGGTGCAATTGGAGAAAAAGTGCATTTGTGCGACTTTATATGGGCTTCATTTTTACGGCATTCACTCTGCTGCCAAAGTGACATGTCACCTGTAATCTATGTTTCGTTAAGATTCCGTGGATACTAAATTTATATACATTTATTTACAATTTAATCTCTTAACAAAAATCAAAAAGTTTGCAAAAATTTTTTTTTGAAAAGTCGCCATACTCTGACACCAGTAACTTTTTTATATTTCCGTATACAGGGATGCATAGGGCGTCTTTCTTTTGTGAGCCAGGTGTACTTTTTAGTTATACCATTTTAGGGAATGTCTATTGCTTTTGGATCACTTTTTATTGAAATTTTTATGGAAGGCGAAACAGCAAAAAAACGCCGGTTCAGCACTTTTGATTTTTTTTTTCCCACTACGGCGTTTACCATATGGGAAAAATATTTTTATAAGCTTGTAGACCTTATGTTTTTGGACACAGGGATACCTAATATGTATGTGTTTTACAGTAATTAGGTTCTTTTATATGTATTCCAGGGAAAGGGGGGTGATTTGAACTTTTAATTCTTTTTTTGTTTTTGTTTTTTATATTATTTTTTACTTTTTTTTTATAATTTTTTTTTATTGCCCTTATTAGACCCCCTAGAGGTCTTGAACCCCAGGGGGTCTAATAAATGCATGACAACGTGATGCCGGCCCCGGATCTTGCTCAGCCTTGACCGATGTCCCAGGGTGGGGGGGGTAGGGTTTATGTGGGCACTGATTATTATTATTATTATTATTGTTTATTTATATAGCACCATTAATTTCATGGTACTTTACATTTGAGGGTTTACATACGGTACACAAGATATACAAAACAGGTAATACAAACATTGACCAACTGACACAGTGGGATAGAGGGGCCTGCCCACAAGGGCTTACAGTCTATGAGGGACGAGGGATAGAGACAGAAGGTAGGGGTAGAGGCTGTACAGATGGTGGTGTGGTGACAGTAGCGTTATTGGAGGTTGTAGGACTTCCTGAATAGGTGAGTCTTCAGGGCCTTCTTGAAGCTTGTGATTGTGGGGGTCAGGCTTATGTGTCTTGGTAATGAGTTCCAGAGTATGGGGATGCACGGGAGAAGTCTTGGAGACATTTGTGTGAAGAGCGGATAAGAGCAGAGTGGAGTAGGAGGTCTTTGGAGGATTGGAGGTTTACGTGCGGGCAGGTAGTGGGAGACTAGGTCGGAGATATATGGAGGGGACAGGTTGTGGATGGCTTTGTATGTCAGCGTTAGTAGTTTGAACTCTATTCTCTGGGCGATGGGTAGCTAGTGAAGGGATTGGCAGAGGGGAGCGGCTGATGAAGAACAGGGGGAGAAGTGTATTAAGCAAGCAGCACAGTTTAAGGTGGACTGGAGGGGGGCGAGAGTGTTTGCTGGGAGGCCATGGAGAAGAGTGTTACAGTAGTCTAAGCGGGGAGATTATGAGGGCGTGAACTAGCATCTTTGTAGTTTCAGGCGTGACGAAGGACCGGATTCGATGGATGTTCTTGAGTTGGAGGCAGCAGGAAGTGTTGAGGGTTTGAATATGCGGCTTGATGGATAGGTCAGAGTCTAAGGTTATCCCAAGGCAGCGGGCCTGTGGGACTGGGGTGAGATCCAGGAAAGGGCCAGGTCAGAGATGCCAAGGGATGAAAGCGTTTCTAACAGGAGGGAATGGTCGACTATGTCAAAGGCAGAGGAGAGGTCGAGGAGGAAGACAGAATAGTGACGTTTGGCTTTGGCAGTTAGAAGGTCGTTAGTGACCTTGGTTAGGGCAGTTTCTGTGGAGTGATGGGGTCTGAAACCTGAATGTAGTCTGTCAAAGAGCACATTGGACGAGAGATAGGAGGACAGTTCGGAGTGGACGTGTTGCTCCAGCAGTTTAGAGGCATACGGGAGCAGTGAGATGGGGAGATAGTTGGCTGTAGAGGACGGGTCGAGGGAGGGTTTCTTAAGTATAGGGGTGACGGTAGCATGTTTGAAGGCGGAAGGGAAGGATCCATTGGTTAGGGATAGGTTGAAGAGATGGTTAGGGCAGGAGTTATGACTTCAGAGAGTTTGGGGATGAGGTGTGATTGGATGGGGTCAAGCGGGCAGGAGGTGAGGTGGGATTTAGATATTAGAGTGGATAGCTTTTCATCAGTGACGGTGGAGAAACAGGTTAAAGATGAAGAGCACAGGACAGTTGGGTAGAGTGGTTGTCAGGGATGTAGGGTGAGACTGTCTCTGATGGTGTCGATTTAATTTTGATAGATGGGTCAGGTAGGGGGGTCGTGCGTGGAGGGGTGAAGATTATGAACTCCGTTTTCTCCATGTTGAGTTTGAGAAAGCGGGAGGAGAGAAAGGAGGCTACGGCTGCTAGACATTCTGGGACTCTGGACAACAGGTAGGTAATGTCTGGTCCAGAGAGATATACAGTATTTGGGTGTCGTCAGCTTAGCAATGGTAATGGAAACCATGGGATTCTATGAGTTAGCCAAGGCCTAGGGTGTAGATGGCGAACAGGAGGGGTCCTAGGATGGAGCCTTGGGGGACACCTACAGAATGAGGGCGTGGCGGGGAGGTAGTGTGCAAGTGGGAGACGCTGAATGTGCAGTTGGTGAGGTATGAGGAGATCCAGGAAAGGGCCAGGTCAGAGATGCCAAGGGATGAAAGCGTTTCTAACAGGAGGGAATGGTCGACTATGTCAAAGGCAGAGGAGAGGTCGAGGAGGAGGACAGAATAGTGACGTTTGGCTTTGGCAGTTAGAAGGTCGTTAGTGACCTTGGTTAGAGCAGTTTCTGTGGAGTGATGGGGTGTGAAAGATCTTCAGTGCACCAACACCGCTTTGGCCCACACCTGAGACTTCTTTCATAAAAAAACCACACTCACTGCCAGTGAGTGCTGGGTTCACAAGATAAATACAAGACAAGCTTTCTAAATTTTGTATATTTATTAACCCCTAAATGGGTCAGTATTAACATCTAACACATGCAGTTCAGAACAGATATGCAGATATATACAAGCATTAACAGTTACTAGTTACAAGATACAGTACATAAAATAAAAAGGGAATAAAAGTGAAATAATTACTTTACCACACATATCCTTGATGTGGTTCTGTAGTCCAATACTCACACATGCTCAGGTATGTGTGAATAACCAGTGGAGGCTTCTAGCAGAAGCATCACAGCATTCCAGCCTGCATGCTCATCACAGTATATCCCAGTAGTCTCATCATAGTATTCTCTTCATATTATTCTCCCTCACTGACCTCTTACCTCATCTTTTATACCCTTGATTACACCACCCAGAATGAGGTCACCGGCGACGGCAAGTCTGATGGATTAATGCACTCAAGTCAAGACTCTTTGTAAGGAGATGGGATTAAGTGGAATGACACAATGCCTTCTATATGTTATCAACTAGGTCTGATCAATAGCCTAGTCCAAAAAATACATGTGTATTTGATCACCCAGGGCTATGTAGGAATTCAATGGAGCCATTCTGGGATGGATACAAAGCCCTATTGTTACATTGTTGCCACTACTGACAACATACACCTAGGATTAGAGCTGCGCACATTATGAGTAAATGGAAGTAAGAGGGAGATACGACACCCAGAGATCAAAATACATCTTTGAGTTATAGCCATATTTAAGTGGAATCATCACATGGGGTCTGAAACCTGAATGTAGTCTGTCAAAGAGCACATTGGACGAGAGATAGGAGGACAGTTCGGAGTGGACATGTTGCTCCAGCTGTTTAGAGGCATATGAGAGCAGTGAGATGGGGAGATAGTTGGCTGGAGAGGACGGGTCGAGGGAGGGTTTCTTAAGTATAGGGGTGACGGTAGCATGTTTGAAGGCGGAAGGGAAGGATCCATTGGTTAGGGATAGGTTGAAGAGATGGTTAGGGCAGGAGTTATGACTTCAGAGAATTTGGGGATGAGGTGTGATTGGATGGGGTCAAGCGGGCAGGAGGTGAGGTGGGATTTAGATATTAGAGTGGATAGCTTTTCATCAGTGACGGTGGAGAAACAGGTTAAAGATGAAGAGCACAGGACAGTTGGGTAGAGTGGTTGTCGGGGATGTAGGGTGAGACTGTCTCTGATGGTGTCGATTTTACTTTTTAAATAAGAGGCAAAGTCATCAGCTGTGATAAGTGATGTCGGAGGGGGCGCAGGAGGACGGAGAAGGGAGATGAAGGTAGTGAATAGCTGTTTGGGGTTGCGGGATAGGGCAGATATTAGTGTGGAGAAGTAGACCTGCTTTGCAGAGGTGAGTACATTCTTGAATGTGAGTACTGCCTCTTTGTACCTAAGGAAGTCCTCCTGGGAGTGGCTTTTCTTCCAGAGGCGTTCTGGAACCCATGAGGCACGTCTCAGTTTTTTAGTCAGGTTAGTGTGCCAGGGTTGCCTATTGATCAGTGGGGCTCTGGTGTTAGTGAAGGGGGCTACAGAGTCAAGGGCTGAAGTGATGGTGTTATTGTAGCGGCGGTATCTACATTCTGGAGTGAGATTATGTCACTGAGTGGTAGGAGAGAGTCTGAGAGCGTGCGGATGTGAAGGCGATTAAGGTTTCTGCGGGGGCGTGTTGGTTTAGGGGTTGGAGGGTCTATGAAATGTATAATTTGTGCAAAACACAATTCTGGCAAAATGACCAGGGGATAAATGAAATGTTTTGTAAAACATGACTAAACCATTTCAGAGATTGAAAATAGACTATATCTAAAAGTGATGGACATGTTTTCCTCTAGGGTAGAGGCGTGGTCTGTTGCCAAGGTGACAGCAAGTGCTACGGTTAAGAAGCTCATATCTGAAATTGTGTAGATATGGCTGCATTGGACAAGTATTTGCAGAGATGCTTAAATGGGTTGTCCAGGCAAAAAAAATATTTTTTTAAATCGGCCAGGGGTGGTGAAAAAAATAACAAAAAATCATACTCACCTTTCCCCAGTGATCTGATGCCTCACAGCGCAGTCTTCCAGCGGAAGTCCCCACCACATGTGACCGCTGAAGCCAATCAGCAGCCTCAGTGAAGGGCATGAGACGTCACTACCTGGGACGTCCCGGGGTTTCTTCCTGAGGGTTCTGATTGGCCTCAGCGGTCACGTGACCTCTGAGGCCAGTCAGCTGCTCCAGCGGAAGGTATCGAGGATGTCACAGCCGGCATGCAGTTTCACTTTGAGAAGACGCCAGAGCAGCAGGACCGGACTGCGCTGGGAGAACACCAGAGCACAGGGGCCAGGTGAGTATGATTTTTTTTTTTTTTTTTTTTACCTCCCCCAGCTTATTCTGAAAAAAATATATTTTGCCCGGACAACCTCTTTAACTACTTCCATACCAGATGCTTTACCCCCCTTCTAGACCAGGCACATTTTCGGGTTTTTTGTATGTGTGGTTTTGAGGGCTGTAACATTTTTATCATATGCGTTATTCAACTAATTTCTGCATCTTTTTTCGGTGACACGGTTTATTTTTATGTTGTTTTAATTTTTGCATGTGTTTTAATTTTTTTTTATATCCAGGAAAATCTAAACAAAAGAGGAGGTAAAATGTGTCCATTTTTCACTTTTCATTTTTTTTTTAATAACACAAAGTGTTTTTTACCATTTTGCATGGTGTCGTCGGGCGTGGGGCTATAACCTTTAATAAGGGTGTGTTATTGGGATATTATTTTATTTATTTTTTTAATTATTTTATTTCCTTTTTTTTTTTTTTTTTTTTTTTTTACATTGTGTCCCGATAAGATCATAATAGACCTTTGGGGACATCTGGTGACTTTTTTTGTTGGGGAGGCTGATTTCCCCTGTAACTGGGGCTGGTACATTTAGCCCCAGTTGCAGGAATACAGCCTCCTGCACATTACTTTCACATTACAATAGAGCTGAACTGGATCCTGTAGGACCCAGCAGCTCTTACAGACGGATCACGTGACCGTTGGGTCAGAGGGCAGCCGCAAGATGGCGGCACCCATAGCGGTGTATACAGCGCTCATTCAGTGATCGGGATGGCAGGGAAGATAATAAACTTTCCCTGCCTTCTCTCTGGGAGCTCCGGCTGAAGTTACAGCCAGCTCCCAGTTTCAGTAGCTGCACGATTTCATGCAGCTACTGAGTTCTGCTTGGACGTACCGGTATGTTCTTGCAGAAATAGACAACCACCTTCTGGACGTATATAGTCTATGGGCAGTACGGAAGTGGTTAAAGGGTTACAGATTAACCAGCATCTACATACTTATCACCCACAGTCATCAGGCAAAGTTGTGTAAGAGCAAATGGAGTCTTAGGCTAAAGCCCCACATTGCGGAAATGCAGCATTTTTTTGTTGCGGTTTTTGTTGCGGTTTTTTGAGCCAAAGCCAGGAGTGGAATAAGCAGAAGGTACAAGTATAAGAACTTCCTATATAGTTCCCATTTTTTTGCAGACAGTCTTGGCTTTGGCTCAAAAAACTGTAACAAAATCTGCAACAAAAAAAGCTGCATTTCCACAACGTGGGTTCTCAGCCTTAAAGAGCAAAATAGGTGAGATCTTTGAGCACACAAGCCTTACCATTAACACTTTCTGTAATGAGATATATCTCAAAGGGAACATATGGATTTTTATCATATGAGATTCTGTTTGACAGACAACTGTTTAGGATTATATGGACAGTATGCTTCTTTAACTGACTATGTCATCCAGATTCATAAGCAATTGAATAATTTGCTTGCCAGAGTTTTGTTCTCTACCAGATCCGCAACAAACAACTGGAACTCACCACCTACATCCCAGGGATTGGGTGGTGATGAGAAAATACCTCAGGAAACATCTGGAACCGCGATCTGATACTCGGTGCTACTGACCACAGCCACCTCAGAGTAGGTAGAAGGACGGCCGAACTGGACTCATGCTTCTCACTGTAAAAAAATTGACCTTCAGGATGATGAGGTTATTCAGCACAAAAAGGGTGAGACCACTCACAAAGAAGAGGATTAATGGACTATCAAAATGCTGTCTGCTTCTCTGTGTTTTATATCATTTTACACAGGTGGAAGGAGAAAAGCAGAAGAGTTCTATCTGGCTTCTGTATTTGTTCCCATGTACATGCAAACTATAAAGGAATACTTCTACTGTATATTGATGAGTGATCTTAATCTTAGAGATTATAGTTATGATGTTAAGATAGATGTAGATCATACTGCTCACGATGATCTCTCAGACCAAGGAACATATTTAGAGATTATTGAATTAATCTCTCCACCCACTATTTGTGTTGATCCGGTATATCACAAAGACAAATGACATGGTGGATGATTGGAGTATCTAAGATATACACACGTGGACAAAATTGTTGGTACCCTTTGTTTAATGAAAGAAAAACCCACAATGGTCACAGAAATAACTTGACAAAAGTATTGACAGAATCTGACAAAAGTAATAATATAGGGGCGTGGCTAGCCGGAGCAATGACAGGACGTGTATCCCATAGCTCCTGTTGGACCCTGTTGCTATCTCCTTCCAACCACGAGAATCTCACCCATCTAGGACCCAAACACACCCAGGGGCATTCCCCCGTGCAAGAGTCAGTATATTCTGGGTGTATCGCTCCTACTGCAGCCACTACAGCGAAAATCTGGGACTGAGGCCTATCCATACCTCCCCTCTTCACCCGCCATCTTACCTGCACGCGCGGCCGTCGGAGCCGCGGCGGATCCCCGCTGCCTTACCCGCCTCCAACGCTGGTGCTCCCGGCTCGGGGACACGGTCATCTGGCTCGGCGGTGGCTCTGGTTGATACCGAGTGCTACGTGGGACACAGAAACGACGGCCCGTCCGGGCGGAGGCCGCCATCTTGGGGCCTTGCTGATGCGTCCTGGGATACGGGAGACCTTACCACAAGCGGAGGTAGCGTGGCTGTGTCTGCGGGCGGCTTCTCGTATCCTAGCCCCCTGAAGTGACGCCCGGGTGGGGGGTGAATCACCAACGCGTGGGGAGAAAGGAGTGCGGAGACCCTACTCCAGCATCTGGGGGAATCCTCACTCCTCCCTGCCATAACAAGGGGCCTCCTCTATACCCCAACCAGGTGTGTAGTACGCACATCCGTAGCTCTGCAAACATCGCAAAACGGGAAACCGTTTCCTCTGCTGCTGGTCAGCGAGGAACGGGCCCTGCACGGATCTCCATCCTCATTGCACCGTGCATGCATATAGGCCGAAACTGGGTCTAGAAATATAGCTTCCTGGCTATAGTAGCAGTAAGCTGCAGTCTGCATCCCCTACACCGATTTCTCAGTGGTACCCTTCTCTTTACACTATGGCAACTTAACTCTGGGGATTAAGTGCACCTTCTAGCAACACTCAGCGACTAACAGCCTGTATTGGAATATCTCTCTTTGAGACGCTTCTTGTAGGATACTCATAACTGGCACTATGGTGAAAGGTAGGAAATCTATAAGACGACCGGACAATAATCTGACTAACTATTTTGATTGGGACCGTAGCGGAGAGGGAGACCCAGGCACTTCGCACTCGGACCATGTGGAGCTCACACCACCAACACCCATGTCTGCAGTAACCATCATGGCGGCGCCGGGGCATGAAGCAGCCCCCGCGCACTCCGTAAATACGCCGGCTTTACATTTTCCTCCAACTCCTGAAGACATACGTGCGGTGGCACAAAAATGCCCCAGTGCCTCATCTCAATCCTCTGCGGAGCAAAATCCCTCACGCTACTCACTATCTCCAAGCACAAGCCCGATAAAGCAAAGACCACGTATAGAACTCTCTGGAGACTTAGACCTCTCCGAAGATCAGACTTCTCCTAGTGCTCCTTTACCTCTCCCAACAACTGACCTGGATAACTTCCAAACTACTAGTGGTCCGGCTTCTGAACATACCTTAAGAGAAATGCTTTTGGCTCTCCGTAGTTCCCTTCAAACGGACATGTCACAACTACTTCAACCAATTCAATCATCCGTTAAGGCTCTAGACGGAAGGGTAACTCACATCGAAACTAAGATGGGTGACTTGGCTACGTCACACAACAAAATCATCGACGCTCACAACGATATAGCGGAAGATGTCGAGGGCCTGAAGGCGAAATTGGCTGATATGGAGGACCGTTCCCGAAGAAACAACATAAAATTTAGAAGCATATCTGAACAAGTCTTACCATCTGAGCTGCTCCCCTACTTGCAAGAATATGTCAAGCTCCTACTCCCTGATACTCCAACAATGGAAACCATCATCGATAGAGTACACAGACTCCCTCGACCTAGACATCTAGGAGACGATGTTCCGAGAGACGTGTTGGCAAGATTCCACTTCTACCATGTAAAGGAAAAACTGCTAGACGCCGCTCGCAAACGGTCAACCTGGCCCCCCAAATTTCAAGATATACAACTTTACTCAGATCTCTCAGCAACAACTCTCCGCCTTCGCAGGGAGCTGCTCCCGGTTACAACAGCACTCCGCCGGAACAAAATCCAATACAGATGGGGGTTTCCTGTGAAGCTGCTTATTATGAAAGACGGGACCACCTTCACTATTCGCGACTTAAAGCAGGGAACGGCGTTGCTATCGACATGGAAGATGTCAGTATCTATCCCCCAAGATGCAGATAATCCTACTTCCCGTCCAGATCCTGGACGTCTATCTCCTCCAAGTCGCAATTGATGTTCCAAGAGGGCTACCACTCTTCTAATATGGTGCATGCCTCCCCTTGTTTTGACAGCTTATCCGGCTAGTCTCTGAACAAGACCCTCCAAAACCATACAGTGAACCTGTATCTGTCTCTGAAATATTCGTTTCTATATTTTGTTTATTGACCACACTACTTGTGATACTACACCCCCTTCCTCTGCTGACTCCACTATACTTTTGATATCTTTACCCTAAAGTGGCAACATGCTGCTCAAACTGGCATCTCTTAATGTCCGAGGCCTAAATAGTCCACGGAAGCGCTCTTACTTTTGGAAAGAAGCTGTCTCACTATCCGCAGATATATTCTGCGCCCAAGAAACCCACCTCGTACAAAAAGACGCTTTCAGACTAAGGCACCCCTCCTTCCCGGCAATATACCATGCCCATTATCAATCGAAGAAACGTGGAGTCCTTGTCGCTTTCAGGGATACATTGGCATTCTCACTGATGACGCAAAGGGCAGACCCCCAAGGCAGATTCCTCATAATTGTAGGTCTTATCAACAACGTTCCTTACACCATAGTTAATATCTACGCCCCACAACGTAAGACCCTGGCATTTCTCCACAAAGTCCAAAGACAACTTAGAGATATCCAACAAGGTGCATTAATCATCTGTGGCGACTTCAATAACATAATGGACCCCTCTATGGACTCGACCAACACTTGCAGAGATGACTCCTCCTGCCTATACCAATTTCAGCTCCATGGAAATCTCTACGATATCTGGAGAGCGCAACATGCGGGTGAAAGGGATTATACATATTTCTCAGCAGCTCACAGCTCCTACTCCCGCATTGACATGTTCTTGGCAGACTTCCATACCCTCATGAGCTCGAAACAATCAACAATTGAATCAATCACCTGGTCCGATCACGCATCCATCACTCTTACAATAGAGGAGAAGATTACACCCTCTGCTACTAGATTATGGAGAAATAACACGTACCTCTTAAGCCATCCTAACTATCGTCCAATGATAGAAAAAGACCTCAAGGATTACTTCCAGAATAATTCCTCTTCTACAGACAACCCCTATATTCTATGGAATGCACATAAAGCATACATCCGCGGTACCCTTATTAAAATTGCACATAGAAACAAGCAGGAACGTCAGGAAAAAGTCAATGCTGCGTTGGTAACACTCCGTACCCTAGAAGCTACAAACAAAGCCAATCCCAACTCGGCTACCTCTGAACAAATCTTTCAGGCCAGACAACATCTACGTCTTCTCCTTCTACAAGACTACGAAAAAGCTCTGAAAAAATCCAAAGCTCGTTTTTACTCCCAAAGCAACAAGGCTGGTAGATTATTAGCAAGACAACTGCGAGCTAGAACAATCAAATCAAGGATCCCATACATTAAACATCCTTTTACCGGAATGCATTTCACAGACCCTAGAGACATTGCCAACTCTTTCAAGGATTACTACGCGCGACTCTACAATTTACAGGAACATACCCCTCTCCCAACAGATCACGCCACCTTGGTGTCTAGTTTCCTAAACAACGTTAGACTACCAAGTCTTACAGACGATCATCTTGTGGGATTAAGTGCGCCTATCACTCTCACAGAAGTGATGAACACCATAAAGTCTTTACCTAAGGGTAAATCCCCAGGACCAGACGGTTTCTCCAATGAATACCTACAACACTTTCAACAAGCACTTGCTCCATCTCTTCTAAAGTTCCTTAACCATGCTATGTCGGGCGCACCGCTTCCGCATGAGTCTCTAGCAGCGCTGATTGTCACTCTTCCCAAACCTGGCAAAACAGCCGATGTCCCACAAAACTTCAGACCAATTTCGTTATTGAATTCGGACCTTAAACTATACGCAAAGATACTGGCATCTCGTCTGGCTCCTATCCTTCCAGACCTAGTTGGCACGGATCAGGTGGGCTTTGTGAAAGGTCGTCAAGCCCCAGACAACACCAGGCGTGTCCTCCATCTGGTGGAACTATTGGAGCGCAGAAAGATTCCATCCCTCATGGTCGCCTTGGACGCCGAGAAGGCGTTTGACAGGATCAACTGGACGTTCGCCTTCTCGGTCCTACAGAAATTGAGATTTTCTGGCCCTATTCTCAACGCTATTTCGAATCTCTATTCTTCTCCGTCGGCTAGGGTATTTGTTAACAATACGCTATCAGACAGCTTTAACATCAGAAACGGAACAAGACAGGGATGCCCTCTTTCCCCACTGATATTCATACTCACCATGGAACCTTTAGCACAGACCCTGAGGCAACATGAGAGAGTGCAGGGAGTGAAAGTGGCAGACTCTTCTCATCTTATCTCCTTATACGCGGATGACATCATACTATCTCTAACTCAGCCAGAAACATCGTTACCAGCAGCTATCGAAACTCTTAAACAATATGGAGCCCTCTCCTTCTACAAAATTAATGAATCTAAAACACAAATACTTCCTCTAAACATTCCCGCGCCACTTCTGGAGCTTCTCAGGAAGAACTTTCCTTATGATTGGAGATCAACTGAATTGGATTATTTGGGGATCAAGATCACTCCCTCCATTGCACTGGTGTCCAAAGTCAACTATACCCCACGACTGATTGGTTTGGAAAAGGAAATTCAGGCCTACGCAAAATATAACCTGTCATGGTTAGGAAGAATTTCTGCATTTCAAATGATACTACTCCCAAAACTACTATATTTATTTAGAACTATCCCTGTAGCACCTCCTCTCGTATTCCTTCAAAAGATCAACGCTATACTCAATAAGTTCATCTGGAATTCTAAAAAACCAAGACTTCCGTCCTCTATCCTATACAGGAAGCGGGGTGTAGGAGGCATAGGAGTGCCCAACATCTTCGATTACTACGTAGCCGCCCATCTTTCTACTTTAAAGGACTGGTGGCACAACAATACTCATAAATCCTGGATACATCTTGAGTCCCATATGATACCACAGCACAATCTTAAATCTTGGCTCATTTATTCACTTTTGACGGAGGAGGCGCTTTTTCTCCCATCCCCTATTCTACAACACCTCACGGACAGATGGCGCCACACTCACCATGCGACTGGCAAGAAACAGATATTAAGCATCACGCAAGCCCCGATTGAATTATTGGAACAAGCAATCCTAGACCTGGACTTGTCTCAGTGGAGAGCATGCGGCATTACTTCTATCTCACAGATATGGAGTGCAGATTCGATAATCCCATTTCAGTCTTTGCAATCTACCTTCTACTTACCATCTAACTGCCTCTTTCCTTATCTGAGAGTCAAACACTTTCTATCCTCCAATCACAATAAACAGGTGACCTACAATAAATCTTTATTGGATCTTCTCAAAACTCCGAATCCCTCTACCAAAATTCTCAGCTCTATCTACAACACCATGGGTTCCAAAAACCACTTGATCAAATCCACACCACTGCTTAGCTGGGAAGCTCAATTCAAACGAACATATTCGACCTTGCAATGGCAGAAAGCTTTGGCTTTTACTAAGAAGACCTTCAGGTGCGTGACCCACTATGAAACCACCACCAAAATTCTCCTACACTGGTACTATACCCCAGAGCGACTCCACCGAATGTACTCACAGGCCTCGGACGCTTGTTGGAGAGGATGCGGCGAGAAAGGGTCTCTATTCCATATACTGTGGACATGCCCTCAGCTGGAGCTATACTGGCAAGACGTTTTCCGATGGATTTCATCCTTGGTTGGATTCTCTATTCTTCCCTCCCCATCCTTAGCCTTACTAGTCCTGCAGATTGATTCCTTCCCGACAGCCTATAGAGTGATGATTGGTCATGCCTTACTAGCAGCAACATTGGCTCTTTTACGGAACTGGAAATCAGCTACCATTCCGTCTCGGAGAGATCTGGAGAAAATGGTGGAACAGACGTATCAACATGAAAAGATCCTCTCCCATGGAGTCTTTGGAGACAGCAAGTTTGAGAGGAACTGGCTTCCATGGACACTAACTGCCCACACCCAACCGCTGTAAAACTGTCCTTATTTATCCCAGCCTTGAACCTTCTTCTGTAGTATCACATTAATTTTACTATTTCTAATGGTTTTTTTTTTTGTTTTTTGTTAATCTAGGTTACTCTACAACAGCCTTCACTCCAGTACATTGGTCAAGAGACTTTTTAGCTTCCAAGTAATAGAATATAACCCTTTGCAAGTCGTTCCATTGATCAGTATATATATATTGTAACCTATAGTTACTCGACTTGAATATATGCTAGTATCTTTCTTGTATGCACTGTTATTTAATCTTTGAAAACTTAATAAAACTGATTGAATAAAAAAAAAAAGTAATAATATATAAAACTACATGTTGACAAGCCACAAAGCTTCAGGGAGAATGTCCTATGGACAGATGAGACAAAAATCGAAATTTTTGGCAAGGCACATCAGCTCTATGTTCACAGATGGAAAAATGAAGCATATCTTGAAAAGAACACTGTCCCTACTGTGGAACATGGAGAAGGCTCTGTTATGTTCTGGGGCAGCTTTGCTGCATCTGGCACAGGATGTCTTGAATCTGTGCAGGGTACAATGAAATCTCAAGACTATCAAGGGATTCTAGAGAGAAATGTGCTGCCCAGTGTCAGAAAGCTTGGTCTCAGTCGCAGGTCATGGGTCTTGGAACAGGATAATGACCCAAAACACACAGCTAAAAACACCCAAGAATGGCTAAGAGGAAAACATTGGACTATTCTGAAGTGGCCTTCTATGAGCCCTGACCTAAATCCTATTGAGCATCTGTGGAAGGAGCTGAAACATGCCGTCTGGAAAAGGCACCCTTCAAACCCGAGACAACTGGAGCAGTTTGCTCATGAGGAGTGGGCTAAAATACCTGTTGAGAGATGCAGAAGTCTCATTGACAGTTACAGGAATCGTTTGATTGCAGTGATTGCCTCAAAAGGTTGTGCAACAAAATATTAAGTTAAGGGTACCATCATTTCTGTCCAGGCCTGTTTCATGAGTTTTCTTTTTTTAAAAATGCTGTTGAAGCATGGTTGAAAAGCAATGTCTGACTTTCATTTGTTAATTTTCATAGAATTTTTATATATTATTACTTTTGTCAGATTCAAGTTATTTCTGTGACCAATTTGGATTTTTCTTTCATTAAACGAGGGGTACCAACAATTTTGTCCACGTGTGTATGTTGGAGAAACTGATTATAAAATGTTATCTTAAGGTTTACTATAGAGTATGATGAAAAAGCATGTCGTGAATCACAGAATAATATGTAATCAGTGTTGGTGTGCAACTATGCCAGTGTCTTGTACCCCCAGGTGTTCCTGTCCTGAACAAACAGATGAGAATTCATGGAGATGTAAAAACATGGTATGATTTCAAACTTGGCTGAACCTACTCCTGACTTTCTATGGGTGCATGGGGTGAATGTTCTTTATTGAAGAGTTATTCTAGCTATCAGACAGAGCTCCAAACTTACATCCCCCGCTTGGACAAGTTCCGGAATTGTTTTAGTAAAGAAGTTGAATTAATATGCAGACATTATGAATGAGCTTATTAATGACACCATGAGTTCTATCCATAGACTGAATGAAGAGTTGTCCCAAGTTAGGAAAATAGAATAGAATGGTTCTTAACCATGTAGTAGCCATAGAGGATGGAACTTGTGCTATTATAGGTGAGGAATGTTGAAGATGGATTGAGGACACATGATCCTATAGAGGCAAAAATGAATAAGGTGAAGAAATTACGGCAACAAGTTAGAGACATATCCAAGGGCAGATGGAATCCTTTTCCTGGAGGAGTTCCATTGGTACTTGGCTTAACAATATGCGTTTAATCCTTAATGATATTAATTGCCTGGAAATTATTAATGTGTTGCATTCCTTGTTACAGTAGAGGCGTAGACTCAACTACCTACCTCTCCTGAAGACCTGTCAGTGATTTGAGAGCCAGGTGGAGGACATCATCTCTGGAAGAGGGTCCACACTTTGCACCTCAGCTGTTTGGACACTGACTGAGAAGAGCAAGATATTCATATGCTCCGTGGCAGTCCTGTAGTTTGATGCATCTATGGCAGCTATTGGTAATTCAAATTAGTTAGATAATGTGTATGCTTGTAAGGATTTGTGTAATCAATAAAGTTTTGTTAATTTTTAAATGGAATAGTTACTAAAGACAGCTAGGAATGGATATTTATATTGCATGATATAAACAGCTTATCTGTGTATTTCATTATGTACAGGCTGTCTAAGGAGCAATTTCTGGATAGATAGGATGTTATATTAGTTAAAAAGAAATGCAGTTATATGTGTGAAAATAGAATTGTCAAAAGGGTGAGAAATGTTAAAGAAATTAAGTAATTTATACATATTGCGCTGCTGCTATCAATGTATTGTAATATGGCAGAAGTAAGCAAGCTCATTTTGCTGTGTATTTGTTTTTCAGCAAGTGCCTTAACACTGTCATTCTTATATGATGCAAAATTCTGCTTATGCTTTCTTCTTGTGTTGTAAAATTTTTCCATTCTTTGAGCAACATATGGACAAAGATAAGACGACCACGTGCTTTTTTGTGCAAAGTACTGAATAAAGCCTATTTAAGTTGAAGATATAAAGGATTTCAATTTACAGCAGAAAGAAAAAGGAAAAACAGCTCACCATGCGGATGATCATTCGAAACGCCAAATACAAATGTTCACCATGCAAGGACTTGAACTAGACCAGTCAAACAATGAGTATTGGAATTAAAGTATATATTGAAGTATAATCCAGCATATATTGGAAGAGCCAAAAAATTTAAAAAAATCTTTACCTTTAGTCCATGTTATTTTTGACACAGCATCATGGTTGACACATTTTCATGTTGTCTTTGTTACACTGATCATATGCACACTTGAGGCTCTGATATGTAATCTATTTACTTGTTATAGATTTACTTTTAAATTAGACCTGCTGCTTCTTGTTGAATTTTTCCTTATCAAGTTGCTGCCACTAGGTGTCTCCCTTGTAGCTAATTTTCTGTTCACTCCCTGTTACTAGGAAAGATGCGTCAATAGATAGCATCAGGCTTAAGACAAGAAAGGAGAGCTTATTCACTCTTCACATAGTGAATGCGGAGGGGGGGGTTGGGACATTTTCCACACAGCATGCACATGTCTGCAGGGGTAGTAGTGGTTGCAGAGGTAGGGGCCCTATTACAGATTTTGCATTAACACCCAGGAGCTTTAGATGCCTGTGATCATTGTCAGTTCTGTTAATAGGCACAGGTGCTGGATCCCTGCTGGGTAAAACAGCAGAGAACCTGTGGCTATGTCACCCACTCAGCCTCTCTGATGGCGCCTACTTAAACTCCCAATATCCACCATAGTACAGCACAAGTCACAAAGGGGTTAATGGTGATAACACTTTTCCCACTAAATTCAGACTGTTTTATCCACTAATACATTGTATACAGTATGTTAACTTGTGTAAAGAAACACTCTGGTTAAAAGTGAATTTCCTTTTAACTATTCATTATGTAAATATTCAGATTCCCAGCACTAAAATAATTCAGGAGGCTACCTAGAAATAGACCAGTCCCTCAATGCTTGAATGACACTCTACAATCTGTAAGAATGATTGTCTGGAGAAGAAAAAGTGAGCACTACCCTGAGTCCTGTGTCATGCCAACAGTAAGGCTACAGTCACACAACCATTTTTCATGGCCGTTTTGCAGCAGAAGGGCACTCGTTTAGAAGGATCCTCCATACATTTGAGTGATAAGGAGGTGTCCGTGAAAACGGACCAAAATAGGACATGACCTGTATTTTGATGGCCCATTACAACAGGCCACCAGAATAAGTCATGTGAATAGCTCTCATTCACTTGAATTAAATTTAATGCTACCGTGTGACATCCGTTAAACCCTTAATGACTGGGCCGATTTACATTTTGCATTTCCATGCTACATTCACCTTTCTCAAATACTCAGTACTGCTACCTCCATGTTATTCCTATATGCAGGCCTACATGGCTTCAAGCGTACACAGTGCTATTGTATAAAATCCACCACTGCATGTGTTTCTTCACAACTGTGACATCAAAGGTCTCCTTTGTAGCTCTTACATTATACTGGTAATTAGTATTGCCGGTAGTTTTTCAGTGCAGGAAATCTCTGTACCTGGGACTCACCTGCCCTGCCCGAATACCCCGCCCTTAACTATTGATTTTCTGGTAGTACTTATGTCATTAATAAAGTATATTACAAAATTATTTAAACACATTTGGTCTCCTTTATGTGAAATCCTGCATTTTTTCACTCTTTCCCTTACTTCTATATGGAGAATGGTTTCTGCCTCACTGAGTAACGTAAGGAGTAAAGGGCTGTTTAATATGTAGAAAAAAATGATGGGAGGCGAGAGTCACTTCAAACAGTTATATCTCTGACATTATAAAATGTACAAGCTTGCTCTTGCTGTTATATGAAAAAGGAGATTATCTGCAGTGCTACCTGATATTTATATGCAGCTGAAATATATCTCCATATCCTAATCCAGACTGTATTTTCATCCATTGATCTCAGGACATAATACAGTTAAAACTTCAACCTGAGTGTAATATGAAAGATATAACAAAAGCAAGTTTGTACGTTTTACAATGTCCAAGATATAACTGTTTGAAGTGACACCAAACCTCCACCCCCATTTTCTCTACATCTTACACAGCCCCATACTCCCGTACACAGTAACATTCAATGAAAGGCAGGAACAGCTCTCAATACAAAAGCAAAGGGAAGAATAAAGATGCATGATTTCACAGAAAGGATCCAAAGTTCGTTAATAAGGTCATTACAAAATTTATTAAGGACACAAATACTGCCAAAAAAAAAAAATCAAAAGTCCGAAAGTTTCCCTTCCTCCCCATCACCAACCTGCCCACTATCTCTTCTTCTCACTTCCTGTATTCTTCAACAAGTTGGTGCACAACTTTGACTGGTTGATGGACAGGACACTATGAAGAACCTCAGTAGATTATAGACATTGCCTTTACCATAAAAGATTATTTATTATTGTACTAGAAATCTAATATAAATGTAGATAAAATATGCACATAAGTGTATATAACATTACATAGGTTGGGGGGGGGGCTCCCTGCAATAAAATGCAATTAGCTGACATGATTATCCAGAACATAAGACTGACAAAGCGTGATCTGAGAACTCAGACCACCCCCCCCCCCCTTCAGAGAGCAGTGAGTCACATTGGCTATCCTGAGATCAGACACCAGGCTGGTGACCAAGGCAACTTTGTGAGGAATAATTTCACATAGCAGGTGATCACAACTTTATCTTTAAAAGCAATGTATTTAGGAAAACTCTTGAATTTACACAAGCTAGCAGTTTAGATAGGATCCTTGAGATACGAATATCCCTTTAACCTGTTCATTACATGAAGGAACATTTATTTGATTGGCTACTGTTTAACCCCTTAACGCTATTTCACGTACATGTAAGTCAGGGAATGTGGTTAGTTACTGCATCCCCACGTACAGGTATCTCCACGATCACCGAAGGAGCCCAGCTGTATCTGTGTCTGCATAGGCTGACTTCCTGTATAGACTGCAAGACTTCCAGTCTATAGTACTGAACCAGCGATCAGTGTATTGCTGGTTCAGGTGTCCTAGTGGGACATATAAAAAAGGTAAAAAAAAATAAAAATTGGGGAAAAAAGAACTGTATGAAAAAAAAAAATTAATAAAGCAAGGAAATAATGATTTTTCGCCATCTCGCCTTAAAAAAAAGCTATAAAAAAAGGATCAAAAAGTCATATGTACCCCAAAACAGTACCAATAAAAAGGACAGATCGTCCTGCAAAAAAATAAGCCTTCAACCAACTCCGTCAACTGAAAAAAAAAATTGCTACATATCTCAGAAGATGGCGACACAAAAATAATTGATTTCTTTCCCCAAATGGGTTTTTGTTCTGCAAAACTAGAAACGCATAAAAAAACAATATAAATGCCGTAATCGTAGCGACCTGCAGAATAAAGGTAACATGTTACTTATGCTGTACGCTGCACACAAAAAAAAATTAAATGGTAAAAAGCAATACCAGAACTGATTTTTTTTTTTTTTTTTAATCCACCAAGAAAGAATGAATAAAATTTATTCTATAAGTTATAAGCACAAAAAAATGTTGTCATTACAAAATACATCTCACCCTACAAACAAGCAGCCCTCATATGGCTACATCACCAGAAAAATAAAAGAAAATATAGCTCGTACAATGTCAAGACAAAAACCCTAAAAAAAAAAAAAAAAAAAAAAAGACAAATCATTAGAACTCAACTGGCTGCGGGAGGAAGGGAATGTAAGCTTTGCGAGCCTATATTAAGGTACACCTCAAATTTAGAGCTTACAAGGGAAAAGACACCAGAAGTGACTCCCCCAATCATAGGAGCTAATGATTACGTCATTTCAGTGTGTAATATGTTGTGCACGCCTTGTATCAGTGACGAATGCTCCAAAGGCTGTTGTACCGGGGATCCCCGCTTAACAGTTTTTGGCGTGTGTGTTTCTACTGACACAAGTTGGGCCCCATATATCGGGCACTGATATGGCGTATCTCTGGGAAAATTGCAATTTTCACTTTTCATTATCAGCTGCGCATTGCTTTCTGGAAATTAAATGAATGCAACGCTCAAGGGTTAAAAATACTCGCTACCCCACTTGATAAATCACTTGAGGGGTGTACTTTCCAAAGTCGGATTATGTGTCTGCAGGTTCCACTTTACTGCCAAATCAGGGGCTCTGAAAAAGTGGCATGATATCCAAAAACCAAACTGTGCTCCAAAATCCAAAATAGCGCTCCTTCCCTTCTGTGCCCAGCTGTTCCCAAACAGCAGTTTATACCCACATATGGCATTGTTAAGTACATTATCCTGGGTACACCAGTGTCATCCATGTGGGCATAAACTGCCGTTTGGGCACACAAGAGGGCACAGATGTCAGGGAACGCTATGTGTTTTGCAGCGCAGATTTAGATTGTTGGTTTTTGGACGCCATGTCACATTTGTAGACACTCTAAAAATGCCCCTACAAAATGGGGTCACTTCTTGGGGAATTCCAATTTTCTGGCACCGCAAAAACAACATGGCGTCCAGAAAATCCCTCTAAATCTGTACTTCAAAAGCTAATAAGCGCAGTGCGCCTTCCCTTCCAAACCCTCATGTGTGCCCAAGCAGCAGTTTACACCCACATATACAACTTCTTTCTACCCGGGATAACCCATTTAATAGTTTTAGGAGTTCATGTCTCTGATGACACAATATGGGCACAACATATTAGGCACAGAAATGGCATATTTCTTTAAAAATTAAAATTTTCACTTTGTACATTATTTTCAGGAAGCACTCCTGTGCTCAAAATGATAATACCCGGGGGGGCGGAGCCTGACTGTGGAAGGGAATGGTCGCATAGCTGCACAGCTCCAGGTCTGAGTCTCTTATAGCGACAAATTAGCAACGTGCCCGTGGATTATATTAACCCAAAAGACACTGGGAAAGCTGCCTTACCTCTAGGGATGCCGAGAAGAAGGAAATCTGCGGTAAAGCCGCAGAAAATATCAGATTTTTACTTCCCCCACGGAGGTGGGGAAGATCAAAATGGCGGCGGCTCACACTCCAGCGCGGTCTCCGGGTCCTTGACTCCAACTCGAGACCCTCTGGAGAAGAAGCTCACGCTATCGGCGCAGCGGAGAACGCTGTCAGCGCCGTCGCTCCATCAGCTGATCGAATGCGGAGGTCCGGAGGCGTCGGGGCCGTCTCCCCGGCGGGCCAGGGAGAGCGCGGTTTCGGGGCCTTCTCGGGCCGACGCACCGAGGCCTATAGGCCTACATAATGTGGAGACACCCACCTCGCCTACTGCTAGCCCGGCCAAACAGAAGCCCAGGATCCAGACAGAGGAGCCCCAAGAAGGAGAGGTGAGCGATACTACACAGCACATACCGCCATCCACCGATTTTTTTGCGGATATTCCGGCAACAGAGAGTTTGCTCACTGAGGCCTCCATGAAAAACATGCTTATGGCCTTCTGTAAATCTCTGACAACAGACATGTCCTTAATGGTTAAACCGCTAGATAGAGACCTTCAGGAATTGCAGAAACGCACAGTTCATGTGGAATCTAAAATGGCCGAATTTGCCACCTCACATAATCTTCTCATAGATGCTCACAATGCGGTGGAAAAGGATGTGTCGTTTCTTAAATCTAAAATAGCAGACCTAGAGGATCGCTCGCGGCGCAACAATCTGAAATTCCGAGGGATTCCAGAGTCCGTATCTGCAAATAACCTCAGTTTTCCTTCTAGATCTGATGCGCACGCTAATACCAAGTCTTACAAAAATGGAATTAACTATTGATAGAGCGCACAGAGTCCCAAGACCTTCACATCTGGATGAAACTGTACCCAGAGATGTCCTAACAAAGATCCATTTTTACCGCACTAAAGAGATGGTGCTGCTGACCTCACGGAAAATTGGCCGTTTACCTGATCCATACCAGAAAATATCTATCTACTCTGATCTTTTGGCTGCAACACTACAACTAAGAAGGCAATTTATCCCTATCACTACAGCGTTACGCCAACATAATATCCTATACAAATGGGGATTCCCGGTTAGAGTGATCGTATCCCGAGACAACCTTACTTATGTTATCAACTCCCCAGAAGATGGCAAAAAGTTGCTAAATAAATGGGACATTGCAACCAGTGATCTGACCTCCAAACCACCACCTGGCCCTGTGTCAGATGGATGGCATCAACCGAAAACCCCAAGGCGTCCACCAAAAGGGCTGAACAGCTAGAGACTCTACAACGGATTTCGTATGTCCACTATTGCTGAACTTATCCCCCCAAGATTACAACAGCCGCTGGTCCGCTGTACCACATTTCTTTTCCTTGTTTTGTTTCGGTGGCTTACCCACTGGTTTCTATGTCTCTACAGTTTGTTTGCTCTTCGGTTCTGGCACATGGGGCGTCGTGACTACACAAGGCGGGGACGATTCTGCTCCCTACCGCTACTGGTAACTTCTGAAGTGGGTGGTTGTGGTAAGATCTTTGAAGCATTACTAAATGTGAATTATGGTACTTAAAATTATGTCTATGAATGTCAGAGGTTTGAACTCCCCTCAAAAGAGAGCCAATTTGTGGCGAGAGGCCCGAGTTCAAGGCTGTGACATTCTTGCAGTTCAGGAAACACATCTTTTGGAAGTGGATGCCACTCGCATCAAGCATGCCTCATACCCACACATATTTCACCTCCAAGCGCAGGGGAACACTAATAGGAATCAAAGATTCAGTTGCATTTCAGCTGGTGTCCTACTATGCTGACCCTGGAGGGCGATTTGTCATATTAGTTTGTATCCTTAATAATGTCACGTACACGTTGGTCTCGGTCTACGCCCCAAACAAAAGACAGGTGTCATTCTTGGGGAAACTCATGAAAGCAGTGGAGCGAAGAAAACAAGGATGCTTAGTATTAATGGGAGACTTTAACATGGCTCCAGATCCAGGGGTAGACACTACCTCTAGCATAGCGACACGTCATCCTTCCTTTTCGCAGGCTATATGGCGCAATGACTTATTTGATATTTGGCGTATCCTTCATAATACCGAAAAAGATTACACTTACTATTCAACTGTACACAATAGCTATTCAAGAATAGATTTATTTCTAATAGAACAAGCTAGTATTCCCCTTGCCGTGCAGTCGGAAATTTCGCAAATAACTTGGTCAGACCATGCAGCAATAACCCTGACCCTAATGGAAAAATATGATTGCCCTAGAGCGTATATCTGGAGGTGCAATGAATTCTTAATGTCGCAGCCAAAATATAAAGCAATTTTGGAAAATGACCTGAAGGAATTCTTTCAGATTAATGCTCCCTCAGTATCTAGCCCTGATATATTGTGGAACTCACATAAAGCCTTTATCAGAGGAACATTTATTCGATTGGGTCACATAGAAAAGAAAACTAGGCTAGCAGAAATTGACCGATTACTGCACCAGATAAAATCTATAGATAATGATAATAAAAAATCTCCTTCCCCCTCCAATGCTGCAAAATTGGTGACGCTACGTCAACAATTGACAGCCTGTCTACTGCATAAATATGAGAAGAACCTGAAAAGGGTGAAAGCTACTTACTACTCTCAATCTAACAAAGCAGGCAAGCTCTTAGCATCCAAGCTTAAACAAAAACATGCCAGGTCTAAAATCCCGTTTCTTCAGAGTAAGGATGGTGCACACAAAATCTATGATCCTAGTGGCATCGCCAACGCATTTAAAGCTTTCTATGAAGGCTTATATAATATTAGAGAGGACTCTTCTGTGATACCTCCGGCGAAACAAGACATTGTAAACTTTCTTGCAGGCGCCCAATTGCCCACACTCACAAAAGCACAACTGGACTCTTTGAACGAGCCCATCACATCATCAGAGTTGCTGTCAGTAATTAAGTCGCTGCCACCCCGAAAATCCCCGGGCCCAGATGGCCTCACTAATGAGTATTATAAAAAGTTTTCTCCAATTTTGCTTAACCCGCTGTTGTCCTTTTTAACGGCTGTGGTAGACTCTGGCACTATTCCGGGGGAAAATCAGGAGGCACTGGTGGTGACGTTGCCTAAACCGGGCAAGCCTGCCACCAGCCCCCAAAACTTTCGACCAATATCCCTATTAAACTCAGATTTAAAAATTTACGCCAAAATTATAGCAAATAGAGTAGCAGCTTGTCTTCCGAGCCTAATAAATTACGACCAGGTGGGATTCGTGAAGGGGAGGCAATCATATGACAATACCAGACGCATTCTGAATATTATACATCATATTAACTCAAAAAAAATGGAAGCAGTGGTTCTTGCATTAGATGCCGAGAAGGCGTTTGACTGCATTTGCTGGTCGTATGCCTTCCTGGTGATTAGGAGGATGGGGTTTGAGGGAGCTATTCTGAAAGCAATTGAGGCACTGTATTCTGCGCCTTCTGCAAGAGTATTCACTAACGGGGTAGTATCAGATCCCTTTTTAATAACGAACGGGACTAGACAGGGGTGCCCCCTCTCACCACTGATATTTGTTCTCTCGATGGAACCGCTGGCCCAAGCAATTAGATTGGACCCAGAGGTGGGTGGCATTAATATACGGGACAAAACTCCTCTTATATCATTATATGCAGATGATATCATTCTTACTTTGTCCAAGCCACTAAAGTCTATTCCCCGACTTATGGAGATTATAGCTAATTTTGGTCACTTATCATATTATAAATTAAATATGGCCAAATCTCAAGCTTTACCCTTGCATATCCCTCCCTCTTTACTACATCCCCTACAGTCGAAATATGACTTTGATTGGAGGAAGGAGGGTGTTCAATATTTGGGGATACAGGTGACACCCAATACGGGGGCTCTATATAGAAATAATTACATACTCATGTTGAAAACACTGCAGGATGAGATGGAGAGAATGTCCCCAATAGACGTGTCTTGGATGGGACGTGTCGCAGCTTTTAAGATGTTATTATTGCCCAGACTCCTATATCTGTTTCGCACACTCCCGATAGCCGTCCCAGTTTCGTTTTTCAAAACTATGCAAAGGATGATCTCAAAATACATATGGAATGGAAGGAGACCCAGGGTTAACAAAAGCTTCCTATTTAAACAAAGAGAAGCGGGAGGACTGGGGGTGCCAGTGGTTAGGAATTATTACATAGCGTCCCTAGTCACACAGTGCGCTAGATGGAGATTAGCTGATACCTCGGTACCATGGATCCACATAGAGCAATCGTTCATATATCCTTTAAGACTGAAGGATACCTTGTGGGCGCCCTTCTGGAACATTCCTATGCCTGAGTCCCTGTCCCCAGTTATGCAAGCAGCTGTGACTGCATGGAAGCTGCTTCACGGGAAAGCAAATCCTACAAGTCACTTTTATGCCTCAGAGATGCCTTTGTCACTTATGGCCTGGGCGATAGAAGACCTAGTAATTTCGGAGTGGGAGGCGAAGGGGATTACACAGGTCTCCCACCTACAATCTGATACCAAGCAATTTTTATCATTTACAGATCTAACACAGAAATTTGGAATTCATAGAGGTGACTTCCTTAAGTACTCTCAAATAGGGCATTTTATATCTAAGAACCCGACATCGACAGTACCCCACAGTAGTAAGGTATTCACCTGGATGTCGACTAAGATGAGGGGTTTAAGGTTTCTATACGATAGAATGGATGGAGTAGCAACTTTTAATAGATCTACACCATTCCGTTGTTGGGAGAGGGATTTGGGAAGAACCATCACCTTGGATGAGTGGGAACAAGCTATCAAACTTAGTCATATATCCTTAAAATGCAATACTCACATAGAAACGGCTATGAAAGTGACTTTAAGGTGGTACAGAACCCCATCCACTTTACATAGGGCATACCCGTCAGTCTCTGAGGAGTGCTGGAGAGGATGTGGAGGGAAAGGAACCCTTATCCATATTTTGGGACATTGCCCCATAATTTGTGGATACTGGCATAGGGTCTTTGACATGTTATCAGAAATATTTAACTTCCGCCTCCCCTACTCCTCACCTCTGGCCATCCTATCAATTGGAATTCCTGAGGAATTGAACAAATATAAAAAACTCCTCTGTAAAATCTTGACAATAGCTAAATTAATGTTGGTGCAAAGATGGAGATCAGTAACCCCTTCGTCAGACTCCGCATTGTTGCTGGCTATTAATACTACATACAGTCATGGCCAAAAGTTTTGAGAATGACACAAATATTATATTTTCACATGATGTGCTGCCCTCTGGTTTTTATGTGTGTTTGTCAGATGTTTTTATCACATACAGAAATATAATTGCATTCATATTATGAGTAATAGAAGCTTATATTGACAGTTAGAATGAGTTAATGCAGCAAGTCAATATTTGCAGTGTTGACCCTTCTTCTTCAGGACCTCTGCAATTCTCCCTGGCATGCTCTCAATCAACTTCTGGACCAAATCCTGACTGATAGCAGTCCATTCTTGCAGAATCAATGCTTTAATTTTGTCTGAATTTGTTGGTTTTTGTTTGTCCACCCGTCTCTTCATGATTGACCACAAGTTCTCAATGGGATTAAGATCTGGGGAGTTTCCAGGCCATGGACCCAAAATCTCTATGTTTTGTTCCCTGAGCCATTTAGTTATCACCTTTGCTTTATGGCAAGGTGCTCCATCATGCTGGAAAAGGCATTGTTGAGCGCCAAACTGCTCTTGGACGGTTGGGAGAAGTTGCTCTTGGAGGACATTCTGGTACCATTCTTTATTCATGGCTGTGTTTTTAGGCAAGACTGTGAGAGAGCCGATTCCCTTGGCTGAGAAGCAGTCCCACACATGAATGGTTTCAGGATGCTTTACAGTTGGCATGAGACAAGACTGGTGGTAGCGCTCACCTCTTCTTCTCCGAATAAGCTGTTTTCCAGATGTTCCAAACAATCGAAAAGGGGATTCGTCAGAGAAAATGACTTTACCCCAGTCCTCAGCAGTCCACTCCCTGTACCTTTTGCAGAATATCAGTCTGTCCCTGATGTTTTTTCTGGAGAGAAGTGGCTTCTTTGCTGCCCTCCTTGAGACCAGGCCTTGCTCCAAGAGTCTCCGCCTCACAGTGTGTGCAGATGCACTCACACCTGCCTGCTGCCATTCCTCAGCAAGCTCTGCACTGCTGGTAGCCCGATCCCGCAGCTGAAACACTTTTAAGAGACGGTCCTGCCGCTTGCTGGTCTTTCTTGGGCGCCCTGGAGCCTTTTTGGTACCAATGGAACCTCTCTCCTTGAAGTTCTTGATGATGCGATAGATTGTTGACTGAGGTGCAATCTTTCTAGCTGCAATACTCTTCCCAGTTAGGCCATTTTTGTGCAGTGCAATGATGACTGCACGTGTTTCTTTAGAGATAACCATGGTTAACAGAAGAGAAACAATGATGGCAAGCACCAGCCTCCTTTTAAAGTGTCCAGTGCTGTCATTCTTACTTAATCATGACAGATTGATCTCCAGCCCTGTCCTCATCAACACCCACACCTGTGTTAATGGAGCAATCACTGAAACGATGTTAGGTGGCCCTTTTAAGGCAGGGCTGCAATGATGTTGAAATGTGTTTTGGGGGATAAAGTTCATTTTCTAGGCAAATATTGACTTTGCAAGTAATTGCTGTTAAGCTGATCACTCTTTATAACATTCTGGAGTATATGCAAATTGCCATTAGAAAAACGGAAGCAGTAGACTTTGTAAAAATTAATATTTGTATCATTCTCAAAACTTTTGGCCATGACTGTATACCTATGAGAGGGTAATTGCACTGGGAAATGACTCCTATCTTAGATTTGCAAACATATGGGACGCATGGGCTAACTCTCGATTTGTTGCATAACGAGAGCCAAGAAGCAGGGAGGTTTAAGGAGTGGAAGTGGAATGGAACATATGAAAGGATCGTCTTTGAAATATGTCACGCTAACCCTGGAAATGTGCCTAAATGTTAGTGTTATTGTTACTGTTATCGCTTACTCAATTTCTGTTTGCTGTCTCATTGATGTACAATCCAAAGAATATGCCTTGAACAAATTATGTAAGAATGTATATCACAATGTATGTCAATATTCTCTCACATTTATTTTGAAAATCAATAAAAATTATTGAAACTAAAATGATAATACCCTTTGATAAATTCCTTGAGGGGTGTAGTTTCAAAAATGGGGTCACTTTTTGGGGGTTCCCATTGTATTGGTACTTTAGAGGGCTCTGCTAATGTGACATGGCACCTAAAAATTATTCCAGCAAAATCTGCCCTCCAAAAGCCAAATAGCGCTCTTTCCATTCTGAGCCCCACCATGTACCCATACAGCAGATTATGATCACATATGGGGTATTGCCGTGTTCAGGAGAAATTGTGTAAAACTGTGGGGTTCTTTTTCTCCTTTAACCCCTTGTGAAAATGAAAATTTGGGGATAAAGTGACATTTTAGTAATTTTTCATTTACACATCCCAATGTTAATAAAATCTGTGAAAAGGCTGTGGGGTCAAACTGCTCACTGTATCCCTTAATATGTTCTGTTAGGGGTGTATTAAAAAAAAATTAAATATCTAAATTTCACCTCCATATTGTTTTAATTTCCGTGAAATGCTTAAAGGGTTAAACTTCCCAAATGCTGTTTTGAATTATTTGAGGGGTGCAGTTTTGAAAGTGGGGTGATTTATGGGGGTTTCTAATATATAGGCCATTATAATCCCCTTCAGAACTGAAGTGGTCCCTAAAAATTAGTTTGGGAAATTTTCTTGTAAATCTGGAAAATCACTGTTATACTTGTAAGCTTTATAATGTCCAAAATACATTAAAGGACGATTAAAAGAGGATGCCGATATAAAGCAGAGATATGGTAGATAATATTTATTAATGTATTTGTGTGATATGACTGTTTGAAAAAAAGACCATTTCACATTTTGAAAATTGCAATTTTTTTTTCCAAATTTCATTTTTTTTTATAAAAAAAATACAAAAATATTGATTAGAGTTTACCACTAACATGAAGTACAATGTGTCACGAAAAAAAAAAATCACAAAATTACTTGTGTAAGTTAAAGCGTCTCAAAGTTATTGCCATATAAAGTGACACATGTCAGTTTTGAAAAACGAGGCCTGGTCCTTAATGTACTTTTGGGCTGTGTCCTTAAGGGGTTAAACACTACATTTCCTCTGCAGCAAACACTATGAGGGAAGCTGCTGCTGCCTATAGCGATAGCACATGATCAAAGGGTAGGCTTTCTGAAGCCTATGCTGATCAGGTGATAAACAGGTTGAGGCAGAAACTCCTTTTTTTACAGCACATTTGGCAATAAACTTAATAGTATCTGCAATATTTATTTTTTAATTCAGTAAGGCTAACTTGTTTGCTACAGCCTAAACATCTGATAAAAGAATTAGGCTGAGCTTATACAAGCTATAACTGTTGTGAGGATGTCCTCGGAAGAACAAAACATCTGTGATTTCCATGTTTATACTGGAAGGGGTTTGCGCACTCTCGATCACAGCTGGGGACACCAGTGTTAGGAATTTCCAAAGTGCATTAACCTGATAAGTAAGCCATTAGTCTCTCTGGAGAGGGGGTCAATAGCTGAAATATTCATGTTAGGATTGATCTAGTTATTTTAAGTTCTCTAGCAGTGAGGCCAATGTGTTTTAGTTTGACATATCTAGGAGATAGACATATGGACATGTCACATACTTCTGAATGGGTTTGTTAGTGTAGCTAGAGCATGTTTTTTTTAATTTTTTTACAACCACATTCATATGTATAAAACTGTTGTAAAAATTTCCAGGGCTATGGAGCTGCTAGTCAAAACCTCCAACTCCTTTATAAAGGGTTGATGGCCACAAGCTGTAAAAATTAGAAGTGCTATGAACGTAAACTATACAACATTAATAATTATTTTTATGTTTGAGTTGGAAACTCCCAACTACACCCAAAATTGGTCCTGACTCAGACTCCACAGCCCTAGAATTTTCAACACACTTTTGGCAACAGTGTATAAATTCACCCAGCAGATTTATTGTAGTAATTATTATCAACTGCCTAATTCATTGAATTTGGGCATGCAGAAATGTATTTGCCAGCAATGCAATAAATAGGGGTATCAGATGGATAGAACTGATGTCTGCAATAAATCTGCCACATGTGATTTTACCATGACACTTCACGGTCCAGAAAATACATTAGTTTTCAGAGATAAGACTGTATACTAACAAATTAAGGTCCCTTTACGCAGAGCAGTTATTGGGCTTATCAAGCCCATTTTTTTCTTTATAAACAAAGGTAGATTTATTAAGTCCCTACACCAGAAAAGTAGCAACAAAATTTTTGGCAAAATGTGACACCATTTTTACACCATGTTCATTCCTTAAAGGAATTCCTTTTACACCACATTCCTTAAAGTGTCATGGGCACTGTCAAATTCATGACCATTTTGCCACTTTTCTGGTGTAAATGATGCGTGAAATCTACCTCAGCTATAAGTGGACGTAGATTTTAGTATTGACAACCCACTGCAAACTGCACCCAATTTGAAGAAAGCATGGAGTAGCGCAAACACTAATCCACCAGTGTGTAAACCAGCACAGTAATGGAGTTGGATAGCTGTTATATTCACACAAGAGTATTGCAACATTTTCGTAAATTGACAGTATATGTGCAAGTAGAAAGTATTGAGGCACTCACCAATCTAGCATCCATAGCCGATATCTCCTCCTCTAGACCCCAGTAATAGAAGATTGTATGCAATGACAGTGCCTGGATGCATGCAGTGTGAGTGCGGTCATTTGCTTTTATGCTAGATGTGGTCAGAGGCCATGAACAGTCGTGTGAAACAACTATAACCACTTATCTGTATACTCTTCCTCTCTCTATTGCAATGTTTTTGTATTTAATGGATAGAAAAAGGAGAAGTTTTTATCCAGATTGGAGAGTGCCACAGTACAGCTGTTCCATGCCACTTCCCTGGAACTTCAACAGGAGCTGAGCTGCAGTACTGGCACCTGGCCATTATACAGGGCCAGGTGCTAAATATATCCCCAACGACTGTCAGCACCCCGCTGAACAGCTATTTATGAACTAGCCTTCCGTTGTTTGTAAGCACTTTGCCTTGGAGCGGAAATATACGCCAGAAATCTGATGCGCAAGGCATAATAAATCTGACCTAGTCCTCATAGATCTGTCGCTTTGTGACCACACATCATTTGTAAATAGATAGATCTTGCCTGTTTGTTTTTACACATGTACCATACTTATTGTCAAAGAAAAAAAAAAAGCACATTTCTAGAATGTGTGGCCTTAGCCTAAATGTTGTGCTAATTCACAAGAAACACAAAATTTTTTTTTTTTTTTTTTTTATGAAAAATAATTATATCATTCAGAAACATGACAATATCAGTAATACATGGGGACCATCAGAGATAAAATGTTGAAATAAAGGTACAAATTTAAAATTCTTTGGGGGAAGGGAGGCTGTTTCCCTGAGAGCTGAGATATTTGGGATGCTTATGTCACCCCCACTCTGCACCCGCACCTATCCAGGCTACAAACATGCAGAATATTGCTCCTTCAGCATAGCTTCATCAAGTTCTCCCCCACCCAATTTCAGTGCATGCCTCTCAACTGAGTGTTTCTTCCTAAAAAAACTATATGTTCCTGGTTATTATGCTCACTACACTTTCCATTAAATTGTTACACTCAGCTTTCAGCTAAATGATTTAATGGAAATTCATGAGAATATTTTTTCCCATTATGCAATTAAGCATATCTTATTGCATCTTCTCTATCTTCTGATAGAGCAGCTGGGCATGCTTACAGCAACCATAAAATTTACCATAAAACCCCTCTTACCAAGAAACCTTTGGAGAAAAACCCTCCCCACCTCCCCAACCCCCAGTAAACCCCCAACCCTTAATGTGTCAGTTGAACTTGGGCCTATCCTCAGGATTATTCTGCCTGACACAGTCCCCATTCTGCAGGACACGTGATGGCTTCCTACGTCCTGATGCTGGGGGGCGCAGATAGAACAAGAAGAGATGGCGATAACAAGGATGGCTTATAGCAAATCTCATAAATCCATCTGAAAAAAAAAAAAAAAAAAAAAGTTTATAAATTCTCTGAAATTGTTTGAGTTGTACTAACTCTTTAAAAGGTGTGTTTTAACATATTACTGTCAAATACCTAAGCACTACAAAAGCTTTAGATTTGTAATATACATTATACTACAATTTAATCTCCCAAATATTTTAGTGAATGTGGCTGCAGGCTGAGTTGTGTTTTTTTGCCATACATATGGCCAGCTTACAGAGTAAATGGTTAAGGCAAACACTTTCATAGCCCCCTACCTGCAGCCAAGATCCTTAGATATAAAAGACAGGGTTCACACTACCGTTGATGTCCGTTCTGATAGTGTCCGTTAAAAAAAGAAAAACAAAAAAAAACAAAAAAAACAAAACGGACACCTATCATAACAGACACTAACTGATGTTAATGTGTCCGTTTTTTTAACTGATCCAATTAATGGATTAGTTAAAAAAAAACGGACACATTAGCATAAGTTAGTGTCCGTTTTATAACTCTTTTTTTTTTTCTTTTCTGCTTTGAGCATGCGCAGGAAAAAAAAACGGACATAAAATAAGGACAGTAACTGATGGCTGTCAGTTACTGTCAGTTATAAGTCAGTTACCCATAGACTTCAATGTTAAAAAAAATAACGGACACTTGCTGTCCGTCAAGAATCCGTTTTTTTTCCAAACGGACAAAAAGTCCTGCATGTAGGATTTTTTGTCCACGAAAAAAAATAACGGACTTCTGACGGATTTGGTGTAAACGGACCCTAACGGACCCAATATAAAAACCCATTGAAATTTTAACGGATTTCTGACGGTTCAGATAGTGTCCGATGCTAAAATCTTGTAACGGACAATAGCAACGGACATTACTGACGGTCACCAACGGTAGTGTGAACGCCCCCTAAGTTAGCAGTACTATGTGTTTACTACACATACCCCATACCAACATATTAAAACCATAAAGTTTTGTTGACTTCATGGAATGAATTATCTAATATACTAACCAACAAAAACCTCCATATACTAATGACCACAAAATATCAAACATAAAAAAAAAAAAAAAGCAATGGTCAAAGAAAAAACAAAATCCAAAATATTATATAAAAATATATAAGTAATAAATAATACATAAAGAGTAATAAATCCAATAAGACAAATGCGTTCCTACACATACCTTCTTGCGTCACTGGGGCTCAACTTTGCTACCTTCATGGCTTCAGGTAATCATTGCTACTATGCACTTACTAACTGGTCCTTTTAACATCAGGTACTATTTATTGCTCGTTGAATATTTAATTATATATGTTATATACTACTATTCAGGGGCATGTGGTTAGTGTCTTGACATGTATGATATACGACACTGCTTGCAGTTTGGGTGATTTTTTTTGTCTAGACACTTTATATAGATCTTAGGCCTTGGACCAGGTATTTTATCAATTTGGCTAAATTCCTTAGCCATATATATTGTCATCTTTATATCTGTATGCAAACTTTTGTGGAGCCCTTTTCTGTGACACATTTCTTGTGTTCCTTGTCATCTGTGTCTTTTCTGTACTATTTGTCTTATTGGATTTATTACTCTATGTATTTATTGCTTTTTATTAATAAATTTATATTTTTATGACTCTAATAGCCATGAAAAGGGTTTAGCAAAAGGCAGTTCTGTAATAACAGGTATGCAACAAGTTTCCCACCTCGAGTAAGGCCCCTAGATTCATGTGAGCACAGCTCCGAATAAACTTTGCCACTTTCAGTTGGAGGAGATCCCACAAGTGAACGAAGAATGGATGAAAAGCCATCAGCAGAGAGTAAAAAGCAGCCATCAGAATCACAGGTAGAAAAAAGCTGGAAGGGAGTGAAGAATGGTATTAGATATACAGTAAATGGTAATACAAATAGACTGCTGTCACCAAATGGGATCTTCCCTTAAACAGCATTTATTGCCTATCCACAGAACAGCTGATAATTGTATGATTATTGGAGGTCCAACCACTAGGGCTACATTTTTATGGTACTCTTCAGCACAATACTAAAAGCCCAGCAGAATGTCAACAACTTACATCAAAAGCAAGCTTTGCCAACTCCTCTGCAGAGCGTGTTGCATCCTGAGCTGCTAGAACTAATGACACTTCTCGAAAATCAATCATTCCACTAGCATCCTGGGGAAACAAAGTTTCACATCATGTAGGCTAAGAAACATATCTACTGTCAACTGCAGATCTGCTTTAGAACAACAACTGCATACCAATCAGCCCTTCATTTTGCTAGCATAAACATATGTGCCTCAAACTGTGAGGAGTCCCGAAGTTGAAGAAACATGGCTCTTGAGGGAGGATGTTCATATTGCATTTCTATGGCTGCAATGATATCTGATTTAACAATGTGACTCATGCTGTGTTGGGCTCAGAACAATTTTTCTAAATTTTCACATGCTATAGTCAAGCTCCGATAGGACAAATCGGAAGAGCCTTTTTGGATTTTCTCAAACACTAGTTAAAGGGGTTGTCCAGGCAAAAATAGACAACCCTTTTAACGGTTAAAATCAGCTGGGGGCAGTGGAGAAAAAAAAAAAAAAAAAAAAAAGCATACCTAACCTGTCCCCATTGCGCCGGTGTCCCGGTTTTTCTGCTCCAGCAGCGTCTCCCGGGTCTCTTCCAGAGTTCCACTGAGGCCAATCAGGAAGAGGACCCATGATGTCACAGTCATTGACTTCAGCGGAACTCCAGAAGATACCCAGGAGACACCACTGGAGCAGAAGAACCGGGACGTGCAGGAGGACACCGGAGCAATGGGGACAGGTGAGTATGCATTTTTTTCCCCCCACTGCCCCAGCTGATTTAAACGTTAAATGGGTTGTTCATTTTTGCCTGGACAACCCCTTTAATATCTGCACATCAGTATATTTAGTATCTTCTAAATTACAATGTTTTGTTTAGTCTGGAGAAAAGGCGTTTAAGGGGGGATATGATAAACCTATATAAATGTAAACGTATAGACTGTCATACCCTTTACTATCACCTGGTTGAACTTGATGGACATATGTCTTTTTCAACCATACTGACTATGTAACTATATACAATGACAAAGATCCCAACAAGAATTGCAACTGCATAAACTTTTGGAATTAATTTGAAGAAGTAAATACAGGGAAAACTGATGTGGGTGTCATATGACATTACACAAGAGCCAGTACATCCCCAGACTCAAGTGAGCAGCATAGTTCAGATTAAAGCAGAGATGACTAAAAAGGTACATGCACACTGTCAGAATTACTTGCAGATTTCAATGTGAAAAATGTGCATCATAAGTCATTAGCCAGTACGAGACAGTATTTGTCATGCACATGATAGGAATTTGTTGCGGAAATTCACATACTGTGAGCATTTTAAAATCTGCATTTTTTTTTTTTAAATCAGCGTGGAAGTTTCAAATCTGTACCAGTTGGTTTGGAAAAGATGCCACAAAGTAAGAGTTTTCAAAAAAGTATAACGTTTTGTTAATTGACAAAAAAATTTTTAAAAAAAACAAAAAACCATACTAAATGAAAGAACAGAGAAAAATCTAAATCAAATCCTTAATTGGTGTGACCACCATTTGGAGGAGCAGCCCAGGAAGTGATTATCTCAACTTCATCCAGTCTGTCTGGGATTACATGAAGAGACAGCATTTGAGCATGCCTACATCCACAGAAGATCTGTGGTTAGTTCTCCAAGATGTCTGGGACAACCTCCCTGCTGCATTCTTTCAAAAACTGTGTGCAAGAGTACCTAGAAGAATTGATGCGGTTTTGAAGGCAAAGGGCGGTCACACCAAGTATTTATTGGCTTTAGATTTCTCTTTTGCTCATTCACTTTGTATTTTGTTGAGACAAAAATAATGCTTTAACGCTTCAATTTTTGAAAGCATTCTTACTTTGAACCATTTTTTCCTAAAACGTTTACACAGTACTGTATATGCAGATCTCGGTGCAGATTTACCCTAAAGAGACAAGTAGATTTCACAGCATTTCACCTTAAAGGAGTCAAACCCTGTTAAAGTATATTACAACATTTATTGTCACAAAATCAAAAGTTGTTTAAAAACTCAAGTGCACTTTAAACTAAACCAAGTTTTTGCCACAATGTGAAAGGAGCGCTATATAAAACTTGGTGTATTTCCAAATATGCTCAATGTTATCAAAGACAGTGAGAAAAGCAGTCTGCTTCTTTTCACAGTGTGTTCTAAGAGCACTAAATCCTTACCTTATGGAAGTAACTAAAGACACGAGAAATGACATCAGTCTGGGTGAGACCCAGCTTCTCTGCCAGCTCATCCAATCCCACACGTGAACAAACCCCCTCCAAGCAGAGATCAATCAGACCCTGCACACTGTCAAATGAGAAACTGTAGAAGAAATGAACAGTCATCATATATGCAGGGTTCCTTTAAATGTATTCAGTATAATTTCCCAAACAATCATTTTGGTCACCTCAGTTAATAGCTATTCCTCTTGAGCATGTGTGTTCTCAATGGGGAATGAACAAAAAGGACTGGGGATGTAACATTAAACATGCCTGATTTTTCCCCTCATTATCTGTAGGACAAGTTTGGGTCAACTTAATACATATCAGATGGTTGGATGTACCTAAATCATTGGGTTTGGCTGATCCTAATATAATGTGTATGGGCTTTCTTAAACTCTGAACCAGTTCTCACGCACTGCATGATTTACTGTTTAATCTTTCCCTTGATAGGTTCTGTATTGTACCTAATGTATCATGGGCTAAAAAAAAAAAAAAAAAAAAAAAACCTTCACCTACCCAGCCTTCTTAAGAATTTTTCCAATTTCCCAGATCTTGGGGTCCAGTGGAACTTTCAAACGTCCAACAGGTGAAACTGGTGTATCTCCAATCAGCTCAAACTCAGTAGCTGGTTTCCCTAGAGCCCTGCAACCAATAGATGGGAAAGTTCCACTGAAGACTATGCTCAACAAAGTCAGTTTTCTACTACTGGTCATAACTCTTCCACTCACATACTTTGCCATAACTTTCTGTATGTTGTTGGCATACAGCACAGGATCTGCTTTCTCTTCTGGACTAGGATTATATACTGGTAGAAACTGCAAAACAAAAGAAATTACATGAGAATTATTTTGTGAATTTAAGACAAAAAACAAAACAAGTAGCATTGGATAGTAGTAGACTGGTTATTACACAGAGTAATTGGGCCTTTTCTTTTTTTTTTTTTTAAATTTGCTATTTATAGAGTATGGAGATGTATTAAAGCTACAGTAACAGTTAACAGGTCGCTCAAAAAGTACCCACCAGAATTAAAGTGATAGTCTACAATAAAATAATCCCCTACCCAATGACCAGGGAATAACTGCTAGAACAGAGGAGGTTTGACCATTGCCATCCATTCCACTGCATATGCCTGCCGAAGAGTGTTTACTCTTATAGTTACAAGAGATCCCTTAAACAGTTACATTATTGTTACTAAACAAGATGTATCAAAAATCTTCCCCTCAATAATGCTGATGAATTCAGAGGATGAAGTAAGACATACATGCGGTATATCTGATCTCTTGCCTCAATTTGAATTTTGAGGATTTTTTAAACCAAAAACCAACAAGAAAATGGGATTGAATAGAGAACGTCACCTAGAGAACTATTAACATTTGTGTGGCACACCATCTCTACCCTAGAATACATTTGTGCATGCAAGTAACAGATTACATTTTCATTTGTTTTAGGATGTGTACATGTCGCGGTGTTGGCACATGGAAAGCACAAGGACACAAGTCATTTTGCTCAAAATAAAACAAGTTGAATGTTTAAAAGCATCACTTTTGCACCCCTCCCCCCTTTTAAGGCTGAGGTCACACACTGCAGAAAAGCCACATTTGTTGTAGATTTTGCTGTTTTTCTTAAACCAAAGCCAAGACAGTCTTCAAAATGAACAGGAAATATAAAAGACTCACTTACACTTCTTCCTTCTGCTAAACACAAAAAAAGGAAGCTTTTCCATACTTCCGTAATGTGTAGCGTCAGTCTAAGGCCCATGCGCACAGCGAGATCCGGGCTAGAAAATCCAGTCCATACATCAGCCAGATTACCCGGCCAAAGTTCGATTAGGATGATTGTATCACGTATCTAGCTACTTCATTTGTAGAAAATCTACCATTTGTGCTATTGTTTTCCTCCATAAGTCCAATTAGGAGCCCGGGACTCCATGCATCATAGTGACCTATAATGCTGGGGGTCACTACCTGCCCATGGCTTCACTGTCCCATACCATATATAGTATGAGACAGAGCTGTAAAGTGGCATGGATTCCTATCATCATAGGTCACTGACTTTGTAAGGAGTTGCAGTCTGTTTGGGTTTGCATCGGGAAATTCAGTCAAAGTACAGATCGGAGTGCTGCTTTCACTTCACAGCAGCAAATACTGTGATGTGTAATAAAAATTTTAAGTGTAAATACCAGAATAAGACAGTTAAGGTAAGAACACAAAAGACAAACACTGTTTCAGAAAATCTTTAGCTTCTCCGCTAGAAATCTGCAACAGAAAAAAGTTATTTGTTTTTTGTTACAGATTTCATGACTGTAAAATGCATCTCAATGCATCAGTAAATACAGCAAAGAAAAAAAAAAAAAAAAAAAAAAAAAAAAGCATTTCTGTTGAGTGTCCCCAACCTCACACTCTCTCACCTCAATCTCCAGGTTGATGTAAAACTGAGACATCGTGAGCCAGAGGACCTTTAGCCTGTAAAAGGATTGATCTCCATGTGAACAAATAACTACTGTATTAAGCGATTGAAGGGCCACCAAAAAAGAAAGTTAATTATGCAAGACCATGCCAAAACTACAAGTTTCAAAGCACTGAAAATTGTAAGCGTCAAATTTAACATTCATGTGCCATGTCCGTTACTTTTAATATTTAGCTCTTAAAATGGCAGTCAAGCCTGCAGTCAGTCCTGTGCACCAGGACAGAAAATGCATTTCCAACATCATTTACAATAAATTTCGGAAAAGAGGTGAACATGGCGCAGAAGTAAATAAGTCTCAATATGTTTTATGCAAAATGCAGAACTGCGCAAAAAATTGCTACTTTTTATGCCTTGCATGCCAGAAAACTTTATATATTATAATTGTAGCCCTTATATATATATATATATATATATATATATATATATAGTGATAAAAAGTCTGCTGTTGCCATTTTACTACAGTAATTTTTTTTTTTTTTAAATTGCTAATTATTATACATGAAGTCAGTTTTGAAGCTTGAATTGGAGTGTGGAAAAATAAAGGAGCTGGAAGTTAGGCTTATCTACTTTAACCACCTCTACTAAATCAAGTTCTTATCTTCTGGTAATAGGCGCTGCTCCACTCATTCCAATGCATATTCTCTCTATCCTGCATCCTGAGCAATAAGTACTATTTGTTTTGGTGCCTGCTATGCTGTTTAAGCTCTGTAATATCAGAAGGGCAGTGTCAGGCAGTGGGTGTGATTCAGAGCTCCAGTCAGAGACAGCCAGTGTCAGAGCTCAGAATCACACCTCTTATCTACTCCTGCCTGAGACTGCCCTCCTGACTGTACAGATCCTAAATAGCAAATCAGGCTCTAAAACTAACATCAATGATCACACGGGAACAATGGAGGCTAGAGAAAAAACGTCAACTGTGCCAGAATCAGTGGAGCAGTGTCTATTACTTGATGTGAAGAGCTGGACTTGTTGGAGGTCGTAAAATGTCCACTTTAAATCCCTGTGGTGGGTGTGCTTATCTAATCGAGGCGTTGAATTCAACATTTATGAACCAAGACTTTTCTAGAACATCACAAAAGTTTGCAGTGTCTCACTCTAGTAGGTGGGTGAAGTAAACATTGAACAATCATGTCTAGATGTACCAAACATGTCAAATTTGCCCACATTGAGCAACATTTTGATAAATTTGTTGCAAACATCAACGTTACCTCTAGTCTTCAAAAAACTGCTTATAAATCCCCACCCCATAGAACCACGGTTTTACATTGTTATGTGACATAGAAATTTTAGTACTTCTACAAAAAGCTGAGTCTGAGTTATGCAGTTGGAAGAACACAAATTTGAAAGAAAAAAAAAAAAAAAAAAAAATCACAAATATCTAATGAAAAATGAAAGCAACACTTACACTCCATTTCCTTTCCAAGTCCAAACTGTTGCCGGCTGCAGACAAAGGAGATGCAATTATGAGGTTAGATAAAGTAAGCCTGTCTCAAGTCTCTATATTCTCTTCACATAACTTACCAGTTTATTAGGATATCTCATCAACACTGGCTGTACAGGCACTCCAGCCACAAAGGCACCTGCAATAGTAGTGAAGAAATAGGTTATATATTTATTCTAATAACAAGAGGTTACTCCCAATCCAAACAATATGGGGAATCTTGCTGATCGGTAGGGACCCAAGCACTGGGACTTCCAATAATCACAAGAACTAGGGAGTTTAGCACTGCAATTTAAATGGAGAGGCAGGTTTGAAACACTTGTCGCCACTGCATTCATTTCATGTTACCCCCTATTCTTTGGAAAGGGTGTAAATTCTTGTTACTGGAATACCCCTTTAAGTATGCAAGCAAATTTTGCTCATTTACCGTCAAACGGTCACATCCTTACCAGGTTTAAATTTCAGCAAAACTTCTCCATTACCATTTGTGCCCTCCGGAAAGAAGAGAACCTACAGAAAAAGATGCATCAACTCGCGTATAGAACACCTACTGGATGTACAAACATAAGGAAAAAAAATTGAGGAAAGGAGCTGATCCAGGGGCAGAGCTAGAGGGTGCAGAAGTGTCAGTTGCCACCAAATCCTGTACCCCACGAGTGCTCCAAATGTCCCTTTGTCACACAAAGGATACCATTATTCTAAGTGGCAGAAAGTAGATAGGGGGCCCCATAACGATTTTGCACTGGAACCCTGCAGCATCAAGTTACGCCACTGAGCCTGCCCATTAGAATGTTCTAGTGAACAGGAATTAAAACGCCAACCTGAGGCCACTCTCCATGTGAGGTTGCTCGTCTCTTCACCTCCTCAACCACTTTTTTCCGTGATGCTGGGTCATGACGGGATACCATAATAGACTGATTAAATCGGAGGAGAGCTGAGGGAGAGAAGACAAAACTGTAGCAAGATTCGGTTCAAATGATCATTTCTTTACAATAAGTGAAGAAGCCAAACTGCTGATGAAATTCAACATGCTTGTAAGTAGACATGGCTTCTACACAATACAAATGGCATCATAAGCAAGTAATGTGAGGGCATCATTACCTTACACTTTATTTAAGCAATATTCTGTCCTTGTGGATATTTTCTCAGGCATTCTCTCCATGCGAGAGATACTGCAATCATGATTTTTCATTTACAAATGACCCTCAAATCCTCTACTAGTTTATGAGGTGTGCCTATGCATGTAGAACATGAATAGGACACTAAAAATGCAGCCTGTGGAAACCTAGAGATTTTAATGAAAACTTAATATTCTTTTTATCCAATACTTCTTTCCAGCAGTTATAGAAAAGAAAGAATACATAGTTTACGCTATGTTCACATTATATTTGCAATATTTAGCCTGTACACCAGGAAGGTTCTTACTGTACACATTCTTAAGACTGCATGCTTCAGTAAATCACTAGATTGAGGAGACATAACCTAGTAGAATAGGTTATGTCTCCTTTTTTAACTGATACCATTATGTGGGGGAAAAACAAAAAAAAACAGTACGTTAAACACAATTTATTAAACGATGGGGCCCTATGGGGGATGGATATCACACCTTTATTCGGACGGTTATTCACTACAGAATTGTCTGCAGCTCACAAACAGAAGTCTATGAAGAAGGAAGAAGTTAATTTATTGCTTCATTCTGTGCAGTGGTTAGAGCCCCCTCACTCACAATGACAAGAGATTAGCTGCTGCAGTTATTTGTCTCTTTCCCGAAGTTTCCTCCTCCCCTCTCCATAGAATTCTATGTAAAAAGAAACTCAGCCTGATTAGTGGAGGAGAGATTTATTTAATAACATATATTATAGAGGTTATTATATTCACCTGTACTATTAATTTATGACTATTTTATAACTAGAGGCACACTTTATAAGGAGGTTATAAACAGGATGTGAAGAATGCCCATGACTGAACAAACGTGCTTGTTGGGCAAATCCTCCCACAAAAAAAATTAGATACTTTCAGAATTTTTTAAAACCAAAAATGAAGTTAATACTGTTAGTACATGTTTATGTACAGTAGAAATTAGGTATGGGTCTCCCCATGGCTGTGCTAGTTCAAGAAAGAGCGACGGGTTTCAGCTTTATTTATCAAATGTACAATACTAGTTGCATATTGCATTAGAGTCATATAGAAATCCAGCCAGAAAATACGATACGTGTGTCAAAAGATCACACTGGTAGAGTTGGAGTCCACAGATCATTAGTGATTTGCAGAACTGAGGAGCTAAAGCCTCCACTTCCCCCTGCACTGAGATTTTATAGCAATCTTACTAGATTTGTGTGTCAGAATTCTGTGTTGTGTCAAATTCTCAATGCTGAAAATCTCTGAGCAAAACTGAATAGATTTGGCATGCTACAGTTAAATAGGTGAGATCCAAGTTAACAGACTAGGATGTGGTCTACTGAAACTGATCCGCCGGAGGAGCACTTACAAATAAATATCCCCTTTACCTTACGAATACCTGTAAATTTACCAGAAGGCATTGGGCCCTTCAGAAGTTTGCTCACCTCCAATCACAGGAATGTTGAGATTCTCCACTCTGGATACAACGGATGGGAGGTCACAAACCACAGTAACAATGGGATCAAAGAAGGTGGAGTGAGGGGCCACAACCAGAAGTGGGGCCTCAGAGCTGGAGGCGCGGCGTCCACGGATGGTGATCCAGTGGAAACCACACATGAAGAACATTGTGCGGCTTAGAAGGTAAATCAGGTGATGTAGAATGCTGTGTGCATAAGGAGACACATGGAATGGAAAATGGAGGAGGAGAGATGGGAATAAATGAACATGTTGCACTGTATAATGAGGACATATAACTATATACTTCCACTATAACTAGTTTGGGACTTACGTGCGTCTATATCTTATTGGTCGGCTCAGTTCTTCCTTTGTCATCCCAGCTACACGAAGTGCAGCGATTGGCCACATCAGAAAGAGGAAGATGGCAGCAAGCAAAAAACGCAGGGGGAATAGTATTGGACCCAGGACATAAAACTGAAGGCAAGAAACACAGGAAACATAGTAACATGAGCAACATGGTTGTGCAAGTTTTTTATTGAATAAAACTGAATCAATGCTTTGTCAAGCAGAGAAAAAAAAAAAAGTTAAAAAACAGGCTCATAACACATGGGAAATGCTGGCTCAGACATTCACAGGCTGCAGCAATGACCAACCTGTCTCTGCAATTACATGACTTGACATTTTCTGCATTTCCTGTGTCATGATAGGCCAAGGAAAGACATTAGGGACCTGGTTAGTGTCAGATCAGAACAGATGAGCGGAGTACTACTTCTTTTACGCTTTTAATTCATTCTGAGCTGATAAGAAAACTTTAAAGAGGGAGGATGAAGGGCACATGTAAGGCTCCCCATACTGAAATTTAACTTATGATCTGTATCCCAAGAACACCACATTGGCTATCTATGCTCCCTTCAAAAGACTGTCCCTTGACATTGAAGTGGTCAAAGGAGAAGGCCCATTTCCTAGGGAGTCCTATTTAGAGATCAATGTAAACATCCTGATAATTGGTTTTCTAGGCCTGAAGCCAGAACGACACATGAATCAGCAGCGATGAAACCGTTTCATGCAAAGCTTGTCAGTTTTTAGACTACCTAGCATTTTCCATCTCACATTTTTTAGCAACTGCTGCTACATGCCAATTTCTACTGCTATTCAGGCTATGGGACCCCTAAATCCTAAAGATATGAAATCATTGTCTTTGGATGGAATAGCCCTTTAATCCTAGTCATGCTGCTAATCCAATTACTGAAATGCTAAGCAAAAGCAGCCAAAATACCACTAATAATAAAGAAAACAACAGTGTCCTGTGAGGCCAAGTCTGAGCACCTTTACTAAACATATCAAGTAACCTATTATTCTTGAGATAACAAGGGCTTCTGTTCATACACGCGCACCAAAGCTTTCATGGGTGATGCTGAACAAGCATTACAGTCTTAATAAAAATAAGTAGTCTAATCATTACATGTCTAGTATAGGAGTATACAGATATATATGGATATATGCATGTAACCTAGATAACAAAAGGGTATGTAATTTTTTCACAAACCATTCTAGGGGGGAGTGTCAGCACGAACACCAGTTATAAACTAAACACACTATGGGGAATTTACTATAACATGTATGAAAGAAGCTGGAGTAGAAGTGGCACGTTTGGCAACTTACCAGCTTTGTGCCAAAAAAAGCACCACTTTGGCATTTTTTCCACCCTACTCCTCGCTTTAAGAGTGTGGGCAGAGCAGGACGAGAATGCCTTGGGTCATCACCAGATTTACTATAACTCACACCAGAAAACTGGCATGAGTTATAACTTAAATGTACATCAGCCCCTGGATCTCAATAAATAAGTAACATTGGAAACTGTTTAACGTTCCCTACAGTACTGTGTGTTTAGTTTATTATAGATGCTTGTCCCGACAGATTCTCTAAGAAATCAGTACTAAAGATTTTTTATGTATTTGTGCATTTTTATTTATTTATTTATTTATTTATTTTTATTTACAGCCATATCCCAACACTGTGCACAGAACATACCAGTTTTTGCCCCCAGTGGAACTTGCAACCAAATTTCTATATGATAAGCACAAATATACAGGCCTGTTTCCATGGAAAGCCAAATGACCTACTTGTAGGTTTTTGGAGTGTAGGAGAGAACAGGTTTAGCTAGAGGATGTCAATACAAGCACTAGCAGAACAAACTTCAAGCAGAAGTTACCCTGGTCAGGAATCAAACTAGTAATGCCAGTGCTGTTATGCCATCCTCTGTACTGCAGTGTAATAGTTAATTTAATTAAAGTGAACCTATATAAATTGTAGGCCGTTACATGTCTCTATCTCCTTAAAGGGGATTTCTCATGTCCTCAGATGTGTGTTATTACATACCACTATAAAGCCGAGTGAATTCAGTTGTGGTGTGCCACTGGGGTGTCTGAGGGGTTCTCTCAGATCCCAGCTGTGCAACTACACCATCCTCTGGATGCAACAATATCCCTTATTTTGATCAAACCACCACAAAAGAGATGTACAAGTAGGCCCAAATGCTTCTTAATACGGATATCCTATCTTCAGGATAAGTCATTAATATGTTATTAATAGGTCATGGGGGTCCAACACACATCACACCCACCAATCAGCTGTTCACAACAGCCACCAGAACTACACAGCAAATGCAACCAGAAGCAGATCGCTCTATGTAGTGGCTGTGCCAGGTTACTGAAGCTCAGCGCCCATTCAAGTGCATAGGAGCTGATCTACAGTAACCCTACAGGGCCACTATACAATGCATGGAGTCGATTGCTTCCAGCTTCCATCTACTGTGTAGTTCCGACACTATGCCTAATGTGAACAGCAAATCAGTGGGGATGAGGGGTGTTGGACCCCCATCAATCTGATATTGCCGACCTAAGGTGAGAATTCAGTTGCATGGCGTAAAATATAAATAGGGGGTGTGGTATGAGAAAACAGGAGTGTCCTAAAGTAGTCATTAGAGGTAGAATTTTCAATTACTCAGGGTCTTGATCATAATCGCCCAGTCCTACTTTAACTCACACCAAAAAACTGGTGTGAATTATACCTGAAATCTCAGTTCAAGTGACGTAAATTTCATTTTTGAAGAGTCAGTTCTTGCAAGATGTGCCAGAATTATTAAGAGGTCAGAACCACATAATTTATTCTTCCACTGGAGATGGATGCATTTCAATTAAGACTGGCGTAAGAAACACCAGTCTTGGGGAGTGCCTCTTCTACAGTCAGAGACCTTACCACCAAATACCTTTTTGCGACAAGTATTCTGCTGTGAGACACATAAAAAGTAATAAAAGGAGATGGGGATATGAAGTACAGTAAAATAATTGCTAGGATTTCAAGCTTTTATGTATTTTCTACATTTAATGGGGGCAAATTTATCATTCACTCTACACCAGAAAATTCCTACCTAGCAAAAGGGGTTGTCCATGAGTATACTACTGAGGACCCCAAGAATAGGTCAACAGAGCAGAACAGAGGACTACTGCCACCCCCACGATCAGCTGGTTTCATCTAATATACCAGAACTAGCATAGCCAATCACACAGCAAGTCAATTGGTGTTAGCTTGCAGTAGGTTTCCTGGCTGCTGCAGTGTGTACAGAGCTGTAGGCCCCCCTCCGATCTGTTACTAATAACTTATACTAAGGATAGGTTATCAATAGTATACTTCTAGAAAACCCTTTATCTTGTATGCTGTAAAGTGCTAGGTCATCTTTTACATTTCCTTCCTCCCATCAGAAATGTATTTTTAATCGGCTGCTTATCAGATTTTACTGCTTCCCCATTGCTAGAGATGATGGAAAAGTGTGAACATACCCTTAAATTTCAGGAGTCTTATTGTCACATGTAGTAATTCTTATAGTCAGTACTCAGTGTGTTTCTTGGCTTGTTTATTTTTGACTAAAATACTGAACTGTATGCCTAGGATATTTTCGGTTTCACCCCATCACCCATGACAAACCTGCATGAATGCCATTTCTTTGGCACTTGGATAGGTTAAAGGGGAATGCTGTTCAGTCTGCAGAAAGCATGTTATAGAGCTGAACAGATTAATATATAGTTTCCAGAGGCCTGAAGAATAGACCAGGTGGCCACTGGATGCCCAGGGGAGGAGAGGCCAAGTATAATTGTTTATTATTACTGACCTCCCCTGGGCCTACACAACATACTCTGGGGCCTGAGGAGACCCCACAGTAGAGGTCACTACATTTTTTCCAAAAGTGTAAAAATACTCATTTTTGAGGAGTGTTTTTAGCCACAGACGAGAACAAAGTTCCCAGTAATGAAAATAAATGTCAGAATAATAAAGCTTAGAGGTTGCTATTTAAGCAGGGAAGCCATAACCAACTCTCTTCCATATATCAATAGCGAATTTAGGGTTGTGTGTTCACTGTGCGGTAATAATGACATGTGCCTTATATTCTTTGGGTCAGCACGATCACAGTGATGCCAAATTTATTTAGTTTTTGTCAGTTTTAATCAATCAGTGAGCTAAGTAAGGCATCTTTGTTGCACAAGATTTTATTGATGCCAAGACAAGTTTTTATTATAGCATTTTGGGGAATCTATAACGTTTTGATCATTTTTTTTTTTTTTTTTTTAACAGGGTTTGCCACACGGTATGAATATTTTGAGAGTTTGGTCGTTTTTGGACACAAGAATGCCCAAGTTGTTTATATTATCTATGAACGTGGGGGGAGGAGTAATATGAGTTTATAATTTTTTTTTCAGAAATATTTTTAAAAACTTTTTTTGTGCTCTACAGGGGGCTTGAAACTGCAATCATGGGATTGCTTGTACCTTAAGCCCCTTGAGCACACCCTTTTGCTAGGTCAGTGTGCTATCCAAGAAAGACCCATTAATTTCTGTGGGTCCATGCACATGACCGTGAACTACATGGTCCCGTATATAGGCCAACAGTCTGAGGCGGAAAACTCAGGACAGATCCTATTCCTGTCCAGTTTTGCGGCCCTGCTTCCGCGGCTCCTATTCATTGAATGAATGGGGCCGCGGAAGCACAGCCGGTGCCTGGGCAGCACACAGATTACATTGTTTGCTGCCCGTGTCGTGAGCAACGCGCCTTAGACTGCAGAATCACTAAACTACTGAGACCAGTCACAAGCAAGCCTCTAGTTATTTTCCACATGGCTCCCATCTGACATACACACCAGACAATCCCCAAGCCCCAGCAAAGATCCCTCCCTTTAGAAGACTGTGGTAACTATTGGCATCAAAATGAAGGCATGTTTGCTGGGACCCGGAAAAAGGAGCAAGGTGGGAGTATCAGGGCCTCAGATACACAAAATGCACGCAATCAGAGTACGGGCCTTTAGCACCTGGTCTCCGCTGTGTTAAGGTGTCTGCTCTGCAAGGGGGTGCCTGAGCTTAGAGGTTGACATGCTGACACTAGGTTCACACTAGCATTTGGGTGAATCTGCCTGAGATTCCGCTTAAATCGGCAGAAACAAACGTCCTACAAGCAGTAGTAAAATCAGTAATCAGCAAGCAGTATAAAATCGTCGGAAACCTGGCGGATCCCATTATAGTCTATGGAAGGACGGAAACCATAGCACTAGTGTGAGCCTAGCCTGAGAAAAGTCTCATTCATATTAATTCGCATTAAACTTTTCAATGCATAAAAATGCTTTAACAGGCGTTTATGCCTACAGAAGTTATTCCGACCTCTGCGCAAGAGTATAGTAGTGTTTCGTGAATGAGTCCAATCTAGTTCTATCCAAATCGCTTCACTCATCCCTAATACAGTGCCATGTTTGCAAATGTACCACAATCACTGATACATCACCACTTTCTCAGCATGTAGAAACAGAATGGCACTGTGTGAAAGTTTGTAGGGAGTTGCTGAGAACTGACGCTAGGTTCACACCTGTGTTGAGGTTTCCATTTTTCAGGTCTGCTTGGGGACCCGAAAAACAGAAACCCAATCTGCTTAAAGGGATTCTATCATTGCAGAAATGCATTTTTGAATAATCATATAATCCAATAGCCTTTAGAAAGGCTATTCTAGGCTTACCTTTTTTCTTTATTTCTTTGCAGCCGTTTTTGAATAAATTTGTAATTCTTGATATGCAAATGGAGCTCAGGGGGAGTTACCCATGTGCTCCGGGCACTGCATCATCACACCTGAAGAACGCCTCCGGCTCCTTTCTTCTACGCCCCCTCCTTTGAAAAAGATCCCTCCTACTGATCCTCTTCACTGCATAACAAGCAGCAAGTGACATTGCCGAGATCAAAATCTCACACATGCGCGGTATGCTCACTTGCTGCTTGTTATGCAGTGAAGAGGATCAGTAGGAGGGATCTTTTTCAAAGGAGGGGGCGTAGAAGAAAGGAGTCGGAGGCGTTCTTCAGGTGTGACGATGCAGTGCTCGGAGCACAGGGGTAACGTCCCCTTAGTTCGATTTGCATATCAAGAATTATGAATTTATTCAAAAACGGCTGCAAAGAAATAAAGAAAAAAGGTATGCCTAGAATAGCCTTTGGAATATTAGGCTATTGGAATATATGATTATTTAAAAATGCATTTCTGCAATGATAGAATCCCTTTAAAAAGCAGTTACCTACAGACCCCATAGACTATAATGGAAGACTTCCGGGTTTCCGCCTGAAAAATGTGGAGTTCTGCGAATGGGGGACGGAATCCCCAAACGCAGGTGTGACCGTAGCCTTAATGGAGAAGTGACAAAAAAATACAAGGGCAGATCTTGTTACTGGTCAATTATTTTCACTACCTTCACCAATTCAAGTTCTTAGCATCTTAGCCTCCACCATTCATGAGCAAGAAGAGCAGGTAGTTTTGTTGCCTGATGTGCCATTTAAGATCTGTAATGTCAGAAGGGCAGTGTCAGGCTGGGGGCCCTTATTTAGAGTTCCAAATCAGAGGCAGTCAGTGTCAGAGCTCAGAATTACACCCCCCCCCCCCTCACGCTCAATAATGTGTAGAAAATACAACAAGAACCCTACTTGCTAAGTCAGGTGGAAACTCCTGCTTTAAGGCTACATTCACACGACATTGAATAATGCCCGTGTGACGTCTGTTTTTTTTTTTTTTTTAACGTACATCGTACGGCAGAATTAAATTCAATGTAAGTGAATGGGGGCTTTTCACATGACCGTTATTTTGACGGTCCATTATCACGGACAGTCAAAATACACGTCATGTCCTATTTCTGTTCTTTTTCATAGATCCCTCCATACACCCAAATGTATGGGGATTCAAGAAAATGGGTGCAAGACAGCCGAGAAAAATTTACGTTTTTCACGACCGTTTTGCACCTTGGTCATCTGAATGTAGCTTCAGTTTATGTTCATAACACATTAAGAGCTCAAGTTAAGGTAAGTGCCAGGGAACTCTTCTAGTGTACAATGCATTCAGAAAGTCTTCAAACCCTCAGTTTTTCACATTTTGTTATTTTAAGACCTAATAAAAAAATAAAATCAAGTTATCCACCATCAATCTGCACAATAACAAGAATGCAAAAACAAAATTTTATAGATTTTTGCAAAATTCTAAAAGCTAAAATTTCACATGCACAAATAGTCAGACCCTTTGCTATGACACTTGAAATTTCTATTTCCATTTCTATTGATCATCTTTACATTGCAGAAACGTAGCTTTTTTGCTGCGTATCCTCAGCCTAAGGCCCCTTGCAGACCACCGTGGTGTGGGTCAGTGTGCTACCCGTGTATTTCACGGATAGCACACTGACCAATTCTTTTCTATAGGCCCGCACACATGACCGTGAATTTCATGGTCCAGTGTGCGGGCCGACAGTCCGCATCAGATAAAACAGGTCCTATTCCTGTCCTATTTTGCAGCCCGTGCTTCCGTGGCTCCTATTCATTTAATGAAAGGAGCCATGGAAGAACAGGCAGCACAAGGGGACATCCCCATGTGCAGCCCGTGCTTTTAATTCACAGCAGGCCAGTTGCAGCACGGTCATCTGCAACCAGCCTTAAGAGGTTTCTACATCTTCATTGGAGGCCAACTGTGGTAAATTCAGCTGGTTGGACAGGATTTGTCAACACACACACCCCTGTCTATATAAAAGGTCTCACAGCTGACAATGCATGTCAGAGCAAATACCAAGCCATGAAGAGGAAAGGACTGCCTGCAGAACTTTGATAGGATTGTGTGAAGGTACAGAACTGGAGAAAGGTACAAAAAAAATAAATAAATGTTTGCTGCAGTGATGGCTTACAAAAGCACAGTGGCCTCCATAATTATTAAAATGGAAGCAGTTTGGAACTACCAGGACGCCCCATCAAACTAAGTAATTGGGAGAGAAGGACTTTGGTAAGAGGCGACCAAGCACCCAGTGGTCAGTCTAGTTGCTCCAAATATCCTGTCTCCAAATGGGAGAAACTTCCATAAGGTCATTCATCACTGCAGCACTCCATCAATCTGGGCTTTATGGCAGTGGCCAGGAAGAAATCTCATGAAAGCCCATCTGGAGTCTGCAAAAAGCACTTAAAGGGCTCTCAGAATCAAAGCCAGAAAGTTCAGTCTTTGTTTCTTCAGATTAGAGAATCTTATATCTCACTCTAAGGCTAGCTGCACAGGACTGAATTTCACCTGTGAAACCAGATTTACAGCATCCTAGTCCCAACCTCCCAGCAACATACTGTCCCGTAACAGTTACAGTACGGGACAGTAAGTTGCTGGAACTCCTAGCATCATAGATAACTATATTGCTAAGAGTCCTGCTCCCAGCATGAAGTTCAAGCCAGTAAATCCGGCTAACACTCAGACCGAGATCCATGGGTGAAACTCTGTTGCACTATTTATCGTTCCCTCAACCCTGACAAAGTATGGAGAAATTCTTAAAGTGGTTGTTCAGTATAAATGGAAATACCTACACTAATCTAAACACCCTCCGCCTTAATTGCACTAAACAGACCTTTAAAAAAAATAAATAAATAAATAAATTTTGCCTAGAAAACCCCTTTAATGAAAACCTGATCAAGAGTGCTCTGACCTCAGACTATCCCCAAGGTTCACATCCCAGTAAGACAATGACCCTAAGCACATAGCCAAGACAACACAGGGTTATCTTAGGAACTAGTCTGATTGTCCAGCCAGAGCTCTGACCTGAGCCCAAAAAAACATCTTTGAGGAGACTTAAAAATGTCTGTCCACCAATGGTCCCCACCCAAGCTGACAGAGCTTGAGAGGATCTGCAGAGAAGCATGCAGAAAATCCCCAAATTCACATGTGCAAACATTGTGGCATTATACCCGAAGACCGAAGACTGTAATCGCTGTCAAAGCTGCTTCAACTAAGTACTATAGAACTAAAAGGTCTGAATACTTATGGGAATGCAGTATTTTAGAGTTTCCTTTTCAATAAGTTAGCAAAGATTTCTAATATTTTGTTTTCACTGTGGCAGTACAGGTCATTTATTGCAGAGTATTGAGTATTTTTGCACAAGGCCGCAACAAAGTGATTTTTAAAAAAAAAAAAGTCGAGGGGTCTGGAGACTTCCTAAATGCAAGGAATATATCAAACATTTATAGTGCTACAATAATCTGGCAGAGGCTAAACAAGTGTCCTTTTGGCAACTGCTGGGCAACTAAGTCCTTAAGGGGTTTTCCAACCCCTCAGCCGTTCATACTGATAACCTGTTTAAGTACTAGGGCCTGTCCACTGTATATTGGCAGCCCCAGGGTAGTGCAGCTTTGCATCTATTCCTTGAATAGCAGCACAGCGGCTTCCATCTTGTTAGTCATTGTAGCTTCTGGCACCCAAAACAGCTGATTGGTGTGGGGTCCAGGAGACCCTCACCAAACAGACACTGATATTTTGAAAAACAACTGTGGGTGGAACCCCTTTAATATAAGTCATCAATATCAGATGAGTGTGAATACGACATGGGAAACTTCTGATCAGTTTGAAAAGACTGCAAAATTCAGATGAGCGCTGCAGCCTCTTCATTGCTTATATTGCATAGTGGTAGTGCACTTGAAGGATATGCCATGTCACTGGTCAGTAAAGCTAAAGCAGCACTAACCCAAGGTAGAACCCCTGTCCATAAAGTCGGATTTCTAGTACTGCACATAAGAAAATAACATTGCAAACCCTAAAGCACAAGAACCATAGTACAGCCTTACAAGGCAGATTGTTTAGAAAGTTCTGAAACCTGCTCAGCTCTGCCCTTATAAAGTAAGCAGACCTGTCACGGGAGGCTATTTATAGCACAATTGTGATGTGCACTGAAAGCTCAGGTGATCTGGTCAGACAGCAGTATCAATAATGTATCGGAGGATACATAATGCCATACATTTCATTCTGGCTTGCATGCATTTCTTATAAATGGGGAACAGGTCCAGAGAATTCTGCTGGTAAACGGCTCCATATGGAGTGATGTATACAATAAATGATGGATGGGCCTCTGCGAGATATATATATATATATATATATAATATATTTAGGACTTCTGTAAACATGTCTGCTTGTCAGGGACACTGTATACACTGCTATTTGTATAAGCAGAGATGTTACACGCCAGAAAGGGCCATGTTTCCGTGGTTACTAATTAGCAGTTAGTGTGGTTAGGCCTGTTACACAGACTCACAAACACTGCTGTCTCCTTGTCACCAGCTTGTGGGACAGAGGCCATGTTTAGAGTGAGCGAGTCTTATAGGAACACAGGCCGCCCATTATAAACCTCCTGAAGAAATGTCAAACACAGTAATAGCTAGATTTTAATACAAGTGCCAGTTGTGAGAAAAGAAAAATCTATGCTACACTGTGGTGACCTAAATATGTCTCAGACATGGAAGTGAATGCAGTCTGGACCCTGACAGCAACACCAAGCGGCCCCAGTGTCTTCATACTGGGTTAGGCTGCATGACCTTGTACTAAAATACTCATTACCATATTTATCAATGACTGCTCTGCTACAAATACCACAGCTGGACAGACATATAGGGCACCAGATAGAAAATCTAGTTCAGGCGATATATGGAGCGGCTGTCCTTAGTGACCAATCACATTGCAGATGTCAGTTTTCAAGGACAGGTTAAAGATGAAAGCAGCGATCTGACCGGTTGCTAGCTAAAGCCTGCACTTTTTACCTAGACTTGGTTTGATACATGAGGTCAACAAAACAGAAGTTAAACACCATAGCGGGGTTCATAATAGCAACTACACCACAACCCACAGCCCCCGATTTTGGCAGTTATGTCAGGAGGTTGCACCATAACACTGACCTATACATGACAGCAACATCACAACATACAGGAGGGATAGGTCACGTGGTGCCCCTTACTAAGGTTACTTCCAAACCCTGCACTGACTTTCATGACAGATCTAGACCAAAAAACATTGGTTCAATGGCAACATCTATAGCAAGTCTCTGAGCCACAGCTGCTCTGTCACCGCTTTCCAGCAGTTAGTTATCATTACCTATGGGTCTATATGTACCTTCAGAGCCTTCCATGCAGTATACAGGTACAGCCATATTCTCCATACTGTATACTACACAGCCACCCTGTTAGCCCCAGCAGTGCAGCAGTGCGCTGACACACCAGCCTAGTGCTGCAGAGTTTGCCCGGGTCTCTGCATTGCTGCTCTCCCTGCGCACACAAGGCGCTCTCTCTGTCCCTCACCCACTGCAGAACTTTACCCCATGCCAGACCCCTGTGCTAGCACTCAAATAATTTCACATCCCACCCCCATATTTTCATGAGACCTCCCAGATCTTCTCTCCTCTCAGTCTCTTTATTTCAACTCACCCTTAATTTTTGCCAGAACCCCTGCGGGTGAAACTCGTGCAGGAAGGGGTTAAAGGGGGTGCCCTCCTCATTGCTGCCCTCCACTTTGTCCCTGGGCACCGCAGCATCGTCCATACTCACGGCTGCTCGGTTGGGAGCAGGACAGCTGTACTAGCCTGGGCCCGGGTGGGAACGGCTCATAGGATGTGGGCGGAGCCTCATCTTCCGCCTTTCTAGCTGCCGTTAACCCTATCGCTGCCGCCAGCCACACACTGCGTTGTGATTCCTGTCATGTCCGGGCGTTGATCACATTCAGGGCTGAGCAGCCAAGATGAACCCGTTCTGCCGCCCGGGCTGCTTCATGAATCTCATCTTATATGCATGTGTGAAACCGGGCCAAGGCGCCGCGGGGCGGGGGGAGGGGAGGTGACAACTGCCCTGAGCACATACTACATGGCTTCATTCATAGACGGGTCTGACAACTAATGACCGCGTCACTATGAGACTTTCATATGAGTGACAGTGTCAAGCTATACATATATATATATATATATATATATATATATACACACACACACACACACACACACACACACACGTATGCCAGCCACCTACTGTATACTCAATTTGCCATCCTTCTTCAAGCATTCTGCCATATGCAGTATTCCCACCAAAGACAGGTTGTCAACTCCTGTATAGCATTATATAGCAGTGTATATTTATCAATGTTTTGACTGTTTATTTTCCGATGTTCTGATACAATGTGTTACCATTGTGTTTGTCTTTCAGGCGCAGAGTATATAGGCAGAGCGTGGTTGTGCCACAGGAGCACTTTCTTGGACCTGTCTTGTGGTATGAGCCCCCGCTAGCTGCAGTGTGATTCTTTCTTACGCTGGGGCCAGGGCTTCTTATAAATAGGGGAGCCTTTGCACTTTTTTAAAAACTGTCGGATGAGTCCATTTGGTTGGTTGGTCAGTCTACACCATTCTAGAAAGTAGCTACTGGGTCACGAGAAATCGGAGTGTGGTAAAGAGTGTCACCTGTGGGAACAGGATCGATACCTGCCACCTTGTGTGTACCAGGTGAAAATAAATCGATGTTTATCCTATGTGCTGATCACTTGTCTTGTGTGCTTACAATCAAGATCAAACCTATTTACAGTGGGGAAAAAAAAGTATTTAGTCAACCACCAATTGTGCAAGTTCTCCCACTTAAAAAGATGAGGCCGGCCTGTAATTGACATCATAGGTAGACCTCAACTATGAGAGACAAAATGAGAAAACAAATCCAGAAAATCACATTGTCTGATTTTTAAAGAATTTATTTGCAAATTATGGTGGAAAATAAGTATTTGGTCACCTACAAACAAGCAAGATTTATGGCTCTCACAGACCTGTAACTTCTTCTTTAAGAGGCTCCTCTGTCCTCCACTCATTACCTGTAGTAATGGCTCCTGTTTGAAATTGTTATCAGTATAAAAGACACCTGTCCACAACCTCAAACAGTCACACTCCAAACTCCACTATGGTGAAGACCAAATAGCTGTGGAAGGACCCCAGAAACAAAATTGTAGACCTGCACCAGGCTGGGAAGACTGAATCTGCAATAGGCAAGCAGCTTGGTGTGAAGAAATCAACTGTGCGAGCAATAGTTAGAAAATGGAAGACATACAAGACCACTGATAATCTCCCTCGATCAGGGGCTCCACACAAGATCTCACCCCGTGGGGTCAAAATGATCACAAGAACGGTGAGCAAAAATCCCAGAACCACATGGGGGGACCTAGTGAATGACCTACAGAAAGCTGGGACTAACGTAACAAAGGCTACCGTCAGTAACACACTACGCCACCAGGGACTCAGATCCTGCAGTGCCAGACGTGTCCCCCTGCTTAAGCCAGTACATATCCAGGCCCGTCTGAAGTTTGCTAGAGAGCATTTGGATGTTCCAGAAGAGTATTGGGAGAATGTCATATGGTCAGATGAAACCAAAGTAGAACTGTTTGGTAGAAACACAACTCGTCGTGTTTGGAGGAGAGTGAATGCTGAGTTGCATCCAAAGAACACCATACCTACTGTGAAGCATGGGGGTGGCAACATCATGCTTTGGGGCTGTTTCTCTGCAAAGGGACCAGGACGACTGACCCGTGTACATGAAAGAATGAATGCCGCCATGTATCATTAGATTTTGAGTGCAAACCTCCTTCCATCAGCAAGGTCATTGAAGATGAAACGTGGCTGGGTCTTTCAGCATGACAATGATCCCAAGCACACTGCCAGGGCAATGAAGGAGTGGCTTCATAAGAAGCATTTCAAGGTCCTGGAGTGGTCTAGCCAGTCTCCAGATCTCAACCCCATAGGGAGGGAGTTGAAAGTGCGTGTTGCCCAGCGACAGCCCCAAAACATCACTGCTCTAGAAGAGATCTGCATGGAGGAATGGGCCAACATACCAGCAACAGTGTATGCCAACCTTGTGAAGACTTACAGAAAACGTTTCACCTCTGTCATTGCCAACAAAGGATATATAACAAAGTATTGAAATGAACTTTTGTTATTGACCAAATACTTATTTTCCACCATAATTTGCAAATAAATCCTTTAAAAATCAGAGAATGTGATTTTCTGGATTTGTTTTCTCATTTTGTCTCTCATAGTTGAGGTCTACTTATGATGTCAATTACAGGCCTCTCTCATCTTTTTAAGTGGGAGAACTTGCACAATTGGTGGCTGACTAAATACTTTTTTTCCCCACTGTATATACGGGCTTATTACAAGAAATCTTTACCTAATCTTTGTATGGCATAAACAAAGTTCTCCAATAATTACGCAATACACAGAAATAATATAAAAAAGTTTATACATCTTTAATACAAATACCATAAAATATATATATATATATATATATATATATATATATATATATATCATAAATGAGACAAAAAAAACATCCAAATATAACCAACTCCTAAGTAGCAGTATCATTCTCAGATTGTAGGCTATTTGCCCCAATCTTTTTTTATTATTAGCCGCCTCCAATTCACTCATATTTTGGCCTTGTCATTATTAGTTTTAACTCATTTGAACCGCAATTAAGATATTGGGATCCCCATTTAAGCGGGATCCTTCTTTCTACTGCAGCCAACATGCCACTCCTCTCTCATGGAGATGCCACACAGACATTCCACTCCTTGCAGGTCACCTGAAGCTCTACGGGCAGAGAAAGGACACACACAACACCTGGCTTTGCACTGGAGAGCCTTCTTTACTGTAGATGGTATGGTACAGTAGGTTTTTAAAAGAACAAATGGGATGTAGAAGTGGAACTTGTACAGGCCCCTGGACTGTGTGTCAATGAACAACACAGGAGAAGATGCACTCCCTTTCCCAGCAACACCGGTTACAGGCTCCCGCTTAGAAGTTGTTCACTTAAATGCATCTGAGGTATAGGTGTCCCTCTCCCTGTTGCAATCATATCGCACAGCTCTCCCAGCTTGCCTGGCCTCACCAGATATTACCTCACCAAGTAGCAAGAGGCACTAGATAGCCAAGGTAACTCCTGACATGATTAGGTTCTACCACAACTTCTCCCATGGTGCAATTCATGGGTGCAACTTAGTTCTACCTATATAGAATCAAAGTGCTATCTAGTTTCCAGAAAGTACTAGAACACTGACTGCACCATGACCTGCACCAATTAAAGACAGGCTGAGGCCCTACGTTGCAGAAATGCAGCTTTTTTATTGCAGATTTTGTTTTATTTATAAAAAGATCTTTTAACTTACATGAGAAATGCTTAAACCATTTCTCTAAGGGTATGTTAACATAGAAGAATTTGACCAGGCAGAAAAAAATCTGCTTCAGAAATTTGAAGAAGATTTTGAAACACTTTTTGAAAAAAATACAGCACCAAATATCACTTTAAAAACACCCCTCCAAAATCTGCCTCCTAGACATTTCAATGAGTGTTTCAGGCAGCATCCGTCTGAAGAATAGTCACGATGCTTCTTTGTTCTGCTAGTTGAAAAAGTCAACTAACAGAAAAAATATGTCTTCCATTGAAATGAATGGGAGGCAGATCTGAGTCATTTTTTCAAAAACATTTTTAGGCAGAATCTGCCTCAAAATCAGATCCAAATTCTTGTGAGCCATAACAGGATTTGCTATCATGTACGTTGACAATTTTGAATTATGATTTGGCGGCAAGCTGTCTTTTCCTACTAAAAATGGCAGCCATATCAGATTACAAAAATGCCATTACCTTTGTATTCTTCTTATTTGCTAACATATGGCAATATTTAGGTTCTGGACAACAGTATAACAATATCCCTTCCTACATGTAATTCATAGACAGCCGATCCTAAAGACAATAGGGATAATTCCAGAAAAATGAAGCTGATTGGCTAATCACAAGAATCTTTCTTAGCATGATGGATGGAGGGTAAAAAGACTCAACTATGATAATCATGTAATCCATGTAATGGGATACTAAGCCAAAAGATATATTTGAAAGATAGATTTATTTATAAGACAGAATGAAGTCTACTACGGCTGTGCAGTGCAAATATGGGATGCCTTCAGGGGTTTTGCCAACTTCTTATATAGCATTGCTAGTATACTGAATATCACAAAATTAGAATTGGTGGCATTTCTGCACATCTTTAGTTTCCAGCTCTATTAAAGTGAAGTTAGAATACTGTATTTTTTTTTTTCATTTACACACTACTACAAAAATGATCAGATTGTCCTTATTTTTTAATTTGCTGGACTATGTAGGACTGTTTACCAGTAGACTTTTTAGAGAAATATGTTTCATTTTAGTTTTGTTCAGGTTAAATTGTACAAAAATGTACAAAAAAAAAATCAAATTCTATGTTCTTTAAATTCTTTTTAATTGCAGTTTCAATTAAAAAGTATCAGAAAACAGTTAACTCAGCAACACCTTACATACAAGTAAAGCAAAAAATTAGTATACATCATAAAGGTTAAAAGAAAAGTACAACACAATAACAACAGGGCAGAACTAAAAATGGACGCTGCTTTACCTTCACACACACTACCAGTCTTCCACAATTCACACTACTCAGACCCTGCACCCCAAGAATAAAACCAATCAGATAGCAGTCTCAGTTATCTCCAGACAGCATACGCATATCTTTTCAAATTTATGGGAACACTTCCTATTAAGATAGAGTAACTGGTATAGGGGGACATATTTGTTAATGAGTTGGAGCCATTGTTCAAGGGAGGGTATATCAGGAGGCTTCCAGGCCATAATAACTATCTTGCGTGCACAAAAAAAGTGAAGCGAAAAAACAATTTGTCATAGCATCCTAATTACACCCAAAAGGCATACTTGAGATATGAGAACAAAGGTAAAGTCAAAATGCTCATGTTAAAAGGAAACCACCACAGACTAGAAGTGGAAAACCTTAGAGCAAGACCATATGTAGTGGAAGTAGGTACCTATCTCAGATGAGCATCTAAAACAATTAGTAGAAGTGGATGCACCCATTCTATGTAGACGGATTGGAGTATAATAAATATGATGAAGGAGGCTGGACTAAATAAGGAAGTTGCAGGCACTCACAACCGTCTCGAAGAAAGAAGATTCAACCTCCCTCTAACCCTCAGCTGTTAACAAGATTTGCATAAGAGCCCCCCAGGGCACCCATCAATGCACAAGGGTATCATCTGCATATAGTGCCTTGCGAAAGTATTCGGCCCCCTTGAACTTTTCAACCTTTTGCCACATTTCAGGCTTCAAACATAAGGATATAAAATTTTAATTTTTTGGTGAAGAAGCACCAACAAGTGGGACACAATTGTGAAGTGGAACGAAATTTATTGGTTATTTTAAACTTTTGTAAAAAATAAAAAACTGAAAAGTGGGGCGTGCAATATTCTTCGGCCCCTTTACTTTCAGTGCAGCAAACTCACTCCAGAAGTTCAGTGAGGATCTCTGAATGATCCAATGTTGTCCTAAATGACTGATAATGATAAATATAATCCACCTGTGTGTAATCAAGTCTCCGTATAAATGCACCTGCTCTGTGATAGTCTAAGGGTTCTGTTTAAAGCGCAGAGAGCATCATGAAGACCAAGGAACACACCAGGCAGGTCCGTGATACTGTTGTGGAGAAGTTTAAAGCCAGATTTGGATACAAAAAGATTTCCCAAACTTTAAACATCCCAAGGAGCACTGTGCAAGCGATCATATTGAAATGGAAGGAGTATCAGACCACTGCAAATCTACCAAGACCCGGCCGTCCCTCTAAACTTTCATCTCAAACAAGGAGAAGACTGATCAGAGATGCAGCCAAGAGGCCCATGATCACTCTTGGTGAACTGCAGAGATCTACAGCTGAGGTGGGAGAGTCTGTCCATAGGACAACAATCAGTCGTACACTGCACAAATCTGGCCTTTATGGAAGAGTGGCAAGAAGAAAGCCATTTCTCAAAGATATCCACAAAAAGTCTCGTTTAAAGTTTGCCACAAGCCACCTGGGAGACACACCAAACGTGGAAGAAGGTGCTCTGGTCAGATGAAACCAAAATCGAACTTTTTGGCCACAATGCAAAACGATATGTTTAGTGTAAAAGCAACACAGCTCATCACCCTGAACACACCATCCCCGCTGTCAAACATGGTGGTGGCAGCATCATGGTTTGGTCCTGCTTTTCTACAGCAGGGACAGGGAAGATGGTTAAAATTGATGGGAAGATGGATGGAGCCAAATACAGGACCATTATGGAAGAAAACCTTTTGGAGTCTGCAAAAGACCTGAGACTGGGATGGAGATTTATCTTCCAACAAGACAATGATCCCAAACATAAAGCAAAATCTACAATGGAATGGTTCACAAATAAACGTATCCAGGTGTTAGAATGGCCAAGTCAAAGTCCAGACCTAAATCCAATTGAGAATCTGTGGAAAGAGCTGAAAAATGCTGTTCACAAACGCTCTCCATCCAACCTCACTGAGCTCGAGCTGTTTTCCAAGGAAGAATGGGCAAGAATTTCAGTCTCTCGATGTGCAAAACTGATAGAGACATACCCCAAGCGACTTGCAGCTGTAATCGCAGCAAAAGATGGCGCTACAAAGTATTAACTTAAGGGGGCCGAATAATTTGGCATGCCCCACTTTTCAGTTTTTTATTTTTTACAAAAGTTTAAAATATCCAATAAATTTCGTTCCACTTCACGATTGTGTCCCACTTGTTGTTGATTCTTCACCAAAAAATTAAAATTTGATATCCTTATGTTTGAAGCCTGAAATGTGGCAAAAGGTTGAAAAGTTCAAGGGGGCCGAATACTTTAGCAAGGCACAGTATACCTACTCAATAAGGGGGCCTGTTCTTTAAATTATATATTCTTACAATTTTTTTATTCTTTAAATTTTTTAAATAAAATTCATACAAAAATAATTATAATGTGTTCCCTATTTTATGTGTTATTTTTTAGCAATGTCAATGTTTATTAAGGTTTTCAATAGTTAAAGGGATAATATGGTGTCAAAAAGTTAGCCCCTATCCATTCATCTCATTAGGAACTGGCAGAGATAGCTAAGCCTTGTTTTTTTGTCTGTCTCTGCAAAATATCCTAGTTCTCATGAACGATAGGGACCCCAGTGGTTGGACTCCCACCAGTCAGCAAGTGACTGGTAACAAAAAGAAAAGTAAAGCAATAATCATTATGAACATTAAAGCAATATATAAAAGGCTTTTATTTACTGTACAACTATACATAATGGGGCACATTTATCAACAATATTGAACTTTGCACTGTCTAAAACTACGAATTCCATTAGTAGTTTTAGCTATATTTAAAAATCAGTTGTACAGACCTTCATAAATGTGTCTCACCTTCCAATGAGCCATGTTCGTCCCGAATATTCCAAATTGTTCGTTTCTTAATAAAACCGAGCAAATGGTGATTCGTCTCGGACAAACAAGACTCACATGTCTTGTGAGTCACTGTGATGTTCTAGCACCACCTGACATCAGCTGACAGCCTCTCAGCCAATAGAAAGTGGTAGGTAGACACCTTGCAGTGGTGATGTCATATACACTATATACACACGTGGACAAAATTGTTGGTACCCCTTGTTTAATGAAAGAAAAACCCACAATGGTCACAGAAATAACTTGAATCTGACAAAAGTAATAATATATAAAAATTCTATGAAAATGAACAAATGAAAGTCAGACATTGCTTTTCAACCATGCTTCAACAGAATTTTTTTTAAAAAGAAAACTCATGGAACAGGCCTGGACAGAAATGATGGTACCCTTAACTTAATATTTTGTTGCACAACCTTTTGAGGCAATCACTGCAATCAAACAATTCCTGTAACTGTCACTGAGACTTCTGCACCTCTCAACAGGTATTTTGGCCCACTCCTCATGAGCAAACTGCTCCAGTTGTCTCGGGTTTGAAGGGTGCCTTTTCCAGACGGCATGTTTCAGCTCCTTCCAAAGATGCTCAATAGGATTTAGGTCAGGGCTCAATATTTACCGTGTAGACCCTTATTTTTTAAAATGTCTGCATTTTGCCCTGGCATGCTGGATATCAGCTTCTAGGTCAAATTCTAACTGATGTTAACCCATCCTAATCAGTGCTTAGAGTTTATCACAATTTCTGTGCTTTGTTTTTCCAATCCTTTCCCACTGCATGTATTTTTCGATTTTCAATTTGACTCCCCGCCCTCTAAACTTTATTATTTTTCCATTCAAAGAACAATATGAGGGTTTAGTGTTTGCGGGACAAACTTTACTTCATAGTGGTGCCAGTTAATATTCTATATTATATGTGTCCCTAGTGCTGCTGCTGAAACAAGGGAAGAAGGGAAAGACAGAGATAGTGAGCTCTAAACTCAACCCAGCCTCTGTCCCTACCTAATTGCCTGAACTGTCCTAGGCGACAGCCGACAACGGTGATCCATTCTCTGAATATGTGACAACACGAAACGCAGACAAGACAAACAACACAGAAGAGGAGTCAGCAAGACAAGGGTTTAAGCCAGAGAGACAAAGCAATACCAAATCACAATCCAAAAGAGTAGTCACAAGTAATGCCAAAGGTCAGAAGTTAGAATACAATAATAGCAGAAAGAGGAGCTAGCAGGGATAAAGTCTCAGGACAGAATCACAATAGCCAGCAACCATGTGTTAACAGATGACCTGTTTATAGGAAGTCCAGAATCTGTCCCAGACTTGATTGGTAGACAGGCTCTCAATCACACAGGCAAGGCTAAGATTAACTGTTTGAGGAGCAGAGAGAAACAAAGGTGCAGGAGACAGGTGTGGCTGAAATTCAGTACAGAGAACAGGTAGTAGAGCAGTGTTCAGACAGAGCAACAAGAACCCTAAGCAAGGAATCAAACTGAACACGCGTGCTGCACCGCAGCCTGCGAGCGGAGGATGGCACAGATGCAGAATCCCAGAGGCTGCTGTTTTTAATGTTTGTGTCTGTGCCTCTGGGTTTTATGTTGGTACGTCCCGTTCTATGTTAAGTGTTCTATGCAGAGGCGTAGCTAGGGGTTCAGCACAGGGGGGGCGAACATGTCCAAATGGGCCCCCAACTTAGGTATACCGATATTATCACTATACGGTGACCGTATAGTGGTATATATCGGATCTACACAGGGCTCTGCAGACGATTTAGGCAAATACAGGGCAGTAACATTTAGTGACTTACCGGTGACGTCTCTGATTAATCGTTCACATTCCCCATCTCTTTCATCTGAACCGCCATGACCACTTCTTCCAGTCTCTGTAAAGTTTGCAGCACAGACATCTTTAGCTCCTCACTTTTCCTGGCACCCGACCCACATTGTCCTCACCTGCACACCCATTATGCTGTTACCCCAATTATAAAATATATAATATAATCCCCCCATAATGAATAATACCCACAAGTGCATCTTTAAATTAATAACTTCCCTGTGTACCCCCTTTAAATAGTGGCCCTTATTAATAATGCCCCAGGTGTTTCCTAATTAAAAAGTAAACAAAAGGTAAAAATAATTAATGGGGTTCCAATAATCGGGACCCCCAGGATCAGCCGTTTGAATGAACCGTGGTACCTGTGTAAGCACCGTGACCGCTTCTCTGTTTACATAGTGTCATTCATCTCATAGCGGCCATGTCATGTAACTACAGCCTCGTCCTATACACGTCTATGTGACAAGGCTGGAATTACATCACAAGGTCACTATAAACAGACAGCGTGTGATATAAACAGACACCATAGCCCCTTCATACAGCTGATCAGTGGGGAGTCACTTATCTCTTATTGATAATCTATTCTGAGGATAGATCATCAATAAAAATGAGCTGGAAAACTCTTTAAGCCTAAGGCCCCACGTAGCGTCCCGCAGCAAAAAAGCGCTGTTCTTCCTGCTGCGCTTTGCACAGAAAGTTCACAGAGGTTTCCTCTGCGGACTTTCTGCTTCAATTATATCTACAGGGAAACTGGGAGCATTTCCATAGGAATGCTGCAATTTCCAAAACCACGACTGTTTTGGAAATCGCAGCATGTCCACTGAGCATATTTTACCACAAAGTGGGGATGGGATGGGGCCCCACGTGACAAAAACGCCACGGGAAAAAAAATGCGGCATTTTACAGTTCCTGCAAAGTGGATGGGATTCTAGCAAATCCCATCCACACATTGTGGAAAAATGCGTGCTGTGGACACTCTGCGATTTCCAAAACTGTTGCGGTTTTGGATATCACAGAATGTCAATTATACCTACAGAAATGCTGGCGGTTTTCCTATAGTTATAATGGAAGCAGAAAGTCTAGAGAAGAAATCTGTGGCCCTTCTGTGAAAAGCGCTGCGGGAAAAACCACAATGTTACTGCCGCGGTTTTTCCTGCAGCGCTTTTTTGCTGCAGCCCGCTACATGGGGCTTTAGTCTTAATAAAGCCCAAGTGTCACTTTAATTAAATTAATTGCCCCCTCATATTATGCCCCTGATTCCCCCTGACATAAATACTGCACCCCTAATGACCTCTTATATCGATGACCACCCCCTTATGTTCATAATGACCACTAATATAAATAAGCTCCCCCCTTGTACTCCATAATAACCCTTATATAAATGACGCCCCCTTATGTTCATAATTCCCCCTCCTAACAACCCCTTATACTATTAAAATACCCACAACTAAGCTAAAACAAAACAAATATAAGTTATACTCACCTACCAGCGATCGTGACGAATAGAGCCACCGCTTTCTCTTCTTGACCCGCGCTCTGTGCACAGGGTCCACGCACAGGAAGTCAGCGTCTCAGCGTAGGAGGTGCGATCTTGTGACGTCATCGCGCCGCCTGTGCCGATAACTGTGTTCTCGTTGTTATGTAAACCGCAGGCCTGAAGTGGCTTGCGGTTTACAAGACAGCAAGTTGCAGGAAGCGTTTTAACTAGATCGGTGTCTGCAGACACCGATCTAGTTAAAAGTAAAAGATGTATTAATGGTGGCCCCAGGGTGGGCCCTAAAATGTCAGTGGGCCCGGGGCAGCCGCCTCCTCTGCCCCCCCCGCAAGCTACGCCTCTGGTTCTATGTCATTTGTTGCAGCTTTTCCCTGTATGTTCTCCCCTGCAGTGTTCAAACCTAGCCTTGGTTTAGCCCGGGCCTATCACAGGCCAATGGGCGGGGCTGTGGGAGACTCCGTCTCCAGGGTAACCCTTGGTCTGAGCTCAGTTCAGGCAGTCTAGTGTGAGCAGTGAGACAGTGAGGGTGGCAGAGTGTTCCTGCCCCCACAAGCTGAACTAAGGCCAATGGTCGGCCATCACAGCCTCCAGGGGGATTATAATCGGCCCCAGAGACAGCCAGGAGTACCTTTTCAGCTGTTCATTATTGTGGAGCTTTCCGGTGCCGTTCCAGGAGGAACAGAGGGAACCCTGACCGGAGAATTGCATTGGGCCTAGTTTTCAGGTAACCAGAACCCTGTCAGGCCTCCTAAGACCAAGGCTGGGGATTGGACACTGTACTACTACCCCCATTTGGAAGCTGCCATTCTTATATTCCTGTTGCCAAATAAAAGGCTGTTTTGGTTTACCTGCACTGCTGACTCCTGAGTCGTGCCTGCATCACCATCAGGGCCCTTCCGAACAACACCACACCGTCTCAGGTAGGAGAGGTCCCCTCTTCAACTGGAAGTGCCCTGGGGGAAAGAACTACTACCAGCACCATCCGATAGTGCTGTAGGAACACTCTCGACTTTGTCCGGCCTAGGCGTGGGGCTGGAGTGGTTGGTGAGTGTGCTTGGCCTGCTAGGTGGCACAGCATCCACCACTACTACTCCCATCCTCCGGTCTTCATCTGGGTTGCGGAATAGAGACCCAAACAGGCAGAGACATTACAATATGCTGGAAAGCTGAAAAAAAATTCAACTGCATTAGTGCGACTTTCTTACGATCTTAAAGGGGTTTTCCGGGCAAAAATTATTTTTTTAAAAAAGGTCTGTTAGTACTATTAACGGGTTAATAAGTGCACCCAAATATCTTTAGCAGTGTTTTGAGTGATTTCTTAGTTTTTCTGGGAGCACCTAGCATCTTCTGCATTTGTTTACATGGTGTAGCTTCCTGCTGCCTTATCTGATGCAATGCATTCTGGTAGTTGTAGGCTCTCACACTATCTCTCTCTCACTTCTCCCCCCCCTCACTCTCTAACACCTCCTCCCTGTCTTCTTAGCTATTCCTCCCACTGCTAGCCCTTCCCAACTCACTCAGCCCACCCCTGTACCCTATTATACTTTATCTGTCTTCTTCCTTTCTTCCTTCTGCGGGGAACGGCTCCTCCTCTTTTTTGACTGCAAGCGCGCTGTGCTGTAGTCTTCAATACATCTCTATTGCGCAGGCTCCCAGTGTCGGCTTCAGTGCTAAGCCAGGACTGTGGCTCTGTTGTGCATGAGTGTGCTGATGTCAAGGAAGGAGGAGAAGCCAGGAAGCCTAGACAGGAAGAAGATAGGTAAGTATGATGGAGTGGATGGGGGGGGGGGGGGGTTGTAGTAGTGATGATCCGGGGGGGAGGGTGTTTATATTAGTGTAGGGTTTTATAGTTATCCCGAACAACCCCTTTAATTTTTACAGCATTCACTGTGCAGTCAAAATGACATCATCTGTATTCTATGGGTCAGTACGATTTGGGGATAACAGATTTATATAGTTTTATTTATGTTTTTAACCCCTTAAAAAAATCCAAAACTTTACAAAAAAAAAAATTATTGAGTCGTCATATTCTGACGCCCATAACTGTTTTATATTTCTATAGACAGGGTTACATAGGGCTTCTCTTTTGCAGGTCCAGATATAGCTTTTAGTGATACCATTTTTGGGAATGACTATTACTTTAATCACTTTGATCGCAAAACAGCAAAAAAACAGCAATTTGGCTCTTTTGATTTGTTTTCCCATTATGGTGTTCACCGTATGGGGAAAAAAATTTAGTAGGTTTGTAGAGCAGGTGTTTTTGGAACCAGGAATACCTAATGTGTTTGTGTTTCACTTTATTTAGGTACTTTTATATGTGTTCCAGGAAAAGGGGCAGCGAGTTGAATTTATTATTATTTATTTACTTTTTTTTACTCTTTTACTGTATTTATTAGATTCCCCTAGGGGTCTTGAATGCTTTGCAAATTACCAGCACTTCTATTACAGGCTGCATAGAGCTGGCTGTAATAGAAGTTAATGTTAGACAAGCCTGGGAGACTTTAACAGGCTCCCGGCTATCATGGCAACAGATCGCTAACCCCAGATCTCATTCCAGGGCCCGGTGATCCTCCCCAAAATGGTGGCGTCCATGCAAAAATGTTGCCAGGGACCTTAATACCCACGATCAGTGTGGGCACTGATTGTGGGCATTAGCGCTGGGTCTTTGCTGTATAATACCGCAGAAACCAAACAGCTATGGCACCCACTCAGCTCCTGAGTGGCCATCATATATAAATACCTGACATCTGCCGTAATAGTACGGCAGATGTCGGGAAGAGGTTAAAAGGGTTTCCTCATGAACATAACCATATTTAATGTCAGACAAGCCTGGGAGCCTTCAACAGGCTGTCATGGCAACAGACCGACAGCTCCAGATCTCATTCCAAGGATCGGTGATCCTCCCCAAAGTGGTTGCACCCTTGCACTGTCTAGAAGATGGCGCCTTGGTCAGCTTTGACTGAGGTGTCTGGGACCTTAAAGGGGTAGTCCCATGAACATAACCATTTTTAAATTTGTAGATAATTAAAAGTTTAAACATTTTTGCAAATATAAGTAATTAAACATTTTGCAGAGTTTTAAAGATTTTCTCTAAATATCTTGTGGTCACAAGTTGTTGTCTTGATCGGTTGCCAGTAGATACGACCATGAATGCAGGACCTTTCTAAGCTCAGAAAATCAGCCATGACTTCCTTATTGTGGCTGGGATATCTTCTGATACATGTAGTGTCCCTGCCTGATAACTCAGCTACAGTAAGAAAATCATGGCTGCGTTCCTGACAAGTCCCAGACCATAGAAAGTTTCTGCATTTGTGGTCGTATCCATTGGCAACTGATCAGGAAAATAGACTGTCACTACAAAGATAGTTAGAGAAAATCTTTAAAACTCTGCAGAATTGTTAACAACTTATATTTGCAAAAATGTTTAATTTTTACTTATCTACAAATATAGATATGATTATGTTCATGGAAATACCCCTTTAATGCCTGTGATCAATGTGAGCACTGATTGGGGGCTTTAGCACTGGGTCTGGCCCACAGCTATGGCAGCCATTCAGCTCCTGAGTGGCCGCCATATTTAAATACCCGATATCCGCCGTAATAGCATGGCGGATGTCAGGAAGGGGTTAAAAGGGTTTCTCCATGAGCATAACCATATTTAAATGTATAGACTATGAAAAGTCTATCAGGCAGGAGCACTACATGCGGCAGAAGATAATCTGGTCACAAAAAGGAAATCGTGATTGGGTTTCTGACAAATGTCAGACCTTAGAAAGTTCCTGCATTCATGGTTGTATCCATTGCCAACCAATCAAAAGAAAATAGGATGATTTGAGAAAATCTTTAAAATCCTGAAAAAGTTCTAATTACCTATTTGCAAAAATGTTTCTATTCAATTGTCTGCAAATTTAAACATGGTTATGTTAGTAGTAACATCTATGTAAGAATTAACCACAGGTTCTCAAAGGTTTTGAGATCTGAGGAGTTCCCAGGCCATGGATACCATTCTATGGATAAACATGTTGTGGGTCTAAATGTCTTGATTGGAAATTGCAGAAATCCTGTATTTTCTGTACAGTCATGGCCACAAGTTTAGAGACTGACACAAAGTTTCCTTTGTTGCTTTAGTTTTATAGTGGCAGCAGGGCCGTAACTATCGGGGTAGCAGTGGTAGCGACTGCCACAGGGCCCGGAACATTACGGGGCCCGGAGCCCTGTGGCAGTCGCTACCGTGAACCCCACAATCACTGCTATCGTTATACTCCGGGGTCTTTTGAGACCCCGGAGTATAACGATGGGGGGGCCCTGGGGAGGTGAGCGAACATAAAAAACACTGTAACTCACCTCTCCGCCGTTCCGCAGGCTTCGGGCCTGTTTGGTGACGTCCCAGACGTCAGCTGACGTCATTATGCGTCGCGACGCCGGCCTGGATCGCGCGAGATCCGGTCCGACATTGAAGACCCATTGAAGAAAAGACCCCAGAGTATAATAATCGTTCATGGGTGGTCCACTATGGGGCATAATACTGTGTGCAGGGGCCACTATGGGGCAAACTACTGTGTGCAGAGGCCACTATGGGGCAAACTACTGTGTGCAGGGGCCACTATGGGGCAAACTACTGTGTGCAGGGGCCACTATGGGGCAAACTACTGTGTGCAGGGGCCACTATGGGGCAAACTACTGTGTGCAGGGGCCACTATGGGGCAAACTACTGTGTGCAGGGGCCACTATGGAGCAAACTACTGTGTGCAGGGGCCACTATGGGGCATAATATTGTGTGCAGGGGCCACTATGCTGCATAATACCGTGTCCAGGGGCCACTATGGGGCATAATACCGTGTGCAGGGGCCACTATGGGGCATAATACCGTGTGCAGGGGCCACTATGGGACATAATACCGTGTGCAGGGGCCACTATGGGGCATAATATTGTGTGCAGGGGCCACTATGCTGCATAATACCGTGTCCAGGGGCCACTATGGGGCATAATACCGTGTGCAGGGGCCACTATGGGGCATAATACCGTGTGCAGGGGCCACTATGGGACATAATACCGTGTGCAGGGGCCACTATGGGGCATAATAGTGTGCGCAGGAATGCGGTTTGTGTGTGTGGGGGGTTTGGGGGCGGCGGTTTGGGGGGGGTTGGGGGCGGCGGCTGGGGGGGTCCCCATGTCAAATTTTCGCCTTGGGGCCCAGCCATTCCTAGTTACGCCACTGAGTGGCAGTTTGCATTAACTGTAGATTTGTTATGAAGAGTTATCAGATGAATTGAAATAAATTGCAAAGTCATTCCTTTTAAATTTTCACCGTGAACTTTATCCATGGCAGTGCATTGAATGAATTCCATGGCAAATATACAGTACAACAAAGTCTATGACAAATCTGCTTTTAACACATGCTAATAGTGTCAAAGATTCAATTGTTTTATCTGCAGATTTTGCCACTCCAATCACAATAGTCTGTGTTCTCTGACACCTTCATTTTAGGTTATATCCCTCTGATCATTAAGTGACAAAATAAATATTTTAGTGAAATAGTAATTCAATATATATGTTAAGAGAAATAGGAGCCATAGGAGCATTCTAAAAATAACACTTGAGGCTTCAAGGAATCTGCTTTCCTATGCCTCCCCTTCAGATCTGTCAGTATGTGTTGTCTTAGGCCTCCTTCACATGACTGTATTGGTTTTTGCTGTCTGCAAATACTGATCCGAAAAAAAGCATGCCAATACATCATGTCTGTGCTGAAGATGTGGCCAAAAATAGGGTACTCTTTATAATTTGTGGTCCTTGTTTATGGTACGGACACATGGCTGCAAAAATGCGGTTGTGTGTCTGGGCCCATAGAAAGAAATGTGTCCACACTTTTATCCGTATACTTTTATCCTTATAACTAAAAATCATTATGAGTATTCTTAGTGCATAATCATTGCTTTACTATGTTATCCTTGGGCTAAATATATAGCGAATCGCAGCTAAAAGAGGCAGAGGGAAAAATTGCACAGCGCTTTTCATTTAATTTTTGTTGTGTTTTTGCAGCATTTTTCACTGCTTTTTTGTTTCCCATATCAACCCTTTCCCAACATCTGTCGTTCTATTACAGCAGAAGTTGGATGTTTAAATATGGCGGCCACTCAGGAGCTGAGCGGAGACCCAGCGGTAATATCGGTGATTAATCCTTTTATAATACGTGGCAAAATCGCGGGAGCTGTGCGGTCATTGTGACAGCCTGGAACCTCATGAAGTCTTGACTATATGCCTATTGAGGCATATAAATGATCGAAGCAACACACATTCCTCTAAATGGTATAAATAAAAAGTACATCCCCATACATGGAAATATATGCATCCTCATACACGGAAAATATAAAAACCTTGCAAGTGTCAGAATATGGTAACTCCAAGAATTTTTTTTTTGTAAAGTTTTGGATTTTTTTTAAAGAGGTTACATGTGAAGAAAACTATATAAATTTTATATCTTCGTAGTCGTACTGACCCACAGAATACAGGTGACATGTAAAAAATGAAAATTGAAAAATGGCTATGACAGAAATGGCTTAAATCTATAGGGAAAACACTTGTGATCCTGCAGCTAAAATTAACATGCTATTTTTTTCAAAAATGCACATTTTTGAAAAAGCAGGTTTTCCACAGTTCTTTTTTTGAGACTCATCAGACTCATCTCTAAGTAAATCTAAGTCTAAGGCCCCATGTAGCGGACCGCAGCAAATAAACACTGCGGGAAAAACCGCTGCAGCAACGCATCACGGTTTTTCCCGCAGCGCTTTTCACAGAAAGTCCGCATGTGTGGATGGGATTCACTAGAATCAGGAAAAAACGGACATACAAATTATTTTTAAAATCAGCCGGGGGATGGTGAAAAAAAATTAAAAAAAATTCATACTCATCTTTCCCTGGGGCTTTCCAGCGTGGTCCGGTCCTCCTGGTCTGTTGTGGTCTTCTGGCAGAATTCCCTGCCACATGTGACCACTGAGGGGGAATCAGCGCCCTCAGTGTTCAGTGGCTTCAGTGGAAGGGATCCGGGACATCACAGTCAGCGAACAGTTTCACTTTGAGAAGTCGCAGGACCGGACTGCACAAGGAGGACTCCGGAGCATTGGGGATAGGTGACTATGATTTTTTTTTTTATTATTATTTTAACCTCCCCCAGCCTATTTTAAAAATAATTGTATTGCCCGGACATCCTCTTTAAGGCCCGTTGCAGATGACCATGGGCTATCCTTGTTTTTCGTGGATTGCACACTGACCCATTCATTTGTATGGGCACATGCAAACGACCATGTTTTTCACTGATCAGTGTATGAGCCGTGATTTCGCACCACGTCAGATAGAACAGGACCTATTCTGTTCAGTTATTGCAGAACGGACTCGCCCATAGAAGCCTATGGGAGACTAAAAACCTAGGACGACACATTGATGTACTCAGTATGTCATCAGTGTGTCGTCTGTACAAGCTAGGGATATCATTAGATGTCACCTGTGTCTTTTATGGTGGATCTGCAAACTAGGATCACTCACTGATGGCACACTGAAGACACTCTGTCAGCAAAAACTGAAGACTAATTACTAGTTTGCAGACCGCAAAATACCCACGGTTGTCTGCAACTAGCCTAAGTGACAGCAAGTTTCAGACTAATCACACACATTTTTGGATGCACAGTTTGTATGCAACTTGTTGTTGCATGACCAAAGTTTCTGTGTAGCTCTAGCCTAATAACTCTTCTGCTGCTGTACTTGTAATATCAATATAACATTACAAATCTGCTTTATCTGGTATGCATATTAACAATTAGCTTTGACTGTCAAGATATTGGCAACTAAAGTGTTAAATATGAAACTGTGCCTACTACCACTCCCATCTCAGCCCATAGTCACATGCCCAGATTGCATTCCTTCTATGGAGTCACTCTTTGGGGAGGTTACTACAGGACACAAAATAGACTCTAATAGAGTCTGAAGAGAGTGCAAGCACTCTGTACACAGTGTTACTTCAACTGGAAATATTACGGCATTAATGATATACTGTATATGAAGATTTGTTTCTTTATTATTTTCTATCTTTAAACCTTTGGAGTCACTTAGTGGATTGCTTAGACTTTTTTCACACTTCTGAATTACAGCTCCATGTAAAAGTCTTATACAGTGGGTACGGAAGGTATTCAGACCCCTTTAAATTTTTCACTCTTTGTTTCATTGCAGCCATTTGCTAAAAACAAAAAAGTTCATTTTATTTCTCATTAATGAACACTCAGCACCCCATCTTGACAGAAAAAAAAACAGAAGTGTAGATATTTTTGCAATTTTCTTAAAAAAGAAAAACTGAAATATCACATGGTTAAAAGTATTCAGACCCTTTGCTCAGTATTGAGTAGAAGCACCCTTTTGAGCTAGTACAGCCATGAGTCTTCTTGGGAATGATGCAACAAGTTTTTCACATCTGGATTTGGGGATCCTCTGCCATTCTTCCTTGCAGATGCTCTCCAGTTCCGTCAGGTTGGATGGTGAACGTTGGTGGACAGCCATTTTCAGGTCTCTCCAGAGATGCTCAATTGGGTTGAGGTCAGGGCTCTGGCTGGGCCAGTCAAGAATGGTCACAAAGTTGTTCCGAAGCCACCCCTTTGTTATTTTAGCTGTGTTCTTACGGTCATTGTCTTGTTGGAAGGTGAACCTTCAGCCCAGTCTGAGGTTCAGAGCACTCTGGAAGAGGTTTTCTTCCAGGATATCTCTGTACTTGGCCACATTCATCTTTCCTTCAATTGCAACCAGTCGTCCTGTCCCTGCAGCTGAAAAACACCCCCATAGCATGATGCTGCCACCATGTTTCACTGTTGGGATTGTATTGGGCAGGTGATGAGCAGTGCCTGGTTTTCTCCACACATACCGCTTAGAATTAACGCCAAAAAGTTCAATCTTCATCTCATCAGACCAGAGCATCTTATTTCTCATAGTCTGGGAGTCCTTCTTGTGTTTTTTTGACAAACTCTATGGCTTGCACTGAGGTGAGGCTTCCTTCAGGCCACTCTGCCATAAAGCCCCGACTGCATCTCTGGAACTCAGCCACAGTGATCTTTGGGTTCTTCTTTACCTCTCTCACCAAGGCTCTTCTCCCATGATTGCTCAGTTTGGCTGGACGGCCAGGTCTAGGAAGAGTTCTGGTTGTCCCAAACTTCTTCCATTTAAGGATTACGAAGGCCACTGTGCTCTTAGGAACCTTGAGTGCTGCAGAAATTCTTTTGTAACCTTGGCCAGATATGTGCCTTGCCACAATTCTGTCTCTGAGCTCCTTGGGCAGTTCCTTTGACCTCATGATTCTCATTTGCTCTGACATGCACTGTGAGCTGTGAGGTCTTATATAGACAGGTGTGTGCCTTTCTTAATCAAGTCCAATCAGTTTAATTAAACACAGCTGGACTCCAATGAAGGAGTAGAACCATCTCAAGGAGGATCAGAAGGAATTGGACAGCATGTGAGTTAAATATGAGTGTCACAGCAAAGGGTCTGAATACTTATGACCATGTGATTTCAGTTTTTCTTTTTTAATAAATTAGCAAAAATATCTACATTTCTGCTTCTTTTCTGTCAAGATGGGGTGCTGAGTGTACATTAATGAGAAATAAAATGAACTTTTTTGCTTTTAGCAAATGGCTGCAATGAAACAAAGAGTGAAAAATTTAAAGGGGTCTGAATACTTTCCGTACCCACTGTATTTTGTGCTTAAAACCAGATTACAACTCATCAAGGGAACACAGAGACCGCTGTCACTATTTCAGAGAAAAAAAATTATATTTCCAATGTTGCACAAAATATTCTGAAGCCTCCCCAAGCTGCTTATTTTATGACCTAAGACAATTCAAGTTAAGAAAGGGTATGTAGAGATCTACAGGGCATAATAATACTGTAGGACTAGCTACTGAGAAAAATCTCATTGCAGGTCCTACAATACTGATGGAACAGAATTATTTGTCTTGGATGCACAGACTGTGCATACAGTCCGTTTTGGTAGCACTGGTTGAATGATTTGAGTGCTTAGATGTCACAAGATCCTGTTCAGCAGTGTAAAATGTAATCTCAATGTAGGCTTGTACTGAGGTTCATGAACTCTATTAGAATCTGTAACAAATGTTTATTCTCATATTACTTCATAACAGTGTAGAAGAAATCCATCCGATCAGTGGTGAACATAATTATACTATATATTAGGGTTATGCAGGACTGTTATTGGTAAGACCAGTGATATCTAAGGCAAAAGCCCATAGGATGTCCTTATTATGGATTACATGCATGACTGCAGGTATCGTGGTGGTTTCCTACTCTTCCACCAGTTATGGACTGAGTCATATTTCAAATTATGGATCATTTTATTGTTACTTATGGGGGTTTTCCAACATAAATTCCTTTTAAAACTTGAGAAACCATTTGAATAAACCATCTGCATAGTAACTGTGACTTTACCCAACTCCTATGTGCCCTTTCTTCCAAAATTTGCTTTAGGCTAAGGGCCCACATTGCGGAAAGGCAGCGTTTTAATGTTTCAGATTTTGCTGTGGTTTCTTGAGACAAAGTCAGGAATTGTTTGAAATGGAATTGTTGATTATGATGTTAATCTGTTTTCCCTTAGTCCCAACAGCAGCACAATATGGGGTATTCCTGCCCCTGTGTGCTGGTAGGACAGGCGGAACTTTTAATTAACATAAAATATGCATGACTACGCTACCCTATAAGAGGGCAAAGAGACCTCCGCCCTTGTGGAAGTTATAAAGTAAAAAATGTCTAAATTTAGGGAGGGAAGCTTGTGCTGCTGTTGGGACTAAGGGAAAACAGATTAACATCATAATCAACGATTCCCTTACGTCCCACAGCAGCACAATATGGGGATATAGCAAGTAATTCCCTGAGGGAGGGTTTCCCTGCTATACAACACCTTAGGACTGACTGACCAAAGGCAGTCACCACAGAACTCCGAACATCTAGACGATAATGTTTTATAAAGGTTAGGTGAGATGACCAAGAAGCAGCTGCACAGACCTGATCCAGCGGTAAGGACCGATACTCAGCCCAAGAGGTTCATATCTGGTTGAATGGGCTATACAAAATTCGGGTTGAGCTAACCCCTGAGCAAAAAAAGAGACTTTGATTGCCTCCTTTATCCACCTAGACAAGGTAGGCTTGGAAGCCTTAAGACCTCTGTCTCTACCATACATGTTGACAAGGAGATTCTCGGCTCTCCTAAAGGACCATGTACGTAAGCGGTAAATCTGGAGACACCTCATAACATCTAGTGTGTGCAGTTTTTCCTTCTCTTTAGAGGAAGGGGAAGGCAAGAACACGAGTAAAGCAATTAATTGATTAATATTGGTGCGGGAAGGTACCTTAGGATTAAACCCAGGAAGAAACCTAAGCTGGACCCTATCCTTAAAAAAGGATATATAAGGTTCCTTGGAGGAAAAAGCCTGGAGCTCACTCACCCTTTTAGCTGAAGTGATGGCTAAGAGAAAGGTGGTTTTAAAGGCAAGAAATTTAAGACCTAGATCCTCCAACGGCTCAAAGGGAGGACGGCAAAGACTTGAAAGAACAGTTGAGAGATCCCACTGGGGAACCGGGGCAGAGACCACCGGTCTAAGTCTGGTAGCACCCTTAAGGAACCCAACAATAAGGGAATCTTGGGACAAATGCCTGCCTAAAAAGGCGGATAAGGCTGAAACCTGTACCCTCAATGTAACAGGAGAAAGGCCTGTATCCAAGCTGCCTTGAAGAAAATCCAGAATTTCTGCCGTAGTAGGGTTTGAACTATCAGCATCTCTTCTGGAGCACCACTGCTTGAAGATGTTACCTATCCTATGGTAGCGTTTCTTGGTAGACTCTGCTCTGGCACAGGAAGGGGTCTTCAAGACGCCTTCTGACAGTCCACTAAAGCTCCGTAGGGACTGTTCAACCTCCAGGCTGTCAGGTTGAATCTCCTCAGATCCTGGTGCTTCTGATTTCCTTGGGAAACCAGGTTCTGGGTGGGGGGAAGCCTCCAATATATCCCTCGACTCATGTACATGAGCTGGGCAAACCAAGTCCTTTTTGGCCAGAATGGAATGATGGCTATTACAGAGACTTGGTCCTGTCTGACTTTCATCAATACCTTTGGTATCATGGAAAGTGGAAGGAAGATGTATGCCAGCCTGAACCTTCAAGGGATGGACAGGGCATCCACTGCCAAGGTATGGTCCTCCTGATACAGTGAGCAGAACGTCTCTACCTTGGTGTTGAGTCTGGTCACCATGAGGTCTACTTCTGGGAGACCCCACTTCAGGGTAATCTGATGGAACACCTCTGGATTGAGAGACCATTCTCCTGATACAACAAGACCCCGACTCAACTGATCTGCTACTATGTTCAGGGAACCTTTGATGTGAACCGCGAATAAGTGGGTCAGATTTTTCTCTGCCCAGGTAAAAATCAGATCTGTCTCTCTGAGGAGAGACAATGATCTGGTTACGCATAATGACGCGACGTGACCCCTGAGAACCAATCAATTCGTCGCTGACTACAGGCAGAAGCGCCCGAAGAGAGCAGAGTGGCTGCGGAGCGTAGGAAAAGGTAAGTACTTTGTTTTTTTATGTTTGTCATCTCTCTTGGCCCTCCGCTTATTATACTCTGGGGTCTGAAGAGACCCCACAGTATAATAATAGCTAGTGAGTGGCGAAAATGATAAAAGTTAGAATGTTATACCGTGTGCAGGGGCCGCTATGAGACATAATACGGTGTGCAGGGACCACTATGGGGCATAATACTGTGTGCAGGGGCCACTATGGGACATAATACGGTATGCAGGGGCTGCTATGGGACATAATACGGTATGCAGGGGCCACTATGGGACATAATATGGTGTGCAGGGACCGCTAGGAGACATAATACTGTGTGCAGGGACCGCTATGAGACATAATACGGTGTGAAGGGACCACTATGGGGCATAATACCGTGTGCAGGGGCCACTATGGGATATAATACCGTGTGCAGGGGCCACTATGGGACATAATACCGTGTGCAGGGGCCGGTATGTGACATAATATCGTGTGCAGGGGCCACTATGGGACATAATACGGTATACAGGGGCTGCTATGGGACATAATACGGTGTGCAGGGGCCGCTATAGGACATAATACGGTGTGCAGGGACCGCTATGAGACATAATACCGTGTGCAGGGGCCACTATGGGACATAATACCATGTGCAGGGGCCACTATGAGACATAATACGGTGTGAAGGGACCACTATGGGGCATAATACCGTGTGCAGGGGTCACTATGGGACATAATAGCGTGTGCAGGGGCCGGTATGTGACATAATATCGTGTGCAGGGGCCACTATGGGACATAATACGGTATACAGGGGCTGCTATGGGACATAATACGGTGTGCAGGGGCCGCTATAGGACATAATACGGTGTGTAGGGGCCGCTATGGGACATAATACGGTGTGCAGGGACCGCTATGAGACATAATACGGTGTGAAGGGACCACTATGGGGCATAATACCGTGTGCAGGGGCCACTATGGGACATAATACCGTGTGCAGAGGCCTGTATGTGACATAATATCGTGTGCAGGGGCCACTATGGGACATAATACGGTATACAGGGGCTGCTATGGGACATAATACGGTGTGCAGGGGCCGCTATAGGACATAATACGGTGTGCAGGGACCGCTATGAGACATAATACCGTGTGCAGGGGCCACTATGGGACATAATACCATGTGCAGGGGCCACTATGAGACATAATACGGTGTGAAGGGACCACTATGGGGCATAATACCGTGTGCAGGTGCCACTATGGGACATAATACGGTATACAGGGGCTGCTATGGGACATAATACGGTGTGCAGGGGCCGCTATAGGACATAATACGGTGTGTAGGGGCCGCTATGGGACATAATACGGTGTGCAGGGACCGCTATGAGACATAATACCATGTGCAGGGGCCACTATGGGACATAATACGGTGTGCAGGGGCCGCACCATGTGAACGCAGCTTTACATCAAGCTAAAAGTTCCAGCGGCCTATGCATCCAGATACATAGTGTGTTTTCACCATAAGAATGCTGCTATACGGTGCTCTTGGACACATACATTTACCACTAATTGGCGGCTGTACACGTACTTTCATTGCTTCTAATCGGAAAGTACAGGAGCATCCCAGGAAATAGCAGTAAACGCATGCGTCCTAAAGCATCTGGAGGCAGCACTTCTGTATTATGGTTTGTGGTATATGACTTTAGTTTAGGGGTCGTCAGACTTACAATTATTGACTGGCACTCCGAGTACCTCATATTTGATTTTTTATTTAAAATCGGCACGCCGAACAAAAAAGGTTGCCTACCCCTGTGTTAAAGGGAGTCTATCACCAGGGTAAAGCATATTAAACAGCAGCATAGTTAGATCATCAGGCTCACCTGAATGTAACTCCTTCTTCCCATGAAAATGTATGCCTCTATTGCCAAGATACTTATTTATTTCACAATATTCAAAAGAGCAGTCTGGAGCACTAAGAGCAGCTCCATTGTTACAAACTGCTATGCCCCACACTGCTTTGATATGCTGGCGTGAATGCAAGAGCACATAGCCAGGTGAGATCTCAGCATAGCTTCCTTGCACTGCCATTCAAAGAAGGGAGGTTGAGAGAAGGGCATATAAGGGCAGTGTGGAGCGCAACAGTTTGGAGTAACAGAGCCGCTCTCAGGGGTCCAGATTGCTCATTTGCATATTTTGAGATATTTCAGCAACAGAGGCACAAATTTTCCTGGGGAAAAAGACATTTACATTTAGTTTAGGCTGTTACTGGTTTAATATGCTTCATCGGTGACAGACTCCTTTTTAGCCTTATTCTGCAGGTCAGTATAGTCATGGCAATAACATATTTAAATACCTGACATGTATGTTGGATGTTGCAAAGGAGTTTCAACAGATGTTGAAAGTCACATTGCACTGCAGGTTTTAGTCACGGCATGTGGATGTATTTTATATGAATCTCATCCACATCGCTGCTACTATACATTGCAACAGTTAGCCACCAGCAGTGACCTCCTGGCCTTGCTCTGCCAGAGCCCTGCAGCTACAACTATTGCACTGGTTAGTGATATGCTACAGTATGACTCTAGTATTCTTTTCTTCATGCTACAGTAACATTATACAGTATACAGGAGTTTACTAGCTAGTGACTACTAAAATTAGACCAGTAGCAGTGGAAACTTTCAACTGAGAATCAGCAGAGAAAGAATTAAAGGGGTTGTCCAGGCTTTTTTATTTATTTATGGCCTATCCTCGGGATAAGCCATCAGTAATAAATATATGATCGATAGGGGGCCAGCACTCAGACATTGTAGCTGCTTCCGGCGTCCGTCCAGTACACAATACAGGGCCAGAAGCAAAAAGCTCCATGTGCTGTGTATTGGCCCGACACCTTCACTGCAGCTCAGCTCCCACTGACTTCAATGGGAGCGGAGCTGTAACGAAGGTGCTGGGCCGCTAAATAGCAGATGGAGCTTTCTGTTTCCATCCTCGTATTGTGTACTGGATGGGCGTCAGAACAGAGCAGCTCCATACAGATGATCGGTCCGGAGGCTGGGTTGTCGGCCCCAATCAATCAAGTATTTATGGCCTGTCCTGAGGATAGACCATAAAAAAAAGCCCAAACAACCCCTTTAATACTGTCAATTGCAGTTCATTAGCCCTAAATGTATGTGTTTGACATCTCAGAGGTCAGAAGGATAATTTCCAGCAGTCAGTGTGTTTGGGTTTGACTATGTTCATAGTACAGTATAGTACATCATCCTTAATACTCTATTCAGTCTTATGGCAAGGTTACCTGATTTGAATATAAAATTTATGGATATAATAGACACAAAGTAGTCTTACTGGGACATGACCATAAAATAAACATGCAGGGCTACATACTCACTAGAATTCCACTTTTTAATGGGGATAATGGCAACCTAAGCCTACCCCAAACATTGCTTAACTGAATCCTGACCTATATCACTGCCTTTGGAGATACTGATTGTAACAAAAGGTTTCTTACGCATTTGGCCTATTCTTCTACTGGACAATTTTTGCAATTGCCACCATACTCCTTAAGATAAAACAAGATTGTTTATCATCTTTTCAGTGGATATAAGTCTATCCTGCAGGTGTGGCTTCCATGTATTCTTCATGGATTAGGTGGAAGATGTATTTCGCAAGTTATCTAGTGTCATCATTTTTTCCCTATGAAAATTATCAATGGTGAGTTTATCATACAGAGTTAAACAATTATTGTGAACGGTGTGTCTTGTTTTCAACAAGGAGAGGAGAGTAATTTGTAGTGATAAAGAAAAATCATCATTATAGTCTTTAATATTATATTACAGTCTTTACTAATATATTGTAATCCCATGGTATATATGTACACTAATTCCTTTTTTGCTGACAGTTTCACATGTGGCCTTTTTATGTTCCTTGCAAGAATGTTCACCTATCATCTAATTACTTAGAAACTGCTGAGTCCAGAAACCTTATAATGAAAATATTAGTCAAAATAATTATAAGTACTGCCTTAGAGCCTAATATTTAGGCCACATAATTTATTTTTAGTTAACTATACGTCACATTAAAATAATTAGCATAATTATGCTATTTCTCTTATGGGTAAGTTCTGGTGGCTTAAAAACCCTTGTTTTTGGGACATGAGCCATGTTTTCTATACCTCTTCAGAGAGTCTCCATGGTCACATTTTTCAGTTTCTATCTCTAAATGTGCTTTTGCTGTAACCTCACTTCTAAACAAACTTTCATCTGCTTTCATCCACCAGACATGGTTTTGTCTAAAAGTCACCATAACAGATGATAGACACCTCTAGTGGCTGCTTATCTCCTGGAGGATCGGGCATGCTAAAATTAAATATGCTGATCGTTTTTTCTCTCAACATTATCTGTCGGGAGACAGTCAACAGCTAGCTGACCCATACGGTTAAATCCCCATCAGTGGATTTGGTTGGCTTTCCTCTTGTGTGTCTGAGGGCCTTGACTGTTAAAATTGTGCTTTTATATTCCTCTGATTCTTATGGGACTCAACAACAGCTGCAATAAGGCATATATTAACTTTTGGATTTATAGAAGTAATTTATCTCTCAAATAGGTTGGTGGTAGCTTTATCACATTTTGAATACCTAGCCCCAAAGACTTGCTGTGAGTCCGACACACTACTGGAAACTGCAGTAACTGTTTACACCACCTAAGCCACATGAGATGCTAGCTCCCCTTCTACCATTTATTTTTTTAAACTTCCCTCATTGCTGCCATTATTACTACAGTAGCATTAAAAAAAAAAGACTTTAATAAAAAAATAAATAAATAAACACTGAGTTTATTAGATTGTGTTTTTAGACTTAACGCTCACTTGTCACATAATGTACAAGTGATGAAAGACTTCTGGAAGGAGAGCTCAGAATAAACATGTTGTAGCTCGAGGTATAGATGCTATGAATAATTTACTTGTATAGCTGGAGTTAGCAGTAGCATTACTAGCCTAATAATTCACATACTCTGGAACAATACATACAGGTACAGTGGGGAAAAAAAAAGTATTTAGTCAACCACTAATTGTGCAAGTTCTCCCACTTAAAAAGATGAGAGAGGCCTGTAAATGACATCATAGGTAGACCTCAACTATGAGAGACAAAATGAGAATACAAATCCAGAAAATCACATTGTTTGATTTTTAAAGAATTTATTCAATTTATTCAATTCAATTTAATCAACTGTGGGAGCAATAAATAGAAAATGGAAGACATACAAGACCACTGATAATCTCCCTCGATCAGGGGCTCCACGCAAGATCTCACCCCGTGGGGTCAAAATGATCACAAGAACAGTGAGCAAAAATCCCAGAACCACACGGGGGGACCTAGTGAATGATCTGCAGAAAGCTGGGACTAACGTAACCAAAGTAGAACTGTTTGCTAGATATACAACTCGTCGTGTTTTCCATTTTCTAATTATTGCTCCCACAGTTGATTTCTTCACACCAAGCTGCTTGCCTATTGCAGATTCAGTCTTCCCAGCCTGGTGCACGTCTACAATTTTGTTTCTGGTGTCCTTCCACAGCTCTTTGGTCTTCACCATAGTGGGGTTTGGAGTGTGACTGTTTGAGGTTGTGGACAGGTGTCTTTTATACTGATAACAATTTCAAACAGGAGCCATTACTACAGGTAATGAGTGGAGGACAGAGGAGCCTCTTAAAGAAGAAGTTACAGGTCTGTGAGAGCCAGAAATTTTGCTTGTTTGTAGGTGACCAAATACTTATTTTCCACCATAATTTGCAAATTATCATAGTTGAGGTCTAGCTATGATGTCAATTACAGGCCTCTCTCATCTTTTTAAGTGGGAGAACTTGCACAATTGGTGGCTGACTAAATACTTTTTTTCCCCACTGTATGTCTCCTTGTATAAATTATGCTCCTGATGCCCTCTTACACAAATATTACACCCTAATGTATTAATATTGCCGATTAATAACCCTTTTGTATTAAAGATGTTAAGGCCAATCAGTGGTCTCAGTACCAGTATGAAAGAACCCAGTGGTATATGTGAGTGACATCACCAAGTCCTTTCCAGCCACTGCTGAGGCCACTGAGGTCATGTTGTGCGGTGCAGGACTTAAGGGGCACGGCACGGTTTGCGCCTGAACGGACAGCGAAAGCGGGAAAAGTTTAGTATGATTTTTTTTTTTTTTTTTTTTTAATGTTTCATCTTCACTGGCCTTCCCTGCGATTTGTCCAATTCCTGGACAACCCCTTTACAGGGGTTACCCAGGGAATATTAAAGCTTACAAATAAACTTTATTATTCCTTAGAAAACCCCTGTAATAGTGCCCAAATTAACCCTTATATTCATACTGCCCCAACTGACCTTCTTTATAACTTATCCCCCCTTTTGTTAACCACATCCCGACATCTGCTGTACTATTACGGCAGATTTCAGGTATTTACTGATCACGGGCACTAAGGCCCCTGGTACCTCGGTCAAAGCTGAGGCACCATTTTCCTGGCGGCGCATGGGCGATGCCATTTTGGGGAGGATCTCATTCCAGGTGCTGGTGATCCATTGCCTTGACAGCTGGGAGCCTATTGAAGGCTCCCAGGCTTGTCTCGACATTACTTCTATTACAGGCTGCTTTACGCAGCTTGTAAAAGAAGTGCAATTATTTTGCAATGCATTGCAATGTATTAGCATTGTGATGCATTGTATTAGTGATCAGACTAATAATCAGGTCTAATAACTACACTATAAAAAATATAAAATACAGTAAAAAAAATTAAAAAGAATTAAAAATTCGAATCACCCCCCCCCCCCCCCTTTCCCTGGAATACATATAAAAGTAAAAAAAAATTGCCATGAAACACATACACATTAGGTATCCCTGTGTCTGAAAATGCCCGGTCTGCAAACTTTTTGAATGCCATGAGAAAAAATACCGCCGTTTTTTGCTGTATCACCTTTGATAAAAATTTGAATAAAAAGTGATCGAAGCAATAGACTTTATCCAAAATGGTATAACTAAAAAGAACACATGGCCCTGCAAAAAAAAAAAAAAAAAAAATGCCCTATATATCCCCGTACATAGAAATATAAAAAAGTTACGGGTGTCAGAATATGGCGACTTTAAGAAAAATTATTTTTTTTTGCAAAGTTTAGAATTTTTGTTAAGGGGTTAAAATGGAAATAAAACTAATTCTAAGTTTGGTATCCCTGGAACCATACCAAAACATAGAATACAGGTGACATGTCATGTTGGCTGCACAAGGAACGCCGTACAAATGAAGTCCGTAAGAAAGTCGTACAAATGTACTTTTTCTCCAATTCCACCCCATTCTGAATTTTTTTCCAGCTTCCCAGTACATTATACAGAATAATAAATGGTACTATTATGAAGAACAATTTATCCTGCAAATATTAAGCCCTCATATGGCTCTGTGAATGGAAAAAAAAAAAAAAAAAAAAGTTATGGGGTTTGGAAGGCAGGGAGTCAAAAATGCAAATCGAAAAATGCCTTTGGAGGGAAGGGGTTAAAGCCTCCTAATAACACCTACATTAGTTATGCCCCCTATGTTCCTAAAGGTCCTTCCTTATATTTACAGTGCCCCTAATTGCCATCTTATATGTATTAAAATGCCCAAAGTGTGTACAAAAAAACCAAAACATGTTACTCACCTATCTCTGATCCCCCAAGGAGCACCAGGGACGTCATCGCGCTGATGTCTTCTCCAGCACACAGGCGTCTTAGGGCAGCTCATAGGCCACAGGTCTGGAGTGGCTTGTGAGCTATGTACTAGTAGAGCAGGAAGCGAGAGTCTCCTCTATTATGCACTTCAACTACAGTTGATGTGTAACTTGTGTTTCCAGCCCTCCTGTGATGACAGGGCCTCACCAGCAAAGAAATACTACCAAAAAGTGCAAAACAAAGGCCACTTTGCTATACACATAATACCTCTAATAGTGGCAACCAAATACACAGTACAACAAACAACACCCGTTGAAACACCAAATAACACTTGAAGTGCCAAATACCAGCATCCAGCTGAAAATAACTCTCAAATACTATAGTTCAGCACAAAATTTTTCTCTGGACTGTCAAACACCACAGTGCAATAACACATCTCACCAAAGCAATGCCAAACAAATACAACAATGCAGGACAAAATACCTAGAACACAAACACAAAACACCACAGTACAGCATCACTGGTAGCAGCACTGTCCTCCAACCTTCTCATCTCCTAATATCAGGTACAGTCTCCTCCTCTCCACCTGTAGCCAATGGCAGTGACGTGATATGGGATGCACGGGTACCCTCTGGAGGGCAGAAGGGGAAGCGGAGGTGGCTGAGAGCAGAAGTAGGAATCGGGAAGTAAGGCCACAGTCCAGCGGCAAGAGTATATGCTAAGCGAACCCCAACAAATACTGCTATTATTATACTCTGGGTTCTCTTCAGACCCCCGAGTATAATGATCGGAGACCCAGGGAAGGTGAGCGAACATAAAAACTAGTGGTACTTACCTCTCCTGGGCTCTGCCGCGACTTCCTGCTGTTTTCAGTCCTCTTCAATGAGATCATAGACGTGGGTTACACCAGCATCATTCAGATCAGAAGATTCAACCTTCAGACTCAATCTGCTCCAGGAAAAAGTACCTGTTGACTCATGGTGATGACGTGATCACTGGTTATTCAGCCTTTCTAATCAAAGAAACTGCACTGATAATGTACAGTAATGTTGGCATTACCAATGCAGTTTCTGCTTTAGAATCCCTGCAGGGACCTCCCCCTTCCCTGTGAGATCCACCTCGCAGTTTCAGAAGCACTGAGTTAAGTGTTTGTGCTTTACTATTGTCATTTTGTGACCATTTTGTTGTGATGCAATATATTCTAACTGTTAAAGGGGTTGTCCAGGAACTGCATAAGGAGTCCATGAGGCGCTGGGCATAGTGTGGGTTTTATCACTATTTCCTTTGGCAAATTGGCTTATTTAAATTATGTGCATGCACTGAAAGGGATCTTCCTCCATCACCCCATCAGAACCCTGTAATGCAATTATGTGGTACCATTGCGTTACCATGGCAACTGAAGGGGGCTTATCCAAAGGGGAAAAGTCGTTTGCTGTGCTGCAATTATATCTTGTTTCACACCCAGGATAGAGCATTGCTAGATATGGAATAGAGTTTTGTGACACTTTGAACAATAAAAGCACCAAAGGCGACCATTAGACACTTGTGTACTGTGTGCATGGACTCTTCTAATGAAAAACACTTATTGTGAGAGGAAGAAGGGTATGCAACTCATCTGCGTCCGGAGGACACAGATGAGTTGCATACAATAGTTAGGCAATGAGCCGTCTGCTCCCTGCTTCACCATTTGGTCCCTGTCTCTGTTTCTGGGAGTAATATGTGTGATGTAGTGACGTCACTTACATCGTGTCTGCAGCTCCCTGAATGCTCCAGACCAGAGACAGGAGGGGAATGGGGAAAGGTGAGTATTAGTGGGTTTTATTTTTCTTCGACACTGTGGGGGAACCAGTACAGGGACATAATACTGTGAGGGCAACGGCAGGGTGAATTTATACTGTGGGAACAGCTGGAAGGGAACATTAAACTGTGGGTGGGGGCAGCTGGAGGGGGATATTAAACTGTGATAGGTAGCTGGAGGGCGATATTAAACTCTGGAGAAGCTGAAGGGGGATATTAAAATGTGGGGGCAGCTGGAGAGTGACATTATACTGTGGGGGTAGCTGAAAGGGATATTATACTGTGGGCACACCAGGAGAGGGAGTTTATCTTGTGGGGGCAACTGCAAGGGGACTTTATACTGTGGGGGATATTGGAGGGGGACATTATAATGTGGGGGCATACCATGTCGGAGTGACTGTAGGTGCATAATACTGTGTGGGAGCAGAAAGAATAATGATGAGAATGGGCAGAGTCAAATTGGAAGTGGTTTGGGGCTAAATTTGCTTTCCCTCTTTCTGTTCTTTGAAAGTTGGTAGGTATGCAGAAAGTGATAGTCTGTGCAGTTTTCTTCTGGCAACAGATACTGTAAATCTGCAGTATCTGTGCCAGTCTACAACACCCAGCAAAGGCATCTGGAAAAACCTGCTGGCCGTAGTTGTCAACCTGTACTTCCCTCAGTATTTTCTACATACAGTTGTGCTAAAAAGTTTACATACCCCGGCAGATTTTTAGGTTCTTTAGCCTTTTTTCAGAGAATATGAATGATAAGACAAAAATGTTTTCTCCACTCATGGTTAGTGGTTGGTTGAAGCCATTTATTGTCAAACCTCTGTGTTTTCTCTTTTTAAACCATAATGACAACCAAAAACATCAAAATGACCCTGTTCAAAAGTTCACATACCCTGGTGATTTTGGCCTGATAACATGCCCAGAAGTTGACACCAAGGGGTTTGAATGGCTACTAAAGGTAACATCCTCACCTGTGACCTGTTTGCTTGTAATCAGTCTGTGTGCATAAAAGCTGATTGAGTTTCTGGGATCCAGACAGACTGTTGCATCTTTCCTCCAGCCACTGACGTTTCTGGATTGTGAGTCACGGGGAAAGCAAAAGAATTGTCCACGGATCTACGGGAAAAGGTAGCTGAACTGTATAAAACAGGAAAGGGATACAAAAAAATATCCAAGCAATTGATAATGCCAGTCAGCAGTGTTCAAACAAATGGAAACTCAGGGGCTCTGTAAAAACCAAACCACGATCAGGTAGACCAACCAAAATTTCGGCCACAACTGCCCGGAAAATTGTTCGGGATGCAAAGAAAAACCCACAAACATCAGCTGAAATACAGCACTCTCTGAAAACTATCGGTGTGGCTGTTTCAAGATGCACAATAAGGAGGCAATTGAAGAAAAATGGGCTGCATGGGGTCGAGTTGCTTGAAGAAAGCCATTACTGCGCAAATGCCACAAAGAATCTCGCCTTCAATACGCCAAACAGCACAGAGACAAGCCTCAAAACTTCTGGAATAAGGTAATTTGGAGTGATGAGACAAAAATCTAACTTTTTGGCCACAACCATAAACGTTACGTTTGTACAGGTGTCAACAAGGCCTATGTTGAAATGAACACTATTCCTAATGTAAAGCATGGAGGTGGATCACTGATGATGTGGGGATGTGTGAGCTTCAAAGACACAGGAAACTTAGTCAAAGTTGAAGGAAAGATGGATGCAGCACGTTATCAACAAATACTGGAGGCAAATTTGCACTCATCAGCTAGGAAGCTGCGCATGGGACGTACTTGGACGTTCCAACATGACAACGATCCAAAACACAAGGCCAAGTCGACCTGTTATTGGCTGCAGCAGAAGAAAGTAGCCATCTCAGTCTCCTGACCTCAATATCATTGAGCCACTCTGGGGAGATCTCAAGCGCGCAGTACATTCGAGACAGTCCAGGAATTTACAGGAACTGGAGACTTTTGCTAAGAAGAATGGGCAGTTTTACCATTTGAAATAAAGAGCCTCATTCACAACTACCACAAAAGATTTCAAGCTGTCATTGATGTTAGAGGGGGCAATACACGGTATTAAGAACTGAGGTATGTGAACTTTTGAACAGGATCATTTTGATGTTTTTGGTTGTCATTATGATTTAAAAAGAGAAAACACAGACGTTTGACAATAAATGTCTTCAACCAACCACTAACCATGACTGGAGAAAAAGTTTGTGTTATTATTCATATTCTCTGAAAAAAGGCCAAAAAATCTGCCGGGGTATGTAAACTTTTTAGCACAACTGTAGGTCTTCCATCTTTTACTCTACATACAGTGCACAATATACAACACAAAACATTACCATTGTGGCTGCCGTGCCTATAATGACCTCATCACTTCACTGACATAATTACGTCTCTGAAGTCATCATAAACATTGGTAACCTAAAAACCAACTAATCCAAGTCCTTCACACCTAACCAAAACCATAACACAGGATTCATGGTAACGCTCCCCTTTTCATCTCCAATCATTCTTCCAAATGTCCCAAACAGTTTGAAAAAGGCATATTTAGAGAAAAAAAAACTTTACCCTGGTCCTCTGCAGTCCAATACATGTACACTGATGATCTTTTTACTTAGGCCAGTGATAGTGTCCAGAGGAAAGAATATTTCACCAGCATCATAAATGGGGATTATTTACTGTAAGAGCAGTGAGGCTATGAAACTGCCACAGGATGGTGTGATAGTGAACTCACTGTGCAAATTTTTCCCCTGACATGAGGCAAATGGTATAAGCATCATGTTTTTTTTTTCCTTCCTCTGGATCAACACTGTAGAGTTAAAGGTTGGACTTGATGGACCTGTGTCTTTATCCAACCTCATCTACTGTGTTACTATGTTTAATCAAAGTTTATTAAAGATTTTTTTTAAGTACAGTGGAAAAAGAAAACAAAATAGTGCGAGCAAACAAATGACACGAAGGCATGCAGGCCTCGCCTATAAACAAGAGGTTTGGGATAAGACCCAAGCTAACGCTGTGGAGCACAGTGCAATAACAGAGGAACTGAAGGCCCAGATATATGGGACCATAAAACAACATCTTAAAGGTAATGGGAGAAGATCAAACAGACAAAGGAACACACAATGGGAACTACGATCAGGAAAACATATACTAGAGAGAAAAAGGGAGGGGAAGAGGGGAACAGTGAGATGGAAGAGCGACCAATAACCTCCTCCAAAGGACAGAAGAGAGAAAAAGGGAAGAAAGAAGTAGCAAGGTATCACTATATCAGGAAAAGAAGGAAGAGAACGATTCCTGGAACACCACCCAAGAGAGCATCAAATTTGGAGGGGAATCCTCCGCCACCAGGGCCTATTCTCCTTATGAGGAGAAGCTCCTGAAGAAATTCAACCAGGGAGGGCGCAACAGTGCTTCGCCAGTGCCTGGGAATGACGGTTCTAGCAGCTGTGAGAAAGTGTCGCAGGAGGTCTTTTTTCACCGCAGAGATCCTGCCAGAGATAACTGAAAGAAGGGCTAGTTGGGGAGTTGCTGTGATGGTACGACCACACACTTTAGCATACAGAGCGAACACAGTGTCCCAAAAGGGCCTGAGAATGTCACACTCCCACCAGATGTGATATAGGGTGCCTTTCTCAGTACCACAGCGCCAACACCAGTCAGTCATAGCAGGATAAATTCTGTGGAGGAAATCAGGGCACCGGTACCACCAAGACAGGATCTTGCACACTGCAGGGCAACAGAAGCTTATGTGCAAACAGGAAAACCCTATCCCAGTCGGCAGGGGAGAGGCCCGTGCGAAGGTCTGAGTCCCAGGAGCCTGTGTAAGATGGGGGCCCCGGGGTAGCATCTCAGAGAAGAACGCTGTAAAGAATCGAGAGTGCACGTGGGGAAGAGTCAGCATGGGAAAGGACGGACTCCAGGTCAGTCATGGTAGAGGAAAGAAGAGGGGACAAAGAGAATTTCCGCAGGAAGGCCGTAAGTTGACCATACTCCAGCCAGGATAAATGAAGGTCTTGGTGAGAAGCGCTCAGCTGGGCCAACAGAGGAAGGGGCGGATCCCCAGCGACCTGTCTAAGCCTAATGTCATCGCCGCTTCGCCAACAAAGAAATCTCTCTGCGGAGCAGCCCGGTGGAAACATAGGATTGCTAAAGAGAGGACTAAGGAGGCCAGGGCCACTCTCCTACTGGAACAAACCAAATCCCAGGTCTTAAGGAAGTGTGAAGAGAGGAATGAGTGCCTGACGGATCTCGAGCGGAAATGAGACGGAATTCACAGCAATGAGGGGAAGGGGACCGATAACTGATCAGCCTCGATAGAAATCCATTCCTTGTCCATGCTGCAGTAGCGCCAGTCAAAAAGACGGAGCAAAACCGCAGAGCAGTAATAAAGTCTAGGATCCGGAAGGCCCGCACCTCCCCTGTCCTTGCGGCGGGTCAACGTCTGGTATTTTATCCTACTCTGCGCCGAATCCCACACAAACCTCCCAAACAGGGACTGAACTCTAGTGAAAAAGGTGCGCGGGAGGTGAATGGGGAGCGCCTGGAACAGATATAAAAGCCAAGGGACCACGTCCATCTTGAGGGCGTGAATACAGCCGAACCAAGTAAGGACCTGTGTACTGTATCTCCGGAGGTCTGCCGCAAGAGTTTCGAGCAGTGGGAGGTAGTTGAGACGATACAAGTGGGAAGGGTCAGGGGGATTTGAATTCCCAGGTATTTGAGATAAGTGGTCTGCCACTTAAACGGAAAGTTGTCTGCAAGATGGGCAACCTCTGCGTGGGGTATCGTGATGTTAAGGGCCTCGCTTTTGGAAAGGTTTACTTTAAAGTTACTAAGGTGACCAAATCGGCTAAACTCGCATAATATAGACGGAAAAGACACACATGGCTGAGAGACATATAGAAGGAGGTCGTCAGCACACAGCGCCACCTTAATCTGGCGACTGCCCATCTGAAGGCTATGGATGTCCGGACACCGCTGTATTGCCACCGCCAGATGCTCCATAACTAGGGCATACAGCAGCGGCGACAGAGGGCAGTCCTGCCGAGTGCCATTCCGTACCGGGAAAGGATCAGAGAGTATCCTGTTGGTCCTAACCCTCACCGTCGCATCGCCATAGAGGGAAAGCACCTTACTCAAGAAAACAGGACCCACACCCACCTGCTGAAGCGTCGCACGCAAGAAGCACCAGTGTACCCGGTGAAATGCTTTTTCGGCATCTACAGAAAGCAGGCACATAGGAGAGTTGTCAGAACGAGCCAGTGAGATTGCCAAAAGGATCTTACATACATTATCCCGGGCTTCACGACCGCGTATAAAGCCGACCTGATTGGTGTGAATCAGGCCCGGCATTAGGGGGGACAAACGATCAGCCAGCAACTTGGAAAACAATTTGATATCGATATTAATGAGGGAGATCGGGCGGTAGCTGGCACAACTGATTGGATCCTTACACGGCTTGGGAAGGACTGTGATCAGGGCTGAGAGGGACTGCACCACGAAGGGGGAAGAGTCATCGACGCTATTAAATACCCGAGCCATTGGGGGAGAGAGGAGATCCATAAAACATTTGTAAAAACGAGTAGTAAACCCGTCCGGGCCAGGAGACTTAACAGTCGGGGAGGACTGTATGACGAGGGAAACTTCCTCCTCAGAAAAAGGTGCTTCGAGAAGAACCCTGTCAGGGTCTGCGTAAAGTGGGAAGAGACGTGTCTGTCATGTACTTCTAGATTTTAGCATGGAGAGAGTTTGGGGCGAGGTCGGCGTACTGCCCGCGGATGTTGTATATAGTAAATCATGGTAGAAAGAGTGAAACGCCGCAGCTATATCAATAGGGTTATGAACCGTGGCGCCTGACCCGTCACGCAGTCGAGGGATATACGCTAGATTGCCACGCGGATGGAGGTGGCGAGTGAGGGAGCGGCCGCACTTATCCACAAACTCGTAGTAATGTTTCCTAACGCGGTCTCTAGTATGCAGATACATTTCGTCAAGATAGGAACGCAGTTGCTCCCTAGCATTAAGAAGTTCAGTCAACGCCACCTGGGAACGGGTCCGTTTATGAGTCAGCTCGAGAGAATTAATGTGCGCAAGGCGCGTAACGACCCAAGCGGCACGCTACTTTTTAAGGCATGCTCCGTGTTTGATCAGTACACCACGGATCACACACTTCAGCGCCTCCCACTGTAGCGGGTGAGGAGTGGGGTCATGAGCCTGGTCGAGGCCGAATTCTCTAATTGTCGCGCTGATGTCCACCTTGCAAGAGGCTTCCTTCAGGAGGCTATCGCCACGTAAAGGGACGACGCGCTAACCCCGGGACCTCAAGGGACAGGAACACTGGAACGTGGTCAGACGAAAGGGCCGAGTCAATACGGGTGGTGGGAGACCAGGTGAGGGCGTGATGACTGACAAGAAAGAAGTCTATACGGCTATAGGAGTTATGTGCCAGAAAATGGAAGGTATAGTCACGGTCTCGAGGATGCAGGATGCGCCACACGTCTACCAGCTGGAAGTTGTGGAGAGTAGTCGTTAGCCTTTGCAAGTGCGACTGGAAGTGGGGGGGGAAGGGGAGGAGTCAAGTGATGGATCTAAAACAAACTTAAAGTCGCCCCCAAGTACCACCACCCCTTCACTAAATTCCGTCAACCTGCCAACTAAGTTCTTGCAATACAGTAGCTGCCCTTGGTTCGGGAGATAACAGCCAGCCACAGTGAGCACGGTGCTCGCAATGTGCAATTTAAGAAACACAAATCTGCCCTCAGGGTCAATGAGGGTGTCTAGTACCTCATGTTGCAGAGATCTATGGAATGCAACGGAAACTCCCTTGGACTTGCCGACCGGGTTGACGCTGTGGAACCAAACTGGGTAGTGACTGTTGTGGATATCTGGAACATGGTCCTTCTTAAAGTGGGTCTCCTGCAAGATAATAATATGGGAACATTTCTTGTGAAGCTGATACAAGATTTGATTACGCTTCTGGGGGACGTTTGGCCCCTGAGTATTAAGAGTGCAAATATTAAGGGAGGTCATAGTCAAGGGAGGGGAGGGAAGAGGACACAAGAGGAACAGACAATAGGAAGGAAAAGACAGACAAATACAGGGAAACTAAGACGAGCTGAGACAGCATCTACAGTTAACAAATAATCACCCAAATTGACGGGGTGGAGAAAACAGCCTCCACTCAAGAGGGGTGGGGAAAAGGTAGAAAATAAGTGCCAAAACACGTGCTACACAGTAGCACAGAGACTCCAGTGGGAAACGGGCTTTCTAATAAAGGAGCCGTCTCCCCCACCCCGGGCCCCCAGGCCACGCCAGTGGACAAACAACTATTACGGTTTGCTAGAGCTGACCGGCTAAACAAGCAAACAATGGGTATGGAGGAGATCTAAGTAGGAGGAAGGAAGAGACGAAAAAGTGAGAACCAAGAGAAGAGAGAGAGAGTGAAGGGGAGGGAAGGGAACATTAGAGAGAGAAAGAGTAAAGAGGGGGAGGAGGAGGAAGAAGAAAAGGAATAGGGGGAGAAGGAGTGAAGTCCCTGAGGGAGTGCGGGGACCCGACAAACGGACTACACTCGCGGCACCCCGCGGCCCCACAGGGAAAACAACCACAGAGGTCATGAAAAATCAAAGGTCAAACAGCAAAAGGACAAAAAGTTCACGGCATCAAGTCGGAGGAGCCGGACTGGAGCTCAGCTGATCATCTGAAACGGGGGCCCGGTCTCGACGGCGTCTCCTAGGGCGACGCTGGGGACGGGCTTGTGGAACCGGAACGGAGTTGCCAGGCAGAGAGGGCCAATACAAGGCTGACACTGGAGGTAGTCCAAGCGCCGCTGTGAAAGCCGGGATGTCATCTGGGTGAGTCAAGGCGAGGGTACAGCCCCTGCGACAAACCTGCAGGCGGAATGGGAAGCTCCAGGAGTATGGCACTTGATGCTGAATTAGCAAGTCCAGGAGCCGCTTCAGGGCACGCCGCTTAGAAAGAGTAAGCCGAGACAAGTCTGGGAGTAAATTGATGAGAATGTCCTGGAACATAACCTGGCGAGACTCTGGCTTTGTGCATGATGGCTTCCTTCAGCTGGTATCTATGCACTCTACAGATGACATCTCTGGGGTTTGCAGTGTCAGGAGGACGTGGGCCCAAGGAGCGGTGTGTACGATCAAGTTCAAGCGGAGACCCCTGTGGAACCCCCAACAGTGAGTTGAAAATCTGGCCTAAAGTAGCGTCCAGTTGCTGGGGTTCAATCGATTCAGGGAGGCCCCTAACCCTGAAGTTGTTCTGCCTGTTCCGGTTTTCAAGGTCGTCGAGGAGGTCCGCCAAATACTGAAGCTTGTGAGTGTGAGAAAAAATGGCGGAATTATGGGCAGAGAGTTGAGATGCAAAGGAGGCGGATGAGGACTCTAGGCTGTCTACCCTCTCCTCCAGGTGTTGCACAGTAGAGCAGACAGCAGAAAGCTCAGATTTGTAAGACTGTTCCAGTCGGGACACGTACGCCTCCATATCAGACTTAGTTGAAATGGCGGCAAGGTGGGCGCTTAAGCGTCGGAGTTCATCCAAGGTATCTGAAGTGGGAGAAGCCCCGGGTCTACCAGTATGAGAGGAGTCCACAGCACAACCTCCAGGAGGAGCCAGCTCCATGCCAGGAGGAGTTGCCAGAGGGGCACGAAGATGCAATGACTGACCTGAGAACAACAGGGGTGCAGGGCCATCCAGTGGAGAGGCAGAGCCATGCAGAGCGGCAGCAGATGATCTCCTTGTGCCAGGAAGAGCAGTCTGAGGATCCGGGGACAGAGGAGTCAAGCCAGCAGGAGGTGCTGATGCAGGAGCCACCACAGGAGAGCTGTGTAGAGGCGGAGGAGGACCAGTCCTGTCCAGCAGGGGCCGCGTGGAGGGCTGTGAGGCACCAAGTACAGAGCCCTGGTTTAGAGACGCTGGTGAGGAGGCAGGAGATGGCGGCAGGGAGGGCCAAGCCCCATCCGAGGCTCCAGTAGACAAGGGAGAGGGGGGGGCTGAGCGGTACCCAGATCCTCCGGTGGCCGGAGGTCTCCACTGGAGGAATGAGCGTCACTCCGGGGCCATTGAGGGAGCCAGGCCCTGGAAGAAAGGCGGTTGCCGGGGAGCCGCAGGAAGGGGACGCACTGTCGGGCGTCATAGCAGGGTCGGCAGCGTGCAGGCCCTGAAGGAAGCAGGCTATGGAGGCCTCCTGTGAGACCCCTGGAGTGGTTGAAGAGGACCGCTGCGGAGGCCTCCGTGTTCTGCCCATGTCCGGGCGAGGAAGGTAGGTGCCGGTCAGCAAGTTTAGCGTGTGCCTAGGCCGCCCGGGGAAGGAGCTGAGGTGAAGGTGTCCTCACTCCTCCATAGCCAGGCCATGCCCCCTACTGTGTTACTATGAATGAGAAATATGAAGGAAGGACTTATAGTACTCCTTCCTGCTGAATGCACTCTCAGGTTTGGCTCAAAAAACTGCAGCAAAATCTGCATCAAAAACTCTGTGTTTCTCTAGCCATAAATAAAACTCACCCACAAACTGAGCAAAAAACTCCTAGCACAAATTGATCTGCGGCATCGGTTTTCAACAAGTGAAATACATAGATGGGAAGCAGTGGCAGACATATGGGCACACCCACCGCTGATTTCTTGTTAACAGGTGTTAAGTGTGAACAGGGTGGGGAAAATTCAGTGCAAAATTTCCATGCAAAAATATAGAGGCCCTTTCAGCTCTTGTTGTTTTTATCCTTGATGGTGCCTTGAGGAACAACACAGGATAAAATAAGCTGATGCAGGGCCAAGAAGCTTTCTGTATTTTTAATTACTGCATATAAATTTCAGTAGCCACAAGGTGTCACTGCTACATGCAGATTTAAAACAATGCAAAAGAGAAAACAACATTTTACACACACACACACACACACATATATATAGTTTTATTTCAAGACTCAGAGAAAAGTTAATATGGCTTAATAGGGGCATATTAAAATATTTTAAAAAGTTATTCATCTCTCCACTATACCCCACTGCACTGGTACACTGGGCTCCATTTTCTGGTGTCTCCCAATAACAGTGGGAATGTTCTGAGATGCCTGTCAGAACTCAGGGGGAACACAAGCAGATACTTTTTCTCAACTCTCTGTACTCGTCTATAGCGCTGTAAAGTTCACCTTGTTTAAACTGTGCCACTGCCTCCTGAGTTGTTCCAACGCTTACCATCGGGGCCTTTCCGAACACCACCACACGGCTCAGGGTGAGAGAGGATCCCTCTCCAACTGGAAACGCTCTGGGGGAACAACTACCACCAACATCAGGTACCATGCAGGCCCCCCTCGTCAGTGTCTAGCCTGGGAAGTGGTCTGGAGGAGTTTGGGTGAGTGTACTCAGCTTACCCTTTGTGCCGCAGGGCCCCTTTCCGAGGTGAGTAAAAATAACAAACATTTTTACTCACCTGTCCTTGCCGTCTGACGTCATCTTCTGGCGTTCCAGACATCACCGCTGAGGCCTGGCCTCACCTCCCCTGGGCCTCCGATTATACTCTGGGGTCTGAAGAGACCCAGAGTATAATATAATAATAGCACTGAGGGAGTCTGTAGGGCCACTGTGGAGCATTATACTGGCAGGGCTCCTCTGGATAGCATATTATACTGTGTGGGGCCACTGTGGAGCATTATACTGGGGGGCACCTCTGGATAGCATATTATACTGAGTGGGGCCACTGTGGAGCATTATACTGGGGAGGGTGCCCTCTGTGGAGCATGTTATATTCTGTGGGGCCTCTGTGGAGCATTATAATATGGGGGGGAACTCTGGAGAGCACGTTATATTCTGTGGGGCCACTTTGGAGCATTATACTGGGGGGCCCCTGTGGAGTGCATATTATACTGTGTGGGGCCAACGTGGAGCATTATACTGGGGGCGCCCTCTGGAGAGCATATTATACTGTTTTGGGCCACTGTGGAACATTATACTGGGGGAACCTCTCTGGGCAGTATATTATACTGTGTGGAGGCCATTCTGGAGCATGTTATACTGTGGAGCATTATTCTGGGGGGGCCATCTGCAGAGCATATTATGTTGCGTAGCGCCACTGTGGGGCATTATTCGGGGGGGAACTAGGGAACATTATACTAGGGGGTCCTCTGGGGAGCATATTACAGTGGGGTAAAAAAGTATTTAGTCAACCACCAATTGTGCAAGTTCTCCCACTTAAAAAGATGAGAGAGGCCTGTAATTGTCATCATAGGTAGACCTCAACTATGAGAGACAAAATGAGAAAAAAAAATCCAGAAAATCACATTGTCTGATTTTTTAAGAATTTATTTGCAAATTATGGTGGAAAATAAGTATTTGGTCAATAACAAAAGTTCATCTCAATACTTTGTTATATATCCTTTGTTGGCAATGACAGAGGTCAAATGTTTTCTGTAAGTCTTCACAAGGTTGGCACACACTGTTGCTGATATGTTGGTCCATTCCTCCATGCAGATCTCCTCTAGAGCAGTGATATTTTGGGGCTGTCGCTGGGCAACACGGACTTTCAACTCCCTCCAAAGGTTTTCTATGGGGTTGAGATCTGGAGATTGGCTAGGCCACTCCAGGACCTTGAAATGCTTTTTACGAAGCCACTCCTTCGTTGCCCTGGCGGTGTTCTTGGGATCATTGTCATGCTGAAAGACCCAGCCACGTTTCATCTTCAATGCCCTTGCAGATGGAAGGAGGTATGCACTCAAAATCTCACGATACATGGCCCCATTCATTCTTTCATGTACATGGATCAGTCGTCCTGGTCCCTTTGCAGAGAAACAGCCCCAAAGCATGATGTTGCCACCCCTATGCTTCACAGTAGGTATGGTGCTCTTTGTATGCAACTCAGCATTCACATTTCTCCAAACACAACGAGTTGTGTTTCTACCAAACAGTTCTACTTTGGTTTCATCTGACCATATGACATTCTCCCAATACTCTTCTGGAACATCCAAATGCTCTCTAGCAAACTTCAGAGGGGCCTGGATATGTACTGGCTTAAGCAGGGGGACACGTCTGGCACTGCAGGATCTGAGTCCCTGGCGGTGTAGTGTGTTACTGACGGTAGCCTTTGTTACGTTAGTCCCAGCTTTCTGTAGGTCATTCACTAGGTCCCCCCGTGTGGTTCTGGGATTTTTGCTCACCGTTCTTGTGATCATTTTGACCCCATGGGGTGAGATCTTGCGTGGAGCCCCTGATCGAGGGAGATTATCAGTGGTCTTGTATGTTTTCCATTTTCTAATTATTCCTCCCACAGTTGATTTCTTCACACCAAGCTGCTTACCTATTGCAGATTCAGTCTTCCCAGCCTGGTGCAGGTCTACAATTTTGTTTCTGGTGTCCTTCCACAGCTCTTTGGTCTTCACCATAGTGGAGTTTGGAGTGTGACTGTTTGAGGTTGTGGACAGGTGTCTTTTATACTGATAACAATGTCAAACAGGAGCCATTACTACAGCTAATGAGTGGAGGACAGAGGAGCTTCTTAAAGAAGAAGTTACAGGTCAGTGAGAGCCAGAAATCTTGCTTGTTTGTAGGTGACCAAATACTTATTTTCCACCATCATTTGCAAATAAATTCTTTAAAAAATCAGACAATGTGATTTTCTGGATTTGTTTTCTCATTTTGTCTCTCATAGTTGAGGTCTACCTATGATGTCAATTACAGGCCGGCCTCATCTTTTTAAGTGGGAGAACTTGCACAATTGGTGGCTGACTAAATACTTTTTTTCCCCACTGTATACTGCGTGGGGCCTACTGTGGAGCATTATACTGGAGGACACTCTGGGGAGCATAATATATTGCATGGGGCCACGGTGGAACAAAATACTGGGGGGGCACTGTGGAGCATTATACTAGCGGGGGCACTCTGGGGAGCATATTATACTATGGGCCACTGTGGAGCTTTATACTGGGGGGAAGGGGCAGTGTGGGGAGCCTGTTATACTGTGTGGGGCCACTGTGAAGTGTATTATATTGTGTGTGGCTTCTCAGGGAGCATATTATACTCTGTGGGGCCATTGTAGAGCATTATACGGGGGGGACTTTGGGGAGTATATTATAATGTGGGGGACCACTTTGGAGCATTATACTGGGGAACTCCTCTGGGGAGTATATTATACTGTGTGGAGGCCATTGTGGAGCATATTATACTGTGTTAGGCCACTGTGGAGCATTATACTGGGGGGGCACTGTGGGGTGCATATTATACTGTATGGAGCATATTATATTGTGTGGGCTGCTGGGGAGCATATTGTACTGTCTGGGGCCACTAAGGGGTAATATACTGTGTGGGCCACTGTGGAGTATTATACTGTGTGAAGCCTTATATACCATGTGGGGCCACTATGGAGGGCTCAGGGGAGTATTTTATATTGTGTGGAGCCACTGTGGAGCATTGTATGCTATGTGGGGAAACTGTGGAGGGCTCAGGGGAATATTTTATACTGTGGAGCATTATATACAGGGGCGTAACTACCGTGGGCCCCCGATGCGTATTTTTTTTTTTTTAATAGTCCGTTACCTGCTGGAGTAACCCCAGCAGGTAACGGGCCCTATATACTTACCGTTCTCCGAGGTCCCGCTCATGGCCGCCTGCGCTTCCGATTCTGCGGAGGCGGCGGTGAGCAGGTATGTGAGGCCGCAGCCCGAACACCACAATCTCTGCTATCATTATACTTTGGGGTCTTTTCAGACCCCGGAGTATAATAATCGGAGGCCCAGAGTTGGTGAGAGAACATAAAAAACAATGTACTTACCTCTCCTGCGCTTCTCCAGGCTTCGGGCCTGTTTGGTGACGTCCCAGACGTCAGCCGATGTCATTTTGCGTCGCGACGCAGGCCCGCGTCACGTGACGCCGGCCTGGTCCAACATTGAAGAAGGCCGGAATAGCGCACGGGCATGCACCGGAGTGAGGAACAGGTAAGCAACGTTGTTTTTTTATGTTTCTATCCTCCCCTGTGTCTCCGATCATTATAATAATTGTTCATGGGTGGTCCACAATGGGACATATAATAGTGTGTGCAGGGGCCACTATGGGGCAAAATACTCAGTGCAGGGGCCACTATGGGGAATAATAGTGTGTGCAGGGGCCACTATGGGGAATGATACTGTGTGCAGGGGCCACTATGGGGCAAAATACTGTGTGCAGGGGCCACTATGGGACATTATACTGTGTGCAGGGGCCACTATGGGGCATGATACTGTGTGCAGGGGCCACTATGGGGCATGATACTGTGGGCAGGGGCCACTATGGGGCATGATACTGTGTGCAGGGGCCACTATGGGGCATGATACTGTGTGCAGGGGCCACTATGGGGCATGATACTGTGTGCAAGGGCCACTATGGGACATAATACTGTGTGCAGGGGCCACTATGGGACATAATACTGTGTGCAGGGGCCACTATGGGACATGATACTGTGTGCAGGGGCCACTATGGGACATGATACTGTGTGCAGGAGCCACTATGGCACATAATACTGTGCGCAGGAATGCGTTTTTTTGGGGGGGGGGGGGTTGGAGGGGGCGGTCCGGGGGGAGGGGGTCCGCGGTTCGGGGGGGCCCCATGTCAAATGTTCGCCTTGGGGCCCAGCCATTCCTAGTTATGCCACTGATTATATACCATGTGGAGCATTATACTGTGGGGGGGCTGGCAGCCCTGTGTGCTATGTCTGCAACACAGCTCCCTCACTATAATCTTGCACATATGTGTAGTGCTCCATGGCCATGTCATTCCCCATACAGTACTGTGCATGAACTGGCCATGGACTTATTGGGGCCTGCACAGTACTATAGGGGCTGACTATACTGGGAACATACTCAATAACCCCAGATAGTCAGCACATATGTAAGACTTCAGTGAAGAAGCCGTGGTGTAGGCTATTAGCAGGAAGCTGTTGGGTGGGGCCCCAGAACAAGTTCCTCTGGTGGGCCTAAGGCAGAGAGGAAAGTAGTGCATGCAGCACTTTCCTCTCCGCTTGCTTCGTGGAGAAACCGAGCGGAAACCACATGGACCCCATTATAGTCTATGGGGCCGCGGGTTTCCGAGGTAAAACCGCTTTTTGATGCGTATAGGTTTCCGTTCGGGGGGTTCCCCAAGTGGACTCCCTGAACGTAAACCCGAACGCAGATGTGAACCAGGCCTAAGTAAAATCACAACACCTACACATATTCCATCCACACTTCAGTGTCCCCCACTCTCCCCCTGTATCCCATTTCTATCTATCTATCTATCTATCTATCTATCTATCTATCTATCTATCAAAGAAGAAAGTCCACAGCAGCACCAGAATAATGGTGAGTGCTCAGCCCAGAGCCTCTGGTAACAGCTCCACGTATATATCCAAGGTAAAAGGTAGCACTCCAGTAGTTTCAAGCATTTTTTCTTGAAACTACTGGAGTGCTGCCTTTTCCTTGGATATCTATCTTTCCTGGTCGTCCTCGGCAGCACAAAACACATGGGTTATGGTTCCCTAGGTATAACCACATAGAGACAGGTTAATTAAGCAGTAGTCAAATAAACAATTAACCAATCAGACCCCAGGCATAAATAGGACACACAGAGTAGGACACAATGTATTTTTCTTTTCTCTCATAGGTAACAGACATGTAGACAGAATCTATATCCCAGGAAAATGGTGTATCTGCTACCATGGAGGCAGATAGGAGGGCTTTTTCGCACTGTATACAGCACTGTATACAGCGAGGGTGTACCATGATGGCAGCGCCCAAACAAAAATCTTGGTACACGAGCAGGAGCTCATATGTAGAGGGTCCTCTATCCCCCCTCATGCCTGCAGGACACATATTCAGGAAAGTGGCTGAAAGTGTTGCTCACTCTCTTCCATGTTATGGCGCCAGTCTGTGTTTGCTTTGCACACAGTACTTGTGGTTCTCCAGGAAGTGATGTTTTCCCTTCAGCCGAGGCTGAGTAAGGGCAGAAGTGACATCATCATGTGGACCAATGCTCCCTGCATCTCATAATGCTAGTGGCTTCCTTGGCTATGGCTGCCTCTGCTTGCTACTGTAAGTATGGCACATGCCTGCAGCCATCCCCATCCATGTATCTGCCAGAAGAGTTTGGAAGTTTGTCCTGTGTATTTTTAGCCTCTGTTTATCATGCTATATTTGCTGTTTTGTCTCATGATTGTTTGCATGTATATCCCTAATGCTTGCTGTACAGCCACTAAGCATGTGTTTTCTGTGTCTTAGATGTCATCTTCTTAAGAAAGCTTCAGGAAAAGGTCCCATAAAGCAAGACACAGAGTCTGTAATAAGTGTGAACAGCCATTGCCTGATGACCTAATCTCTGACACATGTGATACCTGTGTATCTCCTGTAGCTCCATAATCCAGGGAGGATTCAGGTGGTTTCTTAAAGTGGTTAAACAGCAAATATCAGAGGCAGTGCAGGGGATTAAATCTGCACGAGGAACTACAAGAGCCAGAGAGTCCTCTCCTGATGAGATTATACAAGAGTCAGCTGCATCTTCAGACTCTGAAGTAGATTCCTCCTCTGTGACCTCTAATTCAGAGAATTCTGAAGAATATTATTTGATGTCTAAAGACAGTCTTAATAAATTACTTAAAAGTGTTAAAGACACAGTGGAGTATAAGCCTAAAAGGCAAATGTTTTATTTTCTGGCTTCTAAGTATAAATCATTCCCAAGTCACCCAGTGGTGGGAGAATGGATAAGAAGAGTTTGGGATAAACCAAATACGAAAGCCAACCCAGGGTCAAGAATCAAAACTATTTACAAACTAGATGATTCTGTGACAAAAGGCTGGGACGCAGTCCCCAAAGTGGACTTACCAGTGGCCAGATTATCCAAAAAGGCTGCATTCCTATCTGAAGACTCAGTGCTCCTGAGAGAGCCAATGGACCGCAAAGCTGATTTTCTTATTAAAAAATCATATACTTCTGCAGTAGGGGCCTGTAAAACAGCATTACCCTCTGTCCCAGTGACCAGGGCTCTCAGTCTGGCTCAGCCACCTAACTAGCTAGAAGTAGATGCTCCTAGAGAAGAAATATTACATTCTCTTCCCCTCTTGAAAACTGCTGCAGAGTTTTTATGTGACTCACAATTAGATGTCATAAAATTTTCTTCCAGGTCTCTGGCCCTCTCAAATGCAGCCAGAAGAGCTTTGTGTCTCACGTTGGGCTCAGGTGATAATCTGTCCAAGAACAACTTTTGCAACTTACCATTCCAGCCAGAGTCCTTATTGGGTCCTCAACTCTGTAAGATCCTGGAATCCTTGAGTGAAGGCAAAGGCAAAAAATTTGCAGAAACATAAAAGGAGTTCCGTCTGTCCTTTCCTTTTGAAAAAAGAAAAAAAAAAAAAAAAAAAAAAGGAGGTCAAAGAAGACCATCCAATAGGTGTACAGATAGACAGAGAATCTTCAGGAACTGAATTCAAAATAAATCCTCCTTCAAAAAGAAGTCCACGAACCCTAAGACTTCTGACTTATGATGCCAAGCCCATGACTGTAGGCGCAAGATTAAAAAGTTTTTCTTCTCTTTGGTCACAAACCTCTTCAGACACATGGGTCACATCAACTATCAAAAACAGATACTCTCAAATTCTGGAATATTCCCCCCCCCCCCAATCATTTTGTGCTGAACTCACAGAAAAATTGAGTGATTTTTCAGTTAATATCAGAGTTCTGGAGCAAAGCAGCCATAGAAGAGGTCCCATCTGCATAAAGATGGCAAGGTGTCTATTCCAGGGTGTTCCTGGTACCCAAGCCAGGGAACAAGTAGACTTCAAAACAAAAATAAAAACAACAACGCCGAGCGGCACATAGCGTAATATTGCTTGAAAAATAGGTTGTACATAGATAATTGTGTTGAGAACAGGAGGTAGTCAAATGATTGGAGAAACAACAAGGATCATCCACTGAAAGTATGGTAGAAAGCCACTAAGTAACACAAAAGCACTGGTCTGTATTATAGTGAGTGTTCAACTGGCTGGGTCTGATGGTAAACAGTACCCCTTCAATTGGTGATCTCACAACCAGGATAGTTAGACATTATGGATTTTTGTATAGGTGGGTTCTCACCTTTTCAAGTTGTGCTGGCCCACAACTAATACAGTGGATGGATCCAGAGTATGTTTTGGTATATGTGAGCTGCGGAACCTCTAGGCGTCAGAATCTCCTGGATCCAGACGGTATACAGGTAATGGATTGGTAGGAGAATCTCCCAAAAAATGAGGTGTGGGGACCGCGCTTCACCAAAGATGCTTTATTATACTCAAATAACACAACGCGTTTCGGGGAAATCAGATCCCCTTTATCAAGTGTACAAGAGACTAAACATAAAAACAATAAAAGAATACACATGTAAAGAGTCAGTAATTGGAATTTAGAACCAGTGAAATTAATGATACCATTCTATGGGTTAAAAGAAAAGTATTCCACCAAATAGTATTGTCATGGATAGATAAATAATTAAATAAATAAATGAATAAATAGTGGTAATGAATGTACTCAAAAAAATAAATAAATAAATAAAGCTAAAAGGCTAATAAATGCAATATAAAATCAAAATGCACATAAGAGTAAAAACTATACATAAAAAGGTATAAACCAATGTTTTTTGGTACTTACCAGCCTGAGGAGGTAGGCTGTAAGATCTGAAGTGAATGAGAAGTAAAAGTGGAGACCACTTTCAGAAAGGCTTATATAGGTATGGTGAAATGGGACCACCCCTAGGGGGAGGGGTTCAAACTTGTGGATAAAGTTTAAATTGAGAGAAAAAAAAAAAATTGGATTGAAAGATAAAGTTTAAATTGAGAAAAAAAAAAAAAAGTTTTAACTGAGAAGAGGGAAAAAATAAATAAATCATCAATTGGTAATGCTAAAGGTTTCATTCGCGTCCGGAGATCGCTACTGTGCATGTGTGTAGCGATCTCCCGCTCTGAGTCATATGTTTCTGTGTAGGGCGCAGGACTGATCTGAACTATGGTTGTTATGAAATATAGCACTAAAAAGAAGAAATAATGTTAATGAGTAATGAGAGGGCGGACATCATGCTCATATGACTGGGGCTAGAGAATGTATCATAATACATGGATAAATGAAAATGGGTAATAAACATATGATTATGGCTAAGAAATATATTTCACTATATACAAATATATACATAATAATTATATGTGATAGGCATAGAACAAAAATGATGACAATACATATGCATATGGGTTGAAACGAATGTACTGGAGGGGGAGAAGATAATGCCGGCGATGTGTGCATATGCAAATATATACACACGCCTTAGAATACCTAGTCATATACAGACTCAAGTGCTTCATTAAGCCCAGCTGGTGTTAGAGAGTTAAATTTAAAAATCCAATACATTTCCTTTCTTTTGAGCTTTTCAAATCTGTTGTTGGTATGGGCAGGAATGTGGTCTATTGGTGTGATTTTGAATGCATCGAAAAAAGATTTATGCGACACCAAGGCATGTTTTGATACACTGTGTTTGAGGTAGCCATTAGTTAAATTAGATCTGTGCTTATTTAGCCTCTCCCTTAATGGTCTGATGGTCCTTCCTACAAGTAGAGGCTGGTGATAGATCTCACCTTCCTAAACCAGTTTTCAGAGAAAAAAATATTCAAAATGGAGACCATACGATCAGTAATAACCTTATTAGAGAGAGTGACTATATGGCGATAATCAATCTCACCTAGGCCTATCTACATTTGCCAATCTTTTACAGTCACAGGAAGTTCCTTCGAATAGCTATGTAGGGGCCTCATTTCATCATTTCCAATTCACTTGCCTCACTTTTGGGATCTCATCAGCCCCTCAAGTTTTTACCAAAATTATGGTGGTTCTGACAGCAGCCTTAAGGGTGAGAGGGGTCTGCGTGGTCCCATATCTGGACGACTGGTGGGTGAGAGCCTCCTCGAAAGATCAATTCCATCATCACCCTGAACCTTCTACAAGATCATGGGTTTTTAAGCAATTGGAGAAAATCCCAGTTGGTGCCATGTCAGAACCTAAAGTTTCTAGGCTTCATAATAAACTCTCGAAGCATGACTTTAAAACTATCTCTAGGGAGAATAAGAGTAACTCACAGAGAGATCTCTCACCTAGCTTCTCATCCTAAAGTCTCCTTCAGAAGAGCTATGCGAGTATTGGGCCTCATGATGTCGTCTATAGAGGCTGTACCATGGGCAAAAGCACACCTAAGGTCCCTGCAGTTTGACATACTCAGATTCTGGGACAGATATCCAAAATACCTAGATACGACCTTCAAGATCTCAGCTGCCACAATCTTGGCCCTAAAGTTGTGGATTATACATCAGTCTCTTTGTCAGGGGTGACTCCTGGCTCCCCAGCCACAGAAAGTCCTCACTTTGGATGCATCCTCCTGGGTGCACATTAGATCACAAATGGGTTCGGAGAAGCTGAGGTCCATCAAACCAGCCGGTCCTCCAATCTAAAGGAGTTGAAAGTGGTCAGTTTGGCCTTGATTTATTTTCGCTCCCACCTACTCGGTTGCAAAGTTTTGGTCCAGTTAGATGATCTTGCGACAGTCTTCTTTCTGAACGAACAGCAGATCTGTTGAGCTGCAACAGTCTTCATCCAGCAGAATGGGAACTCAACTCCGAAATATTCTACAGGATAACAACATGGGTTGTTCCATCAATAGATGTAATAGCAACTCGCCAGAATGCCAAGCTGCCTCTATTCGCCCTGAAGCGTTGTGGCTAAGCCCTGGCAGTGGACAGCTTATCAATTTCTTGGTCAGGGAAACTGATCTATGTCTTTACTCTGATCCCCAAAGTTCTGGAGAAGATCCGCTTCGAGAAGGTGGAGGCTACTGAAATTCTTCCATTCGGGTCCCGGAGGGCTTGATTCGCTCTCACATTGAGTCTTTTGAGAGGCAGGTTCTGGAAGCTTCCAATGGCAAAGAATCTTCTTTCCCAGAATGGAGTGTGCCATGGAGAATGACCGGGAGATCTGATCAACATGGGTCTCTCATCGGAGGTTGTCAACACTCTCCTGCTTGCCAGAACACCATCCACAGTGAGGGTTTATAACAGGACATGGTCAATTTTTAACTCCTGGTGCTCCAAACATGACGCACAGGTGGTTTCAGTAAACTCTATTCATCAATTTCTTCAAGAGCGTTTCAATAAGGGTCTCAAGATAAATACCCTGAAAGTGCAGTTCACAGTGCTGAATGCAGTGGTGAACCTAGCCTCTTTGCTGCCTGAGGTGGACTATAGAAAGACGCCCCCCCCCAAAAAAAAAAAAAAAAATTGAGTTTCCATGCTACTAACCTCACCTACACAAAGCCCCCATCCTGCTGATTCCCCAATCATAAAATATATGATATAACCCCCCCATAATGAATAATACTCCGAAGTGCATCTTTATATTAATAATGTCCGTGTGTACCCTGTATAAATAGTGCCCATTATTAATAATGCCCCAGGTGTTAACTAATTAAAGGGTTTTCCAGATCATTAATAAACTAATCAGTGGGGCTCAAAAACCCAGGACCCCTACTGATCAACTGTTTGAATGAACTGTGGTACCCGTGTAAGCGCCGTGACCGCTTCTCTGTTTACATAGTGTCATTCATCTTATAGCGGCCGTGTAATGTAACTACAGCCTCGTCCTATACACGTCCATATGACAAGGCTGTAATTACATCACACAGTCACTATAAACAGACAGCATATAATATAAACAGGGACCATAGCTCCTATTTATAACGCCCTATTTACACACACTATAATGTTCCACAGCAGCCCCTGCACACAGTATTACGGCCTGCAGCGGCCACTGCAAACGGTATTATGCGCCATAGTGGCCCCTTCACACGGTATTATGCTCCATAGTGACCCCTGCACATGGTATTATGCCCCGCAGTGGCCCCTGCACACGGTATTATGCCCCATATTGGCCCCTGCACACGGTATTATGCTCCATAGTGGCCCCTGCATACAGTATTATGCCCCATAGTGGCCCCTGCACATGGTATTATGCTCCATAGTGGCCCCTGCACATGGTATTATGCTCCATAATGGCCCCTGCACATGGTATTATGCTCCATATTGGCCCCTGTACATGGTATTATGCCCCACAGTGGCCTCTGCACACGGTATTATGCTCCATAGTGGCCCCTGCACACGGTATTATGCTCCATAGTGGCCCCTGCACTGGTATTATGCTCCACAGTGGCCCCTGCACATGATATTATGCCCCATATTAGCCCCTGCACACGGTATTATGCTCCATAGTGGCCCCTACATGGTATTTTGCTCCATAGTGGCCCCTGCACATGGTATTATGCTTCATCATGGCCCCTGCACTGGTATGCTTCATAGTGGCCCCTGCACAGGGTATTATGCTCCACAGTGGCCCCTGCACACGGTATTATGCTCCATAGCGGCCCCTGCACATGGTATTATGCTCTATAGTGGCTCCTGCACTTGGTATTATGCTCTACAGTGGCCCCTGCACTGGTATTATGCTCCACAGTGGCCCCTGCACACGGTATTATGCCCCATAGTGGCCCACCCATGAACTATTATTATTCTCTGGGGTCTTTTCTGACCCCAGAGTATAATGATCGGAGACCCAGGGGAGGTGACAAATATAAAAAACAGTGTTACTTACCTATCCTGGACACCGGTGCACTCCCTGAAGCTTTCAGCCCTGTTTAATTGCGCACACACGTCACGTGATCAGACCGGCGACACGACCTGATGTCGTCACCAGAGGGCCCAAGCTTGCTCGGAGTAACATCGGATCGCATGAGAGGTAAGTACCATTGGTTTTTATGTTCCCTCACCTCCCCTGGGTCTCCGATTATTATACTCTGGGGTCTCGGCCTCACTTACCGATACCCACGGCTGCTCACAGCGGCATCCACTTCCCCTTCTGTATCCTATAGCAGAAGGGGAAGCGGTGGCAGCCACGAGCAGACGCGGGATAGGTAAATAAATAGGATGTTACCTGTTGGGGATACTCCATCAGGTTACAGCCTATTTATATATAAAAAAAAAAAAGTTCTCCTCACCTATCTGCGATGCCTTGATGGAGCCACCGCCTCTTCTTCTTGTCTGCGATGTCTGTGTCTCAGCGTAGGAGGCGCGATGACGTCATTGTATCACCGCCTGCGCTGACATGCAGAGGTCTCGTAAACCAGCCCAGGACAGGTCCCGCTCAGCTTTGTTTTTTTTAAAGCGGCCTGTCCCGGCTGGTTTACAGTAAATAAATAGTAAAAATGCCACCCCCCGGGTAGTGCCGCCTGAGGCGGCCGCCTCACTTCACCTCATTAGCGGTGCGCCCCTGGCTGAATGCACAACTACAGAACAAATTCTCTGACCAGCATTTAATAAAGACCTTCTTCTAGGCTCTGAGGAACCTGAACTCAGTTCCACAGACGCCATATCCCTTGTGGGATCTCTCCGTGGTCTTCTCTGCTTTGATGCTGCTACCATTTGAGCCTCTATAAGACATACCAATTAGATATCTCTTTCTAAAAGTGTTCTTCTTAGTGGCAATAACTTATGCAAAGCAAGTGAGTAAGCTGCAAGCCCTGTCCTGTAAAGAGCCTTACCTTAGGGACTTAGGGGATTACCGGTAGTTAAGAACCATGACCGGTTTTCTGCCTAAAATTCTGTCATTCAAGAATATTAATCAGGAGTTTTCTTTGCCTGTATTTTTCCCCATCCACAAAGGGAGGAACAAGAGAAATGGCATACCCTAGATGTCAAAAAAGCTGTACTTCTTTATATCCAGAGAACATCATCATTCTGGTTGGCAGAGAATCTGTTTCTTAAGTTTTTGGGTCCCAACAAGGGGAAAAAAGCCAGCAGAGCCACATTGGCCAGATGGATTAGGTCAACCATTGAAAAATGTTATCAACTATCAGGCCAACAATCCCCTCTTCAGATCAGGGCTCACTCAACCCGTGCCACATCTACTTCTTGGGCTGAAGCAAGCCACATTCCTCTTGAGCAAATTTGTAGAGCAGCCACGTGATCTTCCATCTCAACGTTCATCAAGCATTATAGGACTGATGCATTGGCAGCAGAGGAGGCATCATTTGGCAAAAGAGTGTTTGAGTTGGCGTCTTCTAACCCTCCCACTCAAAAATTACTGCTTCACAAGTCCCATGTGTTTTGTGCTGCCGAGGACGACCAGGAAAATCAAAATTTAACTCAACAAAATTTTTATTTCCTGTAGTCCGAGGCAGCACAAGTATCCCTCCCTTTAATAAATTTTTGTACTATTGCTTGCATCAGAATACACTGTGTCCTACTTTGTGTGTCCTATTTATGCCTGGGGTCTGATTGGTTAATTGTTTAATTGTTTGACTACTGCTTAATTAACCTGTCTCTACAAGAAATAAAAATTTTGGTGAGGGGGGCGTGGCCTGGACGCGCATGGAGTAGCACGCGCGCAGGTCCTTCTCCGCTCCTCCGCTCGCTACTGAGACCCGTGGACCCCTCAGCAGGCGCAGTATGGGCAAGCGCTTACCGAGGAAGGTGGCCCCGGGCACCCCAGCGCCCGTGGAGAGGTCTGGGGGGGCCACCCTGGACGCCTTTCTGGCCCAGCGGCCTTCTCTACCGGGCCAGGCTGCTGCGGGGCGGCCATCTTGGATTTCCTCCGCTCTCCAGGCACAGGGGTCGCAGCGCAGCTTCTCTCCTCCCGCGCTCCCCCTGTCAGCCAGCGGAGCGCCGCTTCAACAGAGATCCCTGTCGGCGCCTGGGCAACCCAGAGTTTCCCCAGCACGAGTGCTCCCACAGTCTCCTCACCCTGGGATGTCCCAGCAACTACATTCTGCTTCACCAGCACTCCTGGCAGAGCGGCATGAGAGGACCCCGGATGTCTCCAGCTTCTCAAGGAGTTCTGAGGTCAGTGGCTCTGCTCCCTCCTACACCGCTGATGAGTTGCAGCCTGTGGCCACAGAGCTGGTCTCTGTGGCCCCCCATCTACTATCTTCCCCCATCGCCCCTCCCCTCCATAGCTCAGGGGGGGATGGCGCGGTGGAAGGCGCGGTGGAAGGCGCTGGCGTAGGGGCTCCTCCGCCCCACACTCCCAAGGATTATGCCTCCCCCCTCCAGTCCTGTACCCCCAGAGCTGTATCCCAGGCCCATCTTCAGCACCATCATCCATGGCGGACTTTCTTCCTCAACTTCCTACTAAACAAGACCTTAAAAGTATGGTTGCGGAAATCACAGCATCCTTCCGATCTGAAATTGCTACCCTCCGCACTGATTTACACTCCATTGCTAACCGAATGGACACGCTGGAGAATGACCATGACACTACCAGGGACTATGTTGCCTCACTGCATGATACTACCACTGAACAGGGTTCAGCTATACGGGACATGCAACGCCACTTGGAGGATCTTGACAACAGGGGCCGGCGCAACAATATACGCATCAAGGGACTCCCAGAGGCTGACCAATCTGAGGATCTGCCTGTTCTGCTGGAGGCTGTCTTCAACACTATACTGCAGGAGCCCCCGTCCCACAAAATTAAGTTTGATAGGGCACATCGAGCCCTTCGACCCAGAGGATCTTCCGCCACACCCCGTGATGTCATCTGCTGCCTCCACGACTTCACCCTTAAAGAGGCTATAATGAGCAAAGTGCGCAAACTCAAAGACTTCGAGTTTCAGGGAGCTCCACTACAATTCTATCAGGATCTGTCGCTAATCACCCTCCAGAAACGCCGCCATCTCCGACCCCTCCTCCAGATTCTTCAGGAGCACCAAATTCCTTACCGGTGGGGATTTCCGTTTGCTCTCATTGCTCGTAGGGATGGTCGCTCCGCTACGCTTCGCTCCTTTGCGGATTTGCCTCTCTTCTGTGACCTATTGGATGTTCCCCTGCCGGATTTAACAGACTGGGAGCTATTCTCTCCACCCCCTCCCCCACCACCGGTTTGGCAACGATTGGAGCCCAGACGACGTCATGCATCCTCCGCGGTGGTGACCACTCGGAGGCCCCGGCTGGAGACTGATCCCTGAGGAGGCTGCCCCCCCTTGAGACGTTCTCCCTTTTCTCGGTGGTGCTTTGGAATCTGCATGCCTTAATGTTATGTTTGCTTCTTTTTTTTTTCTTTTTTAGGTCTACGGGTCTCATCTATTATGCTTATTATTGGATTGTTTTAGCGGAGTGGGGCGGGGTGGGGTTCCGGTGACTCCCCTTCCTTCCTTCTTTTTACTGGTGGTTGGGGATCCACCGCCTCCCCTCCGACCTCCTGTCCACGCTCTCCCCCCTAAGGGGATACTTGGACTGTGCGGCCATTGATCCTGATTGGACCTCTGGCTGCCCTCATTGGTCCCCAGGCGAGTGACTTAGCCTCGCCCACAAAGTATTGTTTAACTGTTTTTATTTTTACTTTGTCATTTATGATGTCTTTTGCCTCCCTCCCTCCCTCTCTTTCCCCCCCCCTCCCTGATCTAGAGACCCTGCCTCGACTTTGGGTTCCTGTTTGTGGATTGCCCTTTTGCCTCTCCGAGGGAAACTTGCCAGCGTCATGTGAGATGGGTGAGCTTATTGCAATCCGCCACTGTCCTCCAATCCTGGGTCCCAATGGTTAGGTGCGTGACAATTAATGTCAAGGGCCTGGGTTCCAACATTAAAAGGCGCCATGTCCTTAGAGAGCTCCGCTCCTTACGAGCGGATGTGGCGTTTCTTCAGGAGACTCATTTTGACCGCGCTGGTACTTTTGCCTTCGCTAAGCATTATTTTCCCGTAGCTTTTTCAGCCTTCCACAATCGACGCAGAGCTGGGGTGGCTATCCTTCTTTCTCGATCCTGCCCAATTACAGTGACGACTTCCCACATAGACCCAGGTGGCCGGTTTGTTATCTTGGAGGGGCTCCTTTATGGTGCCCCGATTGTTTTATGCAATGTCTATGCCCCCAATTCAGCACAGATCCCGTTCTTGCGCCGGGTATTCTCCCGTCTGCGCGCTCTCCCACCATCAGCTTGGCTGGTGGGGGGAGACTTTAACATGGTCTTCTCTGAACGGGCGGATCGTCTGGCGTTACCCCAGGGCCCAACCCCCCATAGGTTGGCCCAACTTGCAAGGGAGTTCCGCAGGCTGATCCGCGCCCACTCTTTGTATGACCTTTGGCGAGTGGACAATCCTACGGCGCGCTCCTACACCTTCTTTTCTCACCCTCATAACACTCACACCCGCATTGACTACTTCTTTGGAAATGCTCCCGCTCTTCGTTTGCTTAGGGACACGAACATTGGCCCTCTCACCTGGTCTGATCATGCCCCTGTCGTGGTTACCTTATCTACGACTCCAGTGCCTACTCGCCAATGTCATTGGCGTCTTAACGAAACACTGCTCAATTCGCCGACCTCCCTCGAGACCCTGCGCGCACACTTGATAGATTATTTTAGGGACAACTTAGGCTCGGTAGACTCTCTTGCCATTCTCTGGGAAGCCCATAAGGCGGTCATGAGAGGATGCTGTATCGCATTGGCTTCTAGGCTTAAAAGGGACAGACAGGCCCAGGAACAGCTCCTCCAAGCCCGTATTCGGTCCCTTACGACGACTTTGGCAGCGCATCCATCCCTGGGGGTTCTTCGCCGTTTGGTCCTGGCCCGGGCGGACCTCCGTGATTTGGAGACCCGCCATGTGGAACGACTTCTCCTTTATACCCGTCAGCGGTTTTTTGAACGAGGTAATAAATCTCATACCCTCCTGGCAGGAACCCTCAGGGATCATCGGGCCTCTTCCACACCACACTCTGTCCGTGACCCCGCGGGTACTCTTCAACATCACCCTGATGCTGTGGCTCTGGCGTTCCACTCTTACTACTCTAAGCTGTATGACTTACCCCCCCCACGAGCACTGCTCCCTGGGGATGACTCATCACTACTGGAAGACTATTTAAAGGATTGTTGTCTCCCACGCCTTCCTCCTGAGGCCCTGGCCTCCCTGAGCACCCCCATCACCAGGGAGGAACTAGAGGGGGTCCTGAGGGACCTCCCAAATGGGAAAGCCCCAGGCCCAGATGGGTTCACTTACAATTATTATAAGGTTTTCCAGGGTGAACTCTCTGCTCATCTATTGTCCCTCTTCAATTCCTTCCTTTCAGGTTCCCCTATACCCCCGACTATGCTCTCTTCACTACTCACATTGGTCCCTAAACCGGGTAAGGACTTGCAGGATTGTGCTAACTACCGACCGATTGCTTTGCTGAACACGGACCTGAAACTTTTCACCAAACTCTTAGCCAATAGACTGAATGCTTGGCTCCCTCTGCTTGTCCATAAGGACCAGGTGGGATTCATCCCCTGTCGTCAGGGTGGTGACAACACCAGGAGGACTGTGGATTTGGTGGAGGTGGCCAATCATTATTCTACCCCGGCCCTTCTCTTGAGCCTGGACGCTGAAAAGGCTTTTGACCGCATAAATTGGTCGTTTATGCATACTACGCTTAAGGCGTTCGGGCTTACGGGACCTTTTCTCACAGCTATCCAGGCCCTTTACTCCTTACCCTCAGCAGCAATCAAGCTTCCCCATGCCTCTTCGCCCTCCTTCCCTATTCGAAATGGCACTAGGCAGGGTTGCCCCCTGTCACCCATCATATTTGCCCTCTGCATTGAACCGCTAGCGGCCAAGATTAGGCGAGACCCTAATATCAAGGGCATCATGGTCCAAGATAAGGAATTTAAGATATCTCTCTTTGCGGACGATGTACTCCTCACTCTCACCTCCCCTCATACTACCCTTCCAAACTTGCTGCGCTCGCTAGAGACCTATGGTGATCTCTCAGGGTATAAGGTGAACCCCGCGAAGACTGAGGCACTCCCACTTAACATCCCACGGGACCTTCTCCTTCTCCTCCGCAGTAATTACGATTTCCAGTGGCGGGAGTCCTCTATCCGCTACCTGGGAGTCCATATATCCACTTCCTATGCGACCCTCTACTCGGCAAACTACCCGCGGTTGTTTTGTGAGCTAAGAGCCCTATTGGACAAATGGCAACCCTTGCCTATCTCCCTTTTGGGGAGAATTGCTGCGGTCAAGATGACTCTCCTCCCGAAGCTACTGTATTTTTTCGAGACTCTCCCAGTCGCGATACCTCGGGGAGAATTACGGAACCTACAGAAAGCTATCTTCCAGTTTATCTGGAAAGCAAAACGACACCGAATACCTAGATCTGTTATGCTGGCGGATAGGGGGTCTGGGGGTATGGCTGTCCCACATCTGTTACATTATTACTGGGCGGCCCACTTACGCCATATCCCATTCTGGGCGGCTATGCCAGCATACACCAGATGGGTGCAGGTAGAGAAGCTATGGCTGGCACCCATGCATCCTAACGCGCTTCTGTGGGTCAGCTCCCCCCCCACCCCCCCTGCCTCGTACCTGTTGGGCCCCATTCGGTTTACTAGATCTATCTGGTCTACCTGTTGTGCTAGATTCTCCCTGATGTCCCCGCGCTCATCTATGGTCTCCATACTATACAACCCCCTTCTCCCAGAGAGCCTGACTTCTGCCATGACTAAAGTGTGGTCTGAAGCTGGCCTTTACCGGATTGCTGATATGGTTGACCCTGGAACCTTGGAACTCAGGTCCTTTGCTTATCTTACAGCTAATCAAAACCTGCCAAGTACTGAATGGTTCCATTACTTGCAGGTGGTTCACTTTGTCCGCTCCCTCCATGGGTCTCTTAAGGTGTCACTCCCCACCGCTTTTGAAAAGATTTGCCGTGCAGGCACGTCCACTAGGGGCTTTATATCCTCTATTTACCAACTTCTTAACTCACAAACTACAGGCTCTCCTGTTAATCATCGCTATATGCTTAAATGGGAGGAGGCGGTGGGTAAACCCATCTCCCAGGAACAGTGGCGGATTGTATGGTCTCGGGCCCAGAAATCATCTCAGTGCATTACGTTTAGGGAAACGCAGTATAAGCTGTTGATGCATTGGTATCATACTCCGGCTCTCCTTCATACTTTAAACCCATTAGTTCCCCCATGGTGCTGGCGCTGTGGAGCTGCGGTGGGTACCCTGCACCATATCTTTTGGACGTGCCCTCTCATCCTCGGTTTTTGGAGGGAGGTCAGGACTCTGACGACTGCTCTCTTTTTGCAAGAGGTTCCTCTTGACCCTCTTCTTTATCTCCTGAACCTTCCCCCCAGACACCTGAGCAATAAGTCATCCAGACTTTTCTTGCATCTTTGTACTGCAGCTAAAACTCTCATAGCTAGAAACTGGAAGAAGGTGAGTCCCCCATCTAGTCTTGAGCTTGTGGCTAGAATGAAGGATGTGAGGAGTCTTGAATACCTGACTGCTGGCCTACATAATTCACGGGAAGCCTTTGGGGCTATTTGGGCACCCTGGGACATGTATTGTACATTACAGGGTCTCTGATCTCTAGTCCTCTCCTTCCCTCCCCCCCCCTTCCCTTTGGTCCTACCCTTGTCTTCTTAACCCCTCCATTCCCCCCTCCCTTGTTCACTGCTTAATTTAAATGCATATTGCTTAAGGGGGAGGAGGCGGATAGCCTCTATTTACCTCAATGCTTCCTGTTTGTTTGATTATTATTGTTTTTTTGTTTTTTCTTTATTCCTTGTTAATGAAAAATTTTTCAATAAAATTACAGTTATATAAAAAAAAAAAATTTTGGTGAGTTAAATTTTCATTATCTATCTATCTATCTACCTAAATTCTGATTTTTTGGTGACCCATAAATAAAGATTATTGTTAAACATTTAGGGTGCAGACATGCAGCGGCTCTGGCAGTAAAATATATCGATTGTCTACAACTTGTTACTGGCCATATGGCGTGTGGTCAGAGCTGCTGTATGTATTTGCACCCTAAAATACATGTTTTAGGAAATGATTTTTGGTTACCGTATTTTTCAGACTATAACACACACTTTTTTTCCCCCCAAATCTGGGAGGAAAATGGGGGTGCGTCTTATAGTCTGAATCTACTGGATCTCCACTGTAATGTACAGGGCAGACCCAGAGCTAATGCCCGTGATAAGAGTCCACTCTGATTGCGGGCATTACTACTTCAAAGCCCTCCCTAAAGTATAGAAGTAGCCCCAGGGGCCGATCCCCACCAGCCCCGTACCTTTCAAGTTGCAGGCCGGCTTCCTGTTCCTGTGACAGCCGGGAGCCTACTCAAGGCACTAAGGCTTGTCATAGTAATATTACTATTGCGGCTGGTCTACGACCAGCCTCAGTAGTAATGTACAGAATCTCCCATAGTCTGCAATACACTTGTATTGCAGTCTATCGGACTTGCAATCAAATGATTGCAGGTTCAAGCCCCCTAGAGGGGCTAATAAAATAGTAAAAAAAAGTTTTAAAAAATATAAAAAAAAATAAAAAAGGAAAAGTTCAATATCACCCCCTTTCCTTAGAATACATATAAAAGTAGAAAATTACTGCGAAACACATACACATTAAGTATCCCTGTGTCCAAAAATGCCCGGTCTACAAACTTATGAAAATATTTTTCCTGTAGGGTGAATGTCGTAGCAGGAAAAAAAAATCTAAAGTGCCGAACCGCCGTTTTTTTTTCACTGTTTCGCCTCTGATTTGAATAAAAAATGATCTAAGCAATAGACATTCTACAAAATGGCATAACTAAAAAGACCCGCAAAAAAAGACGCCCTATGAATCCCCGTACAGCTGCAGGGCCACCTGTCAATGTGGCCTTGCAGCTGTTGCAAAACTACAACTCCCATATATTAAATATTTTACCATTTTTTGCTTCAAAATTTTTTTCCCTATTTTCCTCCTCTAAAACCTAGGTGAATCTTATGGTCCGGTGCGTCTTATAGTCCGAAAAATACAGTATACAGTGGGGAAAAAAAAGTATTTAGTCAGCCACCAATTGTGCAAGTTCTCCCACTTAAAAAGATGAGAGAGGCCTGTAATTGACATCATATACAGTGTCCATATTAGGACATCCTCAGATATCAGAGTCAAACATCAGATTAATTAATGCCGGCGGTTTCACTATAGGTATAATGGAAGCAGAAAGTCCGCAGAGGAAACCTCGCCAGCCTTTCTGCGAAAATCTCTGAGGGAAAAACTGTGATGCATTTCTGCCAAGGTTTTTCCCACAACGCTTTTTGCTGCAGCCTGCTACGTGGGGCCTCAGCCTAAAACACTTGATAAATGTTAGAGAGGTTATTTGGATGTATTTTTGCAGCACAGTGTTGTAAGTTATTTGGTGAAAATGATACCAGAATTATGGAGCATTTTACTTGATAAATCTCCACCATTGTATGTGCTGGCTGGCTTGTATGTGTATGAAAAACTCAGATGATGTGTGAGTCTGATCTCTGACTGAGTCAGGTATCAGACAACTTTGTGTCAGACAACTTTTTATCAGACTCATGGAGCTCTCAGCCTGCATCCTTATACAAGTATCTTCTACTCCTGAGTGTGAGCAGTGAGTTCACTCAGAGGTCAGTCATCCCGGCCAATCACAGTGTAACATTGTATGTGCTTCATAGCTGACTGCTGAGTTGTGACTCAATCAGATATGAAAGTCAGAAGTCATCTAAGTTTTACAACCCAGAAACTACATAGAGTCAGGTGTCAGAATCAAAGTCAGGTGTCAGACTCAAAGTCAAGCGTCAGAATCAAAGTCAGGTGTCAGACTCAAAGTCAGGTGTCAGAATCAAAGTCAGGTGTCGGAATCAAAGTCAGGTGTCGGAATCAAAGTCAGGTGTCGGAATCAAAGTCAGGTGTCGGTATCAAAGTCAGGTGTCAGAATCAAAGTCAGGTATCAAAGTCAGGTGTCAGAATCAAAGTCAGGTATCAGAATCAAAGTCAGGTATCAAAGTCAGGTGTCAGAATCAAAGTCAGGTATCAAAGTCAGGTATCAGTGTAAGGTATCAAAGTCAGGTATCACTGTTGTAAACTGCTATTAATCTGATGTTTGACTCTGATATCTGAGGATGTCCTAATATGGACGCTGTAATCATAGGTATTCCTCAACTATGAGAGACAAAATGAGAAAACATATCTAGAAAATCACATTGTCTGATTTTTTAAGAATTTATTTGCAAATTAGGGTGGAAAATAAGTATTTGGTCACCTACAAACAAGCAAGATTTCTGGCTCTCTCAGACCTGTAACTTCTTCCTTAAGAGACTCCTCTGTCCTCCACTCATTACCTGTAGTAATGGCACCTGTTTGAAATTGTTGTAAGTATAAAAGACACCTGTCCACAACCTCAAACAGTCACACTCCAAACTCCACTATGGTGAAGACCAAAGAGCTGTGGAAGGACACCAGAAACAAAATTGTAGACCTGCACCAGGCTGGGAAGACTGAATCTGCAATAGGTAAGCAGCTTGGTGTGAAGAAATCAACTGTGGGAGCAATAATTAGAAAATGGAAAACATACAAGACCACTGATAATCTCCCTCGATCAGGGGCTCCACGCAAGATCTCACCCCATGGGGTCAAAATGATCACAAGAACGGTGAGCAAAAATCCCAGAACCACACGGGGGGACCTAGTGAATGACCTACAGAAAGCTGGGACTAACGTAACAAAGGCTACCGTCAGTAACACACTACACCGCCAGGGACTCAGATCCTGCAGTGCCAGACGTGTCCCCCTGCTTAAGCCAGTACATATCCAGGCCCCTCTGAAGTTTGCTAGAGAGCATTTGGATGTTCCAGAAGAGTACTGGGAGAATGTCATATGGTCAGATGAAACCAAAGTAGAACTGTTTGGTAGAAACACAACTCGTTGTGTTTGGAGAAATGTGAATGCTGAGTTGCATACAAAGAGCACCATACCTACTGTGAAGCATGGGGGTGGCAACATCATGCTTTGGGGCTGTTTCTCTGCAAAGGGACCAGGACGACTGATCCATGTACATGAAAGAATGAATGGGGCCATGTATCGTGAGATTTTGAGTGCATACCTCCTTCCATCTGCAAGGGCATTGAAGATGAAACGTGGCTGGGTCTTTCAGCATGACAATGATCCCAAGCACACCGCCAGGGCAATGAAGGAGTGGCTTCGTAAGAAGCATTTCAAGGTCCTGAAGTGGCCTAGCCAGTCTCCAGATCTCAACCCCATAGAAAACCTTTGGAGGGAGTTGAAAGTCCGTGTTGCCCAGCGACAGCCCCAAAACATCACTGCTCTAGGGAGATCTGCATGGAGGAATGGGCCAACATACCAGCAACAGTGTGTGCCAAACTCGTGAAGACTTACAGAAAACGTTTGACCTCTGTCATTGCCAGCAAAGGATATATAACAAAGTATTGAGATGAACTTTTGTTATTGACCAAATACTTATTTTCCACCATAATTTGCAAATAAATTCTTTAAAAATCAGACAATGTGATTTTCTAGATTTGTTTTCTCATTTTGTCTCTCATAGTTGAGGTCTACCTATGATGACAATTACAGGCCTTTCTCATCTTTTTAAGTGGGAGAACTTGCACAATTGGTGGCTGACTAAATACTTTTTTCCCCACTGTATATTTTATTGGAGAGTTTTTTGGAAGTCTTCTATAAAGTTAGTGATCTTATAGACATTGTAGTGGTTATTACTGAATACATTTATAGGATATTATATTTATTTGTCAGGTTGTCAGCACATGTCACAGAGAGGATATACTGCTGAGGAGGCTTTTGCTATACTTTGTTCCTCTGACTGGGAGAGTAGTGTGGAAAGTTCAGGCTCTGAATATGTACCTGTTTAAGGCAGTGAGACCCTAACTGCTAGTTCAGACAGTTATTCAGATGATGACACTCCTACAGAAAGGGCCAAAAAATGACAGAGAAGGCAGCAGAGATGTGTTGGCAGCAGCGAGCAGTGTACAACTTGCACCAGCACACACTTGCCAGGGACCTCTACCAGCCAAGTCAGCGCAGCTACTGAGATCACTAGTGAGAGGATGGACATACAGCAGGACCAAACACCCCAGTCTCCTATGTAAACTGCCCCATTGGAAATAATCTTTCTCATGTGGGCACATTCTTGCACATACACACCTGCTATATCTCCCTTTACGACACAAGCTGGTGTAAACGTGCCAACAGAAAATTTTGCAACTTTATATATCGTTTGGGGAGCCAGAAAAAGGGGGTCATATAAATGTGTGTGTATATGAGTGTGTGTGAGGGGAGGGGGGACAGAAAAAGGGGGCCATATACCATGTGATGTGCCAGAAAAAGGGTGTCATATACAGTGGGTACGGAAAGTATTCAGACCCCTTTAAATTTTTCACTCTTTGCTTCATTGCAGCCATTTGCTAAAAGCAAAAAAGTTCATTTTATTTCTCATCAATGAACACTCAGCACCCCATCTTGACAGAAAAAAACCCAGAAATGTAGATATTTTTGCAAATTTATTAAAAAAGAAAAACTGAAATATCACATGGTCATAAGTATTCACACCCTTTGCTCAGTATTGAGTAGAAGCCCCTTTTGAGCTAGTACAGCCATGAGTCTTCTTGGGAATGATGCAACAAGTTTTTCACATCTGGATTTGGGGATCCTCTGCCATTCTTCCTTGCAGATCCTCTCCAGTTCCGTCAGGTTGGATGGTGAACGTTGGTGAACAGCCATTTTCAGGTCTCTCCAGAGATGCTCAATTGGATTGAGGTCAGGGCTCTGGCTGGGCCAGTCAAGAATGGTCACAAAGTTGTTCCGAAGCCACTCCTTTGTTATTTTAGCTGTGTGCTTAGGGTCACTGTCTTGTTGGAAGGTGAACCTTCGGCCCAGTCTGAGGTCCAGAGCACTCTGGAAGAGGTTTTCTTCCAGGATATCTCTGTACTTGGCCGCATTCATCTTTCCTTCAATTGCAACCAGTCGTCCTGTCCTTGCAGCTGAAAAACACCCCCATAGCATGATGCTGCCACCACCATGTTTCACTGTTGGGATTGTATTGGGCAGGTGATGAGCAGTGCCTGGTTTTCTCCACACATACCACTTAGAATTAACGCCAAAAAGTTCAATCTTCATCTAATAGACCAGAGAATCTTATTTCTCATAGTCTGGGAGTCCTTCATGTGTTTTTGGCAAACTCTATGCAGGTTTTCATATGTCTTGAACTGAGGAGAGGCTTCCTTCGGGCAACTCTGCCATAAAGCCCCGACTAGTGGAGGGCTGCAGTGATAGTTGACTTTGTGGAACTTTCTCCCATCTCCCTACTGCATCTCTGGAGCTCAGCCACAGTGATCTTTGGGTTCTTCTTTACCTCTCTCACCAAGGCTATTCTCCCACGATTGCTCAGTTTGGATGGATGGCCAGGTCTTGGAAGAGTTCTGGTCATCCCAAACTTATTCCATTTAAGGATTATGGAGGCCACTGTGCTCTTAGGAACCTTGAGTGCTGCAGAAATTCTTTTGTAACCTTGGCCAGATCTGTGCCTTGCCACAATTCTGTCTCTGAGCTCCTTGGGCAGTTCCTTTGACCTCATGATTCTCATTTGCTCTGACATGCACTGTGAGCTGTGAGGTCTTATATAGACATGTGTGTGCCTTTCCTAATCAAGTCCAATCAGTCTAATTAAACACAGCTGGACTCCAATGAAGGAGTAGAACCATCTCAAGGAGGATCAGAATGAAATGGACAGCATGTGAGTTAAATATGAGTGTCACAGCAAAGGGTCTGAATACTTATGACCATGTGATATTTCAGTTTTTCTTTTTTAATAAATTTGCAAAAATATCTACATTTCTGTTTTTTTTCTGTCAAGATGGGGTGCTGAGTGTATATTCATGAGAAATAAAATGAACTTTTTTGCTTTTAGCAAATGGCTGCAATGAAACAAAGAGTGAAAAATTTAAAGGGGTCTGAATACTTTCCATACCCAGTGTACTGTGTGATGGGCCAGAAAAAAGGGAATAATATACCGTGTAGGGGGCCAGAAAAAAGGGTCATATATTGTGGGGGGGGGGCAGAAAAAGGGGGTCAAGTATCGTGTTGTCGACCAAACAAAAGGGGGGGCATGTATCATGTGGTGGGCTCAAAAAAAGGGAATTGAATATTGTGTGGGGGTAAAAAAAAATAAGGGGGTGTTATGCTATGTGGGGGCTAAATAAGGGTTTTTTTGATCTGCCAATGGGGGGGCATGTCCTAATTAGGGGGGCCCCATAATGCAACCAAAGATAGCCAGGTGGGTATCTTTTTTATTTTTTTCGTGGACACAGCCATATTCATAAAAAACAATACTATACAAACCACAATCTACTATAAACCTACAGGCCGGCCAGCATATCTGAGATACTTTCATCCAAAGCACATGAAGAAAATCATCATCTACAGCCTACAATTCTGCAGGACATTCAATCTGTTTTCAAAACTTCAAAACGCTCAAATTTTTTAAATCACAGCATTTCTGCTGCAAATTTTTTATTTTTTTTGCAATGTAGTGTAAAGCGCACCGTTTTTTGCAGCAGCCAAAATGCTGTATTTTCACAATGTGGGGCCCCGGCTTTAGTATCACTTTGGCTGAGCTCCTGGTCTTGTTCTTTTTGCATGCATGCTTCTGTTTTGTCTGTTATGCCGTTGTGTTTTGTCCTGATACGGACTGGACCGTCAAAATATAGGTTCTGCTCTGTTTTTGTCCATTTTCACGGATCCCTCAATATGCTGTAATGTATGAGGAATACATGAAAATGGCTGCCCTCAGGTGCAAAATGGCCATGAAAAATAGATGATTGTGTGAATGTAGGCTTACTCTATTTGGCTCAGCAATGTCTGTGTTTTGTTCGTGCTCTGTTTGCGTGCAAGTGACTCTGTTTCAGTTGTTATGCCAGTGTCTGTCTGCCTTGTCTGTTTTTAGTCCTAGTTTCTGTTCCTGAGTATCTGTGGCCTTCTGTTCTTATACCTGTAGCCTCTGCACTTTCTGCAGTATCTCTGATACCTGTCGCCTCTAGGCTAATTGTGCAATATTATTTTGCTACCTGTGACAGTGTGCCTTCTGCTATCTTTCTTATGTCCTGTCCTGATTCAGGTTAGACCCTCCTTCTGTATATTCTGTTCCAGACCTGTATCACTGTCTTATTTTATTCTGAACACCTGTCCATTCTGGTTTTAGTCTCTGTTCACAATATCTACTGAAAAAACCCTCCCTCGACCCATCCTGTGCTGCTAACTACCAACCTGTCTCTAAACTCCTGGAATGCTTGGTCTATTCCCACCTAATCTGCTATCTTTCTGCTTTCTTCTGAACCCCTTACAATCAGGTTTTCGTGCACTACACTCTACAGAAACTGCCCTTACAAAAGTCTCCAACGATCTTCTGACGGCTAAATCTAAAGGGAACTATTCACTACTTATTCTTCTGGATCTCTTAGCAGCATTTGACACTGTAGACCAGCAGTCACCAACCTTTTTTTCACCACGGCCCAGCAGGGGGGGCAAGTTGCGGGGGCGGGGCTGGCTTTTTAGGGGCAGGACTTTGGTCATATGGGGGCAGGGTTATACATCAAACAGCGCTCTAGACCGGAGGGTGCTAGCAGGACCTCGGTGTACAGCGCTGTAGACCAGGTCCCCGCCATTAGTTATGCCAGAAGGCTCGACACTGTGGCCAGATCGCCGACCCGCCTCATATAATGTGCTGGGAGCCGCCTCTACTGAGGCCAGCCCGCCACCCCGTGGATCGGCAAAAGACCCCCAATGGCTCGGTCCTGGTCCGCGGACTGGTGGTTGGGGACCCCTGCTGTAGACCACCAACTCCTTCTCACTATGCTCCACTCTATTGGCCTCAGGGACACTGCTCTCTCTTGGTTTTCTTCCTATCTCTCTGACCGCACATTTAGTGTATCATTCGCTGCTATTTCTTCTCCTCTGCCCCTTGCGGTTGGGGTTCCTCAAGGCTCAGTCCTAGGCCCCCTCTGTACACAGCCCCAACTGGACAAACCATCAGTAGATTTGGCTTTCAATTTCATCTTTATGCTGATGATACCCAACTATGTACCTCATCCTGTGACATCACCCCTGCACTACTACAGAACACCAGTGACAGTCTCTCTGCTGTCTCTAACATCATGTCTTCTCTTTATCTGAAATTGAATCTTTGAAAAACTGAACTTCTTGTGTTCCCTTCATCCACTAACCGACCTAACCCTGATATCTCCATTTCTGTCTGTGGCCTTACTATTACCCCGAGGCGGCATGCCCACTGTCTGGGGGTTGTATTTGACTCAGATCTCCCCTTTAACCCACATATTCAAAAACTTGCACGTTTTTGCCACCTGCATCTTAAAAACATCTCTAGAATTTGCCCTTTTCTCACTGTGGAAACATCAAAAACCCTCATTGTCGCTCTGATTCTCTCTCTCGTCTTCACTATTGCAATTCTCTTCTAATTGGGCTTCCTCTTACTAAACTCTCCCCACTACAATCTGTCCTGAATGCAGCCTCCAGACTCATCTTTCTGTCAAACCAGTACACAGACGCATCTACCTTGTGTCAGTCGCTGTATTGGTTACCCATCCATCACAGAATACAATATAAAATTATCACACTGACCCACAAATCCATTCATAGCACTATGCCTCCCCTATATCTCCTCTCTTGTCACTGTCTACCTCCCTAACCGTCCTCTCCATTCTGCCAATGACCTTAGACTTGCATCCTCTGTTATCCGAACATCCCACTCCCGTCTCCAAGACTTTTCTTGAGCTGCACCGGTGCTCTGGAATGCTTTACCCTGGACGATCCAATTAATCCCCAACTACAGCTGCATTAAAACTGCCCTAAAATCAAATCTGTTTGGTCAGGCTTATCTTGTGACCTGATCATAATATAGAGAGCGGTATAGAACAATAACACTTTTTATCCTTCCTCCTCTGTTCCTCAGACCCTGTCCCCTTCATCTAGAAGTTACACTGCACTCCTCGCACTTAGTATATGTTTATTCACAGATACTGGCTGGTGACGGGTTCATACAGCTTCAGTTACACAACCTTTTCTATTAAATGATGGCTGGACCATTGTAGCAAACAAGCCCTCTGACCTGTGTCCCCCTATCTCCTCATAGAACGTAAGCTCTTGCAAGCAAGGCCCTCACTCTTAATATCTGATATGTTTATTTCTTTGTCACATTGTAATGTCTCATGTTGTCTGTTTATGTGTCCTCTAATTTGTAAAGTGCTGCGGAATATGTTGGTGCTATATAAAGTTATTATTATTATCCTGTTTCTGTGGTACTTCAGGTGCATCTCAATAAATTTGAATATCTTTGAAACGTTTATTTTTTTCAGTAATTAAATTAAAAAGTGACTTCCTATATTTTCTAGATTCTTTACACACAGAGAGTTCTATTTCAAGTGTTTTATTTCTGTAAATGTTCATTATGGATTACATGTAATGAAAACCCAAATCTAAGAAAATTTGAATATTGCAAAAAAGTTCAGTATTGTAAATTCAGTGTGTCACCTGCCAAGGTTTCCTAAGACTTTATATGGTCCCTCAGTCTGGTTCAGTAGGACACACAATCATGGAAGACGCTGATTATGAATTGAATTACTGAAACGAATGAACGTTTCAAAGATATTCTAATTTATTGAGATGCACCTGTTTGCACCACAGTTCTGACCTGTCTGGTCAGCTGCTACCAAAGTGGGACCACCTCAGGAGGTAGTGGCCTGGTGGACTCCCTGAATTGAAGACCAGATCCACTATGGTGGTTAAAGGGCAAAGGCCGGAGTGTCTGCTAGCAAATTGCCCTTAGAAGTGGCCCCAAGCCAAACTGGTTTAGTAGCAGCGTGGGTCCACGATCCGCAGTCTGTCCACATTACAAGATCTAAACAAAAACTACAGTCTAGTATGAATTTACACAGACAGTCAAAATGGCAGCTGGATGCAACCGTTGGAGATACTTCCCTGGGTCAGGCCACAGTTAGACAATTTAGGAAGTCAAGCCCACGATGTGGTTCCAGTTATTAACAAAAGGATTCAATCTAACATCTGGATTTATGAGCCTTTGGGCTGAGCCACTGTATGTCTATGGAGGCAGCAGACCTATGATGGATCAGAGCAACAGGCTGTAATGGCGGTAGTGTGAAAATGAACTTCCAGTCAAATGCCATGTTTGGGGCTTGTGCATATTGCAGATATGATTCCTAAATATGATTCTTTATACATTGGCTACTGTATTTTGGGTTTACAATCTAATGAACAACTTTATACTGAAAACATCACTTGGTGAACGATGTATTAGCAACAGTGAATTTATCTTGTTGGTATATGAGTGCTTCTACCACCTGTTTTTGTGGTGTAAAGACAATGAACTCTTATGTGTAGGAACGATGCACTACTCCTTGTATCAGCTCAGCCTTTTTCAATCAACCGTCCTGTTGAATTCCATAGAAAGTAGCTTCCTGGCAGCTGCAACTGTCAATCGTGTCCCATGGGGTCATTATCATTGTCACCAAATGGTCCTCAGCCCCTTCTCTGAGGCCTTCTCGGCAATTATTCACAATATAAGAACCCGTCTATCTAACTCAGACACATGACCCTGAAGTAAAGTGAAAAACAAGGAATGCTGGGAATTGTAGGAAATAACTATCTTCTCTTTGTAATACCATAAAAAACATAAGACACTGAGATTTTACAAACTGAAGCAGCTTTATTGAATTTCCTGAGACAAATGACATATTCCATTGATCTGACAGTGTCCTTTATGCTTCTGTTGAGTCAGTATACTTTGGTGTAACTTTTTGAATTGTATAGAAAAGTGTATCTGAGTCTCTCTGCAGAGGCATCCCACACAAAATAATACTACATAGTATATGTTTTTTTTTAACATGGAAACTTATAGGCACTATAGTGGAATACTTTGAAGCATTTCATTAAGAGAATGTATAGGTCTGATGGAACTCTCAGCCATTGTGTGAAGAGATGGTTCTGTTGCCCATGATGGACATAACAGTGGAGTCTACTGCACTATTTTGCCTGATAAATAAAAGTGTTATCCTGAGAGACCTATCTTAAGGGGGTATTCTCACAAACATAACCATTTTTAAATTAATAGATAACTAAATGTGAAACAATTTTGCAAATATAAGTAATTAAACATTTTGCAGAGTTTTATAGATTTTCTCTAAATATCTTGTGGTCACAACTTGTTGTCTTGATCAGTTGCCAGTGGATACAACCATCAATGCAGGACCTTTCTAAGGTCAGACAACCAGACATGATTCCCTTATTGTGGCCGGGATATCTTCTGATACATGCAGTGTCCCTGCCTGATAACCCAGCTACAATAAGAAAATCATAGCTGGGTTCCTGACAAGTCCCAGACCATAGAAGGTTTCTGCATTTGTAGTCGTATCCATTGGCAACCGATCAAGACAACAGACTGTCACCACTAAGATAGTTAAAGAAAATCTTTAAAACTCTGCAGAATTTTTAACTACTTATATTTGCAAAAATGTTTAACTTTTAATTATCTACAAATACAGATATGATTATGTTCATGGGAATACCCCTTTAATTTAGTGGGATCCATTATGGATGATGCCATTGTGAATGAAGCCTAAGCTTAAATACTGCATATAGACCGATGGTTCTCCTGCCACAGTATACTGTAGGTCCAGGAGAAGCTTTTTAATTAGGGCAAATAGCAAAAAGCATGCATTGATGCTAAATACAGATGTAACAAATACATAACATATTACATGCCATTCTTTCAAAGAGAAGGCAGAAAAAATGCTGTCAGGATGATTTGGGACACTAAACCACCCACAGGACCTTATGGACTGGTTAAGTTTCTCAAATGTTATAACACAATCCGCAACCGCATTAAAAATAAAGAAGTTTTATACTCAGCTATCGCTAGACCTTGGGTGCATGAGTAGTGAGGTCGGGGTGTACATCTCCAGCTTCACTGAAGAACAGCACAGGCGCTGGGAGCAACAGAGAGGAGTCCAATGAGACTCCTGAAATTCATCTCTAGTTAAGTATAAAGCTTTTTTTATTCTTATTGTTGTCACGAATTGCATTATAACAGAGCGATTTGGGACACTAAACCCCTGGTCCATAAGTACTTGTGGGTGGTTTACTGTCTTAAATCATCCTGACAGGTTCCCTTTAAGTTAACGTTTACTACATCTGCATTTTACATAGCGACTGAAAAAAGTAAGCAGCACTGCATATTTGTAATATACTTTTCCTATCAATAAAGTCAATGGTGGAAAAGCCAAGAAAAATGTGTGAATTTATAGTTATACAATGATTTGAATTTATAGTTATACAATGATTTACATAATGCAACCTTAAACATCTAAAGTACCACAAGAGACAATATGCAGCACCCTGGGTGAGCACAGCCTAAGATATCCACTAGGCCATTTTTTACATACTTATTGCATCTGTATTTTTATGAATAGACCGCAAGTCTGTAAAAATAAAAACGGAGACCTGCTCTATTTTATACGGCTTCAATGATCACAGATGCCCAATTGTCTATGGGTCATTTAAGAAATGGACAGCAAATGTACAGTATGTTATCTGTGTTCTGTCTGTCTTTCACTTATCAAATCACTTATCAAACTTAATATAAAGTATGCCATTTTTTTTAAATGATCCATTCACAAAATGAATGGAAAATCAATATCTGTGTGCTTTCACTTGAAAACACTTTTAACACACTTAGGTAAAATACAGACGTGTGAATAAGGCCTAAGTGTTCATGCCCATGGCAGAGACCTGTGTATGGAGTCAATGCAGTTTCAGGTGTACTCTATCCATACACTTGCATGATAGCTCAATTGAACTGTGCTTTAAGCTAAGGCCCCACAGAGAGATGCAGCTAAAAAATGCAGCGAAAACACATAGCATTTTTTTCTGCAGCATTTTTCATTGTGTTTTCTCTGCATTTCTTTTCCCCCCATTAAACATGTTAGCTCTTTTATTTCTGAGGTGTAGATAGGATTAGCCAGAAACTCATTCACTATGCTGGTACTGAAAAACACTTAATTTTTTTAAAATTTTGCTACATTTCTGTAGCCGTCAAAAACACTGTGTTTCTGCAATGTTGGGCCTTAACCTTAAAGAGATATTGTCCTCTAGAATCAGAACACCTTGGCACATATGGGGTCCAATCGAGCATGTTGCAGTTTCTGTATGGACTAAAACAGCAAATATCTCTGTATGCCAACATATGAAATCATATACATACAGAGCTACACAGAAATTTCAATGGCAATGCACAGTTGCCAACAGTCCCAAGAAATGGGTGGTTTGTGGTTGTGTTTTTTGGTTTCTTTAGCAGAAAGGGATCATCCTTGGCGTTTCGCAACCACAGAGAGGCAACCTGGTCACATATGGTGAAATTACTGTAACTAGGCAGTGCCAAAATGAGTACAGGCAGCTGCCCAGCAATAGTCACAACCCCATATGTGACCATTTTGTCTCTCGCTGGCTGAGAACTGCCCAGGACAACCCCAAAGTCAATGCTTATATAGATAATTTATTAAAATGCAGTTTCCCTTTAAAATGAAATCTCTATGTAAACAAATAATTTGCTAGAAATACAGGTAATAAGAATATGTTTTGGGTCCAACTAATAGAATGGATACTCATGGTCTACAGCAGACCTCTAAGGAGAATGAGAAGACTGAGTATCCATATACAGGGGGCACACTGTACAGCAAAGCTTGGTTCGAATTTCACAAAGTGCACCGGTACTTGTTTCTCGCAGACTACATACACCACTCCCTTCACTCCGGTCTGGTTGTAGGAACAACCTGTGGCTGATGGAGATTTTAACAGCTTACAGTCAGTGAGGGTTAATGATGCACCACTGGAAACATTCGTAGACTTCACATATGGGGAGCATACATCACGGATTTTTCTTGCATCTGTATCATGAATGAATGTATTTCGGAACCTACATCTATCCTTGTTGAGGTTCCGGTCTTTTATGGTGATGTTGCAATTGATCCTGGCTTGATCTTCTACAATGTGTTTTTCCTTAAATGACTTGTAATTCTGGCACTGTATAAAGCAGAAACTGGCGAAAATAGCAACAATTAAGAAAAGACACGAAGATGACGCCATCCTGTCTGGTGAGATCTGGGATAAAAAGAGAATACAATGTTGGTCAACTCCAGTGTAAAGACACAGATTTGTTACAGCAATGTCAATGACTGCAGGCCTCCTCCATGTGCAAACACTGAAATGAGGATAGTCAGTGCAAACCAATAGCAAGTTAGTGCTGGCAGATTTTACTACAGAGCTGTGTATGACTATACAGTGATGGCCAAAAGTATTGGCACCCCTGCAATTCTGTCAGATAATACTCAATTTCTTCCAGAAAATGATTGCAATCACAAATGCTTTGGTAATAATATCTTCATTTAATTTGTCTTCAATGGAAAACCACAAAAAGAATTGTCAAAAAGCCAAATTGGATATAATTCCACACTGAACATAAAAAAGGGGGTGGACAAAAGTATTGGCACCCTTTGAAAAATCATGTGATGCTTCTCTAATTTGTGTAATTAACAGCACCTGTTACTTACCTGTGGCACATAACAGGTGGTGGCAATAACTAAATCACACTTGCAGCCAGTTGAAATGGATTAAAGTTGACTCAACCTCTGTCCTGAGTCCTTGTGTGTACCACATTGAGCATGGAGAAAAGAAAGAAGACCAAAGAACTGTCTGAGGACTTGAGAAGCAAAATTGTGAGGAAGCATGAGCAATGTCAAGGCTACAAGTCCATCTCCAAAGACCTGAATGTTCCTGTGTCTACCGTGTACAGTGTCATCAAGAAGTTTAAAGCCCATGGCACTGTGGCTAACCTCCCTAGATGTGAACGGAAAAGGAAAATTGACGAGAGATTTCAACGAAAGATTGTGCGGATGGTGGCTAAGGAACCTCGACTAACATCCAAACAAGTTCTAGCTGCCCTGCAGTCCGAGGGTACAACAGTGTCAACCCGTACTATCCGTCGGCGTCTGAATGAAAAGGGACTCTATGGTAGGATACCCAGGAAGACCCCACTTCTGACCCAGAGACATAAAAAAGCCAGGCTGGAGTTTGCCAAAACTTACCTGAGAAAGCCAAAAACTTTTTGGAAGAATGTTCTCTGGTCAGATGAGACAAAAGTAGAGCTTTTTGGGAAAAGGCATCAACATAGAGTTTACAGGAAAAAAAAAGAGGCCTTCAAAGAAAAGAACACGGTCCCTACAGTCAAACATGGCGGAGGTTCCCTGATGTTTTGGGGTTGCTTTGCTGCCTCTGGCACTAGACTGCTTGACCGTGTGCATGGCATTATGAAGTCTGAAGACTACCAACAAATTTTGCAGCATAATGTAGGGCCCAGTGTGAGAAAGCTGGGTCTCCCTCAGAGGTCATGGGTCTTCCAGCAGGACAATGACCCAAAACACACTTCAAAAAGCACTAGAAAATGGTTTGAGAGAAAGCACTGGAGACTTCTAAAGTGGCCAGCAATGAGTCCAGACCTGAATCCCATAGAACACCTGTGGAGAGATCACAAAATGGCAGTTTGGAGAAGGCACCCTTCAAATCTCAGGGACCTGGAGAAATTTGCCAAAGAAGAATGGTCTAAAATTCCAGCAGAGCATTGTAAGAAACTCATTGATGGTTACCGGAAGCGGTTGTTCGCAGTTATTTTGTCTAAAGGTTGTGCTACCAAGTATTAGGCTGAGGGTGCCAATACTTTTGTCCGGCCCATTTTTGGAGTTTTGTGTAAAATGATCAATGATTTGACTTTTTTTTTCATTCTCTTTTGTGTTTTTTCATTGCAAGCAAAATAAATGAAGATATTATTACCAAAGCATTTGTGATTGCAATCATTTTCTGGAAGAAATTGAGTATTATCTGACAGAATTGCAGGGGTGCCAATACTTTTGGCCAGCACTGTACATCTTCAATAACTATTTGCAACACATGCATGCTCATTTTGGCCAAACGTACATGTTTTCTCAATAGGGAAAGGGGAGAAAGCTGCTGTCAGACACCTCTGGTGAGTACTTAACTCCTAAGAACAAATGCACTTATAGGAGCCGTTCAGACAGAGGAATTTACACGTGATTCTGAGGTGGATTCCACCTCAAAATCAGCCCCAAATTCCGCTTGGCGGATGTCAGTCAGTAAGGGGTGTGAGAAAGTGAAGGGTGTGGTTTGGGAGAACAGGTATGTTCCAGCCAGGCAGTTAAAGGGTGTCTGGTAGAAGCCCACAGCAGGGAGGTCAGCTGACTAATTAAGGCCTGATATAGGGTGTGTGTCATGACTAGGAGGTGTGGCACTACATTGAGGAACAGTGTGAGCTGTATAACTGAACCTGCATGAAGGTAAATCTGTGCCACCCGTCTAATGTAACCAGAACGAGAGTCTGGTAGCCAGGCTCTTGTATAGAGTGGGATTGTCTTTTTGTGTTATTTCTCAGCCGAGAAGGTTTTGTTTTTCTTTGTTTGCGCCTTTGTAAAGGCAAAACCTGTTAACTCACTTACAAGTGAATAAACTCTGAACTTGAGTGTGATCCAGTCTCTGTGTCCCTGTTTCCTGCACTGCTACCAAGCATCTACCTGAGCGGTTCCCCACATATGGTGGAGAATGCGGGCAGATGTGCAGTGAGACATACACGGGCTGCGTGTCCTGTAGCTGACAGAACTGAAATAAAGAGCCACAGCCATGGAGGAGGTTGTGAAGCAGCTGGTACAGGCTAATGCAGCACAGCAAGAGACCAATCAACTTCTGACCAAGCAGTTGTCGATGTTGCTGGCCGCTCAGCAAAAGGCTGATCCACCAAAGCCAGAGCGGGACGTCAGGAAAGAGGTCCATAAAGCGCTGACCAAGATGACGGCAGAGGACGACATAGAGGCCTATCTGACCGGGTTTGAAAGAGTGGCCAACCGTGAGAGGCTTCCACGACAGCTCTGGGCCGAGGTTTTGGCACCCTTTTTAGTTGCCGAGCCCCAGCAAGCCTATTTTGACCTAAGTGAACAGGATGCTTGCGACTACCAGAGGGTGAAGGCGGAGATCCTGGCCCGGCTGGGTGTGGACCAGCACGTTCGGGCTCAAAGAGTCCATGATTGGGAATACCAGGAGGCGTTACCACCGAGGTCACAGATGCACCACCTTGTACAGCTTGTCCGTAAGTGGCTCCAGCCGGAAAGGTTGACCCCAGCCCAGGTGGTGGAGCGGGTCGTCGTAGACCGCTACCTGAGGGCTTTACCGGATAAGATCCAACAGTGGGTGGGACATGGAGACCCAACTAACGCCAATGAATTGGTGGGGTTGGTGGAACGCTACTGGACTACACAGTCCCTCAGGAAGGTGTCCCCCCAGATTCCACAAGTCCCCAAGGCCCGGAGGGCCAACATTCCTCGAGCTCCCCAGGATAAGAGAGTAACCCAGGGGAGGAGGAGAGATACTGTCATCTGCTGGGATTGCCACGAGCCGGGCCATATTGCGGCTAATTGTCCCCATGCCTTAGAGCCCATGGACTGCAGTCAGAGGATGTCCCTCTATGCTGCCCCAGCCTATGCTGCTGCCACCTCGGACACTGATGATGGGCGCCACCTATGCCAAGTGACCGTGGCTGGGTGCCCAGTGGTGGCACTACTGGACTCTGGCAGTCGGGTGACCCTCGTAAAAGGGTCCTGTGTCGACCTCGGGAACGTCACCGGACGCACAGTTGGGGTCCTGTGCATACATGGCGATTTAAGAGACTACCCGACTGTGATTGTCGCTATCCAGACCCCCTGTGGGGAGAGCCGACACGAGGTGGGGGTTGTCCAGAATTTGCCCCATGACTTCATTCTGGGACGGGACTTTCCCCTGTTTTGGACTCTATGGCGGGGAAAACAAGGGTCAGAAAACCCACCCCCAAGTTTACCACAGGTACTGTCTAGTCAGGTCCTCGAGCCTGAACCCAATGACTTAGACTCTAGGGTTCCTGCCGTAGGGGTGACCATGCTAGAAGGAAGTGGTAGCTCTGTATTTCCCCTAGAGGTAATGGCAGGTGAAGCCGAGGCAGCCAGTACCGAACCTCTAATATCCGATTTGAACGTATCTCGTGTTGCTTTTGGTTCTGCACAACTCCAGGACCCCACTCTGTCAAGGGCCTGGGAAAATGTAATAGTTATCAATGGTGTGTCTCAGCGCCCAGGCGCTAATGAGGTGTTTCCCCGCGTGGCTGTCAACCCGGAGTTGTTATACCGAGTTGACAGGGTGCGAGGAGAGACCTTAGAACAGTTACTGATACCCCAGCCTTATCGCCGGACAGTGCTGGATTTAGCACATAAAAATGCGCTAGGGGGACACCTAGGTGCCGCAAAAACGCAGGACCGTATAGTGCAGCGTTTTTATTGGCCGGGGGTATATCGTGCAGTTAAAGAGTATTGTGAAACATGTCCGGAGTGTCAGTTGCATGCCCCCAAGGCACACTTTCGAAGCCCCCTGGTACCTTTGCCCATTATTGAGGTGCCCTTTGAAAGGATTGCCATGGACTTGGTAGGTCCTTTAGTTAAGTCCGCACGGGGGCATCAGCATATTTTGGTAATCATGGATTATGCTACCCGATATCCTGAAGCCATCCCACTACAGCATACGTCGGCAAAGTTGATTGCCAAGGAATTGTTCGCCGTATTTTGCCGAGTGGGACTACCCAAGGAGATCCTCATGGATCAGGGTACCTCGTTTATGTCTAAAGTCACCAAGGAATTGTGCAAACTCTTTAATATCAAACAGTTACGTACATCTGTGTACCATCCCCAGACAGACGGGTTAGTAGAACGATTTAATAAAACCCTAAAAAGCATGTTAAAAAAGGTGGTAAACAAGGATGGAAAGGACTGGGATGTTCTGTTACCATGTTTGATGTTTGCCATCCGTGAAGTACCACAGTCTTCCACTGGGTTTTCCCCTTTTGAGTTGGTCTATGTCAGACATCCTAGGGGTCTGTTGGACATTGCCAAAGAGACGTGGGTGCAAGAACCCACTCCCCATAAAAGTGTTATTGAACACATCGCTAGTATGCAGGACAGGATAGCGGCCGTTATGCCCATAGTCAGAGAGCATGTGGAGGAGGCCCAAAGGGCTCAAAGCCGGGTTTACAATAGGTCAGCGAAGGTAAGGACCTTTAGACCCGGTGACCGAGTTCTTGTACTCATTCCCACAGTGGAGAGTAAGTTCCTTGCCAAGTGGCAAGGACCCTATGAGGTAATGGAGAAAATAGGAGAGATGGACTACAAGGTTCGTCAGCCTGGTAGGAGAAAACCAGAGCAGATTTACCATGTAAACCTGCTAAAGGCGTGGAAAGACAGAGAGAGTCTGCTTACAGAAAGATCTCCGGCTAAACTACCTCCTGTACTGTCCCCACAGGCTGCGGTTAGGACTACAGAGGAAGCAGTAGGGGTAACAATAGCGGAGTCTCTCACAAAAAGTCAACAGCAAGAATCCAGAGAGTTTGTAGCAAGGAATACAGACGTGTTCTCCGAGCTACCCGGGTGTACGTCCGTAATCAAACATGATATTGTTACCGAGCCCCAGGTGAACGTACGGTCGAGACCGTACCGGATCCCTGAGGCTCGTCGACAAGCCATTTCAGATGAAGTGCAGAATATGTTAAAGTTATGGGTCATTGAGTCCAAAAGTGAATGGGCTAGTCCCATTGTCCTAGTTCCCAAGCCAGATGGAACATTGCGGTTCTGCAATGACTTCAAGAAACTGAACGAGGTGTCTAAATTTGACGCCTACCCCATGCCACGGGTAGACGAACTTATTGAGAGACTGGGAGGGGCCCGGTACTTCACTACTCTCGATCTCACTAAGGGATACTGGCAGGTACCCCTGACGGATAGTGCCAAAGAAAAGACTGCCTTTATTACTCCTGAGGGTCTTTTCCATTATCTTGTGTTACCGTTTGGGCTCCATGGGGCCCCAGCCACGTTTCAACAGTTAATGGACATAATTTTAAAACCTCATAGGAAATACTCCTCAGCATATCTGGATGATATCATCATTTTCAGCAATGACTGGGAGAGTCACTTGCCCAAGGTACAAACTGTAGTGAATTCCTTAAGAGCAGCTGGCCTGACTGCTCACCCCAAGAAGTGTGCTTTGGGGATGGAGGAGACACGCTATTTGGGATATGTGATCGGCCGTGGTATAATCAAACCCCAGGTCAACAAGGTCGATGCTATTCAGAAATGGCCTCGACCTATGAGCACTAAACAAGTTAGGTCATTCCTGGGCATTGTGGGGTACTACAGACGCTTTATACCAAACTTTGCCACAGTGTCTGCTCCCCTGACGGACCTTCTAAAGGGTAAAAAGTCCGTTATGGTACGGTGGAATGACCTGGCCGAAAGTGCTTTTCAGGCGTTAAAGCTGGCCTTATGTGGGTCTCCTGTTCTCATTACGCCCGACTTCAGCAAAGAATTTGTGGTACAAACAGACGCATCAGATGTAGGGCTGGGAGCTGTCCTGTCTCAGGAGGTGAATGGAGAAGAGCATCCAGTTACCTATCTGAGCAGGAAACTAACACCAGCAGAAAAGAACTACAGCATAGTAGAGAAAGAGTGTCTGGCGATAAAATGGGCGTTAGAGGCCCTGAGGTACTACTTGCTGGGTAGGCAGTTCCGTCTAGTGACCAACCACTCACCCCTCACTTGGATGAGCAGATCCAAGGACAAGAATGCCAGGGTTACTAGGTGGTTCTTGTCCCTTCAAAATTTTAGTTTTTCGGTGGAGCACAGAGCCGGGAAACTGCAAGGCAATGCGGATGCCTTGTCCCGGACTCATTGTTTAATGTCTGGAGTTCGCCCCGAGGGGTCAGAACTGAGGGGGAGGGTATGTGAGAAAGTGAAAGGTGTGGTTTGGGAGAACAGGTATGTTCCAGCCAGGCAGTTAAAGGGTGTCTGGTAGAAGCCCACAGCAGGGAGGTCAGCTGACTAATTAAGGCCTGATATAGGGTGTATGTCAGGACTAGGAGGGGTGGCACTACATTGAGGAACAGTGTGAGCTGTATAACTGAACCTGCATGAAGGTAAATCTGTGCCACCCGTCTAATGTAACCAGAACGAGAGTCTGGTAGCCAGGCTCTTGTATAGAGAGGGATTGTCTTTTTGTGTTAGTTATTTCTCAGCCGAGAAGGTTTTGTTTTTCTTTGTTTGTGCCTTTGTAAAGGCAAAACCTGTTAACTCACTTACAAGTGAATAAACTCTGAACTTGAGTGTGATCCAGTCTCTGTGTCCCTGTTTCCTGCACTGCTACCAAGCATCTACCTGAGCGGTTCCCCACAGGGTTAAGAGATTCATTCACACATTCACAAAACAATTGGTGACAATTTTGAGTACTACTAAGTATTAAAATAAATAACAAAAGTTATTTTACTTACACTATTTTATACATAATGTGCAGAAATATATACTATTACCTCAGGTGGACAAAGACATCCAGAAAATATTCTTATGTATACTATATGGACAAAATTTTTGGGGGACACCAACACATTATACCTATAGGCGCTTTATGGAGTCCCATTCTTAATCCATGTTGTCATTAAGAAGTTGTCCCCCTTCCCCCCTTGACTAAGCTAAAGCTAAAACAGCTTCCACTCTTCTGGGAAGGCATTTGTGAAATCAAACACTAATGTTGGATGACAGGTCTCACAATCTCTGTTCCAGTTCGTTCCAAAGATACTTGATAGGGTCGAGGTCAGGCCTCTATGCAGCCCAGTCAAGTTCTTCCATGCTAAACTCACCTATCCATGCCTTTATACAGTGGGACACAACCATGCTTGAACAGAAAAGGGACATCCTGAAACTGTTCCCACAAAGTTTAAAGAAAACAATTGTCCAAAGTGTCCTTGTAGTAATGCTGAAGCATTGATATTTCTCTTCACTGGAACTAGGAAGTCTAAGCCAACCCATGGAAAACAACCCCATTGCATTAAACCTCCTCCACCAAACTTTACATTTGGAACAATGCAGTCATGCAAGTAATGTTCTTGAATTTGCCAAACCTAGACTCATCCATTAGACTGACAGATAGAGAGTTGTGATTTGTTACTCCGCAGAACATATTTCCACACCCTTGGCAGAATGGCAGAATCCTTTACACCACTCCATCCTGTGCTTGCCATTGTGCTTGGTGATGTAGGGCTTGCATGCAGCAGTGAAAACCCATGTCATGAAGCTTCTGGTACAGCTTTTGTGCTGATGTTACTGCCACAGGAGATCTGGAACTCTGCAGTTCCTGAGTCAGCAGAGTATTGGCGGCTTTTATTCATTATGCGGCTCAGCACTCGGCAACTCTGCTCTGTATCTTTACATGGTCTGCCACTTCATGACTGCTTTGGTTCCTAAACACATTCACTTGTCAATAGAGTTGATTCTGCAATATCTGTGAGTGAAGAATTTAACAAACTGACTTGTTGCAATACTGACATCCTATTAAGACACGACGCTCTAAGTGAACTCCTTACAATGAGCCATTCTTTCACATATGTTTGTAAGAATAACATCCTGCACTAGACACACCCACAGCAAAAAGCAGCCGTAGGGTTTCACAGGCTGTTACCCATGCGACTAGCTCAGGTTTGAACCTTGGTAATACAAAGGCTGAAATTCTCTCCAAAACTTGCAGCAAATTTGACATGTTGCGCTTTTAAAACCTGCAGCAAAAGACATTTTGCACTGTGGATTTTTTTCTTGTAAGTGTGTGGATGGAATTTATTGAAATCCCATCCACTACATCCAAAAAATAATGGTGCTCGTAATTCTTTCCCAAATGTAAAATATATGCTAAATCAGAAGAAGGCACAATTTTTGGAAATATACTGATGACTTTATAAAGGTTTAAGTAGATGCAGGAAACGTACAGAATACTTGTATGAGCTGTGTCCATGTCCCTGTCCTGAAAGTGTCATAGAAGTGGAAGAGTGAAGAAATCAGGGGATACCTTTTAGAGGCTAACTGAGTATACTGAAGGTGTCATGTTAGAGGTCTGGGACTCCTCCCCAGACCTCTGTGTGTCCCCCACCCAGGCCCCATAACTAAATTGTAAATGGGTGCTTGTTCCACTGCAACAGATAGGATGAATTCAGACAAGACAAGTATAACTGCATCAAAACCACATTGGAAAACAAACACATGTGGTTTTACCTGTAGAATCTTCAACCGCATTGAAATATATAGCAAAAATGTTTTTGCTTTTTGATGCAGTTTTAACAAGCATTAACATATACTGATACATAAATGCAAATATATACACACTGTACTAAGATACCACATCTGCAGATGTATATACAATTGCAAAGGCAGACAAGACTGCACACACATAGAAATACATGCTTATACGTAGATGCACATATACCACAGAACCAAACACAGTTCAAACACTTTTGTGTACTTCTAGTGTCAGATACATACTTTAACATTTATTACTCCTCTACCCATTCACCAGCATCTGTTGTATTATATGGTGTATTACTCCCCCTGTCAGTTTTGTATATAGCACAGTAGTATCAGCCCTTATCTGTCATTTTGGAAAAGTGCAGATCGGTAGAACAACCTTCGGTCTCTGAGTTGAGGAAAGCAAATTTACCAGTCAGCACAGAGAGGTGCTGATAAGCAGTGAAAAGCATGTCTTGCTGTGAAGCAAGGACAGCAGGCCCCCCTAGGCCATGGGCTCCATAGCAGTGGCGTGGTCTGCCTTCATTGGAGGTACACTGTGTGGTTTAGACATATAGATGCTCTTTGTCTCTATATATGACAAACTTTCCAATATAGGTTTGACATGCCTATGATTTATTTCTTGTGTACCAGTAGAGATCGTAGGGTGTGTAATTCACTCTTTATGCCTCATTCACATGAATATTGTAACCCATGATATTTAACAATACACCTGTACTGTACTTTGCAGTGGTTTGAAGAGAACCTGTCATGAGAAAAATGCTGTTCAATCTGTAGAGCAGGAGCTGAGCAGATTGATGTATCCTTTGTGGGAAAAGATTCAGCCTAACCTGTCATTTATCCATAGAAATCTTTGCTTTTTCGATGTTGCAAAGACAAGGAGGCGGTCCTATTTGTGACTGACAGCTATCTCTGCATCCAAAGACAAGGAGGTGAGATTGACAGTCACTGATAGGAGCCACTTCTTGACTTCTCAGCATAGAAAGAACTGAGCTTTCTATAAATAAATGACAGGTTATATAGAATCTTTTCCCAGAAAATTATATAACAATCTGCTCAGCTCATCCTGCTCTATAAGCTGCTGCCTGTAGCTTGGACAACACTTTTCACGTGACAAGTCCCCTTTAAGTGCTGGCTGGGTTAACAGCCTCAGACTGTGTTGCAGCACAGCAGCTGCATGTGGACAACACCCCTCATGAATGCAGCTGCCGCTTTTTGGAATGCAGCCTAAACATAGGCTGCTTGGCTAGTTGCTGGATTTTATACACTTGTGGCAATGAGACTGAATGTAACATTTGAATTCAACAATTAAGAGGTAAGTCCTATTAAGTGCCAGCATCAACACCCGGCTTACCCAGGTAAGTGCCGGGGCCCCAAGCTCCTGAGGGGGCCCACCCGGCAGTGGCATAAGGTCCATGATAGCGGTCAGGGAAAGCCTGGTTCCCCAACCGCTATACATATTGCTATCACAGAGTCCCTTTCCAATAGATGCCAGACCTCAGTCGCCAGGCAGAAGAGGACCGAGGAAGATGTTAAAGACAGTCGGAAGGAGCGAAGATGCAAAGGAGAGGTGAGGCAAGGTGAGTATAAGAGTTTGTTATTTTTAATCACTTCCCCTGGGCCTCTAATTATAATACACTGGGGTCTATTTCAAAAGGTTTGGGTTCGAATGAATCTGAAAATTTTGGAGCTCGCTACCTACGAGCTACTATTATACAGACCCCAGAGTTATTTTTCAGACCCCAGAATATAAGCGGAGGCCCAAGGAAAGTGAGTAAACAAACAGTGTTACTCACCTCCCCTGGGCTCTGGCACTGGTTCCTGTCCTCTTTGGACCTCTACCGGCCTCCTGAATGATCTAAGGGAAAGCTGAGGCCTGTGATTGGGTCTCACTGGTCACATGGATCACATGACATCATGATGCTTGTGTCTATACATCAGAGTGACCCACGTGACCGCAGAGGCCCAATCACAGACCTCAATGGTCCCTAACATCATTCAGGAGATCCGATGAGGACAGGGAACCATGTTGGAGCACAAAGGATGTGAGTAACAGTTTGTTATGTTTACTCACCTTCTCTGGGCCTCCGCTTATAATACTCTGGGGTCTAAAGAGACCCCAGAGTATAATAATAGCAGTTCCAGTTCGGACATGTTTGGTCTGAAGGAAACCCAACAATGACTCACCTCCAGTAGATTCCCATGCACTCCACATCAGTAATTAACTGTATTGGTAGAGGCCAATACAGTTGATTATAAGGTTGGATTATAATAAGGCAAAAGAGAAATTACTTGCCGCTGGTCAATGTTGCAACCTTGGGCCCTAGACAACCACACATTTTGCCTTTAGTATATCTGTCACTGCATGGGACATGGAGCTGTGAATATGCTGCAGAGGACTTCAGTAAAGTTGTTGTGATATTGGGCATGGGTCAACCCGCATCATCTTTCAAACTGCATGACAGCTGGCATGTGCCACTGAACTGTCACTCACAGTATAGGAGATGAGTTATAATACAAACATACTGTATAAATACAGGGCCAGCCCGTAGATCATCCAATGCAGCAGACTTTTTAGCTAGTGCCCCCTGAAGCTGATCGATCAGCTTTTCAGCCCATATAGCACAGCTTACTAGTGTTAATAGCTTATTTTTGTAAACTAGCAAAATGAAGTGAATGAACAAAAGCGAAATCTAAATGAAATCAATATCAAGTGTGACCTCCCTTTGGAAAAGGAGTCCCAGATGCGATGTTATGGCCCCCACATATTCCCGAGTCTGTCTGCGATTACATGAAGAGACAGAAGGATTTGAGCAAGCCTAGATCCACAGAAGATCTGTGCCTAGTTCTCCAAGATGTCTTCCCTCAGACACTGTGTACAAGTGTACCGAGAAGAATTTATGGAAGGCAAAGGGTGGACACACCAAATATTGATTTGACGTAGATTTCTATTTTCTTCATTCACTTTGCATTTTGTTAATTGACTATAATAAACTACAACGTATTAACACTTCTATTCTTGAAAACATTCTCACTTATTGCACAGTATGTATGTAATATAGACTGTTTAATTTAATTTAATTTTTTTTTTTTTGGGGGGGGGCATATATATCTTGGGATCTTTTATGGCCCTAGCAATGTCCCTGGAGCTGCAGCTGTTGTTGGTGTAATATTTCCATATTTGAGGCCCCATTTTTGTTTTTGCCCGGGGCCACAACCAGCCCTGTATGTATACAAATGTTTCTGGAGGGTCTCAGGCCTGAACATATGTTTGATAAAGTGCTGGTCATGAAGGCAGATATTGTTCTTTCTAACCCTTATGTCACTAACTTCATCAAACAAAACAGCAGTCAGCTTAAATGGCTGATAACAGAGAGCAAAAAAGATACAGTTCTACTCTACAGAGAACGATGAACAGACAGACATTAGTTTTAGTCAATGAGACATATACCGTTTTGTTGGCCATGAATAATTGACATCATATATCTTATTGCAGAAGGTTGTGCTGTACAACCCAGGTCACAGCTGGTACATGTGGTCCCACCTAGACCTGTGCCATTAAACCTATAGAGAGTGCAGAGCTAACAGTCCCATCCAGTGTGTGAAGGAGAACGAAGAGCCCCCTACCATTTAGCAAGACATAAGTAATATACTACTCCGAGACAGAGAATGGGCACAGGGTGAGGAGATTGTTTGGCAATGGCTTTCAGGACTCACTTGCAATCTGTCTCCTGGTAGTCACACAGTCTCTGGATGGCAGGCTCTTCTGTGATGATCAGCTCAGGCCTGTCTGTTGTTACTCGGCTTCCCTCATAACATGTCTGCTGCGATTTTTCATTCAAGCTCTAGGGAGAATCTAGGTAACAAGACGCCTTCCTTCGCTACTTTAGTGCTCCAAATCTAATTTGTCGTAAGTGAACTTCTCCCTCTAGTGGTGCAGTGGAGGAGTACACCCTCGGGTGATACATTAATAATACTGTTTTATGAGGTTTCCTCACTAAATTCCGCAGCTTCTCTCCCAAAGTTTTCTACTTTCTGATGTCATAAATGCGGGAATTGTTTGATTAATTCTAAGTCCCCAAGTATGAAACTGTAGCTAAAAAACACAGCATTTTCCGTTGCGTTATTCTCTGCAATTTTTCTTCTTAATTAAATCTATAGGGAATACACTCGCGTTTCCGCAGCTAAAATTCACCTGCTGCATTTTTTAAAATGTAGCTTTTCCGCAGCTGTTTTTTTCTGCAATGTGTGGATGGGATTATCAGAATCTTTATGTTGGTGATGTAATACACAGCTCTGTTTCTGCAGCAGCCAAAAATGCTGCGTTTCTGCAATGTGGGGTTAGCCTACAGGGGTTTTTCTTCTATAGGTAAATCCCCTATCTGATTAATGATACGCGTCTGATCCAACCATTGGAAACTCTAAGTGATCAATAGAATTGAGGTCCAAGGTGAATAAAGTGTTGGTGTACATGTTTGACCACTGCTCCATTTACTTCTAGGGGACTTCCAGAACAGCAATCTTCATCATTCTCATAGAAGTAAATACAGCAGTCAAGCACTTTATTCACATGAACACTTGCAGACCCCTACACTCTCCTAGAGATTGCTTTCGACAACACCTGTCTCAGAGTCAGATGCTTCCGTAACCTGACCTTAATGTTACTATAAGTATGTGGGAACATACAAACTCCATGCAGATGTTTTGTGAAAGGAGAGTTAGCGGGCAGACTTTTTACACTTGCCAATGTTTACCTCCCCAATACTAACCAATTTACAGCCCTGGAAAATATCCTAGGCAGACTAGAGGATTTTGTGGAAGGAACTCTTTTATTTGGTGGGGACTTCAATCTAGCACTAGACCTATTGGTGGATGTGTCCAGGGGATCCTCTCACCTCACCTACTCCTATCTCAGACGAATTAAATGGTTATTATTTACCCGCCAGCTGGTCGGCTTCATGTTTTACTGTTTGAGGCTGGGGCCCCACATGGCGTAAGTCACAGCAGTGACTAGAGAATCCCATCCCCACTTTGCAGAAAAATATGTGTAGCGGACATGCTGCGATTTCCACAACCATCGCGGTTTTGGAAATCGCAGGATTTCAATTATACATACAGAAACTCTGTTGGTTTCCCCATAGGTATAATTGAAACAGAAACCTCTGTGGACTTTCTGTGAAAAGCGCTGAGGGAAAAACCGCGATGTGTTGCGGGATGCTATGCTTACATGTGTCTTACTCTACACATTTACTGTAGAATTGATAGCTTCTTCCTTCACTCCGTATTCATTCAACCTCTATTGACCGGACCACATTTGCAGAAAATGCGATGCTCCACCTCTCCCATCTTGATTGCGCGCAGCTGGCAAAGTTGCCTCAGTGAGACACTGCTGCAGGACCCCCTGGGAGATTAACCCCTAGGCACAGCGCGACGTAACTGTACATTCTGAAGATAGCTTCATTAGTGCACTAGGATGTACAGTTATGTCACAGCTCCCAGGGCTTTTATTTAGCAGGGAGTATGGCTAGGTATCTGGAGCTCAGCTGTTGCCGGCAGCTGAGACTCACCTGTGACCGAAGAGGGACCACTACAAGCCTCCCCTCTCCAGCGATTGCTGGGTCTATACAGACCCACCATTCTACTGATCCCCGGGCTTACTGTCATAACTGACAGTGCCCCGAAACAGGAAGATCGCAGTATCAGCTGTATGAAACAGCTGATACTCCGATCTGACCAAGGAGGGGCCTGTCGCAACCTCCTCTTGCCAGCCATCACCATTCACAGTGCTGCAGCCAGACAGCAAGGGAGAGGAGAGGTGAGTATTAGGTTTTTTGTTTTTTTTTAGATTAATTTTAAAGATGAGATTCTCCTCTTTAAAATGATACCAAGATCTTATTGATCGGCCTTACAGATCCGTAGCAATTTCCTGCTGAAATTCTATTGGGCATTGAGATCCCATTGCAGATCTCAATTCCCGAAAGCGTTTTTAACAGCAAATAGCTCCGAAGAATCTCATCTTTAAAATTAATCTATGGGGATCTTCATATCCCTAATGGATCCTGAGAGATTGTAAGCCCTTGGTGGCAAGGCCCTGTATCCCACTGTACCAGTTGGTCACTGCTAGTATTATATTTGTTTTGTATATTTTGTGTACCGTATGTAAACCCTCAAATGTAAAGCACCATGGAATGGTGCTATATAAATAATAATAATAATAATAAGAAGAAGAAGATATGGGGCTCTAAAGTGTCCACCCCCCCTCCAGCCATCTTAGCCAGCTGTGTGAAGGAGGAATGGGGGGAGGGGGAGAGCTGCAGACTGCACAGACGATGATTGCCCTCTGATTGTCACATAGAGGGATAATGTAATACTCCTCTGAGCCTTATTAGAGGGGTATTCTTATGTAATACCCCTCTGAACATAACATAACCAGGAAGTTTATTGGCACTGTGATACAGACATTTACCATTACCTAGGTCGCAGCGCCAAAAGAGTTGCACCAAACACAACACATTCATAAAGTCATCAATAAAGTTTACATTTTTTTCACTGTCCCTGTCCTGTCCATACCTGATCTTTATAGAGTATAATACGCCGACTGCCTCTCTAGTGATATCCGTTACGCGCTAAAACATTAGCAATAACGATTATTACTAGAGATGAACATATAAAACACCTGTGACAAGCGGAAAGTTCCATCAGTCAGATAACACATTGTCACCCATTTAATGTCACAATATAAAATCCCAGTTTTTGGCAGCTTTCAGATGGGTATAATAGTGGGTGTTTTTTTTTTTTTTTTTTTTTTTTTTTTAATCCACAGTACAAACGTAACCCCTGGACTTCCAGTAGTTTTGGGTTAAAACAACATTTTAACAGAAAAAAATGTCATCATCTATTTTCACAGCCCAATTTTGTAAAACATCTGTAGAGTTAAAATACTCACTATAGCCATTGATAAATTTCTTGAGGGGTCTAGTTTCCAAAATGGGATCACATTTCAGGGGTTTCCAGTGTTCTGGCATATCAGGGGATCTGCAAATGCGACATGGTACCTGAAAACAATTCCATCAAAATCTGCCCTCCAACAGCCAAATAGCGCCCTCTCTGTTCCAAGCTCTGCCATGTACCCAAACTGCAGTTTATGACCACATATGGGGTACTGCTACGTTCAGGAGAAATTGTATAATGAACTGTGGGGTGCTTTTTCTCTCTTAACCCCTTGTGAAAATGAGAAATTTTACTGGAAAGAGAGTAATTTTTCCTTTTCATGTCCCAATGGTAGTAAATACTATGAAAGAGCTGTGGCATCAAAGTGCTCATTATACCCCTTGATAAATTCCTTGAGGGTTGTATTTTCTTAAATGAGGTAATTTAATGGGGATTTTATTGTTCTGGTACCTCATGTGCACCCGATGTGCACTACCTAAACCCACTGCTACATCCTGTATGGCAAGTGAACAGCGTAGCTCCTAGAATTGTCATCATTGCCTATAGCCGCACTGTCCTTGAAAAGCTGATCTGCAGAGGGCCTGGCTGTCAGACTCCCGCAGATGTAATATTGATGGCCTATCCTAAGGACAAGCCATCAATATTAGAAAGATGGATAAATCCATTCCTGGCTGTCCAGGAATTGGAGCAACCCATGTTATGAGTGGGAGGTGTAAAATAAAAAACAAAAATTAAAAAGCATACTCACTTGTCCCAGGACTCCGTTGTCCGCCACCAGCGTCCATTCAGTCTTGTGCCGATGCCTTCTTGCTGGCAGTCATGCACCTCATGTGACCATGAGGCGCCGCCATGAGACAGAACATACACAGGCAGGGGCAACGGGATGCTGGGGACAGGTAAGTATGCTTTTTTTTTTTTTTTTTTTTACACCTCCCTGGTGGCCACAGTGGTCGCTCCAATTTATGGACAACCTCTTTAAAGGGGTTGTCAGGGCCAAATTTTTTTATTGCAACTTCACTGATCCCCCCATACATTTGCCTCTTCACTGGTCCCCTATACTGTATGGGGAACAGTGATGGGGCCATTATATTGTGTGGGGTCAGTGATGGGGGCTAACATTCTGTGGGGGGGGGACATTAAACTGTGTGGGGCATATTAAAGGAGTTGTCCAGGGTTAATTTTTTTATGGCATATCCTCAGGATAGGCTATAAATACCTGATCACTATGGGGCTGACACACGGCCCAATCAGCTGTACGGAGCCACTTCCATTGCCCGTTCTGTACACAACACAGGGCCGGAAGCAGAAAGCTTCATCCGCTGTACAGCAGCTCGGCGCCTTCATTGCAGCTCAGCTCCTACTGACTTCAATATGTTCTGAGATACAGTGAAGGTGCCCGGCTAATATACAGTGGGCAGAGCTTTCTGCTTCCAGCCCTGTATTGTTTACAGGACGGGCGCCAGAAGTGGCTCCGTACAGCTGATCGGTCCAGGGTCAGTCCCCTACAGATCAGGTATTTATGGCCTATCCTGAGGATAAATCATATAAAATTCTGCCTGGACAACCCCTTTAATATACCCCCCAATGCCTCACACTTTAAAGAGGTTGTCCAGCATAATTTTTTTATTTATTTATTTATTTTATTATTAGTCTTGGAGAGGTGAAACCCCCCCTCCCCCCCACAAAAAAAAAACTACTCACCTGTACTCTGTGCTCCGGTGTCTTCCCAGCAGGGTCCGGTCTTGCAGCTCCGCTGTTTTCTTTTGCCTGAAGTCCTCACTGGCACAGGTAGTCATGTTCAGTGGGAAGAAAACAACAGAACTCTGCAGGACCGAACCACGCTGGGAGACAATCGGCACAGAAGTACATTTTGGGGGTTTTTTTCACCTGCCCTGGCCTAATTAAAAAAAAAAAAAAGTTATCCTGGATAACCCCTTTAATGTCCCCCAGGATATTAGCCCCCATCACTGCCCCCCCAATATAATGGACCCATCAATGGTCCCCATACAGTATAGGGGACTAGTGAAGGGGTCACTGTATGGGGGGAATAGTGAAGGGGACACTGTATGGGGGAGAATAGTGAAGGGGTCATTGTATGGGGGGAATAGTGAAGGGGCCACTGTAGAGGGGAGAATAGTGCAGGGGCCATCGTATGGGGGGAAATAGTGAAGGGGACACTGTATGGGGGGACAATAGTGAAGGGGCCACTGTATGGGGGGAGAATAGTGAAGGGGCCACTGTATTGGGGGGGAGAATAGTGCAGGGGCCACTGTATGGGGGGGAGAGTAGTGCAGGGGCCACTATAGGGGGGAGAATAATGCAGGGGCCACTGTATGGGGGGAGAATAATGCAGGGGCCACTGTATGGGGGGAGAATAGTGCAGGGGCCACTATAGGGGGGGAGAATATTGCAGGGGCCACTATATGGGGGGATAGTGAAGGGGACACTGTATGGGGGGGGAATAGTGAAGGGGCCACTATAGGGGGGAGAATAGTGCAGGGGCCATTGTATGGGGGGGGAATAGTGAAGGGGCCACTGTATGGGGGGAGAATAGTGCAGGGGCCACTATGGGGGGAGAATAGTGCAGGGGTCACAATAGGGGGGGGAGAATAGTGCAGGGGTCACTATAGGGGGGGAGAATAGTGCAGGGGTCACTATAGGGGGGGAGAATAGTGCAGGGGTCACTATAGGGGGGGAGAATAGTGCAGGGGCCACTATAGGGGGAGAGAATAGTGCAGGGGCCACTATACGTATGGGGGGGGATAGTGAAGGGGCCACTGTATGGCCCATACAGTAGCCCCTTTACTGGTCCCCCCATAGCAGTTTTGGGTGATTACTTACCTGTCTGCTCCCCGGTCCCGCTCCTTCTTGCTCCAGGCGCACTGATATAAACGTCATGTGCACCCAGAGCAGGAAGAAGCAGGAGGAGCTAGAGAACAGTTAGGTAAGTATCGGAGCTTAGCTTGTAAGCCACAGGTTCAATGGGGCCCGTTGCCTACAAGCCTGTGGCTTTCTGCTTTACTAGTATCAGAACCGGTTCGGCAGCGCCACTTTTTCTCGGTTTTGCGATCCGGTTATTAAAACTGGATCGCAAAACCAGGGAGAACCTGGCAGCATCACTTACCTCACCCCCGCTCCTGCTTGCGGCCTCTCCGCTTCCCGCAGCAGCCTGGGCTCTGTGCGTCGCACATTACGTCATCGCGATGTGATGTGCGACATACAGTGAGAGGTAAGTGAATGGGGGCCTCCACTGCACATAGCTCCCAACCGTCCCGCATCTGGCGGGTCAGTCCCGATTTTATACTGCTGTCCCCCAGTCCTGGATAGCTTACAGTTTGTCCCGCTATGCCCCTGAAGTGTTTTGCTGTTGACAAACTTTATTAGGGTAGGGTAAGGGCTAAATGGTAGATGCTAAATCCTAGTGGGCTAAAGGACCTTTGATGACGTCATGACCATGTGATCAGACTCTTGTGTGGGCGGAGCTATTTGGATACTGCAGGAGAGACTGTGATGTTACACAGAAAGCTGGGAACAGAGAGTGATCGAAGAGACAGCATGTATGACCAAGAGGAGGGAACTGGGGGCAGATGTAGGGGGCAGTTAAACTGAAGGCAGATGTAGGGGGCAGTTAAACTGAAGGCAGATGAAGGGGCAATTAAACTGGGGGCAGATGAACGGCCAATTAAACTGAAGGCAGATTAAGGGGGCAATTAAACTGGTGGCAGATAAAGGGGCGCATTCAGCGGGTGGCAGATAAAGGGGGACATTAAATTGGTGGCAGATAAAGGGGGACATTAAGCTGGTGACAGATGAAGGGATGACATTAAATTGGTGGAGATGAAGGGGGACATTAAGATGGTGGCAGATAAAGGGAGACATTAAACTGGGAGCAGATGGAGGGGAGACAAACTGGGGGGGAAGATGGAGGGTGACATTAAACTGGGGGCAACTGGAGGAAGACATTAAACCGTGGGGGGTAGCTGGAGGGTGACATTAAACAGTCGGGGTAGCTGGAGGGGGACATGTCTCCCTCTAGTTGCCCCCAGTTTAATGTCCCCCTCCAACTACCCCCACTGTTTAATGTCACCCCCCAGCTGCCCCAGCTTAATGTCCCCCTCTAGTTTAAACTGGGGCACGAGGAGAGGGACTTAATACTGTTGGGCAATTGGAGGGGAACATAATGTGATAAATATATAACACCTCAAGCTATCGTAATATAAAAATAGGTGTGCTATATAGACAGTGTCGGACTGGGATGTCTAGGGCCCACCAGTGGAATTGCTTCTAGGGGCCCACCATCAGAACCCCTGCACATCAGCGGTACCGAGACAGGGCGACTAAAGGTAATAACGTCGGGAGCCATGCTGCTCACCCGCTATACCATGTGCACCACTGCACTACCTAAACCCACTGCTACACCCTGTATGGCAAGTGAACAGCGTGGCTCCTAGAATTGTTACCATTACCTGTAGCCGCACTGTCCTGGAAAAGCTGATCTGCAGAGGTCCTGGCTGTTGTATCATCGCAGATGTAATATTGATGGCCTATCCTAAGGACAGGCCATCAATATTAGAAAGATGGATAAATCCTTTAAAGAGGTTGTCCAGGAATTGGAGCAACCCATGTGGCTGGTGGGAGGTGTAAAGTAAAAAATAAATAAATTAACAAGCATACTTGCCTGTCCCTGGCGCTCCGTTGTCTGTTGCCAGTGTCCATTCAGTCTCATTCCGGCGACTCCTTGCTGGGAGTCCTGCACCTCATGTGACTGCTAAGACCAATTAGGTACAGTATTTCCAGAAATGAGGAGCCATCATGAGACCGAACAGACACAGGCAGGGGACAATGGGGTGCTGGGGACAGGTGAGTATACTTTTTTTTTTAATTTTCTTATTTTTACATCTGCCTGGCGGCCGCCACAGTGGTCGCTCCAGTTTATGGACAACCTCTTTTAAGGGGTTGTCTGGGCCAAATTTTTCTATGGTCACTTCACTGGTCCCCCCATACAGTGGCCTCTTCACTGGTTCCCCATACTGTATGGGGAACAGTGATGGGGCCATTACATTGTGTGGGAGCAGTGATGGGGGCTAACATCCTGTGGGGGGAGGGACATTAAACTGTGTGATGCATATTAAAGGGGTTGTCCATGGTTAATCCTTTTTATGGCCTATGCTCAGGATAGGCCATAAATACCTGATCGGTAGGGGGCTGACACATGGCCCCATCAGCTGTTCAGAGCCACTTTCGGCGCCTGTTCTGTACACAACACAGGGCCAGAAGCAGAAAGCTCCATCCACTGTATAGCAGCCTGGCACCTTCACTGCAGCTCAGCTCCTACTGACTTCAATAAGTGCTGAGATGCAGTGAAGGTGCCCGGCTAATACACAGTGGACATTGCTTTCTGCTTCTAGCCCTGTATTTTGTACAAGACAGGCACCAGAAGTGGCTCCGTACAGCTGATCGCTCCGGGGTCGGCCCCCTACAGATCAGGTATCTATGGCCTATCCTGAGGATAAACCATAACAAATTATGCCTGGACAACCCCTTTAATATACCCCCTAATGCGCCACACTTTAAAGAGGTTGTCCAGTATAATTTTTTTTCTTTTTTATAATTAGCCCGGGGGAGGTGAATCCCCCCCTAACCCCCCCCCCCAAAAAAAAAACAAAAAAAAAACATACTAAACATACTCACCTGTACCCGGTGTCCTCCCAACACGGTCCGGTCCCACAGCTCCGCTGTCTTCTTTTTGCCTGGCTGTGACGTCCCAGGTCCCTTCCCTTAGGTCGCTGATTGGCCTCAGGGGTAACAGGTAGTCACGTGCAGAGGGAACTTCAGCTGGAAGAAAACAACAGAACTGCAAGACCGAACCGCGCTGGGAGACACTGGGGACAGGAGAGAAAGTTTGGGGGTTATCTTTGATTTGTTTTTTTCGCCTGACCCGGTGTAATTAAAAAAAAAATGTTATCCTGCACAACCCCTTTAATGTACCCCAGGCTATTGGCCTCCATCACTGCCCCTCCCCCAACTATACAATGGCCCCATCAATGGCCCCCTTACAGTATAGGGGACCAGTGAAGGAGCCACTGTATGGAGTATAAGCTCTACAGCGGCCCCCATCCAGTATTATAAGCTCCCAACAGACCCCTACGCTTCGGTGTTATTATTATACTCTGGAGTCTCCTCAGACCTCAGAGTATAATAATCGGAGGCCCAGGGAAGGTGATTAAAAATAACAAACATTCATACTCACCTTGCCTTACCTTTCCTTGGAATCCTTGCTCCATCCTGCTGTCTTCAGCGTCTTCAGGCCCTCTTCAGACGTCGCTGCTGAGGCCTGTGATTGGTCATCAGCGGTCACTTGGGGGCGCACTGATGTCATTACGCGGCCGCGCCCCATGTGACCGCTGGGGCCTAATCACAGGCCTCAGTCACAGGATGGAAGAGCGCCGGAGAGAACGCTGTTCCCAGGAGAGGTGAGAATATGTATTTATTATTTTCTGTCACCTCCCCTGGGCTGCCACCTATTGGAAAGGGGCCTGGAAACATGTCAGGGCCCCTTTCCAATAACAGTATGTATAGCGGTCGGGGAACCAGGCTTTCCCCGACCGCTATCATAGTGGTCCGGGGCCCAGCCATCTCCAGCTGGCCACGGGCACCATACCCCGCCGAGCCCGGTCGCGGTCGCATCCCCTGCGACCGCGATCGTTACGCCACTGGTCAGGGGCCCGATTGGGATGGTCAGGATCCCGATCGGGCTCCTGACCAATGCATCTGCATTGGCAACATGAGGACTAATAGTCGGGGCTCGGGGCCCACCGGTGGATTCACCGGTTCCCCGGTGGGCCAGTCCGACCCTGTATATAGAAATCACAAAAATAAAGATAAAGTAAGTACACTAAAATATAACTTTTAATGATAATTTTAAAAGTATGCAATTCACCATATAGGAAAGCCCAACAAACATCGGCTATTAAGTGTTTGTATGTAGTGTTAGGACTAAGACCATGCTACTGGCCAGATAAAATAGCTCAGGGTTTAGAGTGGAGAGGAATGGCTATAGATTTGCCTGCACCCACATATACCATACAGGCATCTATTCTCATTCAAATCAAATAGCCATAAAAAGATCCATAACATAACACACCCCAGCTCATACAACAGGCTATGTCTGCCTAGCCAGTAAAAGACCGGCCCACTAGTCTAACTAAATGGCTGACTAGGAAGCTTACATTACACTCCCGCAAATCTAGCTACACATACACAAATACAATATACGTCTCGTTCACACATCCTGACGCGTTTCGCTATAGTGTATCCATAGCTCATCAGAGGCATCCAAACTTATTTTATATAAGCCGACTATAATAAGGCAACGTTAGGACAAATGTAGATAGAGTTATAACGGGCAACAATGCGTGTTTGCCCGGTCAGCCGTGATATCTGGCGGCCAGATCGTACTGTAAACAGAGAAAAAAAGATACACGGTTGTATAGCAGCAAAATGCCATACATCAGAAAAAGATATCCTGTGATTTATCAGCACAATGGAGGACACAATCCAGTGAGTGGTGGCCTATGGATATATTAGAATTATGTGCCAGGACCTTTCCTGGCTAATACAGTAAACAAACACTGCAAAATGCAGTATAAAAGTACCTTGAGTGTATTGATGTTATGTGCACAATAATGGGAGGGGGCAATTTGCCTTAAAGCTTAAAAAAGTACCTGTCAGCTGGTATGGAACCCCTAAATGGCCAGCATGTCATTAAGCAGATGGGGATTAAGCTGTAACACATCATCCCCAGTTGACAATATCTGTAGAAATTAAAGCTTGAAGAGGCCTGGGGTCCGCAGAGGGATCCCTATGCATGTGCATTGCATGTAGTGAAGCCTAGGTCAGTCAACATCACTCGAAGGGGTTGTCCAGGATAGATTTTTTTTTTTTTATATATATGAGATGGGAGGGGGGAGATCAAGAAAATAAAAAAAAAAAAAAAAAAAAACACGTGTCCCCGGTGCTCCAGTGTTTTTTTTCTTCACCTTCCCCTGCCTCGTATAAAAAAAAAAACATCTATCCTGCACAACCCCTTTAACTGTGACTATGCAATGAAGTGAGGTGTACAGACCTTGGCTTTACTGCATGGAATGCACATGGCTGGGGCACCTTAGTGGACCCCAGGCTTCTTCAAATATTGAGTTCTATACATACCAATCCCATAACAGTTGACAGGTTCCCTTTAATTGCCTAGATACCTTTTCTCAGCCCTGTAGATATTTCTCTGACTGGTGGGTTTAGTTTAGAAACCACTGATCTAATATACACAGAAACTATAGTATACAGTAAGGCACAGTAAAAGTCTAAGATTATTTATGCAGTTACTTTGAGAAGATAATTTTGTGTTCTACGTCATTATTAAACACTACAAGACAATCATTGTCACGTAGCAGAAAGGGTTTAAAAAAGTTTCCATAAATGACTACCCTAATCCTGTTTAAAGGCTCGATGTAAAGAATAAAAAAGTTATTTTTCCATACTTTTCTATAGTAAACTTTAAATGAAGGAACTTCTGTTTAACACAACCAGGAAATCCCAACCAAGTTCCCAAAGCCAAATGAGACTTAAAATGGCCAACATCCAAGAACATCTTCCTAAAAATTAGTAATTAGGTCTCTCGTGTTAAATACTTGTTCAACATGTGCTAACAGCAAAGAAGTGTAACCTATAAGAAGTGTTACAGAATATCAAGGCAGACGAGGACAGATCCTCTACAAGAAAGCACATTTCTCCGATTATAGTTCTGCACTAATACTGCCATGTCTTCACAATATTAGATCCGTAGTCTTTAGAAATGAGCTTCTTTTATGGATCTAATGATCATGTTGTATACTGGGGGAATACAACCCAGGTAACAGAATTTATCTTGCTGGGTTTGTCTTTATTTTCCAGTTTGTCTGCCTCATTTTTGCTGATCATAGTCATATACATCTTCACCTTGGCTGGAAACTTTCTTATTCTGGCTCTAGTCTTCTCAGACCAGCGTCTTCACAGTCCAATGTATTTTTTTCTCTGTAATCTATCCATTTTGGATATTTGTTTTATCAGTACCACTGTTCCAAAAACGTTACATGGATACTTACCAGGAGGGAAAACAATATCTGTGCCAGGCTGTCTCACACAAACATATACATTTTTCCTTCTAGGTGTTGCAGACTTCTTACTTTTAGCTGTAATGTCTTTTGACCTTTATGTTGCAATTTGCTACCCTTTACATTACTCTGCCATAATGCATCACAAGCAGTGCATTAAACTCATTGTTGCTGTGTGGACTGCAGCATTTCTCTCTATCCTTTCTCTTTCCATCCGGATAATCAAATTGCCTTTTTGTGCCCAGCTAGTGAACCATTTCTTTTGTGACGTCATCCCCTTGCTTCGGAATTCCTGTATTAGCACGACAGCTATCCACCTACAGGAAGTCATCACCTCATCTATTATCTTGCTAACTTCTCTTTTGGTGACTCTAGCATCCTATACCAATATAGTGAAAACAATTTCAAAAATCCAGTCTGTGGAAGGAAGACAAAAAGCCTTCTCCACTTGTTCATCACATGCGTTTTTTGTAGTTCTGGCTTACGGCAGTAGTATTTTTACATATGTAAAACCTTATCAAGGTCAGATCAAAGATTATGATAAAAAAGTTGCACTTTTGACCACTATGATTGTCCCTTTACTCAATCCTTATATATACACACTGCGAAACCAAAAGGTAAGAGGTATACTAAAAGAAAAGTTGAGGACCAAGATTTGCGACAATTCCTTTTCTACCACAAAGCACAATTTTTCTGTATGATATTAAGGGTATGATATAACATGAGTCACCCCAATGGCAAGCCAAGAAATGTATGTGCAACCAAATCTACAATACAACCATGGACTTTTACAAACCATCTGCAGATCAAGGGTATGGCCAAAACTGTAAAATGTATTTCCTATATGTAACCAAACCATGTGAAAATTTACAAATTATAGTGTACAACAGTTTTTTTTTCTTTTTAATTGTACAATCCTCTACTTGACACAGGATAAATTGACAAGCTGCAATGAAGGGATGGAGAGAAGTACAGTCATGGCCAAAAGTTTTGAGAATGATACAAATATTAATTTTTACAAAGTCTACTGCTTCAGTTTTTCTAATGGCAATTTGCATATACTCCAGAATGTTATAAAGAGTGATCAGCTTAACAGCAATTACTTGCAAAGTCAATATTTGCCTAGAAAATGAACTTTATCCCCCAAAACACATTTCAACATCATTGCAGCCCTGCCTTAAAAGGACCACCTAACATCGTTTCAGTGATTGCTCCATTAACACAGGTGTGGGTGTTGATGAGGACAGGCCTAGAGATCAATCTGTCATGACTAAGTAAGAATGACACCACTGGACACTTTAAAAGGAGGCTGGTGCTTGCCATCATTGTTTCTCTTCTGTTAACCATGGTTATCTCTAAAGAAACACGTGCAGTCATCATTGCACTGCACAAAAATGGCCTAACTGGGAAGAGTATTGCAGCTAGAAAGATTGCACCTCAGACAACAATCTATCGCATCATCAAGAACTTCAAGGAGAGAGGTTCCATTGGTGCTAAAAAGGCTCCAGGGCGCCCAAGAAAGACCAGCAAGCGGCAGGACCGTCTCTTAAAAGTGTTTCAGCTGCGGGATCGGGCTACCAGCAGTGCAGAGCTTGCTGAGGAATGGCAGCAGGCAGGTGTGAGTGCATCTGCACGCACTGTGAGGCGGAGACTCTTGGAGCAAGGCCTGGTCTCAAGGAGGGCAGCAAAGAAGCCACTTCTCTCCAGAAAAAACATCAGGGACAGACTGATATTCTGCAAAAGGTACAGGGAGTGAACTGCTGAGGACTGGGGTAAAGTCATTTTCTCTGACGAATCCCCTTTTCGATTGTTTGGAACATCTGGAAAACAGCTTATTCGGAGAAGAAGAGGTGAGCGCTACCACCAGTCTTGTCTCATGCCAACTGTAAAGCATCCTGAAACCATTCATGTGTGGGGTTGCTTCTCAGCCAAGGGAATCGGCTCTCTCACAGTCTTGCCTAAAAACACAGCCATGAATAAAGAATGGTACCAGAATGTCCTCCAAGAGCAACTTCTCCCAACCGTCCAAGAGCAGTTTGGCGCTCAACAATGCCTTTTCCAGCATGATGGAGCACCTTGCCATAAAGCAAAGGTGATAACTAAATGGCTCAGGGAACAAAACATAGAGATTTTGGGTCCATGGCCTAGAAACTCCCCAGATCTTAATCCCATTGAGAACTTGTGGTCAATCATCAAGAGACGGGTGGACAAACAAAAACCAACAAATTCAGACAAAATTAAAGCATTGATTCTGTAAGAATGGACTGCTATCAGTCAGGATTTGGTCCAGAAGTTGATTGAGAGCATGCCAGGGAGAATTGCAGAGGTCCTGAAGAAGAAGGGTCAACACTGCAAATATTGACTTGCTGCATTAACTCATTCTAACTGTCAATATAAGCTTCTGTTACTCATAATATGAATGCAATTATATTTCTGTATGTGATAAAAACATCTGACAAACACACATAAAAACCAGAGGGCAGCAGATCATGTGAAAATAGAATATTTGTGTCATTCTCAAAACTTTTGGCCATGACTGTAGTTCATACAGCTTAACCATTTCATTCTAGGCATTTGTCATTTTACTTTACTTTTATTCACTGAGAAAAAAAAAACTTGATATTCTGCCTGAACTAGAGCAGTCTAGTCTAAATACAACTTTGGAAATTCAGCTTTAAAACACTTTCCTTTTACGTTCTCTTGTTTTGTATGCTTTAGAATACCATAGACATAATTCAAAGGTGTTATCCACCTTTGTAATATTGATGATCTGACACACAGGACCCCGCAAATCAGCTGTTCCAGGACAACACGGCTCCCAGCAAGGTTCCCATGCCTCTCACTTGCTGTACAAGGTGTTGCAGCAGCAGCAGCTTTAGGTACTGCAGCACTGTCCCATTAAAATCTATGGGGTAGCATATATACTTTTAATGTACACTATATTCTCATCAGTGGTATCTAGTTTTCGTCTTTTCTACTCTATGTCTACATATGCAGAGATGCATATTTTGTGCAGTCAATATTTATTTTGACATATGATTTTGTATTTTCTTATAGCATCTTTGATAAAGGACAGGCTTCCTTGGTCACTGTGTACAGTATGTGATCCATGAAATGCTGGATCTATGAAATAAAAGAAGTCATTACAATAAAGCTTTTGCTGTGGTAAGCTTACGATTGTTCTTTGAGATATATGATGACTATGAGCACCACAAACTGTATTTGTCCTGAGTGCAACCCCAAATTCTATGTATTGACAAATAAGAAACAAACCGGTAGTAAAATAGAATGTGTCACCAGAAAACTATTTAATTCTTGAATCTTCCGCTCTGGTTCTCAGTTGACGCATGTGACCAGTATTCACACAGGATCTTATGTGTGAATCTGGAGTCAATTTCTCCATGCATTCTTGGAAGAGTGAAGAAATCAGGCGATACCTTTTAGAGGCTGAGTATATTTGATGGTGAGCTTTTGGAAGTGCTAGCTCCCTTCTTCAGACATGGTGTTATACAAGAACTGAAAAGTCACAATTTTTTTATACCCTATAGACATGGGCCTTCAAAGGATCTTAAAGTCCTTTAAAAAACAAAACAAAATGCAATCCAAGTTGAGAAGTTATTTACGCCCGGTCAAAAAAATAATCTGGAAAGTTGTGGTGCGTGATAGAGGGACCTGTTATCTGTTTACAATGAGGTGGTGATTTGTGAACCCTCACAGTTCACTCTTCCACTACTTTTAATGGCTAACAGTACAACATTATACTACTATCCATGCATTCTTAAAAGAACCTGAAGTGTGGTATTTGAAGAAAGTTGGCCTGTGGGTACCCCTGCATGTAATATATATTTTAATAGTCTGGCCATTTTAAGACAGTGATCTGTATGTTTAATCAAAGTTTAAAGGAAAGTCTTCCAGACAGCGACATTCCCTATATTGTGCTGGTTGGCATGATGACACGGATGCTAAACAGCCATGTTGTGCCTGCTGCAGGAGATTTATATTCTGTGTACGGAACTGCATAAGGGTTTGTTTTTTTTTTTGTTTTGTTTTTTTTTTGGGGGGGGGGGGGGGGCTTGGGAGAGGGTACAGCGTAGGGGGAAGAGAAAAAAAAAAAAATATTCACTGATGGAAGTTGGTTTGCTTTTTACTGCTCATAATATTCTCATGGTGGAATCTTAGTTGTATTTGTAGAAATGATGGTCCATGGTGTCACAATATATACTTTAAAACTCTTAAGTGTAATAAATTACATAAAAAAAAAAAAAAAATCCATCCATCTCTAATACTAGCAAAACAATACAAGACCTAGGCTTGCAAGAAAAAAAAAAAAAAAAAAAAAAAAAAAATTTGACAAAATGACAGTTTTAATCTTATTTTAATAGAAAAAAATATTAATCTTCCTCTAAATATGAGGCACAAAAAGTATTGGCAAAATAAATAATCACAATTCTGAATCTGCATTATAAATACAACTACAGCGGTAAAACAAAATACAGGGCAAGAACTGTGGGGGGGGGGGGAGGGGTACAATGGGGAAGCAATCAGGAATGTGGGTACATGTTACAGGAAGCCATCCTAAATCGTCCCTTACTGCAACAGACTTGCAACAAGGCATTAGAAAATTAGCTGTATTGTACCAGATAAGTGCAGCTTGTAAGTGCTGTATGTGTTATAACCCTGCAAGAGTTTATTCTTCACCACAGAATGTGAGGGGCAAAGCAGTTAAGGCTTCTGCTTTTAAGTCCCGAATTCACAGCATCAAGCATAGATCCTGCTGTCCAGCAGTTACTCGCTCTGAGGTCTGTAAGCCACTGATGCGCTGGCTTGAGTGCTTGGTCCTTGAGGCTTGCCATTCACCAACAACCGTACAGGAGAATCCACACGTATGCTTTGAAAGACAAACGTCTGTCAAAAGAATATTTAAACCATTAGAAAATTTCTAAGGTCAGATGCATTGTTTTTACACAGATTAACCCCCCTGACAGTTCTGAACCAATCCTGCTTAGGATTTGAGCAAAGTACATTAAAGTTTACTCTGAGCAGGAAACCTTCAGTGAAACTGCAGAGGGTGCAGTCACTTTAAATGGCCCTAACTCTGGATCCATGCGGACTAGAGCCACAACCTTGGTCTTGTTTTAAAACCCAAGAATATGTCTTTAGCCCACATTGATTTTGAGATATCAATGGTTAAAAACAGAGCTGCATGTATTTGCAGCTTTCACTTCAGCCAGTGCGCAGTAGAACATGTGCAGCTGACTGTGCAGGGAGAGAACAATTACCTTTTATTCTCCTGTCCCTGTCACACACAAACAAAAAATTATTAATTAAAAACCATTAATTTAAACGTGGTCTAACATGAACATTCAAAGCCTTCATTTTCAGCAACAAATGTTTTTTCAAGAAGTTTACTGTGAATTTTCTGGCATTCAGCTGGCAAAGATTTTTTTTTTTTTTTGTTTAGTTACAAGGAATTAGCTCAACCCCTCAATGAAAACTTACCTGGCCTTTGTGTTGTATATTGTGCTGTTTTAAGTAAGGTTCAGGAATGGTGACAGAGTCTGCAATGAGAACTCCCCAGCTTTCCACCATATTGTAAACCATTATCGCATAACATGTTCCCTCTGTATCTACAAATCCAAATGTGCTACAGAAAATATATCGTGAGGGAAAAAAAAATAAAATCAAAAAAGTTACCATTTACATGATCATGATTAAGCAAAACATAGCAAGTAGATACATGTGCTCCAATACCTCTCTTGCCTGGATAGTGTTCAAAAAAATGCATTTTTCTTCCATAGAAAGATACATATATACACACACACACACACACACTATATAGTTATATATATATATATATATATATATATATATATATATATATATATATATATATATATCTATCTATATCTCTATATACATATATATACACACACATTATATATATATATATATATATATATATATATATATATATATATACACACACACACACACACACACACATATATATATTATATATATTATATTATATACACACACACACATATCTCTCTCACAGATACATATAGATATATTATATCTCTATCTACACACACCATACTGTGTAAAAGGAGTTAAAGTGCTGCAAAAAAGGCTTACAAAAATATAAGCGTTAATGTTTAGTTTAGTCAATTAAGTGAAAGAAACAACGCAGCCAGTTTCTTTGCACTTCAGACAACACTGTAACAGAAGGCAGTTTGTACTATCAGGGAGGAGTCTGGTAGGCTCCACAATTTATTCTGCAGGACATTGACCCCAAACATTCATTCAGTCAATGTCATTAAGTACAGTCTTCAGCATAAAGAAAAAGTCCTAGAAGTGATATGACCCCCCCCCCCCCCATAGAGAGCCCCGATCATAGGATCCCCGAGAGCCCCGATCAGATGGAGACAGAAGGATTTGAGCAGGCCTAAATCCACAGTAGATCTGTGGTTAGCTGTCCAAGAAGCAGACTTCCTTCAAAAAAAAAAAAAAAAAACAAACCCACACACACACCACACACTGTGCAGCAGTGTATCCAGAAAAATTTATGTTTTGAAGGCAGAGTGGTCACATCTAATATTGATTTTTAGATTTCCATTTTAAGCATTCCCCTCCCCCACACACAAGTACCTAAAGCACTTGCCCAGTACTGCGTGTGTATGTGTGATATACTATATAATATATTTTACACACACGTGCCGCTTTGTTAGTGAAACATACCAGCCATGGTTTGTTTTTAAAAATACCAGATAACCACTTCAGGGTATAGATGCACAAGACAAATACTGCAGATTTTTTTTCTTTGATGTTGGATTAGTGTACACCAAAGTATCTTGCAATGCTTGTAGCCCATTCAGTTTTATATGTCTCAGTACTATGTCTTCTGAAATGGTGTATTGAACACGTGGGTCACATGTAGCAAAGGAGGGTTTCGGGCAGCTCAAGAGGGGAGGAGGAAGTCACTCATTTTAGGGCATCAGATCCCCATTGAGCCATCAAGGGCAAGTATAAAAATTTTTAAGTTAGCATAGGGACAAAATAGAGGAGTATCCTATGAGTGAATGACTGCTTATTGTAATAATCCCATTGCAGCAATCACACTTTGTTCCCTTAAGAGTTGTTGATAAATGTTCATCACTGATGACAGGACGCTCTGTTTTACGAACAACAACAGAGAAGCCATCGCTATAGTGGTATGGGTTTGTAAAAACTCTTCCAGTGGACCAGCATTTAACAACATCTGTTAGGGTGGCACCACACTGGGTGTACTTATGTTGATCTTTTCATTCATTGAAGTGTGAATATTATTGTTAACTTAATGCAACAATAAAAAGTAATGATTTATGGTGGATTTCCCCAAAATATAATCGTTCACTTTTTCTATTTCCTAGTGTGGATGCTTAAAGTGCTCCATAAGAGACATGAATGGTACAACTGTACAGTCATGGCCAAAAGTTTTGAGAATGACACAAATATTATATTTTCACATGATCTGCTGCACTCTGGTTTTTATGTGTGTTTGTCAGATGTTTTTATCACATACAGAAATATAATTGCATTCATATTATGAGTAACAGAAGCTTATATTGACAGTTAGAATGAGTTAATGCAGCAAGTCAATATTTGCAGTGTTGACCCTTCTTCTTCAGGACCTCTGCAATTCTCCCTGGCATGCTCTCAATCAACTTCTGGACCAAATCCTGACTGATAGCAGTCCATTCTTGCAGAATCAATGCTTTAATTTTGTCTGAATTTGTTGGTTTTTGTTTGTCCACCCGTCTCTTGATGATTGACCACAAGTTCTCAATGGGATTAAGATCTGGGGAGTTTCCAGGCCATGGACCCAAAATCTCTATGTTTTGTTCCCTGAGCCATTTAGTTATCACCTTTGCTTTATGGCAAGGTGCTCCATCATGCTGGAAAAGGCATTGTTGAGCGCCAAACTGCTCTTGGACGGTTGGGAGAAGTTGCTCTTGGAGGACATTCTGGTACCATTCTTTATTCATGGCTGTGTTTTTAGGCAAGACTGTGAGAGAGCCGATTCCCTTGGCTGAGAAGCAACCCCACACATGAATGGTTTCAGGATGCTTTACAGTTGGCATGAGACAAGACTGGTGGTAGCGCTCACCTCTTCTTCTCCGAATAAGCTGTTTTCCAGATGTTCCAAACAATCGAAAAGGGGATTCGTCAGAGAAAATGACTTTACCCCAGTCCTCAGCAGTCCACTCCCTGTACCTTTTGCAGAATATCAGTCTGTCCCTGATGTTTTTTCTGGAGAGAAGTGGCTTCTTTGCTGCCCTCCTTGAGACCAGGCCTTGCTCCAAGAGTCTCCGCCTCACAGTGCGTGCAGATGCACTCACACCTGCCTGCTGCCATTCCTCAGCAAGCTCTGCACTGCTGGTAGCCCGATCCCGCAGCTGAAACACTTTTAAGAGACGGTCCTGCCGCTTGCTGGTCTTTCTTGGGCGCCCTGGAGCCTTTTTAGCACCAATGGAACCTCTCTCCTTGAAGTTCTTGATGATGCGATAGATTGTTGTCTGAGGTGCAATCTTTCTAGCTGCAATACTCTTCCCAGTTAGGCCATTTTTGTGCAGTGCAATGATGACTGCACGTGTTTCTTTAGAGATAACCATGGTTAACAGAAGAGAAACAATGATGGCAAGCACCAGCCTCCTTTTAAAGTGTCCAGTGGTGTCATTCTTACTTAGTCATGACAGATTGATCTCTAGCCCTGTCCTCATCAACACCCACACCTGTGTTAATGGAGCAATCACTGAAACGATGTTAGGTGGTCCTTTTAAGGCAGGGCTGCAATGATGTTGAAATGTGTTTTGGGGGATAAAGTTCATTTTCTAGGCAAATATTGACTTTGCAAGTAATTGCTGTTAAGCTGATCACTCTTTATAACATTCTGGAGTATATGCAAATTGCCATTAGAAAAACTGAAGCAGTAGACTTTGTAAAAATTAATATTTGTATCATTCTCAAAACTTTTGGCCATGACTGTATATGCTCTACTTGTTTAGTTAGACTAGCATTGTCTAAATGAGACTAATAATTTAGACCGCATTTTATTAGCAATCAATGCAGCAAACAGTAACTCTTCATAAGGCATCACGCACGCACACAACAGTGTGCTATCCGAGTGTCTTCCCGTTTTCTGCTCCGATATTTTCAGATCTATTGGAAGGGACACACAGACCGAGAAGAGTCTGCTAGACTTGGATAGCACACTAAGTTGTGTGCATGAAGCCTAATGCATTTGATAGTTGTAATTGTGTAAAAGAAAAGCCTATAACTCACAATGGCACTCGCTCCTCAGGCACTAGGCTAAATACTACTCTCCCAAGCACAACGCAGCCGGAGTTTCTCCCTGGCTGCAGAGCACTTAAGGGCTTTAGCTGTAGTCCGTTAGAACCTCCGTAATGACCAAGAAGCCCAGGATTTAGACTACTCAGCATGTTCTGTAGTCGTTTACCACGGATCTTTCCCTGTGAAAATATATTTAAGAAAAAAAATAATATGAATTGACATTTTCAGGGTGAATCAATGAAAAGTATCATCAGAACACAGAATTTTAACAATACAGTAATATAGTTCGTGCGGACATGAAAGAGACATGTCCAAGTTTAACCAGGGGATGTGAAAGGGCATTCTATGCACTTCCATAAGCAATGCTTATCTGAATTCATGGTGTGGGTTGCATTGCTACTTCAAGCTCTATATAATGAGCCACATTAAAGTAAAACTGGTAACCTGCAACTAACACTACACCAAAATTTCCACCCACAACCTTCTTAGTCATATCAACTCAGTCACAGAACACTTTCAAGTTGCACACGTTCTCCCATTCAACTGGCATCCTAGACCTTACATCTACCCCCTTCGCTTCTAAAGTTCTCTACATCTACCTCCACCACCATGTTCCTCATTGCAACTAAATTTTGCCATATTCACAAGACTAAGCTGATCATCAGCTGCGTGTTTCACAGATCTGTGACCAGAGATCTGACCTGAGAAAAGTAGAGCATGTTCTATTATTTCATGGACAACACATGACTGAGTATCTCGTTCATGTGAATAAGCTCTTTAGAGTTTAAATCCACAATATGGAAGTGCAGTGAACCATTATATTACCCAGAAATATCTGCTGCCATTCAGGGAAGAATACCTTGTTGCTGAGAAAACCACACAACCTGCCCAGATAGCCAAGCAACTGTTCTTCCCTCATAACAGGTTCAGTCCAAGACGGCTCCAAAGCTGCAGCTCGAGAAAACCCATCCAGTGCTCCTTGATAGTTCTGCTCATACTTGCACAACTGAATGGAAGAAAACTCTATTAAAAACACTTCTTTTTTGAGGACACTACAATGTTAACTGATGGCAAATTCTGCTGCTTATATCTTTTTTTTTTTTCAGTACAGACACCCTTTATGGATAGATTCAAGCATATTTCAGTCAGTCAGTCTACCCATACTGAAAGTGGAAACTTAGGAAGCTGCACTCAGCAGGTTATTCCAAGTTTGAAGCATTACCAATATCCATGATGCTGAAAAACTAAAGCCACACTACCCACAATCTGAATTCAAAGGATGAAAAAGTGCTAGTTATTCCATGATGTAGTAAAATAAAAGCACAAAGGCTCTCAGGTGACTTGTCAGGATAAGATGCTGTGTCAGTACATGAAGAATACCACCATGTCTGGACTTTACGAGTAGAATACTGCATTTTTGAGCAGTTTTCACTTCCACAGGCTTTTCCTTCAGTTTCTAGTTTTCCCCAAGTTGTGGGTGGAAACTGGCTGCTTTAGTGGCTCCCATACGTTTCACATGGGAAAAATAAATGGATATTTCTCACTCAGGAGCAGCAAAATCACATAGGACATTATACTTCACAGTTTTAATGTGAATAAAGTACTTAGCGCAAGATAGAAATCTTACTATTAACATGCAGCCGCATTTTTACATGTGTCTGTCCTCTCTCAGCTCCCACTCCCTTTCCCATAGACTTATACCTCTGTGAGCTGAGAGTTTTAGAAGACCAAGGTGGTTTTGCAGAGAAGTCAGTTTAGGAGGGATGAAGAAAGCAGCCCGGGAAATGGTCAGATAAGCATTTTTCTTTGATAGATATAAGAAACTTTGTAATATACCTTAAGAGCACTGTTGATTTTATGCAGAGTCTGCCAGACATTCATTGACTGACTAATTGTAAGAGTCTCCTAACAGAAGTCAACTTGTATAAGGAATGATGTCTTTACTAAATTGTTATAGGCAATGTTGCTGTCAGGTGAGTACAATATATTATGTATAATCATGTATTGCAGAATAGTAATTCAAAGGTGTTTTCACATGAAAGCAAGTTATTCCCTATCCATACCGACCACTCAGACCGCCACTGATCAGAATAGGGGACACTTTTCCCCAGTTCTGAATGGAGCAGTGGTCAGGCAGCAGTGCCCTGCTCTACTCATTTCAATGGGAGTGCCAGAGATACACTGCACAATTTAGTTCCCCTGATCAGACAGGTTCTGAGAGGTAAGGGAATAACTTGCTTTTGTGGGAAAATCCCTTTAAAATAGACATGCTGAAAACAGTTTTTGGGGTTTTCCCCCCCCATATCTACTACTTACAGTTGCTCGGTTGAGGTACAAATCAGGATTGCTGGAAGCCGTCTTGTCCACTCTTTCCTGTCATATAAAAAGTGGTATATTAAGTCAATCTTTGAAGGAGTGCCCTTATCTTTTACATGCCACGAGTTTGCAGCTGCTCCCGAATTCTGTGATTTTGTGAGATATCTTAATAAAGGCAATAGGATTCATTCACATCTGTATTTGGTGATACTTCCTGGATGTCACGTGCTATTGGAGGGTAGTTCTATTAAAATGAGTGCGCTATAAAAAAGCCCACTGCTAGAAATGCACACTTTCATTACAAGAGCTTTCATCCAACACATGTTAAAACAGCTGTCCCGTATGGTCAGTTTATATGTTTGAGGCGTATTAATAGCGATGAAGCCACCTTCCAACAGACTGACAGTCTAGAGAGGCGATTGATACAGAGAGGCTATTCCCGAACAATTCTAAAGGAAGCTAGGAATAGGGCCTCTCAAGTTACCCAAATAGATTTACTAAATAAACCTAAAAGATCACAGGATAATAAGGCCCACAGTAAAGCTATTTTTTCATTTAGGTCCAGTCCATATACAGATATGACGCATTCTAAGATCCATAAAAACTGGAATATAGTTCAGAGAGATACTGAGTACGGGAAAGCATTTTCAGTACAACCCATTGTTGCCTTCAAGAGAAGCTCTACATTGAAGTAATAAATTAGTTCACAGTAGACATAACGAAACTAGTAAGAATTGGTTAGGGCATTGTGCCCTGAAAGGCAATTTTGCTTGTAGACAACTGTGCAAAGTGTAAAAATCAGGAATTTTATAGGAGGGGCACTTGGGTAGTTAATTTATAAATTGTAAGACCAAGTTTTTGGTCTATAATTTTTTGTCCATGTCAACTTTTTTATATCAGCAAAACTATCAGGGGCCTATGTGTGTGCTTTAGAGAGCATGTCAGATTTATTTTGACGAAACAGGTTGTCCCCACTTCATCCACAAAGTTAGAGAATGAATGAAGGTGATGCAGGGGTTCTGAAGTTTTCAGGCATTGAGATAGTTAACATGAACCCTGGAGGTGGTGTTCGTAATGAGGATTTATTAAAATGTGAAAGGAGATTGATTCTCAAAACACAGGTTCAAGGCCCTTTGGGCTTAAATGATAGACATGAGTGTATTTTTGTAAGACTTAGCAAAGTGTCCAGAGTGTAGTTATAAATACAGGTATGAAACAGATCTTTATTTAGCATACATGTCTGCTGTATTATACTATTGTAAAGTTAGGGATTACTAGTTCAAGTCACCTGATATGTACTTTTGCCACAGTTTTGCTCTATATACTGTTTTGTGAGATTTTAATTGGAGTTCGCTGGTTATTAGGACTATGGAACATGTGCCTAGAGTAGTTCTGGAGAGATTGGTGGTTGTTGTAGTGACGGAGGTGCCTTTTTATGACACAGCCAGACTCAGTCACGTCATCAGCCTGTAGAAATGCAGTGTGCGCGAAAAAGCCATCACTCCTGTCTTTCCTTTCTATTGGATGTTTTCAGCTTGTATCATCTCTGGAAATAATACAGATAGAACTGCAAACTTACATCTACCCTTTCATGCGACACCAAAGTCACATTTCTAGGTATTAGAATGCCCAAAGATAAAACTGAAGTGACCCTTCTACACCCTTGCTTCCACTTCATTACATAAAGTGAGCAGCCAGGAAATCAAGTTGTTTCAATATTTATTTACACCATAGCACATTGCATTATAACATGTTACATTCCCTATACGTTTCAATAAGGTCTTTCTTACGACTGAAGAGCCTTCTTAATAAAGTGTTGGTCCTATATGATTGCACGCTCATTAAAAATAACCAATGGAAAATAAAAAGTGGTTTTAAAACTCACCGCCTGTACGTATGCATTTAGAGCCTGCTGAGAAATTTTGGGATTTTGTCCCGTACAGAAGAACAGAGAGAGATAGGCATTGCCAAGGATATCTGTGAAAGCACGTGAAAAAAAAAAAAAAAAAATATATATATATATATATATATATATATATATATATATATACATACATACATATACACACATACATACACACACACACACAGCATCAATAAGCAAATAACTGCATGCTACTTGTCACTAGCCATTTACCACCTATACTGAGATCCATTATGGCACGCACAATATTACAACAGAACTATTAAAAATCCTTGGCCTGCAACTCTGCAAGCAGTGATTGATTCTGAAGCCACAAAAGTGTTTGATGAATGCAACAACTTTATAATACAATAAAAAAATAAATTTTCCCCTTGAGAGCAAAACTGTTTTAACAAAACCACCACACCCTCCCACACAGAACTTACACCAGGAGGTGCCGTCTCTAGTATCCATCTGAACAGCTTGCTTGGCTTGCTTTACACTATCCATGATATTTCGAGACTTTTCATCTGCATCCTGTGAGCGCTGCTGTCTCATCACCATTGACAGGTTTCGCAGTGAGACTTTGTTCTTGCACTTAAAAATATTAAAAACAAAAATATTACTTACAGCTACATGACCAAAAGCTCACTAGAACACAGGCAGAATGCGACACATTTATAGAAGTGCTTTTAATGCTTACATGATTCAGAGCACCCAAAAAGCAAGTCTTTGCCGCAGTCACATCCATTTTCTTCCAGTATACTTCTCCTAGCTGATTCCAAGCTTCTAAAAGCCCAGGTTCCAGTTTAACTGCCTTGGAAAGCACTTCCTCTGCTTCTGGGCAGTAGTCTGGTATCACATTCAGAGCCTTACCCTTCAGCATTAAATAGAAGGCCTTATTCTTCCAGGCATCTACACAGTAATAGACAAAATAAATCGTGAAAACCAATATCAAAAAGGAGAGCAAGGAAACCGCAATAGAAAGATTAGTGTTCTGCCTTACCATCAATTTCATCCATTAGAACAATGGTTTGCTCCAGTTCCTCCTTCACTTCAAACGGTTTCCGAAATGCATCCTCCACACTGCGCGTTTCAAAATAGTGGTCTCGAAAATGATAGAGTTTGTCTACTAGTTCCTGCAATAGAAAAGTAGAAGCTACAAGTTTGATGCATAAAGATATGCATTTCACAGATTTTCTGCTTCACCTCTGCATCCTTTCTAAACATTAAAGGGAGTCTGTCAGCAGGAAAATCAGTATCAAACTAAAGTTAGTACCTTGTAGGGAGGCTTCTACACTTTCCAAAAATTGTCTTCAGTGTTGCAGCTCCATTTTCATAGAGAAGAGAAAAATCTGCATTTTATTTTTATGCAAATTAGCATAACCCCAGTTATGTATTTCTCTTTGATGTGTATTCTATATACAAATTCCCTAATCCTGTTAGTCTTACGCTGTGTTTATATTGCTGGTCAATTCGCTTCAGTGGTTGTGTGTGTATAAAGGAGAGATTACCCTTTCTGGCCTGCCAGTTTTATTACCCCTGGACAAACACACATGTCAAAGTAGGGAGAGGGGGCTAATGACCCTGAGCTCAACCCACACAGCTTTCCTGCATCCAGAAAACATCCTTCTTTCTCAAGATCCTGCAGTGGGAGTAAGAGGAGGGGGGGCTACCTGGCCAGGAGGTGTGGCTGGACACTGGCCTTAGGGGGAAGACCTAGATTCTTTTGTCACATCTTGGAGTCAGCTAAGAGCTGGGTGTGTCCACTTCACTACAGAAGATCTCCAAGCTCCTGGAACCAAAGACTAAGTATTATTCTGCTTTATTCTCTTTTTATTTTTACAGCTGTATATATTGTGTGCAATTTGTTACCCCTCTATATATGTAGCAGTGAGCCATCTTGGTATTAAAGTGTTAACTTTAAGGTTACTTTGTGTATGTTCTATTAACCCATTACCTTTTTGAAGTATATATGTGCACAAGGTGTCTGCTAACCAGAATCAGCAGTGGTGGCAGCGGCATGTATTTGGGTTGCATGGATTGTGTTGGGGTGCAACTTACGCTTAATTTGCAGCATGAGTGAAGGGTGAGTGTGAGATTGAGTGAGCAGAGTTGAGTCGACCCCTGACAGCCACACCCGCGCCACGTGCTAGGAAGACCTGTATGTGACAGGGATAAACTGAATTAACTCCTAAAAAGATTACCAAAAGCCCAGGGACACTTTGATAGTCTGGTGACGTTCTGATTCCCTGCTTCCAAAAACGGAACGTCACCAGTACTACCCCCAATCTCATCAATACTTACCAGCCTTCCTGTCCAGGAAGGCTCCTCCCCCTCTTCAAGCACTTGCTTGAGGCTAGAGACTATGCGTCTGAACAACCATGCGCAGTAGAAACGGCACTCCATCTCTACTGCGCAGGCTGGTCTGAGTGCAGCGACTCCAGCCTGCGCACAGTGAAGAAGAAAGGAGGAGCCGTCTCCCAGATCAGAAGCTAGGCAAGTATGAAGTAGGTACAACAGGAAATCACAAAGCAGGAAGCTAACACCATGTAAACAAATGCAGAAGATGCCAGGAGCTCCCACAGAAACCCAGAAATCACTCAAAACATTGCTAAAAGTATGGGTATACTTTTAAACCATTAATGGCATAACAGACTTTTTTTTTTTTTTTTAAAGAATTTTTTTGCCCAGAAAACCCCTTTAGGTTAAGGCCCCACGTTGCGGAAACACAGCTTTTTTTGTTGCAGATTTTGCTGCGTTTTTTTGAGCCAAAGCCAAGAATGGCTACAAAAGGAATAGGAAATACATAGGAAGTACTAATATGTCTACCTTCTGCTCAATCCACTGCTGGTTTTGGCTCAAAAAAACCGCAGCAAAATCTGCAACAAAAAAAAAAAAAAAAACAAAACAAAAAAAAAAAAAAAGCTGCATTTCTGTAAGGTGGGGCTTCAGCCTTAAGGTTAATGCCCCTTGTTGCGGAAACGCAGCTTTTTTTTTTTTTTTTTTTAATTATAACCAGGAGTGGATTGAGCAGAAGGTAGAAGTATAAGAGCTTCCTATATAATTTCTCATTCATTTTGTAACCATTCTTGGCTTTGGCTCAAGATATATATAAAAAACAAAAAACAAAAAAAAAAACCCCCAAACACACACACGTTTCCACAACGTAGTACCTCATCCTAAAGTCCTTTACAGCTAACTTGCATAAAAATAAAATGCTGATTTTTATGAAAAGAGTTGCAAGGCACAACAATCCTTGGAAAGTGTAGAACATACTATCATTCCACTGCGTTCCAAATTATTATGCATTCGATTTAAGTTTCAAAGATTTAATTTTTTGGGTTTTCAGTTACAACCCATGGATGGTCTTGTCTCAGGGCTCTTGGGTCACTGAAATCAAATCTCAAACACCTGTGATAATTAGTTGGCTGGGTGAGCCCAATTCAAGGAAACTTACTTGAGGCTAAGGCCCCACATAGCAAGCCACAGTCAAACACTGCGAAAGACCATGACGGAAACGTATGACTTTTTTCCCGCAGCAGTTATTATAGAAAGTCCAGAGAGTTTTCCTCTGCAGACTTTAGCCTGTAAGAGGTTTTTGATTGAAATAGCTTTTGAGGTCAGTAAATGTGACCTCTAAATGCAGAGTCAACAAATGACCATTTTCAGTTTTTTACAACCTATAAAATATTTAGAAACTCTGTTGTGCATAATAATTTGGAACAGTAGTTTTTGATTTGTGCAATAATTTGGAATGCGGTATAGTCGGATACAGACTTTCCTGCTGACAGACTCCCTTTAACCTACATATATAAAACATTAACAGCTACATACTGTTTCATGAAAATGAATAACTGGTGGAACAATGTTCAAACCTAAAATTTTCATTCAAGGGAAAAAAAAAAAAAAAAAGAACCAAATTTACTTTCAATTGCTTATTGCTGACTATGATAAATCAAGATTTAGGCTACTTGTTTTAGTAGTTTAACCCTTTCAGGACCAAGCATCATCGATGCCCCAATGCTCAGGCCAAATTTAGCACTTTGGTATACATTGCAATATCTTTTTAATGGCTCTGCATATCAACTATTTTTACCTTTTTTTTCCATGACAAATAAGGCTTAAAATAAGTAGCCTTATTTGTTAACTAAGTTTAATTTTTTTTTTTTTCGCTACAAGTGGAAGAATGTGAAAAAAAAAAAAAAAAGTAAATTTAGCTTCTTTTACCTAAAACAAAATATAATTAATATATAATACATACACATACTATTGCATATAACCATATTAACATTAGACTTTCTAGTTCTTCTGATCACAGGGGCTGCACATTTATATAGTTTTCAAAAAAAAAAAAAAAAGTTTTATATATTTAGCATTACTTATTTTCAGGACCCCTAGTTCATGTGTAAGTTAACCAGTAGTTAAGTATAGTAGAGGGCTGTAAACTGCTTGTGTTATCTCTAGCTAGGCTCCCTGCTGAGACAGAGCAAACATCCAGGAAGAAGATGGGAGGGGCTGGCAGGGGAGCAAGTTCTGCTAGAACAATGAATGGGAAGGCAGTTTCATTTACTATGATTGCTATAAAGGGTTACATTTTGTAGATAAAAGTCCTAAAAGTCTCCCTTATCACAGTGACAGTAACTTCAGCATGGGGATGCCACTCTTATCACTCCTACAGGAGCAGTTATAAATCACAGGTGTGACTAACATGACAACAGCTTCAGGCATCAGATAGAAGTCGCTAATCTGGCTCTCTCCCTCTAGGAGGTTAAGTTATGCACTCCTCAGTTAAGCACAACTCTTGGATTTTCTATTAGTGAGGTGCTTATGGAAATAACTGTCCCAAACACACACACACACATATATTATATATATATATATATATATATATATATATATCTACAACACACTCAATCAATGCAAAAAAGTATAAAGTTTATTCAACATTAGCCAATAGTTTCTCACAAAAACAGTTAATATAGTAGCATCACAAGTAGTTAGTGGTAGACAGTAGTATAATGTTAGCCATAGAAAGTAGTGGAAGAGTGAAGAAATCAGGTGATACCTTTTAGAGGCTGAGTATATTTGATGGTAAGCTTTCGAGAGTATTAGCTCTCTTCAGACATGGTGTTATACAAGAAACTGAAAATTCACAGACTTTTTATACACAAAAGACTTGGATGCTCAAAGGATCTTAGAATCTTTAAAAATAACAGAATGCAATATAAGTAGAGAAGTTATTTACAACAGGTCAGGAAGTAAATCTGGAAACTTGTGGGGTGTAATGGAGGGATCAGTATGGAAATATGTCTGATTCTGTTGTCCCTATGTAGCACAGGTTGGAGATCTTTGGCAATCCTTTGTAGTAGCTCCAGATGTGGGTTGCAAGTGACAACTAGGGGCACTCAGGCTTCTTTCTGGGTCTCTTTATATGTGAGCAGCCTGTATCTGTTAATGCTTTGTTTATTTGGTTGTCCGTCACTTTTGGTTTGTATCCCAATCGGAGAAGTTTCATCCTCAGATCCAGGAGGTGCTTGTCCAGGTCTGCTTTGTCAGAGCAAATACGACTGTATCGTATAGCCTGGCTGTAAATAGTAGATTGTCTTGTGTGCTTGGGGTGGAAGCTGTCATTTCTCAGGTAGGCCGTTCTGTCTGTGGGTTTGTGGTATATCGATGTGAGTAGCCGGTGGTATTTGATGTATATTGTGGTATTCAGAAAGTGGATTTCACTATCTGAATAGCCAAGTTTAAGGTTGATGGTAGGGTGAAAGTCATTATGGAATTGAAGTAGGGCCTCCTCACCTGCAGTCCAGATCACAAGGATATCATCGATATAACGAAGGCAAATCATAGGTTCAGGTGGTGCATGTTGATAAATATGGCCCAGTGGCTGCACATTTCTCTGGAGAAGACCACTCTATTGAAGATTTGTGGGTTGTGGTTTTAATGGGACATTTTAAGATGCAGAGGGAGAGAAAGGAATGGGAATATACACTGCCGTTCAAAAGTTTAGGGTCACTTAGAAATTTCCTTATTTTTGAAAGAAAAGCACAGTTTTATTCAATGAAGATAACATTAAATGAATCAGAAATACACTCTATACATTGTTAATGTGGTAAATGACTATTCTAGCTGCAAAAGTCTGGTTTTTAATGCAATATCTACATAGGTGTACAGTCATGGCCAAAAGTTTTGAGAATGATACAAATATTAATTTTTACAAAGTCTACTGCTTCAGTTTTTCTAATGGCAATTTGCATATACTCCAGAATGTTATAAAGAGTGATCAGCTTAACAGCAATTACTTGCAAAGTCAATATTTGCCTAGAAAATGAACTTTATCCCCCAAAACACATTTCAACATCATTGCAGCCCTGCCTTAAAAGGACCACCTAACATCGTTTCAGTGATTGCTCCATTAACACAGGTGTGGGTGTTGATGAGGACAGGGCTGGAGATCAATCTGTCATGATTAAGTAAGAATGACACCACTGGACACTTTAAAAGGAGGCTGGTGCTTTCCATCATTGTTTCTCTTCTGTTAACCATGGTTATCTCTAAAGAAACACGTGCAGTCATCATTGCACTGCACAAAAATGGCCTAACTGGGAAGAGTATTGCAGCTAGAAAGATTGCACCTCAGTCAACAATCTATCGCATCATCAAGAGCTTCAAGGAGAGAGGTTCCATTGGTGCCAAAAAGGCTCCAGGGCGCCCAAGAAAGACCAGCAAGCAGCAGGACCGTCTCTTAAAAGTGTTTCAGCTGCGGGATCGGGCTACCAGCAGTGCAGAGCTTGCTGAGGAATGGCAGCAGGCAGGTGTGAGTGCATCTGCACGCACTGTGAGGCGGAGACTCTTGGAGCAAGGCCTGGTCTCAAGGAGGGCAGCAAAAAAGCCACTTCTCTCCAGAAAAAACATCAGGGACAGACTGATATTCTGCAAAAGGTACAGGGAGTGGACTGCTGAGGACTGGGGTAAAGTCATTTTCTCTGATGAATCCCCTTTTCGATTGTTTGGAACATCTGGAAAACAGCTTATTCGGAGAAGAAGAGGTGAGCGCTACCACCAGTCTTGTCTCATGCCAACTGTAAAGCATCCTGAAACCATTCATGTGTGGGGTTGCTTCTCAGCCAAGGGAATCGGCTCTCTCACAGTCTTGCCTAAAAACACAGCCATGAATAAAGAATGGTACCAGAATGTCCTCCAAGAGCAACTTCTCCCAACCGTCCAAGAGCAGTTTGGCGCTCAACAATGCCTTTTCCAGCATGATGGAGTACCTTGCCATAAAGCAAAGGTGATAACTAAATGGCTCAGGGAACAAAACATAGAGATTTTGGGTCCATGGCCTGGAAACTCCCCAGATCTTAATCCCATTGAGAACTTGTGGTCAATCATCAAGAGACGGGTGGACAAACAAAAACCAACAAATTCAGACAAAATTAAAGCATTGATTCTGCAAGAATGGACTGCTATCAGTCAGGATTTGGTCCAGAAGTTGATTGAGAGCATGCCAGGGAGAATTGCAGAGGTCCTGAAGAAGAAGGGTCAACACTGCAAATATTGACTTGCTGCATTAACTCATTCTAACTGTCAATATAAGCTTCTGTTACTCATAATATGAATGCAATTATATTTCTGTATGTGATAAAAACATCTGACAAACACACATAAAAACCAGAGGGCAGCAGATCATGTGAAAATATAATATTTGTGTCATTCTCAAAACTTTTGGCCATGACTGTATAGAGGCCCATTTCCAGCAATCATCACTCCAGTGTTCTAATGGTACATTGTGTTTGCTAACTGTGTAAGGCTAATGGATGTTTAGAAAACCCTTGTGCAAGTATGTTAGCACAACTGAAAACAGTTTTGCTGGTTAGAGAAGCTATAAAACTGACCTTCCTTTGAGCTAGTTGAGAATCTGGAGCATTACATTTGTTGGTTCGATTAAACTCTCAAAATGGCCAGAAAAAGAGAACTTTCAAGTCTATTCTTGTTCTTAGAAATGAAGGCTATTCCATGTGAGAAATTGCAAAGAAACTGAAGATTTCCTACAATGGTGTGTACTATTCCCTTCAGAGGACAGCACAAACAGGCTCTAACCAGAGTAGAAAGGAGTGGGAGGCCCTGCTGCACAACTGAGCAACAAGACAAGTACATTCGAGTCTCTAGTTTGAGAAATTGACGCCTCACAGGTCCTCAACTGGCAGCTTCATTAAATAGTACCCGCAAAACACCAGTGTCAATGTCTACAGTGAAGAGGCGACTCAGGGATGCTGGCCTTCAGGGCAGAGCGGCCAAGAAAAAGCCATATCTGAGACTGGCTAATAAAAGGAAAAGATTAATATGGGCAAAAGAACACAGGCATTGGACATAGGAAGATGGGAAAAAAGTGTTATGGACAGACGAATCGAAGTTTGAGCCGTTTGTGAGACGCAGAACAACTGAAAAGATGCTGGAAGAGTGCCTGACGCCATCTGTCAAGCATGGTGGAGGTAATGTGATGGTCTGGGGTTGCTTTGGTGCTGGTAAAGTGGGAGATTTGGACAAGGTAAAAGGGATTTTGAATAAGGAAGGCGATCACTCCATTTTGCAACGCCATGCCATACCATGTGGACAGCGCTTGATTGGAGCCAATTTCATCCTACAACTGGACAATGACCCAAAGCACACCTCCAAATTATGCAAGAACTATTTAGGGAAGAAGCAGGCAGCTGGTATTCTATCTGTAATGGAGTGGCCAGCACAGTCACCAGATCTCAACCCTATTGAGCTGTTGTGGGAGCAGCTTGACCGTATGGTACGCAAAAAGTGCCCATCAAGCCAATCCAACTTGTGGGAGGGCTTCTGGAAGCATGGTGGGAAATTTCTCCAGATTACCTCAGCAAATTAACAGCTAGAATGCCAAAGGTCTGCAATGCTGTAATCGCTGCAAATGGAGCATTCTTTGACGAAAGCAAAGTTTGAAGGAGAAAATTATTTCAAATAAAAATCATTATTTCTAACCTTGTCAATGTCTTGACTATATTTTCTATTCATTTTGCAACTCATTTGATAAATAAAAGCAAGTTTTCATGGAAAACACAAAATTGTCTGGGTGACCCCAAACTTTTCAACGGTAGTGTAAGTTAATGCAAGAATTTCAAACTCTGCAATTTGGACTTAATATTAATGCCAGTTTCATGTCACACTATGTATGAACTGTGAGTGTCACAAACCACCACCTGATAGCAAACAGATAACAGCAACAGAATTACTGATCCCTCTGTCACGCTCCACAAGTTTCACGTTTACTTTTTGACCTGTTGTAAATAACTTCTCTATATTGCATTGTTATTTTTAAAGATTCTAAGATCCTTTGAAGATCCAAGTCTTGTGTATAAAGTCTTCGAATTTTCAGTTTCTTATATAACACCATGTCTGAAGAAGAGAGCTAGTACTCTCGAAAGCTTACCATCAAATATACTCAGTTAGCCTCTAAAAGGTATCGTCTGATTTCTTCACTCTTCCATTAGTGGTAGACAGGCACGTCCAAACGGACGTTTCAGGTCCTAAACTGGTCCTTTCTCAGCAGAACATCATGTCTATATGAGACGATCAAATCACTGCTGTGGATTTATATATAAAAGATTTAGGCTAATGGCACACGACTGTGTGCTGGCCATGACTGAATGGCGCATCCGTGTGCTGCCCGTGCTTCCGTGGCCCCATTCAATGAATAAGTGCCGTGGAAAAAAGGCCATGGCCACAAAACCAGACAGGAAAAGGACCTGTCCTGAGTTTTGCGGTCCGGACTGTCGACCCACACACTGATCCATGTAATACACAGTCATGTGCTTGGGCCGATAGAGATGAATGGGTCAGTGTGCTATCCAGGAAAAACCCAGAAAGCACACTGGCCAAGCCCACTGTACGCAAGGGACCTTATATCCAGGTGTGGCTGTATTAACATTTATGTTTAACCATGTATTAAAAGCTTATTCTCATATATTGTATGAGCAAAAGCTGTCAATGTTTATGTCCCTGATGAAGGGCCCTGAATATATGAGAACCTGTTGACTGTCCACTAACATCAGATGTCATGGAGAGAAAAAAAACTAACTTTGGGAAATTTTAGTGAGATCCTTTACATGTACCTCCAATTATAAAACAATTTTACATAAATAGTACAGGTAAAAAACAGAAGCTGTGTAATATATCTTATTTAAGAATTAAAGTTTCCTTCTCCATTTATTGAGTTGACTTTTTAGATATTAATCTATGGAGAAGGAGGAGGCTGCTGCAGCCTCAAGATACCCCTGCACAGAATGAGGCGGTGAATCGATTTAACAGTTTCCTCCTCCTCCTTACAGAGTTCTGAATTTCAGCTGGGTACAGATACAAACTATGAGTGATAAGGAAGGGAGCGAACACTAACAAGTGGAGTAGGAAACATTTTCTTGGAAGTTTTATATTCTCCTGTACTATACATATATGAAAAGTGATTTCATAAATGGAGGTTTAAATTGATATTTTGGTAACAAATGACTCCCTATACATAGATAGATGGTAACCTGAATGTAAATACCTCTCCTGATCATTAAAATGGGGTCACTCGTAAGCCCTCCACCCAAAGAGCAGCTGCACAGCCAGCTGCTCTGTTAGTTTCTACGGGACTACCAGAAACAGCCAAGCACATTACCATGCTCAACCACCACTCCATTCAGACAGGGGAGCAGAACCCAATCCTCGTGATCAGTGGGGAAGCCAGTAATCGGATAGGGGCAGCTTGTAGGCAAAACAATCCTTTAAGTGTGCTGAGAAATAAGGTACTGTATGAAGTAAGGAGACACACACACTTGGCAATTATAATACATAGTTTGTCTCTATGGCTGGATTCACACTAGTGGTGTTGAGAGTCTCCGCCGCAGAATCCAATTAAAACCAGTGGAGAGAAAAGTCCTGCAAGGAGGTATAAACCTGGCACACCCCATTATAGTCTATGAAGTCTGCAGGTTCCACGTGTAACCGCTTTTTAAGCAGACAGTGTCCCCATCTTTTGGGTCCCCATGCAGACCTGAAGGACAGAAACCCGAACGCTAGTGTGAACCTAGCATAACATACAGCAGCACGGACTACGTATTGCCCATGCTGAGTAAATTCTTCTGAAAAGGACACAAGCCTCATAAGAGAAATGATATATTATATAAAAGAAAGGATCTGGCAGCTCAGCCATAATCAACTCTTATTTCAGTTCAGTATAGGCTTTGGCCATTTTCTCCAGAATAAAATGGTCACCAAATATTGATATGCGGCAAGTTTTCCCCCCAATATATTTGCCATTCAAAAAAAAAAAAAAAAAAAGTTTAAATGAAAACAATACATATTTGGTATTGCCACATACAAAAACCCAAAACATTATTTAACCTGCACAGTGAACTTTGGGAAAGAAAAGAAAAAAAAAAAAAAAAAAAAAAAAAACACCGGAAATGTTTCACCATCTCACCTTACAAAATATGCTATAACAAGTAATCAAAAAGTCTTATGTACCCCAAAACAGTACCAATAAAAAGCACAGGTCGTTCTGCAAAAAATGAGCCAACCACCAACTGTCAACCGAAAAATAAAACAAATAGATGGAAAAATATTTGCTTTATGTCCCCAAATGGGATTTTGTTCCAAAGTTAGTAACATAAGTTAAATAAAATTTATGTAACTGTAGGAGGAACTGTAGCATTGCTCTAAAATCCACACAACTAACTTTAATATGAGACTAAACACACAGGCGAGACCCAGCTCTGGGTACACCCACAAAATTTAGGGTTTATGAAGAAAGGGACAATAATTGAGCCCCCAGAATGCCCCCAATCCTAGGAGTTAGTGGGAAAAATAGTGTGGGATTTGCTGCACCCATTGCTGGACCAGGGTTCTCTCTATGTGGATAACTTCTACACCAGCATCCCAATCTTTAGGTGCCTCAGTACCAGAGGAGTTGCAGCTTGTGGGACAGTACGCAGAAATCAGAGAGGCCTCCCTAGGACACAGATTGCTCAACGCCTCAGAAGGGGTGAGAGCAGGGTACTCTGCAATGAGAATATGCTGTTGGTCAAGTATAAGGACAAGAGGGAGGATATCAGTACCCTCATCCCTAAGTCAGATTGCATCCTGGCATAGAAGTACATCTATCTGATCAAGTCCTGAAGCCGTACAGTGCCATGCATAGTGTGGTAGAAAAAGCTGGCCATACAAATCGTACAGATGGCACTGTATAACGCTTAGGCAGGGTTCACATTACCATTGGATTCCGTTATGAAGGTGTCCATTAAAAAAAATAAAAAAAAAAAAAAAAAAAACGACATCATAACAGACACTAACTGATGTTAATGTGTCCGTTTTTTTTAACTGATCCAATTAATAGATCAGTAAAAAAAAAAAAAAAAAAACAGACACATTAACATCAGTTAGTGTACTTTTTTAGTTTTTTTTTTTTGTTCCCGCTTTCTGAGCATGCGCAGAAAATAAATTGGACAAAAAATAACAGACAGTAACTGATAGCCATCAGTTACTGTCCGTTACCCATAGACTTCAATTTTAAAAAAATAACGGACACTTGCTGTCCATCAAGAAGCCGTTTTTCCAAACGAACAAAAAAGTCCTGCATGTAGGATTTTTTGTCCACGGAAAAAAAAAAAAACGGAATGGGTGTAAACGAACACTAACAGACAATATAATTAATGGAAATTACCAGATTTCTGACGGTTCAGCTAGTGTCCGATGCTAAAATCTTGTAGCGGACATCAGCAACGGACTCTACTGACGGTCATCAACGGTAGTGTGAACGATCATGATGTGCAGGCAGGCAAGGAACTTTTTTTGAGTTTCAGGAGAAAGTTAAGACCCTGATATTTGGGGACCTAGAAGTGCCAGGCCCCAGTACTTCTGGAACTGAAGGTTCCTGTATTGTACCAGGGCAACACTTTCCCAGTGAAATCCCACAAACTGCAAAAACAGGGAAGACCCAAAAAGGTGAAGCGTGTTTCCTTTCATAAGGAAAGACACCACTTAGTGTGACACCTGCCCTGAAAAACCTGGCCTGTGCATGAAGGATTGCTTCAGACCACACATCCATGGATTATTCATTGTATAATTTATTTTCCATGGAATATCACCTCCTTATACTGTCATGTATTCTGCACAGATTTACCCGTCATCCTCTGTTATGCAGTAATTTCTAGAAAATAAATGAATGTCATACCAGAGGAATCCAAGAGCTCACTATGCCCCGTGATAAATTTTTTAAGGGTTGTAATTTCCAAACTGAGGTTATTTGTTGAGGGTTTTCACTGTTATGGCACTTCAGGGGCTCAACACATGCGACATTGTACCTGAAAGCTATTACAACAAAATCTGTCTTCCAAGTATTTTTCTGTCCCTTCTCAGTCCCACTGTGTGACTATTCAGCAGTTTACATCTACATGTGGGGCATGTCTTTAGTCAGGAGAAACTGCTTAACCCCGTCCCTCTGGAGAAATTTTTCGATTTTCATTTTCGACTCCCCACCTTCCAAACCCCCATTGCTTTTTTATTTTGCCATTCTCAGAGCCATATATTTGTGGGACAAATTGTACTTCGTGATGCTACCATTTATTATTCTGTACAATGTACTGGGTGGATTTGAAGAAACAGTGCATTTGTGCGACTTTCTTTCGGGCTTCATTTTTATGGCGTTCACTCTGCAGCCAAAAAAATATGTCACCTGTAATCTATGTTTCAGTACGATTCCAGGGATACCAAGTTTATATGGTTTTATTTACATTTTAACCCCTTAGAAGAATTTTTTTGCAAAGTTTTAGATTTTTGTTTTCTAAAAGTCGCCATATTCTGACACCTGTAACTTTTTTATACTTCCATGTACAGGGATGAATAGCGTGTTTGACATTTTTGCGGAGACAGGCGTATGAAATTTTGGGGAATGTCTATTGCTTTCATCACTTTTTATTCAAATTTTTAGCAGAGGTTGAAAAAAAAAAAAACGGAGGTTTGGCACTTTTGTTTTTTTTTTTTTTTAATTTCTTGCTACCGAGTTTACTTTATTTTTTATAAGTTTGTAAACTGGGCATTTTGGGACATAGGGATACCTAATGTGTATGTTTCACAGTAATATTTTACTTTTATATGTATTCTAGGGAAAATGGTGGTGATTTGAAATATATATATATCTTAGCCCCCCCCACTAGGGGGCTTGAACCTGCAATAGCTATAATGCGATGACAAGCTTGGGAGCCTTCATAAGGGATAGCTGGAGATAAGTGGTTTGTTTATGTAGCACAAATTTAGACACTTTGGTTTTTGGACGTCATGACACTTTCGCTGAGCCTTGAAATACCAGTAAAGTGGAATCCCCTGACATGTGACCCCACTTTGGAAATTACACCCCTGAAGGATTTTACCCAGGGGTAGAGTGATCATTTTTAACCCCCAAGTGTTATAATTTATTTTCCATAAATGAATAGGCAGTTGATGGTGAAAATTACAATTTTTCCATTAATGTGACATTTCAGAGTGTAATATGTTGTGCTCATCTTGCAACAGAAATTAATGCTCCAAAAGCTGTTGTGCCTGGGATACCCACTTAACAGTTTTTGGAGTGTGTGTCTCTGCTGACAAGCTGGATACAACATATCGGGCACTGAAATGGCAAATCTCTGGAAAAGTTGCAATTTTCACTTTTCATTATCAGCTGCACATTCATTTCTGGAAATTAAATTAATGCAATGCTCAAGGATTAAAAATGCTCGCCACGCCACTTGATAAATCCCTTCAGTGGTGTAGTATCCAAGATGGGGTCACATGTCTGCGGATTCCACTTTACTGGCAATTCAGTGGCATGACGTCCAAAAACCAAAATAGTGCTCCTTCCTTCTGTGCCCAAACAGCAGTTTATACCCACATATGACATTAAGTACATTATCCTGTGTACACCAGTGTCATACATATGGGCATAAACTGTCATTTGGACACACAGCAGGGTGCAGATGTGAAGAAGCGCTATATGCTTTTGGAGCACAGATTTAAATTGTTGGTTTTTGGACACCATGTCACATTTGTAGAGACCCTAATATTGCCCCTAGAAAATGGGGTCACTTCTTGGGGAATTCCAATTTACTGGCCCCTCCAGGGTTCTGCAAAAACTACATGGCATCCAGAAAGTCCCTCAAAATCTATACTACAAAAGCTCCTTCCCTTCTGAGCCCTGCTGTTAAGCTCACATATACAATTTTTTTGTACCTGGGATAGCCCACTTAGTAGTTTTAGGATTGCATGTCTCTGATGACACAGTGGGCACTGAAATAAAATATTTAAAAGTTTCAATTTTCACTTTGTACATTAATTTTTGGGAACTACTCTTGGGCTCAAAATTATAATACCCCTTGAGGGATGTAGTTTCTAAAATGGGGTTGTTCCTGGCACTTCAGGGGCTTTGCAAATGAGACATGGCACCTGAGAACTATTCCAGCAAAATCTACTTTTCAAACATCCAACTGTGAGATGCATTTTCCCCTTTAACCCCTTGTGAATGTTAATTTTAGGGCTAAATTAAGGGACAATGGAGGGGAGGGGAGAAGAGTCTAAATTTCATCTCCATATAGTTTTAATTCCCATGAAATGCTTAAAGGGTTAAACTTCCCAAATGCTGTTTTGAATTATTTGAGGGGTACAAATGGGGAGATTTATGGCGGGGGGGGGGGGGGGAGGTCTAATATACAGTACAGACCAAAAGTTTGGACACACCTTCTCATTCCAAGAGTTTTCTGTATTTTCATGACTATAAAAATTGTAGATTCACACTGAAGGCATCAAAACTATGAATTAACACATGTGGAATTATATACTTAACAAAAAAGTGTGAAACAACTGAAAATATGTCTTATATTCTAGGTTCTTCAAAGTAGCCACCTTTTGCTTTGATTACTGCTTTGCACACTCTTGATGAGCTTCAAGAGGTAGTCACCTGGAATGGTTTTCACTTCACAGGTGTGCCCTGTCAGGTTTAATAAGTGGGATTTCTTGCCCTATAAATGGGGTTGGGACCATCAGTTGTGTTGTTCAGAAGTCAGGTGGATACACAGCTGATAGTCCTACTGAATGGAGTGTTAGAATTTGTATTATGGCAAGAAAAAAAGCAGCTAAGTAAAAGAAAAACGAGTGGCCATCATTACTTTAAGAAATGAAGGTCAGTCAGTCCGAAAAATTGGGAAAACTTTGAAAGTGTCCCCAAGTGCAGTGGCCAAAACCATAAAACGCTACAAAGAAACTGGCTCACATGAGGACCGCCCCAGGAAAGGAAGACCAAGAGTCACCTCTGCTGCGGAGGATAAGTTCATCTGAGTCACCAGCCTCAGAAATCGCAGGTTAACAGCAGCTCAGATTAGAGACCAGGTCAATGCCACACAGAGTTCTAGCAGCAGACACATCTCTACAACAACTGTTAAGAGGAGACTGTGTGCAGCAGGCCTTCATGGTAAAATAGCTGCTAGGAGACCACTGCTAAGGACAGGCAACAAGCAGAAGAGACTTGTTTGGGCTAAAGAACACAAGGAATGGACATTAGACCTGTGGAAATCTGTGCTTTGGTCTGATGAGTCCAAATTTGAGATCTTTGGTTCCAACCACCGTGTCTTTGTGCGACGCAGAAAGGGTGAACGAATGGACTCTACATGCCTGGTTCCCACCGTGAAGCATGGAGGAGGAGGTGTGATGGTGTGGGGGTGCTTTGCTGGTGACACTGTTGGGGATTTATTCAAAATTGAAGGAATACTGAACCAGCATGGTTACCACAGCATCTTGCAGCGGCATGCTATTCCATCCGGTTTGCGTTTAGTTGGACCATCATTTATTTTTCAACAGGACAATGACCCCAAACACACCTCCAGACTGTGTAAGGGCTATTTGACCAAGAAGGAGAGTGATGGGGTGCTACGACAGATGACCTGGCCTCCACAGTCACCAGACCTGAACCCAATCGAGATGGTTTGGGGTGAGCTGGACCACAGAGTGAAGGCAAAAGGGCCCACAAGTGCTAAGCATCTCTGGGAACTCCTTCAAGACTGTTGGAAGACCATTTCAGGTGACTACCTCTTGAAGCTCATCAAGAGAATGCCAAGAGTGTGCAAAGCAGTAATCAAAGCAAAAGGTGGCTACTTTGAAGAACCTAGAATATAAGACATATTTTCAGTTGTTTCACACTTTTTTGTTAAGTATATAATTCCACATGTGTTAATTCATAGTTTTGATGCCTTCAGTGTGAATCTACAATTTTTATAGTCATGAAAATACAGAAAACTCTTGGAATGAGAAGGTGTGTCCAAACTTTTGGTCTGTACTGTATAAGCCTTTATAATCCCCTTCAGAACTGAAGTTGTCCTTAAAAAATTAGTTTGGGAAATTTTCTTGTAAATCTGGAAAATCACAGTTACACTTGTAAGCCGTCGGACGATTAACCCCTTCACGCATTCTCACGTACATGTACGTGGGAGAATGTGGTTAGTTACCGCATCCCCACGTACAGGTACGTGATGGTGATCGAGCGGGCTCAGAAGCAGAGCCCGTGCGATCACCGCGGGAGCCCGGCTGTATTTGACAGCCAGGCTCCCGCTGAAACAGCAGGGACCAGTGATAACACCGATCCCCGCTGTTTAACCCTTAAGATGCCGCAGTCAATAGCGACCGCGGCATCCAAGGGGTTCCGCCATCTTGCCACCCCCCCCCGGCAAGATCGGGGGGTGCCGATATCTCTAATCTGCAGCCCGGGGTCTGCCCAGTGACCCCAGGCTGCCTGGAGCCCCCAATACCTGGTTGATCCTGCCGAGACCTGCGGAAGTCAGCGCTATGTGTTTCCATAGCGCTGACTTCCTGTATAGGCTGCAAGACACTTGCATGCTCGTGTCTTGCAGCCTATAGTACTGAGCCAGAGATCAAAGCATCTCTGGCTCAGGTGTCCTAATGGGACACATGAAAAAATAAAGTATGTGAAAAAAAATTAATAAAAGAATAAAGCCCCAAAAATTCCCTTTTCCTATATAAAATGAATTATATAAAAAAATAAACCTAAAAATTAATAAAAACAATACATATTTGGTATCGCTGCGTCCGTAACAACCTGTACAATAAAACCGAAACCATATTTAATGTACACAGTGAACGTCGGGGAAAAAAAAACGCAAAAAAACACACCAAAAGTAACGATTTTTCGCCATCTCACCTTACAAAATATGCCATAAAAAGTGATCAAAAAGTCATATGTACCCCAATACAGTACCAATAAAAAGCACAGGTTGTCCCGCAAAAAATAAGCCCTAAACCAACTCTCTAAAGTGAAAAATAAAAATGCTATGCATCTTAGAAGATGGAGATGCAAAATAAATTTTATGTCCCCAAATAGGTTTTTGTTCTGCAAAATTGGTATTGCATAAAAAAAAAAAACAGTATAAATGAGGTATCGCAGAATAAAGATAACATGTTACTTACGCTCTACGCTGCTTGGTGAAAAATTTAAAAGGTAAAACGCAGTGCCAGAATTGATGGGGCTGTTTTTTAATCCACCAAGAAAGAGTTAATAAAATTTATTTAATAAGTTGTAAGCACCTAAAAATGATGTCATTAAAAAATACATATCATACTGAAACAAGCAGCCCTCATATGGCTACATCACCAGAGAAATATAGAAAATATAGCTCGTACAATGTGAAGACAAAAACCCCAAAAAATCACCAAATCATTAGAACATAACTGGCTCCGGCAGTTAAGGGAATGTATAAGCTGTGCGAGCGTATATAGGGGACAAACCAGATTTAGAGCTTACGAGGGATAATAAACCAGAAATGACCCCCAGAGTGACCTCCCCAATAATAGGAACTACTGGGGAAATAGTAGGGAATTTAGTGTATCCAATGTTCTACGCACAGCTTACATATTCACTTTTCCCCATCCGCTGTGCAGTCACGTCTGGGATACTAATGCTCGTTACACCCCTTGATAAATTCTTTGAAGGGTGCACTTTTCAAAATGGGGTCATTCCCTAGGGGATTCCACTTTACTGGTACTTTAGAGGCTCTGCAAACATGACATGGCGTCCAGATACCAAACATCTGAATCTGCGCTCCAAAATCCACATAGAGCTCCTTCCCTTCTGTGCCCTACTGTGTTCCCAAACTGCAGTTTATACCCACATGTATTACACTTGTTGTACCCAGAATAACGTACTTAATGTCATATGTGGGTATAAACTGCTGTTTGGGCACAGCCGAGCACAGAAGGGAAGGAGCGCTATTTGGTTTTTGGACTCCATTGCACTTTTGCAGAGCTGAAATGCCAGTACAGTGGAATCCCCTGATATGTCACTCCATTTTGGAAACTACACCCCTGAAGGAATTTATCCTGGGGTACAGTGAGCATTTTTAACCCCCAAGTGTTGCTAGAATTTATTATCCATAAATGAATGTGCAGCTGATGGTGAAAGGTGAAAATGACAATTTATCCAGGAATACGACATTTCAGTGCATAATATGTTGTGCCCGGCTTGTATCAGAGATGAACGCTCCAAAAGCTGTTGTGCCCGGGATCCCCGCTCACCAGTTTTTGGAGTGTGTGTCTGTGCAGGCATAAACTGGACACAACATATTGGGCACTGAAATGGCGTATCTATAGAAAAATTTCATTTTTAACTTTTCATTATCAGCTGCGCATTCATTTCTGGAAATTAAAAGAATGCAACACTTAAGGGTTAATAATGCTCGCTACCCCACTTGATAACTCCCTTGAAGGGTATAGTTTCCAAAATGGGGTGACATGTCTGCGGATTCCACTTTACTGGCAATTCAGGGGCTCTGCAAAAGTGGCATGGTGTCCAAAAAGCAAACTGTGCTCTAAAAACCAAAATAGCGCTCCTTCCCTCCTGTGCCCAAACAGCAGTTTATACCCACATATGGCATTGTTAAGTACGTTATCCTGGGCACACCAGTGTCATACGTGTGGGCATAAACTGTCATTTGGGCACACAGCAGGGCGCAAATGTGAAGGAGCGCTATGTGCTTTTGGAGCGCATATTTAGATTGTTGTTTTTTTGGACGCCATGTCACATTTGCAGAGACCCTAAAATTGCCCCTACAAAATGGGGGTCACTTCTTGGGGAATTCCAATTTACTGGCACCTCCAGGGCTCTGCAAAAACAACATGGCGACGAGAAAGTACTCCAAAAGCTAAAAAAAACACAGTGCTCCTTCCCTTCTGAGCCCTGCTGTGTGCCCAAGCAGCAGTTTACACCCACATATTTAATTTTTTTGTCCCCGGGATAACCCACTTAATAGTTTTAGGAGTGCATGTCTCTGATGCCACAAAGTGGCCGCAACGTATTAGGCACTGAAATTGGATATTTCTTTAAAAACTTTAATTTTCACTTTGTACATTAATTTTTGGGAAGCATTTTTAGGCTCAAAATCATAATATCCCTTGATACATTCCTTGAGGGGTGTAGTTTCTAAAATGGGGTCACTTTTTGGGGGTTTCCATTGTATTGGTACTTTAGGGGCTCTGCAAATGCGACATGGAACCTGAAAACTATTCCAGCAAAATCTGCCCTCCAAAAGCTAAATAGCGCTCTTTCCATTCTGAGCCCTGCCATGTACCTATGCAGCAGATTACAACCACATATGGGGCATTTCTGTGTTCAGGAGAAATTGTGTAACAAACTTTGGGGAGCTTTTTCTCCTTTGTCCTCTTGTGAAAATGAAAAATTTGGGGCTAAATTGGCGGTTTATTGGAAAAAAAGTAATTTTTAATTTTAATGTCCCAATGTTAATAAAATTTGTGAAACAGCTGTAGGGTCAAAATGCTCACTATACCCCTTGATATGTTCTGTGAGGGGTGTAGTTTCCAAAATGGGGTCACTTTTAGGGGGCTTCCACTGTATTGGTACTTTGGGGGCTCTGCAAATGCGACATGGTACCTGAAAACTATTCCAGCAAAATCTGCTCTCCAAAATCTAAATAGCGCTCTTTCCATTCTGAGCCCTGCCATGTACCCATACAGCAGATTACGACCACATATGGAATATTGCTGTGTTCAGGAGAAATTGTTTTGCAAACTGTGGGGTGCTTTTTCTCCTTTAACCCCTTGTGAAAATGAAAAATTTGAGGATAAAGTGACATTTTAGTAATGTTTCATTTATACATACCAGTGTTAGCAAAATCTGTGAAACGGCTGTAAGGTCAAAATGCTCACTATACCCCTTGATGAATTCTGTGAGGGGTGTAGTTTCCAAAATGGGGTCACTTTTTGGGGTTTTCCTTTGTATTGGTACTCTAGGGGCTTTGCAAATGAGACATGGCACCTGAAAACTATTCCAGCAAAATCTGCTTTTCAGACACCCAGTGTCACTCCTTCCCTTCCGTGCGCTGCCATTCGCCCAAACATCAGTTTACACCCACATGTGGGGTATTTCCGTGCTCGGGAGAAATTGCATAACAAACTGTGAGATGCATTTTCTCCTTTAACCCTTTGTGAATGTGTTAATTTTAGGGCTAAATTAAGGAATTAGTGGGAAAAAATTAAATGTCATATTGTTTTAATTCCAGTGAAATGCTTAAAGGGTTAAACTTCCCAAATGTTATTTTGAATTATTTGAGGGGTGCAGTTTTGAAAATGGGGTCATTTATGGGGGTTTCTAATATATAGGCCATTATAATCCCCTTCAGAACTGAAGTGGTCCCTAAAAATTAGTTTGAGAAATTTTCTTGTAAATCTGCAAAATCGCTGTTACACTTGTAAGCCTTCTAACATCCAAAATAAATTACAGGACGATTAAAAGATGATGCCGATATATAGCAGAGATATGGTAGATAATATGTATTAATGTATTTGGGTGGTATGACTATCTGTCTGAAAAGCAGAGCATTTCACATTTTGAAAATTGCGATTTCTTTCCAAATTTACATCAAATTTCCTATTTTTTTTATAAATAAATACAAAAATATTCATTAGTGTTTACCACTAACATGAAGTACAATGTGTCACGAAAAAACAATCTCAAAATCACTTGTGTAAGTTAAGTCGTCTCAAAGTTATTGCCATATAAAGTGACACATGTCAGTTTAGAAAAATGAGGCCTGGTCCTTAACGCATTTTTGGCCTCGGTCTTGAAGGGGTTAAAAGATGCAGCGATATGGTACATAATTATTAATTTATATGGGTGGTATGACTGCCTCAGAAGCAGAGAATTTCCACATTTTGAAAATTGCGATTTTTTTCTATAAATTTCCTATTTGTTCCAAAAAAAAAAACAACACAAAACCTATTTTATTTTTTTTCATCCTTTGGTAAAAATTATTTGGTAGGGAGGCCCCAAGTCTGAAAAAGTTGGGAAATACTTCCTTAGACTTAAAAGGGGTTGTCCTGTTATATACACACACTTCTCTCCTATCCACTGGACAGGGAATAAGTACTCGATCTCCACGTCCCCCAGTGATCAGAAGGCTGGGGGACTGAAAGGCTTCCTAAGGACTGTGAATGGAGAGCCAGTGTGTGTGATTAGTGCTCCATTCACTTCTATAGGGCTGCGGGTGCTACTGGAGATTAAGAGTGAATGGAGCGCTGGTCACGCAAGCGCACTGATGCTCCATTCACAAGGAGGCCTTGGAGGGGCCTTTGGTCCCCCGTCCTCCTGATCACTGGTGTTTGGACACTTATCCCCTGTCTTGTGTATAGGAGATAAGCGTCCATAAATGGGACAACGCTTTAAAGAGGACCTTTCATGTCTTCTGGCACTGGCGATTTTATATACCACTGGAAAGCTGACAGTGCGCTGAATTCAGCACACTGTCAGCAGAGATATCAGTGCGAAACTAGTGGCCTAGCATCATCACTGGGCAGTACAAAGCTATGGAAGAGTACTGTCGGGAGGGGGCACAGACATCTCCAGCACCTGGGTGCACATCAGGAAAGTTGAATTCTGCGCACTGTCAGCTTTCTAGCGGTATATAATACCGCAAGCGTCAGAGGATGTCAAAGATCCCCTTCAAGCTACACTCACAAAACAGTGATTAATGTGACGTCCATGGCCTGGAACTTTATATCAGAGCAGCATATCTACAGGAAAGCCAGCTGTGACAAGCTTACATGTGAATCTAGCCTTGAACTTTTCCTGCATTCAAGTTTTTTGTTTTTTTTTTAAAACCTTTACAAGGAGTTTACAAACATCACAACACAATAATACTGGTTTAAGGGGGTAAAATGAAATTCACTTCAGCTAAAATTATAATATTTCATGCTAGTGCAATGGAAAGCAGTCGGATTGCCTATAGCAACCAATCACAAGGCTTCTAAACATCTGACCACCACCCTCATTGGCTGCCATGCGCAACGACTCCATGTTTGGCCCCTTACTGTAGGCTGCTGAGACCTGAGAGTTCTTTTCACAATACCAGCTACAGTAACACTGGTATCCCGGCAGCCAGTGAAGGGGCAGACCCTCCCGCACAATGCCGGCTTACTGACAGTCGGCGTTACTATAGCAACAACCACCCAGCACAAGTGACAGCAAACGGAGTGTTAGACTTTCCAGGGAGTAGTGCCCAGTGACCCCTGCCACGTGCGGTACATAGTGCAGATAGCCTTGTGGGTTACATGCGCCACAGTGCATTACTCCTCTGCATAGTCAGTCTGTAGCCCATGCATGCAAGTGACCAGAGCAGAGCTTACAGAGCAGCTGAGGAGAAGCGCGGCGTCCATTATTAATATGAGAGGTGACACGGAGCTCCCTTGTACCTTACAGCCCCGCCATACCTGTAACTTGTTCCGCACCTCTTCTTCTGTCTCCACTCCCCCTTCAGCCATAATTTCACAAGCTTTCCTTCTCCCTTCTAGTTAGCCCTTCTAGCTAGCACTGGGAGCTGGATAAAGGCGGGAGTCCAGGCCGCAGCACACCCTGGCGGCGAGGCGGAATTACTGCAGCTGCTTTTCACAGGGAGGTCTCCTTAACCTGCAGAACAGACAAACCTTGCTCTGCTCCTATTGTCTTTCTATAAACCAAGGAGTTTTTGGAAAGCCACACCTGCCCAGTATTTGGCCCATTTGTGGTATGTTTTCCCAAGTGCTCTAGGAAAATGGCACCAGTTGTGACAGGACAGACATCTTTGGCGCGTCACTATTCCAGACACCTGACCCACATTGTCCTCACCTGCACACCAATCCTGCTGTTACCCAAATTATAAAATATATGCTACAACCCCCCATAATGAATAATGCTCCCGAGTGCATCTTTAATTTAATAATGTCCTTAACCCTTTCCCAACATCCGCCGTAATAGTATTATTATACAGCAGAGACCCGGCGCTAATAGCTGCCATATCGCTTCTCGGCCTTTTGGCTAAGATCAAGTGTAGTGTCTGATCAGTGGCTCTATACTTGTGAATTAGTCAAAGTACAGGTTCCTAGGGTACCCTTCCCCTCGGCCTGGTGGGATCGTCCGGGTTTTATTGCCCGGACTTCACCCACCTGTTGCTATTGGGGGGGAGGCTTAGTCCCGGGGAAACGAGCTGCGATCCCCCCAGCGAGTCCTCTGGATCACATATTTGTGTATTTCAGAGGGACATTTTGGTTGCGTTACACATTTGAGTCAGTCATGGCTGACTCCGTCCCGGAGCATGCTAGGCTCCCCGGACTCCCTCAGGATTTACCTGATGGGAGGATCAGATCGCTCCAGAGGTTTGAGGTTCGTGGTGGAGGCGGTCTTGGACAACCTCTTAGGGATCAACTTTCGGGAGATTTTTGCCATCCAGGATTATCCTAAGAGGGGAGTATACGATGTCACCTTCTGTTCCAGGTCCCTGATGGATGATGCTGCCAGACGAGCCGACGCCATTAAAGATCAATTGTTGCAGTTGAAGGTAAAAGTGATAAGGCATAATCTGGAGGAAAAAAAAATTTATCACGGTAAGGATGTATTCCCCTTTCGTTAAAGAAGATGAAGTGAAGCGATGTATGCACTTCTTTTTTGATAAAGTTACCTTCGAAGGAAAGATTTTTAACGAATGTAAAGTCTGGACCTGTAAATGGAGATTCCTGGCATGCCTAAAGAAAAACGAAAAAGGTGAAGATAAGCCCCCTCCAGCCAGGTTCAGGTTCGGAAGGGTAAACGGAGAGTTATATTTTAATGGTATGCCGCACTTCTGCAGGTTCTGTGGCGTCTATGGGCACCTTGCAGATAAGTGCGATGTTACATGTAGAAATTGTGGTGATAAACAGCATGACACAAAAGAATGTCCTTACCCTAAAAAATGTACTTTTTGTCAAAAACCAGGTCATTTGTACAGAGATTGCCCCCATAGACGCCCAGATGAAGAAGCACAAGAAGAAAAAATGGAAGAAGAGCGGCCCGAGGCACCCTCACAGCCCCCACCGGCGGAGCCAGACTGCCCTGAGGCGGAGGAACAGGCAGGTCACTCAGGTAGTACTGATAAGAACGCTGATACTACACATACAAGTACCACTGAGTCGACGGTCCCAAGGGAGAAGCGAGAATCCTGGTCAGAGGTAAAGAGGAAGAAGGGGAAAAAAAGGGCCGACCCCTCCTCTTCTGGGGTGCAGCGTAAAAGAGAGGAGAGGTTTAGCTCGAGTCGTAAGATAGGGTCCTCTGGCCTGAGTTCGGAGGAGCCTTCGGATTGTGAGGAGGATCGCCAAAAAAAAGGGAGAACTGAGAGCATGAAGGAAGAGGGGGAGGACGGGATCCAGATGGATACCTCGGGTTTTCCTGAGGGTCCTGAAGGCCCGAAACCTCCAACCCAGCCTACCCAGGTCGGGGAGGAGAATACCAACCCCTCTCCAGAATCTGGACAAATCCCATGTGCGCAGCCTCCCCCTGTTGACGGTCCATCTACAGATCAGAGGGGGGGGGGATGATTTAACTGGCGACCCTCCAGACCCAGGGGCCTCCGAGGAGCAACCTTTTGAGTCTCAGGACCGGTCCTTCCCCTTCTCTCCTAACGCAGCGACCTCTAAGGGGGCCGTTGGCGGTGATAACCTGAGTGACAGTTCCTCCCCAGCCTCCATGTTGACGGTAGACTCTGAGCTCGAAGGCTCAGAGTTAGAGCAGTATTAGCTCTGCTGGTGGTAAGTGTGTTCTTTTTGGAGCTGTTTTACTATAAAAAGACTATTTATTTATTTATCGTTTTATCTTGGACTGGACCTCTTCTTTCACATCTCCAATGGCGGAAGTTAAATGTGTTTCCTTCAATGTGAGGGGTGCCAAATCCAAAGTCAGACGGGCCGCTCTCTTTAACTACCTCTCTTGCCTGGCAGCCTCAATTTTTTTCCTGCAGGAGTGCGGTATAGACCACATGCCTCTTTACCACAAATACAAGAAGGATTGGAAGCTCGGGCCCTCCGTGTGGTCGGGATCCAACGAGTCCAGAGCTTCCGGCATGGCGATCCTTCTCAAAGGCAATGTTTTAATTGATTTTATTCACGAGATTCTTCCAGGACGTGTTTTATTGGTTAAAGTTATTATTGATGGTTTTAAATGGCAACTTTTAAATATTTATGCATCACCTGACAAAAAAGAGAGAGCCAAGATGTTGGAGAGTTTGCCTTTGTTCATTAATACGACAGATCCACTAATAATGGCAGGTGATTTTAACTGTGTTTTAAGAGGAGAACGCCGACTTACTAATAGTTCCTCTAGGAACTATGATAAAACCTCCGGCATGCTGAAAGACATTATCCTGGATTGTGGACTAAGAGACGTTTATAAAGAGTGTAACAGAGGCATGCCGGAGGGAGCCGGCGTTACCTGGAGCAATGCCTCGTGCAGCTCCAGGATTGACTTTGCTTTTACTTCACAGAATTTGTTGCCTTTATCTTGTAATGTTTTAACCAATGTTTTATCTGATCATAGAGTTTTAAATTTTAAGGTGAAAATTAATGAAAATTCTCTTAAAGGTCAGAAGTCCTGGAAGCTGAATATCTCGCTCTTAGATGATCCACAGGTTTTTAAAGATTTTACTGAATTTTATCAGAGATGTAGGCGAGCTAAAGACCCTAGTACCCCTATTGGTAAGTGGTGGGGTAAAATGAAATTACGTATTAGACGGTTTTTTACGGTAAAGGGGATACAGAAGAAAAAAGAGGAGCTTGCCTTTTATGAGGGTCTTAATGCTCGCCTGCAAACCCTGTATAAGCTTGAAAAAATTGGTATGGACGTTGATAATGACATTATAAATCTGAAAAATAAAATCTCCAAGTGTCTAGAGCATAAAGGAAAGGAAATAATTTTTCATACTAAAGTGCAACATATTGAAGAAAATGAGAAATGCTCTAGATACTTTTTTAAAAAAATGAACAATAAAAAAACAGTGATTGAGAGTATAGATGGAGATTTTAATATACAGGGTATTTTAACAAAAGTCCACGCTTTTTATGCAGATCTTTCTAATGTTAAACCTGTGGATCATAGTTTTTTAGCCGACTCGCTGAAGGAGGTTAAGACCATTTTATCCCCTGCTTCTAAAGACTTTTTATTACAGATGCCCAACGAGCAGGAGGTTTTACAGTCTTTGAAAAGTTTTAAAACAGGTAAGGTACCTGGTCCCGATGGGTTGCCCTGTGAATTTTATATTAAATTCTATGAAATATTAAAAGACGATCTTTTTAGCCTTTTTAAAGATGTTTTTATAACAAAAAAGCTCCCTAAGTCCTGGAGGAAGGGTGAGGTCTCCCTTTTGTTTAAAAAAGGTGACAAATCCGACTTGAAGAACTGGAGACCTATCACCCTCCTCAATGTGGACTATAAAGTTATGGCCAAGCTCTGTGCAAATAGATTAAAGACCGTCATCCCGCAGATGATTCACTTAAACCAAGTCTGCGGGGTGCCTGGTAGGAGCGTGTGGGACACCCTTAATTTAATAAAAGACGTAATAGAGGACACGAAAAGTAGAAAATATAAGTTGGCTATTTTATCCCTTGATTTTGAAAAAGCCTTTGATAGGGTGTCCCACTTTTATCTTTTTAAGGTTTTAGATCGTATGGGGGTACCCGAGGGGTTTTTATTGTCCTTAAAGGCTTTTTATAAGAACTGTAGTAGCAAGATTTTAGTAAATGGTTTTAAGACACAGGAGGTATTTTTAAAAATGGGTGTGAAGCAGGGGTGTCCCTTGTCCCCACTGCTTTTTATCTGTGCACTGGAGCCCCTGTTGTGTGCAATAAGACAAGATAAGATGATACGTGGTGTGCCCCTGCCCGGAGGTGGAGGGGTAGAAGCCAAAGCAGTGGGGTACATGGATGATGTCACGGTTTTATGTCGGGACACCCCTGCAATACAAAGAACTTTTAAACAGATCGATTTTTACTGCTGTGCTTCTGGTTTTAAGATAAATTATAACAAAAGTAGTGTTTTAAATATCGGAGGCATGGCTCTTACTGATATTCCAATTCCCGTGTCTGAATCTGTTAAAATTTTAGGCATCTCCTTCAGCGAGTCTAATAATGGGGTTTCTAGTTGGGACTTGGTGGCTGAGAAGATAAATAGGAAAATATGTATGTGGAACCTAAGAAAATTAAGCATGGAGGGAAAGGTTCTGATTTTAAAAATGGTAATCCTTCCAATTCTTTTATATTTGAGTTTGGTGTTCCCTCCCCCTACGGTTTTACTCAGAAGGATTACCAAATCCTGTTTTACTTTCTTTTGGAATTCTAAGGCGGAGAAAATTAAAAGAGAACTGGTGGTAAGGTCCAAGAAAAAAGGTGGTAAGGACTTTCCCGATTTTAACAGGTTCCTTTTAATTAAGTATTTCTGTTATTGTTTTAATGGGCTTTTTAAAGATCACTATTGGTCGTACTTTTTAAGATATAACACGGGTGTTTTTATGAGGAAAATGGGTTGGTTTAACACTGTTTTAACTTCACCGTATGCTTTTAACCTCCCATCGCACTATAATATCTTAGAAAAAATAGTGAGTCTTTTTAATCTCAAAAATAGAACCCCAGAAGAGCTAAAACACAGTAGGAGAATTATTACTATTCTAAGAGGGGAAGAAAACATGATACAGATTGAGAATTTTAATACAGAGACTAATGCTAAAATATGGAATCTAACTAATTGTTTCCCTCTTTTTAACCAGCAGTTGGACCTGGCCTGGAGTTGTGTGCATCAGTGTCTTCCGTGCCGGGCCTTTCAACACAGAAGAGGATACGCCAGGTCCGCCGTCTGCCCGAGGGAGGGCTGCCAGGCAGAGGAAACCGTGCTTCATATTTTTTGGGAATGCGCTTTTGCAAAAGACTTATGGACTAAAATACTCCCTTTGTTGGCTAAGATGGTGGGCCTGAGGGACTTGACATACAGTATGATTTTATATGGACTTTTCGACTGCACGACGACGTTCCAGAAGGCCGTGGCATGGAAGACGATGAACTGCGTGAAAGCCGCACTCTGGACGGCCAGGAACATCCTGCTTTTTAAGAGAGATGTTTTATCCACTGCTGATGTTTTAAGATTGTCTTTTAGCGATATGTATTTTTATTATCTATTAGATGTCAAAGCCAAAGCCCCTTTATTAAAGAAATGGTTTTTAAGGGAATGGAATTCCAATATATAGCCACCAAGTGCCCATTTTAGTATGTTACTTTTAATTTGTGTTTGTTGATATATGTTAAAAAGTTGAAATTTTATGTACCATATTTTGTTTTAATAAAAATGCCGTCCTTTGTGGCGGTTTTCAACTTAAAAAAAAAATCTGTTCTTATCGCCAGGGATCTCCGTCACCCGGAGCTAGCGTCCCGTTACTATGACAGCCGGGAGCCTGCAATAGAAGTATCGTTATTTTACAATGCATTAGCATTGTAATGCATTGCATTAATGATCAGCTCTCCTGGGGTTCAAGACCCCTAGGAGATTTAATAAGTACAAAAAAAAAAAAAAAAATTTAAAATTCAAATCGCCCCTAGAACACATATAAAAGTAGTTCAATACTGTGAAACACATACTTATTAGATATCCCTGTGTCTGAAAACTCCCAGTCTACAAAGCTATAAGAATATTTTTCCCATATGATGAATGCTGTAGTGGGAAAAAAAATCAAAAGTGCTGAACCGCTGTTTTTTTGCTGTTTTGCCTCTGATAAAAATTTGAAAAAAAAAGTGATCCAAGCAATAGACATTTTCCAAAATGATATAACTAAAAAGTACACCTGGCCCCGCAAAAAAAGACCCCTATGCATCCCCATACACAGAAATATAAAAAAGTTATGGGTGGAATATGGCGATGTTTAAAAAAATTTTTTTTTTGCAAAGTTTTAGATTTTTGTTAAGGGGTTAAAATGTAAATAAAACTATATACAGTGCCTTGCAAAAGTATTCGGCCCCTTTGAACTTTTCAACCTTTTGCCACATTTCAGGCTTCAAACATAAAGATATCAAATTAACATTTTTTGGTGAAGACTCAACAACAAGTGGGACACAATTGTGAAGTGTCACAGCGGTTTCTACACCATTCCCTATTACTTCATATCTCACAGAAAATAAATGGTTTCAAACGATAAAACTTAACTTTTAATATCTTAAAATAAAAAATACAAAGGACGTCCACTAGTCTACTAAAAGACAGATCAATGTGGTCTGTGCCTGCCTATTCAGAGTTTATTCAGGGTTTAAATGTTAGACAGTATTCACACTCTCCAACTTTCCATTGGACCTAGGGTGTAATTAGATACTTTCACCACCCTTAGACTAAGGTTGTGGTATCACGACTGCATCATGCAACAGGTCAGTGAACTACGTGGGTAAAACGAAAAGGGAATTACGTCGTAGGATATTAGATCGTGTGGGATATATTAACAGGAGAGAAGAACGTCCCCTGAGTTTACATTTCTGGAGTAAACATGGAGGTGACCCATCTACATTGAGATTTCAGGGCATTGAGCTAGTACGCAAATCACCACGAGGAGGAGATTGGGATAGGGCAATTTTGAGGAAGGAAGCGGAATGGATATTTAGGTTTAACTGTGTCAAACCTAGAGGCCTCAATGATTTGATATCCTTTGCGCCATTTATTGAAGAAAGATGAATAGGGGTGGGACATATGGGAGGAGTATCGTGTCATGTGTTGCCCCGTATTTAGATGGGTAGACGTTTAGTGGTCTCTCTTCCGCTATCTATTGTATTGCCTGAATTGAGGTGGTGAGGTACAATATAATTTTGTGGTGATAGATGGGTCGTAGTTATGATGTACGGTAGTTTTGGTACGCAATCAGAGGGTTGAGAAATAGAAAAGAGTTATAGAGTTGGAGGGATTGACCATCAGGAGGTATGCAAATGGATCTGAGTGGGGATGGTTAGGTTATCTATATTTTGATGGGGAACAATTAGGGAGAGCCCACTATATGTGAACTGATAGGTAGATTTATGATCCATCCGCTGTCACGGTCTGGGGTTATACCTAACCTCCGGCTCATTTAGAGTACGGGTGTGAGAGGATAATATGGATCCGGATTTAACTCTGTTTTGGATATCTCCCCTCTGGTTTCATGACCTGGTATATGGAGGAATGGAGGTTAAGTATACAAAATTACCGCTTGGCGCTTGATCATCGGAATTACTTAGACGCAGCGGCCTGATGATCAGCAGCTTATGTGGAGTAGGTGAAGAGCAAATGTGAATCAGTAGATTCACCGTCTAGCGATGGATCACTGGAATTGTTTACATTCAGTGGTCACATGATCGTTTGAAACCATTTATTTTCTGTGACAATTGTGAAGTGGAATGAAATTTATTGGTTATTTTAAACTTTTGTAAAAAATAAAAAACTGAAAAGTGGGGCGTGCAATATTATTCGGCCCATTTACTTTCAGTGCAGCAAACTCACTCCAGAAGTTCAGTGAGGATCTCTGAATGATCCAATGTTGTCCTAAATGACTGATGATGATAAATATAATCCACCTGTGTGTAATCAAGTCTCCGTATAAATGCACCTGCTCTGAGATAGTCTCAGGGTTCTGTTTAAAGCACAGAGAGCATCATGAAGACCAAGGAACACACCAGGCAGGTCCGTGATACTGTTGTGGAGAAGTTTAAAGCCGGATTTGGATACAAAAAGATTTCCCAAACTTTAAACATCCCAAGGAGCACTGTGCAAGCGATCATATTGAAATGGAAGGAGTATCAGACCACTGCAAATCTACCAAGACCTGGACGTCCCTCTAAACTTTCATCTCAAACAAGGAGAAGACTGATCAGAGATGCAGCCAAGAGGCCCATGATCACTCTGGATGAACTGCAGAGATCTACAGCTGAGGTGGGAGAGTCTGTCCATAGGACAACAATCAGTCGTACACTGCACAAATCTGGCATTTATGGAAGAGTGGCAAGAAAAAAAGCCATTTCTCAAAGATATCCATAAAAAGTCTTGTTTAAAGTTTGCCACAAGCCACCTGGGAGACACACCAAACATGTGGAAGAAGGTGCTCTGGTCAGATGAAATCAAAATCAAACTTTTTGGCCACAATGCAAAACGATATGTTTGGCGTAAAAGCAACACAGTTCATCACCCTGAACACACCATCCTCACTGTCAAACATGGTGGTGGTAGCATCATGGTTTGGGCCTGCTTTTCTTCAGCAGGGACAGGGAAGATGGTTAAAATTGATGGGAAAATGGACAGAGCCAAATACAGGACCATTCTGGAAGAAAACCTGTTGGAGTCTGCAAAAGACCTGAGACTGGGACGGAGATTTATCTTCCAACAAGACAATGATCCCAAACATAAAGCAAAATCTACAATGGAATGGTTCACAAATAAATGTATCCAGGTGTTAGAATGGCCAAGTCAAAGTCCAGACCTAAATCCAATCGAGAATCTGTGGAAAGAGCTGAAAACTGCTGTTCACAAACGCTCTCCATCCAACCTCACTGAGCTCGAGCTGTTTTCCAAGGAAGAATGGGCAAGAATTTCAGTCTCTCGATGTGCAAAACTGATAGAGACATACCCCAAGCGACTTGCAGCTGTAATCGCAGCAAAAGGTGGCGCTACAAAGTATTAACTTAAGGGGGCCGAATAATATTGCACGCTCCACTTTTCAGTTTTTTATTTTTTACAAAAGTTTAAAATAACCAATAAATTTCGTTCCACTTCACAATTGTGTCCCAATTGTTGTTGATTCTTTACCAAAAAATTAAAATTTTATATCTTTATGTTTGAAGCCTGAAATGTGGCAAAAGGTTGAAAAGTTCAAGAGGGCCGAATACTTTTGCAAGGCACTGTACATTTGGTATTCCTGGAATCGTACTGAAACATAGAATACAGGTGACATGTCATTTTTGCTGCAGTGAACAATGTAAAAAAGCCCATAAGTAAGTCACACAAATGAACTATAGGTATAATTGACATGCTGCGGTTTACAAAAACGCAACGTTTTTTGAAATTGTAGCATGTCCTCTGTGGATATTTTTTTGCAATGTGTGGATGGGATTAGCCATCCCCTTTGCAAGTACTGTATAATGCTGCGGTTCTTGCCGTGGTGTTCCCGCAATGTGAGGCCACAGCCTAAAGATGTTTTTCAGATCAATAATAAAAAAAATAAAAAAAACTCAGTGGGGTTCCAACACCCAGGACCCTGCTGATAAGCTGTTTGAATAGGCAGTTGCACTTATGCAAGCGCCTTGACCTCTTCTCTTTTTACATTGTATCATTCATTTCATAATGGCCATGCCATGTAACTATAACCTCGTCCTATATACTTTTATGTGATAAGGCTGTAATTAGATCACACGGTCACTATAAAACAGGCAGCATGCAATGTAAATAGGCTCCTTCAAACAGCTGATCAATGCGGGGAGGGGTCCAAAGGATAGATCAGCAATATAAATGAGCTGGAAAGCCCCTTCCAAACCCCGTAACTTTGTTACTTTTCTGTTCACAGAGCCATGTGAGGGCTTAATGTTTTCAGGACAAATTTTGCTTTGTAATGGTACCATTTAATATTCCATACAATGTACTAGGAAGCTGGAAAAAACTTCAGAATGGGTTGGAATTGGAGAAATACTGAGTTTGTGTGACTTTCTTACGGGCTTTGTTTTTACAGCGTTCACTGTGCAGCCAAAATGACATGTACTTGTATTGTATGGGTTGGTAGGATTCCGGAAATACCAAATTTAATTATTATTATTATTTTCATTTTAACCCCTTTAAAAAAATCCAAAACTTTGCAAAAAAATTTTTTCTTGGAGTTGCTATATTCTGACACCCATAACTTTTTTTATATTTCCATGTATGGGGATGCATAAGGCGTCTTTTTTTGCAAGGTCAGATGTACTTTTTAGAAATATCATTTTGGGTAATGTCTGATGTTTTGATCACTTTTTATTCAAATTTTTATGGGAAGCAAAACAGAGAAAAAAAACAATTTGGCACTTTTGATTTTTTTTTCCCGCCGCTTGGAGAAAACAGGAGTACAATGCAAAAAAAAAAAAAAAAAGCATCCACAAAACATACAGGCCCACAATACGAAAGCCTGAGGAAATGCTCGTACATAATCAATTATCCAACTATTATCAGAACAGTAAAGACATACAGGGAGAGACGCAGGACAGGAACCACAAGGGAAGCAGGGGTGGGGGTAGGGGACACTGCCACAATATCAGTTAGAAAAGAGCAGTGGAAGACCTGTCTCTAGGACCTAAAGATCGTGGAGCACCCAAAAGTTATCCCAGGATTTCCAAACAGTATCAAACCTTTCCTCCTAGTTATTCAGAGGAGCTATCAGGCTTTCAAGTGTTCTAGTCCATCTTATTCTTGAATACAGTTCCTCTAAGGAGGGAGGAGGGAGCTCCTCCAATGTTTGGCAATGAGGCATCTGGCGGATGTAGGAATGTGAATTCAAAGCTGTAAGGAATTTATGCGTAAATGCTCAGGTGGCAATTTAAGTAGGTGCTAGGGATCAGTGGGAGGCGAACCCCTAACACCCGCTCAATTAGGGTTTGGACTTTAAGTGAAATATAAGTGAAATATGTTAGCTGAACCGGCCCCACACCTCCAGCAAGTATCTGGAATGGTTACATTAATAGAGTGAAGCAAAGCTGGGGTATGATACAAGTGCTTCAACATCTTGTAAAACTTTACTTTAAAAGTAACACAGTGAGAAGTCTTAGCCGCTTGCCAGAGATTATGGTCCAGAACAGGTCTGATATGGGTTCCCAGTCCCATTTATGCATATAAGGATGATTGGGCAGTGCCTCAGGGGTCAGATCAGAGAGGATCCTGTATATATCTGATTAGATTTACACAGTCTCTTGAAGCTAGTAGGGAGAGATACCTGTGTGCCCCTAAAAACAGAGTTAGCCAAATGGGAGTTCTGGATATATGGGAACTTACTAGGAGGGGGAAAAGAAAATTTAGGCTGCAGATCAGGAAACGGGAAGAGAGTGCAAGCTCGGTGATCCACAATATCTGCGAAGCAGTATAAGCAGAAAGGCAGAAGTACAAATAGCTTGATCTTCAAGGATCGTTAAACCAAATAATAGAAGTATGGATCCTCAACATACAAAGAATAGAAATAAAACTTAACATTTAATATAATACTTAAAATGTTAACAAAAGTCCTATAAGACAAACCAAAACTTATGAAACAACAAAAATATGTAAAAAATGGAAGAGTTTTACTGTAACGTCTCTGCCTGTTCGGGTCTCTGCGCCACCCTCCGCTCGCACGCTGCAGCGAAGGAGGCGTGTTCAGTTTGATTCCTTGCGTAGGTTTCTTGTTGCTCAGTCTGAACATGGTCCTAGTTCCCTTGCTGTGTAATGGATTTCCAGCCACACCCATGTTCTGAGCATTTTTTCTCTTTGGACTGCATAGAGTTAATCTTTCCCTTGCCTGTGTGATTGACAGCCTGTGTACCTATCAGGTCTGGGGCTGGGCCCAGACTTTCTATATACGGGATGTCACTTTCTCAGCAAGTTGCCGGTTATTGCACTGTCTTTGCCTGCTCTCTTTGTTATATCCCTTGCTACTTTGTTACCTGATTCTCTGACCTTTGGCTTGCCTTGTGACTATTCTCTTGGATTGTGATTTCGTACTGCATTGCTCGTCTGTTACCGAACCCTTGGCTTCCTGACCTCCCTTTGTGTCATTTGTTCTGTCTTTGTTCAGTGTTGTCACTTACTCAGTATAGGGCTCGTCTTCAGGTTGTCCTTTTACCGTTTAGGGTAACTTAGGCAATAGGAAGGGACAGTGGCTGGGGTGAGATTAGGGCTCACCTGTCACTGTCCTTCCTCCCAGACCGCTGCAGTAGTGTAAGGTATTGCTACATCTGGCAAGACCCTAACACCAGTTCCACTGGTGGGTTGAATTAGTCAACTTGTGGCCCAAAGCACACCCACAAAGCAAAGGGATCTGAGTCCAACACTTCGGGCAATGGGGGGATTGCCCCAATTACCACAAAGGTAACAGACTCCCGTCCTAATAAGGGCGGTCCCAAAACTCGCCCTAATTAACCCTGTATGTGCTTCCTACTGACGCGTTTCGCTACCCAATGTTGGGTGCTCTTCAGGGGATATAGAAGATGAACCCAGTGATTCCAAGTATGGAGACCGGTCTATCCCCTTGTATGGGGGAGCTCCGTTCGGTCTCACAGTGGTCTCACTAAGTCTCACCACTTACCACATTTTGTTGTTTCATAAGTTTTGGTTTGTCTTATAGGACTTTTGTTAACATTTTAAGTATTATATTAAATGTTAAGTTTTATTTCTATTCTTTGTATGTTGAGGATCCATGCTTCTATTTTTACAATATCTGCAAAGTGGAATAAACCTGCCCTTAAACGGGTTTTCCGGGCAAAAAAATTAACTTTCAAAAAAGGTCTCTTATTGCTATTAATAGGTTAATAAGTGCACCCAAATACATTTAGCAGTGTATTGAGTGATTTCTGGGTTCTCTGGGATCTCCTGGCATCCTCTGCATTTGTTTACATCGGCATCTTCCTGTTCCTTGGTCTGCACTCAGAGTTGACTCACTCCCCCTCCCTCTCTCACTTCCCCTCTCTATTTCCCTAGCTAGCCCACTCACTACACCCTCAGCAGCTACCTTTGAACTCCTAGTTCTCACTCACACAATAACCTTCTCATTTGGCTGTAATATTGTAATCACCTCCATATATCATCATTACAGTCACACAGAGAAAACTTCAGGACAACAATGAATTCTTGATTTTTTTTGGCATTTGGTGAATATATATATATATATATATATATATATATCATGCTTCACAGTGGCCTCAGCATAGTAAAATATGCTCCACAGTGGTCCCCGCACAGTATAATATGCTCCATAAGGGCCCCTGCACAGTATAATATGCTCTACGGTGGCCCCTGTACAGTATAATATGCTCCACAGTGGCCCCCACTGTAAGGGAATTGCTAGAGGGGTGATTCCCCAGTAGCTGCTGGTGAACCCTGGGGGGAGGGGCACGACAAGACAGTGAGCCCTAAGCCAAACCCCCCACTGTCCCTGATTACTTGCCTGAACTGTCCTAGGCGACAATCCTTTCTTGATATAAGTGAAAACACAGAACGCAGACTGGACAAACAACAACAAAAGGGAGGTCAGCTAGCCAAGGAGTCGGTAACAGTCGAGCAACGCAGTACAGAATCGAAATCTGAGAGAATAGTCAAACGTAAAGCCAGAGGTAAGGAATATGAATACAGGTAACAAAACAGCAAGCGTAAACAACCAGCACGCACGAGGCAATAGCAAGCACAAATGTGAATGTGAGCAAAAAATAAATTGGAAGGAAGAACCCGCCCCAGACTTGATAGAAAGATAGGCTGTCAATCACACAGGTAAGGCTAAAATTAACTATTAGAGGAGCAGAGGGAAACCAAGGTAAAGGAGAAGGGTGTGGTGGAAAATCAATTGAGGAGGTGAGGGAATAGGACAGTGTTCAAACAATACAAGAAGAACCCAAAGGAATGAATCACAGCCGGACCTGCCTCCTGCACCGCAGCATGCGGCCGGATGGCGCAGAAGTTCAAACGGGTGCGGACATACCTCCCGCATAGTATACTGTAATGATCCACAGTGGCCCCCTCACAGTATAATATGCTCCACAGTGGCCCCTGCACAGTATAATATGCTCCACATTGACCTCTCCACAATATAATATGCTCCACAGTGGCCCCTGCACAGTATAATATTTTTTTTTCTCCATACAGGAAAAATATTTTCATAAGTTTGTAGACTGGGCGTTTTCACACACAGGGATATCTAATGTGTATGCGTTTCAAAGTACTTTTTAACTTTTATATGTATTCTAGGGAAAATGGGGAGATTTGAACCTTTAATTCTTTTGATTTTTTAAAATATTTTTTTTAACTTTTTTTATATTGCATTTATTAGACCCCCTAGGGATCTTGAACCCCAGGGGGTGTGATCACTAATGCAATGCAATTGCAATATAATGCAATGCAATTGTAATATTGCTAATACATTGCAATGACCGGAAAGGAAATGCGAAGTTGGAAAATGTAAAACAATAGGTTGGCAGCACATAACTACGTCTTCCCATCTGGAGACCGTGCATACTAGGGCACCCCTGCAGGGCCACCGCCAGGTGTTCCATAACCAGGGCATAAAGAAAGGGGTGACAGAAGACATCCCTGTCTGGTCCCATTCCGCACTGGGAGTGAGAGAATACCATTAGCACGCAGCGTAGCAGCGGTTTTGCAATTGAGAGATAGGATTTTACCCAGAAATCCAGGGTCAATCCCAACCTGTTCCACAGTAGCCCACAGGAAGCCCCAGTGCACGTGGTCAAAGGCCATCTCCAAATTGACAGACCAGAGGGAGACTGCAGACTTAGTTGCCAAGAGAGTATTACAGAAATAATGCCGTGCCTCGAGGCCCCTAATAAAACCAACTTGATTAGTATGAATCAGGGATGGCATCAAGGGGGAAAGCTGGTTAGAAACTTAGCATACAGTTTAACGTCGATGTTAATAAGCGATATTGGCCGGTAACTGGCACTACTGGTGGGGTCTTTACCGGGTTTTGGGATGACCATGATTAATACTGAGAGGGATTGAGGAGCGAAAGGTGTGTCACCATCGAGGCTTTTAAAGACCCGTGTCAAAGCAGGTACTCGAAGGTCCTTAAGATTTTTTATAAAATCGGGCTTAAGCCACCCGGTCCAGGAGATTTACCCGAAGGGGATTACTGAATAACCACAAAGAGCTCCTCTTCAGAGAAGGGCTTGTCTAGGGAGGCCTGGTCCAAGTCCGAGATAGTAGGGAGGGCTGTATCAAGGACATAGTCCTGTAGTTTAGCCTGTAGAGACTCCGGGTCAAGGTCTGCGTAGTGACCGCAAATGTTATACAGGTCGTGATAATATGTACGGAAAGTCTCTGCAATGTAAATAGGATTATGGATTTCCCATTCCTCCTTGTTCCGCATCCGAGGGATATAGATCAGAGACGTGCAGGGATGCAGGTGCTGAGCTAGGTAGCAACCACACTTATCAGCAAATTTGTAGTAATGTTTCTTAGCTTTGTCTCTAAGAAAGGACCGCAGCTCCTTCTTGGCATTGAGGAGCAAATTAAGTACTGAGTGGTCTTGGATGTTCTTATGGGCTGTCTCAAGGGCGTGGATCTTAGCTAGACATGCAGTGATCCACGCCAAACACTCCTTCTTAAAGAGGACCTTTCATGTCCTAATGTATATGCGGTTTTCCATTCCACTAGAAAGCCGACAGTGCTATGTGCTATCGATGGTCTTAGTTTCACCATCCACCGTCAGAAGGGCGTTCCTGACAGTCTAGCTAGGCTATGAGGAACGCCGCCCCCTGACTGTACTCGTCCATAGACTTGTACTGGAGGGGGGGGGCGTTCCTCACAGCTCAGCATCATCGCTGGGCTGTAAGGAATGCCTCCTTTGACTGTACAGGGCTATGGAAGAGTACAGTCAGGGAGGGCATTCCTTACCGCCCAGTGATGACACTGAGCTGTGAGTAACGCCCCCTCTAGTACAGGGCTATGGATGAGTACTGTCAGGGAGGGCGATCCTCACAGCCCAGCTAGACTGTCAGGAACGCCCTTCTGACAGTGGGCTGAGATCAGTAATGGCACCAATATCTCCAGCCCGGGGCACATAACAGGAAATCTGACAGTACGCTGAATTCAGCGCACTGTTGGCTTTCTAGTGGTATATAAAACCACATGTGCCTGAGGACATGAAAGGTCCTCTTTAAGTCTCAAGCCGTGTTTAATGAAAACACCACAGAGAATTAATTTAAACACCTCCCAGCGTAACAGTAATGACAGTTTTACAAACGGCATCTTTAAGAAGGCCATCATTCAGTTGCCACGTAAAGGGGCGCGAAGTAAGGCCAGGAACCTTGAGGGACAGAAAGACCGGAGCATGATCGGACCACAAAGCGGAACCAATCTGTGGAAGAGAGAAAAACAAGAGGTAGTCAGGGACAGAGAAGGGGGACTAATAGTACTGACACAAATACCCGGGGGATGGGGTGAGAAGGAGGAGGGGGAAACAGGGAGAACCACTAAGGGGAAGAGGAAAAATCCTCTCCAAGAAAAAATGGCGGAAATTGGTTAATATTGCTAAAAATTCACACTACACAGTAACACGAAAGCCCTGGTGGGAAACAAACTCACCAATGAAAGAGCTGATTCTCCCCCCCCCCCCCCGAGCCTCCATGCCACAATATAACACAGAAAACTGCATCAAAATAAGATAAGCAGCTTACCGAATTGATAAACAGAGAAAGACAAAATGCAGTATGGAATAATAAAATTAAACAATGACCGTATAAAGGTGGAGCAGAGGAAAAGGGTGCGTCTCCACAGGGTGGCGGAGGATGCAGGGGGCAAACAAGTACTCCACCAAGGCAATAAGGTGTCAACAACTTTCAATGCCACAGAAAATCACCCAAATGCAGTACAAATACAAGGAAATAAAATCAGTTAATTCCAGGTGTGTAGAGTCCAGGACTCAAGGTGAAAGTGCTCCGTGCTCCGGAGGCTCAGTATCTGCATTATTGGCATGATCACATCTGCAGCACTTGGGTTGGCGTTGGGTCCTGGGAGGTTGAACACTCAAAGGTGACCCCGGCAAAGCAGGCCAGTCCAGTATGTCCACAGAGGGGATGCCAAGGGCAGCAGTAAAAGTTAGGATGTTGTCAGGATAAATGAAGGAAATGAGCTGTCCCTCCTTGTGGATCTGTAGGCGAAAAGTGAAGCCCCAGGAGTAGGGGATGTGATTACAGATCAGAATGTCCAGAAGAGGCTTAAGAGCCTGTCTTTTTGCCAGCGTAAGATGGTAGAGGTCAGGCTGGAATGACAATGGATGATCCTGGAGAAGCACCCGTCCTGATTCACGAGCCTTCCGCATGATGGCCTGTTTCAGTTGGTAGCGATGGACTCTGCAGATTATGTCCCTCGGATTATCAGGGTCAGATGCACGCGGGCCCAAGGAGCGGTGGGCATGGTGAAATTTGAGGGGTGAGTCCGGAGGAGCCCCCAGGAAGGAGTTGAAGACAGAGCGTAGGGTCGTATCAAGTTTCTGGGGCTCAATAGATTCAGGGAGGACCCGGACACGGATTCTCCAAATCGACCAAGAGGTCAGCCATGTACTGAAGTTGGAACGAGTGAGTTTTCAAAGCAGAGTCCTGAGAGGAAAGTCTGTCAGAGAGGGTGGTAGAGGAAGCCTCATGGGTTTCTACCCTGCCCTTCAGGTGTTGAACAGCAGTATGAGGAGACCCCAGAGTATAATAATAGCTCCGGAGCGGGGAAGGGGGGTTGGGGGGGGGCTGTTGGTAGCATATAATACTGTGTGGGGGACACTGCTGGGCATATAATACTGTGTGGGGGCCACTGCTGGGCATATAATACTGTGTGGGAGCCACTGTGGAGCATATAGTACTTTGAGGGGGCCACTGTGAATCATATAATACTGTGTGGGGGCCACTGTGGAGCATATAATACTGCATGGGAGCCACTGTGGAGCATATAATATTGCGTGGGGGACACTGTGGAGCATATAATACTGTGTGGGGGCCATTGTGGCGTATATAATACTGCGTAGGGGCCACTGTGGAGCATATAATACTGCGTGGGGGCCACTGTGGAGCATATAATACTGCGTGGGGCCACTGTGGAGTATATAATACTGTGTGGAGGCCACTGTGGAGCATATGATACTGTGTGGGGGCCATTGTGGAGTGGCACTATTAACAGTATCAGGCCCTGTTCACACGGTGGCCTGCAGATTCTGCAGCTGATTCGGAGGCCGCGGCTTGAGACTCTGCACTGGTTAGACTCATTCATTTGGGCCTAATCAGCAGTGGAAAACCGAAAGGGCATGCTGATGTTCTGCACTGGGAGCTGGGGGTAGAATATAAAGAAGAATCTGAGGCAGATGTCCGCCTCAGATTCCTCTTTACTTTCCGTTGTCTGAACAGGTTGTATCTACTTGTATGGAATGGACTGTATTACAGTCCACTCCAGTAGGTCTACCTCAGCAAAAAAAAAAACAATTTCGATAGTTTTTTTGCTGCATTGTGCATGAGTTACTCCAAAAGGGGCCCACTGGGGCTCTGTTGACCAAGGGCCCACACAAACCTGGAGCCAGCCCTGATCAGAGGCCACCTCCAAAGCAGACAAGGACGGGGCAGCAGAGAAGGTCCTGTAACAAAAGGCCCTCGTGGATAGCTGGTCCGAGACATTCGGCGCTGGGCCCGACGGAGGTAGGAGGCATGGGCCGAGTCAGCAGCAGAGCCAGCTTTAGGGGATTCTAACTGGGCACACGATTTCTGAAGCCGGGCCACAACAGGGAGTGAAATTTTTTTTTTTTTTTTCCCCCAGATGGATCATAGGAAGGGTCCGGCACCTTGTTAGGTGAGTCCTCAAGCTCCGGGGACACCAAAGAACTGGTGGATGGCCTCTCCCTGAGAGAGGAGGGGGAGGTAGATTACCGGGGGTGGGGGTTCCCATCTAGTTTTCCCCATCTGCAGGTGAGCAGGGTGTCGGTCAGCTTCTGTAGAAAGAGGCACCGGGGTTCACCAGGGCAGGAGCTCAAAGCAGTGTGTCTCTACTCCGCCATCGCTAGGCCACGCCTCCTAAAGGAATTTATCAAGGGGTATAGTGAGCATTTTGACCCTACAGAGGCTTCACAGAATTTTTTACAATTGGAATGTGTAAATGAAAAATTACTTTTTTTTTCCAATAATATGTCTCTTTAGCTTCAGATTTTTCATGTTCACAAGGGGTTAAAAGAGAAAATGCACCCCACATTTTGTTACACATTTTCTCCTGAACATGACAGTACCGCATATGTGGATATAAACTGCTGGACACATGGTGGAATAGAACACTTTTTGGAAGGCAGATTTTTGCTATAATAGTTTTCATGAACCATGTCTCATTTGCAGAACCCGGATTTAAGAACAGTGGAAACTCCCAACGTATGACTCCATGTTGGAAACCCGACCCCCTAAGAAATGAATCAATGGGTATATTAGGCATTTTGACCCCACAGGTGATTCACAGAATTGGAGAGTGAATTTGGAACATTACATATTTTCCTATAAAATGTTGCCTTAACCCCATGTTTTTCAAAGGAGCGCTATTGGAAGTATTTCCTCCCCACTGCGGTCAGGCTGTACAACCAACACCGACCTAAGCGGAGATTAGTCCATTCAGAGAACTGAAATATCTTTCTGTTGGGATATCCCCCCAACCCTCCGCTACTTCTTTACCTGTACCTTTCTATCTACTATCAATGAAATGCCTCTACCTTGGAACGTTCTTGTATATGTTGTATTTGTATTGCTTATCTTTGTATTATTTATTTATTTTGCTTACTTATATAGCGCCATCATATTCCACAGCGCTTTACAGATATTGATAGTCTGTCCCATATACTGTAGGGCTCACAATCTATTTTCCCTATCAGTATGTCTTTGGAGTGTGAGAGGAACCCGGAGTACCCAGAGGAAACCCACGCAAACACAGAGAGAACATACAAACTCCTTGCAGATGTTGTCCTTGGCAGGATTCAAACCCAGGACTGCCAGCGCTGCAAGGCTGCAGTGCTAACCACTGAGCCACAGTGATTATCTTTGCTGCTGTAACACACTGAATTTCCCCATGGTGGGACTATTAAAGGATTATTATTATTTCCACAAGGGGTTAAAGGAGAAAATGCACTCACAATTTGTTAAGCAAATTCTCCCGACTATGGAAATACCTCACATGTGGATTTATACTGTTGTATGTGCACGCAGTGGGACAGAATGCTATTTGTGGGGCAGATTTTGCAGAAATAGTATTCAGGTGACATGCCGTATTTACAGTGCCCCTGAAGTACGAGGACAGCAAAACCCCCAACAAATGACCTCAGTTTGGAAATTAGACCCCTTAAGAAATTTATCAAGGGGCATAGTGAGCATTTGGACCCCGCAGGTATTGCATTAATTTATTTTCCAGAAATTGATGCACAACAGAGGTTGAAAGGTAAATCTGTGCTGAGTGCATCACAGTATAAGGAGGTGATATACCATGGAAATAAATACAATTAATAATCCAGGTGTGAATGTGTGGTATAGTCTGAAGCTCATGCACAGGCCAGGTTTTTCAGGGCAGGTGTCACAATGATAAGTTATTTCTTTGCTTATTTCTGCAGCCTTTTGGGTCTTCCCTTTCTTCCTTTTTGTTTGTAGAACTTGGGAAAGTGTTGCCCTGGTACAATACTGGCATCTTCAATTTCAGAAGTACTGGGGTCCTGCCCTTCCTGGTCCCCACATATCAGGGTCTTGATAACTTCCTACTCAAGGAAAATGTTCCTGTCCTGCCTGCACACATCGTGATAACACGTAAGCATTATATAGTGCCATCTGTACAATGTGCACGGCCAGCTTTTTATACCACACTCTTGTTTTTATCATGGCACTGTACAGCTTCAGATCCTGGTCAGATAGATCAACCCTTCCCATGTACTATTATATGCCAGGATTCAGTCTGGCCAGAGGGTAGTGGTACTTGTACCATGTACAGGGACAAGGGTGCTTCCATTAACATAAATTGTGGTCAGTACAAGGACATCCCTCTTGTCCTTATACTTGACCAACAGCATATTCTCATTGCAGACTGCCCTTCTCTCATCCCTTCTGAGGCGCTGCATAATCTGTGCCCTAGGGAGGCCTCTCTGATTTTTGTGCATTGTCCCACAAGCTGCAGTTCCCCTGGAACTGAGGAACCTAAAGATTGGGATGCTGGTGTAGAAGTTATCCACATAAAAGTGATAACCCTGGTCCAGCAGTGGATGCCGCGAATCCCACAATCCCTATTTTCCAACTAACTCCTAGGATTGGGGGGCATTCTGGGGGCTCAGGTCTGGTGTTCCTACCTTCATAAACATTAAACTGGTAGGTGTACTCTGCCCTCTTTCTGGGCAGGTATTGGTGGAATTTAAGCCTCCCTTTGAAATTGATCTATTGAAATGTTCTGATCTGGAATGTGTGCTGGAGCAAATTTGGCACTGAAGTGGTCAATGACTAGCCTTATATTGAATATGCGGTCAAAGATGGGGGCATCTCAGAACGAACATTATCGTTATAATGCAGACACTTCACTTCATGGCTATTTGATATATTGGAGTATTATATAAAATGTCTGTACTCCAATGCTGTCTAATACTTGGTTCCTTCACTATACCCATCTGCAGCAAAAGAACCCAGAATATTTTCATATCTGCTGCATTTACAGTTGTGTTAAAGTTTACATACCCCGGCAGATTTTTTGTTTCTTTTGGCCTTTTTTCAGAGAATATGAATGATAACACAAAAACGTTTTCTCCACTCATGGTTAGTGGTTGGTTGAAGCCATTTATTGTCAAACTTCTGTGTTTTCTCTTTTTAAATCATAATGACAACCAAAAACATCAAAATGACCCTGTTCAGAAGTTCACATACCCTGTTTTTTTTGGCCTGATAACATGCCCAGAAGTTGACACAAAGGGGTTTGAATGGCTACTAAAGGTAACACCCTCAACTGTGACCTGTTTGCTTGTAATCAGTGTGTGTCAGAGGCGTAGTTGGGGGGGGGGAGGGGCGGCGGCCCTAGGACCACTGACTTTATAGGGCCCACTCCGGGGCCACCGCAAGTGTACACAAAAAGGACAGTCCCGTTTTGCACTGCTGTCCCACGGTCCCGCATAGCTTACAGTTTGTCCTGCTATGCCCCTGAAGTGGTTTGCTGTTAACAAACTTTATTAGGGTAGGGTAAAGGCTAAATGGTAGATGCTAAATCCTAGTGGCTAAAGGACCTTTGATGATGTCATGACCATGTGATCAGACACTTGTGTGGGCGGAGCTATTCTGGATACTGCGGGACAGTGTAATGTTACACAGAAAGCTGCTGGGAGCAAGAGTGATCGAAGATAAGGAGAGAAGAGAACATGCGTGAGCAAGAGGGGGGAACTGGAGGCAGTTAAACTGAAGGCAGATGTAGGGGGCAGTTAAACTGAAGGCAGATGAAGGGGGCAATTAAACTGGTGGCAGATAAAGGGGGACATTAAGCTGGTGGCAGATAAAGGGGGACATTAAATTGGTGGTAGATGGAGGGGGCAATTAAACTGGGGACAGATGAAGGGGGCATTAAGCTGGTGACAGATGAAGGGGGGACATTAAATTGGTGGCAGATAAAGGGGGACATTAAACTGGGGGCAGATAAAGGGGGGACATTAAGATGGTGGCAGATCAAGGGGGGCATTAAACTGGTGGCAGATGAAGGGGGACATTAAACTGGGGGCAGATGGAGGGGGGACATTAAACTGGGGGGCAGATGGAGGGTGACATTAAACTGGGGCAACTGAAGGAGGACATTAAATCGTGGTTGGTAGCTGGAGGGGGACATGTCTGCCTCTAGTTGCCCCCAGTTTAATGTCCCCCTCCAACTACCCCCACTGTTTAATGTCACCCTCCAGCTGCCCCAGTTTAAAGTCCCCCTCTAGTTTCCGCCAGTTTAAACTGGGGCATGATGAGAGGGACTTAATACTGTGGGGCAATTGGAGGGGAACATTATAATGTGGGGGCATATAATGTTAGGGTAACTATAGGAGCATTATATTGTGTGGAGACACACAATGTAGAGGTGGGTGGAGCTAAATTTGCCGTGGCGCGCATATCGCTCCACATATTTTGTCCCTCTTTCTGTCCTTTGAAAGTTGGGAGGTATGCTATAACCTGTACATGTAGCAGTGATGGGGTGAGCAGTACCTCCTCCTGCACTTAGCCTGTGCACATCTTCTATTTCCTTGTACCTGGTACCATAGAATAGGGGGTTAAGTTTCCATGAGGAACCTTGAACCCTATTCTATGTTTCCAGTGGGAAGAAAATAGAAGATGCACACAGGCTGTGTCCAAGAGAAGATCCTGCCCACTCCATCACTGCTCTATAAGTACAGTATAACTATACAGAGCAACAGTATATGGAATGGTATGTGGGGGAGGGGGACTATAACCTGTGGGGGGTGTAATTACCTCACTATTACAGTAATAGTGCCTCCCACAGGTAACAGCATTACTTATGTGGGGGGGGCTATTACATGTGGGGGGCAATATTAGTCCACTATTACAGTAATAGTGCCCCCCATAAGTAACAGCATTACTTTTGTGTTGGAGGGAACTATTACCTGTTGGGGGGGTGCTATTACAGAACTATTACAGTAATAGTGCCCCCCACAGGTGAGGAGGCTATTATCCATGCAGGGGGACACTATTACATGTGGGCTGGCCCTGTAACCCAAATCCTGCCCCCAACCAGCACCACCCTCCACCCCCCCCCCCCCCCACTGGGCCGCAGAAAAATTGTCTTCACTGAAATTGGTCCTTGGTGCGAAAAAGGTTGGGGACCGCTGTAGGCCACAGGCTTGTAGTGGCTTGCAGCTTACAGGTTCCCTAGCGACAATTAAGACATCAGCGTCCTGGTGCAGGCAGGTGCAATGACGCCGCTACATAGTGCCGCTTGAGCAGGGACATAGACGTGCCTGTTGGCAAGTCTGATCAAGGGAATCTTAGGCAGGTGAGTATTATTGTTGTTGTTGTTTTTTTGTTGGGGAGGGGGGAGGCCTTAAAAATATTAAGGGTCAATAACCATAAGGGATCATTAGAGAAAGCAGGAGCATTATTATTATAAAGGCCATTATTATTATAAGGGGCATAATTAATATAAGGGGGATATTGGGAGGCAGTATTTATGTAAGGGTAAAAGAGGGTTTTGCGCTATACTAATTTAAGGTGGGCATTATTGATTTAAAGGGGTTGTCCAGGAATTACAGTAATTGGGCAGTAGGCCAGGGAAGGTGAAACATAAAAAAACCTAACATACCTGTCTCCAGCACTCCGATGACCCCCACCTCTGTTAAGTCGAACACCGGCCACGAGCTTGTTCTGGTGGAAGTCCTCGCCACACGTGACTGCTGAGGTCAAATCAGTGGCCTCAGCAGTCACAGAAAAAAGACTTGGGATGTCACCAGTGACGTATGCGAGTGATGTCCCGGGTCCTTTCCTATGACCACTGAGGCCACGTGCAGCAAGGACTTGTGGCAGAACAAGCCCCCAGGTGACGCTGGACCTGACAGCAACAGGGGGACACCGAAGCGCCAGGGACTGGAGAGTATGTTTTGTTTTTTGGGTTTTGTTTATGTTTCACCTTCCCAGGCCCCCGCCCCAGTTCTGCATTTCCTGGACAACCCCTTTAAGGGAATATACAGGAGAATTATTAATTAGGGGGCATTATTAGCTGAGGTATTATTAATTTAAGCAGGCATACAGGAGTATTTTTTGGGGGGACACGGGGCATTATTGATTTAAGGGGGCATACAGGAGTATTATTAATTGAGGGGCACTATTAACCCCTTAATGACCGGGCCATTTTTTGTTTTTGCGTTTTAGTTTTTCCCTCCCCACATTCCAAGAGCCATAACTTTTTCATTTTTCAGTTCACAGAGTAACATGATGGCTTATTGTTTGCGAAAGAAATTGTACTTTGTAATATCACTATTCAATATACTGTGCAATGTACTGGGAAGCTGGAAAAAAAATTCAGAATGAGGTGCAATTGGAGAAAAACTGCATTTGCGCCAAATTCATATGGGTTTAATTTTTACAGCATTCACTGTGTGGTAAAAATGACATGTTACCTGTATTCTGCGGGTCAATACGAACACGGCGATACCAAATTTATAAAGTATTTGTAATGTTTTGATACCTTTTAAAAAATTAAAAACTTTGCTAAATAGAAAAAAAAATTTGCGTCGCCATATTGTGACACCTGTAACTTTTTCATATTTACATGTATGGAGCTGGGTAAGGCATCTTTTTATGCGGGACAACATGACGTTTTTATTGATACCATTTGGGGAAAGATCTGATAGTTTGATCACTTTTTATTCAGTTTTTATAGGAGACAAATTGTTGAAAAAAACGCTATTTGGCCATTTTGATTTTTTTTCCCCGCTACGCCATTCACCATATGGGATAAATATTTTAATATTTTAATAGTTCGGGCATTTTGGAGAACGGGGATACCTAAATTGTTTATGCTTACTTTTGTTTATTTACTTTTATATCTGATCTAGGGAAAGTGGGGTGATTTGAACTTTTATGTTTTTTTTTATTTTTTCATACTTTTAAAAACTTTTTTTTTTTACACTTTTACTTGTATGATCAGACTCCCTAGGGACCTTGAAACCTATGGAGTCTGATCGATCATACTATTCACTGCGATACTACTGTATCGCAGTGAATAGCAAAATGCCGTCACTGCTATTAGACGATGCCTCTGGCATCGTGTAATAGTTCTACTGTAATGACAGGCCTGGGAGCCTTCAATAGGCTCCCGGCTGTCATGGCAACCAAGCGCCGCCCTCCGATGATGTTCTGGAGGGCGGCGATCAGGTAAAAATGGCGGCGCCCATGGCGGCTGTGCATTTTAGACGCCGCGGTCCCGTTTGACCGCGACATCTAAAGGGTTAACAGCCGCGATCTGTGCAGGCACCGATCGCTGCTGTTAGCGGCGGGTCCTGGCTGTATTATACAGCCGGCACCCACGGTGTATGGAGAGCGCTCAGCTCCTGAGCGCTCTCCATACATCGTCATACGGCTCAGGACGTACTATTACGCCCTGGGTCGTTAAGGGGTTAATTTAAAGTGTTGTGCTATGATAAATTTTAAAGCAGGCAGCAGGCGAGCATTATAATGTACATTCCCCCTTTTACCTGCACTGGGCTGTCTGTCACCTTTGCTTGTATACAGAGCGGCTGCAGAAAGATGTCACAATGGCGGAACTGCAGCAGCCCAACACTATATACTGCTGTACTGTAGAGAGAAGTAATTGGCTTGTCAACTTGACATCCGTGCTGTAGCCGCTCCATATACAAATAGTGCAGTGAAGGTGATGGTTGGCCAAGGGCAGGGACAGAGGGGAGGATACAGGTAAGTGTCAGTGCATTTTTATTTACAACCCTGGCCTGCTGCCTGCATTAATATTTCTGATCCTGAACAATCCCTTTAAGGGGCACAAAGGAACATTGTTAATTACATACATAATACGAGTATCAATCATTTACAGGGGATTTTTATATCATGTATTTTATAATGGGGGTAGCAGCAGGATGGGGACTTTGTATAGGCAAGGAAAATGTGTGTCACGTGTCTGGAAAAGTGAGAAGCCAAAGATGTCTGTGTTGCAAACTTTACAGACACACGTTGCGTCTGGAAGAAGTGGTCTAGTTGGAGGAGACGAGAAATGTGAAAGATTACAGTTAGAGAAGTCACCTGTACAGTGGGTACGGAAAGTATTCAGACCCCTTTAAATTTTTCACTCTTTGCTTCATTGCAGCCATTAATGTAAACTCAGCACCACATCTTGACAGAAAAAACCCCCAGAAATGTAGATATTTTTGCAAATTTATTAAAAAAGAAAAACTGAAATATCACATGGTCATAAGTATTCGGACCCTTTGCTCAGTATTGAGTAGAAGCACCCTTTTGAGCTAGTACAGCCATGAGTCTTCTTGGGAATGATGCAATAAGTTTTTCACATCTGGATTTGAGGATCCTCTGCCATTCTTCCTTGCAGATCCTCTCCAGTTCCGTCAGGTTGGATGGTGAATGTTGATGGACAGCCATTTTCAGGTCTCTCCAGAGATGCTCAATTGGGTTGAGGTCAGGGCTCTGGCTGGGCCAGTCAAGAATGGTCACAGAGTTTTTCCGAAGCCACTCCTTTGTTATTTTAGCTGTGTGCTTAGGGTCATTGTCTTGTTGGAAGGTGAACCTTCGGCCCAGTCTGAGGTCCAGAGCACTCTGGAAGAGGTTTTCTTCCAGGATATCTCTGTACTTGGCCACATTCATCTTTCCTTCAATTGCAACCAGTCGTCCTGTCCCTGCAGCTGAAAAACACCCCCATAGCATGATGCTGCCACCACCATGTTTCATTGTTGGGATTGTATTGGGCAGGTGATGAGCAGTGTCTGGTTTTCTCCACACATACCACTTAGAATTAACGCCAAAAAGTTCAATCTTCGTCTCATCAGATCAGAGAATCTTATTTCTCATAGTCTGGGAGTCCTTCATGTGTTTTTTGGCAAACTCTATGCGGGCTTTCATATGTCTTGAACTGAGGAGAGGCTTCCTTCGGGCCACTCTGCCATAAAGCCCTGACTGGTGGAGGGCTGCAGTGATAGTTGACTTTGTGGAACTTTCTCCCATCTCCCTACTGCATCTCTGGAGCTCAGCCACAGTGATCTTTGGGTTCTTCTTTACCTCTCTCACCAAGGCTCTTCTCCTACGATTGCTCATTTTGGCTGGACAGCCAGGTCTAGGAAGAGTTCTGGTCATCCCAAATTTCTTCCATTTAAGGATTATGGAGGCCACTGTGCTCTTAGGAACATTGCATGCTGCAGAAATTCTTTTGTAACCTTGGCCAGATCTGTGCCTTGCCTCTGACATACACTGTGAGCTGTGAGGTCTTATATAGGCAGGTGTGTGCCTTTTCTAATCAAGTCCAATCAGTTTAATTAAACACAGCTGGACTCCAATGAAGGAGTAGAACCAGCTCAAGGAGGATCAGAAGGAAATGGACAGCATGTGAGTTAAATATGAGTGTCACAGCAAAGGGTCTGAATACGTATGACCATGTGATATTTCAGTTTTTCTTTTTTAATGAATTAGCAAAAATATCTACATTTCTGTATTTTTTCTGTCAAGATGGGGTGCTGAGTGTACATTAATGAGAAATAAAATGAACTTTTTTGCTTTTAGCAAATGGCTGCAATGAAACAAAGAGTGAAAAATTTAAAGGGGTGTGAATACTTTTCGTACCCACTGTAAGTCACAACATTTCCTTGTACTGTATTTACTTCATCTGTATGCAGAGCCCTATGTACAGACAGTATCTATGACTCTCTGGTCACCGTATAGTGATAATATCGGTATACCCAGGTAGGGGGCCCCCTTGTGCCGAACCCCTAGCTACGCCTCTGTTGTGTGTGCATAAAAGCTGATTGAGTTTCTGGGATCCAGACAGACTGTTGCATCTTTCCTACAGCCACTGACATTTCTGGATTGTGAGTCATGGGGAAAGCAAAAGAATTGTCCACGGATCTACGGGAAAAGGTAGTTGAACTGTATAAAACAGGAAAGGGATACAAAAAGATATCCACGGAATTGATAATGCCAGTCAGCAGTGTTCAAACTGTGATTAACAAATGTAGTTCTGTAAAAACCAAACCACGGTCAGGTAGACCAACCAAAATTTCGGCCACAACTGCCCAGAAAATTGTTCAGGATGCAAAGAAAAACCCACACATAACGTCAGCTGAAATACAGCACTCTCTGCAAACTATCGGTGTGGCTGTTTCAAGATGCACAATAAGGAGGCACTTGAAGAAAAATGGGCTGCATGGTCGAGTTGCCAGAAGAAAGCCATTACTGAGCAAATGCCACAAAGAATCTCGCTTTCAATACACCAAACAGCACAGAGACAAGCCTCAAAACTTCTGGAACAAGGTATTTTGGAGTGATGAGACAAAAATCTAACTTTTTGGCCACAACTATAAACGTTACATTTGGAGAGGTGTCAACAAGGCCTATGATGAAAGGAACACCATTCCTACTGTAAAGCACGGAGGTGGATCACTCATGATGTGGGGATGTGTGAACTTCAAAGGCACAAGAAACTTGGTCAAAGTTGAAGGAAAGATGAATGCAGCACGTTATCAGCAAATACTGGAGGCAAATTTGCACTCATCAGCCAGGAAACTGCGCATGGGTCGTACTTGGACGTTCCAACATGACAACGATCCAAAACACAAGGCCAAGTCAACCTGTAATTGGGTACAGCAGAAGAAAGTGAAGGTTCTGGAGTGGCCATCTCAGTCTCCTGACCTCAATATCATTCAGCCACTCTGGGGAGATCTCAAACGCACAGTACATGCAAGACAGCCCAGGAATTTACAGGAACTGGAGACTTTTTGCCAAGAAGAATGGGCAGTTTTACCATCTGAGAAAATAAAGAGCCTCATCCACAACTACTGCAAAAGACTTCAAGCTGTCATTGATGTTAGAGGGGGCAATACACAGTATTAAGAACTGGGGTGTGTGAACTTTTGAACAGGGTCATTTTGATGTTTTTGGTTGTCATTATGATTTAAAAAGAGAAAACACAGAAGTTTGACAATAAATGGCTTCAACCAACCATTAACCATGAGTGGAGAAAAAGTTTTTGTGTTATCATTCATATTCTCTGAAAAAAGGCCAAAAGAAACAAAAAATCTGCCAGGGTATATAAACTTTTTAGCACAACTGTAGGTCCACCTCTGGGACCTAGCATATGAACAGGTGACATTTTGTTTAATAAATTACCGGGCATATAAATTTGTTTGGACCTTATAAAATTTATGAAATCATCAGGGGAAAAGACTTTGAAAAAGTCAATTTCTTTGAGGCTTTCAGTCTCAAATTAGATTCCTGACCTGCCCACAGATTTGGAAGTTAAGGCTGAAAATTTTCAGGAGGTGGGGTCCGCATTGGGTCAGTAATTTCAGAAGATGTCTCAGCAATTGTTCTTGGGTGCCTCCCTTTAGGGTCGCTCATCACTGGATGATGATGGGGAGGAGGCCGTATCAGTGACAGTGGCCAGTAAGGAATACGCCTCCTCTGTTGAATACAGCCTTTGGTATGTTTGGGAGCTCTGGGACATTTTGGATTTGTGTTGTACTTTTACATGTGCATTGAAACTTTATTTATTGAAACTTTATTGAAAATATTATGATTCAACATGTGTATATATGTAAAAAATGTATTGAACAGATAAAAGAGAAATAGCAAAGAACAAAAAAACGTTAAATTTACCAACTTGGATTATTACAAAAAAAAAAACCCTGCGCTAAAAGCTACCTAAAATTTGTTCTATGTATTTAGATAGAGACATCTATCTATGTATCTATATAGGTTATTAGGTTATTAGAAAAAAAACAGCGGCAAAAACTTCAGTAGTCATGTTACTGTATGTGTATGTTACTGACCAGCGCTGCAGGGCGCACACAAGGAGACAACTTTTGTGTTAAAAAAAATAACTGTAGTATAAAAATGTACTACAATAAAAGAAGACCCTGTTCTAAAAGCTATCTAAAATGTTTAGAGCAAGAATATCAATTCTAACTAAATTTAGGTTATTAGAAAAAAAAAAACCCTGTGGCAAAAAATTAAACAGATGCTGGTCAGTAATGTATGTCACTGACCAGGACGCACACAAGGAAACGGCTTGTGTGCTAAAAATTAACTGTAGTATAAAAATGTACTACAATAAAATAAAGACCTTGTCCTAAAAGCTACCTGAAATGTTTCTATAGATAGAGACTTCTATCTATCTATCTATCTAGCAATTCTTTTTAAACTGTAGTTTTTATTAAGGTGTTTTACAATATAATACACAAAAAGTAAAAGGAATAAAAAGGAGCTGCAACATGTGGCATAACAGTTTAACAAAATATACTATAATCAAACGAATACAAAAACCAGTAGTAAGACTGAGTGGGGGTGGTTCGGACAAAGTCAAAGACCATGTAAAGTGCAATAGGTGTCCCAATACGACCAGATAGAATCAAAGGCTTCCACTGTGTGGTTCAGGGTAGGAGTTAGGGATTCCAGACTAAGAACATCTTTCATGCGGGCATTTAACTCAGACCTTGTGGGAGGGAGCGTCCTCTTCCAATGAAGGGTAATAAGGGTCTTTTCTGCAATACACAAATAGAGCAACAGCTTAGAGGTCTTCGTGCCTAGATGTCTGGGAGGTAAGTTGCGTAAGTAGGTCATAGGATCTAACGGGACCCCCTGTATAAAGAGGGCATCAGTGAGAACTTTCACTTCCGACCAGAAAGGGCGGATGATGGGGCAGTCCCAGAAGACTTGATACAGCGTTCTCAACGAGGTCTGACATCACCAACATGAAGAGGGAATAGCGGGATTGAGGGCATGGAGCAAAGCTGGTGTGTGGTACCAGTGCCTAAGGATTTTGTATTGAGTTTCCCGAAATGTAATACAGGATGAGGATTTAGCAGCACGGGACCATATGATCTGCCACTGTCCGGGTGAGATCTGTCTAATTCGAGCTTCAGCCCACTTAGTATTTATGCGATGGGGGGATCGCCCCTCAGGGGAGGACAAGAGCCTATATATACTGGTTATAAGCCCCTTTGTAGAGGTACCAGCTTGGCACATTCTTTGAAAAGCTGTGGGAAGCGAGACCAGTGTGGACCTAAGCTGAGCCTGAGTAAAATGAGATATTTGTTGGTAGTATAACCATTCAGTAGCTGGTAAGTGTAGGATAGAGGTAAAGTAATCAAAGGGCCTGAGCTCTGGGGTCGAAGGGTCAACCAAGTTTGCAATGTAGAACAGGCCAAGCCTGCTCCAAGGGTGCACCATGGCAGAAGTGAGTCCCCCCGGGAGGAGTGGATTATAGAGGAATGAATTCATGGAGGAGGAACAAGAGGCTAGGACAAATAACTTAGAGCAAGTGATCCAAATCGCCCGCATGAATCTAATAGACCCCAGGAGAGGGATGCAAGTCAGGGGGAGGAGCGGGACCACAAGAAAGCATTCGGGTGCACAGGGACCAACCAAAGCTTTTCTAATTCAATCCGATTGGTGTAGGCCTGTGTGAAAGATCCTCAGTGCGCCAACACCGCTTTGGCCCACACCTGAGACTTCTTTCATAAAAACCACACTCACCGCCAGTGAGTGCTGGGTTCACAAGATAAATACAAGACAAGCTTTCTAAATTTTGTATATTTATTAACCCCTAGATGGGTCGGTATTAACATCTAACACATGCAGTTCAGAACAGATATGCAGATGTATGCAAGCATTAACAGTTACTAGTTACAATATACAGTACATCAAATAAAAAGGGAATAAAAGTGAAATAATTACTTTACCACACATATCCTTGATGTGGCTCTATAATCCAACCCTCACACATGGCATGTGGGGATAACCAGTGGAGACTTCTAGCAGCAGAATCACAGCATTCTCAGCCTGCAAGCTCATCACAGTCTCTCAGTAGGAGTCTCTCAGTAAACTCATCATAGTATCCTCTCAGTGGTAGTCTGTCTCACTGACCTCTTACCTCATCTTTTATACCTTGATTACAACACCCAGAATGAGGTGACTGGCGACGGCAAGTCTGATTGATTAATGCACTCAAGTCAAGATTCTTTGTAAGGAGATGGGGACCAAGTGGAATGACACAATGCCTTCTATATGTTATCAACCATGTCTGATCAACAGCCCAGGCCAAACAATACATGTGTATTTGCTCACCCAGGGCTATGTAGGAATTCAATGGAGCCATTCTGGGATGAATACAAAGCCCTATTGTTACATTGTTGCCTTTGCTGACAACATACACCTAGGATTAGAGCTGCGCACATTATGAGTAAATGGACGTAAGAAAGAGATACGCTACCCAGAGATCAAAATACATCTTTGAGTTATAGCCATATTTAAGTGGAATCATCACAGCCTGGAATGTCGCCCAAAACGGAATGGCTCGGAGATGGGCTGCCCAGTAGTAATGTAGAATGTGCGGGACTGTCAGCCCCCCCTCAGCCTTGCCAGCCAACATCACCAAACGGGGATACGATGGCCTTTAGCATTCCAGATAAACTGGAAAATTGCCTTTTGGAGGGATCGCAGTTCATACCCCAGAACCTCTACTGGAAGTGTCTCTGAAGTAATAGAGGAGTTTAGGGAGGAGGGTCATTTTAACCGCTGTGAGCCATCCTATTAGAGAGAGGTGAAGGGGTGCCATTTATCCAGGAGGGAGCAAAGTTCGTTGAATAAATGGGGATAGTTAGCTGAGTACAGGGAGGAGTAAACCGAAGAAAGCTGGACACCCAAGTAGCGGAGCGAGCGATCTCTCCATTGGAAATTGTAATTAGCTTTAAGCAACTGCAGTATGGGATCTGGGACATTAAGGGAAAGGGCTTCAGTCTTAGTAGGATAAACTTTGTAACCAGACAGGCCACCATAGTCCCTGAGAGTATCCAGGAGATTCGGGAGGGTGGCATGGGGGTTGGTGAGGGATAGAAGGACATCGTCCACAAATAGGCATACTTTAAACTCCCTATCACGAACCGCTACTCCAGTAAGGCCTGGGTTGGACCAAATCCGGGACGCTAGTGGCTCAATATAAAGGGCAAAAATGAGGGGGGGAAAGAGGACATCCCTGATGGGTCCCATTACGGATGGAGAAAGGGGGAGAGGTGGCGTTGGGGAGCTTAACAACTGCAGTGTGGCTTGAGTACAACCTAATTGCGGTCAGAAAAGCTACAGAGAATCCAAATCGGTCAAGACTGGCCAGCATGAAGGACCAGTTGAGGTGATCAAAGACCTTTTCCGCTTCAAGGCTTAATATGAGAGTGGGAGTGGCTGAACGGTTGGCGACATCAATCAAATCCACAACCCTTCTGGTGTTGTCTCCAGTACAGAATCAAAATCCAAGAGAGTAGTCAAAGGTAAGCCAGAGGTCAGGAATATGAATAAAGGTAACAAAACAGCAAGGAGTAAGAGCCAGTACGCACGAAGCAATAGCAAGCGCCAATGTGAATGTGAGCAAACAATAAATAGGAAGGAAGAACCCGCGCCCAGACTTGATTGGATGATAAGCTGTCAATCACACAGGTAAGGCTAAAATTAACTATTAGTGGAGCAGAGGGAAACGAAGGGTAAGGAGATGTGTGTGGTGGAAAATCAATTAAGGAGGTGAGGGAATAGGACAGTGTTCAGACAATACAAGAAAAACCCAAAGGAAATAATCACAGCCGGATCCGCCTCCTATGCCACAGCATGTGGCCGGATGGCGCAGAAGTTCGAATGGGTGCGGATGTAACATCGTATCTGAGCCGTCAGAGACACCTCCCTAGCTGCTCTATCTTTTTTAAGCCGAGTAGCTATGGCTATGCAGTGCCCCCTCATTACTGCCTTGTGAGCCTCCCAAAGAGTAGAGGTAGATGAGACCGAGCCTACGTTGGCATTAAAGTAATCCAAGAGATGTGTGCGGAGTGCTTAACGAGAGGGGAGGGAGTGCAAGAGGGACTTGTTAAGACGCCAGTGGCAGTCTTTGGTAGGGAGTAGGGTAGAAGACAGAGAAACTTGAACAGGAGCGTGATTGGACCATGAAATGGGGCCAATGTCTGCACCAGTCATGAGACGAAGTGCAAGGGTGTTTCCAAAAAAATAATCTATTCTACAGTGTTTGCTATGGGGGTGAGAGTAGAATAGTATAGAGAGAAAGTATAGGAGTGAGCAGAAGGGTTATCAACTGATCGTATAGGGCTGCAGACCTGATAGGGCGACGGAACTCCCAGGCAAGGTGCAGTTGGGGGGGCACTCAGAGGTCTGTCATCAAGGGACATCCTATCCTCCTGCTCAGAGAAGAACATATTGAAATCTCCTTCCAGTAGCAAGGCCGTGCCAGGGAAGTCCCGAAGCCTCCGTAGCATCCGCTTGAGGAAAGGGATCTGGGAGGAATTAGGAGCATAAATGTTGCAAAGGACTATGGGCTGGCCATGTAGAAGGCCCTCCAAGATAATGTAGCAGCCCTGGGGATCTAGGTGAGAGGTCATGATAGAGATGGAGCAGGAACGGGACAGTAAAATAGCTACACCTCCCTTGCTACCAGGGTCGGACTGGCCCACAGGGGAACTGGGGAATCCACCGGTGGGCCCCGAGCCCCGACTATTAGTCCTCATGTCCCGATCGGGCCCCTGACCAGTGGCGTAATGATTGCGGTCGCAGGGGGTGCGACCGTGACCGGGCTCAGCGGGGTATGGTGCTCGTGGCCAGCTGGACATGGTCGGGCCCCGGACCACTATGATAGCGGTCGGGGAAAGCCTGGTTCCCCGACCGCTATACATACTGTTATTGGAAAGGGGCCCTGGCATATTGCAGGCCCTTTTCCAATAGATGGCAGGGCAGGGGAGGTGACTGAAAACAAACACATATTCTCACCTCTCCTGGGCACAGCGTTCACTCTGGCGCTCTTCCGTCATGTGACTGAGGCCTGTGATTAGGCCCCAGCGGTCACATGGGGCGTGGCCGCGTAATGACGTCAGTGTGCCCCCACGTGACTGCTGATGCCCAATCACAGGCCTCAGCAGTGACGTCGGAAGTGGGCCTGAATATGCTGAAGACGGCAGGATGGAGCGAGGATGCCAAGGAAAGGTAAGACAAGGTGAGTATGAATGTTTGTTATTTTTAATCACTTCCCCTGGGCCTCCGATTATTATACTCTGGGGTCTGAGGAGACCCCAGAGTATAATAATAGCACCAAAGCGGAGGGGGGCTATTGGGCGCATATAATACTGCGTGGGGGCCACTGTGGAGCATATACTACTGCGTGGGGACCACTGTGGAGCTTATACTACTGGGTGGTTGCCACTGTGGAGCTTATAATACTGGGTGGGGGCCACTGTGGAGCATATAATACTGTGTGGGGGCCACAGTGGAGCTTATAATACTGGGTGGGGGCCACTGTAGAGCTTATAATACTGGGTGGGGGCCACTGTAGAGCTTATAATACTGGGTGGGGGCCACTGTGGAGCTTATACTCCATACAGTGGCTCCTTCATTTTTTTTTTAATTACGCCGGGGCAGGTGAAAAAAAAAAAAAAAAAAACCCCAAACTTTCTTTCCTGTCCCCAGTGTCTCCCAGCGCGGTTCGGTCCTGCAGTTCTGTTGTTTTCTTCCAGCTGAAGTTCCCCCTGCACGTGACTACCTGTGACGTCACGTGACCCCTGAGGACAATCAGCGGCCTAAGGGAAGGGACCTGGGACGTCACAGCCAGTGAGGAATTCCGGCAAAATGAAGACAGCGGAGCTGCGGGACCGGACCGTGCTGGGAGGACACCGGAGCACCGGAGACAGGTGAGTATGTTTAGTATGTTTTTTTTTTTTTTTTTTTGGGGGGGGGGGTAGGGGGGATACACCTCCCCCCGGACTAATTATAAAAAAGTTAAAAATTATACTGGACAACCTCTTTAAAGTGTGGCGCATTAGGTGGGCCCTGGGGGGTATATTAAAGGGGTTGTCCAGGCATAATTTGTTATGGTTTATCCTCAGGATAGGCCATAGATACCTGATCTGTAGGTGGCTGACCCCGGACCGATCAGCTGTACGGAGCCACTTCTGATGCCCGTACTGTACACAATACAGGGCCAGAAGCAGAAAGCTCTGTCCACTGTGTATTAGCCGGGCACCTTCACTGTATCTCAGCACTTATCGAAGTCAATAGGAACTGAGCTGCAGTGAAGGTGCCAGGCTGCTATACAGTGGATGGAGCTTTCTGCTTCTGGCCCTGTGTTGTGTACAGAACGGGCTCCGGAAGTGGCTCCGAACAGCTGATGGGGCCATGTGTCAGCCCCCTACCGATCAGGTATTTATGGCCTATCCTGAGCATAGGCCATAAAAAAGATTAACCCTGGACAACCCCTTTAATATGCCCCACACAGTTTAATGTCCCTCCCCCCACAGGATGTTAGCCCCCATCACTGCTCCCACAATAATGACCCCATCACTGTTCCCCATACAGTATGGGGGACCAGTGAAGTGACCATAGAAAAATTTGGCCCAGACAACCCCTTAAAAGAGGTTGTCCATAAACTGGAGCGACCACTGTGGCGGCCGTCAGGGAGGTGTAAAAATAAGAAAATTTAAAAAAAAAAAGCATACACACCTGTCCCCAGAACCTTGTTGTCCCCTGCCTGTGTCTGTTCGGTCTCATGGCGGCGCCTCATTTCTGGAAATCCTGTACCTAATTGGTCTTAGCGATCACATGAGGTGCATGACTCCCAGCAAGGAGTCGCTGGCATGAGACTGAATGGACACTGGCAGCGGACAACGGAGCGCCGGGGACAGGTGAGTATGCTTTTTAATTTACTTATTTTTTACTTTACACCTCCCGCCAGCTACACGGGTTGCTCCAATTCCTTCGGGGCAACTGTGGGAGTCAGACTTGTCTGTTTGAGCTCCTGAGTCCAGAGGCTTAAGAGGCTTTTTTGGATACTTGGAGACCGATTATTGGGTGTGGTTTTCGGTCTTTTGTGTGATACATACTGTAGCTCCGACTCCCTTCCCCGTGCGGAGGGGAGCCTTATCATGGAGCGTGGAGCTCCTGCCCCCCCGGACCTTACAGGCGGGGGGCAGGAGAATGTCTGCCGACACAGCACCAGCAGAGCAGGGCAGGCGGAGGTCGCTGAGGCAGCAAGCCTCAATGAGAGTGGCGACCGGGACAACAGCATTGGGAGCAGCATCAGGAGCAGCAGCAGCGACATTGGCGGCTGCAGCATCGGGAACAGCATCGGGAGCAGCGACGTCCGTAGAGCGGGCGACGCCGGCAGGAGTAGCGGTGGCGACAGGGGTGTCAGCAGTCCCGGCAGGTGGATCTGTGAAAACGGCGACATCAGCCACGGCGGTAACATCAGCGGCAGTGGCGGGTGAAGCCGGTCCGAAGGGGGCTACAGCCGCAGGATATGCGGTTCCCTCTGGAAGGGTCCCTGCAAGCAGGAGAAATGACACAAGCTTACCATCATCGCTGCCGCAATCACCCGCAGGATGGGGCATCCGGAAAGCTGGAGAAGAGGTTGCCATCTACAGCCGGAGGATCGAGGCGGTCCTGGAGGAGTATGACCGGGCCCGGAGGTCCCTTTTCGCAATGAGTGGGGAGCTTCAGAGCGCTCGCGCCCGTAGCGACAGGGCCTCAAGGAAGGACCGCCCGGTTTTCAGTAAGCAGGTAAGGAGCCTGAAAAAACAAATAAAGGCCCTGGAAGCCAGGTGCATGGAGATTCTGGAGGGCGCGGGGCCGTTCAGAGAGAAGCTGCTGAACGATGACCGCTTCTTCCGCAAACAGCAGGAGCGGTTGTTGAAGGATGGCCCCGCGTCCTCAGACAGCTCGGGAGAGGACGACTATTGTGAGTCAGACCTGGAGTCGGATGACAGCATGGCGGTACAGTATAGTCGGGCAGCCGTCCCTAGCAGCGGCAGCCTGATACCCACGTATACGCAGGCATCAGTGCCGGCAGTGAAGCAGGAAGTCAGAATGACAAGACAGGAAGTCAGAATGACAGGGCAGGAAGTGACGCAATCTCCCACACTCCCAGAGAACCAACCACTGCCCGAGACGGAGGAGGAGGAGGGCGGAGCCTCGGGAGAAGGCGGGAAGCTGATGAGGCAAATCTACCAATTAGAGTCCCCGTCCAGAATGGACCAATTAGCATTCAGCATGTCAGATCTGGACGGGGAGGAGGCGGGAAAAGGAGCCAAGACCAGGAAGAAGGCAAGGAAGGAAAAAAAAAAGAGAGATAGAGACATTTAAATTTGTCAGGTCGTTGCCTGGGGAGCATCGTGCCGGGACCTCAGCCCAGGTTGCGATGCCTCCAGGAGAGAAAAGGGAGGCGCAGGCACCTCGGGTCACGCCAAGTGGCGGGGTGCCCGGGGTGCCAGCAGTCAAAATGGCGCCTGATAGTACCTTTCAGGTGGTGGCGGACAAGGAGCTCATAGTTGCGGACAAGGGCAAAGGCAAAGAAGCCCCCCTGCGGAGGGGAGTGGCGTAGGGAAACCTCCCTCCCTGGTAGGAGGTTTTAAAATATCGATGGCTTCCCCCAGAGTAAGGTGTAGGAAAGGGGGAGTGGCAGGTGGGCGTGGCTCATCCTCCTCCAGTGCTGATGAAGCCGGTGATGCGGAGGTCACTTCCGGGGCTAAGGGGGCGTGTCCTCCTACAACATCAGGTGCCGGGGTGACTGTGGATGCGGAGGCCGAGGTAAAAGCGGGGAAGCCATCAGCGAGTGGTGCAGCCGGCCCCGCTGTAAGAAGGAAGACTGCAGGTGTGAATGATGGACGAGTGGAGAAGCTAGTTAAGCAGACAGGTAAGGTAAAGGGGAAAGCGGGTGGGACAAAAGGGGTAATTAGTAGTATTCCTGAAGAAGGTGGTGTAGTATGCATGGGGGTCCAAGAGCCTGTAGTCGGGGAGGCTGCGGGAGGAGGGGCTATTACCATTGCTGCTAAAAAAAGTGTTTCTACTGCTGGTAATATTTCTGTTGTGGACCCTGTTGTTTCTGGTATTTCTGCTGTTGTCCCTGCTGTTGTTTCTGCTGCTGTTCCTGATGCTGTTCCTGATGCTGTCGTTGCTCCTGTTGTTACTCCTGTCACTGCTCCTGATATTGTTGCTCCTGTTGTCCCCTCTGCCGCTGTTCCTTCTGCTGCAGTTGGAGTGACCCGGTCCGCGGCGGCTATGCCAGGGCGGACTGTTGCCGCCTCTGGTGCTCCGGTTGCCGTGGCTGGGCTAAGTACTTCTGCGGGGGTCCCTGGGAGTGGCGCTGGTACTCCGGCAGCGGAGGTTGCTGCGGCCTCCGGGCCCCCACGCTCCTATGCCAGCGTCGCTTCTGGGGCCCCTGGGGGTGCATCATGTCTTCCGCCCGGCTCCAGGGACGGCGATTTGCAACGGCAGCTCCTGGAGGCTTTACGGGCGGGCCAGTCCACAATGACCATAGATGGGCAGTCGAGAGACCTTAGGTTCTGGATCGAGCGTTTTGGCCTAGGGAAGTTCCGAGAGGAAGGAGGTGAGACCAGATGGACTCTCCCTACACCCGGGCGTAGGGGGCCGACACGGAGGAACGTGGCCCGTCTCGTGTGGGGGGGAGCCGGCCCTTGTCCCCAGAGGAGGGGGGTCGTGGAACTCCTACTCGGGATGGGTTTCAGGGCAAGCGACATCTTTGCCCTGATTCATCCTGTCGGCTCCTCGGAGTTTGACATCAGCTTTGTTACCCCGGAGGGCTTAGAAACCTTCTGGGGAAACTATAGGCTGGTGAAGGACGAGCCCGCCTGGCGTGACTTTATGGTGTGGGCGGTGTCACGCCAGGATAACATTAAGAAAGTGACCGTTTTAACTCGTAACGAGTCACTTTCTTATATGGACATCATGACCTGGCTGAACAGGTTTGGGGAGGTCAAGGACTTCCCAAAGAAAAATCTCGACGAGTTCGGGATATGGTCGGGGGCCTGGACCTTCATGGTCAAATTGCGACACGAGGATAACTCGGTGATGCATATCCCGTCCTCAACCTTCCTTGGGAAAGACAGGATCCTTGTCTTCTACCAGGGGCAGCCAAAACTCTGTCACAGGTGCGGTGACCCCTCACACTTGAGCGCCTCCTGCCGTGTGCAGAAGTGCGCCATGTGTGGGGAGGTGGGCCATCTCGCGGCGACCTGTGGCAGGGTGCGTTGCCACCTGTGTGGTGTCCTTGGGCACCCGATCGGGGCGTGTCCACGGTCTTTCGCCAACACCACCCTTCGGCAAGCGGGAGCAGTTGAGGAGGCTGTCCCTGCTGCGGAGGGGGTGAGTGGGGGAGGAGAGACTAGTCTGCCAAGGCAAAGGGAGAAGGCCCAGCCACCATCAAGGGCAAGGAGGCGCGAGAGGAGGAGGGAGCAGAGGGAGGGAGTTATGTGCCTTCCTTCTGCCCCTGGCTCTGCTGGGCCGGATCCTGATGCCGAGGCAGCAGTGGGCACGACCCTGGTTGAGGAGATGAGGAGACTGCAGAGGGAGGAAGAGGCTGACCAGTCGTCTTCTTCTCAGTACGTCAGTGCTGGGGAGGGAGAGACGGTCAAGCGGAGAAAGTCACCGAGTAAAGTGAGGGCAAAAACATCTGCCCCCCCCCCCGACGAAGGAACGCAGACTCGACGGCCCTCTAGTGGTAGGTCCCAACCGGTACCAATCCCTCTGTGAGGATGCGTCGGCCTCAGGGGAGGCTTCAGAGGGAGAGGTGGAGCCGTCAGGGGCTGCTGAGTCTCCCTCCGGGAGGGGCCCCCTGCCCTCTGGGGGGGAGGCTGGCCTGGAGCCTGGAGGAGGAGATGATGCACCCAGGGCCGAAGTTGCTACTGTCTCTGCGACCACTGTAACTCCTCAGGGAGAAGTTGCGGGGGAGGTCCATCCCTCCTCTGGCCAAACCGCACCGGGGGAGGTGATGGACCAATCCCAATGTAAGAAGAGGACCCGCAAGACGAGGAGAAGTCGCGGGTCCTCTTCAGACTCATCTAGGGGTGGTGGTGATAGGAGGAAAGGGGGTGGGAAGCTGAAGGTCATTGAGCTCAATCGGTCTTAATGGCAGTCCCCTCTCCACTGACGCTGGCCACCATTAATGTGGCCAGCATTAAGTCTGATACGGCTAGGTTTGCAGCCTTTGATTTTCTTGGCCGGGTTGAAGCTGACATTTTGTTTTTGCAGGAGACCAGGCTCTGTACTCTATCAGAGATAAACAGAGCAAGGAGGGAGTGGCGCAGGGGGCCCTCCTACTGGTCTCTTGCGGCTGAGCCGTATAGTGGAGTGGCGGTGCTTTTTACTGCAGAGGTGAAATGCCAGCGACTGATCGAGCTCGAAATGGGAAGGTGCCTAGTCTTAGACGTCTTCATGAAGGGGCAAAGCCTGCGCCTCATTAACATCTACGGTCCCCAGACAAAGTGGGACCGTAAAAGCCTCTTTATGAAGATTAAGCCTTTTCTTTTTACGGGCAAACAAGTCATCTTTGGTGGGGATTTTAATACCATAACTAGACCCCAAGACCGAGGAGGTACCAGAGATAGACTGCCCTATGATGGCGCCGCGTTAAATAGAATAGTGAGTGAAGCTCGCCTGGAGGATATCCACATCAGGCATTCCCCAGGTCACCGTGGGTTCACCTTTCAGAGAGGTAGTGTTAGGTCTAGGATAGATAGGTTTTTTTTTTTTTTTTTTTTTGAAGGAGAATTCCGTCACCACCCCTGTGTCCGTGGTGGAGGTGGAATTCTCCGATCACTGTCTAATTTTGTTTTCTTTGAATATTTCAGAGACCCTCCGGAGAGGAAGAGGTTTGTGGAGGCTGAATTCGTCACTCCTTGAGGAGGCAGCTGTAAGACAAGCCTTTGAGGAGTTTCTTCAGGATCAGGTACTATTACTGGGTCTTGAAGGTACTAGGTCAGAGTGGTGGGAGATATTCAAAAAAAGGGTGGCGGGATTTTTCCGCCGGCTCTCAAGCCTCAGGTCACTGGACATGTACCGCATGTACACTGCACTGAGGAAGAGACTTGGACATCTGGTCTCGACCGGAGGTAGCCAGGAGGATATCTCCGGTGTGAAGGCTTTGCTTAAAGGGTGTCAGTATGATAGGCACGCATCCTTGGTTCTTGAGAGGGATTTCGGGAAATACCGCTCGCCCGACCCCTACAGGAACTGTAAGATGTCAGTGACTTGTAAGACAGTAACAGGCCTGATTGAAAGTACAGGATCCCTGACAAGATCCAGGTCAGGGATCTTGGAGGTCGTCAGGTCTTTCTACTCGAACCTTTTGGCAAAGAAGGAACTGAATCGGGATCGGATTTCAGGTTTCTTGGCTGAAGCCATTCCTGAGTCAGCAGAAGACCCTTCTCTTGGTGTTTTGATAGAACCTATAAGGGAAGAGGAAGTCGTCAGGGCTATTGAGGGTCTTGCCCTCAAGAAGTCACCTGGCCCAGATGGCTTAACATCTGAGTTCTATCGGACCTTTAAAGGAGCGTTGGCTCCCCTCTTGACTGACGTGCTTAATGAGTGTCTATCCTCGGGCACTCTGCCAAAGTCAATGAGGAGGTCCGCCCTTATAGTTCTGTCAAAGGGTAAGGATCCGAGCCGTATTGAGAACTGGCGGCCCATAGCACTTCTCAATACGGACCGAAAGATTCTGGCGAAGGTACTTTTCAACCGGCTGGTACAGTTTGCACCCCGGCGCCTCTCGCCGGCTCAGCACTGCTCTGTTCCCGGTCGTAGCACCTTAAGTGCGGTCCTGAGTGTCAGGGAGGCTGTGGAGCAGAGTAGGGCAGGTCGGTGGAAGGGGTACTTGCTGTCCCTAGATCAGGCTAAGGCTTTTGACAGGGTGAATCATGAGTATTTGTGGTCAACTCTCTCGAGGTATGGCCTACCTAGGGGGTTCATTCAGTGGCTGCAGACCTTATACGCTGGGGCTGAGTCTTTCCCACTTGTGAATGGTTGGGTTGGTCGTCCTTTTGAGGTGGGGTCGGGCGTCCGACAGGGATGTCCCTTGAGCCCGCTACTGTATGTGTTCGCCATTGATCCCCTGATTAGACGGATTAATGGTGGGCCGGTGGCGGGAGTCAGGATGGACCTGGAGGGCACCGGCTCCCCTTTGAGGACAGTAGCCTACGCGGATGATGTCACCGCTCTTGTCTCGTCGCGGGAGGAGATTGAATGGGTGATGTCTGAAGTGGACAGTTACTCGGAGGCTTCCGGATCAGCTGTAAACAGGAATAAGTGTGGAAGCCTCTGGCTGGGAGGGGAGAGCCTGGTTTTTCTCTCCCGGACACCCTCCCAGAACCCCAGGGGTCTGTAAAGATCTTAGGCATCCATTTTGGCCAGGGTGATTACCCACTCCAAAATTGGGAAGGTAGGCTTAAGGATGTCGCCCAGAGAGTTGATTGCTGGAAGGGTTGGTCTTTGACCCTGAGAGAAAGGGTTCACCTTGCCAAAGCCTTCCTGCTCCCGTTGGTGATCTATCTAGGTAGCGTCTGTGCCTTGCCAGAGTCTTGTTGGAGTAGGATCTGTTGCCTGTTCTTCCAACTGTTATGGGGGAACAGGCTCGACCTAATCAAGAGGGAGGTTACATACCGCACAAGGAGGCTAGGGGGTTAAATATGGTTAACCCCGTGGTGTTCTTAATGAACACCTTTCTTAAGATCAATTTACCAAACCTCTCCGCCGAGGGGGCTCCTTCGTGGGTAGCCTCCTGCCAGGGGTGGTTTCGGCCCTTCTTCCAGAAATGGGAGGCAGGAGGGCAAGTGAAAGATCTTCGTGCACCCCATGGATATCTCCCGGCCTATGCTTCCCTGGTCTTGAAAGTGATTCGTCGGTGGGGTCTGGGGGCGTGGGAGATCAGGACTCAGTCAAGACGTTTTCTTGATGACAAAGTCCTGTTGACCCGCTTCCAGAAGCCTCTGGCGCTCAAAGATTGCCCAGGAGAAACCTTAGAGGGAGGGTTGCATTTTCTTAACTCCAAAAGGTTTCCTCGGAAGTTTTGGGATCTGACCTGGCGCTGCCTCCTAGGTAAGTTATATGTGAGGGGGAACTTGAAGTACCGGAACTCCGACGAGCGAGGCTGCCCTCGGGAGGAGTGTGGCGACATGCTGGAAAGCATGGAGCACTTCCTGCTTCAGTGCCCCTTCAATATAAGGGTTTGCAAATTGGTGGGGACCTCCACCGGTTGGCTGCGGCTGGCTGGCCTTTCCTACGCCGAGTGGGCCTATGGGGCATTCAAACACCCGGAGGGCAGGGACTGCCAGACACTTTTTATAGTTAGCGCAGTGGTTAGGTTCCACTTGTGGTCATCCCGGTGTCTAGTATCGACGCGAGGCAAAATCCTCCCGGAGGTGGAGGTGGTTAAAAACATCATGGTGGACCTGGTGAGGGTGCGCTCTCGGGAGTATGAGGGGTTGGGCGCAAAAAGGGCTGGTACCCTCTGGAGGGGTTTCACCTTTTCTGTTCCCTGAGGGATAGAATAAGGGATTAAAAGGTAGTTAGGTTAGGGCCAGACAGGGAAAGGGAGGGCAAGGTTTTGCACAAGAGGTGGGGTTTGTTTGTTTTTTTGGGTAGGGAGGGACAGGTAGGGATAGGGTAGGGATAGATTGATAGATAGGGACATAGTGGTAGGGCAAGTAGGTAGGGACGGGCCTCTTGTGCTCTCTTCCTGGTGGAGGGCTGGTGTGTCACCACATAGGCATTTTGTTTGGGAAATAGGATGAAAGGGTAAGAGGCTTGAGGATAACCGACCCTAGGCCTGTGGGAGGTTTATGGGAGGGAAGGGGGTGTCAACGGTTTATATAAGATTGTGGGTTTTGTTATTGTATTTTGTCTGGTTTTCTTGTCTGGTATTTTGTTATTTGCTTTTGCCACTAAACATATTTTTTTTGTTCATTTCCATTTTTTTCTATTTCCCATTGTATGTAGTTAAAAGGGTTTTTTTTTCTTAGGGGGGTAGGTTGTTTGGGGAGGGGGGTTTCTTTTGGGGGTGGAGGGTTTGATATATAGGTTTCGTGTGTCCGGCCTGGCTCTGGACTATGCGGACATGGGAGGACATGAGGCGGAGAGCCAGGTCGGTTTTCAGGGGCTTGGTGGCGGGTGGTGCCAGCACCAGGACTATGCGGACATGGGAGGACATGGGGCGTGGTGCTGGCCGGGTGTGGTGAAGGGGAAAAAAAAATAAAAAAAAAATAAAAAAAAAAAAAAAATAATAATAATTATAATAAAAAAAAAAAAAAAAAAAATTTCTAATAAGTTTCAGTTGGGGTTTTTGTTAGTTTTCTGTTAGTGTTATATGTTTTCCATTGTATATTACTTATTTGGATTTTCTTTTGTTTCCAAGATAGGTAGAGTTTTGACTGGCGGATGACTGAAGAAAGACTGGAGAGTGAAAGGCGGAGTGAAAGGCAGAATGGATGGGGGCTGGTTTGCGGCTGGATTTTCTTTTTGGTCTTTAATTTTGTCCCGGTTTCTTGTATCTTATTTATTGATGTTGTTTATACTATGTTTTGGATTTATGTATTGTTTCTGTTTATGGGTTTTATATTGTATTTTCGTATGTGACACTGTTTGTGAATTTTTACTTTTCTAATAAAAATAGTTCCAATTCCTTCGGGGCAACCGTGGGAGTCAGACTTGTCTGTTTGAGCTCCTAGCTTCAGAGGCTTACGTGGCTTTTGATATTTGGAGACCGTTTATTGTGTGTGGTTTTCGGTCTTTGTTTGTTACAGACCGTAGCTCCGACTCCCTTCCCCGTGCGGAAGGGAGCCTTATCATGGAGCGTGGAGCTCCTGCCCCCCGGACCTTACAGGCGGGGGGGCAGGAGAATGTCTGCCGACACAGCACCAGCAGAGCAGGGCAGGCGGAGGTCGCTGAGGCAGCAAGCCTCAACAAGACTGGCGACCGGGACGACAGCATCGGGAGCGGCGGCAGCGACATTGGCAGCTGCAGCATCAGGAACAGCATCGGGAGTAGCGATGCCCGTGGAGCAGGCGACGCCAGCAGGGGTAGCAGTGGCGACAGGGGTGTCAGCAGTCCCGGCAGGTGGATCCGTGAAGACGGCGACATCAGCCACGGCGGTAACATCAGCGGCAGTGGCGGGTGAAGCCGGTCCGAAGGAGGCTACGGCCGCAGGATATGCGGTTTCCTCTGGAAGGGTCCCTGCAAGCAGGAGAAAAGACGCCTTACCGTCATCGCTGCCTCAATCACGCGCGGGATGGGGCATCCGGAAAGCTGGAGAAGAGGTTGCCATCTACAGCCGGAGGATCGAGGCGGTCCTGGAGGAGTATGACCAGGCCCGGAGGTCCCTGTTCGCTATGGGTGGAGAGCTGCAAAGCGCTCGTGCCCGTAGCGACAGGGCCTCGAGGAAGGACCGCCCGGTTTTCAGCAGGCAAGTAAAGAGCCTCAAAAAGCAGATTAAGACCCTGGAAGCCAGGTGTGCGGAGATCCTGGAGGGCGCGGGGCCGTTCAGAGAGAAGCTGCTGAACGATGACCGCTTCTTCCGCAAACAGCAGGAGCGGTTGTTGAAGGATGGCCCCGCGTCCTCAGACAGCTCGGGAGAGGACGACTATTGTGAGTCAGACCTGGAGTCGGATGACAGCATGGCGGTACAGTATAGTCGGGCAGCCATCCCTAGTAGCAGCAGCCTGATACCCACGTATATGCAGGCATCAGTGCCGGCAGTGAAGCAGGAAGTCAGAATGACAAGACAGGAAGTCAGAATGACAGGGCAGGAAGTGACGCAATCTCCCACACTCCCAGAGAACCAACCACTGCCCGAGACGGAGGAGGAGGAGGGCGGAGCCTCGGGAGAAGGCGGGGAAGCTGATGAGGCAAATCTACCAATTAGAGTCCCCGTCCAGAATGGACCAATTAGCATTCAGCATGTCAGATTTGGATGGGGAGGAGGCGGGAAAAGAAGCCAAGACCAGGAAGAAGGCAAGGAAGGAAAAAAAAAAGAGAAATAGAGACATTTAAATTTGTCAGGTCGTTGCCTGGGGAGCATCGTGCCGGGACCTCAGCCCAGGTTGCGATGCCTCCAGGAGAGAAAAGGGAGGCGCAGGCACCTCGGGTCACGTCAAGTGGCGGGGTGCCCGGGGTGCCAGCAGTCAAAATGGCGCCTGATAGTACCTTTCAGGTGGTGGCGGACAAGGAGCTCATGGTTGCAGACAAGGCGCTCATAGTTGCGGACAAGGGCAAAGGCAAAGAAGCCCCCCCTGCGGAGGGGAGTGGCGTAGGGGAAATCTCCCTCCCTGGTAGGAGGTTTTAAAATATCGATGGCTTCCCCCAGAGTAAGGTGTAGGAAAGCGGGAGTGGCAGGTGGGCGTGGCTCATCCTCCTCCAGTGCTGATGAAGCCGGTGATGCGGAGGTCACTTCCGGGGCTAAGGGGGCGTGTCCTCCTACAACATCAGGTGCCTGTGGATGCGGAGGCCGAGGTAAAAGCGGGGAAGCCATCAGCGAGTGGTGCAGCCGGCCCCGCTGTAAGAAGGAAGACTGCAGGTGTGAATGATGGACGAGTGGAGAAGCTAGTTAAGCAGACAGGTAAGGTAAAGGGGAAAGCGGGTGGGACAAAAGGGGTAATTAGTAGTATTCCTGAAGAAGGTGGTGTAGTATGCATGGGGGTCCAAGAGCCTGTAGTCGGGGAGGCTGCGGGTGGAGGGGCTATTACCATTGCTGCTAAAAAAAAAGTATTTCTACTGCTAGTAATATTTCTGTTGTGGCCCCTGTTGTTTCTGGTATTTCTGCTGTTGTCCCTGCTGTTGTCCCTGCTGTTGTTTCTGCTGCTGTTCCTGATGCTGTTCCTGATGCTGTCGTTGCTCCTGTTGTTACTCCTGTCATTGCTCCTGATATTGTTGCTCCTGTTGTCCTCTCTGCCGCTGTTCCTTCTGCTGCAGTTGGAGTGACCCGGTCCGCGGCGGCTATGCCAGGGCGGACTGTTGCCGCCTCTGGTGCTCCGGTTGCCGTGGCTGGGCTAAGTAGTTCTGCGGGGGTCCCTGGGAGTGGCGCTGGTACTCCGGCAGCGGAGGTTGCTGCGGCCTCCGGGCCCCCACGCTCCTATGCCAGCGTCGCTTCTGGGGCCCCTGGGGGTGCATCATGTCTTCCGCCGGGCTCCAGGGACGGCGATTTACAACGGCAGCTCCTGGAGGCTTTACGGGCGGGCCAGTCCACAATGACCATAGATGGGCAGTCGAGAGACCTTAGGTTCTGGATCGAGCGTTTTGGCCTAGGGAAGTTCCGAGAGGAAGGAGGTGAGACCAGATGGACTCTCCCTACACCCGGGCGTAGGGGGCCGACACGGAGGAACGTGGCCCGTCTCGTGTGGGGGGGAGCCGGCCCTTATCCCCAGAGGAGGGGGGTCGTGGAACTCCTACTCGGGATGGGTTTCAGGGCAAGCGACATCTTTGCCCTGATTCATCCTGTCGGCTCCTCGGAGTTTGACATCAGCTTTGTTACCCCGGAGGGCTTAGAAACCTTCTGGGGAAACTATAGGCTGGTGAAGGACGAGCCCGCCTGGCGTGACTTTATGGTGTGGGCGGTGTCACACCAGGATAACATTAAGAAAGTGACCGTTTTAACTCGTAACGAGTCACTTTCTTATATGGACATCATGACCTGGCTGAACAGGTTTGGGGAGGTCAAGGACTTCCCAAAGAAAAATCTCGACGAGTTCGGGATATGGTCGGGGGCCTGGACCTTCATGGTCAAATTGCGACACGAGGATAACTCGGTGATGCATATCCCATCCTCAACCTTCCTTGGGAAAGACAGGATCCTTGTCTTCTACCAGGGGCAGCCAAAACTCTGTCACAGGTGCGGTGACCCCTCACACTTGAGCGCCTCCTGCCGTGTGCAGAAGTGCGCCATGTGTGGGGAGGTGGGCCATCTCGCGGCGACCTGTGGCAGGGTGCGTTGCCACCTGTGTGGTGTCCTTGGGCACCCGATTGGGGCGTGTCCACGGTCTTTCGCCAACACCACCCTTCGGCAAGCGGGAGCAGTTGAGGAGGCTGTCCCTGCTGCGGAGGGGGTGAGTGGGGGAGGAGAAACTAGTCTGCCAAGGCAAAGGGAGAAGGCCCAGCCACCATCAAGGGCAAGGAGGTGCGAGAGGAGGAGGGAGCAGAGGGAGGGAGTTATGTGCCTTCCTTCTGCCCCTGGCTCTGCTGGGCCGGATCCTGATGCCGAGGCAGCAGTGGGCACGACCCTGGTTGAGGAGATGAGGAGACTGCAGAGGGAGGAAGAGGCTGACCAGTCGTCTTCTTCTCAGTACGTCAGTGCTGGGGAGGGAGAGACGGTCAAGCGGAGAAAGTCACCGAGTAAAGTGAGGGCAAAAACATCTGCCCCCCACCGACGAAGGAACGCAGACTCGACGGCCCTCTAGTGGTAGGTCCCAACCGGTACCAATCCCTCTGTGAGGATGCGTCGGCCTCAGGGGAGGCTTCAGAGGGAGAGGTGGAGCCGTCAGGGGCTGCTGAGTCTCCCTCCGGGAGGGGCCCCCTGCCCTCTGGGGGGGAGGCTGGCCTGGAGCCTGGAGGAGGAAATGATGCACCCAGGGCCGAAGTTGCTAATGTCTCTGCGACCACTGTAACTCCTCAGGGAGAAGTTGCGGGGGAGGTCCATCCCTCCTCTGGCCAAACCGCATCGGGGGAGGTGATGGACCAATCCCAATGTAAGAAGAGGACCCGCAAGACGAGGAGAAGTCGCGGGTCCTCTTCAGACTCATCTAGGGGTGGTGGTGATAGGAGGAAAGGGGGTGGGAAGCTGAAGGTCATTGAGCTCAATCGGTCTTAATGGCAGTCCCCTCTCCACTGACGCTGGCCACCATTAATGTGGCCAGAATTAAGTCTGATACGGCTAGGTTTGCAGCCTTTGATTTTCTTGGCCGGGTTGAAGCTGACATTTTGTTTTTGCAGGAGACCAGGCTCTGTACTCTATCAGAGATAAACAGAGCAAGGAGGGAGTGGCGCAGGGGGCCCTCCTACTGGTCTCTTGCGGCTGAGCCGTATAGTGGAGTGGCGGTGCTTTTTACCGCAGAGGTGAAATGCCAGCGACTGATCGAGCTCGAAATGGGAAGGTGCCTAGTCTTAGACGTCTTCATGAAGGGGCAAAGCCTGCGCCTCATTAACATCTACGGTCCCCAGACAAAGTGGGACCGTAAAAGCCTCTTTATGAAGATCAAGCCTTTTCTTTTTACGGGCAAACAAGTCATCTTTGGTGGGGATTTTAATACCATAACTAGACCCCAAGACCGAGGAGGTACCAGAGATAGACTACCTATGATGGCGTCGCGTTAAATAGCATAGTGAGTGAAGCTCGCCTGGAGGATATCCACATCAGGCATTCCCCAGGTCACCGTGGGTTCACCTTTCAGAGAGGTAGTGTTAGGTCTAGGATAGATAGGTTTTTTTTTTTTGAAGGAGAATTCCGTCACCACCCCTGTGTCCGTGGTGGAGGTGGAGTTCTCCGATCACTGTCTAATTTTGTTTTCTTTGAATATTTCAGAGACCCTCCGGAGAGGAAGAGGTTTGTGGAGGCTGAATTCGTCACTCCTTGTGGAGGCAGCTGTAAGAGAAGCCTTTGAGGAGTTTCTTCAGGATCAGGTACTATTACTGGGTCTTGAAGGTACTAGGTCAGAGTGGTGGGAGATATTCAAAAAAAGGGTGGCGGGATTTTTCCGCCGGCTCTCAAGCCTCAGGTCACTGGACATGTACCGCATGTACAGTGCACTGAGGAAGAGACTTGAGCATCTGGTCTCAACCGGGGGTAGCCAGGAGGATATCTCCGGTGTGAAGGCTTTGCTCAAAAGGTGTCAGTATGATAGGCACGCATCTTTGGTTCTTGAGAGGGACTTCGGGAAATACCGCTCGCCCGACCCCTACAGGAACTGTAAGATGTCAGTGGCTTGTAAGACAGTAACTGGCCTGATTGACAGTACAGGATCCCTGACAAGATCCAGGTCAGGGATCTTGGAGGTCGTCAGGTCCTTCTACTCGAACCTTTTGGCAAAGAAGGAACTGGATCGGGATCGAATTTCAGGTTTCTTGGCTGAAACCATTCCTGAGTCAGCAGAAGACCTTTCTCTTGGTGTTTTGGTGGAACCTATAAGGGAAGAGGAAGTCGTCAGGGCTATTGAGGGTCTTGCCCTCAAGTAGTCACCTGGCCCAGATGGCTTAACATCTGAGTTCTATCGGACCTTTAAAGGAGCTTTGGCTCCCCTCTTGACTGACGTGCTTAATGAGTGTCTATCCTCGGGCACTCTGCTGAAGTCAATGAGGAGGTCCGCCCTTATAGTTCTGTCAAAGGGTAAGGATCCGAGCCATATTGAGAACTGGCGGCCCATAGCACTTCTCAATACGGACCGGAAGATTCTGGCGAAGGTACTTTTCAACCGGCTGGTACAGTTTGCGCCCCGGCTCCTCTCGCCGGCTCAGCACTGCTCTGTTCCCGGTCGTAGCACCTTAAGTGCGGTCCTGAGTGTCAGGGAGGCTGTGGAGCAGAGTAGGGCAGGTCGGTGGAAGGGGTACTTGCTGTCCCTAGATCAGGCTAAGGCCTTTGACAGGGTGAATCACGAGTATTTGTGGTCAACTCTCTTGAGGTATGGCTTGCCTGGGGGGTTCATTCAGTGGCTGCAGACCTTATACGCTGGGGCTGAGTCTTTCCCACTTGTGAATGGTTGGGTTGGTCGTACTTTTGAGGTGGGGTCGGGCGACCGACAGGGATGGCCCTTGAGCCCGCTGCTGTATGTGTTCGCCATTGATCCCCTGATTAGGCGGATTAATGGTGGGCCGGTGGCGGGAGTCAGGATGGACCTGGAGGGCGCCGGCTCCCCTTTGAAGACAGTAGCCTACGCGGATGATGTCACCGTTCTTGTCTCATCATGGGAGGAGCTTGAATGGGTGATGTCTGAAGGGGATAGTTACTCGGAGGCTTTCGGATCAGCTGTAAACAGGAATAAGTGTGGAAGCCTCTGGCTGGGAGGGGGAGAGCCTGTTTTTTCTCTCCCGGACACCCTCCCAGAACCCCAGGGGTCTGTAAAGTTCTTAGGCATCCAATTTGGCCAGGGTGATTACCCACTTCAAAATTGGGAGGGCAGGTTTAAGGATGTCGCCCAGAGAGTTGATTGCTGGAAGGGTTGGTCTTTGACCCTGAGAGAAAGGGTTCACCTTGCCAAAGCCTTCCTGCTCCCGTTGGTGATCTATCTAGGTAGCGTCTGTGCCTTGCCAGAGTCTTGTTGGAGTAGGATCTGTTGCCTGTTCTTCCAACTGTTATGGGGGAACAGGCTCAACCTAATCAAGAGGGAGGTTACATACCGCACAAGGAGGCTAGGGGGGTTAAATATGGTTAACCCCGTGGTGTTCTTAATGAACACCTTTCTTAAGATCAACCTACCAAACCTCTCCTCCGAGGGGACTCCTTCGTGGGTAGCCTCCTGCCAGGGGTGGTTTCGGCCCTTCTTCCAGAAATGGGACTCAGGAGGGCAAGTGAAAGATCTTCGTACACCCCATGGATATCTCCCAGCCTATGCTTCCCTGGTCTTGAAAGTGATTCGTCGGTGGGGTCTGGGGGCGTGGGAGATCAGGACTCAGTCAAGACGTTTTCTTGACGACAAAGTCCTGTTGACCCGCTTCCAGAAGCCTCTGGCGCTCAAAGATTGCCCAGGAGAAACCTTAGAGGGAGGGTTGCGTTTTCTTAACTCCAAAAGGTTTCTACAGAAGTTTTGGGATCTGACCTGGTGCTGCCTCCTAGGTAAGTTATATGTGAGGGGGAACTTGAAGTACCGGAACTCCGACGAGCGAGGCTGCCCTCGGGAGGAGTGTAGCGACATGCTGGAAAGCATGGAGCACTTCCTACTTCAGTGCCCCTTCAATATAAGGGTTTGCAAATTGGTGGGGACCTCCACCGGTTGGCTGTGGCTGGCTGGCCTTTCCTATGCCGAGTGGGCCTATGGGGCATTCAAACACCCGGAGGGCAGGGACTGCCAGACACTTTTTATAGTTAGTGCAGTGGTCAGGTTCCACTTGTGGTCATCCCGGTGTCTAGTATCGACGTGAGGCAAAATCCTCCCGGAGGTGGAGGTGGTTAAAAACATCATGGTGGACCTGGTGAGGGTGCGCTCTCGGGAGTATGAGGGGCTGGGCGCAGAAAGGGCTGGTACCCTCTGGAGGGGTTTCACCTTTTCTGTTCCCTGAGGGATAGCATAAGGGATTAAAAGTAGGTTAGTTAGGTTAGGGCCAGATAGGGATAGGGAGGGCAAGGTTTTGCACGAGGGGTGGGGTTTGTTATTTTTTAATGGTAGGGAGGGACAGGTAGGGATAGGGTAGGGATAGAATGATAGATAGGGACATAGTGGTAGGGCAAGTAGGCAGAGACGGGCCTCTTGTGCTCTCTTCCTAGTGGAGGGCTGGTGTGTCACCACATAGGCATTTTTGTTTTGGAAATCGGATGGAAGCGTAAGAGGCTTGAGGATAACTGACCCTAGGCCCATGGGAGGTTCATGGGAGGGGAGGGTTGGTATTGTGGGTTTTGTCCGTTATTATAGCATTTGTCTGGTATTTTGTTATTGTGTCATTTCTTTTATTTTCATATTATTGTACTGTTTCTATGTCCGTTGTTCCATTTTTTCATTCCCATTTCCATAATATGTTGATCGTAAAAGGATTTTTCTTAGGGGGGTAGGTTGTTTGGGAGGGGGGTTTCTTTTTGGGGGGTGGAGGGCTTGGGTTTATAGGTTTCGTGTGCCCGGCCTGGCTCTGGACTATGCGGACATGGGAGGACATGAGGCGGAGAGCCAGGTCGGGGTTTCAGGGGCTTGGTGGTGGGTGGTGCCAGCACCAGGACTATGCGGACATGGGAGGACATGGGGCGTGGTGCTGGCCGGGTGTGGTGAGGGGGAAAAAAGGGGAAAAAAAAAAAAATTTCTAGTAAGTTTTAGTTGGGGTGTTTGTTGTTTTTATGTTTGTTTCTATGTTGTTGTATATCGCTCATATTGGTTTTCTTTTTTTTTTCCAGATGATTAGAGTTTTGACTGAAGGATGGTTGGAGAGAGACTGAAGAAGAGTGAAAGGCGGAATGAAAGGCGGAGTGAAAGGCGGAATGGATGGGGGCTGGTTCGCGCTTGGTTTTTGTTTTGATTTTTGTCCCAGTGTTTTATACTTATGTTCTGATGTTATTTTATGATTTTGCTTTGGTTTTATGTATTGTGTCTGATTATGGTTTTATACTGTATTTTTGGAGTGACAGATTAAGTGTTTGTTTGTAAAATTTTTCTACTTTTCTAATAAAAATAGTTCCAATTCCTGGACAACCTCTTTAAAGGATTTATCCATCTTTCCAATATTGATGGCCTGTCCTTAGGATAGGCCATCAATATTACATCTGCGATGATACAACAGCCAGGACCTCTGCAGATCAGCTTTTACAGGACAGTGCGGCTACAGTTAAAGGTAACAATTCTTGGAGCCACACTGTTCACTTGCCATACAAGGTGTAGCAGTAGGTTTAGGTAGTGCAGTGGTGCACATGGTATAGTGGCATATTATTACCTTTAGCCGCCCTGTCTTGGTACCGCTGATCTGCAGGGGTCCTGATGGTGGGCCCCTAGAAACAATTCCACTGATGGGCCCTAGACATCCCAGTCCGACACTGCTTCCTACGATTATTATATGCTGAATAGGCGGTGGGGTAATAATGACGGGCAAAATTAAAGGTGCCAGTGTGGGCAAAGTGGGTTTCCTGCAAGAAAGCGACATTCGCCCAGAGAGACCTAAGTTCACGTAACACCATATGCCGTTTCAGGTTAGAGCCCAGGCCCTTTACATTCAATGTGATACACTTAGCCATTGGGGAGGAACGGAAAGACAGTGGCAAATGTGACATACAGAATAACATAGGCAGGTCTCACCCAAGAAGCATCAGCAGGAGGAGGACTCAGAAGGAGGAGGTGCAGGAATACGAACCAATCAGGAAATTGCCAAGGTTGCGGGACTCCAGACCTAAAAGAGGAAGAAAGAGAGGGAAGAACAAGAGGGAGAAAGACAAATGGGGGAACAGAGAACAAAAGACAAAGCAACAAAACATGAGTCAAAAGCGTCATGGACAGGAGTAAATCTCCTGACCGGGGGCAAGAAGATTGTATCCAAGGAGGTGCAAACCTGTGCACAAAGCGAGAGCGACTAAAGGGCCTCGCAGCGGGACAAAGCCCCCAAGTAAGGGGAGCAGTTGTGAACCGTCAGTAGACAGTCAACAGGAGCCACCAGGAGGAGTGGCAAGGGTAGGCTACAAAAGTGAAAGGAGGGAGGTAACAACCTGCCCCACCTGCTAGGCAGGCATCAAAAACTATTCCAACATAGTAGGGAAAAATAGCGGATATGGGACCAACCAGTATAGGCAAAAGACATGCAACCATCAAGGGGGGGGGGGGGTGAATAAAGAGAGGAGAAGCAGCTGGAGTGAATCAAGAGGGTGGAGGATCCACCCGCTGTCTTCTAGTGGCTGCACCCAGGGAAGGCAGATGATGTCGTCGAGATGTCGGCACAGTCTACACAGGAGGAGGCGGTGGTGGAGGGGCAAATATTTCCCAATCCGGAAAATCTGGAAGAGGAATAGCCAAGGTAGCACGGAACTGCCCCAGATCTGCATGTGAGCACAGGGTAGTGGAGCGACCATTATACCGGGCAGTAAGGGCAAAAGGGAAGCCCCAACGGTAGGGTATAGACGCTGGAGCAGGGGGCGAAGGTGTCTCCGTTTCTGGAGGGTGATCGAAGAAAGGTCTTGGTACAGCTGAATTTTTGCACCATCATAGTCAAAGTGTTTGAGACATCTAGCTTTAGCTAGGATAGCTTCTTTCAAAGTAAAGTCGTGCACGCAGCAGATGACATCACGAGGAGTGAGACCAGTGCCCTTAGGGCGCAGAGCCCGTTGGGCCCGGTCAAGCTTGATCTTGCGGGAAGGAGGTTCCTGCAGGATGGGGTTGAAAATTGCCTCCAAAGTAATATGCAGGTCCTCTGCTTGGGTGGCCTCAGGAAGGCCCTTGGCCCTGATATTGTTGTGTCTGCCTCTGTTATCTAAATCTTCCTAAAGGCGTTGCATGTGTGTGACAACTTGGCACTGAGAGGAGACAGAGTCTCGGAGCTGGGAGACATAGACAAGAGTCTGATTATGGTCGTCCTCCAAGGTATCATCCCTGGATGCAATGTTTTGGAGATCTTTTCTCAGCGTAGAGATTTCTGCACGGATTTCAGCCCGACATGCCACTGTGACTTCAGTAACGACAGAGTGAAAGTCATCTCTAGAAGGCAGGTGAACGAACAACTGTTGCCACTGCGAGGGAATGGGGGAGGGTGGAGGAGCACTGCCTTGGTGGGCCCCAGGCAAGGAAGTAGAGGCAGGTGACCTTTGGGAGCCGGCCGCAAAAGGGGACAGAGAGGGATTTCCATGTCACCCCCCCCCCCCCAAGGAAGATGTTGGTGAGGTCTGGGGACTGCTGAAAAGAGCCTGGTGAGGAGGGAGCCCCAGTTATAGCAGGAGTGTGGGGCCTTTCAGCCCGCAGGTCAGTGGTTGTGGCAGCAGGGGGAGGAGGAGGCAGTGCTGCGAGACGCCTGAGGAATTGGCAACCTGGACGTCTGTGGGGCGCTCCCTCCTGACGAGGAAGGAGGAAAACCTGAGGAAGATGGCCGCCCAGGAATAGTGCTGCATGGCAGTGGGCGAGGGGGAGTACTTGTCGAGGAGAACAGGTTCCGGGATGAAGGAGACTTCAGGGCTGCTGTAGCAATCGCTGGTTCCTCTCCAGAGGCACAGCGCTGCAGATATAGAGAGTGCTGGGAGGCAGGAGCGGGGTCAGTGCTTTGAAGGCAGGGCGGTACTGCTGAGGAGCACTTCGCCGACTCGTTTGTAGCGGAGGTTGTGGCCTGGCAAGGTGACCGCTGCCTCGTGAATGCCCGTGCAGGAGAAGGCGCCGGGTGGAGGAAAGCGCTGAGAGTCAGCTGCCCAGTCTTTGCAGGAGGAGCAGGGGTCCCTGAGGATGCTGCCCGAGGTAGCTTCCTCCCCATGGGTAAGCTAGGTTGGTCCCGTTATAATAGCATGCAGGGACAAGCGTCTGGTCACATCGAGGTTCAGGCCACGCCCTCATGAGAAAATTCTAACTAATTCTAACTACAATTTAGATTATTAATAAAAAAGACCCTGTCCTAAAAGCTACCTAAATTTTTTTTACACCATGTTCCAAATTTTAATGCAGAACAGATTTAAGTGTCGTAAAGAAGTAATTTTTTGTTGTTCAATTTAACTCAAGGATGGTATTGTGTCTAAATTCTCTTTGTATCACTTAAATCAATCTCAAACACCTATGATAATTAATTTGCCAGATGAGCCCAAATCAAGGAAACCTACTTAAGAAGGGTGTTCCCCATTATTGGGCAGGTCGCAGGTTTCAAGCAATATTGGAAAGAAAAAGGATCTCTCTGCTGCCAAAAAGTGTCAAATTGTGTAATGCCTTGGACAAGGTATGAAAATATTAGATATTTCAAGAAAACCTAAACATAATCGTCGTACTGTGAAGAGATTTGTGGCTGATTCAGAGCACAGATGGGTTTGTGCAGATAAAGGCATAATCAGGAAGGTTTCTGCCAGACAAATTCACTGAATTAACAGAGCAGCTGCTACAATACAATTGCAAAGCAGCAAGCAGGTATTTTACGCTGCTGGTGCCTTTGAAATCCCACGAATCTCAAGGACTAGAATCTTCCAGGGGCTTGCAGTTGTGCATAAACCTACTATTCGTCCACCCCTAAACAGTGCTCACAAGCAGAAAAGGTTACAGTGGGTCCAGACATACATGAAGACTCACTTTGAAACAGTCTTTTTTTTACTGAAGAGTGCCGTGCAACCCTTGATGGAATAGTTGACTGTTGGTGGATGGGCACCATGTCCCAACAAGGCTGCAATATCATCAAGGAGGAGGATGAGTCATATTTTGGGCTTGAATCATGGAGAGAGAGCAGGTAGGCACCTTTAGGGTCCCTGAAGGTGTGAAAATGACCTTTGCAAAAAATATACCCCAGCAGGTAACGGGCCCTATATACTTACCGATCCCTGGGGTCCCGCTCATGGCCTCCTGCGCTTCCGATTCTGCGGAGGCGGCTGTGCGCAGTAGTGGGGATCGGTAGGTAAGGCCGCGGGCCGAACACCACAATCACTGCTATCAGTATACTCCGGGGTCTTTTCAGACCCCGGAGTATAATAATCGGAGGCCCAGGGGAGGTGGGGGAACATAAAAAAACAATGTACTCACCTCTCCTGCGCTTTTCCAGGCTTCGGGCCTGTTTGGTGACGTCCCCGACGTCATTTTGCGTCGCGACGTCGCCCCGCATCACGTGACGCGGGCCTGGTCCAACATTGAAGGCGGCTGAAGCAGCAGGGAGTGGACCGGAGCGAGGAACAGGTAAGCAACGTTGTTTTTTTATGTTTGTATCCTCCCTTGGGTCTCCGATCATTATACTCTGGGGTCTGAAAAGACTCCAGAGTATAATAATTGTTCATGGGTGGTCCACAATGGACATAATACTGTGTGCAGGGGCCACTATGGGGCAAAATACTCAGTGCAGGGGCCACTATGGGGAATAATAATGTGTGCAGGGGCCACTATGGGATATAATACTGTGTACAGGGGCCACTATGGGGAATGATACTTTGTACAGGGGCCACTATGGGGCATGATACTGTGTTCAGGGGCCACTATAGGACATGATACTGTATGCAGGGGCCACTATTGGACATGATGCTGTGTGCAGGGGCCACTATGGGACTTTATACTGTGTTCAGGGGTCACTATGGGACATGATACTGTGTGCAGGGGCCACTATGGGACATGATACTGTGTGCAGGGGCCACTATGGGACATGATACTGTGTGCAGGGGCCACTATGGGACATGATACTGTGTGCAGGGGCCACTATGGGGCATGATACTGTGTGCAGAGGCCACTATGGGGCATGATACTGTGTGCAGGGGCCACTATGGGGCATGATACTGTGTGCAGGGGCCACTATGGGGCATGATACTGTGTGCAGGGGCCACTATGGGGCATGATACTGTGTGCAGGGGCCACTATGGGGCATGATACTGTGTGCAGGGGCCATTATGGGGCATAATACTGTGTGCAGGAGCCACTATGGCGCATAATAGTGTGCGCAGGGGCCACTATGGCACATAATAGTGTGCGCAGGAATGCGTTTTTTTTGGGGGGGAGGGGTTGGAGGGGGCGGTCCGTGGGGGGGCAATTGGGGGCAGCGGTTCGGGGGGGGGGCCCATGTCAAATGTTTGCCTTGGGGCCCAGCCATTCCTAGTTACGCCACTGCTCACAGGTTCAATGGATGCAAGAATTGTGAATGTGCTGTGAAAGAATAAGTCCTATTTTAACATGTAACTTGGCCTGTTAATATGTTTTTGATTGAAATAGCTTTTGATGTCAGTAAATGTGACCTCTTAATGCTGCAATTTCAACAAATTACCATTTTCTTTTTTTTTTTTTTTAAATTTAGATTTTTGAGAGAAAATTTTTGTAATACATAACAGGGAAAGAAATAATACATAGGGATAGTAAGGCATCAACAGTATCCATATACATATTGTTGTAGTGGTAACACAATTTGAAGGGAGCAAGGGAAAAAGGGAAACAGAAATCAACATCATACCGCTCAGTAAATTATCTAGAAAAAGGGTTTATAATATGCACATCACCACACTACTAGAGCCGTGGAGCAATAGAATATCATGTATGGAAAGAGGGGTCCGGCCTTCTGTAAAGAGGGACTCCCCCACAGCCGACATAATCAGACCAAAGGGCCCACTTCAGGCGAAAGGCAGTATACCTATGGCTTCTACATGCCAACATCTTCTCTAGTGTATAGGCCAAGTTGACGTGCTGTATTAGTTCCGACAGCGTCAAACAGGGTGCATTCTTCCACTGGCGTGCTATCATAGCTCTGGCCGCTAATATAATCTGGCCCAGAACCACTGCCATATCGCCTGGAAAAGACTCAGTATCCAGGAAGCAGAGCGCCAGGCCTGGAGATAATGGGAAATTCATGCCTGCCAGACTGGACATCAACTGGAAGACGGCACTCCAGAAAGCGAGCACAGGGGGACAGTCCCACCATATATGTATAAGTGTACCTCTTGCACCACAACCTCTCCAACACAAATCTGAGCACAAAGGTTCTATGTGTGCTAGCTGAGTGGGGGTCCTGTACCATCGAAGAGATATCTTGCACGCCGTCTCCCAGTGGGCTGCGCCCCTCGATACACGCTTAACAAACCCGAACGCTTCATACCACTCCTGGAGAGAGATGCTTCTAGCAAGCTCAATCTCCCAGCGTATCAGACAGAGAGGTTTAACCTGCTCTGAGGGGGTGGAGAGGAGTTTATAGAAAGCTGAGGAACCACCCTTAATAGGGGCCGATGTCTGCCACATCTGGAGGGCCAGTCTAGGAAACACGGGGTCTGAGACATTGTGGGGATGAAGGAAATGTCTTATCTGCAGATATTTATAGAAATCCATGCCCAGACAGATGCCTTTATACTTAGTAGGGGAATTAGAGTGTTGGAAGGGCAGAATGATTTGGGACGCAAGAGGGAAATCAATGGGATGCTCATAGAGGACTCCTCAACCTCCAACCAACGGTATCCGGTGACTCCCCCCCACCAGACCCTCAACTGCTCCAAAACAGTTGCAGCATAGTATCTCTTAACATCTGGGACACCTGCTCCCCCTCTAGCCCAGGGTCTAGTCATAACCCGCATGCGTATCCTTGATCTCTTCCCCTCCCAAATGAAATCCGAAATTAGCTTTTGTAGTTTTGTCAGGTAGGAGTTGGGGAGGGGGATAACCACAGTGCGGAACAAATAAAGTATGATGGGGAGCACCATCATCTTCACTATGGCAATCCTACTAGCCCAGAACAACATGGATTTAGAGTAACCGGCCAGGAGGGAGGACACCTTGGACAGCAACGGTACATAGTTTAAGGAGAAGAGATTAGAGCTTGGGGTCGTCAAGGAGATTCCCAGATACGTAATGCTATCTCCCCCCCCACCTGAATGGGAATTGGGCACTCAGCTCCCTTTTTAGAGACGGGGAAATACCAATTGGGAGCAACTGGGACTTGGCCGGGTTAATCTTATAATAAGAGACTTTACTAAAGGTCTCCAAGGTATCTGTAGTAGCTCGCAAGGATGACATAGGGTTGGCCAAGGAGAGGATCACATCATCAGCGTATAGGCCAATTTTGTGCTGATGTTGCCCAAATGAAATACCTGTGATATTAACGTTAAGTCTAATGGCCTCAGCCAACGGCTCCATCACTAATGCAAATATGATAGGAGAGAGAGGGCAGCCTTGGCAGGTCCCATTGCTGATCTGAAAGGGGTTGGACAAAAACCCCGAGGATAGAATCCGAGCGGACGGGCAGGAGTAAAGAGCCAGGGTGGCCTTTTTAAAGAAAGATCCCATGCCAAACTTATCCAGTATTCGATCTAGGTAGCCCCAGTGGACCCTGTCAAAGGCCTTTTCTGCATCGAGAGCTAATAAAAGGGATGGTCCTCTATTACGTTCTGCGCTCTGAATTAAGTTAATAAACCTGCGGGTGCCATCCGGGGCCTGTCTACTCATAACAAATCCCACCTGGTCTGGCCCGATTAGCCGGGGCAGGATACGTACCAGACGCTCCGCCAGCACCTTCGCATACAACTTAACATCCACATTCAGTAAAGAAATAGGCCTAAAATTTGCTGGACTAGTAGGGGGCTTGCCTGGTTTGGGGAGGGTAACCACAGTTGCGGCTAACATCTCCTCTGGGAATCTCTGATCCTCCGCAGCTCTCATAAACACTCCCAATAAATGGGGCGACAAAATATCCCTGTATTTTTTATAATAGATACCAGAAAAACCATCAGGACCCGGGGATTTTAATGGCTTCAAGGATGCAACAGCCTTATAGATCTCCGATAGAGATATAGGAGCAGCCAGTAACTGGTGCTGTTCCTCCGAGAGGCGGGGAAGAGAGACAGATTCTAGAAATTTATCGATGTCCGTCAGTGAGGGTTGATGTACCTCGGTATCCTCTTTTAAATTATATAGAGATTTATAGTAGGCCCTGAACTGATCAGCTATAAGACGGGGATCTGTAATTTTGTCCCCCTGAGCATTAAAAAGATACTCAATACGTGATCTGGGTTGGGCTTGTTTGATTTTCTTTGCCAGGAAAGCACTAGCTCTGTTGTTATGGATATAGGCCTGGCACTGAAATCTCTTAAAGGCAAGATCCTGTTGATGAGCCATCAGACCTTGCAATTGTAATTGGTATTGTCTAATCTCGTTTGAAAGAGATGGGGTAGGGCAAAGCTTATTCGCTGCCAACAGCCCAGCTATCTTTTGAAGCAAAGCATCAACATCCTTATCGCGTTGCTTCTTGGCCCTAGAACAAGCTTGGATAATCACCCCGCGCATAAATGCCTTATGGGCGTTCCACAGGATATAGGGGTCTGAGGCCGTAGGCGCATTGAGTTCAAAAAATTCTTGTAGCACATTGAGGAGCTGAGCACCATGAGCGGGATGATCAAGGATATATTCGTTTAGACGCCATTGGGAAGGCAGGGCTGAGGCAAACTGCTCGCGGAGGACCAGAGACACCGGGGCATGATCCGACCACATAATCAGACCAATATGAGAGGATACAGTCTGTAACAGGCCCAATTTATCCGCCAAGAAGAAATCTATCCTAGAGTATGAGGAGGAAGGGGAAGAGAAAAAACTGTAGTCTCTCTCGCTACCATGCTGGCATCTCCACACATCATATAACCCCTGATCTAATAAGGAAGGGGTGAGTACAGGAGATTTCCTTTGAGAATTGGACGAGTCTAGAGAGTTATCTATAAGGCAATTGTAATCTCCCCCTACAATTAAGATACCAGTGGCAAATGCCCGAATTTTGGGCAAGAGAGATCTCCAGTACGAGGCCTGAAACCGATTGGGGAGGTACACTGTGACCAAAGTGTATCTCATACTATTAATAGTACTATTAAGACCGAGATACCGGCCCGGGGGATCCGTCAATACAGACTCCATGCTAAAGGCAACTGAGTCACGGACAGCTATAAGGACTCCCTTGCGTTTGGCTGCACAGGAGGCCTTAAAAATATGAGGAAAGGAGGGGTTCGTAAATAGAGGGCTTTTCTCAACATGAAAATGAGTCTCTTGAAGCATGAGCACATCACATCTCAAACGGCGTGCCTCCCTCCATACCGAGCTTCTTTTATAAGGGCTATTAAGCCCCTTAACATTCATAGAGGAAATTCGAATAACCATGGTAATGGCCAATAGAGGGATGTTAGACTACACAGATGGGGTGTGTGCCAGCATGGCAAGCGGTCCAGATCTGCACTAAAGATATAGTTAGGTGATGCACACATATATGAGCTGTGTATGATAAAATAACCAAATTCTACTAAACACAGTAAACTATACAAGAATAAAGAACAAAAAACAAACATCATAGTGCCAAAATGCACCGAATAAGCTGTGGGGGGTGAGACGTAAGATTCCTTCATTAATCAAATACAAATGTAAAAAACTTATAGAAAAAAGTGGTAAGTAGTTCGCCAAGAAAAAGGCTATATAGTTAACATACTGTAAAGGCACCTGATCTCCCTGGGTGAGGGAGAGTGAGAGTCTCGTAGATCTTTCAGGGTTCTCCAACCATATGCCAGTCCTTGGGTACCCGTGGAGGGCGAGTGGGTCCGCCAGGCCGAGGTTCAGAGTTATCAGAGGTCAGACGCCATCTACGGAGGAGAGACATTCCGTCTTCTACGGAGGGTATAGAATGAGTGACTCCGTTGCGAAAGACCAGAAGTTTGGTGGGGAAGCCCCATCGGTATCGCACATCGTTCTCTCGAAGTATATTCGTAACAGGTGTTAAGTTGCGTCTCGCTTGCATAGTGGCAGCGGATAAATCCGGGTATAGAGAAATTGCTGAAAACGGTGCGGGGAGAGTGTTGCATTTACGAGCCTCAGCAAGGATAGAGTCTTTGATATGGTAGAAGTGGACCCTAACAAGGGTGTCTCTAAGGGCATCCACAGGGGCTGAACTTGCCTTAGGTATACGGTGAGCCCTGTCCAGGGTAAGATTAAGCTCTGAGAGATTTGGAAGGATCTTTTTAAACATTCGTTTGACATAGGCCGGGAGATCGATGGATACAATGTCCTCCGGGATTCCCCGGATTTTAATATTGTTGCGTCTGGAGCGGTCCTCAGAGTCTGTCGCTTTGATCTTTAGCCAGCGCACTTCTGCCTCCAGTGTATTGTGAGCATCCACCAATTCGTTGTGAGCAGTGGAGAATTCCGCCATCTTCCGCTCAAGGTGATCAGTTCTCTCTCCAAGTGCGTCAATATTATGTTGTAGTTTCCCAACCAACGAGGCCACACTTTTGTTAATGCCCGATTGCAATATCACCAGCATGCCTTTCAATGTGTCACAAGTAACTGGATCAGAGGACGCCGGAAAATCAGAGATGTCAGTGTGACCAATCAGAGAGGTATCATCGGGTGTAGGGGTCTGGGCACGGCTATTCTTTTTACGTACAGGACCTTCCTTGGTTGGGGATGAGGCATTGGAGACACTTGGGCCTCTTTTGTTGCCCTCCTGGACAGATTGTGAGGCAGCAAGAGAGGACATGATTGCATTTTTCGTGCCCATCGGATCCTGTGGCATAACCGTTGATTTGAGTGGGGAGGGAAGTCGTGCATGAGAGTCCATTTCAGGTGAGGGCTGACGGTCTGAGGCTTGGTGTGCAAAGAATTCAGTGAGTTTCCTGGGCGCCCCAGAGGAGGAAGCCTTCTTTCTGGTCATCTCCGCAATGTCTCTGGACATTTAGGTGAGCAGATAGAAAATGACAATGTAGAGACTGAACACAGCTGTAACAGGATACGTATACCAGAGATAAATCTGTCGCTCCCAGGAGACAGTGGGATCCACTCAGGGCGTTACAGGAGCCCAAGGTAGTATACAGGAAAGCGGTGGGCCGCTGTAGGCGAACTTCTTGCTGATTTATTTAATCATGATGAGGAGCCACATACATGCGGTCAGAACAGCAAAGTCCAGCAACGCTAGTATTTACCCGCCAACTCGACCAAAAGGGGGGGAATATGTGGAATGTTTACTCACGGAAGAGCCGCTCTTTGTCGTTGTTGAGAGTCAGACAGAAGACTGTCGTTGATCCAGAGCAGGGATAGAGGCCCACTCCCGGCCTACACACAGTCAGGGCGGAGCAAGGATGGAGATCAACTCGAGGCCTGTCTCCGCTGACCAGCAGCAGAGGCAGCGGTTCCCCGATTCGTGTCCGCTCTGCGGACCTAAAGTTGCGCGGACTGCTCACCGGGCCGAGATATAGCGGGGGCTCCTCGGTAAGATCGGCAGGGAGGGGTGGGAGACATCCACCCCTGCTTGATGGAAGAGCTCCGGCGTCTCAGGAATCTACCGCATAGGCCGCAAGATGGCATCCTCCACTCTGAGCGAGCCCTCAATCCTCCTCTCCGCGTCGTTGCCGGCGCCGCCCCTGAGCCGCCGCTATACCAGATGACCGATCCCGCAGGCTGATAACACTGTCAGGAGCGGCAGGGTCTCCCAGGGCGTGAGGTAGTGGTTCTGCGGGCCTCCAAGATGGCAGAGCGGCAGTTCAGGCACACAGGAAGGCTCCTGTCAGCAGTGTTGCAGGCAGATCTGGTGCCCAAAAGTCTGTGGGGTCACCACCTCAGGCGTCCACAGCTCTGCCGGTATGTGAAGGTGTTCTCTGCGGGTAGCTGCAGTCTGTGTCACAGGGATAACGGGTAGGCCGCGATTCCAAAATGGAGCAGGCAGTGCTGCAGGCCTCACAGCAGAACCTCCAGGATTCTGCCCGGTCACCAAACCAGAGCCTCTAAATATGTACACTGGGGTCTGGGGGAAGACCCCTGAGGCCTCTGGAGTTTGTGGCTTCAAGGATGCGTTAGATCTGCTGTGGATTCAAGTGAGATAGGACACAGCTCTGTAAAAGCAGGTCTTGTTCCTCTGCTGGCTGGCCACACCCCCCAACAAATTACCATTTTCAGTTCTTTACAACTTATAAAATGTTAAGAAACTCTGTTGTGAATGTTAATGAAGGGTTATAAAGTCGTATTATGTGAAAGACCAAATGTTTATATTTGTCTGTCAAATAATCTAATTTGATGATTCAGCTAAGAGAGCCTGGTTTGCCCAATGTAGACTTTGCACAACCTTGAAAATCTGGTCAATTATTGTTTTTATTGCGTTGTCTTAGCTGTAAAATGGTATAACTAGCTGGACTGAATTACAATAAAATGGGACCCTTATACATGCCATTAGGCTGTGTGACTGTCTCCCTGGACCTGTGATCTATGTTTGTTTTATTAATTAGGTTTGGAGCATAATATCATGTGCAGGGGCCACTATGGAGCATAGTAACGTGTGCAGGGGCCACTATGGAGCATAATATCGTGTGCAGGGGCCGCTGCGGGGCATTATACAGTGTGCAGGGGCCGCTGCGGGCCATAATACCGTGTGCAGAGGCCGCTGCGGGCCATAATACCATGTGCAGGGGCCACTGCGGGCCATAATACCGTGTGCAGGGGCCACAATACTGTGTAATACTGTGTGCAGGAGCTGCTGTGAAACATTATAGTGTGTGTAAATGGGACGTTATTAAGTAATTTCTAAAGGCATCAAGTTTGTTTGTTTTGTTATCTTTACTAAGTGCAGGCTGTATATGTGAACAGAGCCCAAAGACAAGTGTTTCCAGTAGTGCCCATGTACTGCTTCAGCCAAACAGAGGACTCCAGCATCAAAGTATGCCCCACTGACCTTCACTGTATATCCGTTTATGTGTGCCGTGTGGAGGGGGTGGATTCCCATCCTTAGAGTTGTGAGCTAGGTGGAGTTGAGCCCGCTATCTGTAGTGGAAGTGGAACACCAGTGTGTTATATTATGACCTCACATCACAAGCCATGGGTGGTGGAGCATAGCGTCCGAGTTCAGTAGCTCCCACCGTGACCCGCAAAGGTGGCCCCGTAGTGGCCTGCCATACCAGGTCGTGTGAGAGTCAGGTGTATCCACTTCCCAGGAGGGAGTCCTGCGTGGTTGATGTCCCCAGCTACAGTTTTGACCAGAGTTTATAATCTCTACAGTCCCCCCCATCTTTGTACAGAAAGTCTGTCTCATATCAAAGTATCTGGGGGTGGAAGTCATCTGGGATTTCCAGTTGTAAACCGACCACCAGTGTGGCATGGACATACCTGTATTCCCCTCACTTAGAGACAAAAAGAAGGATGAAATATTATGACAAATTGTTAAGGGCCTGATTCTCACCCTATCCAAGTGATGAAGTGACATCATGCTGATGCCATGCACCAGAGACTTTGTAGTTTATTAAAGAAGAAGATCAGGGGGGCGTGGCCTAGCAGTGCATGGAACAAGACGCATAGTCCCAGAGCTCCGCGGCCCACTGGTCTTCACACATCGGCTTTTACCTACCCTACCTGATTTTCATCACGGATCCTCCTGGTGCTGTCCTGACCGCGATGGTTCGCGGCAGGAAGAAAAAGAGCCCTATCAAATTGATAAAATTCTTCCCGGCGGCGATGTCGGACTCCCTCCAAAATGGCGGCCGCACTTCTCCCTCCTCGGCACAGAAGGCCCCGCCGGCCTCCGGGGGCTTCGGCAAGTGTAAGTTCTGTCCTGGACAGCTCTGACACACTTCCCCTGTTGACATCCTCGGCTATCAGCTCCAGCTCTCAGGCCTCAGCAGGTTCTCCTCTTCGTTCGGCCATCTTGGCCTCTCCTGCATTAACTCCTGTAAGGGCACCGTCCATGTCTGCCACGCCGTGATCTCTTAGCATGACCTCTCAACCCTCCTTAGGCCTGGCGTTAGGTGACTCCTCTAGACCTATTTCTGAAGCAGCTATGCGGTCCCTATTTGCTGACTTCAAGTCAGCTATCCAATCTGAGCTGAAACTCTTAGTTGGAACTCTGCAAAACGAACTGCACTCCTTGGGGGATCGCACCTCACATGTAGAGAATAAAATGGCGGAACTAACTGCAGCACATAATGACTTGGTCGATGTTACTAATGATATGGAGGAGGAGGTGGAGGCTATAAAACTAAAAGTAGCTGACTTGGAGAACAGATCTCGCCACAATAACGTGCGGATCAAAGGGGTCCTGGAATCGGTGAAAGGCGACGAGATAGAGTCTCTCCTGACCGACTATTTTGTCACACTTCTGTCTGATGCAGCTACTCGGGATCTACTATTGACAGAGCTCAAAGGTTGCTCAAACCTAAACATTTACCAACAGATACCCCTCGTGACATTATTGTGAGAATTAATTTCTACCATACTAAAGAAAAGATAATGGCGGCAGCCAGGAACCCTCCTGTTCTACCAGACCGTTTTAAGGACCTCACTCTGTTTGCGGATCTTTCAGCAGCTACTATGGCCCGCAGGCGGTCATTTGCAATGGCTACAAGAATCCTATGTATTCCTACAAGAATCCGCCTGGTCATCTCCTATAACGGCTCCAAGGTGGTTGCCAACACCCCTGAAGCAGCTCTCAAACAAGTTGTGTCATGAGTGGGACCTGACAGTTCTGTCACAAGGTGTCTTGCCAGGGAGGCGTTCATCACCTACTGTTGTGGCGGAGGAATGGGTGACCGTACAAAAGAGAAGGAAGCACCGCAGGCGTCCTAACGACTGACTGTTGAAATCTCTATTCTGTCCTCTATGATACATATATTTATAGTGGGGTGTTTGCGGGGGCATCTGGGCTTCTGCCTGGATGGCCTTCCTAAACGCCCACCCCCCTCTCAAGTGGGCTTAGGCTTTGTACTGGGTGGGGTAGTTACATGAGTAATGACCGGTTTGGCACAATTTGGGTACCCTAACATCCTGATTATTCCCCCCAGATCTCTGGGAGTACCCACCTGTGATGCATCTCCTGTGTTAACTTGTTATTTTTTTCATATGTTTGAATTTTATTGTTTGCTTTTTATTTTTCCAGTAGACTTTTGTCTGTTCACTATTAATGTGAGGGGGTTCTGGCACTCCGAATGGCATTTGGCATTGTACTCCACATTTCCTGTAGACACCTCGGCCCTCGCAGACTACCGGACCAGTTACCATGGGATTTAAGGTACTGTCAGTGGCGTAACTAGGAATGGCTGGGCCCAAAGGCGAACATTTGACATGGGGCCCCCCCCAAACCGGTTACGGGTCCCCAAACAGTAAACTATGCTCAGCATTATATGCTCTACATTTCTCCCCCCACACACAGTATAATATGCTACCCACAGTGGCTCCACACAGTGGTCCCCACCCAGTATTATATGCCCCCCATAGTGGGCCCCACCCAGTATTATATCCTCCCTACAGTGGCCCCCACACAGTATTATATGCCCCCCACAGTGGCCCCCACCCAGTGTTATATGCTCTACAGTGGCCCCCACCCAGTGTTATATGCTCTACAGTGGCCCCCACCCAGTGTTATATGCTCTACAGGGGCCCCCACACAGTATTATATGCTCTACAGTGGCCCCCCACCCTGTATTATATGCTCTACAGTGGCCCCCCACCCAGTATTATATGATCTACAGTGGCCCCCCACACAGTATGATATGCTCTACAGTGGCCCCCACCCAGTATTATATGCTCTACAGTGGCCCCCACACAGTATTATAAGCTCCCAACAGCCCCCCCTCCGCTTCGGTGCTATTATTATACTTTGGGGTCTCCTCAGACCCCAGAGAATAATAATCGGAGGTCCAGGGAAGGTGATTAAAAATAACAAACATTCATACTCACCTTATCTTACCTTGGCATCCTCGCTCCATCCTGCCGTCTTCAGCGTCTTCAGGCCCTCTTCCGACGTCGCTGCCAAGGCCTGTGATTGGGCCTCAGCGGTCACATGGGGGCGCACTGACGTCATTACGCGGCCGCGCCCCATGTGACCGCTGGGGCCTAATCACAGCCCTCATTCATGACGGAGGACCGCCGGAGAGAACGCTGTGCCCAGGAGAGGTGAGAATATGTGTTTATTATTTTCAGTCACCTCCCCTGGGTGCCCTGCCCTGCCATCTAGATGATGGTAGATGATGCCATCATCCATCTTCTGCACAGGGCTCTGTCTCACCTGGAGAAACCAGGGAACACAGTGAGAATAATGTTCTTTGACTTCTCCAGTGCTTTTAACACCATACAGCCCAGGTTATTGAGGGACAAGCTGGGCCTTGCTGGAGTGGACCACCACCTCTCCAACTGGATCCTAGACTACCTCACAAATCGACCTCAATACGTGAGAGCCCGAGACTGTGTGTCAGGTACAGTGATCTGTAATACGGGGGGCACCTCAGGGTACGGTTCTCGCCCCTTTCCTCTTCACACTGTACACTGCAGATTTTAGGTGCAACTCATCCAGCTGCTACCTACAGAAGTATTCTGACGACTCTGCAATAGTGGGTCTCATCACAGATGATGATGACAGGGAGTACAGAGAACTGAACCGGGATTTTGTGGACTGGTGCCACCGGAACCACCTGAAGATTAACGCGGGGAAGACCAAGGAGATGGTGGTGGACTTCCGCAAAGGCAGAAGCCCTCCTAAACCAGTGGACATCCTGGGGACGGGCATCGAGATTGTGAACACCTATAAGTACCTGGGTTTGCTCCTTAATAATAAGCTGGACTGGGCAGATCATATGGAGGCCCTGTACAGGAAGGGCCACAGCAGGCTCTACCTGCTTAGGAAGCTGAGAGCCTTTGGAATCCGGGGGGCACTTCTTAGAACTTTCTTCAACTCGGTAGTGGCATCAGCCATCTTCTTTGGAGTGGCCTGCTGGCGGAGCAGTATATCAACCAGGGACAGAAATAAACTTGACAAGCTGATTAGAAGGGCCAGCTCTGTCCTGGGGAGCCCACTGGACCCAGTGCAGGTGGTGGGTGACAGAAGGATACTGTCCGTGGTGAGCTCCATGCAGAAGAAGAAGTCCCATCCCATGCATGAGACTGTGATCGCGCTGAGCAGTACTGTCAGTGACCGACTGCTCCACCCTAGGTGTGAGAAGGAGCGCTATCGGAAGTCTTTCCTCCCCACCGCGGTTAGGCTGTACAACCAACACCGACCTAAGCGGAGATCATTACACACAGAGAACTGAAAATATCTCTCTGCCTGTTAAATCCCCCCCCCCCCTGCTACGCCCTATCTGTCTGTCTGCTATCAATGTAATGCCTCTCACCTTGGAATATTCCTGTACATGTTGTATTTGTATTTGTATCTGCTTATCTTTGCTGCTGTAACACACTGAATTTCCCCATTGTGGGACTATTAAAGGACTTTATTATTATTATTATTATTATTATTATCTATTGGAAAGGGGCCTTCAATATGCCAGGGCCCCTTTCCAATAACAGTATGTATAGCGGTTGGGGAACCAGGCTTTCTCCCACCGCTATCATAATGGTCTTGGGCCCGGCCATCTCCAGCTGGTCGCGGGCTCCGTAACCTGCCGGGTCCGATCATTACTGGTTTGTGGGGTTCGCGGTAGCGGCTGCCACAGTGCTCCGGGGCCCCTAATGTCCCGGGCCCTGTGGCAGCCGCTACCGCTGCTACCCCGATAGTTACGCCCCTGGGTACTGTCCTTGAATGTTAAGAGCTTAAACTCTGGTATAAAAGAGCAGCGCTGTGGAAGGAAGCGAGGACTTCCAACTCTGACATACTCTGTCTTCAGGAGACACATTTGAACCAGGAGGATGCTCCTCGACTCCGCCACAAGCGTTATCCAGCTCATTTTTTTCACATGCGGTGCGTAAGAAATGTGGAGTGGCAATACTTGTTAGGGACACGTTGGCCTTCGTTATTGACCATGAGATCACTGATGACGAGGGGAGATTTGTTATTCTGGTGTGTCATATTAATAATGTACAATATACCCTAGTATCAGTGTATGCCCCCAATGGGAGACAAGTGCCATTCCTTCGGATGGTTTTGTCGCGGCTGGAAGAGGTGGCCAAAGGCCATGTCATGATACTGGGAGACTTTAACAAAGTACTTTGGCCCTCAATGGACTCCACTGCTCCTCAGACGCTGTCGGAACCTACCCCAATAGTTAACCTCTTACAGTCCCACCAACTCTTTTATGTGTGGAGACATCAGCACCCATCTGAATTTGATTATACTTTTTACTCTAACCCGCACCGAGTATACACCAGGATTGATTATGCTCTGGTGGACAGGTCTATTCTCCAAAGGGTTAGCTCCTCTGCTATTGGCATTCCGACTTGGTCTGACCATGCATCGGTCTCCATTGTGGTACAGGAGCAGTATTCCTCTTGTCCTGAATCAGTATGGAGACTTAATAATTTCATCTTACAACACCCTAAATACAGTGGGGAAAAAAAAGTATTTAGTCAGCCACCAATTGTGCAAGTTCTCCCACTTAAAAAGATGAGAGAGGCCTGTAATTGACATCATAGGTAGACCTCAACTATGAGAGACAAAATGAGAAAAATACAGAAAATCACATTGTCTGATTTTTTAAGAATTTATTTGTAAATTAAGTATTTGGTCAATAACAAAAGTTCATCTCAATACTTTGTTATATATCCTTTGTTGGCAATGACAGAGGTCAAACGTTTTCTGTAAGTCTTCACAAGGTTGGCACACACTGTTGCTGGCATGTTGGCCCATTCCTCCATGCAGACCTCCTCTAGAGCAACGATGTTTTGGGGCTGTTGCTGGGCAACACGAACTTTCAACTCCCTCCAAAGGTTTTCTATGGGGTTGAGATCTGGAGACTGGCTAGGCCACTCCAGGACCTTGAAATACTTCTTACGAGGACACTCCTTCGTTGCCCTGGCGGTGTGCTTGGGATCATTGTCATGCTGAAAGACCCAGCCACGTTTCATCTTCAATGCCATTGCTGATGGAAGGAGGTTTGCACTCAAAATCTCACCATACATGGCCCCATTCATTCTTTCATGTACACGGATCAATCATCCTGGTTCCTTTGGAGAGAAACAGCCCCAAAGCATGATGTTGCCACCCCCATGCTTCACAGTAGGTATGGTGTTCTTTGGATGCAACTCAGCCTTCACTCTCTTCCAAACACGAGTTGTGTTTCTACCAAACAGTTCTACTTTGGTTTCTTCTGACCATATGACATTCTCCCAATACTCTTCTGGAACATCCAAATGCTCTCTAGCAAACTTCAGACGGGCCCGGATATGTACTGGCTTAAGCAGGGGGACACATCTGGCACTGCAGGATCTGAGTCCCTGGCGGTGTAGTGTGTTACTGACGGTAGCCTTTGTTACGTTAGTCCCAGCTTTCTGCAAGTCATTCACTAGGTCCCCCCATTTGGTTCTGGGATTTTTGCTCACTGGTCTTGTGATCATTTTGACCCCACGGGGTGAGATCTTGCGTGGAGCCCCCGATCGAGGGAGATTATCAGTGGTCTTCCATTTTCTAATTATTGCAGCCACAGTTGATTTCTTCACACCAAGCTGCTTGCCTATTGCAGATTCAGTCTTCCCAGCCTGGTGCAGGTCTAAAATTTTGTTTCTGGTGTCCTTCCACAGCTCTTTGGTCTTCACCATAGTGGAGTTTGGAGTGTGACTGTTTGAGGTTGTGGACAGGTGTCTTTTATACTGATAACAATTTCAAACAGGTGCCATTACTATAGGTAATGAGTGGAGGACAGAAGAGCCTCTTAAAGAAGAAGTTACAGGTCTGTGAGGGCCAGAAATCTGGCTTGTTTGCAGGTGACCAAATACTTATTTTCCACCATAATTTGCAAATAAATTTTTAAAAAATCTTACGGAAACATAGAATACAGGTGACATGTCATTTTGGCTGTACAGTGAACGTCATAAAAACGAAGCCCGTAAGAAAGTTGCACAAATTTTTTCGTCCAATTCCATTTACAATTCCCATTCTGAATGTTTTTTCCAGCTTCCCAGTACATTGTATATATTAATAAATGGTACCATTATGAAGAACAATTTGTCCCACAAACATTAAGCTGTGAACGGAAAAATAAAAAAGTTATGGGGTATGGGAGGTGGGGAGTCAAAAATGAAAATCGAAAAATGCCACTGGCAGACATCTACCAACAGTGTTGTGATTAGAGACAACTTCGATCACAAATGTTTAACCTCTAAGATATTGTGGTTAAATGTGACCACGACATCTTGAGGGAGGGGGCTTCCTCCAGCAACTGAACTTCATCCACCCTTGACGAAATTCCTCCTGAAACTAAACCTCACCCACCCTCAAAATGATAATGGAAGCCGTATAGTTGCAATGGCAGCCAGGAGCCTTCTGAAGGATACCAGGCATGCCAATGAAGAGTTCTTACAGAATTGCAGCCTAAGGTATAATGCAATGATCACATTTTAAAACCTTGAAGGTGTGCTAAACCTCTCAGCTTTATTTAGGACAATAAACCATGCACAAGTCTATATGGACTTGAGGTTTAGTTCCCCATACAACCCTTTCCTAATGCTCTCTTTGGCTGCAATGAAAATTAAAAAAAAAATCTTAATACTGCACAATGCTAGAAGAAAGTAGACACATGCTCCACATATCCAGTCATGCCAGCAGGACAGATGAGTGTCTAAACATCATCCAGCGATCCCAGCAGACTCATCTGTGGCTATTGGCATGGCTGGATATGGCATAGTGCAATCCTATGGTACCATTTGTTCATCTGCTTCAATTCTGCTTCATCTTGATGACCTACTGAAATGGGATGCTACCTGCGTATACATTCTTTAAAAGCCATTTACCTTTTGGACTGATCATTTGGACTCATCTAACCCCTCAACCAGTTTAGCCACGGGAGCTTGACAATATCTTGTGTGTATTCATGATTTCCTACACTGTATGCTGAATCAAATGCTTATTTTCCCCTACTGATCTACAGCACAGGTGTCAAACACAAGGCCCGCGGGCCGAATCCGGCCCGCTGCCTTCTGTTATCCGGCCCGGCACTTATCTGGCCCCGGACGGCATTTTTTATTGTCTATGTAATGTAAACCAGCCCAGGACAGGCCGCTTTATAAAAAAAACAAAGCTGCGCGATACCTGTCCTGGGCTGGTTTACGAGACCTCTGCATGTCAGCGCAGGTGGCGATACAATGACGTCATCGCGCCTCCTACGCTGACACGCAGACGTCGCGGACAAGAAGACGAGGTGGCTGCATGAAGGCATCGGAGGTAGGTGAAATAAGTTTTTTTATATATATAAATAGGCCGTTGCCTGCTGGAGTATCCCCGGCACGTAACGGCCTATTTACTTATCGATCCCCACTGCTGGTCGTGGCCGCCTCCACTTCCCCTTCTGCTATGGGACGCAGAAGCGGCTGTGTGCAGGAGCGGGGATGGTAAGTGAGGCCGTGGCCGGCGAACCCCATCAAATACTACTATTATTATACTCCGGGGGCTTTTCAGACCCCGGAGTATAATAATCGGAGACCCAGGGGAGGTGATAAACATAAAAACCAGAGTTATTCACCTCTCCGGCGATCCGATGATACTCCCAGCAGGCTTCGGCCTTCTTTGGTGACGTCGCAGGCGTCACGTGAGCCGGGCCGACGTCATTATGTCGCGACGCCGGTCTGTGCGACATTGAAGAAGGCCGAACGCAGGAAGAGCACCGGAGCCCAGGTAAGTAACACTGGTTTTATGTTTGTCACCACCTGGGTCTCCAATCATTATACTCTGGGGTCTGAAAAGATCCCAGAGTATAATAATAGTTCATGGGTGGGGGGTCACTATGGGACATAATACCATGTGCAGGGGCCACTATGAAGCATAATAGCGTGTGCAGGGGCCACTATAGAGCATAATACCGTGTGCAGGGGCCACTCTGGAGCATAATACCAATGCAGGGGCCACTAAGGAGCATAATACCGTGTGCAGGGGCCACTATGGAGCATAATAATGTGTGCAGGGGCCACTATGGAGCATAATACCATTTGCAGGGGCCACTATGGAGCATAATACTGTGTGCAGGGGCCGCTGTGGGGCATAATACCGTGTGCAGAGGCAACTATAGAGCATAATACCATTTGCAGGGTTAAACGGTATTTGTATATTGCTTAATTTTTGATATATTCAGAAAAGGATGAGGATAGTATGTAACATGCCAATGTCTTAGGTTTTAACAATACATTATGTTCTTCCTGGTTGCCCTTAAAGGGCTGATTGTAACAGTAGTAATGTACAAATGTAACTACTCCTTAATAGCTCGCTTAACTGTTAAGGACAAGTTACTTTTATACACGTGTAAAATAATCTTGGCCCTTCAAGGTACCCCGTGAGGCTGAAGTGGCCCCCGGTGAAAATGAGTTTGACACCCCTGATCTACAGCATTTCAGAAACCTGTTGGGAATGATGTGAGGAGCAATACATATTATATCATTTAGTCCTCTATATACAGTGACAGACGATTTATGATTTGAATAAATGTGTCACCATATCACGTCCACTCCTTGGTGATTTAAAATAAATTTGCTATTCTTATGTGAAACCAAGTCAGACTCAATGAATAAATATGCTTTCTCACCTTAACATCTATTAATGCTTACATTGCAGCGTTATTTGTAACAAAGAAGCCAGTCAGGCTTTCATGCTGCACATTTGCCTAACGACATGTTGCAATAGCCTTTAGAAAGGGTATACTATCCCTACCTTTCTTTAGCTTTTATCCAATGCCTTTTTTGAAATACAGACTTTATTCTTATATGCTAATTCTGTGCATGGAGCACAGGGGGAACGCCCCCTGTGCTTCGTGCACAGAATTAGCATATAAGCACAGCACCGTCATATCCAGTATCCTGCCTCCTCTGGCCTCTACACGCCCCTTCATGTGAAGAGATCCTTCTCTTCTTATTCTTCACTGCATTAGCAGCAGCACTTCTCACTACAGCACATGTAAATCTCGCGTATGCACTGTAGTGAGAAGTTGTAAGGGAATTGAGCAATTCCCCAGTGCTGCTGCAGAACCCTGGGGGGAGGGGCACAACAAGACAGTGAGCCCTAAAGCTGAACCCCCCCACTGTCCCTGGCTAACTTGCCTGATCTGTCCTAGGCAACAGCCAGCAACTGGTCAACAGTCCCTTCTTAATATAAGTGGCGACACAGAACACGGACAGGATGAACAACAAAAAGGGAGGTCAGCTAGCCAAGGGGTCGGTAACAGACGAGCAGTGCAGTACAGAATCAAAATCCAAGAGAATAGTCAAAGTGAAAGCCAGAGGTCAGGAATAGGAATACAGGTAACAAAGCAGCAAGGAGTAATAGCCAGTACGCACGAAGCAATAGTCAGCGCCAATGTGAATGTGCACAAAGAATAAATAGGAAGAAAGAACCCGCCCCAGACTTGATAGGAGGATAGGCTGTCAATCACACAGGTAAGGCTAAAATTAACTATTAGTGGAGTAGAGGAAAACCAAGGTGAAGGAGATGGGTGTGGTGGAAAATCAATTAAGGTGGTGAGGGAATAGGATAATGTTCAGACAGTATAAGAAAAACCCAAAGGAAAGAATCACAGCCAGATCCGCCTCCTGCGCCGCAGCATGCGGCCGGATGGCGCAGAAGTTCGAACGGGTGTGGACGTAACAGAAGTGCTGCTTTTTACACAGTGAAGAATAAGAAGGGAAGGATATCTACACATGAAGGGGCATGTTGCGGCCAGAGGAGGCGGGATACTGGATATAACGGTGCTCCGTGCACAGAATTAGCATATAAGAATAAAGTCTGTATTTCAAAAACGGCGTTGTATAAAAGTTAAAGAAAGGTAGGGCTAGAATAGCCTTTCTAAAGGCCATTCCAACATGTCGTTAGGCAAATTTGCTAAATCTAATGATAGAATATCTTTAACAGAGATCAGCAAATCAAAGTATTTTCCCTGGCTTTGTGAATTTTCCATTGCTGAGTTGTTTTTATCTTATGTAAGACAATAAACTTTAAGCCTGCCATTTACACAAAGGAAACGTGGTTCTGTAATAGTCTATTACACCAACATGCAATGAATTCTCTTTACTTCTATTATGGTAGATATCATTTCAACTGAAAACACTTACAAATGATTAGAAAAAAAACAAATCCTTATATACACATTTCTGCATCTAGATATGTAACAGAATGTGCGAACACATGTTTCCAACAGGTGCTTCTGTTTATATCCTTGGATTTTTGAAAGCCCTCGATGTTGTCAAGTGCAGCGGGTCTCCTCTCATTCCAGGGGAGCCATATGTAGTGTTTCGAGAATCACGAAAAGGAGGTGAAGGGAAGAAAGTCTCAGTATGACAGTTGTCATCAGTTAATCGTAAAGGGGGTGTTCTTGCAGCTTGGAATGTGTTTCCTAAAAAATAAACAATTGTGCTTAGCTAGTGCTACATATTTGTACATATGTATGATATGTGATTTTTGCTATTTTCTTTGTCTTTATTTAACACCCAACATCCCCCCCCCCCTTTTCTTTACTGAAAGCAAATAATTGTTCAAGTATTTGTCTGGGAACAGCAGGAGACAATTGAAAACATATAGTAGTTGCCCATTGATAACAACAGGTAGCTAAGACTTTGAGGGAGTGCGGTCATTCCCAACTCACACAAAAACAGATTCCTTCATTTTTGCCTGCAGTTAAAGTTTTAAAATGTACAGTAAAATATTACAAAATTGCAACTATATCACCCTCCAAATGAAAGCTATGTTCTCCATCACTGCTGTAGGCAAATGACAATGGCAATTGCTCTAAAGTAGTTATTTGGCTAAGGCCCCATGTAGCGGGCTGCAGCAAAGAAACGCTGTGGGAAAAACCGCAACGGAAATGCATCATGGTTTTTCCCGCATCACTTTTAACAGAAAGTCCACAGAGTTTTCCTCTGCAGATTTTCTGCTTCAATTATACCTATAGGGAAACCGCCAGAATTTCCATAGGTATAATTGACATGCTGTGATTTTCAAAAATGCAACGGTTTTGGAAAACGCAGCATTTCCGCTGTGGATATTTTTCTGCAATGTGTGGATGGGATTTGCAAAACACCGCAGTTGTACTGTTTCAGTACAGCTGATCTGCGGTGATCCTAGGTGTTGGATCACTGCAGATCTCATATTGATGGTCTATCCTAAGGATAGATAAAAAAACTAGATAACCCCTTTAACTGTTTGAAGTGACCCCCTCCAGTCTCAGCTTCCCTGCATTATACAGGAGCCCGACAAACCATTCACAAGCAAAAAGCAGTGCATAAAGTTCAGCTAGCAATAGAGAAATTGGGAAAAGAATAAAAAAGCACAGAATTCCATAGAAATGAGCCAAAATTTGTTAAAAAGTTTGTTACAACATGTCACAAATGCTAGCAGAAAATCAAAAGTTGTTCAAAAGCTTAGGTACGCTTTAAGAACAAAACAATTGGGCATGCTGAAATTGTATTTCGCCAAGATTTAGCACTAGTGAGAGCCCATACACATTACATGGTCAGCTGGTCCAATTAATATTCCCCTTACGTCCGACAGCAGCACAATATGGGGTATCTCTGCCCCTGTGTGTTGTTTAGGACAGTGGAACCTTTAATTAGCACCAAATTTAAGGTGCCTCCTACTAGCCCTATAAGAGGGCACCTGAGACCTCCCTCCACTGTGTTTTTTTCTGTCCTGTGTGGGACAGGTGAACGGAGGTCTCTGGTGACCTCCCGTTGCTAGGGGTTTTTTTCCTAAAAAAGCTCCTGGCTTACCTTTTGGGGGTACCTCGGTCCTTTCCTACGTTCCTAAGATCCTCTGGTCCTTCGGGCCTTTTTCCGCCCCGCAGCGCAGCGTTACCCGGCTCATCGCTCTGCAGGCAGCGCGATCCTGGAAGTAAGCGGGGAACCTCTTCGGCCGGAACCTTTTTTTTGGTCCCGTGTTCCCCGGGGAAGGAAGCCTTTGCGCACCACCATGGCCTACTTCCGGTTTTCTCGGAAAAGTGCGGTAAGTTTGAAAATTGGAATTTTAATGGCAAAATATAGATTTGTTTTTTGCTGCTTGTATGTGGAGCCTCTGGCTTAGGCTTATGCTCCTCTATGTTCCATTATGGCATTTGACCTTGTTTGGCGCTGTAGGAATATCTTCTTTGTTTGGCTCCTCCCCTCGCTGCTGTATTACATTTAAAAGGGCTTCAGTCCTTTACTGGGTGAGCTCGTGGTTACTAGCTCCTCTGCTGCGGTTTGCGGTGTCTGGGTTTTTCCTGACGGGATCTTTTTCTCAAGTGACCGATTTAAAAAAGTAAGGTACCCCTTGGTTTTTCTTCAGGACGGTTTGGATAAGGGCCTTGCCCCTGCCACTTTGAAAGTGCAGATTGCGGCCCTCTCCGCTCATTTGAACAGACGTCTGTCTCAGGATCCTCTGGTTGCAAGATTCCTTAAAGGGGCAATGAGGCTAAAGCCCTCAGTATCATCTCCAGTTCCCCAGTGGGACCTTGCGGTAGTCCTTACAGGCCTGTGCGGTCCTCCATTTGAACCCTTGGAGACTACGGAGCTAAAATATTTGGCATACAAAACTGTTTTTTTGTTGGCTATTACATCTGCCAAAAGAGTAGGGGAACTCCAGGCTCTCTCTTCTAGAGAACCGTACATTGTGTTTTTTGCAGATAGGGTGCACCTTAGATTTTTGCCTGGGTTTAACCCTAAGGTCCCCTCATGCTATAATAGCAATCAGCTAATTTCGCTACCAGTGTTTTTCCCCACTCCAACCTCTGAGGAGGAAGAAAAGCTCCACACCTTAGATGTGGTAAGGTGTCTGCGGATTTACCTATCCCGCACTCAACCGTTTAGGAAGGCCGAAAACCTACTAATTAATATGCAGGGTAAAAACAAAGGCCTCAAGGCTTCCAAGCCTACTCTATCCACATGGATCAAGGAGACAATTAGGTCTTCCTTCCTTATTCAGGAGTTACTCCTTCCAGTTTTTTCTACGGCCCACTCGACCAGGGCTGTGTCGACTTCTTGGGCTGAGTACCGGTCCTTACCTTTGGACCAGATTTGTGCGGCTGCATCATGGTCATCCCAGTTGACCTTTGTCAAACAGTATTGTTTAGACGTCCGCAGTTCCCAGACAATTGCCTTTGGTCAGACAGTCCTTGACGTTGTAAGGCGAGGAAACCCTCCCTAGGGGAATTACTTGCTATCTCCCCATATTGTGCTGCTGTCGGACGTAATGGGAATCGTTGATTGTAATGTCAATCTGTATTCCCTTAGTCCAGACAGCAGCACAAGGCTTCCCTCCCTAGAAGCTTGTTTCCTTTTACTTTATAATTTACACAGTGGAGGGAGGTCTCAGGTGCCCTCTTATAGGGCTAGTAGGAGGCACCTTAAATTTGGTGCTAATTAAAGGTTCCACTGTCCTAAACAACACTCAGTGGCAGAGATACCCCATATTGTGCTGCTGTCTGGACTAAGGGAATACAGATTGACATTACAATCAACGATTGGAGAGGTCTGGCCAACATTCATCTTGTGTATGGCCATGTTAGTGGGTGTTCAAATCTCCCACTAAAATATAATCTTTAAATCTGAGCAAATTTTAGTATGTTTTGTATGACTCTTTTAACTACATAGACCTCCTGTAGAAAAAAAAAAAACCCAGTAAATTTCTCCTCAGTAAATGTTTCCCTTCTGTCTCTGGATCAATGCAGTATTCAAAGTGAAACAGATTAGGAACCTCTGCTGTACACTAGGTCATTTTTATACTGTTAAGTTCAGCACTTACCAAGAAATTTCTATATTTAAATTGATTTAACTTTCCAGGTAAAAATATGTAAGAAAACAATGTTTCTTATATCTTTAATCCTCTACACTAATATTACCCATAGTAAATCCAAAAGACCTAGACTGGTCCTGCTTACCTCTCTCTCTACTTGTCGACACCTCTCGGTTAGACATAGCAATATGGCGGAGCCGTAATCCGTCATACATTCCCTGCAACTTATTATACAGTCGGTTTCGTTCCATCAGTTTCTCTGAGAGTTCACTGTATTTTGTCTTGTATTCCTCCAGGATCTTCTTTAGAGAGTTCACTTCTCCCTTCATGGCTACCAACTCAGAATCCTTGCTTTGAATTTGCTGGGTATAATATTTTTCCAATTGTTTTAGATGTCCTTCTGCCTGACTGTATCTATATTCCTGGTACAATCGCTCCTGGTAAACCTGGTTACAAATATACAGAATGACTTATGTGAAGAGTCAATGACACTAGACTGTGTTAGTTTTATAGACATATAATCGCATCTTTTATTCAGCATGCTAGATTATAGGCAACACATAGCCCTGTGTTAACAATCAAATGCTACCGATATCAATACATGTGAGTGGGGGAGAAAAGATTGCACATGTACTTTGCATCAGTGTAACTGGAAGATGTAATCGAGCACTGTTAGATATCATTATTATTGCTGTAAGCTTGTCTTGCCTCTGTAATACCACCCTTACTACCTATAATGTAGATGTCATTCAGAGGTCTTTTAGATAGTATTTACAGGCTACTACAGTAGCCTGGAGGTAATAGGGATTGAAATACAGATTTTTAGGCGTGTCAAAACAGTTTTCTGGCAGTCGAGAAGGTTCAGAACAATAGGCTGTTAGGGATATATTCACACATATAGGTGTTCTTCTGGTGCTGTTTTGTAAGCCAACACCAAGAGTGGATTAAAAAAGTAGTATTTGTCCTCTATAGTTTCTATACTTTCATGATCCACTCCTGAATTTGTCATCAAAATACTGATCAAAACCTAAACGAAACCTGAAAATGTGAATATACCATATAGACATAAAAACACACTTTTTAATGCAAAATCTATATTTTTTCAATGATTATTAATGTGTAGGCTTGGACTGGCCCACAGAAGAACAAGTGAATTCCCCCAGTGGGCTATATAGACCTGTCAGGTGGCTAAGATTATATCTAGGTGCAGAGGCAAGTCAGCCAGAATACTCCCTCTTTAGGCCCTGCCTTGATGTTGCTGTGGGGTCCTAAATCATCTTGCAGAGTCTCGCTGCTGCCATACTTTAATGCAAGAGCCAGATAGCGGGCTACTGACATGGTTTTTCAATTCCTATTCATAGAAAAGTATAGAAAATGAAAAACAAAGCTGATTTGTTTTTCACAGACTTGAAAATTGATCAATCATGGACATGATCTGTAGATAAGTCCTTAGGATGCTAATACACTGCTGGCTTTACATGCGCTAATGTATGCGCTGTTTTTTCTACTCCAGTGAAAATAACTAACGCTAATAAAAAATGCAAAATGTGTGGTTTCAAAAAAATTTTGATCCATACTGGTGTGACTGAATAAAATTTAGACAAAAATCTGTCCACCTACAGGCACCCTAGATTCACACAAAAACGTCCGTGTGAGTTCTGGACTTCCTATCCTGAACTAGATGGACTCCTAGCATTATAGTTCTCTATGGTACAGTATATCGCTGTGAGGCAGGGACTCCTGGCATCATAGATAACTATAATGCTAGGAGTCCATACACATGCACACTGTTCATGCTGGGAAATCTGGCGCAAACACACGGACTGAGTGAAACTCGGTTGTGTGAATCTAGCTTTAGTTAATTGTGTCACAATATTCATTTTTGTTCCATGAGGAACTAAACCTTTAAATAAATATATCCTTATAGACGTTTGCACTAAAACTGTACTTCTAAGAAATTTCAATGTTATTTTGAGATATGGCGTTAGAATTGCATTTAGGAAAGAAAACAATGCTAATTCTGTGCACGGAGCACCGTCATATCCAGTATCCCGCCTCCTCTGGCCGCTACAGGCCCCTTCATGTGTAGTTATCTTTCTCTTCTTATTCTTTGCTGCATAGGAAGCAGCACTTCTCACTACAGCACATGCGCAGGATTTGCATGCGCTGTAGTGAGAAGTGCTGCTGCTAGCACAACAAAGAATGAGAAGAGAAGATAAAAGCTAAAGAAAGGTAGGGCTAGAAAAGCCTTTCTAAAGGCTATTCCAACATGTCGTTAGGTAAATTTGCCTAAATCTGATTATTGAATCCCTTTAAGTTAAAGCGTAACTAAACTTTCGGACAACTTTTGATTTTCTGGTAGTATTTGTATCATAGTAAATTTTGTAATATACTTTATTAACAAATGTTCTCTCCTTTCTGTGAAATCCTGCATCTCTTTATTCTTACCTTTGCTTTTGTATTAAGAGCTTTTCTTACTCCTCACTGTAAGTAAGTAAGGCCTCATGGACACAACTGTGTGTGCAATCAGTGCATTAGCTGTGTTTTCCACGGCTAGCACACTGACCCATTCATCTCTATGGCCCCATACACACGACTATATTTTCAAAACACAGGACATGTCCTATTTATGTCTGTTTTGCTGCCCGTGCTCATTGATATCAATGAATGGGGCCCCAGAGGCACGGTGGCACATAGATGTCATCCATGTGCTATCTTTGTCGTTTAATCACAGCCTGGCAACACGCACACGGTCGTGTGCATGTCGCCTAACTGGGTATGAATATTGCTTCGAAGTATGGGGCTGAGGGTAGAGAAAATCAGGGTATGGGAGGGTCACTTCAAACAGTTACAGTGGGGAAAAAAGTATTTAGTCAGCCACCAATTGTGCAAGTTCTCCCACTTAAAAAGATGAGAGGCCTGTAACTGACATCATAGGTAGACCTCAACTATGAGAGACAAAATGAGAAAACAAATTCAGAAAATCCCATTGTCTGATTTTTTAAGAATTTATTTGAAAATTATGGTGGAAAATAAGTATTTGGTCACCTACAAACAAGCAAGATTTCTGGCTCTCACAGGCCTGTAACTTCTTCTTTAAGAGGCTCCTCTGTCCTCCACTCATTACCTGTAGTAATGGCTCCTGTTTGACATTGTTATCAGTATAAAAGACACCTGTCCACAACCTCAAACAGTCACACTCCAAACTCCACTATGGTGAAGACCAAAGAGCTGTGGAAGGACACCAGAAACAAAATTTTAGACCTGCACCAGGCTGGGAAGACTGAATCTGCAATAGGCAAGCAGCTTGGTGTGAAGAAATCAACTGTGGGAGCAATAATTAGAAAATGGAAGACATACAAGACCACTGATAATATCCCTCGATCAGGGGCTCCACGCAAGATCTCACTCCGTGGGGTCAAAATGATCACAATAACGGTGAGCAAAAATCACAGAACCACACAGGGGGAACTAGTGAATGACCTGCAGAAAGCTGGGACTAACGTAACAAAGGCTGCCATCAGTAACACACTACGCCGCCAGGGACTCAGATCCTGCAGTGCCAGACGTGTCCCCCTGCTTAAGCCAGTACAAATCCAGGCCCGTCTGAAGTTTGCAAGAGAGCATTTGGATGTTCCAGAAGAGTATTGGGAGAATGTCATATGGTCAGAAGAAACCAAAGTAGAACTGTTTGGTAGAAACACAACTCGTCGTGTTTGGAGGAGAGTGAATGCTGAGTTGCATCCAAAGAACACCATACCTACTGTGAAGCATGGGGGTGGCAACATCATGCTTTGGGACTGTTTCTCTGCAAAGGGATCAGGACGACTGATCCGTGTACATGAAAGAATGAATGAGGCCATGTATGGTGAGATTTTGAGTGCAAACCTTCTTCCATCAGCAAGGGCATTAAAGATGAAACGTGGCTGGGTCTTTCAGCATGACAATGATCCCAAGCACACCACCAGGGCAACAAAGGAGTGGCTTCATAAGAAGCATTTCAAGGTCCTGGAGTGGCCTAGCCAGTCTCCAGATCTCAACCCCATAGAAAACCTTTGGAGGGAGTTGAATGTCCGTGTTGCCCAGCGACAGCCCCAAAACATCACTGTTCTAGAGGAGGTCTGCATGGAGGAATGGGCCAACATACCAGCAACAGTGTGTGCCAACCTTGTGAAGACTTACAAAAAATGTTTGACCTCTGTCATTGCCAACAAAGGATATATAACAAAGTATTGAGATGAACTTTTGTTATTGACCAAATACTTATTTTCCACCATAATTTGCAAATAAATTCTTAAAAAATCAGACAATGTGATTTTCTAGATATGTTTTCTCATTTTGTCTCTCATAGTTGAGGTCTACCTATGATGACAATTACAGGCCTCCCTCATCTTTTTAAGTGGGAGAATTTGCACAATTGGTGGCTGACTAAATACTTTTTTCCCCTACTGTATATCTCAGACATTATAAAACGTACAAACTTGATTCTGGTGTCATATGAAAGAGGAGATTCTCTTTGCAGTGATATCTATATTATTTCCAGAGGTATCATTGGTTGAAAACACAGTCAGGATTAGGATATTTATATGCAGCTGCATAATATATATATGATAGATATTTCATTTGACACCAAAAACAAGTTAATAATTCTGAGATATAAGTGTTTGAAGTGACCCCCCCCCCCCCCATTTTCTCTACATTTTTCACAGCACAGTACTCCAAGCCCATACTCCATACACAGTTACTGAGTGAGAGGCAGGAACAGCTCTCAAAACAGAAGCAAGGGAAAGAGTGAAAAAAATGCAGGATTTCACAGAAATGAGCCAAAATGTGTTAATAAAGTATATTACAAAATTTATTACAAACACTGCCAGAAAATCAAAAGTTGTCCAAAAGTTTAGATACACTTTAAGACTAAGGCCCCATGTAGCGAGCTGCAGCCAAAAAACGCTGTGGAAAGAACCACAGCGGAATAGACCATGGCGGAAAGTCATCATGTTTTTTTTTATGCAGTGTTTTTCACAGAAAGTCCACAAAGTTTTCCTTTGTGGACTTTCTTCCTCTATTATACCTATATGGAATTTGCCAGCATTTCTGTAGGTATAATTGACATGCTGTGATTTTCAAAAACGCAAGTGTTTTTGAAATCGCAGCATTTCCGCTGCAGATTTTTTTCTGAAATGTGTGGATGGAATTAGCCAGAATCCCATACACTTTGCAGATAATGTAAAACGCAGCATTTTTGCTGTGGCGGGTTCCAACCTAAGACTAAGGAAATTTAGCTTTTTTTTGTTGCAGATTTTGTTGAGGTTTTTTGAGCCAAAGCCAAAAATGGCTAGAAAAGGAATGGGAAATATATAGGAAGTTCTTATACTTCTCCCTTCTGCTCAATCCACTCCTGGGTTTGGCTAAAAAAAAGAAAACGCAGCAAAATCTGCAACAAAAAAAGCTGCGTTTCCGCAACTTAGGGCCGTAGTCAAAAGTGATTTCTGGGCTTTGGAGAGTTTTTGACATTGATGACAAATCCTTAGAATAGGTCATCAATTTCAGATGGGTGGGGGTCCGACACCCTCGTCAATCAACTGTTCTGAGCTGCCGTTGAGCATCAGTACTATACTGTTTATAAGAGTCAGAAGCAGAAGGCGCCATACACTGAGGCCAGCTGAGTATTTTGAGTGCTGAGTGTCAGACTCCACCAATCTGATATTGATGACCTATCCTTACAAGAGGTCATCAATATCAAAAAACACCAAAGACTGGAAAACCCGTTTTAAATCTAATATCAATAAATTAGATACTTTTGAACAACCAGAGAAACTGATGGTGAAGTCCAACAAACTAATAGGTTTGTGCTGATAACTGATATGGTGATCTGTTCCCTCTTACCTGATAAGTCCAGAATACTAATGCTCGAGAGCATATATCTAGAATAATCTCAGGACGTAATCCAGCCAGCATAATGGCTTTATTTTCTTCTGAAGGGTTAAGCTCAGTGCGCTTAATATCCAGTTTACTAGAAAGAGTACTGTTACAGGCTGGGCAAACAGTAGGGGATCGAGTAAATTCTCCACTGCCATGTTGCTCACAAAAAATATGTGAACAAGCTGTTACCCAGGCACGACTAGATAATTTTCCCCGGCATTTGGGAAAGTTGCACACTAAAAGATCATCACACACTGACATTGTTAGAAGCACCTGAAAAATATGAATTTATATACTATGCTTTAGTTTGTATGACAATACAATACATTTTATCACAAATCATTTTATCTGTCATATAAACAGGAATCATATCAAAGGTGAGTAGTTTGTGGGTGAAAGGAACCCATCAGGGGATTGATGATGCCTTGACCAGAGGCAGCTTAAAATCCCAACAGGCTCCCTAGTGTGATAATTTGGGGAATTAGACTCAAAATGGCGGCTTCTCCTGGTCCGGACAGCGGTGGTTCATGGTACTGGGCGCCGGAAAGATAGCTTTCAGACGGTCCAAGTTTAAATAAAAGTGGCTTTATTCAGCTTAACTGCAACACAGCAAAACAACAAAAAACCTATGCCACAGTTAGGGCCTAACTCACTCCTTGAGTCCCTAACTGTCCTGACTGTTGCTCAGCTCTAGCAACAGTCCCCTGTTGACACCAGCCCTCTGGGACAGAGCCTATCTCTCTGTCCTAGCTGGTCCACTCCTGTGGACGCCAGCCCTCTGGGACAGAGCTTCTCTCTCTGTCCTCACTGGTCCACTCCTGTGGACGCCAGCCCTCTGGGACAGAGCCTCTCTCTCTGTCCTCACTGGTCCACTACTTCCTGCTTCCTGCAGGATGCTCCAGCCCCTCTAGAGTTACGTGCCACCCCCCAAAGGCGTGGCTGAGAGCCTTTTCTGGCCTGGCCTGGGTCGCTCAACAGCGCCCTCTGGCTCACATACTTACACTAGTTATAGACATCTCAGTGGCTCACCACCCTCTCTCCAGCTTGGCTAGATTGCTAGGTCAATCTGTACATGTGTACAGTAAATGTCCTGTCAATCTAGCTAAACTGGGTAAGGAGCAGCCGACATGGAAAGTGCCCAGATCATTCTTCTACCCTTCCTGGCCTACTTTTAAAGGGAATCAGTCAGGTGTATTTAGGGTAATGAACAACCAACAAGTCCTTAGAGACCAATGGCATATTAGCCAAATAGCCCAATCCTACCTCTGTCCATGGCTGCAATGAACAAAAAACATTTTCTACTTACCTAGAGATGAATCCAATGAGTTTCAACAGATTCATCTCTGATGCTTCTGGCGTCTTACACTAAACCACCAGTCCATAAGTTGGTTAGACTGGGTTTCCTCAGTGGCATTTTGTTCAGGTTTTTTTGTTGTTTTTGAGGCTAAAACCAGATGCGGGTCATAAAGGGGGAGAAAGTATATAGAACAGCTGCTACTGGTTTTGACTTAAAAACAACAACAAAGAACCTGAACAAAACCTGAATAAAAACTGACTGTGGAAACCCAGCCTAAGGCTTCATGCAAAGAAACGTGTACTTTATCATGATGATTGCATGGTTCAGGCCTACAAACAAATTAGCCATTAATGTGTCTGAAAATCCCAAACTATAAAAATCTAAAAATACTTATCAAACACCATAGCGGGAAAAAAATATCAAAATAACCAAATTGCCATTTTGCCACCCAAAAAGATTGAATAATAAGTGATGACATTCCCCACCTTTGTGCCGCATCTCCGTTCATGAAAATGTACAGAGAAAGGCCCAATATCTTTGGGACCGAAACATTGCTCTTGGATTAAACTCACATGAAAGTTTTTTTCACAATCCTGGAGTGCTGCCTGCTTTTGTTCGTACATGGAAACAGTTACAGGTATCAGAATATGGTGATTAAAGTAATTTTTTGCATTTTGCAAGTTTTGCATTTTTTTTTATAAAGGTATTAAAACAAAACATATGCAAATTTGGTATCACTGTGATCCTGACAACCCAAAGAATATTAGGAAAGTAATTTTACCACACAGTGAATGGCGTAAAAACTAAACTCTAAATTCGCTATGTATACAGGGAAGACAGTTATACTAATGGTTTCCCTGCTTAAATAGCAACCTCTTAGCGTTATGGATCCTACAAATGATTTATTACCATTGCTGCAATCTTCATACTCCTTCAAGGCTAAAAATACTCCTCAAAAATGATGAGCATTTTTACTCTTCCCAGAAAAATGTAGTACTACCTCTGATGGGAAGCCTCATTTGTAGGTCCTGGTGATTCTATCACTTCCATACACATTGAATGGAGCAACAGATCACATGGCCAATCCACTGCTCCTTTAATACTCAATATGTTGAAAAGTGATAAATGTGTTTTGTGAAATAGCCACTTTATCGATAGCCTCTGAGTCCTAGACAAGTTAGGAGAGTTACACTTTGTTACACACAGAAGGTGTACATCAGTGGTCGGTACCTTCAGCACTCCAGCAGCTGCTTTGAAATTACAAGTCTCACTCTCTTTTTGCAGACCGCTCACCCTGTGGTCTAGGAGCCAGGACTGCGTTTAATGATGCTGTATCCTGGAGCCATTCACACAGGCAGATTTTTGTCAACTGGTACTAGTACAATGATTGGAGGGATAGAACAAGCGATCGCTAAAGCGATTACTTATAACCCACTCCCTCTCGTGCACTTTAGATTACATTAGCAGTACATCCCCTGATGATTGGGAAATTACCATTTCACCCAATCATCACTACTTGTAATATACACTTAGGCTAAGGCCCCATGTTACAAAAAAGTTGCTTTTTTTATTGCAGATTTTGCTGCGTTTTTTTTTTGAGCCAAGGTCAGGAGTGGCTTCAATAGTAATGGGAAATATAAATTAATGCTTACTCTACTCCTGATTGATCATGAATATCAGATTAATGGGTGTCTGACACCTGGCACCCCCATCGTTTACTTGCTCTGAGCTGCCATTGGGCATGAGTACTATACAGTGTATGGAGCCAGAAGCAGAAGGTTTTGTATGCTGAAGCTCTGTACATTGTGGCCAGCTGATTGGTTTCAATGTTGTTTAAAGAGACCACTTAACAAGCACAGCACTGTGCATTGTACAATGACTGTATTTGGCATTGCTGCTAAGTCTAATTCACTTGAATGGGGGTTAGCTGCAAATAGGCCACAACATGTCCGAACATTCTACGCATATGCCTACCGGAAGTTCCATCCTACACCCGGAAGTGAAGAAGAGGCTTCAGTGGGAGGACTCTGGCAGCCACTTTAGTTATGAATGGACACGTCCTGGACAACAAGAGCATACTGCACATGTGCAGAATTTCGCAGCGGTTTGGCGATGTCAGAGCAGTTGGAAGATTAGCTTTCACTGCCTAGGGGGATGTACTACATCCAGGATGTTTATCGATGATGCAGCTGTGCTCAATGATTGAAGTAAATGCCCGCTGTACTCCAAGGTCCTCATTTACATAAAGAATAAAACTGCTTTTTAGACACATCCCTGGGGCTCTGAAACACTATGCTGGTGGGTGGAGACTATCTGCAAGACCCTGGACACAGTAGGTAGGGGTGAATATGCTCTATAACTATCTCTCTCTCAGAAACAGCTCCAGGATCCTGTAGGATATATAATAATAATACATTTTATTTATATAGCGCCAACATATTCCGCAGCATTTTACAAAATGTAGGGTTCAAGTACAGACAAAAAGATACATTACAGAGAAATAGTCAACAATTTACACAATGGGACTGAGGGCCCTGCTCGCAAGAGCTTACAATCTATGAGGTAGAGGGGGTGACACAAGAGGTAGCAGGGGTAACCTAGGAGGTATCATTACTTATACAGTGGACCAGACATTTTTTGTGATAGAAGTTACATATAGAAAAGTACTGACCTGTACTGATGTATATAAAGCACTTTGGTTGTAATAGAAAGCCACTATTTAGGGGGGCGGAGCCTAACCGTCGATGCTGATGGACATCTGAGCCTGCAGCTCCGTCAGACACTAAGCCACTACCTGCCTTAAAACGCTCAATTGAGGACAAGAATGGGCAAGACACTGAGAGAAAGAAGCGGGGAACTACCAGGTACCCCCACGGGCAAGAATAACGCAGCGGAGGTGCATAAATTCTTTCGCAAAAAAGTCCAGCGTTCTCCTGCAGTGGCGCGCAAGATGGCGCTGGAAGAGGCCCACTCGGGAGACGCGGCAGAGGACTCAGATCTGGACAGCGCATCGGGTACTGACCGGACAGACGCTATCTCCGGGGTGATTACCAAGTCCTTCCTTCGCAAGGCTCTGGCACAAGCAATCGCCCCAGTGCTCGCGGAGCTCTCTGACATACGGGCCGACATACACTTCGTGGGCAAAAGAGTAGACTCCCTTGAGTCGGCGTGCTCAGCGATTACTCTTCACTCCTCTTCGCTGGCACAACGTATCGCCGATCATCATACCCACCTGAATAGAACATACGATGTTCTGGAGGATCTGGAGAATCGGAACCGCAGGAGGAACCTGCGCCTCAAGGGCCTTCCGGAAACTCCCGCTTCTGAGAACCTGAGAGAGGTGATGTCGGCCAGCTTTGTATCCCTCGTGGGTGCAGAAAAGGCAGCCTCGGTCCAAATCGAAAGGGTCCACCGAGCGGTCAGACCTAAACCCTCCCCTGCTGACCCACCGAGGGATGTAATCTGCGGGCTGCTGTCCTCCGCGGACACGTCTGCTATACTAGCTGCTGCAAGGGAAAAAAGGCCACTTATGCATGCCCAAACAGAGATCCACCTATACCAAGACCTGGCGCCATCTACCCTGGCAAAGCGTCGGATGTTACGTCCACTGCTGGAGGCACTACGGGAAAGAGGCCTTCAGTATGCATGGCTTTTTCCCTTCGGGTTGTCTGTTCTTAAGCAAGGCCGCAGGATAGTCATACGTTCACCAGAAGATCTCTCCAAAGCTTGGGCCTTGCTCGACATACCCCCTATGGAGATTCCCTCATGGTTGTCCCTCCCGGAGGACTTACACTCCTGGCCGTCACTGCCCAGCTTTGAACAGGAAGGCCTGCAACAGCGTCTCAGGTTGCCAAGACCTAGGAAACCCTCCTTGAAGAGACACATACAAGAATCCACTTGATGTCGGTAATCTTACCACTGAGCTGTTCCTCTGCGTGGAGCTGACTTGTGTGTGAAAGGTACCTCTTGAAAATTCGCTGTGGAATCATTCCCTCCCACTGGACCGACCCAGACGTGAAGTACCTATATCCTACACTCATATCCAGGACTGCTGGCGGTTGAAGGTACCTTCTACCCTGGACCTATCCTCCCACACCCCCTCATACTTTCCACAACCTCCACTCCCTCATGACCTATCCCAGAAGTTTGCCTTGTGCCCGATGGGCCCTGTAGCACCCACAGTAAGAGTGACTGGCACCCTATACCGGGAAACTGGAGGTTGGAGCTCTGACACTCTCTACCATATTCTACCCCCCCCGCCCAGTTCACTGAGATGTCCAACTGTTTGGGTTGTTTGATGTACATGTCTGGGGGTGGGTTTTTTTGACTAACAATTGTATTTGTGGGGCCTTCCACCCCCCGTCCGGGATTTCGGGGCTGGTAGTGCGCTTATGGTGCTTTGAAGGAGTGCAGGCACGTGGGGCCCCGTGGTCTCGGATGGCGGGGGGAGCCCAGGTTGGGGAAGAGGTTCATTACTTTAGTATAGAGTAAATTCATTCAGTGAACCAAAATTTTCACGTTGCACTGTGTACACTAGGCACGTCAGGGAACCTGCTAATTACGCCTACTTGCTACTAACTACTAACTGCCAATTACTAATCATTACTAACTGTTACTAATTAGTACCTATCGCTAACTATCAGGGGCTACCACAAAAACCATTACTAACAGCTAACTATTACTAACTACTAACTACCACCAACGGAATATCGGGGGTGGCGGGTTGTTGGGTGGGGTGGCGGGTTGTTGGGTGGGGGGCAGGGGGGGGGGGCGGGGCTCTCACACGGGTTTGTGGGCTCTTTGGATAGCAGGGTGTCGTTCTGGGATTCCCGATGCCCCGGGAAGTTATGCCGCCCTAATACATAGGGGTGTGTGCACCACCCTAACCATATTGCTGGGATAGACCCCCATAAGGGATTTAGGTATAACCACATTGGAGATGTTTATGTAATCTCGGATTGTATTGATTCTGTTGTTAATGTTGTATTATAATTTCGGCGCAGTTATGGTAACTATCCCTGAGCCTACTTGCACTCTTATACTGTCCGCCTCCCGCCCGCCCAGACATGTCCGTAGGATGTCTCCATCTTTCACATCTCTTGTGTACCTCTACATCTTTTACACACTGTTGCATGTATGTAGTCCCCATTGCTACACGCCTCTATACGTATCTACTCCTGTAAGGTATGGTAATCGGCTGTCACGATTGGGACCATCTCCGTTTCCCCTATCCTTTTTATATTCTGTCTATTGACAGAGTAAGTGTTTAAAGCTTAGCGGCTGTCAGGCGTTGCCGCTAAATATTTGATCTATTGACGGGCGCATTATCTTGGGCCCAACCTAGCTCTTGTACTCTTTCTCTCCTCTATCTCTCTCTAAGCTTTCTTCACTTTTCTTCTTTCTCCCTTTCTACCCCTCCCCTTCCCCGACTGGTTGTCCTTCTACCCAAACCTTCCCACCTAACCTCTGTTTGTTCAAATACCCCTCCTCTCCCTCCCCTCGGGCCTCTCCTATCTCCCTCACCCTCCTTACCCATTGGACTCACATTGTCTCAGAATCACCATGTCCGAATTAGCTTTTACCTCCTTTAACACCCATGGCCTAAACTCCCCGAATAAGAGATCTCAAATTTTTACCATACTCCGTAAGCTGCACACAAATGTGGCGTTCCTTCAAGAAACTCATTTCAAAACAGGGAAAATCCCTCACCTCCCCACAAAAATGTTCACCACTTGTTTCCACTCCACGAATCCCACTGCTTCCTCTAGGGGTGTTTCCATTCTATTTCATTCCTCAGTGCCTTTCCAGTGTTCTCAAACTTATGAGGACTCCGAGGGCAGAATTCTGCTGCTAAAAGGCACTATTGCTACTTATAAATACACCTTTGCCAATTTCTACGCTCCCAATCAAGGCCAAGTGGCTTGGCTTGTTGAGGCTCTGCGCACACTGGAACTCTTTGCAGAAGGTTCTATAATCCTAGCTGGCGATTTTAACCTCACTCTCAACCCTGCTCTTGATGCCTCTAGAGGGACATCTTCTATTCCCCAGAAAGCACTGGGTAGACTCCTGCAAGACCTAAATGACCTACATTTGGTCGATCTTTGGCGCCTGCACAACCCATCCGTGAAGGACTACTCCTTTTTTTCCAACCCACGGCAGTCCTATCAGAGATTGAATTATATCTTTGTCACTAGAGATCTAGCCCCGTATTCTCTGCAATCCCGCATTGATTCTATATCGGTGTCCGATCATGCACCAGTATGGGCTAGGTTAACACTGCGCCAACTGCCTCAAAAGGATTGGTGCTGGAGATTAAACGAATCTTTGATGGATCGCCCAGATCTAGTTGAGACCGTCAGGCAGCAGATGGAGTCGTACTTTGCCATAAATGCTAATGCAGACACTTGTCCCACCATTACTTGGGAGGCACATAAGTCGGTAATTAGGGGAATTTTCATATCCCTGGCCTCTAGTCAAGAGGGAAACTCAGGCGGAACTAGACAAAATTCTCTCAGACATAGCGGCAATTGAACGCACACGCAAGGCAAGTAGACAGTTGAATAGAAGCACTGAACTCCAAACTTTGCGAGAAAAGCTAAAAGATGCCATTAACGTCCAAACGGCTAAACATTTTCTTCACTACCAACACAGGCTCTATGCACATGGGGACAAGGGGGGTAAGCTTATGACTTCGCTGATTAAGAAGTGAAAGGCCAAGTGCTTCATTTCGGTTATAAAAGATCAAGCAGGCAACACACGCAAATCCACCAAAGACATAACCTCGGCTTTCCTCTCATTTTACACTGGGCTATACAACCTAAACACCAATGATCCTGAGACCGCTACAACAAGCAAAGTAAATAGGATAGAAGAATTCCTTAACTCCCTCTCTCTGCCATCCCTGTCGGCGGAAGACGCTGCGACACTCACATCCTCAATTTCTTTGGAAGAAATTAAATGTGTCTTAAATAGCTTCCCTAAAGGGAAAAGCCCAGGTCCAGATGGCTTCCCCTTACAATACTATAAAGTATTCCAATCTGAATTACTACCGCATCTCTCTCGATCCTGTAATGCCCTGCTCTCTGGGAAAAAACTCCCCCGCCAAGCACAAGAAGCACATATTACGTTGTTTCCTAAAGAAGGGAAAGACCCCCTCTCCTGTGGTAGCTATAGGCCTATCTCTCTCCTTAATCTCGATCTTAAATTGTGGGCGAAAATACTGGCCACCAGAATGAAACATCTTCTACCCTCCTTACTACACCCTGATCAAGCTGGTTTTGTTCTGGGCAGAGAGGGAAAGGATAACTCCCATCGCTTACTCCACGTTATCACCCACGCTAGGAAAACACGCTCGAGCCTGGTTTTGCTGGGAGTAGACGCTGAAAAAGCGTTTGATAGAGTGGACTGGTTATTTATGAAAGCTACGCTAAAAAAATTTAACTTCCCCCCTCAATATATAGAAGCGATCTTCACTCTTTATGGTTCCCCTTACGCTCGCTTAAAGATTAATGACACACTTTCCCCCAGTTTCAATATTACGAATGGGACCAGACAGGGTTGCCCTCTTTCCCCCCTCCCTGTTCATTTTAGTATTGGAATCCCTATTACAGGCGGTTCGTGCTCACCCAGACATATCAGGATTTAAAATGGGAACACAAACTATGCATTCCGCCACCTTTGCAGACGATGTTCTGTTTATGGTGTCCAACCCCGAGAAAGGGCTCCCTGCCATTGTAGAACTCCTCTCTCGCTATGGCTCAGTCTCCGGATATAAAGCCAATCTAGATAAATCGGAGGTATTAAATGTTTCTCTCCCCCCTAAACAGTCACTACAAGTATCCGCCTCCACGCCCTTTAAGTGGACCTCAAAATCCATTAAATATTTAGGTGTCCAACTAACAGTGGATCCGTCTCACATCTACACAGAGAATTTTCAGCCACTACTAACGGAAATTCGCACCATGTTAGCTTCTTATCAAGGAATGCCGTTTTCTTGGTTTGGTAGACGAAATCTATTGCAGACTTATGTGCTTCCCAAGATCCTATACCGACTCCATATGTTGCCCATACGCCTCCCCCCATATTTTTTCAAGTCATTAAGAAGTCTTTTCTCCACTTTCCTCTGGCGTGGCAAACGTCCACGGCTCTCTATAAGTCTCTTGATGAATAAGAAGGTGGCGGGTGGCATAGGCATGCCAGATGTCTTAGGTTATTACAAAGCAATACAATTGAAGCGTTGGATTGAGCTCACTTCATCGGAACCACCCTCACTGTTCCATAAACTTTCTGTCTGCACATTTGGGCTGGCCTGCCAAGTAGACCTGTGGCTGTATGGCTCCCCAAGCCGCAGCTCCCAATCAATTGATCAAATTCTGTTAGGCGCCTGTGAAACATGGCGGGAGTTGAAAGAAACACTGGCACCTTCCCCTTCGCCTCTAAGCCCTATAGGCATCGTACCGGATTGGTTGGGAAGGTCGAAGGTATCCTGTTTAGACATGTGGCATCGCCTGACTTCACACCGACTGCTGGAGGCTGTTGGTGAGAAAGCACAGGTGAATTTCGTAAAACTGGAATCGCTGGTCTCTGACAAACCGCTGTCCTTTCTACATAAACACCACCTGCACAAATATATGCGGGACTGGCTGACAACTAACACAATCCGAGTTGATCTCACTCCCTTCGAACGCAGTCTCATAGCTCGAAATAAATTTTTGTCCAAGACATCATATGTCCTGTCCACTTATGTCAGTCCAGTTCAGATACACAAACCGGCTTTCCTAACTTCTTGGGAAATGGAGTTGGGTGTGGTCCTCTCAGAGGAGCAAGTCAAACAGGTATTACGAAATTCTCATGGCTTTTCCACCTGTGTGCGCCTACAGGAGACTCACTATAAGTTGCTAACCAGATGGTATCATACTCCACAATGGCTCCATAAAATGAATCTATCAGATTCTGACATCTGCTGGAGATGTAAGACTCAGAGTGGGTCCTTGTTGCACATATGGTGGCAGTGCCCGGTAATTAGTCCGTTTTGGAATGATATTCAATCAGTGATTAGACAACTTTCTTCTCCGACCTTTAAGCTTAGCCCAACTATGGTCCTGCTCTCACTACAATCGGCATACTATACTCCATCGAGAAATAACCTTATCTCACTCCTTTTATCAGCTGCCAATTCACTTATTCCTCGCAAATGGCTAAGCACTGATCCCCCATCAAAAATGGAATGGGTGGAAAAAGTTAATCAGATCTCACGCTTCGAAGAATTGTCAAGCTGGAAATCCAGGACACATGCCGTTTCCTTAAGACCTGGGCAAAGTGGACGGAGCTGAGACTGTGAGTCCAACCACCCCACTGTCCCTACTGTGAATCATGGAGGAGGCTCTGTTATGTTCTGGGGCTGCTTTGCTGCATCTGGCACAGGGTGTCTTGAATCTGTGCAGGGTACAATGAAAACTCAAGACTATCAAGGGATTCTAGAGAGAAATGTGCTGCCCAGTGTCAGAAAGCTTGGTCTCAGTTGCAGGTCATGGGTCTTGCAACAGGATGACACAAAACACTCAGCTAAAAACACCCAAGAATGGCTAAGAGGAAAACATTGGACTATTCTGAAGTGGCCTTCTATGAGCCCTGACCTAAATCCTATTGAGCATCTTTGGAAGAAGCTGAAACATGCTGTCTGGAAAAGGCACCCTTCAAACCCGAGACAACTGGAGCGGTTTGCTCATGAGGAGTGGGCCAAAATACCTGTTGAGAGGTGCAGAAGTCTCATTGACAGTTACAGGAATCCTCAAAAGGTTGTGCAACAAAATATTAAGTTAAGGGTACCATCATTATTTTTTTTTAAATTCTGTTGAAGCATGGTTGAAAAGCAATGTCTGATTTTCATTTGTTCATTTTCATAGAATTTTTATATATTATTACTTTTGTCAGTTTCAAGTTATTTCTGTGACCATTGTGGGTTTTTCTTTCATTAAACGAGGGGTACCAACAATTTTGTCCACATGTGTACATTGGATTTTGGCTAAATCAACGATAAATTGTAATTAAACTTATTTATTTTTATGTAAATCCATAGTTCAGGTGAAGATAGCAAACTTTGTAATATACTTTATATAAGAAAAGTGCCTGTTTCTTCACTTATTTGCCTTTTTCTGTCACTGATCAAATCTGTACACAACACAGATGGCTTGTCAGGAGTTAGTATCCAGCTGTCTCCTGAAAGAAATGGGGGGGAGGGTTCTAACCCCAAATCGATTTTTCATGTTAATGACCTATTCACGGGATAGGTGACACTGCCCCCCCCCCCCACAGAACAGCTGTTCTGGCAGCCTCCAGGTGATGGAAGCTGCTGGTGGACGGTAGCACAAGCAGCGCTGCTCCTATTCAAGTAATAGAAACAGCGTTGCAATTCTCCAGAAGCACCGCTACACAGTTGATGGAGCTGCTGCGCAACTCCTATTACTTGAAAAGGAGTGTTGCTGCACATGCTCCCTGTCCACTAGCAGCTTCCAGCACCCAGAGGATGCTGCAACAGCTAATCTGTATGGGGCCTGGGTATTGGACCCCAAAGGTCACAAACTGATGACCTATCTTTTAGCTAGGTCATCAGTAAACTCAAGAGTTTTTCTAAATACATTGCTTTGGCAATGCTGCTTTGATTGTCTGCAGGGGCGTAACTACCGGGGTAGCAGCTGCCACAGGGCCCGGAACATTACGGGGCCCCGCGGGCCCCCGATGCTTTTTTTTTTTTTTTAATAAGCCGTTACCTGCTGGAGTAACCCCAGCAGGTAACGGGCCCTATATACTTACCGTTCCCCGGGGTCCCGCTCACGGCCACCTGCGCTTCCGATTCTGCGGAGGTGTCTGTGAGCAGGAGCGGGGATCGGTATGTGAGGCCGCGGGCCGAACACCACAATCTCTGCTATCATTATACTCCAGGGTCGTTGAAAAGGCCCCGGAGTATAATAATTGGAGGCCCAGGAGAGGCGAGGGAACATAAAAAACAATGTACATACCTCTCCTATGCTTCTCCAGGCTTCGGGCCTGTTTGGTGACGTCGCAGACGTCAGCGGATGTCATTTTGCGTCGCGACGCCGGTCCGCGTCATGTGATGCTGGCCTGGTCCGAGATTGAAGAAGGCTGAAGTAGCGCACGGGCATGCACCGGAGCGAGGAACAGTTAAGCAACGTTGTTTTTTTATGTTTCTATCCTCCCCTGGGTCTCCGATCATTATACTCTGGGGTCTGAAAAGACCCTGGAGTATAATAATTGTTCATGGGTGGTCCACAATGGGACATATAATAGTGTGTGCAGGGGCCACTATGGGGCAAAATACTCAGTGCAGGGGCCACTATGGGGAATAATAGTGTGTGCAGGGGCCACTATAGGGCATGATACTGTGTGCAGGGGCCAATATGGGGAATAATAGTGTGTGCAGGGGCCACTATGGGATGTAATACTGTGTGCAGGGGCCACTATGGAACATGATACTGTGTGCAGGGGCCACTATGGGACATGATACTGTGTGCAGGGGCCACTATGGGACATGATACTGTGTGCAGGGGCCACTATGGGACATGATACTGTGTGCAGGGGCCACTATGGGGCATGATACTGTGTGCAGGGGCCACTATGGGGCATAATAGTGTGCGCAGGAATGCGTTTTTTTGGGGGGGGGGGGTTGGAGGGGGTGGTCCGGGGGGGCGGCGATTGGGGGTAGCGGTTCGGGGGGGGGGGGGCCATGTCAAATGTTCGCCTTGGGGCCCAGCCATTCCTAGTTACGCCACTGATTGTCTGCTATGTTAAATTATTCCTCCCATTGTTTAAACAGCGTTTCTTTGGTCCCCATCCTGTCCTGCGATAATAAGTCGGAGGGATGACTACCTGCTCTCTGGGGGAGGGGGGAGCTAAGTTCTCTCACTGTTGTGTACAGCTCTGTGGTCAAGGCAATCAAGTCAGCTTATTTGCTTTTTGCTGATAAAGACTCAGACATGTCTATTATCACTCTATGTAAACACAAAGATAATACTGAGTTTACTGTAATGCTGCAGTCACACCTGTGTTGGGTAACTATTCGGAGACTCCGTACCCCTTTCTGCTTAAAATAAATAAACCTAGTAGACCCCATTATAGTAGTCTATGATAGGGATAGGTATGATCTGTCCCCAAGCAGATCCGAACGCCAATGTTCACCTAGCATAAGTCTGTTCTCTGTAGAAGCATGGTAAGTGTTCTCTAAAAACCTGAGTAATGTAATATACATTTATTGTGCATATTATTTGATCTGGATTTATATTATATTTCAAGTAATGATAATAAATAATCTCTCATGGTAAAGGCAATGTCTATATCTAATGAAATACTTCATAGTGCCCTGTCTAGCAAACAGTCAAAGCCCTCCCACTACCTTGCTGAAGAATACTGGAAATAAGAAGAGACAGCGGGCAGAGCGGCTGAGGAAGATGGAAAAACCCCTTTCCAACATCTGCAGTACTATTAAGGCATTTTAAAATTTTCGTTTTTGATTCCCCGCCTTCAAAACCCCATAATTATGTTATTTTTCTGTTCACAGAGCAGAGGTTTTTTTTTTTTTTCAAAGTTTTGGATTTTTTAAGGGGTTAAAACATAAAAAAACTATTTAAATTTGGTATCCCAACCCATAGAATTTTGGCTGCACAGTGAACGCTTGAAAAACAAAGCCTGTAAGAAAGTTGCACAAATGCAATTTTTATCCAGTTCCACCCAATTCTGATTGTTTTTTCCAGCTTCACAGTACATCGTACAGAATATTAAATGCTATCATGACAAATTACAATTTGTCCCACAAACATTAAGCCCTTAAATGGCTCTGTGAATGTAAAAATAACAAAGTTATGGAGTTTGGAATGGGGGAGTCAAAAAAAAGGGAAAAGGTTAAAGACACAGGTACTTCTCTTTAGTGAAGTATATTGCAAAAGTTTGTTCCCTTCACCTGCACTATTGATTTGACATTTACACTTTCACAACTAAACTGACTGATCAGAAGGGCAGCATAGTTGTTAAAAAAAAAAAAAAGTGCAGTCTGTCTGTACAAATTGGTATATGATCTGCTCATCTGGGCAAATCATGTCAGACACTGATACTTATTGTGTATTGCCAGTTTAAGCCTGTCTTTCTTCTTTTATCTACTGTACTTTCTACTCACTTCTCCTCCTCCCTTCTCCATAGACTTCTATAGACATGGGTAATCTGAGTCATGTAACCTGCTGTCCCTCTCATAAGGAGTATAGTAGGGATTTTCACAGTTTAGAAGAGTGAGGGGAAGCTGGAACACAGTCTCTTAACCACTTCAGTACCGGGCCAATTTCTGGTCCAGGACCAGACACATTTTCGGGTTTTTGTTGTATGTGCGGTTTTGAGGGCTGTAACATTTTTATCATATGCGTTATTCAACTAATTTCTGCATCTTTTTTCGGTGACACATAGGGCTTTATTTTTATGTTATTTTATTTTCGCATGTGTTTTAATTTTTTTTATATCCGGGAAAATATAAACAAAAGAGGAGGGAACACGTGTATACACAGCGATCGGGAAGGCAGGGAAGGTAATAAACCTTCCCTGTCTTCTCTCTGGGAGCTCCGGCTGAAGTTACAGCCAGCTCCCAGTTTCAGTAGTTGCACGATTTCAGTGGCTGAACTATCGCTGTAGCAGCTACAAGGCCCGCTACTTTAGGGGGCCTGGTGGGCCCCTGCTCCTTTTTTTTTTTTTTTCTAAATAGGTCCTATTTACTTAACCATCCCCGCTCCTGCCCATGGCCGTCTCCGCTTTCCCTTCAGCCCACCAGGGGACCCTGTGCGTCACATATCATGTAGCTGGCGCTTAACAGTGTTAGGACGTCGCTGACAGTGACGTGATATGGAACGCAGAGAGCCCCCTGGAGGGTTGAAGGGGAAGCAGAGGGGCAAAGCAAAAGCAGGGATTGGCAAGTAGAGCCACAGTACTTGGTATTTGTTGGGAAAACACGTCCGAACCGAAACTGCTATTATTATATTCTGGGGTCTTTTCAGACCCCAGATTATAGCGATTGGAGGCCCAGGGGAGGTGAATAAAATAAAAAAAAACAGTATTACTCACCTCTCCTGGGCTCCGGTGTGACTCCCTGTTGTCTTCGCCTATGTAATGACGCTAACATAACTCTTTGGGGTCAGAGTATAATGATAGTTCGTGGATGGTGAGACGCCAAAATTTCGGGTCCTGCCGAACTCAAAATTTTTGCACTGAACACCGTAGTGGACACTATTTGTCTTTATACAGTGTGGAGGAGCCACTATGGGACATTATACTGTGTGAAGGGGCCACTATGAGACAATATATCTTGTGAAGGGGCCGATATGGGACATTATGCCGTGTGAAGGGCCCGCTATGGACATTATACTGTGTGAAGGGGCCACTGTGGGAAATTATAGTGTATGTAAATGGGGCATTATACTGTGTGGGGCCAGGAAAGGGGTGCCCAAGTCAAAAGTTTGCTATGAGGCCCCTGCCTACGCCATCCAACTGTTTCACATGCCAGAATCTGTATGCCAGGTATATGGCCAGAACCACTTACACCCTCTGCGCTGAAAATCCAGTTTTTTTTCGTCGGAAACAAAGTCGGATATGCAGGACTTTGTGTCCGAAGAAAAAAAAACGGCTTCGCGGCGCAGAGGGTGTAACCGCACAGCCACGCATTGCTTTAAAAACCCATTCAAATGAATGGGTTTTTAACCAATGCGTCGCTAACCTGTTGATATCCGATGCCTATCCTATTTCCCGAGATTTTCACTCGGATTGGCAGCGGACGGACTGTGAACCCACCCTTACTTGAATAGGTACAGAGCTGGTTCCGGCTGTATACCTGGTTAATTGCTTTTGGAGGTTGAAACAGTTGATCGGGTCGATCTGATACCAAAGACCTAGCCTGTGGCTAGGTCATCAGTATCCAACTTTGACAGGTCCTGGACAACCACCCCGCATGTGTGATTAGTCTGACAGTGATTTCACATATACCCTTTTTAATGCAGTTGTCCGAGCCAATGTCAGGAATGATTAGTAACTGTTGGAATTATATTACGCTAGGTTCACACTTGGTCTCTCTATTGTTTGGGTCTGCATGGGGACCCAAATGACAGTGAGCCTATCCTCTAAAAAAGCGGTTACCCTAAGACCCCATAGATTATAGTGGAGTTCGCCGGGTGTCCATCAGGTTTCTGCAGGTTTTATAGTGAAATTGGCAGAGAGAAAAGTTGTCCATGCGGAACAATTTTAGGAGGAATCTGCGGAGGAGACTCCACTTAGATGTGAACTGAGCCTTAGTGAAACAATCTAGTTCTCTCATTTTATTCACTTCTGCTTACTTTCCTCTTTTAAATCCCATTCAGACGAATGGACGGGTTGCAGAAATGTTTGCGCTAGTTTTGCTGCAGGTCATTTCTTCCTAATAGTGTCTCTGTACTATAAATGCACTTCATAAACGTGTACTTTATCGGAGAATTGGAAAGTCTGAAACTGTTCTTCATATTACTGAAGTATATAGTAGTATATATTTGAGTGAGGAACCAACTGTATGAACAACTTAACAATTTTCCACGGTAGTGCAATAAAAACGTATTACACCCGAGCAGACAATGTAGTATACTGCTCTACAACAGTCCGTGGCTTAGCGCTATTTATTTACTTGGCGGAATAGCTCTGAAATTACTGCAGCGGATCCGCCATAACACTTATTACCGTGCGTGCGCTCTGTAGTGAAATAACAACTTCGCAACTCGGCTCCGATCAACGCAATCACATGACACCAACCAACCAATAGCAGAAGCGATCGTTGGGCACGAGAGACTGAGCTCTGCCGGCTAATGCGACAGTTGTGACCACGCCTGATAACTTCTTCTGGCTTGCCATTACACATAATAGCCATTGTCTCCTATTGTTGAAGAAGCCTCGCCCTCTGCTTTCCTCACTTCCGGTTGTTTTGCAGGTTTATAAAGGGGGGGAACACGCACAGAGTCGTTACTTACGTCAGAGTATTGTCGGAGGTAGGTTTAGGGGCTGCTGGTGGTATTGGTGCTGGGTTGGAGGGTTTTGGTTTGTTTAGGGCTGGCTGGTACTTCTTATTGCTGTGTGTATCTATGCTTATGTAGGAGTGTTTGGTATACCAAGGTCATTGAGCTCGGTGCCGCCATTTTAGGTATGACGAGCACGTGGTTGTACCGCACTTTATAGCTGTAGTCACATGTAGCGGTGTTATGGTCATTTTGTGTAGTGCTCCTCTGGTGTGTAGGTAGGGCTTTGTGCTATGCATGAATTCACTTTATTTTTCCTTTTACTAGGTGACTCTGAAGTTCTGTTAGGAAGCCTGTGGGACTCCAGACCTTGAGGGTAAGAGGTTTGTGACTATGTAACTGTCTGTGCCTGGTGTAATGTTGTGTACCTTAGCTCATGACCAATATATAAAAGGATAGGCTATGAATATCTTGTATAAATACTTAGTCCTCCCTTTTATGGTATAACCACTGCATGTAGTGTTTAAACTGTACCTCCAGTTATAGATTACTCATGGAAAATTGATCAAACTTTTTTTTTTTTTTTTTTTTTTTTCTTCATGTAGTAACTTTCTGCATATTGGCTAATTAAGATATGGCGGGGGATGGGAAAAGACACTCAGATTGCTATTACACATGTGCTATATATTTTTTTTAAACGGTTAGGTTGTAGATGGGACGCTACTAGTGCACAGAATGAGACAATCAATTAAAGGAGTATTCCCACCTCAATCAGTTTTAGCAATTTTTATAGATGAAATATATCAGTTGCCTATTGAAAGCAATTAGCAAGTGTGTATATCACTAGAAAAAGCCTAAAGAAATCCCCCTATCCTTCAACTGTCTGAGCACTGTTCTTAATGGATATGACCAGTAGTCCATCTTGGTTCAGGATGAGCGTGCCCAGTTTTTCTTTCTTTCCCATAGCTGTTTATTAACCTAGGGCTATATAACCATACATGTGCCATCCTTACAGAGATGTGCAGTGAATGTATGATTTGTTAGGCGTAATGGCCAGTGCAGCAGTCAGAAAGCACACCGACGGTATACGTAGGAAACGTAGTTTTTAATAGTAAGCAGGCAGTCACATGCTCCATAGTAAGAACTGGCCACTGCAAGCTTAAATTGTAATGGTGCATATCTTGAGGTCACATAGGAGGTGGATGAAGTTACAGTGCAGAACTGTATGGTTATCGAAGTGGTAAAAAAAAAGTATGTTGGGGGGGGACCCTTAAGCAGCGGGTAAGAAAATTCTAATCTGCTCCTCCCTTTTGTCTTAGAGCTGTATGTGTGAGGTGAATACAGAAACAAATCTAGTATAAACTATAAGGCAGATTGACGATAACAGCTTAAGGGTGGCGGCTATCCTTAAGGGAATTGTGCTGTTATGGACGCCTCATTGTAAATGGAGCCAAAGTGTGACCAGTTCTCCATTCACTTCTATGGGGATGCTGGCACTCTTAGAGAATAGTCCTTGCAGTCCCATAGCAGAAAATGGCTCACAGGCTGATCACTAGGGGACCTGGCAGCTATAGCTGCACAACACCTTTAAAGAGGACCTTTCACGTCCTCATGTATATGCGGTTTTACATAATGCTAGAAAGCAGACAGCTTGTTGAATTCAGCGCACTGCTGGCTTTCCCATTATATTCCCTGGGGCTTGAGATATCGGGGGTCTAAATTTCACCGTTCACTGTGGGGGGGGGGAGGTGTTCCTCACAGCTCAGCATCATCACTGGGTGGTAAGGCGCGCCCCCTATCTGTCTTCATCCATAGCCCTGTACTGTCAGAGAGGGTGTTCCTTACAGCCCATTGATGCTGAGCTGTAAGGAACCCCCCCAGTACAAGTCTATGGACTAGAACTGTCAGGGGGGCGTTCCTCACAGTGCAGCTAGACTGTCGAACGCCCTTCTGACAGTGAACAGTGAAATTTAGACCCCCGATATCTCCAACCCCGGAACACCACAGCAAAGCCGACAATGTGCTGAATTCAGCGCGCTGTCAGCTTTCTAGCGGTATGTAAAACCGCGTGTGCCTGAGGACGTGAAAGGTCCTAGTTAAGTTGTATAACAAAGCTTCTAACAGTCACATGCGCTACTCATTTATGAAAAGCTGCTTATAACTGGAGGTGTGCTTTAATTCTTGGCACATGTTGTGATGCATTTTACCTGTTAATGACCAGTGAACCAAAGACCTTGTTTAATGGCCACTGCCATGCAGAAACATGAATAGTATTGTGTACCAGGAATTAAAAAATTTTTTTATGTAGTTCTTCAGCAAAGGAAAAACCTCTATAAACCCAGCTTTGCAGCCCTATGTTTTTTTTTTTTTTTTTTTTTTTTGACTTGTGATGCATAGTTTACATTGGTGACAAACTATAGTGCTGATGCTTTAAGTATGGGTGGTGACCCCCACCCCTGGTTATGAAACACTGTTCATTTGAATTTTAGTAAAGCCTCTGCTTATGGCCACTGAATCACTGTTAACTTTGTCAAAAACCTGCTGTGATGAGTTTGCATAGTCCGTGTTTCACCTGAAAAACCATGATTATGTTCATGCCCTGAGCAGGCTTATACTGTCCAATGTTGTGACTTAGCAGACTTGTAAATATAGAAAGTTAAAACATTGCGAAGAAACCAGTCAACCTCACAAATATTTGTCAAAACGAGTCTTGTTAGGTTTACCCATCTCTACATGCTACTATTCATGGCTAACTAAAAAAAATTTTTTGCAAAAACTGATGAATTTGTATCTGTATCTATACTATTAGAGAGCTGCTGAATGGACAGCACAAATGTGTATAGCCCCTAGATGTAGATTTGCTGATGTTAGGGCCTAGCGTTCCCTATGTGTAAAGGGTCTTTTAAGGCTTTACTTTCCCTAATATGCTCTATAGCAATAACTGGGTTGTCTTTTGGACTACTTTATGAAAAGCTAACTTGTGTTTATCTCCAGATGTGTGACAAAAGACCACAAATGCTGCAAGATGCAAGGACCTACTGCCAAAGGTGACCTCTGCATTTAGAGATTGAATACAGGTAAGTCAATGTCACTATACAAATACTGATATGTAAGTGGTATTTTAAGCAAAGTATAAGGCAACGCTATTTCTGTTCAGGCAAGATTCAGTCTGCTTAGACACAAATACAGGGCTGTAGAATTGGAAAAGTCTTATGGAATCAGCTTAAAAATGTACTAAATATATATTTTTGATTTAGAAGCTTTAAATCTTCTGACCTTGGCTGTCAGCCATTTATGAAGGGGTTGGGCTGTGGGTAGTAGGAGTTAGTGTCTTAGCCTACAGGCTCAACAGCCCTGCTTGTGTATATTTACATGAGAACCTAACTAAATTGCTATAAAACAGGACAATAGTGTTTAACCCCTTAGCGACCCAGGGCATAATATTACGTCCTGAGTCGCATGACGATGTATGGAGAGCGCTCTGGAGCTGAGCGCTCTCCATACACCGCGGGTGCTGGCTGTATAATACAGCCAGGACCCGCAGCTAACCTGCACCGATCGCGGCTGTTAACCCTTTAGATGCTGCGGTCAAACGCGACCGCAGCGTCTAAATTGCAGAGCCGCCAAGGGCTCCACCATTTTTACCTCATCGCTGCCCTCCAGAACGTCATCGGAGGGCGGCGCTTGGTTGCCATGACAGCCGGGAGCCTATTGAAGGCTCCCAGGCCTGTCATTACAGTATAGCTATTACGCGATGCCAGAGGCATCGTCTAATAGCAGTGAAGGCATTTTGCTATTCACTGCAATACAGTAGTATCGCAGTGAATAGTATGATTGATCAGACTCCCTAGGTTTCAAGGTCCCTAGGGAGTCTGATCATACAAGTAAAAGTATAAAAAAAAATTTCTAAAAGTGAAAAAATTAAAAAAAAAAAAACACAAGTTCAAATCACCCCCCCTTTCCCTAGATCAGATATAAAAGTAAATAAACAAAAGTAAGCAAACACTTTAGGTATCCCCGCGCTCCAAAATGCCCGAACTATTAAAATATTTATCCCATACGGTGAACGGCGTAGCGGGGAAAAAAAAATCAAAATGGCCAAATAGCGTTTTTTTCAACACTTTGTCTCCTATAAAAAGTGATCAAACATCAGATCTTTCCCCAAGTGGTATCAATAAAAATGTCTTACCCAGCTCCATACATGTAAATATGAAAAAGTTACAGGTGACACAATGGCGACGCAAAATTTTTTTTTCTATTTAGCAAAGTTTTCAATTTTTAAAAAGGTATCAAAACATTACAAATACTATATAAATTTGGTATCACCGTGTTCGTACTGACCCGCAGAATAGTTAACATGTCATTTTTACAACACAGTGAATGGTGTAAAAATTAAACCCATATGAATTTGGCACAAATGCAGTTTTTCTCCAATTGCACCTCATTCTGAATTTTTTTTTCAGCTTCCCAGTACATTGCACAGCATATTGAATAGTGACATTACAAAGTACAATTTGTTTCGCAAACAATAAGCCATCATGTGACTGAACTGAAAAATGAAAAAGTTATGGCTCTTGGAATGTGGGGAGGGAAAAACGAAAATGCAAAAACAAAAAATGGCCGGGTCATTAAAGGGTTAAAAGCATTAATCCTAAGAAGCTGTGGTCCAAAATATAGAATCGCATTTGAACAAAAGCAGCACAATCAGTCTATTTTTATATAGCACCATTAATTCCATGGTGCTTTACATTTGAGGCTTTACATAAAATACACAAGATGTACAAAGCAGAAGGTGGAGGTAGAGGCTGTTCAGGTGGTGGTGTGGCAACAGTGTTATTGGAGGTTGTAGGCCTTCCTGAATAGGTGAGTCTTCAGGGCCGCCTTGAAGCTTGTGACAGTGGGGGACAGTCATGTGTCTTGGTAATGAGTTCGAGTATGGTGGATGCACAGTAGAAGTCTTGGAGACGTTTGTGTGAAGAGCAGAGCTGAATAGGAGATCTTTGGAGGATCGGAGGTTACATGCGGGCAGGTAGCGGGAGATTAGGTGGGAGATATATGGAGGGGACAGGTTGTGGATGGCTTTGTATGTCAGCGTTAGTTTGAACTCTATTCGCTGGGCAAGGGGTAGCCAGTGAAGGGTTTGGCAGAGGGGAGCGGCCAATTAACAGGGGCAGAGGTGTATTAAGTGAGCAGCACAGTTTAAGGTGGAATGGAGGGGGGCAAGAGTGTTTGCTGGGAGGCCATGGAGAAGGGTGTTACAGTATTCTAGGTGGGAGATTATTAAGGCGTGGACTAGCATCTTTGTAGTTTCAGGGGTGAGGAAGGCATGGATTTGATGGATGTTCTTGAGTTGGTGTGGAGTTGAGGGTTTGAATATGCGGCTTGAAGGATAGTTCAGAGTCTAAGGTTATCCCAAGGCAGCAGACCCATGGGACTGGGGTGAGTGTGGTTCTGCTAACTTTAATAGATGGGTCAGGTAGGAGGGCCGTGCAAGGAGGGGTGAATATTATGAACTCTGTTTTCTCCATGTTGAGTTTGAGAAAGGAGGCAGAGGAAGAGGAGGAGGACTAGGACAGAGTAGTGATGCTTGGCTTTGGCAGTTAGGTCACTAGTGACCTTGGTTAGGGCAGTTTCTGTGGAGCCTACAGACATTTTTCAGTGATTGTTTGAGTTAGGCAGTATTAGTGAGTGAATTGAATGGCAAACTGTAACTAAAACAATATTTTGTAAATGCATGACAGAACTGTCCTTTACTGTATCCTACCTAGATGTTTTGTACACCACTGGTATGTGCATCAGTGCTCAATGCTTGTGTGCTGTGATGAGTTGGCATAGTCCGTGTTTCACCTGAGATCTGTGATTATGTTGTATGCTCTGAGCTGCACTTTGGGTTTTATTTTCTTTTGAAACCTTGTGATCTGTTCAATTAACTTTATTTATTTTTTTATTTTTTTTTAGGTGTTCCTGGTAAACCATGGCCTGAATAACGCTTAAAAGGCAAGTTTAATTTGTAATGACAATGGTGCTTAATGTCTGCAACTGTTGAATGTAGCAGTCAGCTGTGTGCTAGGTTTTAAGGGGAGCCGGTCGCCATGAAAATGCCAGTAACCTGCAGGCGGCAAGTTGTAGACTAGGAGCTGAGCAGATTGATGTATAGTTTTATGGGAAAAGATTCAGTAAAACTAGTCATTTATCCTCTTATTTCAGTACTCCACTATTGTCCAGTGGGTGATCCAAACAGTGAATGTGCCTACAGAGCTTTTAATCACAGTTGGATCTTCCTGCTGGTCTCAATTACTCCTAAACATATAGAACAAAGGAATAAGATACAATGAATCACTTCCCAGAAAACATCTTTCTGATCTAGAACATGCTGCCTGCAGATTACACAGAATTTTAATGATCAGTCTCATAAAGTAGCAAATGCCATGATATACCATGGCTCCCCCAACTCGACAGCTGTTCCTTTCTGAGCCCCAAGTTATGGACTCTGAGATTTTAGGCTGTCGTAGATTAAAATTGCCTTTTTCACTCAGCAGTGTGTGATGGTGGGTTGGCTGCCTCTACTCACTTCTGAATTTTGCGGGGCAAGACAATACCTAAAGATGTCTTGGTACTAATGTATGCAAGCTCTGGGAAGAGGTCACTTCTAAGCAATCTTCTTGTTGCAGGCTTTATGAAATGTAGCTGGCCTTCTGAGAACTCGAAGTTGATGCTGTCTTGCAATGCATTTGTGTTTTAAGGTACGTAGAAATGTAAAGTCTTTGAACTTGTTAGGGTTGTTGCACTTACCTGTTAAACTTTAGACTGGTTGCCCTTTTAAACAAACTTTTCCATAATCTCTGGTTGGATAGTAATACTTTGACTTGTGTTCCTCCATTTTTAGCATTTTTCACTTTGTAGGCAGTTTACATTTCTCTCTAAACTGGCTAGTGGATGCTAGCTATCATACATGTTAACAGTAAGCAGAAATTCTGCTTCATAATATCCCAAAAACCATGCAGGACATCAGTGATATGAATAAAGCACTTTGGTTACATTTTAATTACCTGTACTATTCAAGAGGCTTGACAATTTGGTGACCATTTAACATCTTCAGAAATATCACTTATAGATGTTAACACTTTTCTGGGTTTTTCCTGACCATAAAGTTAAATGAGATTAACTGCTCTGGGGGAGATTTACAGAAGACTGGTTTATACAGCTCTCTACATGGTGCAAGTGGTTGACTAAACTTTAAACATTAACCTGACAGTCACATAGCCTTTGGGTAAGAACCCAAAAAGTCTCTTGCTCTTGAAACAAACAACAAATAGCCATTCCTGTAAAATCCTACATTTGTAGGGTTTTTTTTTGTTTTTTTTTTTACATGCAGAACTGCAAGCAATTATCTATCTAAACTTTCATGATGTGTAGGCATGCTTGGGTTTTTGTCAAAGAATGTGGTATTGCTGCAACTTTAAATACATTGAGGTTTGACATTTAAAGCTAAGGTCCCATGTTGTGGAGAAGCTTCTCTTGAGCTAAAGCCAGGATTGGATTTAGCAGAGGGAGTGCAAGTGCCTCCTTCATAAATTCCACTTTTTTTTAAAACCACTTCTGTGTTTTGAGCCAAACCCATCTAAGGATAAAGCCCCACGTGGCATAAGGGTGGGTTCACACCTGCGCTTCAGTCAGTCAGTCTGCTGCCAATCCGAGTGAAAATCTTGGAACGGGATTGGCATCGGATACCGACAGGTTAGCGACTCATTGGTTAAAAATCCATTCATTTGAATGGGTTTTTAAAGCAATGCGCGGGTGTCTGATTGCACCCTCTGCGCTGCGAAGCCGTTTTTTTTTTTCGTCGGACACGAATTCCTGCATGTCTGACTGTTTCCGACAAAAAAAGATTCGCAGAGGGTGCAATCGGACACCCGCGCATTGCTTTAAAAACCCATTCAAATGAATGGGTTTTTAACCAATGCGTCGATAACCTGTTAGTATCGAATGCCAATCCCGTTCCCCGAGATTTTCACTCGGATTGGCAGCGGGTGGACTGAAGCGCAGGTGTGAACCCACCCTAAATGGTGCAATTTGCCCCCAGCAGAAGCGCTGTGGAAAAAATTGCAGTTTCTTAGTCAGAGCAAAGTGGATGAGATTCTAGTGAATTCCATGCCCACACTGCAGGAAAAACCGTGCTGTGGACACATGGTGATTTCCAAAACTGGCACAGTTTTGGAAATCGCAGCATGTCAATTATACCTACAGAAACGCCAGCGGTTTCCTCATAGGTATAATTGAAACAAAGTCTGCAGAGGGAAACTCTGCAAACTTTGTCTAAAAGTGCTGTGGGAGGAACCACTTTTTTGCTGCGGGATGCCATGTGGACCTTAGCCCTAATCTGCAATAAAAGCAGTTTTTTTTTTTTTTTGTTTTTTTTTGCAATGGTGGGGCCTTACATTGGAAACATGGAGGCTTGTGGCAGTTCTTGGTGCAAGTTTAATGTGAATGAGAATAGATTCAATTTTTGGGGGCTCCACATCTCGCTCAAATTAGTTTAAACTGTAACATGTACTCAATTCATTTTTCTGTCAAGTAACAATTAATCAGAGCATTTGTTTTTACAGGCTACTGAAAACCTTGGGCTGGATTCTGCAGGGATCCTAGATGTGTTAAAGTGACAGGTTGTTTGGCTGAAATGTGGTTTTAATGTTCCTAAAAATTGACTGAATTAAAAGTGAATTTTGTACAAATGACAAAATATGAAAGGTGTCTTCATTCATGCAATGCTGTCTTCATTCATGCAATGCTGTTTATACTCTTAGCACAATATAGCATGTTATGAGTTATGTTAACACTTGAAAGACCAGCCTAAGTCATTAACTCTGCTCTATGGAAAAAAAAATTCTAAATAAAAATTTTACTATGGGCAGCAATCTGGCACACCAAAGGTACCTGAGTTTTTTCATGAAAAGTAGAAATATAAGCAGCATCTTTCTGGGCCGTTCTGACTGTATAAACATTCATCAACCAAACAATCATGATGTTTTGGTAGGTTTTCTACTGATGATCACATATTGCTTCAGTACTTCTTGCGTTTCTATGTATTTCTTTCAAGAGTGACTAGCAAAAAAGCTTGTGACCAAAATGAGATCCAGGAACACTGGATTACAAATAAATGCAGGCAAGCAGCAGAGCTTGTACTCTCAAACACTGATACAGAGGAAAAGTTTAAAAATCTATACTGCAAATAGCCATCTGACTGATATCAAATCTACCTTTTTTTGAGATTGCACAGAACACTGTATATAAAAACGCAACTTGGTCTCTTCTGGACCGCCTATAGGCTATATATCCAGGTGGTCCCTCTCTCATTCTGCAAGGATGTACCAGTATGTCCTTGCAGTTTTCAGCAGCTGCATGAGATTGTGCAGCTGTGGAAACAGTCAGCTGTGACTACAGCTGGAGCTCCCCCAAAGAAGGCCGGGACGGTTTTATTACCATCCCTGATCGGTGTACACAGCGCTGAATGAGTAGATATGGGCACCGCCAAGATGTGGTGCCCCTCTGATCCTGGCAGTCATGTGATCTGCTGGGGTCAGAGTCTGTAAGAGCTGCTGGGTCCTACAGCACCCAGATCTGTTCTATAATAACGGGGCATTGTGGGGACACAATGTAAAGTAGAAAAGTAAATAAATTTTTTTTTATATATAATATATATATATTTACAGACCAAAAGTTTGGACACACCTTCTCATTCCTAGAGTTTTCTGTATTTTCATGACTATAAAAATTGTAGATTCACACTGAAGGCATCAAAACTATGAATTAACACATGTGGAATTATATACTTAACAAAAAAGTGTGAAACAACTGAAAATATGTCTTATATTCTAGGTTCTTCAAAGTAGCCACCTTTTGCTTTGATTACTGCTTTGCACACTCTTGGCATTCTCTTGATGACCTTCAAGAGCTAGTCCCCTGAAATGGTCTTCACTTCACAGGTGTGCCCTGTCAGGTTTAATAAGTGGGATTTCTTGCCTTATAAATGAGGTTGGGACCATCAGTTGTGGTGTTCAGAAGTCAGGTGGATACACAGCTGATAATCCTACTGAATGGAGTGTTAGAATTTGTATTATGGCAAGAAAAAAGCAGCTAAGTAAAGAAAAACGAGTGGCCATCATTACTTTAAGAAATGAAGGTCAGTCAGTCTGAAAAATTGGGAAGACTTTGAAAGTGTCCCCAAGTGCAGTGGCCAAAACCATCAAGCTCTACAAAGAAACTGGCTCACATGAGGACTGCCCCAGGAAAGGAAGACCAAGAGTCACCTCTGCTGCGGAGGATAAGTTCATCCGAGTCACCAGCCTCAGAAATCGCAGGTTAACAGCAGCTCAGATTAGAGACCAGGTCAATGCCACACAGAGTTCTAGTAGCAGACACATCTCTACAACAACTGTTAAGAGGAGACTGTGCAGCAGGCCTTCATGGTAAAATAGCTGCTAGGAAACCACTGCTAAGGACAGGCAACAAGCAGAAGAGACTTGTTTGGGCTAAAGAACACAAGGAATAGACATTAGACCTGTGGAAATCTGTGCTTTGGTCTGATGAGTCCAAATTTGAGATCTTAGGTTCCAACCACCGTGTCTTTGTGCGATGCAGAAAAGGTGAACGAATGGACTCTACGTGCCTGGTTCCCACCGTGAAGCATGGAGGAGGAGGTGTGATGGTGTGGGGGGTACTTTGCTGGTGACACTGTTGAGGATTTATTCAAAATTGAAGGAATACTGAACCAGCATGGTTACCACAGCATCTTGCAGCGGCATGCTATTCCATCCGGTTTGCGTTTAGTTGGACCATCATTTATTTTTCAACAGGACAATGACCCCAAACACACCTCCAGACTGTGTAAGGGCTATTTGACCAAGAAGGAGAGTGATGGGGTGCTACTCCAGATGACCTGGCCTCCACAGTTACCAGACCTGAACCCAGTCGAGATGGTTTGGGGTGAGCTGGACCACAGAGTGAAGGCAAAAGGGCCAACAAGTGCTAAGCATCTCTGGGCACTCCTTCAAGACTGTTGGCAGACTATTTCAGGTGACTACCTCTTGAAGCTCATCAAGAGAATGCCAAGAGTGTGCAAAGCAGTAATCAAAGCAAAAGGTGGCTACTTTGAAGAACCTAGAATAAAAGACATATTTTCAGTTGTTTCACACTTTTTTGTTAAGTATATAATTCCACATGTGTTAATTCATAGTTTTGATGCCTTCAGTGTGAATCTACAATTTTTATAGTCATGAAAATAGAGAAAACTCTTGGAATGAGAAGGTGTGTCCAAACTTTTGGTCTGTACTGTATATATATACATAAGCAAGATCACTCCAGAGCAGTGGGAAGCTCTGAAATGTGGGGTCAGGATGAAACATGGAGCATGACTTAAGAGGCAATCTGATTTGAAATTTCACTCCTTCAAGATCTTGCCACTCTGGAGGCTCAGCAAAAGCAGACACTCCTGTAGTCTACTATAGCGTCTCTGACGGCAACACCCTCGCATTCTCGACTGGCATTATGCGTGTTCTAAGCTCTGGGTTGCCCTGAAAGAGTCTCTGCGCACTCTCCCTCTCACTGCTGTCCCATGACTTCATAAGTGATTATGGTCAAACAGTAAGACTCGTGCTCCCTTATGTCATGGGCCAGATACCTGGGTTTTGCCAACTCTATGGTGCTGTGCGGAGACTTTTCTGTAATGATGACCCTATGACCCCTATCTCAGGCAACCTGGACTTTCCAACCGCTCTCCCCTCCTTTCCTTTTCCATTCCGTGGGTCATTCCACCCTCAGATTTCATTGTTTAACTGGCTTCTTTCCTCGCTCTGAGCTGCTTGCTCTGACCCCAAACCCTGACTCCATTGCCTCTCACTGGCAGTACCCTCAGATTTCCCATTTCTATGCTAATTTTAAAACGTCTCATAATCTTCATAGGACCTTTATTATCTTTTGAATGTATCTGCCTCTCATCTAGTGCACCAACTCACACTGTCTCCCTTATCTATGGCATGCTCATAGAGGATTCTGCCAGCATTTACGTGTGGTTGGGAGAGGGAGTTGGGGGTCTCGTTCCTGCCAGATGTGTGGTCCTCGGCTTTCCAGGTGTGTCAAGTTCTCCATCTCTTGCAAAGCTTAGGAGATGAATAATACCATCTAGAGAAGATCTTGAGTACCCTCTGTCCTTCATGAGATTTATCCCTCCACTTTGGACTGATGCTGGAGATGTAACTTCAACCGGGCACGATGACTCTCATCTGGTGGGGATGTACACTCCTATGTCCCTTTTGGTCAGATGTCCGTCATGTTATTCAGACGGTCACTGGCATTGACTTGACAGATGATCCTGCTCCTCTCCTCCTATCTATTTTCCCGTGTAAGTTCCAGAATCATACCCGCAGGCTATTAGGTTTCCTATTGGTAACGGCGAGATCAGTCATCCCTAGATTGTGTAAAAACCCGATGCCCCCCTCTCTACTTGTCTTGGCTTAAAGAGATCCTAAGCATATGCAGCATGGAGAATCTGATAACTGAATTGAGACATGATAGAGCCCATCAGCAAACGTGGCTCCTGTGGAATCATTTCTGCTACTCCACTGACTGTCAGCCTTCCCCTCTATGTCCTCTTAATTTCTCCTTCACCCCCCTTTATTTTTTCTTCGACTCTTCCCTTCTACCATGTTATCAGGTATGTTTACCATGGTTTTTGTTCTTGAATTTAGTATATGACTCTGTTGCGACAGAGCTTTTGTCTCCAACCCCCCCCTGTTCCTTCCCTGCTCCCTAATAGTCATTTCTTGTTCACCCTACCGGCCTCCCTCCTGACCTTCCTTTGCTATGTATTTCTTTTATTGTTGGTGTCTTGTTTGGCCTGTTTTTTGGCATTATACAGTATGGAAATTTCAATAAAATTCTTAATGTTAAAAAAAACAAAAAACATAAAATAATATGCTAATAAAACACCCTTATTACAGGTTCTAGCCCCACCCCCTACAACACCATAAAAATAACGGAGAGGAAAAACTATTTTAAGTTTTTTAGTAGCACTTAGTGCTATTAAATAAAAAAAAAAAAAAGTGAAAAACACATTTTCCCTCCTTTATATTTTCCCGGATATAAAAAAAAAAAAATTGAAACACATGCAAAAGTAAAAATATAAAAATAAATCCCTATGTGTCACCGAAAAAAGACGCAGAAATTAGTTGAATAACACAAATGACAAAAATGTAATAGCCCTCAAAACCGGACATGCAACAAACCCGAAAATGTGTCTGGTCCTGGACCAGAAATTGGCACGGTACAGAAGTGGTTAATATTTCATATATACAACAATCTTCATGCAACTTTGTAGCAAACAGTGAGTACGAGCAAAAATTGCACAAAAAATTCAAATTTGCCACTAAAGTGCATGCTCAAGAAATCCCTTTCTGCAAACTACTTTGCAAAAAACTGCAAGATGTGAGGAATTAATACATACCACATATTTACAGGTGCAGGTGTTAAAGAAAATTGTAGAAATTTATATGTTCATCTCTAGTGATTATTGCTATTTTAGTGTAACGGATATCGCTAGAGAGGCGTATTTTACTCTATAAAGATCAGGCATGGACAGGACAGGGATGAAATGTAAACTTTATTGATGCTTTGTGTATGTGTTCAAGTGTTTGGAGCAACTCTTTTTACGCTGCGACCTGGATGATGGTAAATGTCTAGGTCACAGCACTAATAAACTTCCTGGTTATGTTTAGAAGGATATTGCATAAGAATACCCCTGTGATTAGTCTTATAGGGATATTACGTTTTCCTGTATGTGACAATCAGAGAGAAAAAGTATAGTATGGTATGCTCTTTGATTGATAGAAGAGGGGATAACATGGACAAAAGTCCATGCTACCCCTCTCCCTGGGGTCACATACAAGTTATGCCCCTTCTTCGTCATTCAGCAGCTCTTGAGATACTGCCTGAAGGAGGGATGACACCATTAGGGCTATGAAGATGACCTTGGATTCATTTTAAAGATGAGAATCTAATCTGCCTGAGATTGAGCTATTTTGTAATGAAGAATGGGCAAAAATCTCAGTCTCTAGATGTGCAAAGCTGGTAGAGACATACCCCAAAAGACTTGTAGCTGTAATTGCAGCAAAAGGTGGCTCTAAAAAATATAGACATAGGGGGGCTGAATACTTTTGCACGTCACACTTTTCAGATTTCTTTTTGGTTAAAATTTTGAAAACCATGTATCATTTTCGTTCCACTTCACAATTTTGAGCTACTTTGTGTTGGTCTATGACTTAAAATCTTAATAAAATACATTTAAGTTTGTGGTTGTAAGGTGACAAAATGTAAAAATGTTCAAGGGATATGAATACTTTTGCAATCCACTGTAATTTCCCTCAGGGCCTTTCTGGACTTTCTTATGTGTCTCCTTCACATTCTTCACTGACACTAATCCATGGTAGCGATGTGACACCTGCAGAGCAGTCTATTTCTCCTAATCAGAATAGTCTTCCTCCTCTTTTTGATGAGCTGGATGAGAACAGTCAGTTGGAAATTCTGAGGGTGTGCATGGCCATGTTGATGTGTTATTTAAAAAAAAAAGGTGGGGAAGATGATATTTCCGATGATTTTCTTGCGGATAGGACCTGGTAGCAGTGTCAGGATGACAAGGTGACATCAAATGAAGAGGGTGGTGATAGTAAATCCAATCTTTGTGCGGGTCCAACATCCAAAAAGCCTAGAAGATCCTCTCAGGGTGGGATCTCACTAGAGATGGTAGTGGCAGACTTGTTTCAGCTGCTGCTGGCGGCAGCAAGTATAAGCAGTCACCTCCTGTGTGGGGAATTTTTTGTACATTGCCAAATGATAAATCCATGGCGATGTGCAAGATCTGCAAGCAGAAACTTATCTGTGGCCTTGTAGGAACAAATGTAGGAAAGGACATCTCTACATACTCATGAAAAAGCATCGCTCTTATTTGTAAAAATAGACTTGTCAGTGGCACTGGCAGGGGAAGTGAACGAGGTTGTTCTTCTCCTCCCTGTCATCTTCCTGGTAGGAAGGCCAGATCTACATGTAGCACTACTACATTGTCGTCGCTATCAACATTATCATTATCTGTTTCACCTCCTCTTCCACGCCAACAACAGTCATCCATAAGGAATTGTGTGGCCAGGAGAGAGCAATATGCGCCATCATCCGGCAGTTGTTCAACTTAAGTTGCACCTGGCCAAGCTGCTGGAAGTGCAGTCGCTGCTGTAACGCTCAGTGGATTCCCCTGAGTTTTGACCACTGATGGCTTGCGCTCAACCTCGATGGAGAATACCCAGCTGCCATTATTTCTCTAGGAAACCTGTCCCAGCTATATGTTGGAGAACGTGGCCCTGGAGAAAGGTACACGCCACTGTCGACACCTGTAATTCCAGATATACGTCACACACAATAGTAAAGTAGTGGTGGCGGTGGTACTACTAGTAGCGCATCCTTCACTAATAAAAGAAAATTTCCATTATTTCAGTGTTTGTTTTTTTAATTAATAATTAAACACTGTGCATTAAAATAATGAGTGGAAAAAAACAGGGCAGACAACACATGGAGGGGGGGACGAAGCACTTGTGCAAGTAGTACTATTTCTAACAATAACAATGTAGGTGGCAAGAGCCAATAGGTTAGAGCAGTGGAAGGAGCTGGCCAAGTTCACCGTGGGAGTTTTATCTTGTCTGGCCTCAAGTGCTATGGCTGAGAGGGTGATCAGTGCAGCTAAAAGGACGAAACTGTCCCCAAGTATCATGGTAAAAATTACTTTTATCAGGCATCTATCCATGAGGATTTTCAAACACCTCCAGCTGATGCCTCTGAATAGTGGTGTCATTGTTTCCCTTTATCATCATCTTCCATCTTTGGTGACTTTTTTTTTTTGAAAAGTCAATTCTTCATCACTTTTCAAGTCGCTCACAGCCACAAATTTGTTTCCCAAATAACAATAAGCCCCTGTAGCACTTACAGGCTATCAAAACGGGCTAATGTTTCTACAAAATCATTGCTTTTTGCAATATAACCACCATGTGTGTCTAAAAAACCATGATAGTAGTATAATGTTGTACCGTGTTAGCCATTGAAAGTAGTGGAAGAGTGAAGAAATCAGGCGATACCTTTTAGAGGCTGAGTATATTTATAAGTAAGTTTTCAGGAGTACTAGCTCCTTTCATCAGACATGGTGTGATATAAGTCTTTTGCGGTACATTGTGGTATCTTTCAAGTTGATAGTAGTATAATGTTGTACTGTGTTAGCCATTGAAAGTAGTGGAAGAGTGAAGAAATCAGGCGATACCTTTTAGAGGCTAACTGAGTATATTTATAAGTAAGCTTTCAGGAGTACTAGCTCCCTTCATCAGACATGGTGTGATACAAGTCTTTTGCGGTACATTGTGGTATCTTTCAAGTTGATAGTAGTATAATGTTGTACCGTGTTAGCCATTGAAAGTAGTGGAAGAGTGAAGAAATCAGGCGATACCTTTTAGAGGCTGAGTATATTTATAAGTAAGCTTTCAGGAGTACTAGCTCCCTTCATCAGACATGGTGTGATACAAGTCTTTTGCGGTACATTGTGGTATCTTTCAAGTTGATAGTAGTATAATGTTGTACCGTGTTAGCCATTGAAAGTAGTTCAATGCAAATTCATGCAAATTTCGTTAGTAAAGGGGTCATTTTTGAAGTGTGTTAAATGCGTAAAAGTGAGTGTCAGCACAGTATATGGTTAAACTGAGTTTGTATCCTCCGCTTACTATCTGTTTTTCCATAGACATACATGTCACATTCACTTTGACATAACTTTGGCTGTGTTTGCCTTAGAAAGCTAGAAATTGGATAGATAGGTACCTAGGAGCCCTAAGAATATGTTATACTATGTTTTAAGCCAATTTCAAGTGTGGTTTGTATCGAACTTGTTCATCCTGAAATTAACCATGGATCCAAACTGCTGAACCTGAACATGAAACAAATCTTGAAAGGTTAACCCATGCCTGGAGGTTCACCCATGCCTGGAGGCTCCTCTGAGTAAGTGTGAGCTGCTGTAAGTCTAGCACGACGCTAGCAAGTTATTCCAAGAAAAAGGTATGCCGTGATGCTCTGCATCTTGTGGCTATAGTAAGGAAGAAAGGTGCTCTAACGCTGAAGTCATTAAGGACCTTGATGATGCAGGTATATGTATGTTATGATGGGGCGGACCTTCCTTCCTGGGATAGCCCATGTTAACCTGCTGTGCTGCTAAACCAGGCCCTCAGAGGATTATCTAATATATGCAATGTTTGCATAAATCTTCCTGTTGACAGATATTGAACAGATGACTGATAAGAGGTTTAAAAAAAAAAAAAAAAATTTCCTTTCATACAGTGGGGAAAAAAAGTAATTAGTCAACCACCAATTGTGCAAGTTCTCCCACTTAAAAAGATGAGAGAGGCCTGTATTTGACATCATAGGTAGACCTCAACTATGAGAGACAAAATGAGAAAACAAATCCAGAAAATTACATTGTCTAATTTTTAAAGAATTTATTTGCAAATTATGGTGGAAAAGTATTTGGTCAATAACAAAAGTTTATCTCAATACTTTGTTATATATCTTTTGTTGGCAATGACAGAGGTCAAATGTTTTCTGTAAGTCTTCACAAGGTTGGCACACACTGTTGCTGGTATGTTGGCCCATTCCTCCATGCAGATCTCTAGAGCAGTGATGTTTTGGGGCTTTCAACTCCCGCCAAAGGTTTTCTATGGGGTTGAGATCTGGAGAATGGCTAGGCCACTCCAGGACCTTGAAACGCTTCTTACGAAGCCACTCCTTTGTTGCCCTGGCCGTGTGCTTGGGATCATTGTCATGCTGAAAGACCCAGCCACGTTTCATCTTCAATGCCCTTTCCGATGGAAGGAGGTTTGCACTCAAAATCTCACGATACATGGCCCCATTCATTCTTTCATGTACACGGATCAGTCGTCCTGGTCCCTTTGTAGAGAAACAGCCCCAAAGCATGATGTTGCTACCCCCATGCTTCACAGTAGGTATGGTGTTCTTTGGATGCAACTCAGCATTCACTCTCCTCCAAACACGACGAGTTGTGTTTCTACCAAACAGTTCTACTTTGGTTTCATCTGACCATATGACATTCTCTCAATACTCTTCTGGTACATCCAAATGCTCTCTAGCAAACTTCAGACGGGCCCGGATATGTACTGGCTTAAGCAGGGGGGCACGTCTGGCACTGAGGATCTGAGTCCCTGGCGGCGTAGTGTGTTACTGACGGTAGCCTTTGTTACGTTAGTCCCAGCTTTCTGCAGGTCATTCACTACGTCCCCCCGTGTGGTTCTGGGATTTTTGCTCACCGTTCTTGTGATCATTTTGACCCCACGGGGTGAGATCTTGCGTGGAGCCCCTGATCGAGGGAGATTATCAGTGGTCTTGTATGTCTTCCATTTTCTAATTATTGCTCCCACAGTTGATTTCTTCACACCAAGCTGCTTGCCTATTGCAGATTCAGTCTTCCCAGCCTGGTGCAGGTCTACAATTTTGTTTCTGGTGTCCTTCCACAGCTCTTTGGTCTTCACCATAGTGGAGTTTGGAGTGTGACTATTTGAGGTTGTGGACAGGTGTCTTTTATACTGATAACAATGTCAAACAGGTGCCATTACTACAGGTAATGAGTGGAGGACAGAGGAGCCTCTCAAAGAAGAAGTTACAGGTCTGTGAGAGCCAGAAATCTTGCTTGTTTGTAGGTGACCAAATACTTATTTTCCACCATAATTTGCAAATAAATTCTGTAAGAATCAGACAATGTGATTTTCTAGATATGTTTCCTCATTTTGTCTCTCATAGTTGAGGTCTACCTATGATGTCAATTACAGGCCTCTCTCGTTTTTTTAAGTGGGAGAACTTGGACAATTGGTGGCTCACTAAATACTTTTTTTTCCCCACTGTATATGTTTATTAAGGAAATATTCAAACAGGAATTGTTGGGTTGTATGAGATCCTTAACTCCTTTAGGAGGGAACTTCTGTCATCAGATTCAGACATGGCGATTTCTGAAGATACTTGTTTATTTAACTCTGTTAAGTTTATTAAAAAAATTTTTTATAGAAAACAGGACAGAGGGTCCAGTCCTCTTGGACATCGAGAGTCTGTTTTATTTCCCCAAAAGAAAGGCTACAGTCTTTCTGGGGCATTCAGTTTTTAACTCCATTATGGAGATGAATGAAAATTTCCAGTTTGATCCTGAGGAATGTGAACCTTGGGAGAATCAGCCAGAGTTGATCCAGTAGTGGCAAACCTCTCTAGAATATCCTCCGGTAAATGATATCTTTTAAAAAAATAAAAACAATGGATTGCAGAGCTGAAATTTCTCTGAAAGATGCATTTGTATCCCTAGCAGCTTTATGTAAAACCACCATGACAGTCGTTCCTGTGTTCAGGGCTTTAAGATTATGGTTAAAGGGGTATTCCCATGATCATAACCATTTTTAAATTTGTAGATAATAATAATAATACATTTTATTTATATAGCGCCAACATATTCCGCAGCACTGTACAATTTGTAGATAATTAAAAGTTAAACATTTTTGCAAATATAAATAATCTAACATTTTGCAGAGTATTATAGATTTTCTCTAAATATCTTGTGGTCACAACTTGTTGTCTTGATCGGTTGCCAGTGGATATGACCACCAATGCAGGACCTTTCTAAGGTCAGAAAATCAGCCATGATTTCCTTATTGTGGCCGGGATATCTTCTGATACATGTAATGTCCCTGCCTGATAACCCAGCTACAATAAGAAAATCATAGTTGGGTTCCTGTCAAGTCCCAGACCATAGAAAGTTTCTGCATTTGTGGCCGTATCCATTGTCACCACTAACATAGAGAAAATCTTTAAAACTCTGCAGAATTTTTAACTACTTATATTTGCAAAAATGTTTAACATTTAATTATCTACAAATATAGATATGATTATGTTCATGGGAATACCCCTTAAAGCTAGTTGGGAAGACATATTCAAGATGGTATTACAAGGGAAGAATTTATGGAGCAATCTTATTCCCTTAAACTGGCTGCAGATTTGTCTTCGGTTTTTCCTTTAAGCACCACTATTCTGCAAATAGAGCCATATGGCTAAAATCGTGGACAGAGGAAGCTACATCATAGTATAAGCTATGTTTTATACCCCTTGAACTTGGAGGTTTTTTTGGAAGGAAAATTAGATCAGCTCTTGGAGGCTAATAGGTAGGCAAGAGACTTGGTCTTTCCTCAGACCAATAGAAGCTTTAAGCCTCAGCCAAGTTTCAGAGAAGATATGAATTGTTCCTGAAGAGAGGAAATAGACCAATTGATCATGCTAGACCCTATCAAAAATTTAGATGCACTACCTCAGAGAAATTGGGGGGCGGGGGAACTTGAAGACGCGAATGTTGGCAAACAGGATTATGACATCAGGAGTTGTCAAGTTGTAGGTTGTTTAAAAAAAAAAAAAAAAATTCCCGCATGGTACAGCATTACCACAGACAAGTGTGTTCTGGATTTTATAGAAAAGGGTTATGTAATAGAAATTCTCCATAAACAAAGGATCATTTTTCTTCTGATTGAGTGAGAAATTCCACATGTTTTTGCTCTGATACAAGGATTTTTTGGCAAAAGATTCCATGGAGAAAATTTCAGAAAAGGAACAATGTTCTGGAGTTCATGCAAGATTTTTTCTCGGTTCCAAAGGTCAACGGTCCTGGGAGATTGATCATAGATCTCAGGTCTCTACGTAGCTATGTGAAGAAAATTAACTTCGGGATGGAAACAATAATGACAGTTACAGCAGACTTACAGTAAGGCCAAGTCTTAGATCAAGTCTAGACCTGAGATACATATCTACATGTTCCCATCCATACTATTTCAAGGAAATTCCTGGGGATAGCAGTCAACCAGTTAGGATGAATTAGTTACTACAAAGCACTCTTTTTGGCCTAAATTCCTCTCCAGGGTTTTTTTTTACCAAAGTGGCAATAGTAACAGCAGTTCTGACATTGAAATCAATTCAGATTTCTTTCTATGTGGATGATTGGATGATAGCTGCTCCGTTGGCGTCTCTTCCTCCAAGATCACTTCAATATGGTCAACGTGACTGTAACGATGCTAGTTATCTGATCTGGAGTCTAATTGGTGAGGCAATGGCACAGTAGTTAAACAGTAGTAGATGAGGAGTTAAATAGTAGGAATAGTACCTCAGGAGTAAGAAGCGACCGTGGTCAGACGTATGCAGGAGTAGGTACACAGGAGCAGTGGATCAATCGTAGTCAGACATATGCAGGAGTCGGTACACAGGAGCAGAAGAGTAATGGTGAGGATCAGGGGAAACAGGAAGCAAACAGCCAGAATAATCAGGCACATGATGAAGTAAGCTGTGGGTTTACATAGCGATAGCTATACTGTGATTGGCCACAGAGCAGGTGAGATCTATAAGCTAATCACTCCAATAGAAAGGACCAGATTCAGCAAAGCAAAGAACAAATAGGCTTCTACAATGGCATAATGGTCAAAGCTTCAGAACATGGCTGGGAAGTCAAGGGTTCAAAACCCAGTGAGCTCAATTCCTGATAATGACGATCAATGAACTTGGTTTCCAAAAAAATTGGTGAAGTCCCATTTGTTGCTAGAAACTTAAAAAAACATTTCTAAGTTTTATAATAAACACAGAACTGCAAGCACTTTTTATTTCTCAGAAAATAATTAAAAAAAAAAAAAAACGAAAACAAACTGCAGTAAAAATATTAATCAGGTCTCCGCTGTCTAAAATTGAAGACTATGGGATTACTGGTTGCCTCAATAAATATAGTACTTTGGACTACGATACACAGCCATAGTCTTCAGCTCAATATGCTTCAGCATTGGAATGGAGATGTGAAGAGGATGCATAAAAAGAACAAAGCCTGAAATTGGGACTAAATCCATGCAATTTAACACCTTCAGGACACAGCCTAAAAGTGCCTTGATGATCAGGCCTCATTTTTTTTTTTTTTTATATAACTGTAATTTTATTGAAAAATTTTTCATTAACAAGGAATAAAGAAAAAACAAAAAAACAATAATAAACAAACAGGAAGCATTGAGGTAAATAGAGGCTATCTGCCTCCTCCCCCTTAAGCAATATGCATTTAAATTAAGCAGTGAACAAGGGAGGGGGGAATGGAGGGGTTAAGAAGACAAGGGTAGGACCAAAGGGAAGGGGGGGGGGAGGGAAGGAGAGGACTAGAGATCAGAGACCCTGTGATGTACAATACATGTCCCAGGGTGCCCAAATAGCCCCAAAGGCTTCCCGTGAATTATGTAGGCCAGCAGTCAGGTATTCAAGACTCCTCACATCCTTCATTCTAGCCACAAGCTCAAGACTAGATGGGGGACTCACCTTCTTCCAGTTTCTAGCTATGAGAGTTTTAGCTGCAGTACAAAGATGCAAGAAAAGCCTGGATGACTTATTGCTCAGGTGTCTGGGGGGAAGGTTCAGGAGATAAAGAAGAGGGTCAAGAGGAACCTCTTGCAAAAAGAGAGCAGTCGTCAGAGTCCTGACCTCCCTCCAAAAACCGAGGATGAGAGGGCACGTCCAAAAGATATGGTGCAGGGTACCCACCGCAGCTCCACAGCGCCAGCACCATGGGGGAACTAATGGGTTTAAAGTATGAAGGAGAGCCGGAGTATGATACCAATGCATCAACAGCTTATATTGCGTTTCCCTAAACGTAATGCACTGAGATGATTTCTGGGCCCGAGACCATACAATCCGCCACTGTTCCTGGGAGATGGGTTTACCCACCGCCTCCTCCCATTTAAGCATATAGGGATGATTAACAGGAGAGCCTGTAGTTTGTGAGTTAAGAAGTTGGTAAATAGAGGATATAAAGCCCCTAGTGGACGTGCCTGCACGGCAAATCTTTTCAAAAGCGGTGGGGAGTGACACCTTAAGAGACCCATGGAGGGAGCGGACAAAGTGAACCACCTGCAAGTAATGGAACCATTCAGTACCTGGCAGGTTTTGATTAGCTGTAAGATGAGCAAAGGACCTGAGTTCCAAGGTTCCAGGGTCAACCATATCAGCAATCCGGTAAAGGCCAGCTTCAGACCACACTTTAGTCATGGCAGAAGTCAGGCTCTCCGGGAGAAGGGGGTTGTATAGTATGGAGACCATAGATGAGCGCGGGGACATCAGGGAGAATCTAGCACAACAGGTAGACCAGATAGATCTAGTAAACCGAATGGGGCCCAACAGGTACGAGGCAGGGGGGGGGGGGGGGGGGAGCTGACCCACAGAAGCGCGTTAGGATGCATGGGTGCCAGCCATAGCTTCTCTATCTGCACCCATCTGGTGTATGCTGGCATAGCCGCCCAGAATGGGATATGGCGTAAGTGGGCCGCCCAGTAATAATGTAACAGATGTGGGACAGCCATACCCCCAGACCCCCTATCCGCCAGCATAACAGATCTAGGTATTCGGTCGTTTTGCTTTCCAGATAAACTGGAAGATAGCTTTCTGTAGGTTCCGTAATTCTCCCCGAGGTATCGCGACTGGGAGCATCTCGAAAAAATACAGTAGCTTCGGGAGGAGAGTCATCTTGACCGCAGCAATTCTCCCCAAAAGGGAGATAGGCAAGGGTTGCCATTTGTCCAATAGGGCTCTTAGCTCACAAAACAACCGCGGGTAGTTTGCCGAGTAGAGGGTCGCATAGGAGGTGGATATATGGACTCCCAGGTAGCGGATAGAGGACTCCCGCCACTGGAAATCGTAATTACTGCGGAGGAGAAGGAGAAGGTCCCGTGGGATGTTAAGTGGGAGTGCCTCAGTCTTCGCGGGGTTCACCTTATACCCTGAGAGATCACCATAGGTCTCTAGCGAGCGCAGCAAGTTTGGAAGGGTAGTATGAGGGGAGGTGAGAGTGAGGAGTACATCGTCCGCGAAGAGAGATATCTTAAATTCCTTATCTTGGACCATGATCCCCTTGATATTAGGGTCTCGCCTAATCTTGGCCGCTAGCGGTTCAATGCAGAGGGCAAATATGATGGGTGACAGGGGGCAACCCTGCCTAGTGCCATTTCGAATAGGGAAGGAGGGCGAAGATGCATGGGGAAGCTTAATTGCTGCTGAGGGTAAGGAGTAAAGGGCCTGGATAGCTGTGAGAAACGGTCCCGTAAGCCCGAACGCCTTAAGCGTAGTATGCATAAACGACCAATTTATGCGGTCAAAAGCCTTTTCAGCGTCCAGGCTCAAGAGAAGGGCTGGGGTAGAATAATGATTGGCCACCTCCACCAAATCCACAGTCCTCCTGGTGTTGTCACCACCCTGACGACAGGGGATGAATCCCACCTGGTCCTTATGGACAAGCAGAGGGAGCCAAGCATTCAGTCTATTGGCTAAGAGTTTGGTGAAAAGTTTCAGGTCCGTGTTCAGCAAAGCAATCGGTCGGTAGTTAGCACAATCCTGCAAGTCCTTACCCGGTTTAGGGACCAATTTGAGTAGTGAAGAGAGCATAGTCGGGGGTATAGGGGAACCTGAAAGGAAGGAATTGAAGAGGGACAATAGATGAGCAGAGAGTTCACCCTGGAAAACCTTATAATAATTGTAAGTGAACCCATCTGGGCCTGGGGCTTTCCCATTTGGGAGGTCCCTCAGGACCCCTTCTAGTTCCTCCCTGGTGATGGGGGTGTTCAGGGAGGTTAAGGCCTCAGGAGGAAGGCGTGGGAGACAACAATCCTTTAAATAGTCTTCCAGTAGTGTTGAGTCATCCCCAGGGAGTAGTGCTCGTGGGGGGGGTAAGTCATACAGCTTAGAGTAGTAAGAGTGGAACGCCAGCGCCACAGCATCAGGGTTATGTTGAAGAGTACCCGCGGGGTCACGGACAGAGTGTGGTGTGGAAGAGGCCCGATGATCCCTGAGGGTTCCTGCCAGGAGGGTATGAGATTTATTACCTCGTTCAAAAAACCTCTGACGGGTATAAAGGAGAAGTCGTTCCACATGGCGGGTCTCCAAATCACGGAGGTCCGCCCGGGCCAGGACCAAACGGCGAAGAACCCCCAGGGATGGATGCGCTGCCAAAGTCGTCGTAAGGGACCGAATACGGGCTTGGAGGAGCTGTTCCTGGGCCTGTCTGTCCCTTTTAAGCCTAGAAGCCAATGCGATACAGCATCCTCTCATGACCGCCTTATGGGCTTCCCAGAGAATGGCAAGAGAGTCTACCGAGCCTAAGTTGTCCCTAAAATAATCTATCAAGTGTGTGCGCAGGGTCTCGAGGGAGGTCGGCGATTTGAGCAGTGTTTCGTTAAGACGCCAATGACATTGGCGAGTAGGCACTGGAGTCGTAGATAAGGTAACCACGACTGGGGCATGATCAGACCAGGTGAGAGGGCCAATGTTCGTGTCCCTAAGCAAACGAAGAGCGGGAGCATTTCCAAAGAAGTAGTCAATGCGGGTGTGAGTGTTATGAGGGTGAGAAAAGAAGGTGTAGGAGCGCGCCGTAGGATTGTCCACTCGCCAAAGGTCATACAAAGAGTGGGCGCGGATCAGCCTGCGGAACTCCCTTGCAAGTTGGGCCAACCTATGGGGGGTTGGGCCCTGGGGTAAAGCCAGACGATCCGCCCGTTCAGAGAAGACCATGTTAAAGTCTCCCCCCACCAGCCAAGCTGATGGTGGGAGAGCGCGCAGACGGGAGAATACCCGGCGCAAGAACGGGATCTGCGCTGAATTGGGGGCATAGACATTGCATAAAACAATCGGGGCACCATAAAGGAGCCCCTCCAAGATAACAAACCGGCCACCTGGGTCTATGTGGGAAGTCGTCACTGTAATTGGGCAGGATCGAGAAAGAAGGATAGCCACCCCAGCTCTGCGTCGATTGTGGAAGGCCGAAAAAGCTACGGGAAAATAATGCTTAGCGAAGGCAAAAGTACCAGCGCGGTCAAAATGAGTCTCCTGAAGAAACGCCACATCCGCTCGTAAGGAGCGGAGTTCTCTAAGGACATGGCGCTTTTTAATGTTGGAACCCAGGCCCTTGACATTAATTGTCACGCACCTAACCATTGGGACCCAGGATTGGAGGACAGTGGCGGATTGCAATAAGCTCACCCATCTCACATGACGCTGGCAAGTTTCCCTCGGAGAGGCAAAAGGGCAATCCACAAACAGGAACCCAAAATCGAGGCAGGGTCTCTAGATCAGGGAGGGGGGGGAAAGAGAGGGAGGGAGGGAGGCAAAAGACATCATAAATGACAAAGTAAAAATAAAAACAGTTAAACAATACTTTGTGGGCGAGGCTAAGTCACTCGCCTGGGGACCAATGAGGGCAGCCAGAGGTCCAATCAGGATCAATGTCCGCACAGTCCAAGTATCCCCTTAGGGGGGAGAGCGTGGACAGGAGGTCGGAGGGGAGGCGGTGGATCCCCAACCACCAGTAAAAAGAAGGAAGGAAGGGGAGTCACCGGAACCCCACCCCGCCCCACTCCGCTAAAACAATCCAATAATAAGCATAATAGATGAGACCCGTAGACCTAAAAAAAGAAAAAAAGAGAAGCAAACATAACATTAAGGCATGCAGATTCCAAAGCACCACAGAGAAAAGGGAGAACGTCTCAAGGGGGGGGCAGCCTCCTCAGGGATCAGTCTCCAGCCGGGGCCTCCGAGTGGTCACCACCGCGGAGGATGCATGACGTCGTCTGGGCTCCAATCGTTGCCAAACCGGTGGTGGGGGAGGGGGGTGGAGAGAATAGCTCCCAGTCTGTTAAATCCGGCAGGGGAACATCCAATAGGTCACAGAAGAGAGGCAAATCCGCAAAGGAGCGAAGCGTAGCGGAGCGACCATCCCTACGAGCAATGAGAGCAAACGGAAATCCCCACCGGTAAGGAATTTGGTGCTCCTGAAGAATCTGGAGGAGGGGTCGGAGATGGCGGCGTTTCTGGAGGGTGATTAGCGACAGATCCTGATAGAATTGTAGTGGAGCTCCCTGAAACTCGAAGTCTTTGAGTTTGCGCACTTTGCTCATTATAGCCTCTTTAAGGGTGAAGTCGTGGAGGCAGCAGATGACATCACGGGGTGTGGCGGAAGATCCTCTGGGTCGAAGGGCTCGATGTGCCCTATCAAACTTAATTTTGTGGGACGGGGGCTCCTGCAGTATAGTGTTGAAGACAGCCTCCAGCAGAACAGGCAGATCCTCAGATTGGTCAGCCACTGGGAGTCCCTTGACGCGTATATTGTTGCGCCGGCCCCTGTTGTCAAGATCCTCCAAGTGGCGTTGCATGTCCCGTATAGCTGAACCCTGTTCAGTGGTAGTATCATGCAGTGAGGCAACATAGTCCCTGGTAGTGTCATGGTCATTCTCCAGCGTGTCCATTCGGTTAGCAATGGAGTGTAAATCAGTGCGGAGGGTAGCAATTTCAGATCGGAAGGATGCTGTGATTTCCGCAACCATACTTTTAAGGTCTTGTTTAGTAGTAAGTTGAGGAAGAAGGTCCGCCATGGATGATGGTGCTGAAGATGGGCCTGGGATACAGCTCTGGGGGTACAGGACTGGAGGGGGGAGCCATAATCCTTGGGAGTGCGGGGCAGAGGAGCCCCTACGCCAGCGTCCCTCACCACGCCATCCCCCTCTGAGCCATGGAGGGGGGGGGGTGATGGGGGAAGATAGTAGCCGGGGGGCCACAGAGACCAGCTCTGTGGCCACAGGCTGCAACTCATCAGCGGTGCAGGAGGGAGCAGAGCCACTGACCTCAGAACTCCTTGAGAAGCTGGAAACATCCGGGGTCCTCTCATGCCGCTCTGCCAGGAGTGCTGGTGAAGCAGAATGTAGTTGCTGGGACATCCCAGGGTGAGGAGACTGTGGGAGTACTCGTGCTGGGGAAACTCTGGGTTGCCCAGGCGCCGACAGGGATCTCTGTTGAAGCGGCGCTCCGCTGGCTGACAGGGGGAGCGCGGGAGGAGAGAAGCTGCGCTGCGATCCCTGTGCCTGGAGAGCGGAGGAAATCCAAGATGGCCGCCCCGCAGCAGCCTGGCCCGGTAGAGAAGGCCGCTGGGCCAGAAAGGCGTCCAGGGTGGCCCCCCCAGACCTCTCCACGGGCGCTGGGGTGCCCGGGGCCACCTTCCTCGGTAAGCGCTTGCCCATACTGCGCTTGCTGAGGGGTCCACGGGTCTCAGTAGCGAGCGGAGGAGCGGAGAAGGACCTGCGCGCGTGCTACTCCATGCGCGTCCAGGCCACGCCCCCAGGCCTCATTTTTAAAATCTGACATGTGTTACTTTATGTAGTAATAACTTTGAGACGCTTTAACTTACACAAGTGATTTTGAAATTGTTTTTTTATGACACATTGTACTTCGTGTTAGTGGTAAACATTAATCGATATTTTTGTATTTATTTATAAAAAAAAAATAGGAAATTTTGAAAAAAAAAATTGCAATTTTAAAAATTTGAAACCAGATAGTCATCTCACACAAATACATTAATAAATATTATCTACTAAATCTTTGCTTTATATTGGCATCATCTTTTAATTGTCCTTTAATTTATTGTGGATGTTCGAAGGCTTACAAGTATATCAGCGATTTTCCAGATTTACAAGAAAATTTCCCAAACTAATTTTTTAGAGACCACTTCAGTTCTGAAGGGGATTGTAAAGGCCTGTATATTAGAAAACCCCATAAATCACCCCATTTTCAAAACTGCACCACTGAATAATTCAAAAAAGCATTTGGGAACTTTGTTAACCCTTTAAGCATTTCACGGAAATTAAAACAATATGGAGGTGAAATTTAGATTTCGGGCAGATTTTGCTGGAATAGTTTTTGGGTGCCATGTCTCATTTACATAGCCCCTAGAGTACCAATACAATGTTGGTTGGGGGCTTATCTTTTGCGGGATGACCTGTGCTTTTTATTGGTACTGTTTGAGGGTACATATGACTTTTTGATCACTTTTTATAGCATATATAGATGGCGAAAAATCATTATTTCCTTTTTTTCTTAATTGAGTTTTTTTTTTTTTTTCATACACTTCACTTTTTAGTGATGTCTCACTAGGGGACTTGAACCAGTGATGCTCTCTAATATTTGAACAAGTAAGGTGTAACCCGGATGAAGCTATTGTTGATGGAATGTGAGAAGATTTTTCAACTGGCAGACTTGCTGGACTTAAGAGCGCTGCATATAAAAGGATCTCTGAATAACAGAGTGGATTTTCTGAGCAAGAAGACTCTCAGACCTTTGGAGTAGGAATTAAATCCTGAATTCTTTCATCTTCTAACAGACAGATGGGGAATGCCACAAAAAGATTGATTTTCCTTTACCTTAATAAAACATTATTGTCTGGACATCCACTCTGAGGGTCCAGCCTTAATATGTACTGTAATAGTACTTAATATGGTTTCTAAATGATGATCCCCCCCCGCCCCTTAGGTAGCTAGCTAGGTCCCTTCTGTGCTGCTGCTGAATGAAAAAGAAATACAAAATTGGCTCTTACCAGGAATTTTGCTTTCTTTCAGTTAAAGGCGGCACAGCATACCCTCCCAACTTAATTAAGAAAAAACTCGTCCAGTTAAAACACAAGGAAGTAGTGAGAGAGGGGGGTTCTTATACCATCAATTATGCTAATTAATTGTTTAATTGCTACCTAGGGCCTGTCCTAGATGGAAATAATAATAATAATAATAATAGTCCTTTAATAGTCCCACAATGGGGAAATTCAGTGTGTTACAGCAGCAAAGATAAGATAAGATAAGCAGATACAAATACAAATACAACATGTACAGGAATGTTCCAAGGTGAGAGGCATTACATTAATAGCAGACAGACAGATAGGACTAGCAGGGGGGAGGGGGGGATTTAACAGGCAGAGAGATATTTCAGTTCTCTGTGTGTAATGATCTCCGCTTAGGTCGGTGTTGGTTGTACAGCCTAACCGCGGTGGGGAGGAAAGACTTCCGATAGCGCTCCTTCTCACACCTAGGGTGGAGCAGTCGGTCACTGACAGTACTGCTCAGCGCGATCACAGTCTCATGCATGGGATGGGACTTCTTCTTCTGCCTGGAGCTCACCACGGACAGTATCCTTCTGTCACCCACCACCTGCACTGGGTCCAGTGGGCTCCCCAGGACAGAGCTGGCCCTTCTAATCAGCTTGTCCAGTTTATTTCTGTCCCTGGTTGATATACTGCTCCCCCAGCAGGCCACTCCAAAGAAGATGGCTGATGCCACTACCGAGTTGAAGAAAGTTCTAAGAAGTGCCCCCCGGATTCCAAAGGCTCTCAGCTTCCTAAGCAGGTAGAGCCTGCTGTGGCCCTTCCTGTACAGGGCCTCCATATGATCTGCCCAATCCAGCTTATTATTAAGGAGCAAACCCAGGTACCTATAGGTGTTCACAATCTCGATGCCCGTCCCCAGGATGTCCACTGGTTTTGGAGGGCATCTGCCTTTACGGAAGTCCACCACCATCTCCTTGGTCTTCCCCGCGTTAATCTTCAGGTGGTTCCGGTGGCACCAGTCCACAAAATGCTGGTTCAGTTCTCTGTACTCACTGTCATCATCATCTGTGATGAGACCCACTATTGCAGAGTCGTCAGAATACTTCTGTAGGTAGCAGCTGGATGAGTTGCGCCTAAAATCTGCAGTGTACAGTGTGAAGAGGAAAGGGGCGAGAACCGTACCCTGAGGTGCCCCCCGTATTACAGATCACGGTACCTGACACACAGTCTCGGGCTCTCACGTAGGTGGGGTAACTTACCCATGTGAGCTGCCTTGACCTCAAAGAAAGAAAAATTCCAGGTAAGACCCAATTTTGTATATACAGTATTATGCATACAATGAAATATGTAAACTATGGATCTGCAATACAACATCCATATCCTGCTATAGACCTATTCCGTAGCACTTTGTGATTTACGAAAAATTTTTTTTGCATGTGTGACTCTCATTGAATGAATGTGTCTCAGTGGGCCTCCTGTCAGCTATGGTAAGAGGCACAAGCAATTAAACTCATATATGCGGTTTCTGAGCAGTGTTTATCTAATGTTTAATAACAATTTAGGCAAAAAAGTTTGTTTTAACACTGCAGTGAATGGTGGTGGATGCAAACGAAGGTTGTGCCGTCTACATCTGTCAGAACAACAAATTAAAAAGTGTGAATTTAGCCTTACTCGTACAGTACTATAAGCACTGGTTGGATTTATACATCAATATACAGTTAGGTCCATAAATATTTGGACAGAGACAACATTTTTCTGATTTCGTTTCTGTACATTAACACAATGAATTTTGAACAAAACTATTCAGATGCAGCTGAAGTTCAGACTTTAAGCTTTAAGGCAGGGTTCACCCTACCGTTGGAGTCCGTTATGAAGGTGTCCGTTAAAAAAAAAAAAAAGGACACCTATCATAACAGACACTAACTGATGTTAACGTGTCCGTTTTTTTTAACTGATCCAATTAATGGTTCAGTTAAAAAAACGGACACATTAGCATCATTAGTGTCCGTTAGCATCAGGTAGTGTCCGTTTTTCAAAGAGGACCTTTCATATCACATACCGCTAGAAAGCCGACAGCGTGCTGAATTCAGCGCACTGCCAGCTTTCCCAGTATGTGCCCCGGGACTGGAGATATCAGCGGCGTTCCTTACTGCCCGACGATGACGCTGAGCTGTGAGGAACACCCCCTCAGTACAAGTCTATGAACGAAGAGAAGTGTCAGGGAGGGCGTTCCTCGCAGCACAGCTAGACTGTCAGGAACGCTCTTCTAACAGTAAACCATGTAACTTACACCGCCGATATCTCCAGCCCCGGGGCACATACCAGGAAAGCCGGCAGTGCGCTGAATTCAGCGCGCTGTCGGCTTTCTAGCGGTATGTAAAACCGCATGTGCCTGAGGACACGAAAGGTCCTCTTTAACACTGTTTTTTTTTTTTGGTTTGTTTCTCCTTTCTGAGCATGCGCAGGGAAAATAAACGGACATAAACTAATGGATGGGTAAATGATGGCTATCAGTTACTGTCCGTTATAAGTCCATTACCCATAGACTTCAATGTTAAAAAAATAACGGACACTTGCTGTCCGTCAAGAATCCGTTTTTTCAAACGGACAAAAAGTCCTGCATGTAGGATTTTTTGTCCGTGAAAAAAAACGGACTTCTGACGGATTTGGTGTAAACGGACACTAACGGACACAATATAAAAACCCATTGAAATGAATGGAAATTTTAACGGATTTCTGGCGGTTCAGCTAGTGTCCGATGCTAAAATCTTGTAACGGACAATAGCAATGGACACTACTGACAGTCACCAACGGTAGTGTGAACGCCCCCTAAGTCAGTCGGTTGAACAAAATGCATAAAAATGTGAGGAACTATAAAGCATTTATTACACACAATCCCTTCATTTCAGGGGCTCAAAAGTAATTGGACAAATGAAATAATTGTAAATAAAATGTTAATTTCTAATACTTGGTTGTTCACCCTTTGTTGGCAATGACTGCCTGAAGTCTTGAACTCATGGACATCACCAGACGCCGCTGTGTTTCCTCCTTTTTAATGCTCTGCCAGGCCTTTACTGCAGCGGTATTCAGTTGCTGTTTGTTTGTGGGCCTTTCTGTCTGAAGTTTAGTCTTTAACAAGTGAAATGCATGCTCAATTGGGTTGAGATCAGGTGACTGACTTGACCATTCAAGAATATTCCACTTCTTTGTTTTAATAAGCTCCTGGGTTGCTTTGGCTTTATGTTTTGGGTCACTGTCCATCTGTATTATGAAATGCCGACCAATCAGTTTTGCTGTATTTGGCTGGATTTGAGCACACAGTATGTCTCTGAATACCTCAGAATTCATCCGGCTGCTTCTGTCCTGTGTCACATCATCAATAAACACTAGTGACCCAGTGCCACTGGCAGCCATGCATGCCCAAGCCATCACACTGCCTCCGCCATGTTTTACAGATGATGTGGTATGCTTTGGATCATGAGCTGTACCACGCCTTCCCCATATTTTTTTCTTTCTATCATTCTGATAGAGGTTGATCTTGGTTTCATCTGTCCAAAGAATGTTCTTCCAGAACTGTGCTGGCTTTTTTAGATGTTTTTTTTTAGCAAAATCCAACCTATTCTTGAGGCTTATGAGTGGCCTGCACCGTGCAGTGAACCCTCTGTATTTACTTTCATGCAGTCTTCTCTTTATGGTAGATTTGGATATTGATACGTCCACATCCTGGAGTGTTGTTCACTTGGTTGGCTGTTGTGAAAGGGTTTCTCTTCACCTTGGAAATTACTGTTATCGAAACCCAAACTGGGTTCAAAATCCTGATTGTCAAGTGGTGCCAAATTATTTATAATCCATATTGGTATATATATACTGTGAGCTCACAGAGAAAGAACCAGCCTGACACACACAGTCGGTGTTAAGCAAGTTGTGTTTATTAAAAAAATAGCATAGATTTTATACAGAACAGTAAATAATTATTAATTATAACAGAGCATGCATGAAAACTGGCAAACCTGATTGACCATTGGCGGGAGGAGGGTCTTGACACCCCCTTACTCATCTCAATAATCAAAGTATATTAGTACTATGAGCTGCGTAATGCAAAGCATGGCTGGGACCATTGCACATCTGAGGGGAGAAACTGCACAGCTACGTGCTGGGGGCTGTTTGCGTAAGTAGGGTTAATCTCCAGCCTTCTCGAAGGACGGCTCACAGAAAGTTTATAAACAAGTAAGTCCACTAGGACATGCTGCCCTAGACTGGGTGTCTGGCCTTGCTCTCAGTGTATATCCTTATCATCGAAGGCTGTACACTTCTTCTACTAAATGCATTTCTATAATTTTTAAGAACAGCAAGCTAATGAGAAGTTAAAGAGACAGACACTTAATTTCTATAACATATTCCCACCTGTTTGTGATTTTAACACAACAGTATGGCTCAATGCCTGTACTTTCAGTTTCCTGAACTGCTGGACTTTTTAACCTTCTTCACCAGATTCCAGGTCATGTGGACATACTATTGTGTCAAACATCACAACATTCTGACTTCCTGCACACATTGAGTGGGATATACACGTCTGCAGTACTGGTCATATTCACTTATGTCTCTTTTTTACAGGCAGTACATTTCTCTACAATACATATGATCAGTCTGTACATTGCATAGAAGCATAACAGGATTATGGGTGCAAATCCATCAGTCCAATAGTCTTTAGGTTTTCTTCTCAGGATCCATATCCTTTAACAGTTTATTGTCCCATCTGTCTTTAAGAACATCATCCAGTGGGGACACCACCATGACAACAAGGTTTTCCTTGTAGCTTCACAGCTGTACTGGTTGTCACCAGGACCTGGAAGGGACCGTTGAATTGAGGCCCTTCTCACGTGGCTCTTTATCTCCATCCAATCTTTGGGTTGTAGCTTATAGGTTCATCTTATATCCTTCCACTAACTCAGGATCTGGAAGGAAGGAGGAAACTCAAGAGTGTACATTAGTCAAATGTTCTTGGCAATCAATCACATAGTCAGTCTGCACACCATACTACATCTGGAACAATTGTGAAAAATACAATCCAAATACTCTAGGGGCTGAGGCCAATCCTTCTGTCAGGAGTGTACCTTACAGAAAGACAAATACGAGTGACAATATTCTCCACTTCTCTGGGGACGGTACGGGTAAGGAACACTTGCTGTATTCCCACAGCCTCCATTATTTCTCTCGTTATCTGTCCTGTATAGTGAGTTCCATTATCACTTTCGATGGTCTCGGGGATCCTATACCTGCACACTACTTCTTTCAGTAGTTTATCTGCAGTTCCTTTTGCGGTGGCTTTCTGCACCAGAAATGCCTCAGGTCATCCTGAAGAGAGATCAATACACACAAGCACGTACTCCCATCTTTGGTAACTGTATATAGTTAACCCGCAATCTCTGAAACAGGTACAAGGACTTCGGGGTGTGTTTCTAAGAAACCTTTCACCTTCTGGCCTACATTGTGTTTGACACATGTTATGCAGGCTTTCACGTATCTGACTGCAGTGATGCTAAATCCTGCAGCTACCCATCATCTGCTCACCAGGTCACACATGGCTACTTCTGAGTGATGCACTTGAGCTGCTTGCGCCATCCTTGGGAACAATGCTCTCGGTAACATACTCTCTTACCACTGGCCATCAGGACTTGTTCATCTTTTTTCTTCCTCCTTGCAGTTTCCAAATCTTCTTTTCTTCTGGGCCATTTTGGTCCTGCAGTATTTTTAGAACCTGAAAAGAGAGCTGAGAGTTTTGGTCCAGTATGGTGACCCCCTGTGCTGAGGCATGTTCCCTAGGCTTTTCTGCAGCTAGTTTGGTGGCAGTACCTGCCCACACGTTACCTCTACTTTCTTTTGTATCAGCCTTGGTGTGTGCCTTGACTTTGATTATACCCACCTGTTCGGGTAGCAGCAAGTCCTACAAAACCTACTGAATTGCCTGGACATTCTTTTAGGCTTAACATTAAACGCACAGATTGGACGATAGTCCTGTGATAAACCGAAAGCCCATCAGGCTTACCCTCAGCCATTTTACACTGTTTCAGTGAGTGCTTTTAGGGGGATTCTGCTTGTTTCACCTCGTGTTCAGGGACCATGGCATAGAATAATGGTGTAGAATTTACCATCCTTCCCAAATCGAGAGCCATCTATAAAAGAACTCAAAATCAAGGTTAGCAAAATCAGGGTTAGCAATAGGTTCATCAAAGTTTCTTGTGGCATAGAAACATATTGTCAGCAGAAAATACTTGTGCCTTTCTCCCCCCCCCCCCCTGAACCTATTGGTAACAGGTGAAAAGGGATTTTTAGTGACGTGCAACGTGCAAAAGTGACATGAGGAGGTATAAGTAAGGCACACTGTAGTCTGAGACACTCACAAGATTGTTATAAACAATCTTCATGTATTAAATTACTTTGCGTTCTGACTCTCAAGGACAAAATCAAGTTCTCTTATCATGCAATACATAGTTTTTAAAGGGCCAGTGGCTTTTGTGTGTGGAGTTTTTTTTTTCTTTTTTTCCTCTCTACTACTTCTACACACTCCAGAATTACAAACAATAAGGTTAGTATATTCAATATATATTCAATAGAATATTCAATAAGGTTAGTAAATTCTCAGAATATATCAACAGATAAGGCCCCTGTTCACAAAATTATACACAAAAAGACATTACAGCATAGCAGATATGTGAGTGACTTCTAATTCACTTAGTTAGCGTTGAAACACAAAAATTTGTCTCTTTTTTTTCCTTAAAAAAAAATAAACATTGTCACATAACCGTCTTTTGATTAAACAACATACACATACACATATATGTTCACAAATTTGGAAATATGGAACACGTTATTCATTTTCTAACTCTTCATGACAATCTTTCTACAATGGGGGACAATTGGGGCACGGTTCATAACAAAGTAACAAAATGAAACAGATTTTGCTGTCTACATCTAAGGCAGGCAGGTTCGGCCGGCTGGTTAACCGTCTATTTAAACCAAAGATGATGCTGAAGCGCTTCTACCTGCATACAAAACAAACATTGGCACCAAATCCTTTATGTGTTCTCAATTGACTTAAATCAACCCTTGTCCACTTGAGGGACCACGGACGGGTCGTCCATGTTACCACAGGATAAAGACCAGCTCTTGGAGGATGCAGGTGTGGTTGGGGAACTCCACAAGCTGCACAGAATTTTCTCCAATCAGGGTTTTGTTGACCGCAATCTCTGCAGGTCCAACCTTCTAGACTGCTGTTTGCTGGTGTTTTCTCTGGGTACTTAGGAGATTTTACTACTTTTCGTTGCTCTTTCTGAATCACTTTTTCTGAATCACTTTCTTCAACTCCTTCTCCTTAGAATCACTTTCCTCTTTTTCCCTATTATTCTCACTATCAAAGCACTGATAATAGTACCTATTACCTACTTCTGTCTCTCTACACCCTCCTTCCTGCACTTCCTCTGACACCTTCTGCCACATACATACTCCATCTATTAACCCGTGGTCTCTTAACCTCTATGTTGTCTCACTATCCTATCTCACTTTCTTGGTACCTCTCCATTGCATCAGCATCTTCTTTTACTTTTCCAATCTCTGTAACTGGAATTTCTCTATTCTTGGGATCAGCTCCGCACCGCCCAGGCAAATTCTCCCACACCGAGTGTTAATGAGTGCAGCTCCTTGTTCAGAACCTGGAAAGATATATCCCGGACACACACAGTAGCCCTGGGTTGCTACATTCTCCTCCACCACAATTTGGAGAAGACGGAAGGTGGGGCAACCTATCCTTCAAACTTTTCACATGATCCAGCACATTAATAAACCAAATGGGAGGCCAAAAACACAGCACAAAATCTCTTGTTGGTTATACATTGCTAAAACACAGAGAATGTGCGATTAGTATCATTAACATAACATGATTGGGTATAAAGTTATAACATAAGTTTTAACACATAACTATTGGATAAAACACAAAGAAGGTTCAGAACATGATAGATAACAGTTTTCAGTAAAGGAGGGGGATGAGCTTTGGGCAACGCCTAAGAATGGAATGTACGATGGAGACAGACAAGCGGCATCACTCACATCTCCCACCTCTGTAAATAATATAACCTATACTATACTCAGGGTACATTAGAAGCTGCTAGTCAGATCCTGAGGACTTTTCCAGAAACTTCACCTCATTCCCCATGAATATGTTTATACCATTTACATACCTTTTGGTCTAACACCCTTAGAGGCATGTCTTCACCGTCACGTTTGGCAGTATAACCAACCACCATAGTCCCACTGTCCCAGGTTTGTGTCTCCTTCTAGCAAATGTATTTGTAAACCAAATTATGTAGATAATACATGAACACATAGATACATGAACACAGCAATTATATTCAGAATATTCCCTGTAATATTCCCATAATCCCTTTGTGCCTTGAATTCTTGCACTAGGGATTAGGCACCTTAGAATAAAGATTCTCAAACCCCGTGCTGTGGGCTGCTTTGGCAATGGAGTGGGTGAGGGGCCCTTCTCTCCCCCCCCCCCATGACCCAACATACCCACACTGTGGAGATCCAGAATCTTTCACTGCCACCTTTTTGCTCTTTTAGCAGATACCTTACTTCAGGTGATAACAGGCAAGACAATAAATTCACATAGAAGCCATAAAGAATATGTATAAACTCATGAAGATAACATAGTACAAGACATAATTTCATATGTTTGAATACTTTCTTGAATATTTTACACATATGTATTACACAATATTATACACATATATATTGTCATTGTACCTTACTTTTCCATTTAACCTTAGGCTAACACTTTTATCAAAATATTTTCCCTTTTGGCATAAACAGTCATCATACCCAGGCTGCGGACCCCGGAGGCCCAGAGCCAAGTTTCACTTTGTAATAATTGACATTTAGTATTATTGGGTAACACAACATCATATTCAGCTTGTGATTTTCTGGGTGTCCATCACATCAGATATAACGTCCTTGGAGTTACTTGGCAGTCAATTAATGTTTTGGTTATTCCCTGCAGAACATCTGCAGAGCGCTACAACAGAATACAGGAATACAATTCAAGCAGATAGCAGTTAATACTGACACCAAAATTACATATTACTATTTTTGTACAATTTTCAAATATTTTCCAAACCCCACCTTTTGTCATTACCACAGGTGTTCAAAACCCCTGAGTTGTACTTCAGGTTACCTTAAGGGCAAACTGCCAGACTTTAGAATTTTCTTCACTGGATTCCAACCAAAAGTTGAACCCCTGTGGGACATCACAATATCCTAGTTTCTTCTTTTTAGGGGACATTTCCTGAAAGCAGATTTAATTTTACAAAAAGCATAAAAGTTGAATCCTGGCATTGATATAAACAGAATGAATATTACAAATACAGGTTGACATATATATATATATATATAATACATAATCCAATAAACATCATACCGATGGTGTACAGTTTTTCTCTTTGCACTATATCAGATTCTCTGAGTGTTTTGTTAAGGCAAATAATATTTCACACAGAACTGGGAGATAAGATGGGTCATATTAAACAATAATACTGAGAAAGGTGATGTCTCCCTTCAAGCCTGATTCTCGGAGTGAGGTGGGGGTGATTCATTATTTCCTGAATTATCATCCCCTTTGACCTTCCTTCTTGGAGCTCTGCACTGCCTTTTCACATGTCCTGGTTTCCCACAATTGAAGCAGTAGATCACCTTTCGATTACCCATCCCATAACAGGGGTCAATGCCAACCACTGCAGGTTTGCGGGGTCTACTATCCAACTCTACCCCCTGAGCACTCTTACACAAAGTGGCTGGATCCATTGTCCTCCACTCTGGCCTGGATTTTTGTATTGCATTTCTTACTTGCCTTACAAGCCCCTCCATGAAGGCAGAGGCTAACAACCTCACATGTATCTTATCTGCTTCATATCCCATATCTTTCCACGCAGTGCACACTCTGTTGTAGAATTTTCCTACACTTTCCCCTCTGTCCTGTGTCAGGTCTGTCAAATTGACTAATAATTCACTTTGTCTGTCTCTTGCCCATTTCTCCAATTGAGCAACATAGTCTTGTCCTGAAACTTTAGTTGTCAAATAGTCCTTTTCCATTAACATAACATCACATAACATGGTACTAGTCATTTTAGCTTTAACCGTTTCATGTCATTCCATGTGGCCCCATAACTTGTCTGTATTTGAGACAGTACTTTTACGAAGGGCAGGGGTCTAATCTCTGGGTCTGGCAAGGTTTCAAGCAACCTCATCATGTCAGTCGGGGACCATTTGTACACCTGATATTGTCTCACTGGAGGCTGAGCCATTTTACACAAAGACTCTACAACCACATGTTTCATGTCCTCGCTCTCCCCTCCACTTCTATCAATAATTTCAGGTGACCCCGCTGACTCTTGAATCTCTCTGTTATACGTATTTGTCAGTTCACCTCCCAGTACCGTATACTGGGGAAAATCATCAGAAAACCTAGGTGATACATGTGTCTTAACCCTTTCTTTTTGGGGAGGTTTCATTTCAGTCTCTTGTGGAGAGTCAGAGAAATCAACCTTAGTCCAGTCTGTCTGTCTTGTTGAGCTGTCGGGTCGTCTTTCCTCATGTCTGTCACAATTGTCACAAATGGGAACTCCTGTCACTATGATTTTCCGGTTCTTATCACTTCCAGACTTTGATTTAGTTCTAGTTGTCACTGTGGCCACTACACCTGGGGATGTTTGCTGAGGAGTCACACTAGGATTATTGGGTGAATTTCCCGTCTGTGACAGGATGACCGAATTTATACAATTATTCCTCCAAATGGGATTCTGATTCTGCTGTCCACACACCAGACACACCCAACCTCCTGGATGGTTCATACCTCTGATTCTTTGAACACTTTAGACCACATCCTGGCTTGCACATTCAAGCCACTGCTTAACACTTTGCTTAACCCCCCATCTTTGCTGCTTTTGTGTTTCTATACACAACCACACTCTGGCCAGAGAATTTCCCAGCAAAGGATGCACCTTAAGGTCAGACCCAAACTTTCGTCCGACCAAATATGGGGGTTCTCTCCCAAGCCCAATATGACACAAAAAAATAAAATCACTTTCAACACTTCTTCACACAAATAAATTCCCTTCTGGGTGTTCGGGTATGTGGTCTCTTCTGTTTACCAATTTCTCGAATGATGTTTCCTTCCAGTGTTCTGGGTGTGGTACAGCAGTATCAGCTTTTAAAACTACAAATATAATAAGTCCAATCATCAAAATATGTTACTCCACCAGCTCAGGCACAGTACATATATAATTCATACATGGCATCTATCCAAAACAAGGAACAAGGATCTTTAACCCCTTAAGGACCCAGCCCAAAAGTGCGTTAAGGACCAGGCCTCGTTTTTCAAAACTGACATGTGTCACTTTATATGGCAATAACTTTGAGACGTCTTAACTTATACAAGTGATTTTGAGATTGTTTTTTCGTGACACATTGTACTTCATGTTAGTGGTAAACACTAATGAATATTTTTGTATTTATTTATAGAAAAATAGGAAATTTGATGGAAATTTTGAAAAAAATCGCAATTTTCAAAATGTGAAATGCTCTGCTTTTCAGATAGATAGTCATACCACCCAAATACATTAATACATATTATCTACCATATCTCTGCTTTATATCGGCATCATCTTTTAATCGTCCTGTAATTTATTTTGGATGTTAGAAGGCTTACAAGTGTAACAGCGATTTTGCAGATTTACAAGAAAATTTCCCAAACTAATTTTTTAGGGACCACTTCAGTTCTGAAGAGGATTATAAAGGCCTATATATTAGAAACCCCCATAAATCACCCCATTTTCAAAACTGCACCCCTCAAATAATTCAAAATAACATTTGGGAAGTTTGTTAACCCTTTAAGAATTTCACTGGAATTAAAACAATATGGAGGTGAAATTTAGACATTTAATTTTCTCCACTAATTCCTTAATTTAGCCCTAAAATTAACACATTCACAAAGGGTTTAAAGGAAAAAATGCATCTCACAGTTTGTTATGCAATTTCTACCGAGCACGGAAATACCCCACAAGTGAGTGTAAACTGATGTTTGGGCGAATGGCAGCGCACGGAAGGGAAGGAGCGACACTGGGCGTCTAAAAAGCAGATTTTGCTGGAATAGTTTTCAGGTGCCATGTCTCATTTGCAAAGCCCCTAGAGTACCAATACAAAGGAAAACCCCAAAAAGTGACCCCATTTTGCAAACTACACCCCTCACAGAATTCATATAGGGGTATAGTGAGCATTTTGACCTTACATTCGTTTCACAGATTTTGCTAACACTGGGATGTATAAATGAAACATTACTAAAATGTCACTTTATCCCCAAAGTTTTCATTTTCACAATGGGTTAAAGGAGAAAAAGCACCCCACAGTTTGCAAAATAATTGCTCCTAAACACAGCAATACCCCATATGTGGTCGTAATCTGCTGTATGGGTACATGGCAGGGCTCAGAATGGAAAGAGCGCTATTTAGCTTTTGGAGAGCAGATTTTGCTGGAATAGTTTTCAGGTATCATGTCGCATTTGCAGAGCCCCCAAAGTACCAATACAGTGGAAACCCCCTAAAAGTGACCCCATTTTGGAAACTACACCCCTCACAGAACATATCAAGGGACATAATGAGCATTTTGACCCTACAGCTGTTTCACAGATTTTATTAACATTGGGACATTAAAATGAAAAATTACTTTTTTTTCCAATAAACCGTCAATTTAGCCCCAAATTTTTCATTTTCACAAGAGGACAAAGGAGAAAAAGCACCCCAAAGTTCGTTACACAATTTCTCCTGAACACAGAAATGCCCCATATGTGGTTGTAATCTGCTGCATAGGTACATGGCAGGGCTCAAAATGGAAAGAGCGCTATTTAGCTTTTGGAGGGCAGATTTTGCTGGAATAGTTTTCGGATGCCATGTCGCATTTGCAGAGCCCCTAAAGTACCAATATAATACAAACCCCCAAAAAGTGACCCCATTTTGGAAACTACACCCCTTATAGAATTTATCTAGAGGTATGGTGAACATTTTGACCTCACAGCTGTTTCACAGATTTTATTAACATTGGGACATTAAAATGAAAAATTACTTTTTTTCCAATAAACCGTCAATTTAGCCCCAAATTTTTCATTTTCACAAGAGGAAAAAGGAGAAAAAGCACCCCAAAGTTCGTTACACAATTTCTCCTGAACACAGAAATGCCCCATATGTGGTTGTAATCTGCTGCATGGGTAACTGGCAGGGCTAAAAATGGAAAGAGCGCTATTTAGCTTTTGGAGGGCAGATTTTGCTGGAATAGTTTTTGGATGCCATGTCGCATTTGCAGAACCCCTAAAGTACCAATATAATGGAAACCTCTCAAAAGTGACCCCATTTTAGAAACTACACCCCTCAAGGAATGTATCAAGGGGTATTATCATTTAGAGCCTAAAAATGCTTCCCAAAAATTAATGTACAAAGTGAAAATTAAAGTTTTTAAAGAAATATCCAATTTCAGTGCCTAATACGTTGCGGCCACTTTGTGGCATCAGAGACATGAACTCCTAAAACTATTAAGTGGGATATCCCGGGGACAAAAAAAATTATATATGTGGGTATAAACTGCTGCTTGGGCATGCAGCAGGGCTCAGAAGGGAAGGAGCACTGTGGTTTTTTTTAGCTTTTGGAGTACAGATTTAGAGGAACTTTCTGGTTGCCATGATATTTTTGCAGAGCCCTGGAGGTGCCAGTAAATTGGAATTCCCCAAGAAGTGACCCCCATTTTGTAGGGGCAATTTTAGGGTCTCTGCAAATGTGACATGGCGTCCAAAAAAACAACAATCTAAATATGCGCTCCAAAAGCACATAGCGCTCCTTCACATTTGCGCCCTGCTGTGTGCCCAAATGACAGTTTATGCCCACACGTATGACACTGGTGTACCCAGGATAACGTACTTAACAATGCCATATGTGGGTATAAACTGCTGTTTGGGCACAGCCGGGCACAGAAGGGAAAGAGCGCTATTTTGGTTTTTAGAGCACAGTTTGCTTTTTGGACACCATGCCACTTTTGCAGAGACCATGAATTGTCAGTAAAGTGGAATCCGCAGACATGTCACCCCATTTTGGAAACTATACCCTTCAAGGGATTTATCAAGTGGGGTAGTGAGCATTATTAACCCTTAAGTGTTGCATTCTTTTAATTTCCAAAAATGAATGCGCAGCTGATAATGAAAAGTTAAAAATGAAATTTTTCTATAGATACGCCATTTCAGTGCCCGATATGTTGTGCCCAGCTTATGTCTGCACAGACACACACTCCAAAAACTGGTGATCGGGGATCCCGGGCACAGCAGCTTTTGGAGCGTTCATCTCTGATACAAGCCGGGCACAACATATTACGCACAGAAATGTCGTATTCCTGGAATAATTGTCATTTTCACCTTTCATCATCAGCTGCCTATTCATTTACGGATAATAAATTATAGCAACACTTGGGGGTTAAAAATGCTCACTGTACCCCTGGATAAATTCCTTCAGGGGTGCAGTTTCCAAAATGGGGTGACATGTCAGGGGATTCCACTGTACTGGCATTTCAACTCTGCAAAAGTGCAATGGCGTCCAAAAACCAAATAGCGCTCCTTCCCTTCTGTGCCCGGCTGTGCCCAAACAGGAGTTTATACCCACATATCACATTAAGTACCTTATCCTGGGTACACCAGTGTCATACATGTGGGTATAAACTGCGGTTTGGGCACACAGTAGGGCACAGAAGGGAAGGAGCGCTATATGGCTTTTGGAGCGCAGATTCAGATGTTTGGGATCTGGATGCCATGTCATGTTTGCAGAGCCTCTAAAGTACCAGTAAAGTGGAATCCCCTAGGGAATGACCCCATTTTGAAAACTGCACCCCTCAAAGAATTTATCAAGGGGTGTAGCGAGCATTAGTATCCCAGACGTGACTGCACAGCGGATGGGGAAAAGTGAATATGTAATCTGTGCGTAGTACATTGGGTACACTAAATTCCCTACTATTTCCCCAGTAGTTCCTATTATTGGGGGGTCACTCTGGGGGTCACTTCTGGTTTATTATCCCTCGTAAGCTCTAAATCTGGGGTGTACCCTAATATACGCTCGCAGAGCTTATACATTCCCTTCCTGCCGCAGCCAGTTATGCTCTAATGATTTGGCGATTTTTGGGGTTTTTGTCTTCACATTGTACGAGTTATATTTTCTTTATTTCTCTGGTGATGTAGCCATATGAGGGCTTGTTGTTTTCAGGGTGAGATGTATTTTTTAATGACATAATTTTTAGGTGCTTACAACTTATTAAATAAATTTTATTAACTCTTTCTTGGTGGATTAAAAAACAACCCCATCAATTCTGGCACTGCGTTTTATCTTTTAAATTTTTCACCATGCAGCGTAGAGCATAAGTAACATGTTATCTTTATTCTGCGGGTCGGTACGATTACGGCGATACCTCATTTATAATGTTTTTTTATGCAATACCAATTTTGCAGAACAAAAACCCATTTGGGGACATAAATTAATTTTTTTTTGCATCGCCATCTTCTAAGATGCGTAGCATTTTTATTTTTCAGTTTAGAGAGTTGGTTTAGGGCTTATTTTTTGAGGTACAACCTGTGCTTTTTATTGTTACTGTTTTGGGGTACATATGACTTTTTGATCACTTTTTATGGCATATTTTGTAAGGTGAGATGGCGAAAAATCGTTACTTTTGGCGGGTTTTTTCCGTTTTTTTTTCCCCGACTTTTACCGTGTACATTAAACATGGTTTCAGTTTTATTGTACAGGTTGTTACGGATGCAACGATACCAAATATGTATTGTTTGTATTAATTTTTAGGTTTATTTTTTATATAATTCATTTTATATAGGAAAAGGGAATTTTTGGGGCTTTATTCTTTTATTAATTTTTTTCACATACTTTATTATTTTTTTTTTTCACTTTTTTTTACTTTTTCTTGTGTCCCATTAGGACACCTGAGCCAGCAATGCTTTGATTGCTGGCTCAGCACTATAGACTGCAAGACACGAGCATACTCGTGTCTTACAGCCTATACAGGAAGTCAGCGCTATGGAAACAGCGCTGACTTCCTGATGTCTCGGCAGGATCAACCAGGTACTGGGGGCTCCAGGCAGCCTGGGGTCACTTGGCAGACCCCGGGCTGCACATTAGAGATATCGGCACCCCCCGATCTCGCTGCGGGGGGGTGCCGGGGGGGTCGGCAAGACGGCGGAACCCCTTGGATGCCGCGGTCATGTTTGACCGCGGCATCCAAGGGGTTAAAACCGCCGATCGGAAGTTATGGCCGACCGGGGGTTATGGAGCAGGGTGTTAGCTGTCAGATACAGCTAACACCCGGTTCCGATACCGCCCGCTCAGATAGTGAGCGGGCGGCCGGCCTCGGGCGTAGTATTACGTCCTGGTGCGCGAAGTACTTAGCGCCCAGGACGTAATAGTACGTCCAAGGTCGTTAAGGGGTTAACAACCATTTGTTACACTCATGACCTTTTCTGACCAAAACAAACCACCTGACAATCACCTTTCATATCTGAGGGAAAAACAGAATTCTTTTTACAAAGGACCAACCAAATGTAACTTCCCTTTTACTTACCACCAACACCCAACATCTTGAGCTGACATACAACGGAAGGGACAGAATTTTACCAAGAAACACTCTTACCGTTTTGCAGCGCTGCTATTCTGTCCATTCAGATGTGCCAATAATCTCATGATAGATCTCGGGCTTGGTGGGTTAACGGGTTGGTCCTTGATCTCAGCAGTGCCTCCATCTGTTATCGAAACCCAAACTGGGTTCAAAATCCTGATTGTCAAGTGGTGCCAAATTATTTATAATCCATATTGGTATATATATACTGTGAGCTCACAGAGAAAGAACCAGCCTGACACACACAGTCGGTGTTAAGCAAGTTGTGTTTATTAAAAACATAGCATAAGCTTTTATAGAGAACAGTAAATAATTATTAATTATAACAGAGCATGCGTGAAAACTGGCAAACCTGATTGACCATTGGCGGGAGGAGGGTCTTGACACCCCCCTTACTCATCTCAATAATCAAAGTATATTAGTACTATGAGCTGCGTAATGCAAAGCATGGCTGGGACCATTGCACATCTGAGGGGGAGAAACTGCGCAGCTACGTGCTGGGGGCTGTTTGCGTACGAAGGACGGCTCACAGAAAGTTTATAAACAAGCAAGTCCACTAGGACATGCTGCCCTAGACTGGGTGTCTGGCCTTGCTCTCAGTGTATATCCTTATCATCGAAGGCTGTACACTTCTTCTACTAAATGCATTTCTATAATTTTTAAGAACAGCAAGCTAATGAGAAGTTAAAGAGACAGACACTTAATTTCTATAACATTACTCTGCGATGATCCATCACTGTTGTCTTCTGTGGGCGTCCAGGTCTTTATGCATTGAAGAGTTCACCAGTGCTTTCTTTCTTTCTCAGGATGTACCAAACTGTAGATTTTGCCACTCCTAATATTGTAGCAATTTCTCGGATGGGTTTTTTTTTTTTGTTTTCGCAGCTTAAGGATGGCTTGTTTCACCTGCATGGAGAGCTCCTTTGACTGCATGTTTTCTTTACAGCAAAATCTTCCAAATGCAAGCACCACACCTCAAATCAACTCCATGCCTTTTATCTTCTTAATTGAGAATGACATAACAGAGGAATTGCCCACACCTGCCCATGAAACAGCCTTTGAGTCAATTGTCCAATTACTTTTGGTCCCTTTAAAAACAGGGTGGCACATGTCAAGGAGCTGAAACTCCTAAACCTTTCATCCAATTTTAATGTGGATACCCTCAAATGAAAGCTGAAAGTCTGGACTTTATGTCCATGTCCATTATATAACTATAACTTGAATAAGTTTCAGTAAACAGGTAAAACAAACAAAATTTGTGTCAGTGTCCAAATATATATGGACCTTACTGTATTCATTATCAAAAAAACATAATTTAAGGCTCTGTTCACATCTGCATTGTGGCTTCTATTATAAATGCAAACCAGAACATAGTGTTGGCTTTTTATCACAGCAGATGCTACCTTTACCCAACAGAATAAATTGACTTATAGTGGGATCTTTAGAGTTTTATCATTTCATGCTTTTACACTAAACATTTTTTGTAATGATCCCTCATTACTACTGCAGATATACACACACACTTACATTCGACAGATGTGTAACAAGAGTGAGGTACTACAAGTCCCAGGGCAGAAAAAATGCACAGTGATCTGATTTATAACCTTTAGCAAATTAATATGATTAAAACCTTCACTGCGTTCTACTCTCCCCCTGTTGTCCCCCCCTCCTCCCTCTCTCTCCCATATGTGTCCTCCTGATTGCTGTTTCCATTGTGTGTTCCCTTTGTTTGTCTCCCATTTATTTGAAGCAGCTGTTTTTATGGTCCCATATACCTGGGCTTCCCTTTGTTAATGTATTGTGTCCCAAAGTTTTGGGCGGGGTGCTCCCCTAGCCTTTTTTATACAGGCAAGGCCTACGTGCCTTTGCACCACTTGTTCGTTTACATTGTTCATGTCCCTTTTCTATTGTATTTGAAAAATCTTTAACAAACATTGATTAAACATAAAACCTTCACTGCTTATCCAGCTGTCCAGCATCTGCAGGTCAGTTACAGAAGTACTATATCACTTGGTGAAGACAGTAGCCACAGAGGGGTGAGAGGTAAGAGAGGGGAAACATTTCCATACAGGTGGTTGCAGAAACAACAAGTTTGGCAAGGGAAGAGACTGACTATAAGGCTGTGTGTTGATAAAACGGATGTTTTCAACTGAGTAGAGGCCACTTCGAACCCAGTGGGCCCCAGCATCTGTCCGGGATTGTCAGGTGCTGATGCCAGGCCCTGTACAGACCCATGGTCACTGCTGTCCTGTTGTACAAGGGTCCTTGCAAACCACATATACTACTCCAATACTTTTTATGCTTTATTTGGCAAGTTATAGACATACAGTATGTAGCAAGCAATACAAAGTAGCAAAGTGTTGTAAAAGCCGTTATCATTCTAGTTGTTTCTTTCAATATTTAATTCTAGATATTGCTAATGTTAGTAGCATCAAAGCAATTCTTTACCAAAGAGATAGCATCTTTGGTCTGTGACCGTATGTTGATAGTATACAGTATCTCACATTGAACACTGCGCAGGAACACGGGTTTCAAGCATCATAATCGTCTATGATGCTTGGGGTACCTGCCTCCCCACGAAACTACTGACCTGTAGCGCAATAATGCTTTCAATACAGGACAGTAGTCCTACCAAGAGACAGGGAAACCTAGCATCATAGATGACGCATCTATGGTGCTTAGAATCTGGGTCCCTGCTTAGTGCTCGGACTAGGAAATACGGCCACATATGGTCCTTATTTCATGGACCAAATATGCCCATGTGAAGCCAACTTTAGGCTACATGCACACAACTGTTGTCATTTAAAGGTCTGTGAAAAAAGGAACAGGAATCATACAGATGGTATCCGTGTATGGTTCATAATTTTTATAGACCCTATCATTTGAATTTACAAGACTGAACTGAAAAACCGAACCGAAAAATGGACAGGACTTTGCAGGTCAGTGTTATGTCCTTCACACAGACTAGTGAAAATCATGCTTATTTATAAGGGGCGATAGAAATTAATGGGCCTGTGTGCTATCTGTTAAAAAACGGAAAGCACATGGACAAAAAATACATTTGTGTGCATGAGGTCTTCTTTTCAGTGTGATTAATTGTTATGTATAAATCTTGCACTTTCCCTTTTTCATTGTAGATTTGATCCAGGATTCATAGGGGGAGACTTTTGTGAACAGTGAGGGTGGTTTTCCAGTTCTTCGTCCACCAAGTACAATTCCAGAAAGGTACGCACCACAGAACAATGGACTTCCAGAATCACCCTGTCAAAAAGAGATGCTCAGTTTGAAAAACAACATACAGAGCAGGCTATCCTGCATGTATGCTGTCCGTGGTTTCCACAGACAGTACTGTACATGGGCATTTTGATGTTATGGTTATGTTGTGAAAAATAGACAGAAAACAAAAGACATGTGCATGCTTTTTTTTTCACCAACCCATACTGTAGACTTTAATGGACATCCATCCTCACTAATATGGACCCTGCATGGCTTCTTTTTATTTTTCTTTAAACCTTTAAGGACCTAGGGTAGATTGGGTTCAGCAACTTTTTTCATTTTATCCTTCTCTGCCTTTCAAAATTCTAAATATCTTTATTTTTCTGTCAACATAGCCATATGAGGACTTCTTTGCACAACAAGTTGTACTTTTAGTTGGTACCATGTTGGGGTACATATATTGTTTTGATCAGATTTTACTAAAGGGGAGACCAAGTTTCAGACCAATATTAAGAGACAAACATTGGAATTTTCCAATATACCGTATTTTTCGGACTATAAGACATACTCTTTTCTCCAAAATTTGGGTGGAAAATGGCGGTGCATCTTATAGTCCAAATGCAGGGTGTTTTGGCGAGGGGAGGGGCGGAGGAGTGGGGTCGCAGCATCGCCCCACTCCTGCCGCCGCTGGGTTCCTGCAGCGGGAGGAGTGGGTGAGTAACGTACAGCAGAGACCCGGAGCTAATGCCCGCGATCAGAGTCCACTCTGATCGCGGGCATTACTACGTCAAAGCCCCCATAAAGTATAAAGGTAGTCCCCAGGGCCAGTCCCCACTGGCCCCGTACCTTTCAAGTTTCAGGCTGGCTCCTGCACAGTGAGATCGTAGGAGCCGACCTGTTTCTGTGACAGACAGGAGCCTTATGAAGGCTCCCAGGCCTGTCATGGGAATATTATTATTGAAGCTGGTCTATGACCAGCCTCAATAGTAATGTACAGAATATCTCATAGACTGCAATACACTTATATTGTATTGCAATTAAATGATTGCAGGTTCAAGCCCCGTAGGGGGGGCTAATAAAATAGTAAAAAAATAAAAGTTCTAAATCACCCTCTTTCCCTAGAATACATCTAAAAGTAGAAAATTACACTGAAACACATACATATTAGGTATCCCTGTGTCCGAAAATGCCCGGTCTACAAACTTATAAAAATATTTTTCCCATAGGTTGAACGTCGTAGCGAGAAAAAAAAATCAAAAGTGCCGAACTGCCGTTTTTTTTCGCTGTTTTGCCTTTGATTTGAATAAGAAGTGATCAAAGCAATAGACATTCCCCAAAATAGTATAACTAAAAGGTATATCTGGCCCCACAAATAAAGATGCCTTGTCAATGCGGCCTTGCAGCTGTTGCAAAACTACAATTCCCATATGTTATTTATGTTATTAAATATTTTACCACATTTTTTGCTTCAAAATTTTTTTCCCTATTTTCCTCCTCTAAAACCTAGGTGCGTCTTTATAGTCCAGGGCATCTTATAGTCCGAAAAATACGGTACTTTCTGTATCAATTCCTCACGGTTTTCTAGTTCTCTGGCCATGACCATGGACTGTATATCACATGCTGTATGATGGAAGTAAGCAGAATGAATGACAGCAAGCACAGATTTAGAAAACTGTAAGGAATTGATAAAGAAAGTATTTTGGAAAATTGTCTAACTTTTTATTATGCAAAACAATATTAAGAAACAACATTTGTTTCTCAATATTCGTCTGAAACTGCTTTAATTTTTTTGGGGAGGAGGGAGTATGTGGGAAGAAAACCCACAATTCTATCATAATTTCTTGCATTTTGTTTTAACGACATTCACTGTATTAAAAATGACAAGGCAACTTTGTCCACCAAGTCATTACGATTATGGCGATACCATATTTATATTGGTTTTATGCTTATATTATGTTTTACTGCTTTAACTAAATTCTCACATCCATAACTTTTTCACTGTACAGGATAAATAACATTTTTTATTGGAAAGTGCAAGCCTATATACACAGTATATATTTGCTTTGCTTACATTATTTATTTTTGAATTGGAAAAGGTTTTTTTTTTTTTTTTCTTTTTATACTTTCTTTTAAGCTCTAACTTTACTTTTTAATTTTCTTTCTGTCACAAGGGTACTTTAACCTAAGAAATGGTCCCCTGTACAATGACTACAGTACTTCTGTATTGCAGTACATTGTACATATGCTCCCTATGTGTATTAGGGAAAGCCAGGAGGCTACTGATTAGCTTCCTGGCTGCCATGGCAATCCCTTGGACTGGGATCCAAGGGAATAAAGTGGGGGGGGGGCAATCTTGCCCCTAACCACCCAGATGCCATGATCGCTATTGATCGTGGCATCTGTGGAGTTAAACTGTGGTAGCCAGAGCATTTTCCGACTTCTATACAGCTGGAACCTAGAAGCCATAGAGCAGGCACAGCTCTGTGCAGTATTATTATGGTGCTGAGTGTTTAAGGGGTTGTCCAGTTTCAGACCAATATTAACCCCTTCCCGTCGCAGGCATTTTTCAATCTTCGTTTTTGACTCCCCGCTTTCCAAACTCCATAACTTTTTTTATTTTTCCATTCAGAGCCATGTGAGAGCTTAATGTTTGCAAGACAACTTGTAAAAAATTCAGAATGGGGTGGAATTGGAGAAAAATTATGTTTGTGTGACTTTCTTACAGGCTTAGTTTTTACAGCGTTAACTGTGCAGCCAGTTAACCAGGTGTTTTCATACACAGGGATGTCCGGTATTAAAAAGTATGGCGGATGTCAGGAAGGGGATAAGAGAGAAATGTTATTGTTTGTATAATGAAAAGTTATACAATTTTCCAATATACTTTCTGTATCAACCGTGTGGAATTGATACAGAAAGAATATTGGAAAATTGTATAACTTTTGATTATACAAACAATAACATTTGTCTCTCAATATTGATCTGAAACAGGAAAACCCCTAACTATATGCACAACGTAATAGTATTGTGCAGAGCATTAAGGAGTTAAATAAAAATGTAAATAATTACATTGAAAAGGATGTGCTTATATTCCATGCACAGAAAACAAAGACAGTATGTGAAATGTATGTGAGACCCCTGTGAATATAGCTAATATCAATCCCGTCCTTGGCATTAACCCTTTCATGATTTCCACTGTACATGTATGGCAGATGTTGGGGATTATAAAATTGCTCCGGCTCAGGAGCTGAGCATGTGCCATAGCCACCATGTCTCTACCCTTCTTCACAGCAAGGACCCGTTGACAACATCTGCAATCAATCTCTGATCATAGGCCTTTAACCCCTCAGATGCGGTGGCCAGATGTGATAACAGGCCTCTGAAAGGTTCTTAACTTTCACTTTCCCAGTGGTGAATGGCTATGTGCGGGTACCATTCTGTTGCTATGGCAGCTGGGTGCCTTCTGAGACTCTCAGGCCAGCCGTAGGAACATTACTATTAATGTCTGCCTATGGAAGGGCTCAATAGTGATATAGTGATTTTATTATAGACTGTAGTTCTGTAGCCCATAGGAGGGACATCACTAGCAAAGAGTGTGCCCATAACAAACTTTGACTTGGTACCCCCACCTGGCCCCACACAGCATAGCACCCCCTTTTCTGGTGCTTACACACTAAAACGCTCTATTTACTGGCCGCCACATAGTAAAACGCCCCACTTACTGGTCCCAACACAATATAATGTCTCCTTTTCTGCCTCCACATGGTATAAAGCCTCCACATATACATGGCCCCCATATAGTTTGCTGGTGCCCCACATAGTATACTGCCCCTTTATTGGCCCCCATATGGTATGTGCTAGTGACCACCACCTGTCCCAGGCACCTCTGGAGTTTGCGGCTAGTAATTGGGCCTCAGCAGTCATGTGGGTCACACCGGCGTCACAATGCATAATGACATCGGCGTATCCAATGTGACGGTCTGTGACGTGATTCAAAAGGCCCGAAGACCCATGCCACAACCCAGGAGACGTAATACTGTTTTCATGTGTTCAGTCCAAATGAAACCACCAGGCAAACCTTGCAAGATAAATCACATGAGGTTCGTCCAACAAATACTCACCCAACAAATACCTGCTTACCGATCTCTACTCCTGCCCATGGCTGATTCTGCTTCTCCCTTTAGCCTCAATAGTGTCAGCTGTGTGATTTGGGACACAAAAGGCCCCCTGGCAGGATAGAGGGGAAGCGAAGGCGGCCGTGGGCAGGAACAGGGATCGGAAAGTAAAAGCGGCCATTACCTGCTGGAGTACTCTTAGGAAAACCAGTAGCTCCGCCACTGCTTTATGGTATAAGCGATCTAATGATTGCAGGTTCAAACCCCCTAGGAGGGCTATAAAAAGTATAAAATTCAAATCACCCTCTTTTCCTAGAATACATTAGAAAATATAAATAGGCAAAGATGAACACATTAGGCATCCCTGCATCACAAAATGCTTGGACTGTAAAAGTCCAAAATTTATTATCTTATACAGTGAATGCTGTAGCTGGTGTAACAATATGGTGAGTTTTGTTTGCTTCAAAGATTTTTATACAGTTAGGTCCATAAATATTTGGACAGAGACAACATTTTTCTAATTTCGGTTCTGTACATTAACACAATGAATTTTGAACAAAACAATTCAGATGCAGTTGAAGTTCAGACTTTCAGCTTTAAGTCAGTTGGTTGAACAAAATGATTGCATAAAAATGTGAGGAACTAAAGCATTTATTACACACAATCCCTTCATTTCAGGGGCTCAAAAATAACTGGACAAATGAAATAATTGTAAATAAAATGTTAATTTCTAATACTTGGTTGTTCACCCTTTGTTGGCAATGACTGCCTAAAGTCTTGAACTCATGGACATCACCAGACGCCGCTGTGTTTCCTCCTTTTTAATGTTCTGGCAGGCCTTTACAGCAGCGGTTTTCAGTTGTTGTTTGTAAGCCTTTCTGTCTGAAGTTTAGTCTTTAAAGGGATCCTATCATTCAGAAAGGCCAATTTTAGTAAACCTCGTCATAATAGCCTTTATAAAAGCTATTCTTCTCCTACCTTTTTTGTTTCGTTCCTCGCCGCAGTTTAGAAGAAATGTTGATTTTTATCTTTATGCTAATGCGTCTTCAGAATGCATAGGGGCGTTCCCCCAGAGCCGAAACTGCACAGGGGGGTGTCCCCTGTGCTTTTCTCAGAAGCATTTTTGAACTTACTGCGCCGCCTCTCTTCTTCTTTAGTAGACGCCTTTTCTTGATGTCATCCTTCGTTTGGGAGACATGTGCCGACTGCGCATGTCCATTTAGTCATTTTCCTGTGGCCTATTACATACAGTGCATGCAGTACGCTCGTGTAATAGGCCACAGGAAAATGCCCGAACGAAGGATGACGTCAAGAAGAGGCGTCTGCTATAGAAGAAGAGAAGCGGCGCAGTAAGTTCAAAAATGCGTCTGAGGAGAGCACAGCAGACGCCACCTGTGCAGTTTCAGCACAGGGGAACGCCCCCTGCGCATTCTGAAAATGCATTAGCATAAAGATAAAAATCAACATTTCTTCTAAACGGCGGCGAAGAGCGAAACAAGAAAGGTAGGAGAAGAATAGCCTTTATAAAGGCTATTACGACGTGGTCTTACTAAAATTGGCCTTTTTGAATGATAGGATCCCTTTAACAAGTGAAATGCATGCTCAACTGGGTTGAGATCAGGTGACTGACTTGGCCATTCAAGAATATTCCACTTCTTTGCTTTAATAAACTCCTGGGTTGCTTTGGCTTTTTGTTTTGGGTCATTGTCCATCTGTATTATGAAACACCGACCAATCAGTTTGGCTGCATTTGGCTGGATTTGAGCACACAGTATGTCTCTGAATACCTCAGAATTCATCCGGCTGCTTCTGTTCTGTGTCACATCATCAATAAACACTAGTGACCCAGTACCACTGACAGCCATGCATGCCCAAGCCATCACACTGCCTCCGCCGTGTTTTACAGATGATGTGGTATGCTTTGGATCATGAGCTGTACCACGCCTTCACCATACTTTTTTCTTTCTATCATTCTGGTAGAGGTTGATCTTGGTTTCATCTGTCCAAAGAATGTTCTTCCAGAACTGTGCTGGCTTTTTTAGATGTTTTTTTTAGCAAAGTCCAATCTATCCTTCTTATTCTTGAGGCTTATGAGTGGCCTGCACCGTGCAGTGAACCCTCTATATTTACTTTCATGCAGTCTTCTCTTTATGGTAGATTTGGATATTGATACGTCCACATCCTGGAGAGTTTTGTTCACTTGGTTGGCTGTTGTGAAGGGGTTTCTCTTCACCATGGAAATTACTCTGCGATCATCTATCACTGTTGTCTTCTGTGGGCATCCAGGTCTTTTTGCATAGATGAGTTCACCAGTGCTTGCTTTCTTTCTTTCTTTCTTTCTTTCTTTCTTTCTCAGGTTGTACCAAACTGTAGATTTTGCCACTCCTTATATTGTAGCAATTTCTCGGATGGGTTTTTTCTGTTTTCGCAGCTTAAGGATGGCTTGTTTCACCTGCATGGAGAGCTCCTTTGACCGCATGTTTTCTTTACAGCAAAATCTTCCAAATGCAAGCACCACACCTCAAACTCCAGGCCTTTTATCTTCTTAATTGAGAATGACATAACGAAGGAATTGCCCCCACCTGCCCATAAAACAGCCTTTGAGTCAATTGTCCAATTACTTTTGGTCTTTTTAAAAACAAGGTGGTACATGTTAAGAAGCTGAAACTTCTAAACCCTTCATCCAATTTTAATGTGTATACCCTCAAATGAAAGCTGAAAGTCTGGACTTTATGTCCATGTCCATAATATAACTATAACTTGAATATGTTTCAGTAAACAGGTAAAAAAACAAAATTTGTGTCAGTGTCCAAATATATATGGACCTAACTGTATGTATTAAACATGAAAAAACTATATAAATTTAGGATCGCCATGATTGTATTGACCCACTGAAAAAACAGAATGTGCTTTTTTTTTACCACATGGTGAATGCCGTAAAATTGAAACCTGTAAGAAATTGGGTTTATTGCTTGCTTTTCCCATTCCATACTATTCTGACTTTTTTCAGCTTGCCAGTACTTTGCCCAAAATATTGAATGGAGCAATTGTGAAATACAATTTTTTTCCCAAATAAAAATAAATCCTCATATGGCTCTATGAGTAGAAAATAAAGTTATGGCTTTTGGAAGGCCAGGAATGAAAAGCAAAAATGCAAAAAGTAAAAATGGCTGCGGCAGGAAGGGGTTAAACATAAAGCTCAGTGCAAATACCTTATATTTAGGACCAAGAACCAGATTGGCCAAGCAAGATCTGATTATGGCCTTGGCACAAAATGCATGGCTTGTACGCAGAACCCTAACACAGCCATGAACATAGAACTTTCATAGGGGAGAATAGATAAAAGTTTGTTGTACACTGCAATGATTTTAAATAACTTTGTACCTTGACATTAAAAAGGTTTTGTTCCTGATTATAAATATAAAAACAAAATAAAATCCATCTCCATTTTTTATATTAGACTGCACTAAATAGCAATGATTCTACTTATACATACTTAAAGGGGTTATTCAATTTCTAAGATTAATGGCCTATCCTTAGGATACGCCATCAATATTAGATCTGCAGGGGTTCTGACACCCTGCAGATCACCGATATTGAGGCATCGCAGGAGAGCCACACGGCTCACTTGCTGTACAAACTGTAGTGGCGAGTGTAGGTATAGCAGTGCTACCCCATGACCTTGGTACGGGTGATCTGTGGTGGTTCCAGGTGTGAGACCCCCAAGATCTAAAATTGATAGCCTATCCTAAGGATAGACCATCAATCTTAGAAACTGAATAACCCCTTTAATATATAGGAACGCTGTGGGGACTATTCATATGGGTACTGTAATTTAAAATAAATTTTACTGTACGTATTTATAAATACTATGTATTATACATGTATAAAAATTATATATGATCTGTTATATACATAAATACTCACTTCACCGGTTCTCTTGTCCTCCTTTTCCTCTCCAGCACAGATAAAATTCATGACATCAATATCTGGATAAGCTGTGGAACATGTTTCTGTAGAAACCACCTTTAGATCAACTTTACGTAGTAATGGTGATGGCTTTTTATTATATTTGTTAAATCTACCCCATCCAGCAACAATGCAGTCACTTCCAGGTTTCACACTGCTTTTGATTTTGGCAATCGGCAAGGGTAAGATATATCTATTTAGAACCGCTGTCTTTTTCAACTTAAAAAAGAAAAAAAAAAACTTTCAGTTAACAAACACATACTGTATGGCTTACCATTGCAGTAGCCTTTCATTTCCCGTTACAAGCCCCTGCATTGCATAGAGCTCAATGACAACAGAAAAAAACACCAATTTCTACTACCTGACAGTGCTAGTACAGGAATGTTGTGGTATGAGAATTCAAAACACATAACTTTGGATCCTGGAAACAGGTATCTGGTGTCAAGTGCTGTTGACACCGTTGTCTCTAGGCTTCAATGTTAAAGGGAACCTGTGAGCAGGTTTGGGGGGCACTAAACCACGAGAATACCCTAACTTAGGCTGTTTTTCAGACTTCTCCAGTACAAACAAAGAGTTAAGTCTGCTGTTCTCATCAGACCCAATTCTCATAAGACCCATTTCTAGTACCCGCAGGGGTACATCTGCCAAAAGGCGACCGGAGACCATGGCCTCATGTGGCGCCTCCTGGCATAAACTCGTGGGTGGTATTCTTTTTTAATTGGCTGCTATCTATTGGTTTATTCCAATAGGTAGCAGCCGATAATTTACACACCCATCAATGCTGCTTTCCAGGCTAACCTCAACTGCCACTTTTAGGCGGCGCTGCATGTTACATCACCACGCTGAAGAACGCCAGAACATTTTTAGGCGTTGTGAAGTAACGTGTAGCATAGCCTAAAGGCTGTAGTGGAGGCTGGCCTGGACAGGAGTGTGGATGGGTGAGTAAATTATCAGCCACTACCTATTAGAATAATCCAATAGGTAGTGGCCTGACATATCACTGTGTGGGGGCCGTATACTGTGTGGAGGCCAAAAAAAGGGGGCAGATACTGTGTGGGGGCTGCCAAAATAGGGGTCATATAATGTGTGGGGGCCAAAAAAAGGAGGCCATATACTGTGCGGGAGCCACAAAAAAGGAGGTAATATACTGTGTGGGGGCTACAGAAAAGGGAGCCATATACTGTGTGGGGACCATATTATGTGTTGGGGCTAGTAAAGGGGGTGTTATACTGTGTGGGAGACAGTAAAGTGAGGCAGCATACTGTGGGGTCAGTAAAGGGAGCATTATACAGTGTGGGGGCAAAATAAGGTGACTTTTTGATCTTCAAATGGGGGACGTTGCATATAATTTTAATTAGAGGGGCTCCATCATACAACCAAAGATTGCAGGGTCAGGTTTTTATATTTAAGGAGGGGTGGCTTTTTATAGATTGCCTCAGGCAGCAGAGAGGCTAGGTTAACTCCTGAAAACATGTGCATTTCTTTGATGAAGCCAAGGTCTGCACCACCACCTCCAGCTCAAACTCTGCATCCTTCAATAGTTGCCACTTCACTAATTTTGGCATGGTTGAAATTTTTTCAGCTTCAGCATCCAATATGTTAAATTGCATTTCTACTATCAGGTAGGCAATTGCAGGGTGTCTGTTCTATCTGAAGACAACTCACCTGACAGTATAGAGTTGAATTAGCATAACTAACACTTAAACAAACAGCGCTGACTGCTAAGGAATGGTGACGACTAGAGAAAACATTCCAACTGCACTGAAAGTAATGGGGTTGTACCTATTAAAGCATGCACACAGTTCTAGATGGTGGAGGTGGTGAAAGGTCCTCCTTAACTATGCATCCGTAAAACTGTTCTAAAAGAGCCCTGGCATGAACAAATTAAGTATGCTTGAAAGTTTGTGAAGCCTTCAGAATTTCTGCAAAAATTCTTAAAACTACAGAAGATAAAGAGTACCAAATGAAATAAATAAGTCAAAAATTTTAGACTTGGTAATTTATAGAAGAAAATGATCGAATATCAAGAGGCAAATGTGGGTAAAAATGTGGGTGAAGATTATGAGGATGTTGAATCCTTGTGGTTGGAATTGCATAAGGATGTGACAAATGATAAATTACTTTTTGGCATAATCTATAGATCCTCTTCCCCAACATCACTGAGGAGTTAGAAGATCAGTTGTATAAGCATATTGAGTGGGCGGCACAGGTTGGTATGGTGGTCTTGTTGGGAGATTTTAACTACCAGGATATTGATTGTGGTCATGGTTCTGCATAATCTGCAAAAGGGAGGAAATTCAACAACTTGTTGCAGGACAATTTTGCTTGTAGATGATCCTTCTAGAGGGGATGTTCTACTAGATCTGATCATTTCTAAGTAATAGTGACCATAATGTAATTAGATTCCACTTAAATTGTTAAAAACAAACAAAGGTTGGGAGGGCAAAATCCCTCAATTTTAAAATGACCAACTTTCCTTCATGGATATAGACTGGGAGCAGCTATTGTCAAATAGTGATAGAGAGGAAACATTTCAATCTATGTTGAATGAGTATATAGCAAAATGTATACCCATAGTGAACAAGTATAAACATCTTAAACAGCTTACAGGTACGGTTAAAAAGGCAATAAACAAAAAAAATGGGCATTTAGATAAAAAAAAAAAAATTCCGAAGGGTCAGCTGTAACCTTTGGGAATTACACAGTGCATAATAAAGTCTATAAAAAGGAAATAAAATCAGAAAATACATAATGAAATGCTGGTGGCTAAGGAAGGCAGAACTAACCCCAAAAATTCAGAACAAACAGTTAGGTCCCCTAAATAATGGTAAAGGAGAGTTGGTCACCATGGGGACCAAGAAAAGGCAGAGCTACTAAATGGGTTCTTTAGCTAGGGTCACTCAGGCTTCTTTCCGGGTCATCAGTCAGTCCATGATCATGTCATGTACATACGGGTGCACAGCTCATTACAGTCACATCTGCCTGGTAACAAACTGTGCGCTCATTACATGACCATGGACTGATTTTTGAGGGATCTGTTATCTATAGTTACCAGTAGGTGTCACCAATGTTGGTAATACATCAACCTATATACTAAACCGAATAAACATAGAAATGGTCCAAGCTAAGCTAAACCGATTAAACATGAGCAAGGCTCCAGGTACAGATGGATTAAAACCACAAGTACTTAAAGAACCTGATTTGCTTTTATGAAGAGGTGAGTAGAAGTCTGGACAGAGGGGAGGCTGTGGATATAATGTTCCTGGACTTTGCAAAGGCGTTTGACACCATCCCTCATAGACATTTAATGGGTAAAATCAAGACCATTGGCTTGGAAAATATAGATTGTAATTGGATTGAAAACGGGTTAAAGATCGTATGTAAATGAATGTTTATTGCCCTGGCTCTCAATTTACAAATATATGTGCAATCTCATACTGTGGATAGAAATTCTCTTTTTCATTATTATTAGAAGAAGTTTTTAATAGCAGTTATCTGATACTAAAAAGGTAGTGCCATTTTGAAACTGAGTTTAAATTTACTTACTTTTAGTAACATGATGTCATTGTAGACACTGTCATTGTATTTTGGGAATGGAATTGCATTACAGACTTCTATTTCTTGTTTGAAATCTTCTGCAGCTATAATATTATGAGCACCCAATATCACCTTCATATTTCTGTACACAAAAAAACACCACTGCAGTGAATATCACTGATATGCAATTTTCAGTGTAGACAATAGCAATACATATATTTTCACATGTGAAAACTAATACATCAAAATGAGTTTGTTACTGCATCTCAAAAGTTTTTGCAACAATTCTACCACGTTAAAAGTATTAGCCACTTTATATTTATTTTCACAGATGTGTTGGAAACTGTATAATATGTCACTTAATACATTGGGGGTTATTTACTAAGAAAATTGTGGCAAAAAACTGTATGAGACACTTGTGCGAAAAGGGGAACGGCTCTGAAATTATAGTATGGAGTTGTATAGGCCTAGGAAAAGCTTAAACATCTTGAAAGGCACTACAAATGCTGAGCAGTATACTGTATAGAGGTTTTAGAACATGTACCCATACAGCAGATTACAACCACATATGGGGTATTGCCGTGTTCAGGAGAAATTGTGTAACAAACTTTTCATTTTTCATTTTCACGTCCCAATGTTAATAAAATCTGTGAAACAGCTGTAGGGTCAAACTGCTCACTATATCCCTTTATATGTTCTGTGAGGGGTGCAGTTTCCAAAATGGGGTCACATGTCTGCGAATTTCCATTGTATTGGTACTCTAGGGGCTCTGCAAATGCGACTTGGCACCCGAAATCTAATGCAGCAAAATTTGCCCTCCAAAAGCCAAATAGCACTCTTTCCATTCCGAGCCCCGCTATGTACCCATACAGCAGATTATCGCCACATATGTGGTATCGCCGTGTTTAGGAGAAATTGTGTAACAAATTTTGGGGAGCTTTTTCTCCTTTATTTTCTTGTGAAAATAAAAAATTTGGGACTAAATTGACGGTTTATTGGAAAAAAAAGGACTTTTTAATTTTTACATCCCAATGTTAATAAAATCTGTGAAACAGCTGTAGGGTCAAACTGCTCACTATATCCCTTGATATGTTCTGTGAGGGGTGTAGTTTCCAAAATGGTGTCACTTTTGGGGGTTTCCATTGTGTTGGTACTCTAAGGGCTCTGCAAATGCGACATGGCTCCCGAAAACTATTACACCAAAATTTGCCCTCCAAAAGCCAAATAGCACTCTTTCCATTCTGAGCCCCGCTATGTACCCATACAGCAGATTATGACCACATATGGGGTATTGCCGTGTTCAGGAGAAATTGTGTAACAAACTGTGGGGTGCCTTTTCTCTTTAACCCCTTTTGAAAATGAAAACTTTGGAGATAAAGTGACATTTTAGTAATTTTTCATTTACACATCCCAATGTTAATAAAATCTGTGAAAAGGTTGTTGGGTCAAAATGCTCACTATACCCCTTGATAAATTCTGAGAGGGGTGTAATTTCCAAAATGGGGTCAGTTTTTGGGGGTTTCCTTTGTATTGATACTCTAGGGGCTCTGCAAATGAGACATGGCACCCGAAAACTATTCCAGCAAAATCTGCTTTTCAAATGTCCAGTGTCACTCCTTCCCTTCCGTGTGCTGCCACGTGCCCAAACATCAGTTTACACCCACATGTGGGGTATTTCTGTGCTCTGGAGAAATTGCATAAGAAACTGTGAGATGCATTTTCTCCTTTAACCTTTTGTGAGTGTGTTCATTTTAGGGTTAAATTAATGTATTATTGAAAAAAATGAAATGTTTAAATTTCACCTCCATATTATTTTAATTTCCGTGAAATGCTTAAAGGGTTAACAAAGTTCTCAAATGCTGTTTTGAATTATTTCAGGGGTGCAGTTTTGAAAATGGGGTGATTCATGGAGGTTTCTAATATATAGGCCTTTATAATCCTCTTCAGAACTGAAGTGGTCCCTAAAAAATTAGTTTGGGAAATTTTCTTGTAAATCTGGAAAATCACTGTTACACTTGTAAGCCTTCTAACATCCAAAATAAATTAAAGGACGATTAAAAGATTATGCCAATATAAAGCAGAGATATGGTAGATAATATTTATTAATGTATGTGGGTGGTATGACTATCTGTTTGAAAAACAGACCATTTCACATTTTGAAAATTGCGATTTTTTTTCCAAATTTCCATCAAATTTCGTATTTTTTTTTATAAATAAATACAAAAATATTGATCAATCCTTACCACTAACATGAAGTACAATGTGTCAGCAAAAACAATCTTAAAATCACTTATGTAAGTTAAAGCATCTCAAAGTTATTGTCATATAAAGTGACACATGTCAGTTTTGAAAAACGAGGCGTGGTCCTTAACGCATTTTTGGGCTGTGTCCTTAATATATGGGAGTGGTAGTTTTGCAAGAGCTGCAGGGCCACATTGACAGGTGGCCCTGCAGCTGTACGGGGATGCATAGGGCGTCTTTTTTTCCGGGGCCAGGTGTACTTTTTAGTTATACCATTTTGTCTATTGCTTAAATTACTTTGTATTCAAATCAGGGGCGAAACAGTGAAAAAAACGGCAGTTCAGCACTTTTGATTTTTTTTTCCCGCTACCACGTTCACCCTATGGGAAAAATACACAGGGATACCTAATGTGTATGTGTTTCACAGTCATTTTCTACTTTCTTATGTATTCTAGGGAAAGGGGGTAATTTAGAAAATTTTGAACTTTTTTTTTTTTTTTTTAAATATTTTATTAGCCCCCCTCCCCTCCTATGGGGCTTGAACCTGCAATCATTTGATTGCAAGTCCCATAGACTGCAATACAACTGTATTGCAGTCTATGGGAGATTCTGTACATTACTATTGAGGCTGGTCATACACCAGCCGCAATAGTAATATTACTATGACAGGCCTGGGAGCCTTCATTAGGCTTCCGGCTGTCACAGGAACAGGTCTGCAACTTCAGAGGTACGGGGCAGTTTTAGCACTTTGGGGTGTGGGGGGGCAGCTTTGAGGTAGTAATGCCCACGATCAGAGAGGACTCTGATCGCGGGCATTAGCTCCGGATCTCCGCTGTACATTACAGCGGAGACCCGGTAGCTATGGTGAATGCTCTGCAGCAGAGAGGTAGTCATCATCTTTACAGACCTGGCATCCGCCGTAATAGCACGACGGATGCCGGGATGGGTTCGGTGGGACACCCTCGTCCCCAAGCCCAGGGCCCACACATCGTCCTACTCCTACCACTGCAGGAAGCCCAACTGCAGGAAGCAGGCGGCAGCAGGAGTGGGGCAATGCTGCAACCCCACTCCTCCACCCCCCTCAACACCCACATTCGGACTACAAGAAGCACCCCCCCATTTTCCTCTCAAATTTGGGGGAAAAAAAGTGCGTCTTATAGTCCGAAAAATACGGTAAGTACATTTTTTAAAATAAAATAGAAAAATATCTAACTTTCAATTTGCTTTATTGTGAATAAAATACGGTTATTTGTGTAATCTCCAATCATTGTATTCTTGTTTACTTTACATTTACACAATGTCCCCTCTTGTTTTACACAATGTCCCAAATTTTTTGGAATTGGGGGTGTATATCTATTTCCCATTTCCTCCCCACCTTATCTGTGCAGTTAGTAATACCCTGCTCATCTATGAAGACTCTGGTCATTCCTCCCAGGTGGATTTCTCATTTTTCCATATTCAGTGTCCCCTAATTCTTCCTCAAAAGCCCCATAGTTTGGAAACCAGATGTTGAAAAAAAATGGCTACAGAGATTGCCCCTTGTCTTCCACAAAGAAGATGGATTTTCTGTTCCCTTTCCCAGGCCAGTGTGTCTCTACGTGGTAGAAGCTTGCATGGTGGAGCCTCCCATAGCATTGCTGTCTGAAGTTACTACCCAATTTTTGACAGATGCCGCTCCCTCATTGAATGCTTGCACAAGAAGGTTTACTTGCTTTCCAAAGAAGCATTTGTTGTGTTCTCTTCGACCTCTTTTTGCTGCCTTTTGGATTAGCAAGACCTGCATTGCCTGGGCCAAACAGCTCCAGGAGGGCATTTCCCATGGGGTCCCTCCAAGGAAAATCATCTGCTCATCTCTCAGATGCCTCTAAAGCTGCAGCCAAGGTGGTAGCCACCCACTGTACCATGTGGATTTGGTCATGGGATGCAGAATCTGCCTGTAAAAAGGCAGTTATTGCCTTTCCCATCTCATGGGATGAACAGGGCAGTCTCTTTAGCAAAAGCCTTGGGAAGCTCATCACTGAGGCTACCAGAGGAAAAAATCTCCCTCCTCTCCAGTGTCGTTCTAAGCACCATCTGTCCTCCTCCAGCGCCTCCCAGCAGTTTTGTTCCTTTTGCAGCTCCTCATTCTCTTTTTACCTTATTTATTTAATGGTGTGGCTGTTGAATCTGAGGTCTTGAGGCTCCTGATTTTTATCATCCAGTCGGTCATCCAGATCATGCTCAAGGCTCGCAAACCCCAATCTGCCAAGATGTATGTTCGCAGGTGAAAACCTTATTTCTAGCACCAGGATCCTGGCCTTCCTCCAATCTGGCCTGGACCAAGGTGTTGGCCTGGCCTCTCATATGGGACATGTGTCTGCCATTTCCATTCTCTTCCAGAAGCTCCTGGCCTTCCAGTCTCAGATGAAGACCTTCCTACAGTGGCATATTGTGCTCCAGATCTTTCTTCACCTTCTGTCTTGGAAGGTTGCATTTTTTGTTGCTGTCACCTTCAGGGTCTCCAAGTTGACTGCCCTATCTTGTAAACCAAGGCTGTTCCACACCCACTATTGTCTTTCCACCCTATGGTGGTTTCCTCCATCTGCATCAACTAAGACATGGTCTTTTCCTTTTTTTGTTTGGAACGCTAACATCCCTGTGAACGCTCTCTTCACTGCCTGAATGTTGTCTGGGTGATTAGGGTCTGCCATCAGGGAAGTCTAAAGTGCTGAGGATAGGATGCCTTCCTCTGATGACTGCTTACACTGCGTACTCGGTGGGAGCTTCCTGAGTAGTTCGGCATCAGGCTTATACTGCCCAGGTCTGCCACCTGGGCCTCTATTCACACATTTACCAAATTCTACCAGATCCAACCTATGGCCAATGCTAGAGAATTGTTATTTTAAAATTTTAGTTACCGTTAAGAGAATGAGATAGGAATACCCCTTTAATATGTCATTTTAAAGGAAATTGGAAAATGCTTTTCAAACTGCAGGCTAAGTTAAGGTGTCAGTCCTATACATGATTTGCAGCTAACTCTGAAAGGACTTCTCAACATAGAAAGAGCAAAGAACTTTTCACAAAAAACTACAGTATATATCAATCAGCTCATCTCTTTTTGCTCTATAACATTTTGCCTACAGACTGTGTTGCATTTTCCTTGTGATAAGTTCTTCAAAAAAATGGTAAAGTTTCCTTGCAATTCTCATCTCCCACTTGGGGAGTCTCAAATTTGTCTTATATTAAGGGGGGTTGTCCAGTTTCAGACCACTATTAAGAGACAAATGTCATAGCTCCCAACGGTCCCGTATCTGGCGGGACAGTCCCGATTTTACACTGCTGTCCCGCGGTCCAGCATAGCTTACAGTTTGTCCCACTATGCCCCTGAAGTGTTTTGCTGTTAACAAACTTTATTAGGGTAAGGTAAAGGCTAAATGGTAGATGCTAAATCCTAGTGTCTAAAGGACCTTTGATGACGTCATGAACATGTGATCAGACTCTTGTGTGGGCGGAGCTATTCTGGATACTGTGGGACAGTGCGATGTTACACAGAAAGCTGGGAACAGAGATGAGGAGGAGAGAAGAGAGCATGCGTGAGCAAGAGGGGGGAACTGGGGGCAGATGTAGGGGGCAGTTAAACTGAAGGCAGATGTAAGGGGCAGTTAAACTCAAGACAGATGAAGGGGCAATTAAACTGAAGGCAGATTAAGGGGGCAATTAAACTGGTGGCAAATAAAGGGGGGTCATTAAATTGGTGGTAGATGGAGGGGAAATTAAACTGGGGGCAGATGAAGGGGGCATTAAGCTGGTGACATGAAGGGGGGCATTAAATTGGTGGCAGATAAAGGGGGACATTAAGATGGTGGCAGATAAAGGGGGACATTAAACTGGGGGCAGATGAAGGGGACATTAAGCTGGTGGCAGATGAAGGGGGGACATTAAGATGGTGGCAGATGAAGGGGGACATTAAACTGGGGGCAGATGAAGGGTGGCATTAAGCTGATGGCAGATGAATGGGACATTAAACTGGGGGCAGATGGAGGGGGGGCAGATGGAGAGTGACATTAAACTGGGGGAAACTGGAGGAGGTCATTAAACCGTGGGGGGTAGCTGGAGGTGGACATGTCTGCCTCTAGTTGCCCCCAGGTTAATGTCCCCCTCCAACTACCCCCACTGTTTAATGTCATCCTCCAGCTGCCCCATAGTTTAATGACCTCCTCCAGCTGCCCCAGTTTAATGTCCCCCTCTAGTTTCCGCCAGTTTAAACTGAGGCAGGAGGAGAAGGACTTAATACTGTGGGGCAATTGGAGGGGACCATTATAATGTGGGGGCATATAATGTTAGGGTGACTGTAGGAGCATAATACTGTGTGGGGCACATGGAAAAATAGATGAGAATGGGCGAAGTCAATGTAGAAGTGGGTGGAGCTAAATTTGCAGCGGCGCGCATAGCGCATTTTGTCCCTCTTTCTGTCCTTTGAAAGCTGTGAGGTATGAAATGTTATTGTGTGTTACTGTAAGTTATACGATTTTCCAGTATATTTCCTGTATCTATTCCTCATAGTTTTCTAGATCTCTGCTTGCTCACTCATTCTTCTTACTTCCAGCGGATAAAAGTCAGTCCATGATCATGTGATGTACATACAGGTGCACAGCTCATTACAGTCACATCTGCCTGGTAACAAACTGTGTGCTCATTACATGACCATGGACTGATTTTTATCCACTGGAAATAAGAAGAATGAATGACAGCAAGCAAAGATCTAGAAAACTGTGAGGAATTGATGCGGAAAGTATAATGGTACATTTTATAACTTTTTATTATACAAACAATAACATATGTCTAATAATACTGGTCTGAAACTGGACCACTGGAACACTTTTAGCTACTATAAAACACATAAGGCCAGGGCACCACGTGGCATAAACGCTGTGGTTTGCATGAAGAATCCCATCCTCACAGTGCTGGAAAATATGCGGTGTGGACAGCAAAATCCCAAACTGTTGCGGTTTTGGAAATCGCAGTATGTCAATTATACCTACGGAGGCGTTAGTGGTTTCCCTATAGGTATAATTGAAGCACCTTCTGTAAAAAGCGCTACAGGAAAAACCGTAATGCATTGCTGCCGTGGTTTTTCCCGCAGTGCTTTTTTGCAGCGACCCCTAGGTGGGGCCTTAGCCTAACACAAGAAGTGAAGTCATAAATGTTTGAAAGCATGAAAAGTCAAATGTAAATTAACCTTTTAGTCACAATGGGCGGGAGCAGCTTCCAGTCTAGTCATGCTGTTCCCTTGCTAATCCCACTTCCTGGGCATGATTGACATCTCCCTCATAGTTTATATTTTTATGCTTTCAAACATTTATAATTTCACTTTGCTGCAGCTGAAAGATTACAGAGGGGCTCCATGAAAAGGCAGTTGATCCTGCACATGATAGGGCCAGTTTATGGTAGAAAAAAAAAACACCATTTTGAGTACCTGTTATTTAATTTGACTTTATAGGATAAACTGTAGAGTATGTACATGAGGAGCAACACTAATTCTGGTTATTATATGAATTTTTAGCAGTTTTCACCTTTGCATGCTATGTGTAGTTTGCTTATTTCTCTGAGCTGGTGGGTGGACACTAAGCTGCCATACACTGAACACAGTACGCAGAGCAGAATCTCTCTCTCTCTGTAGAGCTCTGTACTGAGAAGCTGTGCAAGCTTCATGCACAAGGTTTTCTGCTGTGTATATGAACCTTTAGGGTATTTACGAATTGATTCGTAATAGTGTAACAGAATCATGCAGTAAAGTTTCCATAATGGTTCTCTTGTTTACCACACTAATACCTTGGGGTTATACTCTTTATTAGAATTTTTGCACTACTATGAAATGGGCTAAAAGGTCTCAGTAATGGCACATAATAAAAAATAAATCTGAAAGATCAAAAAGTTAGTCATTGATATAACTCTGGAAAGGATTAGAAAGCAATTTCTAAAGCTAGTCATACACATAAGATTTTAGACTGTCATCGCTCATCTGAAATGAATGTTCGTCAATTGTTCGTACAGATGACTGTTCCAAACACACAGATGACAAAGCAGGTCCAAATGGACGTTAGATATACAAAATGAAAGATGATTACATGAACATTTGTCCAAACAACCGACAAATAGCTGAACAAAATCCAATACAACCAATTTTGGCTGTGAACAACTTTAGTTGATGGTCGGCTATTTGTGTTGTTATTTATGCCGAGCTTTCAAATTTGTTGATTCAGCAGTCTAAAAAACAGATACTACACTATCCATTGTGGCACTGGAATACTGCTCTTAAATGGTCACTGACTTTTCAGACAACTTAGTCTTATTTAATAGAGTATGTGATTCTGAACCAAAATGTAATGCAGATTCTTTAAAAATGTAGCTGCTTTCTGTCTGAAAATCATCTTTAGGCCGGGGCCCCATGTGGCGTAAACCCCATTGAAAAAACCACGGCGTTTTTACAGACACAGCAAAGTCGATGGAATTCTAGCGAATCCCACCCCCACTTTGCAGTAAAATACGTGCAGCGAACACTTTTTGATTTCCAAAACTGTTGTGGTTTTGGAAACTGCAGCATGTCAATTATACCTGTGGAAATGCCGGAGGTTTTCCTATAGGTATAATTGAAGCAGAAAGTCCGCGAAGGAGACCTCTGCGAACTTTCTGTGCAAAATGCTGCGGGAAGAACCGCTATGCGTTGCCGCTGCGGTTTTTCCCGCAGCACTTTTTTGCTGCAGGACGCTACATGGGGCATTGGCCTTAAAGTTCCTGCCACTAGCTGTCTCCCTTCTAGCTAATTTTCTGTTCACTCCATATTACTAGGGAAGCTCCATTCTTAGCTATCTTCAAAATCAAGATGTGTTAACAGTGAGTGGAGAGGAGAAGAGCTGGTTTTCTTCATAGAATGACTGTAGCTTTCTTGATTGTGCACAGATTTCTCTTTTTCTGTGTCAGGGATCATAACCTGGATTCGCGGTTCTAGTGACCTTGCATTATGTTCAATTGGGATTTTCTCAGCTATTTGTTTGCTAGTGTTACTTCTGGCAGAATTACATGTAAGAAAACACTAGTAGTAATGGATAGGGGAGGGGGCAGACTGCTCCTTATTGTACACACCCCCAGCCTCAGGGAGAATTGTGCTGCGGCTATAATGGGGCTATTGGCAGCAGAAAAACTAATAGGGCATCCTGTATGAAGGCTTATACATCCAGAGCTATAAATATACAGCATAGTGATGATACCAGCACATTCCAAATAGTCTTGGTCTTGAAGATATCCTGTCTCACTAAAAATGCAGTGCAATCTGCAGGTAGCATGTTACAGAGTTGAAGGAAGCTGAGCAGATTGACATATAGTTTTGTAAGAAATCAATATAACCTGTCATTTATTCATTTATATCTTTGCTCATTCAAAAATTATTTTGATTATTTTGTCACATTGCAAAGTCTGATATTGTCTGTTCATGTACTCTTTATTTGTAAAGAGCTGTGGAATATGCTGGCACTATTATTATTGAAAAAGTATTAAAAATAACATACATACATAAAGGGGAACATTAACAGGTCATTACTGTACATTCTAGGTACATCTCTATTCTCTCTGTTTATTATTACATTGATATACTTACCCTTCTGCACAGTGTGCTGCTGTTAAAACATAGTTACCACTTATTAGGATTCCTCCACAGCAGCTACCTGTAGATTGGTTTGTCACATATGCCATATAAGGCATGGAATGTGGCTGCACCACTTCTCCTCCAATAATGTCCTCTGTTTTTGGATAAAGACAATAAAGTATTATGTACCAATATAGTATCCCATGTACAAACACATTTTATGATACTTATTTGTATTTTCAATCTTGATCAGTATCAAATTACTGAAAGAAGGATTGTCTTTAGGTTCCATTAATGAGAATCTGGCAGATTCTTTTGTATATAGAACAACCTATTACAACCTGTTACAATATATCATTCTCTCTCTAAGGCCCGAATCACATCTGCATAGAAAAGCAGTTTACCTGGGAAACCCGCGGATCCCATAAATTATAATGGGATCCGTGTGGTTTCCGCTCGGTATCCGCATGAAACATGTGGAGGAGAAAGTGCTGCTTGCAGCACTTTTCTCTCCGTTGCTTCGTGCGGAAACCGAGCGGAAACCACACGGACCAGCTTGATCAGCAGTACATTACATGTGTACTGCAGTGTATTGTGCCTGTTACTGAACTGTTGTGCCTGTTACTGAACTGTAACAGGCATTCTATTAGGGCATGTATCTGGCAGGTCCTAATAAAAAGGCTATGGTGGGAGTCACCGGGGCCATTGTTAAGCCTCTCGGTGCCATAGCAACCCATCAGCACCCTGCATTGCGCTCTTAGGCCAATGGAAGTGTCAGTTTGGCCACCGCAATCACTATTGACTGCTGCATCTTAGGGGTTAAACAGCCAGGATGGTGCTAACAGCGGAGATCCCATGGTAATCGCATGGGCTCTGCTTCTGAACCCATAAGATCACAATCCCATATTTGTACTGGTTGATATGCTAATTATCAGCATTCAACAACATACCGGTAAGTGAAAATACAAGAAGGGGTTAATTAATTCCTACCATCATAGATCTCTATGATGCAGGTCCATGTCTAGGAATCACATTCAGACCAGGAAATGTGGGCATCACATGGTTTGTATTTTGTGGACAGTATGTTCCTGTGTGCAGGTTTTTTTGTTGTTGTTTTTGAAGTAAATACTAGGTGTGGATAATAAGGGGGGGATATATAGGACAGGTGCTACTACTCCACTTTTATTCAATTCACTCCTGGTTTTAACCTCTTCACGATGGCTCACTGTATATAAACATCAGCTCTTTCTGGGCTTTGTGCAGAGCTGACATTTATATACTAACCCTGCTAAATTGGGGATCGGGTCTCCCCAAGGGTCAGGAACTCCATGAACACGGCGCTAATAGCTGCTGGTGTTCACGGAGACATGATCAGGACCTGATAGGTTCAGGTCCCGATCATATAACCGCCGTAACAGGGAAAGTTTGTTGCAGTAACAAACTTTCCCTGATATTAGCTGCTGCCCACCCGCGGGTAGCATCAGGAGCGGGTGTTAGCTGTAACATAACCGCGGCGTCCATGGGGTTCCACCATGCCAAATGTCCCCCTCAGGACCCCCTGCGGCGAGATCGGGGGTGCCCATATGTATCTTCTGTAGCCTGGGGTCTGGCCAATGACCCCATGCTGCTGGTGTTCCCAATGTACTCCACACAGCTTACATATTAACTCTTCACCATCTGCTGTGCATTCATGTCTGGGATACTAATGCTACACACCTTAATAAAATCTTTGGTGCAGTTTTTAAAATGGGGTTTCCACTTTACTGGTACTTTAGAGGCTCTGCAAACATGACATGGCGTCCAGATACCAAACATCTAAAAATGCACTCCAAAAGCCACATAGCGCTCCTTTCCTTCTGTGCCCTGCTGTGTGCTCAAACTGCAGTTTATGCCCACATGTATGACACTGGTGTACCCAGGATAATGTACTTAGTGTCATATGTGGTTATAAACTACTGTTTGGGCGCAGCCAGGCACTGAAAGAAAGGAGCACTATTTTGGTTTTTGGAGCACAGATTTAGCCGGTTTGGTTTTTGGACGACCTTACACTTTTGCAGAACCCTGAAATGCCAGTAAAGTGGAATCCCCTGACACCTGTCCCCATTTTGGAAACTACACCCCTGAAGGAATTTATCCAGGAGTAAAGTGAGCATTTTTAACCCCCAAGTGTTACATGAATTTATTTTTCAGAAATTAATATGCAGCTGATGTGGTAAAGGTGAAGGTGAAAATGACAATTTTTCTAGGAGTACTTAATTTGAGTGTGTAATATGTTGTGCTCCGCTTGCATGAGAGATGAACGCTCCAAAAGCTGTTGTGCCCAGGATACCCACTTAACGGATTTTGGGCATAACATATCGGGCACTGAAATGACGTATCTATGGAAAAATTGCAATTTTCACTTTCTATTATCAGCTGCACATTCCTTTCTGGAAATTAAATGAATGCAACGCTCAAGGGTTAAAAATGCTCGCTACCCCCACTTGATAAATCCCTTGAAGGGTGTACTTTCCTAAGTGGAGTTATGTGTCTGTGGGTTCTGCTTTACTGCCAATTCAGGGGATCTGCAAAAGTGGCATGACATCCAAAAACCAAACTGTGCTCCAAAAACCAAATAGTGCTCCTTCTCTTCTGTGCCCTGCTGTGCCCAAACAGCAGTTTATACCCACATATGGCATTGTTAAGTATGTTATCCTGGGTACAACAGTGTCATACATGTGGGCATAAACTACAGGAGGGCACAGATGTGAAGGAGCGCTATGTGCTTTTGGGGCGCATATTTAGATTGTTGGCTTTTGGACGCCATGTCACATTTGCAAAGACCCTAAAATTGTCCCTACAAAATGGGGTCACTTCTTGGGGAATTCCAATTTAATGGCACCTTCAGGGCTCTGCAAAAACAACATGGCGTCCAGAAAATCCCTCTAAATCTATACTCCAAAAGCTAATAAGCACATTGCTCCTTCCCTTCTGAGCCCTGCTGTGTGCCCAAGAAGCAGTTTACACCTACATATACAACTTTTTTCTACCTGGGATATCCCACTGAATAGTTTTAGGAGTGTATGTCTCTGATGACACAAACTGGGTGCAACATATTGGGCACCGAAATGGCATATTTCTTTAAAAATTTCAAGTTTCACTTTGTACATTAAATTTCGGGAAGCACTCTTGGGTTCAAAATGATAATACCTCTTGATATGTTCTGTGAGGGGTGTAGTTTCCAAAATGGGGTCACTTTTGGGGGTTTCCATTGTACTGGTACTCTAAGGGCTCTGCAAATGCAACATGGCACCCGAAAACTATTGCAGCAAAATCTTCCCTCCAAAAGCCAAATAGCGCTCTTTCCATTCCGAGCCCCATTATGTTCCCATACAGCAGATTATGACCACATATGGGGTACTGCCACATTCATGAGCAATTTTTTAACAACCTGTGGGTTGCTTTTTCTCCTTTAACCACTTTGGTGATAAAGTAACATTTTAGTAATCTTTCATTTACACATCCCATTGTTTAGAAAATCTGTGAAAAGGCTGTTGGGTCAAAATGCTCACTATACCCCTTGATAAATTCTGTCAGGGGTGTAGTTTCCAAAATGGGGTCACTTTTAGGGGGTTTCCATTTTATTAGTACTCTAGGGTCTCTGCAAATGAGACATGGCACCCGAAAACTATTCCAGCAAAGTCTGCTTTTCAAACGTCCAGTGTCGCTCCTTCCCTTCTGTGCACTGCTGTGAGTCCGAACATCAGTTTACACCCACATGTGGGGTATTTCTATGCTCTGGAGAAATTGTATAAAAAACTGTGAGATGCATTTTCTCCTTTAACCCTTTCTGAATGTGTTAATTTTAGGGCTAAATAAATGTATTATTGAAAAAAATGAAATGTCATATTGTTTTCATTTCCGTGAAATGCTTAAAGGGTTAGCAAACTTCCCAAATGCAGTTTTGAATTATTTGAGGGGTGCAGTTTTGAAAATGGGGTGATTCATGGGGATTTCTAATATATAGGCCTTTATAATCCCCTTCAGAACTGAAGTGGTCCCTAAAAATTAGTTTGGGAAATTTTCTTGTAAATCTGGAAAATCGCTGTTAGACTTGTAAGCTTTATAATGTCCAAAATAAATTAAATGACAATTAAAAGATGATGCCGATATAAAGCAGAGATATGGTAGATAATATGTATTAATGTATTTGGGTGGTATGAGTATCTGTTTGAAAAGCAGAGCATTTCACATTTTGAAAATTTTTCCAAATTTCCATCAAATTTCCTATTTTTTTTATAAATAAATACAAAAATATTTATCAATGTTAAAATAACATGAAATACAATGTGTCCCGAAAAAACAGTCTCAAAATCACTTGTGTAAGTTATAGTGTCTTAAAGTTATTGCCACATAAAGTGACATGTCAGTTTTGAAAAATAAGGCCTGGTCATGAAGGTACTTTTAGGCTCTGTTGTGAAGAGGTTAACAAAACGTAACATTGAAACCCAACCTATGGATTGCTACATCTTTATATAATTTTGTAGTTAGGTGGTCCTAGTATTATCACTTGCTTTTTATGTATTTTGTTGTACAATATCTAAAACACTACTTTTACAACCATTAAATAAATGTAATGCAACCTTACAGTTTTGTTTTTTCTATAATCTAATACAGATTTTTTATACTTCAATATATTTTCTATCACATGGTATGTTTACATGTCCAGGTTTTCAGATGCAGTGGATTGCAAAGTAAATAAATAAATACATAAGAAATTAGAACCCATTCTCCTCTATGATTCACACCTGGTTTTAGATTCAAAATCCACATCATATTAGATTAAATGGCTTTATGACTGCTTAAGTTGTTTATTAGATAAACTTTTAGATAAATTTCACTGCGAAGCATAAAGTATGTACCCGCACTACCAGAGTACGACACAGACTGACAGCTCAAAGATTTTTTAATTAGATACAAGCATACTGTATGCTAATCTCTATTCTATAGATAGCATAGAAGCAATACGTACTTACCTGCATATCCATAGAGTATAAAGCAAGCCACATGAATGAATATTATTAAACCCATTTTCATTTGAAGAATGCAGACAGAAAGGTTTTCTGCTTAAGTGTATCTGGATATGACTAAACCATCTACAAGTGACCATATCCTGTATACACCGAACGACCTGTCTTCCTAGAATCTTGTATATTGGTCTGGCTGGTGGTTTACCACTTAGACATAGATGCTGAACAACAGTGACTTGGTTCCCAGAAGCTATTCATAGTTAGAAACATTTCATACTACAATGGGGAAATACAGCCAGAAAAATTGTTTTATCACCACCAAAAATTGAGGTGATCAAGTGTTGTGTAGAGCTTACAATGGTCACTCTGTACTTGCAATTTCATGTAGGCAGGTCTGCAGTCAACTGTTAGTGACTATATCAGCCTTTGGCTACCTTTACACGATAAGGTGCAAAACGGCTGCAAAAAAGCCTATTTTTCATGGCCGTCTTGCACCCGAGGTGCACCCATATTCATAGATTCCCCCATATGTTTGAGTATATGGAGGAGTCCATAAAAACATACAAAAATAGAACATGACAAATATTTTTGATGGTCTGTTACAATGGACTGTCAAATTAGTGATCATGTGAATACCCCCATTCACTTGAATTGAATTTATTGCTGTTGTGTGACATCCGTTAAAAAAAAAAAATGGACGTCACACGGCCATTATTCACTGTGAATATAGCAAAATATGCAACAAAAAAAGCTACATTTCAGTACTGTGGGGCCTCAGCGTAAGGCTGGTTTTATATGATTGACTGCATATATCAGCCTTATTTAGAAGCCCAAACCCAGCTCAGCAGAAGTGAACTGACATGCTCAGATAGCATATGTCTGTAAAAAACACAAATAGGCCCTAAAATTTTACAGCTATAATATTTTACTATTATACAGACTGTGTTACAGCTTTGAATCCTGTTCTTGTAGCAGGTCTAATAAAACCGTAGGATGTAGTAAGTTTGGGCCATTAGACTAGTGGTGAGAGAGATCTGTAATACGTTCAGTATATTACATACATATCATAGCCATGTGAATGCAGAGGATCTTGGGTGATTGAGGAATTATTCTCCATCGATTCTACCAATAGAAGATTCCCCTTACGTCCGACAGCAGCACAATATGGGGTATCTCTGCCCCTGTGTGTTGTTTAGGACAGGTGGAACCTTTAATTAGCACCAAAAAGGTGCCTCCTACTAGCCCTATAAGAGGGCACAAGAGACCTCCCTCCACTGTGTTTTTTTCTGTCCTGTGTGGAACAGGTGGACGGAGGTCTCTTGTGACCTCCCGTTGCTACGGGTTTTAGTTACTCCTGGCTTACCTTTTTGGGGTACCTCGGTCCCAAAGAAAAAACCTCCGGTCCTTCGGGCCTTCGCACCACAGCGCAGCGTTATCCGGCATCCATCTGCAGGCAGCGCGATCCCGGAAGTAAGCGGGGAACCTCCTCGGCCGGAACTTTTCTCCGGTTCCGTGTTCCCAGGGGAAGGAAGCCTTTGCGCACCACCACGTCCTACTTCCGGTTTTCTCGGAAAAAGTGCGGTAAGTTTGGAAATTTAAAATTTAAAGGCAAAATATAGAATTGATTTTTGCTGCTTGTATTTTGAGCCTCTGGCTTAGGCTTATGCTCCTCTATGTTCCATTATGGCGTTTGACTTGTTTTGGTGCTGTATAAATGTTTCTTTGTTGGCTTCCTCCCCTCGCTGCTGGATTACATTTAAAAGGTCTGAATGCAGTCCTTTATTTGTTGAGTGAGTGGTTTCTAGCTCCTCTGCTGCGGGTTGCTGTTTTTTTTTTTTCTGACGGTTTTTTTCTCTCTTCAAGTGACCGATTCAATTAAAAAAAAAAAAAAAAGAGGTACCCCTTGGTTTTTTATGTGATGCTTGGCGATCTTCCCTGTTTCAGTGTCACGTGGCTGTTTGATGTTTCAGATGTCATCTTCTGCAGCACGTAATGGCGATGCGCTTAGGAGGAAAAATTCCTCTAAACTTGAAACACCTAATGTGTTTGGATTGCAATACCCCTTTACCTGACGGCTATGATTTTACCCGCTGTCACCAGTGTCGCGGACCCTGCCGGAAGTACCTTCTATAAGAGGTTTTTACTTGGGTAAAGGACTATATGAGGAGTCTCTTAAAGGAGATTCGTTCTTCCATCGCCCAGATTGCCAAGAGACCGCAGATTGAGACACAATCTTCCTTACGGATCTCTGATGAAGATTATCAGATAGTGGACGAGACATTCTCATCTGACGATTCCACTGAAGATCCCAGCAGGCCGTGCTTCCACTCGAAAAATTAAGCCGGCTGCTGAAGTCCATCCGGTCTAAGGATCGTGATGTTGACGGGGAAGCCTCCGCGTCCACCTATAGAGGGCCTAGGGTCTTCCAAGTGGACCAGACATTACAAAAATTAATGTCCTCAGAGTGGAGAAGTCCGGAAAAACCTCTTGTGGTTCCTAGGAGGTTCAGCGCTTTATTCCCAGTTGCTCAATGGGATCAATGGGGTCCTCCTCCCAAGGTGGATATGGCGGTGGCTAAACTGTCCTGCCGCACTAAGGTACCATCAGATGATGGAGCAAATCTGCACGACGCCATGGCAGGCGCTTCGACAATACCTTCAAGAAGGCTTATTCAGCTGCCTCGCCCAAGACCGCTGTGGCGGTTGCGTCCTGTGAAGTGTCAGCCAAATTATGTACTGACCTGGTCCACCTCGAAAGTGACCGACTCTGGAGTCTCCAGAGACGAGCTGCTAGGGTTTCTAGGCTCAGTTTCCCTGGCAGCTGAATATTTAACGGAAGCCTCCCACCATCAATTAAGGCTGGCGGCCAAATCCCTGGCACTTACCAAGAACACTGCAGCAGGAAGACCTCTATGGTTAAAACCTTGGAGAGCTGTGTTCCCCTCAAAGTATAATTTGTGCGCATTACCCTTTGAGCCGGGTAGAGTCTTTGGCTGTGCCCTAGACGAGATCCTAGAGGGCTTGGCCGACAAGAAGGGTAAACCTTTACCCCAGGCCTTCAGAGGTAGGTCTGGCTCTGGCCGTGGTAGAGGCTATCCGCCTCGTCGTGGAAGGCAGTCCAGAGAGGCCCTAGTTATTCCTCTAGAGGCGCCGGCCGGAGATTCCGAAGTCTGATGATAAAAAAAGTGAAGCCTAGCTTTTGACATCAGAAGCAGTTTTCCTGTGGCCGAGATTCCTGTCGGAGGTCGTGTCTCCCACTTTCTCAACTGCGGGCAGGAAAAAATTTGAGACCCATGGGTCCGGTAGGTAATTCAAAGAGGTTATGCAATGAAGTTCCTCCGTCCTCCTCAGGATCGGTTTGTGTTAACTCGCAGCCTCCCTGGAATGCTTCATCCGAGAGTACATTCACAAGGTAGCCCTGGTGGAAGTCCCTTCTCTAGAAGAAGGATCCAGTGTCTATTCTCCCGTCTTCCTGATGCCAAAACCGGCAGACAAGTGGAGAATGATCATAGACTTAAGGTACCTCAACCGCTTCATCAAAAAGAAGCGCTTCCATAGGAAAACCATAAAGTCTGTCACCACCTTTCTCCTGTAAGGCGATGTTTTTTGTGACTTTGGATATAAAAGACGCCTATTTGCATATTTCTATTTACCTCCACACAGAAGGTTTTTTTCTAAGGATTGCCGTAGTAGTTTCCGGCCACAGGAAGCACTTTCAATTCACAGCACTACCCTTCGGGATCTCCTCTGCTTCCCACACCTTTACAAATGTAGTGGCCCCCATAACGGCCGCCCTCAGGCTTCAGGGGATATTCTTGGTGCCTTATCTAGACGACTGGTTGATAAAGGCCCAGTCAGAGTCTGTTCTGCTCCAGTACCTACAGACAGCCTTCAGAGTCTGTGATGGCTTATAAATTGGGAGAAGTCAAAAACGATCCCTTCAACTCGAAGGAAGTTCCTCTGAGAAAACTACTTCCTAGATTGAGTCCGCCTGCAAATCTCCTTGACACCAGCAAGGAAGGAGAAGCTGGTTGCGGCAGTCCGGCACCTCTTCAAAAAGCCGATAGCCTCCATCAGAACATTGATGAAGATCCTGGGCTTGATGTCTTCCTCAGTGGAGGCAGTCCCATGGGCCTTGTGGCACTTACGTCCCCTCCAGAAGGAGTTACTAGAGGCTTGGGATCGCTCCCTTCTTACATTCAGCAAGAAGATTCGACTCTCCCCCAGGACCCGTCTTTTTCCCTCAAGTGGTGGTTGCACCTGAAAGACGGAAGGTCCACGGTCCAACCTTCTTGGACCCTGTTGACTACAGATGCATCCCTCTCGGGATGGGGAGCCCATTGGACGAAAACTCCATAAAGGGAGTCTGGAGCGCTCCTGAAAAAAGGACCTCGTCCAACTGGAAGGAGCTCAGAGCCGTATATCGTGCCTTACTCTATTGCTTGCCTCTTCCCAGGGAAGAGCAGTCAAAATCCGGTCAGACAACATGACCACAGTGCTGTACGTGAACAGACAGGGAGGCACCAGATCACCACCCCTCCTTAGGGAGGCATATCTGATATTTACATGGGCAGAGAAAAATCTAACCCATTTATCCGCAGTTCACATCAAGGGCTCCCTGAACATAGTAGCGGATCGGTTGAGTCGGGGTTATGCCATATCAGGAGAATGGTCACTCAATCCAGAAGTCTTATATCAGATTACCCTGAACAGGGGTCTTCCAGAAATAGACCTCATGGCAACCCGACTCAACGCCAAGGTGGAGAAGTTCTGTTCCCTTTACCAGGAGGACAATCCCTTGGCAGTGGATGCCCTGTCCATCCCTTGGAGGTCCAGGCTGGCATACATCTTCCCTCCAATTCTAATAATACCAAAGGTATTAATGAAAATCAGACAGGACCAAGTCTCTGTGATAGCCATCATTCCATTCTGGCCAAAAAGAGCTTGGTTTTTCCCAACTCATGGAGATGAGTCGAGGGATATATTGGAGGCTTCCCCCCCATCCAGAACCTGGTTTCCCAAGGATCTCTGAAGTGCCAGGATCTCTGGAGATTCAACCTGACAGCCTGGAGGTTGAGCAGTCCCTACAGCAGGATAGAGGACTGTCAGAGGCCGTCCTGAAGACCCTTTATTCTGCAAGAGCAGAATCTACCAATAAGAACTACCAGAGGACAGCCAAGATTTTCATGGAGTGGTGCTCCAAGAAGGGTATTAATAATCTAGAACCTTCAACGGCTGATATTTTCTTCAGGACGGTTTGGATAAGGGCCTTGCCCCTGCCACTTTGAAAGTGCAGATTGCGGCCCTCTCTGCTCATTTGAACAGACGTCTGTCTCAGGATCCTCTGGTTGCAAGGTTCCTTAAAGGGGCAATGAGGCTAAAGCCCTCAGTATCATCCCCAGTGGGACCTTGCGGTAGTCATTACAGGCCTGTGCGGTCCTCCATTTGGACCCTTGGAGACTACGGGGATAAAATATTTAGCCTACAAACCACTTTTTTGTTGGCTATTATATCTGCCAAAGAGTAGGGGTACTCCAGACCCTCTCTTCTAGAGAACCGTACATTTTGTTTTTGCAGATAGGGTGCACCTTAGGTTTGCCTGGGTTTATCCCTAAGGTCCCCTCATACTATAATAGCAATCAGCTAATTTCGTTACCTGTGTTTTTCCCCTCTCCAACCTCTGAGGAGGAAGAAAAGCTCAACACCTTAGATGTGGTAAGGTGTCTGTGGATTTACCTATTCCACACTCAACCGCTTAAGAAGGCCGAAAGCCTACTAATTGATATGCAGTGTAAAAACAGAGGCCTCAAGGCTTCCAAGCCTACTCTATCCACATGGATCAAGGAGACAATTAAGTCTTCCTTTCTTATTCAGGAGTTATTCCCTCCAGTCTTTCTACGGCCACTCGACCTGGGTGGTCGACTTCTTTGGCTGAGTATCGGTCCTTACCATTGGACCAGATTTGTGCGGCTGCATCATAGTCATCTCAGTTGACCTTTTGTTAAACATTATCATTGGACATCCGCAGTTTCCAGACAACTGCCTTTGGTCAGTCAGTCCTTGACGTTGTAAGGCGAGGAAACCCTCCCTAGGGGAATTACTTGCTATCTCCCCATATTGTGCTGCTGTCGGACGTAAGGGGAATCGTTGATTGTAATGTCAATCTGTATTCCCTTAGTCCAGACAGCAGCACAAGGCTTCCCTCCCTAGAAGCTTGTTTCCTGTTACTTTATAATTTACACAGTGGAGGGAGGTCTCTTGTGCCCTCTTATAGGGCTAGTAGGAGGCACCTTTTTGGTGCTAATTAAAGGTTCCACCTGTCCTAAACAACACACAGGGGCAGAGATACCCCATATTGTGCTGCTGCCTGGACTAAGGGAATACAGATTGACATTACAATCAACGATTGGAACACAAACAACCAAAACAGAAAAGTCTCTTTCTGATCACTGGAGATACTTAGACCATAAGAAGAGAGAAAAGTTTCAAAGGGCCACCTTCATAATAGAATATACCTGTGGCAAGATCCCTACAAAAATAGTTAATTGGGTGGAATTGTAGAAAAAACACCGTTGCATTAATTTTTATGAGGTTTTTTTTACGAATTTAACAGTGCAGAAATAAAACATCATCTTTATTTTGTGGGGCAATATTATTACGGCAAACAAATTTATATATTTTTGTTATGTTTTAATACTGTGAATAACTATATTCTGACATCCATATTTTTTTTATATTTTCATCTACAGAGCTGTGTAAAAAAAACAAATGTAAATTCAGGCATATTTTTTGTTACAGTGTTCACCGTATGGGATAAATACTTTTAGATTTCATTAGTTTGGGCATTATCTGACATGGACAATTAGTTACCTTGGCTATGGGGGCTATTTGACTATAGTAAAGCCAGCTCCCATAGCACAGATAATTACCTGTGACATCAGGGAGGGGGCCTGGGGGCTTGTGACAAGGCCGTCTATCATCATCTTCCGCCAGATCAGGTAAGTGAATTTAAACTCCCCAGACAACTCCCTATAAGTACTAATACATAAAATATATGCATATTTTGTATACAAACATAACAACCAACCTAAAACATCATTTATAATAACAATTTACAAAAATTGAAGAGGAATTGTCTTTTTCTACATATTTCTCTGAAGTACAGCAGATCCCACAAAAACAAAACCTTGTACAGCTATCAACCGAAAAAAACTGTTTATGTCCTCAAGGCAAAAATTTGCAAAGTAACCAAACCTTAATAGATTTCTGGTAGTCTGTAAACTAGAAAGGTAAATAAAATAGCATCTTTATGTTTACTAACCTCTTCAATTCTGAATATATCATTTCTGAAATATTGCCAAAAGAAATAATAGATATTTACACTCAACTCTGTATCAAATATATACAGTTAAGTCACTTTATTATGACCACCTGATACTTTTGACGTCGGCAGCACATAGTCCATAAGTTGTGTGATAGGCTGTTTGAGCACATAATAATCATTGTGGTCATGGGTAAAAGGATCAATTTATCAGAGTTGCAAAACAAGGATGATTATTGGCTTTGGAGACAAGGGTGGCAGTATTTCTGAAACAGCGCAGTGTGTGAACTATTAGCATGCTGTTGTGGTGAATGTGTATTGTAAGTGGACAAATGGCATCATTGTCATTGGCAATAACCAGCATGGAAACTGTGGAGCACCACGTACCATTTAATGTGAGAGGTAAACGTAAATTATGAAAACCCTTTTGCTCCTCCCGCCGTAGGAATTTTTTGATTTTTGTTTTTGACTCCCTGCTTTCCAAAGGCCAGAGATTTTTATTTTTCCATTCATAGAGCTGTATGAGCACTTAATGTTTGCAGGACAAATTGTACTTCGTAGTGGTACCATTTAATGTCCAGTACAATGTACTGGGAAGCTGAAAAAAAATTCAGAATGGGGTGGAACTGGAGAATAACTGTGTTTGTGCGAAATTCTTACGGGCCTTGTTTTTACTGTGCTCACTGTATAGCTAAAATGACATGCCAACTGTATTCTATGGGTCGGTATGATTACGGCGATACCAAATGTATATAGTTTTATATATTTTTATACGTTTTAACCCCTTAAAAAAAAAAAATTCAAAACTTTGCAAAAAAAAATAAAAATTTCTTGTAGTCGCCATTTTATGACAACCGTAACTTTTTTATATTTCCGTGTATGGGCATGCATAAAGTGTATTTTTTTTTGTGGGCCAGACGTACTTTTTAGTTATATCATTTTGGGGAATGTCTATTCCTTCGATCGCTTTTTATTCAAATTTTTATAAAGCAAAACAGCAAAAAAAAAAATGGTTTTGATTTTTTTTCGCGCTCACATATTCACCGTATGTGAAAAATATATATAGAAGCTTATAGACTGGTTGTTTTCAGACACAGGGATACTTAATGTGTACTGTATGTGTTTTACTCTATTTATCTCCTTTTATAAGAGGGGTGTTTTTAATTTTTAATTCTTTTGTGGGGTTTTTTTTTTAATATTTTTGTTTTTTAACTAACTTTTAGAGAGCCAGTGCTCCTCTCCTACTTCACTGATCTAACTATGTGTATAACTGTATACTTCAAGCAGTGGTGAACCTTAGCCTCTTTGCTGCCTGAGGCGGACTATCGAAAGACGCCCCCCCCAAAAAAAAAAATATCTAAAATTGCGTTTACATGCTACTAGCTTCACACGCTGTTATTGTTGTACAATAAACATACACAAACTTATGAAACAGTTTTTAAGAATTCTTCTTCCTGTATTACTTCAGTATCAGCAATCAACAACACGGCATTAACAATTAAAGTAACTTCACACATCTTCTGCTTGGTGGATGGACGAGCCCACGTGGACCCCATTCTCTATAATAGGAGCCCCGCAGATAGCTGAGTACTGGACTTTGGCTATCTTTGACACTCCCATCGAAGTGAATGATAACCACGCGAGTTCGTCCATCCACCAAGTGACACACCTATATATATGGCTGCAGCCAGGCTGGATTGATTCCCACCCAATGGGGGGAAAAAAACCCAATTCTCAGGCTCAGTGGGGGTCTCAGCAGACAGACCCCCATCAATCAGGTATTTATCCTCTATCATTTAGGTGTATACAGGGCAGTAACATTTTGTGACTTACAGGTGACGTCTCTGATTAATCCTTCACATTTCCCTTCTCTTCCCTTTGGACCGCCATGACCACTTCTTCCAGCTGTGACTTGTCTCTGTAAAGTTTACAACACAGACATCTTTGGCTCCTCACTTTTCCAGGCATCCAACCCACATTGTCCTCGCCTGCACACCCATCCTGCTGCTACCCCCAATTATAAAAGATATGATATAACCCCCCATAATGAATAATACTGCCAAGTGCATCTTTATATTAATAATGTCCGTGTGTACCTTGTATAAATAGTGCTCCTTATTAATAATGCCCCAGGTGTTAACTAATTAAAAGGTTTTCCAGGTCATTAATAAACTAATCAGTGGAGCTCAGGACCCCCACTGATCAGCTGTTTGAATGAACCGTGGTACCTGTGTAAGCGCCGTGACCGCTTCTCTGTCATCTCATAGTGGCCATGTAATGTAACTACAGCTTCGTCCTATACAAGTCTATGTGACAAGGCTGGAATTACATCACACGGTCACTATAAACAGACAGCGTGTGATATAAACAGGCACCATAGCCCCCCATACAGCTGATCAGAGGAAGGGTCCACTGATCTCTTATTGATAATCTGTCCTAAGGATAGAACATCAATAAAAATGAGCTGGAAAGACACTTTAATAAAGCCCAAGTGCCACCTTAAAAGGGTTGTCCAGGATAACCACTTTTTTAATATGAGGCTGGGGAAGGTGCTCTGGTATCTACCAGCGCGTTTCAGTCCTGCTGCTCTGGTGTTTTCTTCCCCTCAGCGGTCATGTGTAGTGGGGACTTTCACCAGAAGAGAACACCAGAGCAGCAGAACCAGACTGCGGTGGGAGACATTGGAGCACAAGGGACAGGTGAGTAGGTGTTTTTTTTTTTTTAATACAGTATTACACGGTATTATGGCCCACAGCGGCCCCTGCACACAGTATTACATGGTATTATGCCCCGTAGTGGCCCCTGGACACGGTATTATGCCCCACAACGGCCCCCGCACACGGTATTATGCCCCGCAGTGGCCCCTGCACACGGTATTATGCCCCGCAGCGACCCCTGCACACGGTATTATGCCCTGCAGCAGCCCCTGCACACGGTATTATGCCCAGCAGCGGCCCCTGCACATGGTATTATGCCCTGTCTAAAAGACCCCAGAGTATAATGATCGGAGACCCAGGTGGTGACAAACATAAAAACCAGTGTTACTTACCTGGGCTCCGGTGCGCTCCCTGCTTTCGGCCCTCTTCAATGTCGCACAGACCGGCGTCGCAACATAATGACGTCGGGCTGGCTCACGTGATGCCTTGGACGTCACCAAAGAAGGCCGAAGCCTGCTGGGAGTAACATCGGAACGCAGGAGAGGTGAGTAACAATGGTTTTTATGTTTATCACCTCCCCGGGGTCTCCAATTATAAAAGTATAAAAGTAGTATTTGGCCTCACTTACCGATGCCCGATGCCGCTTCTGATTCCCCTTCTGCATCCGATAGCAGAAAGAGAAGCGGAGGCAGCCACAGCAGGCGCAGGGATCGATAAGTAAATAGGCCGTTACCTGCTGGGGATACTCCAGCAGGTTACGGCCTATTTATATATAAAAAAAAAGTTATTGTCACCTACCTGCGATGCCTTGATGCAGCCGCCGCCTCTTCTTGTCCGCGACGTCTGCGTGTCAGCGTAGGAGGCGCGATGACGTCATTGTATCGCCGCCTGCGCTGACATGCAGAGGTCTCGTAAACCAGCCCAGGACAGGCCCCGATCAGCTTTGTTTTTTTTTAAAGCAGCCTGTCCTGGGCTGGTTTACATTAAATAAATGGTAAAAATGCCGCCCCCCCAGACAGTGATGGACAGTGCCGCCCGAGGCGGCCGCCTCACTTCGCCTCATTAGCGGTGCGCCCCTGACTTCAAGAATACCTGTACTGTGGAAGCTAGCTGTAATAGCTAGCCAGCTCCCATAGCACAAGTAAATGATCTGTAGGATCAGGAAAGGAGGGAATGGGTGGAGCGCTGGTTCTGATAACGTGACCCAAGGGTTGGAACCAGGTCCATCATCAAGAGTCTGCTGGATCAAGAAAGTTAATGTTAACTCCCTGGACAACCCCTTTAAATACCACAGTCAAAAGCGAAGCTACAGCATCTAATGCTAAGTTCACCTCCTGTATGGAGGACTTTTCTCTACAGCGCTTTCAGTATAAAAACGGTGGACACCCAATGGACCCCATTATAGTCTGCCGGTAACATCTGCTATGGCAGTTGGGCTTTCTATCGATCAGGTCCTGACGAACCTGAACGATGGAGAGCAAAGCACAGATGTGAACCTAGCCTCAGAGATTCCTGGCCCTGTTGAGGTTTTCAAATCCTTTTCCGATATACACCATATATGTATAGTGAACGTTGGAGTATGGAGCTGAGGGAGTTGTGTTATACATCTGACACCTGTCTAAAATAGCTGTGATTAAACCTCGCTGTTTAGCACCATAGATACCAGAAGCATCAAGACCAAAAATTGCCACTTCAAAATAATTGAATATTTAGTGGCTAAAAAGTCTTATGTACTCCAAAATAAAAACTATCATTAAAACTACACCCTATAAAAATCAAAACCATACACAGCTCAGCTGACGGAAAACTAAAAAGCTTAGGAGTGTCAAAAATACAACACAAATGAAAAGGTTTTTAATGCTGTAAATGTAGTAAAACATAAATCTTATATACATTTGGTATCGTTTTACTTTACCGACCTGCAGAATAAAATTATGATGGAATTGGTGGAAATAGTTTTTTTTTTTACCTCACAAATTATTTTTGAACAGTTTCTCAGTACCATCAAATATACAGAATGCCATAAAACAACCCTCATCCGGCTATGCGGGCAGAAGGGTAACTGAAGTAATTAACCCCTTCTCTTCCTAACGCCCTCGCTTTGTAATAGAAATGTACAGCTGTAGGTGGGCTCTCTTCCCCATAACCCTATAACTGACTGCCACATGCTAGGGATACCTTCTTGACAGTATTTAGGGCACATGGTATGAAGGGAAAGACGCAAGCCATGTGTAGGTGTCGAGTCACAAGTCAGCGCGGTTTCTTGCTCTCACGTATATATATATATATAGCAGTCTTCTGTTTGTCAGGAAATGGTGGATCCTCGAGTAATAAATGAGCAATTCGTCTCACGGTCGTGTAGTGAGTCATGTTCTCATAGTGATACCACAAAACCAATGGGCTTTACAGAGCCTCGCAGTGCGGTACTAAAGCGTTAGTTATCTGCTGACAATCGCTGATAAGATAATACTCACTATTAGTCAATCATAGATATAAAACCATGTATAACAAGTAAAAAAATAAATAAAGGGCTCGTCCGGGATTTGAACCCGGGACCTCTCGCACCCAAAGCGAGAATCATACCCCTAGACCAACGAGCCGTTGTGCGAGTAACATCATTCACTTGTTTTATATTCTAACTATTCCCTGTATTTCCAAACTATAAAGTAATAACGCCAGTAAAAATTCCATTTCTAGTCTGTCTAATGCATGGTTGGAAATTGCAGGTTTGCAGCTGATCAATGAATAAAGAGGATTCTCGCAACACTATCTCATAAGACATCAGAAGAAATTCATTAAAATTCACTTATTTGTAAATTAAGGGTATATTTACACAATGCAGTTGGGCGTAGGCAAAACTGTATCACACGTGGATCAGAAAAAACTGCATGCAGTTATGATGTAGTTTTTGGTGCAGTTTCTTAATTTCACAGGTTAAACATATTTACTTAAAATGTTTCACTTGTAAAATTAAGAAACTGCACCAAAAAGTGCAGGCATTTTTTTTATGATGCAGTTTTAGGCTACATGCGCATGAATGTGTACATGAAGAGATACGTGGGAAACAGCGCAGACAGAGCATGGATGATATCCGTGTGCAGCCCATGCCTCCCATTAATTTCATGTAGTGAGCCTAAGACCCAAAACAGACAAGAATAGGAGTGTTCCTGAGTTTTGCCCTGAGCTCACTGGGGCATGTATGGGGCCATAGAAAATAATGGGTCAGTTTACTAGATGTTAAAAACACAGCTAGCACACTGACAAGGTAGATGTTCATGTGAATGCAGCCTTAAACGGAGTCAATCACTTCCTCAACCCCTTTAAACTTCTCCCATAGTGATATAGATGCCATAACACGGATTAAAAATAAAAAGCATACCTTTCTTCTCTCCGCTCCCACCCCACAATTGGCTCGACCCCAGTGACGTAACTAGGAATGGCTGGGCCCCTAGGCGAACATTTGACATGGGCCAATAAAAGACCTGAAACATCTGAAAAGACCCCGGAGTATAATGATAGCAGTGTTTGTGGGGTTTGCGGCCCAAGGCCTTACTTACCAATCCCCGCTCCTGCTCACAGCCACCTCCACCTCCGCAGAATGGGAAGCGCAGGCGGCCGTGAGCAGGGGTGGGGATCGGTATATAAATAGGGCCCATTACCTGCTGATGTTACTTCAGTAGGTAACGGTTCTCCGGGTCCCCTAATGTCCCGGGCCCTGTGGCAGCCGTTACTGGTGCTACCCCGTTATTTACTCCCCTGCCCGACCCTTAGAACTTGTGCCCAGAGCTTGGTTCACACTCAATTACTCCCCCTTGACTCTATATGCTACCCCCTCTTGGGCAACCCTAAATTTCCTTCTGGTGTCTCTGACAGGGTGTTCCACAACTGGCGTCGCCATGGTTTCTTTAGGGTGGATCATCTCCAGAACGAATAAGGTTGGCGAGTAGGCCCAGGGATTTCCCCCATCCAACGATCTTGCTCCCCTGGACGCATGGTGTGGATTACAGATCCGTTATTTCGTACAATCCCCTCCCCCACCCCATGGAATTCAGGACTGAGTATATGTTTTTAGAACAGTTGTATGTGGGTGCAGGACCCCTACGGCACTCCTTAGCTACCATCTACAAACTCATGATAGAACCCCCGCCTGATGATGTCCTTCACTTCATGTTGAAGTGGGAGCCTACCTTAACTTGTCTCTCACTCATACGCAAAGAGAGTGCATATTCCATCTCACACATGAAATGTCAGTCAGTTCGCATTATCAGGAGGCCAGTTTTAAACTCATGTCCCAGTGGTATCATGTTCCCTCAAGATTGCATGCTCTTCTCCTGTAGGTCCAATCAATATGTTGGAGGTGTGGGGTGGAGGAGGCCACCATGTTACACATTTTTTGGTCTTGTAGCGCTTTATCCTCATTCTGGGAGGAGGTTAAGAGGATTATTTCTCAAGTTACTGGGACTTCTCACCATTTGGGCCCTACTCTGTTCCTCCTCCATCATTGTAAGTCCCCAGTGCATATCTATAAGCGCTCCTTGCTTCGATTTTTAATCCTTGCGGCTCGGGCATGTATCCCGCAGTTTTGGAAGCGAACTGAACCCCCCTCTGGATTTTGAAGGTCAATGAGATTATGCATATGGAGAACCTTACCTCTTTCCTGCATGACACTGTCAAAACTTTCAACAAAACCTGGTTCTAGTTGGATGGAATTCCAATGTACCAGTGAATATCAGACGCTTCTCGGGTCTATGCCTCCCCCGTAGACCTATAGTGGGATGCTCTGGCTTTTATAGCTAACTGATGTGTCTCCTATTTAGGAATATTCCTGATCATCTGGCCTTACTCCTTGTGGAGCCCTATTGCTCTTTCTGATGAGGAATTTTCGATTGTTTGCACCCCTGGGACCCCTTCCTGAACCCAGATACTGTTTTAGTATAGCCCCCCTTTTTTTTCCCTCTTTCTTCTCTCTCACTCTGTTTTGTTTTGTTTTTGTTGTCCCTCGGCTCCTTTCCCTTCCTCCTCCTTTCTTCTCCCCTTCCCCTCCTCCTTTTGTCCTACGGCATCTACTTGGGGATCTCCCCGTTATCTACAGTATAAAATGTTGTTGCTGCCATTGCAGCTATCTGTTGTCACTGTATTTTATGCCTTTTTGAAAACCAATAAACTTTGAATTGAAAAAAAAAATCCCATACCTTTCTATGTTTGAGATTGCTGTGGATGCCGAGAAAATGAACTTTTATTCATTATGAAAATTAGGCACACGGTGCACAGGGGCCTCCACTGCTCTAGCTGAAGATTCCATGCCCCTGTTCATGTTTGTGCCGTCCTTGTGCAGTGGGTGCCGATTTGACGTCACCACCCCCTCAGTGAGATCTCGCGCATGCACAGTGCGCCATTGCAGTCCTCCCAGTGAAGCTTCTTCTGTTTTCTTCCAGGTGCAGGACAGTTTGAGCAGGTGGCAGTACGCTCATACAAGCTGAGGGTAATTGGTACTGATGGCATATCCTGTGTTCGGGATCCTACCAGGTGTTTTGACCCCTGGAAGCCACATACTAGGCATACGACTCCTATTCAAGTGAATGGAAGTTGGGCTGCAGTTCTAGGTGCCACCACTACAGCATACAGCGCTCTGTACACTGTAAACAGTTTCTGATCTATACAGTACAGCGGTTTTCCAATATATATTCTGTATCAATTCCTCACAGTTTTGTAGATCTCTGCTGGCTGTCATTCATTCTGTTACTTCTAGTGGATACAATTCTGACCATGGTCATGTGATTTACGGTCCATGGTCATGTGATGAACACACAGGTGCACAACTCGTTACAAGACAGATGTCTGATTACTGTGCTGTGACTGTAACGAGCTGTGCACCTGTGTTCATCACATGACCATGGTCAGAATTTTATCCACTAGAAGTAACAGAATGAATGACAGCAAGCAGAGATCTTGAGAAATTGATACAGAAAATATATTGGAAAATTGCACAACTTTTTACAATACCATTTGTCTCTCAATATTGGAATGAAAGTGGCCAACCCCTTTAAATAGGAGTTGTATACCTAGTATATGGCTTCCAGGGGTCAAAACACCTGATCAGGACAAGGTTCAGGTGTCAGACCCTGACCTATCTGATTCTGATGACATATTCTGTGGATAGGTCATTAGTATCAATTACCTTCAGGTCCTGAACAGCCACTTTAACACCCAACTGCACTTGTAGGCAAGGGCTACATTAGGATTTTGACAGCCACACCTGTCACACGACCAGAGATTCTATTTTCACTACGCTACTAAAGTAAATGGTATATAGTGAGCCCAGATAGCAAAACAAACAAGAATAGGACCTGTCCTAATTTTCGCCCAGGGCTCATGGTGCCATACAGGGACCAGCGATATTAAACAGGCGTGTGTAAGGGACCATAGAACACGGCTAGCACAATGACAAAGCACATGTCTGTCTGCATGGAAAATTAATAACCAACTGCACTGCTAGGTTATTATTATTATTATTTATTTATATAGCACCATTAATTCCATGGTGCTGTACATTATTATAATAATTCCATGGTGATGTACATTTGAGGGTGTGATGATTCTGCTTAAATATGGCTATAACTCAGAGATGTATTTTGATCTCTGGGTATAGTATCTCTCTTCTTACCTGCATTTGTTTCAAATGTGCGCAGCTATAAGCCTAGGTGTATATTGGCAGTAGTAGCAACACTGGAACAATAGGGCTTTGTATCCATCCCAGCAGGGCTCCATTGTATTCCTACACAGCCCTGAGTGATCAAACAAAAACATGCATTGTCCAGTCTGCACTGATAGATCAGACCTGGTTGATAACATTGTATCATTCCACTTGGTCTCAGCTCTATACAAAAAATCTGGACTTGACTGCATTATTCAATCAGACTTGCTGCCACCGGTGACCTCATTCTGGGAGGTGGCATAAAGGGTATAAAAGATGAGGTAAGAGGCAATGGGAGGAGCTTGGGCTGAGACCATCACAGACTACAGAGTTTTTACAGACAGACCACTGTGAAGAGCATGCAGGCTGGAATATATTGTGATGCCACATGCTAGGAGTTAATGCCACATGCCAAGAAGCCTCCACTGGGTTATTCACACATACCAGAGCATGTGTGAGTGTTGGATTATAGAGCCACATCAAGGAGATGCGTGGTAAAGTAATTATTTCAATTTTAGTCCCTTTTATTTCATTGCACTGTATCTTGTAACTAGTAACTGTTTATGCTTGCATATATCTGCATATCTGTTCTGAACTGTATGTGTTAGATGTTAATACCGACCCATTTAGGGGTTAATAAATATATAAAATTTAGAAAGCTTGTCTTGTATTTATCTTGTGAACCCGGCACTCACTGGCGGTGAGTGTGGTTTTTATATGAAAGAGGACTCAGGTGTGAGCCAAAGCGGTGTTGGCGCACTGAGGATCTTTCACATTGGTGGCAGCGTAGTGGGATCTTAGGATAAACAGCGTGTTTTGGTGACCTTTATCACTCACATGCTGGGGATTATTGTAATCCTAAAACAAGCTCAGTATTAAAGCAAGCATTAAGATACAGTGAAAGTTTGATACAGTGCTGTTCCCCTCCCTTACTCTTTGTATTCTATCCTATCTTTTATTTGGCAAATACCAGTGGATGGCTAGTGGGCTCAGAAGCAGATCTCCAGAACTGCTGAACCAGGCTTTTGGAGATCCTGAGCGTATGGCTGAAATGGAGGCAGCCACAGCCATGCAGAGAATCGAGCAGAGTCCTGATTTTGGGGCTAGGCCAGGAAGTGCGGCAAGCAGCCCGGTCCCAAGGATTACTTCACCAGGAGGGACCAGTAGCCCCAGCCTTGCTATGGGAATGGCTTCATACTGGCAAACGGCCCTGCAGCAAGTAGGCACCAGTGACCCTAACACATACCTGCAGGTGTTGTGCCGCTTTCAGGAAGCTGCAGAACGAGAACAGCAGGCTGAGCGGCAGGCTGATCGTGAAGCTGCAGAACGAGAGCGGCAGGCTGATCATGAGGCAGCAGAACGGCAGGCTGATTGTGAGGCAGCAGAACGGCAGGCTGAGCGTCAGTATCAGCTTGAGCTCAAAAGACTGGAGCTCTCCCAGCAGGCACCGTCTGTCACTGCACACACTCCAGAAGCTCAAGTACCAAGGCTCCAATCCGAGGACTTTCCAATCCTTGAAGCAAACAGGGATTTGGACTCGTTCTTGCGGGCCTTTGAGAAAGTGTGTAAGCAGTATCAGCTACCACAGACGGATTGGGTCCGTTACCTGGCTCCCCGGTTGAGGGGAAAAGCCCTGGACACTTACGCCAATTTGCCAGTTGACCAGGACTATGAGTACGTTAAAGCAGCGCTGATCCGGAGGTACCAACTCACGCCGGAGCTATACCGTCGCAGGTTCCGAGGACTGCAGAAAAAGCCTTCAGAGAGTCATGAGGATACAGCGGCCCAGCTGCGCGTGTGGTTCCGGGAGTGGACGGAGGGCAAGTCCGTCACCTCACAAGAAAGCCTTGCAGACCTCATGCTTCAAGAGCAGTTCTTGAACATTTGTACCGAGGAAGTGCAAAAATACCTCTTGGACCGAGAGCCCAAGGACCTTGAAACAGCCGCAGCAATGGCGGATCATTATGTTGCCAACCAGTTGCCGTGGAAACCTGCCAGCGACGGCTGGAGGAGGGGTAAGACACAATCTGTCCCGGGGAATCCTGAACCAAGCTGGAGGTTACCACAGCCCTCTGCTTCCAGGTGGGGTAGGCCAAACTCTGTCCCGGGTGGTTCCCATACGTCCCCTGCCCCTCGAGCTCTGGGCTCCCCGGAGACCTCTCTCATACCCCAGGGAGAGATCAGGCGGTGCCACACCTGCAATCAAACGGGACATTTTCAACGAGACTGCCCCAACCGCCCTAGGAACCCCCCTGCTCCCCAAACCACAGCGGCCGGCCCATCTGTGTATCTGGTTGCGAGGGAGGGGCCCCAGCTTAAGGCTAACCGTCAACAGGTCACTGTGGGGGACAAAGTGGTGATGGGATTCCGGGACACTGGGGCAGATGTTACGCTGGTACAACCAGATTTGGTCCCCCCAGACAGTATTATTCCCGGGAAAACTCTGACTCTACGGGGTATTGGGTTGGAACGTTTTACTGTACCCATGGCTTGTGTTCATTTAGACTGGGGTGCAGGGAAAGGAATGCGGGATGTGGGAGTGATGTCTGAGTTGCCTGCCAATGTACTGTTGGGGACAGATTTGGGGCCTATGGTGTGCCAATATGCAGCAGGGGCTAATAACCCTCCCTCTGAAATGTCTCCTCATACAGTTTGTGAAGATGCTAATTTTATTTTACCTGTGGGAATACCTGCAGAGGGGGCTGGTAACCCTCCCCCTGAAATGTCTCCTCATACATTCTGTGAAAATGCTACTTCTAATGTATCTGGGATTAATGTAGGTGTAAAGGAGCTGAGTGAGGACTGGGCTATAGATCCGCCCACATCTGCGGGGGCCTCACCCCCCCAGTCTGTGTCTCTATGTCCGCCAGTCCTCCCTCTAGCTCAGTGTGATAGAACCAATGCTGATAGGGATGCTGTTAATGATATTGCAAATGTCTGCCATGAAACTGTGGATGTTGTACCAGCTGGTTCGGTGTCTCAGTGACGGTCCGGATGTAGGACTGACTGCCGGTATTGCAGTGGTTACCCGCAGTCAAAGTACCAAAGGGGTGGAAAGTTTTCCAGCCTCTGCACCGGTCCCTCCGTCGCTCGGACGCATTACTGAGACCACCTTGAGAAATTCCCCCACCCTAGAGCCGGAAGGGTCCGGCAGCTATGTAACATGCACCTCTCTTTTGTCTCACTCCAGCCAAGAGTTCAGAGAAGCTGTCCAAGCTGACCCTAGTCTGGCCATATTGAGGGAGCGTGCCGCTCAACCACTCTCGGAGTCTGACAAGGCCCGAGTCTACTGGGATCAAGGGAGGCTATATTGGGAAATGATACCCACCCAGGGGGAGGAAGATCAGCTAAATGAGAGACAGTTAGTGGTACCCCAACCTTACCGGAGAGAGTTGTTGCGGATCGCTCATGACATTCCATTGGCCGGTCACTTAGGGATTGCCAAGACCAAATCTCGCCTTAGCCACTTATTCTACTGGCCTAATCTGGGGAAGGACGTAGCTAGATACTGCCGTTCATGTGACGCGTGTCAAAGGATGGGCAAGGCGGGGCAAAGCTCCAAAGCTCCGCTGGTGCCTATAGTCATGGTGCATAGTCAAACCTTTCCAGCGAGTGGCTGTGGACCTTATTGGACCCCTGTCCATCCCCAGCCGCTCCGGTAAACGCTTCATCTTAACAGTAGTAGACTACGCTACTCGATACCCAGAAGCCGTCGCACTGTCCTCTACCCGGGCTGATGTAGTGGCCAAGGCTCTGGTAGGCATCTTCTCCCGTGTTGGGTTTCCCAGAGAGATGCTCACAGACCAAGGTACCCAGTTCATGTCTGCCCTGATGCAAGGCCTGTGTAAGATAACCGAGGTGCAACATCTGGTGTCCAGCCCGTATCACCCGCAGACCAATGGCCTGCGTGAACGGTTCAATGGCAGATGCTTCGGATGTTAGTCAAGTCCCATGGGAGCGACTGGGAGCCTTATCTCCCGCACTTGTTGTTTGCTTACCGGGAGGTGCCTCAAGCCTCGACTGGGTTCTCCCCCTTCGAGCTCTTGTATGGGAGACGTGTCCGTGGGCCCCTAGCTCTAGTGAAGGAGTCCTGGGAAGGAGATGCCGCTATCCAGGGTGTGCCCGTTGTGGAGTATGTCCTGCGATTCCGTGACCGAATGCAGACAATGGCACAGCTGGTGCATGACAACATGGTCCAGGTTCAGACCGACCAGAAACGCTGGTATGACCAGAATGCTCGCGAGAGGATATACCAGCCGGGGCAGAAGGTATGGGTTCTAGTCCCTGAGCCCAAGGATAAGCTTCAGGCCAAATGGTCTGGTCCATACGTCGTGCACCGGCAGGTCAACTGCGTCAACTACCTGGTTACCATTGACCCAGGCTGGAACAGGCACAAGGTCTTCCATGTTAACATGATGAAAGATCATCATGACAGGGAAGCCACTGCCTTTCCCGCATGTAGTCTGCTAGAGGAGGGCGAAAAGGAGGACCTTGTGGACATGCTCACTCAGTTGGGGGAGGGAAGGTCACCCCAGGAAGCGCAGTTAAACCCCCTACTGACTGAGACCCAAAGAGCACAACTTAACAGTGTTCGGTGTGCCCTCCCCGGTCTGTTTTCCGGAAAGCCAGGGAGAACTGACCGATCCATCCACCACGTGGATACCGGGAATCATGCCCCTATCCGGCGACCGCCATATCGCGTCTCCTCGGAAGTACGGGCCCAAATACATAAGGAGATCGGCGACATGCTGGAAATGGGGGTGATTCAGCCCTCCCACAGTGCATGGGCCTCGCCTGTAGTCCTGGTACCTTAAAAAGATCGGACCACCCGGTTCTGTGTGGACTACAGGGAGCTCAATGCGGTTACAGTTGATGATGCGTATCCCATGCCACGCATCAACAATTTACTAGACTCGTTAGATAAGGCCCAGTATCTGTCCATCATGGACTTGAGCCGGGGATACTGGCAAATTCCCCTATCCCCTGAGGCACGGGAACGGTCGGCCTTTACCACTCCCTTCGGACTGTATGAGTTCACTGTCATGCCGTTCGGCATGAAAAATGCCCCTGCCACTTTTCAAAGGATGGTCAATTCCCTGCTGTCGGGATGTTAAGGGTTTGCAGCTGCATACCTAGATGATATCGCCGTCTTCAGCTCCACTTGGGAAGAACACCTACAACACCTGGCGCAGGCGTTGAGGCGGGTTCACCACGCGGGCTTGACCATCAAACCAGAGAAGTGTCAGCTGGGCATACGTGAGGTCCAGTACCTGGGACACCGGGTGGGTGGGGGAACCTTGAGGCCAGAGCCTGAGAAGCTGGAGGCAATCACCACATGGCCAACCCCCCAGACCAAGCGACAGGTGATGTCTTTCCTGGGCACAGCAGGGTACTACAGGAAGTTCGTCCCGAACTATAGTGCCCTTGCTGCTCCTCTGACAGACCTCACCAAGAAGAAGTTGCCGCAAACCGTCCAATGGACGGATACCTGTGAGCACTCCTTCCAGGCCCTGAAGGCAGCCCTGGCAAGCGGTCCTGTACTTCAAGCGTATGATGAATCTCGTCCACTTGTATTACAGACTGACGCCAGCACCTACGGTCTCAGTGCCGTGCTGAGCCAGATTGACTCAGCGGGGCAAGAGCACCGAGTGCAGTACCTCAGTAGAAAGCTTCTGCCGTGGGAGGTGGCCTACGCCACAGTGGAGAAGGAATGCCTGGCAATTGTTTGGGCCCTGCAGCATCTGCAGCCTTACTTGTATGGGCGCCACTTCACCGTGGTGACGGACCACAACCCTCTGATCTGGATAAAGCGTATCGCAGGTCAGAATGGGCGATTGTTGCGCTGGAGCCTGGTGCTCCAGCAATACAATTTCGACATTCGGCACAAGCCCAGCCGGGCCCATGGCAATGCAGAAGGCCTATCCCGGCGCGGTGAAGCTGCAGAGGTGCTCTCAGAAGAGGGACACTGGTCCCTACTTCCTACAAGCCCCATCTAAAAGGGGGAGGTGTGATGATTCTGCTTAAATATGGCTATAACTCAGAGATGTATTTTGATCTCTGGGTATAGTATCTCCCTTCTTACCTGCATTTGTTCATAATGTGCGCAGCTATAAGCCTAGGTGTATATTGGCAGTAGTAGCAACACTGGAACAATAGGGCTTTGTATCCATCCCAGCAGGGCTCCATTGTATTCCTACACAGCCCTGAGTGATCAAACAAAAACATGCATTGTCCAGTTTGCACTGATAGATCAGACCTGGTTGATAACATTGTATCATTCCACTTGGTCTCAGCTCTATACAAAAAATCTGGACTTGAGTGCATTATTCAATCAGACTTGCTGCCGCCGGTGACCTCATTCTGGGAGGTGGCATAAAGGGTATAAAAGATGAGGTAAGAGGCAATGGGAGGAGCTTGGGCTGAGACCATCACAGACTACAGAGTTTTTACAGACAGACCACTGTGAAGAGCATGCAGGCTGGAATATACTGTGATGCCACATGCTAGGAGTTAATGCCACATGCCAAGAAGCCTCCACTGGGTTATTCACACATACCAGAGCATGTGTGAGTGTTGGATTATAGAGCCACACCAAGGAGATGCGTGGTAAAGTAATTATTTCAATTTTAGTCCCTTTTATTTCATTGCACTGTATCTTGTAACTAGTAACTGTTAATGCTTGCATATATCTGCATATCTGTTCTGAACTGTATGTGTTAGATGTTAATACCGACCAATTTAGGGGTTAATAAATATATAAAATTTAGAAAACTTGTCTTGTATTTATCTCGTGGACCCAACACTCACTGGAGGTGAGTGCAGTTTTTTATGAAAGAAGACTCAGGTGTGAGCCAAAGCGGTGGCGCACTGAGGATCTTTCACAGAGGGTTTACATACAGTACACAAAATATACAAAACAAATACAATACTAACAGTGATCACTGGCACAGTGGGATAGAGGGCCCTGCCTGCAAGGGCTTACAATCTAAGAGGGATAGAGACAGAAGGTGGGGGTAGAGGCTGTTCAGGTGGTGGTGTGGTGACAGTAGTGTTATTGGAGGTTGTAGGCCTTCCTGAATAGGCGAGTCTTCAGGGCCTTCTTGAAGCTTGTGATTGTGGGGGTCAGTCTTATGTGTCTTGGTAATGAGTTCCAGAGTATGGGGGATGCACGGGAGACGTCTTGGAGACAGTTGTGTGAAGAGCAGATAAGAGCAGAGCGGAGTAGGAGGTCTTTGGAAGGATTGGAGGTTGCATGTGGGCAGATAGCGGGAGATTAGGTCAGAGATATAAACTACACTGGGATTTTGGCAGCTGCAACTATCATGTGACCTTTCACTTTCACTATACCATACCTCCCAACCAGTGGTGTAACTAGGAATGGCTGGGCCCCAAGGCAAACATTTGACATGGGCCCCTCCCAAACCGCAGCCCCCAACCTCCCCGGACCACCGCCTCCGACCGCCCCCTCCGCACAAACCGCATTCCTGCGCACACTATTATGCGCCATAGTGGCCCCTGCACACAGTATTATGCCCCATAGTGGCCCCTGCACACACTATTATGTGCCATAGTGGCCCCTGCACACAGTATTATGCGCCATAGTGGCCCCTGCACACAGTATTATGCCCCATAGTGGCCCCTGCACACAGATTATGCCCCATAGTGGCCCCTGCACACAGTATTATGTCCCATAGTGGCTCCTGCACACAGTATTATATCTCATAGTGGCCCCTGCACACAGTATTATGCGCTATAGTGGCCCCTGCACACAGTATTACAGTGCTGGCCAAAAGTATTGGCACCCCTGCAATTCTGTCAGATAATACTCAATTTCTTCCAGAAAATGATTGCAATCACAAATGCTTTGGTAATAATATTTTCATTTAATTTGTCTTCAATGGAAAACCACAAAAAGAATTGTCAAAAAGCCAAATTGGATATAATTCCACACCAAACATAAAAAAGGGGGTGGACAAAAGTATTGGCACCCTTTGAAAAATTATGTGATGCTTCTCTAATTTGTGTAATTAACAGCACCTGTTACTTACCTGTGGCACATAACAGGTGGTGGCAATAACTAAATCACACTTGCAGCTAGTCGAAGTGGATTAAAGTTGACTCAACCTCTGTCCTGTGTCCTTGTGTGTACCACATTGAGCATGGAGAAAAGAAAGAAGACCAAAGAACTGTCCAAGGACTTGAGAAGCAAAATTGTGAGGAAGCATGAGCAATCTCAAGGCTACAAGTCCATCTCCAAAGACCTGAATGTTCCTGTGTCTACCGTGCGCAGTGTCATCAAGAAGTTTAAAGCCCATGGCACTGTGGCTAACCTCCCTAGATGTGGACGGAAAAGAAAAATTGACAAGAGATTTCAACGAAAGATTGTGCGGATGGTGGCTAAAGAACCTCGACTAAAATCCAAACAAGTTCTAGCTGCCCTGCAGTCCAAGGGTACAACAGTGTCAACCCGTACTATCCGTCGGCGTCTGAATGAAAAGGGACTCTATGGTAGGATACCCAGGAAGACCCCACTTCTGACCCAGAGACATAAAAAAGCCAGGCTGGAGTTTGCCAAAACTTACCTGAGAAAGCCAAAAACTTTTTGGAAGAATGTTCTCTGGTCAGAGACAAAAGTAGAGCTTTTTGGGAAAAGGCATCAACATAGAGTTTACAGGAAAAAAAAAAGAGGCCTTCAAAGAAAAGAACACGGTCCCTACAGTCAAACATGGCGGAGGTTCCCTGATGTTTTGGGGTTGCTTTGCTGCCTCTGGCACTGGACTGCTTGACCGTGTGCATGGCATTATGAAGTCTGAAGACTACCAACAAATTTTGCAGCATAATGTAGGGCCCAGTGTGAGAAAGCTGGGTTTCCCTCAGAGGTCATGGGTCTTCCAGCAGGACAATGACCCAAAACACTTCAAATAGTACTAGAAAATGGTTTGAGAGAAAGCACTGGAGACTTCTAAAGTGGCCAGCCATGAGTCCAGACCTGAACCCCATAGAACACCTGTGGAGAGATCTCAAAATGGCAGTTTGGAGAAGGCACCCTTCAAATCTCAGGGACCTGGAGAAATTTGCCAAAGAAGAATGGTCTAAAATTCCAGCAGAGCATTATAAGAAACTCATTGATGGTTACCGGAAGTGGTTGTTCGCAGTTATTTTGTCTAAAGGTTGTGCTACCAAGTATTAGGCTGAGGGTGCCAATACTTTTGTCCGGCCCATTTTTGGAGTTTTGTGTAAAATGATCAATGATTTGACTTTTTTTTCATTCTCTTTTGTGTTTTTTTATTGCAAGCAAAATAAATGAAGATATTATTACCAAAGCATTTGTGATTGCAATCATTTTCTAGAAGAAATTGAGTATTATCTGACAGAATTGCAGGGGTGCCAATACTTTTGGCCAGCACTGTATGTCCCATAGTGGCCCCTGCACACAGTATTATGTCTCATAGTGGCCCCTGCACACAGTATTATGCACCATAGTGGCCCCTGCACACAGTATTATGTCCCATAGTGGCTCCTGCACACAGTATTACGTCTCATAGTGGCCCCTGCACACAGTATTATGTCCCATAGTGGCCCCTGCACACAGTATTATGCAGCATAGTGGCCCCTGCACACAGTATTATGCGCCATAGTAGCCCCTGCATACAGTATTATGTCCCATAGTGGCTCCTGCACACAGTATTACGTCTCATAGTGGCCCCTGCACACAGTATTATGTCCCATAGTGGCCCCTGCACACAGTATTATGCAGCATAGTGGCTCCTGCACACAGTATTATGCCCCATTGTGGACCACCCATGAACGATTATTATACTCTGGGGTCTTTTCAGACCCCACAGTATAATGATTGGAGACCCAGGGGAGGATACAAACATAAAAAACAATGTTACCTACCTCTCCCTGGCTCTGGCGCACTCCCTGCTACTTCGGCCATCTTCAATTTTGGGCCAGATCTCGAGTGATCCAGGCCAGTGTCGCGACGCATAATGACGTCCGCTGACGTCTGAGACGTCACCAAACAGGCCCGAAGTCTGCCGGAGCGCAGGAGAAATACGTAACAGTGTTTTTTATGTTCGCTCTTCTGCCCTGGGCCCCTGATCGTTATACTCAGGGGTCTGAAAAGACCCCCCAATATAATGATAGCAGTGTTCGTGGGGTTCGCGGTAGCAGCTGCCACAGGGCTCCGGGCCCCATAATGTCTCGGGCCCTGTGGCAGCCGCTACCGCGGCTACCCCGGTATTTACGCTCCTGCTCCCAACTGTCCCGGAATCAGCGGGACAGTCCCGGATTCTGGGTCGTGTCCCACGGTCCCGGTCGGTGGGAGGTATGTCCCCGATTCAACTCATCTGCGTCCAGGGAGGATGCAGATGAGTTGAATACAGTGGTGAAGCAGGAGCTGAGAGCTCCTACCTCACCACTGTGCCCTCTTTGTGCTCCGGCTGTAGGTGCAACGTCACTCACATCGCACCTACATGCAGCATCCCAGAGGCTGCTGCTTTTATGTGTCTGTTTCTGTGCCTCTGGGTTTTATGTTGGTTTATTCCGTTCTGTGGTAAGTGTTCTGTGTCATAGTTATGCAGCTTTTCCCTCAGCATTTTTTCCCCCTGTAGTGTTCAAAACCCACAGTTGGTTCAGCCCTGGCCTATCACAGGCCACTGAGTGGGGTTGTAGGTAGGTCTCCTCTCCCCGGCGACGGTTGGTCTTCAGTTCTGTGTGTGCAGTCGACAAGAGAAGGTGTGCAGAGCTGACCTGCCACCATCCCCAGGACTGAGGGTTAACGGTCGCCTCTACAGCCCCAGGAGGGATATCAACAGCCCCAGGCTCATCTAAAGACAGCCCTTAGCAAGGTAGAAATGCTGTCCGGACTTTTGACCACTTTCGGTGCCGTGCCAGGAGGAACAGGAAAGGACTTTGACAGGAGAAACTCATTCGAGTCTAGACTCCAGGTAACCAGATCCCTGTCAGGACTCCCTGTATCTCCGTCCCCAATGTACCTGTCTAGGAGAGGCAGAGAGGAGGAGTAGTGAAAAGACATCCTGTGGAGCCTATAACATCTCTGGGCACCCTCCTAGAACCAAGGCTGGGGGTTGGACACTGTAGGACTACTACCCCCATTTGGAAGCTGCTGTTTACCTGTTGTTCCTGTTGCCAAATAAAGGCTGTTCTCTTGTTTACCTGCACCGCTGACTCCTGAGTCGTGCCTGCTTCACCATCAGGGCCCTTCCGATCAACACCCCACCGGCTCAGAGACAAGAGGTCCCCTCTTCAACTGGAAGTTCCCCGGGGGAAAGAACTACTACCACCACCATCCGGTAGTGCTGCCGGACCCCCCTCGACTTTGTCTGGCCCAGGAGTGGTTGGTGAGTGTGCTCGGCCTGCTAGGTGGCACAGCATCCGCCACTACTACTCCCATCCTCCAGTCTCCTCCATCTGGGTTGTGGCATACAGCTCCCTGAACATTCTGGGACAAGAGACTGCAGAGTGCACAGCAGGGGAGCAAGGAGACATGAGTATCAGTGTTTTTATGTTAAACTTTGGCAGATAAAGAGGGACATTAAACTGTAGGGGTAGATGAAGAGGGACATTAAACTTTGGGGGCAGATGGAGGGGGCATTAAACTGGGGGTGGGGGCAAATGAAGAAGGACATTAAACTGGGGGCAGATGGAGGGGGCATTAAACTGGGGGCAACTGGAGGGGGGCATTAAAACGGGGGCTAACTGGAGGAGGACAGTAAAATGGGGACAACTGGAGGAGGACATTAAAATGGGGGCAACTAGAGGGGGACATTAAACTGAGGGGGCATATGAAGAGGGGAATTAAACTTTGGGGGCAGATAGAGGGGGCCTTAAAATGTGGGTGCAGATGAAGAAGGACATTAAACTGGGGGCAACTGGAGGGAGACATTAAACCAGGGGATGAGCTGGAGAAGAACATTAAAATGGGGGCAACTAGAGGGGGACATTAAACTGAGGGCAACTGGAGGAGGACATTAATGTCCCCCTCTAGTTGCCCCCACTTTAATATTGCCCCTACGGTTTAATGTCTCCCTCCAGTTGCCCCAGTTTAATGTCCCCCACCAGTAAACCCCATAGTTTAATGTCCCTCTCCAGCTGCCCCAGTTTAATGTCCTCCTCTAGTTGCCCCCAGTTTAATGTCACCCTCTAGCTGCCCCCACGGTTTAATGTCCCTCTCCAGCTGCCCCAGTTTAATGTCCCCCTCTAGTTGCCCCCAGTTTAAACTGGGGCAGCTGGAGGGGGACATTAATCTATGGAGAAGCTGGAGGGTGACATTAAACTGGGGCAGCTGGAGGGGACATTAAACTATGGAGAAGCTGGAGGGTGACATTAAACTGGGGCAGCTGGAGGGGGACATTAAAGTGTGGGTGCACCAGGAGAGAGACTTTATACTGTGGGGTCAAATTGAGGAGAGCATTATAATGGGGCATATAATATTAGGGTGACTGTAGGAGCATTATACTGTGTGGGGAGCACAAAGAGAAATGGATGGGAATGGGCGGTATCAATTTAGAAGTGGGTGGAGCTAAATTTGCCATGGCGCGCATATCACGCTGCACATGTTGTCCCTCTTTCTGTCCTCTGAAAGTTGGGAGGTATGACTATACTACATTGCAGCATATGGAGACTGCAACACTACAGATATATGAAAGCCAGCCCTAATGAACCTTATAATTTTCGTATGCTGTGAAGTAGCATAGTGAAAGTGGGATCTTTGGATGTTGGGTGTCATAGCCAAGATTGTCGGTTAGCAGTGGTCCCTAGATTTACATGGATTAGAAATAAAATTGGTTACTTTATGAAAATAATCTCTTAGGCCATATGGTAGAGGGGTTTTATACAATTTGGAACTCCCTCTAGTGGTCAGAGTGGCTACTGCTGTGGTTTAAAACAGCAAAAAAAAAATCTGTATAAAGACCCGCAAAATACTAGAACAAATGACAATGGCATTTTTTATAATTGCCATCCAAAACAAGCCAAAAATAATGTGTGAAAGAAACCACAACATTTAACCACTATTAAATTTAAGGGCTTATTCACACCTATCCACCAAATGCAGTGCAATTTCTATTTTTCAAAAGCACTATAAGAAATAAAAGCTGTGCAATTTTTCTTTAAGGCTGAGGCCCCACATTGTGGAAAAGCTGCTTTTAAAGCTGCAGATTTTCCTGTGGTTTTTTGAGACAAAGTCAAGTGGGGTCTCAACAGTCCGGCCCCCATTGTTCAGGTTTTTATCCTCTATCTTATGGATAACCGCTGCCAAGAAGCAAATTGTTCAAGTATATAATAGGAGTGGAGGGAAGGTTGTTTGAAAGTCACTGGTGCCCAGGGGCGTAACTACCGGGGTAGCAGTGGTAGCGACTGCCACAGGGCCCGGATCATTACGGGGCCCGGAGCCCTGTGGCAGTCGCTACCGCGAACCCCACAATCACTGCATGAGGCCATTGTATAGATGTAACACTGCACATGTCACAATGAAGCCCCTCAGTGGTCTGTGATGATGACCTCATAAAGGGCCCTGTTTGCTGGGCAGCCATTACACAGTTAAATTGGTCAGTTGAAAATAAAGCTGTAAATGGCAACTACGGTAGGTCATCACATACAAAGGAAGCACAGGTCATATACTTTTCCAGTATAATGTGGTTTATGCTACTCAGCTGACCAAATTGAAGGATAGGTGTGGATAAGCCTAAACGATGCCATTGGTAACAAAGGGTGAATTGAGGGAGTGTACTAGTAGGTAAGTATATACCAAAAAATGACCGCCATCGGTAGTATGATAATGACATATTCAAACAATTTTCCTGTAATCCTAACTCTGCTGAGCCAAAGACTATGTGGTCACATTGTTATATCTCAACTGAGAAATGTCTTAAGTACAAGTTATTTATTTTTTACTAACTTATATAGCGCCATCATATTCCGCAGCGCTTTACAGACATTGTCAATTACTGACCCATATAGGAATGGAAATGACTTTTCATTTGGTTACAGCTGATAGGGAATATGTTCCCATATTATGTGAGGTATTATAAGTCTAACTTATGTGAACATTATACATTAGAGGCATGTGGTAAGACATATATACTTTAACCTCTCACTTCACTGCACATATTAGGTAGCTGAATAAAAGTTAAAAGGGGTTACCCATAGTATAAAGCAGGGGTAGGCAACCTTCGGCGCGCCAGCTGTTGTAAAACTACAGCATACATACTTGCTGTACTGTTATTGGAACTCCCGTGAAAGTGAATGGAGCATGTTGGGAGTTGTAGTTTCATAGCAGCTGGAGTGCCGAAGGTTGCTGACCCCTGGTATAGAGGATAAATATCTAATTGGGGGGAAACCCTTTCTTAAAATCAGTGGGGTCTCAACAGTCAGGCCCCCATTGTTCAGGTTTTTATCCTCTATCCTATGGATAACCCCTGCCAAGAAGCAAATTGTTCAAGTATATAATAGGGGTGGAGGGAAGGGTGTTTGAAAGTCACTGGGGCCACTACAGTTAGATGGGTTAAGCTGGTGGTGGACTGGGCTGCTGTAAATACTGGGAAGGTGAGTTCTGTTGTGACTACTAATGGGTGGAAAAGTGCACTGGGAGTTCTGCCGTGACTACAGACAGGAGGTAGTGGGCTAGGAGGGAATTCAGTGTTGACTGATGAGACAGCAATAGAGTGGGCAGAAGTGCTGTTGTGGGTACTGTGAGGGGGTGCACCTGCGTAGTACAGCTACCTGCTGTAACTGTCTACTCTGAGAGAAGGGTGCTGTCCCTGCTGTAGTCAGTAGAGGTGGAATGATTGCCATGGCTACTCAGGAGGTGATCTGCTGTTCCTGGAGTAGTGGGTAGGTGAGTGCCTTTGTAAAACAAAAAGGCCTCCTGAATACCAAGGAAGAACTGTAAAGGAATTGTCTGGTGCAGAAAACCTGTTTTTGTTAATCCACTGTACAGTGGAGGTGCTGGAAATGGCAGCTCCCCTCCTATTTTAATAGGAGCAAACCTGCGTCTGCTCCCCATCCACTGCTATAACTTCCAGTGCCTGGTGGTAGCTGGATCAGCAGATTGGCACCACTGCAATTCTGTCAAAAAATACTCAATTTCTTCCAGAAAATGATTGCAATCACAAATGCTTTGGTAATAATATCTTCATTTATTTTGCTTGCAATGAAAAAACACAAAAGAGAATGAAAAAAAAAAGTCAAATCATTGATCATTTTACACAAAACTCCAAAAATGGGCCGGACAAAAGTATTGGCACCCTCAGCCTAATACTTGGTAGCACAACCTTTAGACAAAATAACTGCGAACAACCGCTTCCGGTAACCATCAATGAGTTTCTTACAATGCTCTGCTGGAATTTTAGACCATTCTTCTTTGGCAAATTTCTCCAGGTCCCAGAGATTTGAAGGGTGCCTTCTCCAAACTGCCATTTTGAGATCTCTCCACAGGTGTTCTATGGGATTCAGGTCTGGACTCATTGCTGGCCACTTTAGAAGTCTCCAGTGCTTTCTCTCAAACCATTTTCTAGTGCTTTTTGAAGTGTGTTTTGGGTCATTGTCCTGCTGGAAGACCCATGACCTCTGAGGGAGACCCAGCTTTCTCACACTGGGCCCTACATTATGCTGCAAAATTTGTTGGTAGTCTTCAGACTTCATAATGCCATGTACACGGTCAAGCAGTCCAGTGCCAGAGGCAGCAAAGCAACCCCAAAACATCAGGGAACCTCCGCCATGTTTGACTGTAGGGACCGTGTTCTTTTCTTTGAAGGCCTCTTTATTTTTCCTGTAAACTCTATGTTGATGCCTTTTCCCAAAAAGCTCTACTTTTGTCTCATCTGACCAGAGAACATTCTTCCAAAAAGTTTTTGGCTTTCTCAGGTAAGTTTTGGTAAACTCCAGCCTTGCTTTTTTATGTCTCTGGGTCAGAAGTGGGGTCTTCCTGGGTATCCTACCATAGAGTCCCTTTTCATTCAGACGCCGACGGATAGTACGGGTTGACACTGTTGTACCCTCGGACTGCAGGGCAGCTAGAACTTGTGTGGATGTTAGTCGAGGTTCTTTAGCCACCATCCGCACAATCTTTCGTTGAAATCTCTCAATTTTTCTTTTCCGTCCACATCTAGGGAGGTTAGCCACAGTGCCATGGGCTTTAAACTTCTTGATGACACTGCGCACGGTAGACACAGGAACATTCAGGTCTTTGGAGATGGACTTGTAGCCTTGAGATTGCTCATGCTTCCTCACAATTTTGCTTCTCAAGTCCTCAGACAGTTCTTTAGTCTTCTTTCTTTTCTCCATGCTCAATGTGGTACACACAAGGACACAGGACAGAGGTTGAGTCAACTTTAATCCATTTCAACTGGCTGCAAGTGTGATTTAGTTATTGCCACCACCTGTTATGTGCCACAGGTAAGTAACAGGTGCTGCTAATTACACAAGTTAGAGAAGCATCACATGATTTTTCAAAGGGTGCCAATACTTTTGTCCACCCCCTTTTTTTATGTTTGGTGTGGAATTATATCCAATTTGGCTTTTTGACAATTCTTTTTGTGGTTTTCCATTGAAGACAAATTAAATGAAGATATTATTATCAAAGCATTTGTGATTGCAATCATTTTCTGGAAGAAATTGAGTATTATCTGACAGAATTGCAGGGGTGCCAATACTTTTGGCCAGCACTGTATGTGGGGTTTGAGTGTCAGCCCCCACATATGAGATACTGGTCACATTTCCTATGGATAGGTTATCATTATCAAAAATGCCTTTGGGGCTGGAAAAACCTCTTTACACAAGGGCCCCACAAAAACCACACCAAAAAAAAAAAAAAAAATCGTTTTACAGTTTCTGCAAAGTGGATGGGATTCTAGCGTATCCACACAATGTGAAAAAATATGCGCAGCGGACACGCTGCGATTTCCAAAACCGTTGCAGCTTTGGAAACAGCAGCATGTCAATTATACCTACGGAAACGCCGGCGGTTTCCCTATAGGTATAATGGAAGTAGAAAGTACGAAAAGGAAACCTCTGTGGACTTTCTGTGAAAAGCACTGTGGGAAAAACCGCCAGGAGCCTAAATATTAGTAATCATACATTATTACCACTTGAGACATTTCTTAGTTGAGATATAAAAATGTGACCTTGTAGTCCTTGGTTCTACAGAGCTAGGATTACCACATAGTCCTTGGCGCTGCACAGCTAGGATTACAGGACCATTTCAAACGATAAACTGAAAATACATCCCAAATGTATTTAACTGCATGTCTACAAGGATGTTGGGAATAAGGCTTCTGTGGCCCCTTTTCAAAGTAAGGTTAAATGCACATATAGGATTTTTTCAGTGAAATAAATTTCAGATGTGTAATCTGCAGCAAAAATGTATTTCACGTGTGAGTTTGCAGAACTGTTGCAGTTGTTAACCACTATGACGTGAGAAATACAGTAAAAACCTAGAAAGAAAATCTACTCTCTCGGATATGAATAAGCAGGTAGCTAAAAAGCCACAACTGCAGATCATACTTTGTAAGAGCTTTAACTACAAGTTAAAATGCTTTACTTTTCATGAAAATATTAACATAAATTACTATATGAGTGTGAGTAGAGTGTATGGGGTCCTAGGAAAATCCAGCCCTGTCACCAAATGATCCACAGAACCCATGTTCATCGCCTTACCAACCCATACCCTAAATCTAACCAAAACACACAAGACCACATAGAACTTTGAAATAAGTTTTGAAAAAAATTTTTTTGTTTTTTTATAGTCCTGATACTACAGTGGTTTTCTAAACATTATTTACCACTTATCTCAACCTCCTGGGAACACAGACTTCATACTTCATATTATATAGCAATAACAAAGGGAACACCTTAGAAAGTTCAGCATTTATTATAAAAAAATGAAAGAAAACACAACCAATTTGAATATTTAAATAACATGTATGTGCAAAATAGCAAGTATTTTCAGGTAGAGGTGTATTAAATTACAGCTGTGTTTATTTCGCCTTTAACAGTTAAAAACTGAAGCAAGCTGAAGTTTATATCCAGCACAAGATTCACTAGTCAGACAGGTTTTCCTGTAGCCTAGGAGCACATGAACACAAAACAGTGTATAGTCCCTTAGTGGTCTTTAATGAATTATGATGTCTGACACTGAACTCCTCCTCTTGGCCTTTCATCCTCATGGTAGGCCTCTCCTCTGTACTCTCTACTGTGTTCTTTTGGATCAAATTCAACAAGTTCGACAACTTCCATGTCATCGGTAACCATTAGTTCTTCTCTGGATGGAAGAAGAGCTTCAAGAAGTGGTAGCTTGCTTGTTGGAAGCCAATGGTTTTCTGGAAAAGTCACCTAAAAGGAAATTAACAGGATGAGACAATCCATCATTATGAAATTGCATACTAACTAGCATATACCCTCTCATAGGCCACTTACTAACTGACTCCCTGCCTTGACAGCCATAACTTTTTTATATTTCAGTGTGCAAAGATGCATAAGGTGTCGTTTATTGCGGGGCCAGATGTACTTTAGTTATACCATTTGGAGGAATGTCTGATGTTTTGATCGATTTTTATTCAAATTTTTAAGAGAAGCAAAACGTTGAAAAAACAGTGATTTGGAACGTTTGATTTTTTTTTCTCTGTTACTGGGAAAAATATTTTCATATGTTTGTAGACCAGGTGTTTTCGGACACCAGGATGTATAATTTGTATGTTTGTTTATTTATATTTGAAATATAGGGAAAAGGTGGTGATTTGAATTTCTAGTTTCGTGTTTTTTGTTTTTTTTTTAAATATAACTATTTAAATTTATATCCCCTTAGGGGACTTGAACCTGCAATCCTTTGATTTCAAGTCCCATACACTGCAATACAACTGTATTGCAGTCTATGGGAGATTCACGACATAGCTATTGGGCTATAATACAATGACAAGCTGGGAAGCCTTTATTAGACTCCCAACTATCAAGGAAACAGGACAGCTCCTGCGAAATCGCAAAGGGAGCTGTCCTGTATCGAAGAATGGGCCAAAATTTAACTTTGGAGGAGTATCCTGAGCAGTAACGCCTGCAATCAGAGTGAACTCTGATCGCAGGCATTAACTCCGGGTGTCAAAGACTCAGTATCTATGGTGCTTCTCTGCAGCCAAGCGGCCGCCGTCTTCAAAGACTCGGCTTCCGCTGTAATAGTATGGCAGATGTCAGGATGGGGTTAAGAAAACCAAACATTGGTAATTCCCCCCTGTCATGATATTAGGTGCAGGTATGGTCTTATGATATCAATATTGGTCTATAATACTGCACATAGGGCAAATGGAATGTGGTCAAACTACTATTGTCCTGTCCCTGAAGCAATCAGCCATTTGGTCAAAAGCCTTCATCTGCATAAGACTGCAACCCTCACTAACCCAGCGGGGGTTCATTTAGACAGGATATGGTATGCAAATGATCCCCATATAATTGCTAGACACACTGGCACCATTATTAGGTCAGAGGGCTTATGGTTTTATGACAATATCTGGCCTGGGAAACATCTTACAGTCGAACCGATAAATTCCCCAGATGCGTCAGGTCAAGGCGCACGCCCAGAATATACACGTCACAGTTCAAAGTCCAGGAAAGGTCCAGGCACTGATCTCTGTACCCAAAGGGAGCTGGAGTGTCAATCTTGGACTCTATGTATTGGGGATCTCGCCAGGGACCCCATCATACTACCAGCCAGACTCTATAAACATCATGCATAGAATTATACTGAACAGTTATTCTGAGAGATGTAGAGAGGGGGGCGGGGGCTTCTCCCCCTGGTGACCTCACTCAGGGAGGAGACCAAGGGAGACAAAAGGGCTCCGCTCAGGCTGAACGAGGTTCTGTGGTCTGGTGATTTTGGAGATGCACGCTTCTTGGAGGCCAGCTGTGGGGGAAGGCAACCATGTGATGACCATGTGGTTGACATGCGGCCTAAGCAGCTAGGCTTGAGGCCTTGTTGTGGACCTAAAGGAGGGGTAACCGCATGTAAGCAACGCATGCTTTGCCCAAGACTGTGCCCTGAGCCTGCCACATGGGCTCAGAGAAATGGACTAACTACTTGTTCCGGAAGGTCTTCTGCCATTTTACTCTGCTAAGGTCATCTGCTACTGGACGTCCATAAGATACGTGCCCTGGCTGAACAACACTTGGAAGTCAGAGATACCTTCACAAGCTATTATTATTCCCATTTTTATTTTATGTACCGTGTTATGCTGTTTTCACTTGTATCTGCTTGTTAATAGCTGCATGTATTCTATGTATGTGTTAAGTGTCTAGTGCCGACCCATTTAGGGGTTAATAAATATATAAAATTTAGAAGGCCTGTCTCTCGTATTATCCTCTGTCGGACCTACATTCACGGAAAGTGGGTGTGAGGTAAGCGAAGCGATCTCAGATAGGCCAGGAGTGGTTCCTGGTAAGACCCAGATCCTTCACAGTACTCCAGATGTCAAAGACCCAGTATCTAACCCCCCCCCCCAAAAAAAAAAAAAATAATAATAAAAAAAACACAACTCAGCTTCCTTCCTTTAACTCCCCTTTTATATAATCCAATTTAGATTTACATTTAGAACTGCACAATATATAAAGAGATTTTCTCCTAGGAGATGAGGTATGTCCGCTTTCCTCACTGAGGAAGCAGGGGCGAAACGCGCATTGGGGCTGGAGGTTGCAACGAATCAGGTACGGTTTATTTTTGGCTTCTACAACTTTTGGTAGCCCTTGTTCATGTGATATGGGTGATACAGGCATTACTCTACCAGTCTACTATTAAGTTACATTGCTAGACTAAGGACTGTGGTTGTTTATGCATTAGTCAGGCCATACAATTGGCTGATATTTCATCCTACTAGTTGAATTTGTTTATCCTCAGTCCTCTGATATATGTGCAATACTTTGATCATGTCACTTGATTTATAATAGAGCGTTTGCCTTGATATATGCTCTTAATCATGTAGCTCTTGTATCAGACTACTATACACTGCTAACATATAATATTTATTGATTACATTGTGATATGTGCATATGAATTTATTATATTTTATTTTATTTATGATTCATAAACTGGACTAACTACACAAATCAATGGCACAATAGCAATATAATTTACTCAACTGCCCTGGTGTTTTTGTGACCTCCTCCGCCAAATTTATTCTCTACCTCTATTTTGTTTTTGTGTTTTTATCAGGTTTTGCCTTCTATGAAATAAATGATATATTGATTATAACTGTGTTGATTTGTATTTATAATTTTATGTATGTAGGCTATTTTTTATTGGTTTTTTATGTGTAAGGTTTGAATACCCTACTTTAACTTGGGATACCTAATAGTGAAAGTGGTAAACCTACTTTTTTTCCTATTGTGTCTGTAAGAGAAATTGCTTTAGCAGGAGGAAAAAAAAAGGTCTGCATCCCGCTGCCTATTCTATGCCCTGCCAAATTTGTGGATGCTCAAAATTGGAGTTGATCAGCATGTATTTACTCCTGTGTGATTTGCAAGAGTTGTACATAACTGCTATTTTCAGGAAATCACGCAAGCAGAAAATCCTGCAGACTGACAAATAGTGTGGACAAGTTTATCTTCTATTTTTAGAATTTCTATGTTTAGTGTTTCTTTAACTGAATCTTTATTTTATGTACACAGAATTTACAACAGTATTGGGCAATATGCTTTGCTTTGTTCTATACCCAGCATATGGTGATTTTCTGTGCTAAATATCTGAGCATACATATGCATTTTAAATTTATTTTCAGTACTGATGCATAGTAACCATATCAAACACCATACCATAGACTTCCTTATTAGTAGTATATAATTCTCAAGGTACAGTCACGTTACGATGCAGCCAAAAACTGCACTGGCATGTGCTTCTATTGCAAATTGGTGATCTTTTAGGGTATATTCATACAGCGGCATTTGGCACTGAATTTGAACCAATTTTCACTTCAAGATCAGCTTCAAATTCTGCCTGACACTAGAATTTCGGTTGAGGGCAAATGCTGATTTTTTGTTAGCTAGTTGAAAAAAAAATAAGAGTCCTGCTCAATCTTCAGGTAGAGTCTGCTAAAAATACAGCCTGATCAAAAAATTTATGTACCCACAAAATACAAGGTCTTGTACATTGAAATAAAATGTAAAAAGTTATGAAAGCTGGAATGCAGACAGTGAAAATCTTACAGGTTTAAGGCTAAATGTGTTAGATCACTAAAGTGTTAAAATGCACATTAAGGAACTGGAGGTATGTGCCAGTAATATTTTCAGCCATAAATTCAAAATCTGCAATTAAAAAAAATGACACTTTTGGGAGGGTTTTTGAAATTTTAATGTGACTGTTAGGGGGTTAAACTGTTGTAGTGTTGCCCTCACTAGGTTTGTGCAACAAAAGCAGGTGGTAAATAACCTACTTACCAAAAACTGGATGATCAGAAGACCTTTTTCAAATGGATCCCTCTGTAAGGGTATTCCTTCATTCTGAATGCATTTCAGGTGCCCATATTTTATGACTTCACCTAAAATAAAATATATAATATACATTTATAATCTAATATTTCTAGCAATGTAAACTATCAATTTCAAAAGTTAAAGTAAATAAGAGATATAAGCCAAGTGAGCATGCTACATGTTCACTTTAAGAGTCATATTTTTCCCCCCAATCGTTTTTCATTGCGTTTTCACAGAGTTTTCCTCTGCGGTCTTTCTGTGGGCATTAGCGCTGGGTCTCTGCTGTATAGAGCGGCTGCCATATTTAAATACCTGACATCCGCTGTACTATTATGGCGGATGCCGGAAAGGAGTTAACTTAGTGACAAGCGCCATACAGCTGTCAAGGCGTTAAGGCCAACTGCTGTACTATTACGGCAGAAGCCTTCCACCTGTTCACACATTGAGCGGAGTACAGCTGACAACCTGATCAAAGCGACCTCAGATTGTTAAAGGGATTGTCCAGGATTTTTTTTTTTTTTTTAAATAAGTCTAGGGAGGTGAAAAAAAACAAACAAACAAACAAACACTCACCTGTCCCCAGTGCTCTGGTGTCCCCAGGTCCTTTCCTGTTCGGTGGCAGAAGCCTGATGCCAGACAGCCCAGGAGGTGCCTACAGGTCTTGAGGAAGAGCAATCGGTCGACCCTTGAGCCAACAGGCCTCCCTCATAGCAGACCAAATCCATCAGGAGATAGAAACCTTGAAAACAGCCAGGCCCTAGCGAGAGATCTCAGGGAGAATGACAAGGCGTCCAAACAACAGAAGGGGTCACAGAGACAAATAGACCCGGATTGCCCGAACCGGTGCTTGGGTCCAGGCAGAAAAACTAAGATGGTATCCTCTATGTGGAAGGAAAAAACCACCAGAGGAGAAAAGAAGGTGGCAGACGAAGGACAACCTTGTCCTCGTAGAGAACCAGAAGGGGAAGCTTTCGGGACAGGGAAGCCAGACTATAGATCCTGCGGATGGAAGAGATGGCCACCAAGAAGGAAACCATCCAGAACAAAAAGCGAAGAGCGATCTCACCAAAGGCTCAAAAGGGGGGACCTGAAGCACCTCAAGAACGAGATTAAGGTCCCATGGGAGGCTGGTAGGAAGGAGCACAGTGTGTCACGCCCTGCAGGAAGCTCTATTCAGCAGTGGTCGGAAGGACAGGAGACTTATGAAAAGGGCAGAAAACCTGCCCCTTAAGAGAAGAGAGACGAAGACCTTGGTCCAGACCGGACTGGAGAAAAGCCAGGATCCATGGAGGAGAGTGGATGTAAGTCATTACCCTCACATACCCAGCCATATGTAGGCCTTCCACGTGCGATGAAAGATCTGCACAGACTGGGGTTTTTGGGCCTTGACCAATACTCTGGACAACAGGCTCTGAAAAACTGCATCACCTCAGGACTGCTGTGCCATTAAATGCAGCTGATGTAAGGTGGAAAAGTGGTCCTTGAGACAGAAGGGTGACTAGCAGAGGAAGATACCAAGGAGCATCCGCCAGCAGGAACATGAGATACGCGTGCCAGACTCGGCAGGGCCAATCTGGTGCTACCAGGATGGCTGGAACCCCCTCGGTCTTGAGAATCCAAGGGAGAAGTGGAAGAGGAGGGAACTGGTACAGAAGGTGGAAGTCCGACCAGGAAATCATGAAGACGACGGTGGCTATGTCACGAGGGGTCCTGGAACCTGGCCACGTAGTTGGAGAGCTGTGGTTCAGGTGGGAGGCGAAGAGGTCTATGTCGGGACTGCCCAATCCATCTGTAAGGTAATATGATTGCTCACTTGGTATGTGGATTCGTCACGGTGAGGTGGGAGTCCAGTGGCTGTCAATCCAGATGACTGGAATAGGCGGTCAAATAACAGTCCGAGTTTAGTATACAGGTAAGGCAATAGATGTAGCGTGAGGCAGGAGAAGTAGCTGGACTAAAGGCTGGGAAGCACGATAATTAGGCAAGGAGGAAGTAGTGAGGCTTGGCTTAAATAGGAAGTCCAATGGTGGAGCTAATCAGGCAATCAAGGCAAAGTTACTTGGAATCAAGGATCAGGAAATTGTCCAGAATTCCCAGTAGCTGTAATGCTAAAAATCAAAATGAGTGCCCTTGATAAAATGGCTGACAAGCCAAGTCATGTAACCTTAGTTTCAACTCTGTATAGTGTCTAGTTAGACAGAAAAGCAAGATCAGAGTTCAATTCTGTTCTATGTGATATTTACATGCATATTAAGCGAGCTTAAAGTTTAACTAGATAATGTCTACATAGACATGAAACTAGTTCTAAAGTTCAACTCTGTTCTATATGATGTTTACATGGACAGCTTGAAGAATCAGCTCTGTTTGACGTTGTCTACATAAGACATAAAAATCAACTCAAAAGTGCAACTCTGTTTAACTTTATGTTTACATGTCCATAAACCCAGCTTACAGATTAACTCTGTATGAAGCTAAGTGTCACAAGACATATTCTGGTGAAACTGGCCTATTTCGCAAGAATGTGAGCTTGGAGATGAGAAAAGCCTTACAGAGGTGTATACACCTCTGTAACCCGCCCACTCTATGACACACACAAAGGGTATATAAAGACGGATGATATCCCCCAGCCATATGTTGCAATCTTGACAGCAGATTGGGGATGCCTAATGCTGCATACCTGTCACAATGGCTTGATGATATTTCCTGAAGCTACCCTTATCGGAGTTCATCAATGAAGCTTGGCAGTGTTGTAAGTATTTAATTTGATTATATTGTAAGTGTTGATTTGATATACTTTAAGTATTTGAATATATCATAGTTTGATTGACTTTTGATATGTGATATACCTGGCTTTATAGCTAGTGTTGAATATACCTGGCTTTATAGCGGTGTTGAATATACCTGACTTTATAGCTAGTGTTGAATATACCTGGCTTTATAGCTAGTGTTGGTTTGATCTGATATACCTTCTAATATTTGTTACATTTTTCTTTGTTGTAAGACCTTTTCCTATCTTCTTATACTCTTCTTAATAAAATGTTAAACTATTGTTGATAGTCAGGTGTTTTATTCTATAACTTTATTCTATTATACGGAATCCAAAGAATCTGTTTTCATTTGGCAAAACAGTAGCTCAGTGAGAAGTGTGACTGCCTGGGACACAGGACGTTCTGGGTTCAAATCCTGGCAAAGTCCGACTTCCAGAGGGAAGGGAAAAGCCATTATTCCTTATAGATATGGTTAAATGTCCCAAGGTTGGGGGGAGGGTGGCAAGTCTGGCAGAAGGAGATGTCCTCTTGAGAAGTAGGATCTGAGATCTGCAGAGTATCTCTCACTGCATGGATGAGCTCCAGCAGATATAGATGTGCCTAGCTGATGTCAGAGGCGTACCCAGTAGAAACAGATCATGCAGGGGGAGACCAGGTTCTTCCTGTCAGTAGAGCTGTGGCCCAATTTGGGGAGTGCGCAAAGGAAGGGGGAGGACATTAATAAAATCTGCGAAACAGCTGTGGGGGTCAAAATGCTCACTATACTGCCTGTTAAACTCCTTGAGGGGTGTAGTTTCCGTTGTACTGGTACTTTAGGTGTTCTGCAATTGAGACATGACACCTGAAAACTAGTCCAGCAAAATCTACTTTTCAAATGCCCAGTGGTGCATCTTCTGTTGCCGTGCGCTCAAACAACAAGTTACATCCACATGTGAAATATTTCCATTCTCAGGAGATATTGCATAATACATTTTGAGATGCCTTTAAGGCTTTGTGAATGTGTAAATTAGGGCTAACTGAATGTATTATTTAAAAAAAAAAAAAATTCAAAATTTCCCCTCTATATTGTTTTAATTTCTGTGAAATGCTTAAAGAATTAACAAAGTTCCCAAAAATCCCCTTTAGAACTGAAGTGGTCCCTAACAAATGGGTTTAGGAAATTTTCTTGCAAATTTTGGAAAAAAAAAAAAAAAAAAAAAAAAAAAAAAAAAAAAAAAAAAAATCGCTGATGACTTGTAAGCCTTCTAACGTCCAAAATTAATTGAAGGATGATTAAAAGATAATGCCAAATTTCTACCAAAATAAGGGGTTAAAAGCTATGCGTCCCCTTTCCTTTCACAAATAGGAACCCCTTTTCTTGGTATCCAGTAGCCACAACTCCACCAATCACATCGGAATGCATATCTAAGTGATACGCCATACACATATTTGGAGGGAAGACTATATGGTAAAATGGTTATATAATTGTTAATATTTGGCTCCTACCAACCTGGAAGAGATGTGATGAGGAGAGTTCGTCCATCCATTGTCTCTATTGTTTTCTTGAACCCACACAAAGCTTCTACTAGTGAAATCTCCATCTTCATAACCAAGTTATCATCTCGCCTTTGGTACACTTCATGTTCCTTCTGATCCAACACAATGACAACATCTCCTGGCTCTAGGCCTGGTTCTTGATCTCCTTCCCCATGGAAAACAATTTTCTGTCCATCTTTCATGCCTGCCAAAGGCATAATTAGATGATAAAGATATCTCACATGATCTACCAGTGGAAAAACTACGCAGTTATTAACAGAAAGTCTAAAAAAGCACTTTTATTTACCTTTCTTAATGTGAACTTCAAGAATTTTCTTCTCACGTACAACCTTTTTTCCATTACATTGTTTGCAGCGATCTTTGGAGTTAATACGCTCACCCTCCCCACGGCACTCTGAGCACATTATCTGAATTTGCTGGACCATCCCTGGCCCTATCTGCTGAACATGAATCTGGACACCACGACCTTTGCAGGTTGTGCATTTTTCTACTGCTCCTTTCTTGCCACCACGACCTAGAAGTAAAGAAAGACACATGAGCACAGGCCAAAAATACTCAATTTAAGTCCATACAGAATGCAATGCAATGTCAAGGATTACCTCTTGGCAATTTCTAGATTAGCAACACATGACAAAATCATCACATAAGCAGCAAATATCAAAACATATTGCCAACACTATAAACAATTACTTGAATCAAAAATCTATTACAATTGGGATTATTATATCGTCACATTGTTTCACAAGTATTTTTCTCAGATTAACCTTTATGTGTGAAAGTAACTATACCAACATGGCTGAAAATGTAGCTACAATTGCATGGCTCCATATTACCTTTCACACTATAAAATATGAAACCTTCATTGTGATTTTGATTTCAAGGTGTGATTGAATCTTAACCCCCTAACAGTCATATTCAAATTGCAGATTTTGAATTAATGGCTCAAAAATATTCCTGACACAACTCTGGTGCCTTATGTGCATTTTAACCCTTTAGCGATCTATCACATTTTAGCCTTAAACCAGTAACATTTTATCCTTCTCTGCATTCCCGCATTCATAACTTTTTAAATTGTATTTCAATGTAGCCTTCCGAGACCTTGTATTTTGTGGGTACATAAGACTTTTAGATCAGTTTTTATTACTTTTTGTTTTTGAGAAGCGAGATCAGAAAACATCAATTCTGGCATCTGAATTTTAAGGTTTAGAATTGATAATGGGGGCAGATGATATCATTAACAAAAGTCCATGCTACCCCCCTCCCCTGGGGTTATTTGAAATGACAGGGAAATAAATCAGTCAGCTGCACATGTTTATATCTCTAAATCTATGTGGGCTACAGCCAAGAATCCTGGCTTTAAAATAATTACAGGATTGTGGGTCTAGCCCCTGTGGCTCCAAAGTTTGAGCTGTTTAAAGTTAGTGTCCCTGAATGAGTCCTGCTTGGGGTGATCAATAATGCAATTTGCTTAATCCCCGAACAGGACACGTTCAAAACTGTAGGGGGGTTAATATGTAAAATTATCTAGAATAATTTATAAATAGATGACAGTTTCAAGTGATGAAGCAGATTTCCTTCAGTCATATCAACCATCTTAATAGCTACTAACACATGGATGTCTTACCTTCACATTTGTCACAAATTACATTCTTCTGTAATGCTAGCTTCCGACTTGCACCCTTATATATATTTTCAAGTGATACAGGTAATTGGTGTACAACATTTTTACCTAAAAATAAAAAACTGAATTAGGCAAGTTTTCGAGTTATATACAATTACAATGGCAGATGAAAGTTTCAAAGCTGACAGGCCAGCTGCCTAAAATCATTTATGTATTCCAGTTTTTAACATTTATCAAAAAGGCACAGATGTCAAATATTGTTGGGGGTGTGACCACACCTGCGGTGGGGTACAATTGAATTAAATGGTGGTAGATAATGTGTGTTGCGACTCCCTACAGTTCCATTGGAGGTACATAAACAGCAGCAAAACTTCCAGCTAAGGCTGGGCAATTATGACCTAAATCAAAATCATGATTAACGAAACATTTTACCTTAATTACAATTATTGAACAATTATTTTAGAACACTCCTGTTTTTACATACCACGTCCTCTATTGATATGCCACAGAATTTTGGTTATTAGTTTCAAAGGTATTTATTGAATTACAGCATCTAGGCATAACAAGGTGAACATCACAGCAAAACCAAATACATTCAAAAGATGACATATAGAAGGCATCAAATAGCAGGGTAATAGAACATACTAGTAAACAAAACACAAAGAAAACATGAAGGAAACAAAGAAAAGGTAAAACACATGGGAATCAACTTAGGGTAGAGGAGAAGAGGAAAAGAAAGACAGTTTTACCATGGGTTTGGGCAAAAAGGGGTGGCACCCATGGGCCCGCCAAGGGAGAGGGGTGGAGATAGAAGGAGCTCAATCCAGCACCAGGGCTAAAGTTGTAGACAGTATGGGAGACCTGGGATGCGAGACCTATTGACCCAAGGGGTCCAGACCTTATGAAAGGTTCGGGCGGGTGTCAGATATAATGGAATTAATTTTCTCATGAAGCATAACATTGTCGACCCTTCGTAAAACCTCTGACAGAGAAAAGATTTTCTCCAGTTGGAGGCAATGTGAATTCTGGCAGTCAACAAAGGGGGGGTTTAATGTTAAGAATAAAAATAGAAGCCTGGGATGGTAAGGACGCTGTGCAATCCTATGAATAGCGAGCCAATAGTGACTGGCCTGGGGGCAGGTTCACAACACATGGAGGGTAGTGCCTAAGGCATTACAACCCCTAAAACAAAGGGATGAGACAGTAGGAAAGCAGTGCATTTTGAGAATTAATGATTTTCTTGGGGTCACAGCATTCTGATGCCTATAACTTTTTTACTATATTGTTGGAGATATGTCAGAGCTCTTTATTTGTGGAGCAAGTTGTACTATTTATTGGTACCAATGCTTGGTATGTATGACTTTTTGATCACTTTTTATTGTTTTTTTGGGGGAAAGCAAAGTGACCAAAATACTTCTGGAGTGGTGATCTTGATCACAGCATCCAGGGGGGTTAATCCACTGGAGTATCTTCAGACTCAGGCGGCTGGTCCGAGCCCTCAGCTGTGTAACACCACTGAGTACAGGAAGTAATGCCATAGGCACAGCTTCTGTTCCCGCGGTATTACAGCACCATACTTTTACGATGCAGGGTATTAACTATATGCTTAACATGACGTAACAGTACAGCGCAGAGCAAAAGAGGGGTTATAATGTAAAAAAAACAAACAAACTATATACTATATAAATTTGGTATCGCTGTGATCGTAACAACCTGACTACACAGTAAAAATTAAGCTCATAAGAATACTGTGCAGATGCAGTTTCTTTAATACCACCCCACTCTGAGTTTTTTCAGTTACCCTGTACATTGTATGGAATATTAAATGCTATATTAAATGGTACCATGATGAAGCATAATTTATCCTGCAAAAATTAAACCTCCATATAGCTCTGTGAACAGAAAAATAAAAGTTATGCCTTTTCGAAGGCAGGGAGTTTTAAAAAATGAATAAATTATATAAAAATAAATAAAAAAATGGCTATGGCAGGAGTTAATCAGTTGTAATATAGGATTACCTCTCTTTTCTCTATTCATATGGCCACCTCCACCAAAAAACATATCAAAGATGTCCATGGGAGAGGAAAAGTTTCCTCCACCTAGTCCTCCTTCTTTAATGACCTGTTCTCCACCTTGGTCATAGAGGTCTCTCTTCTTAGGATCAGACAATACCTCATAAGCTTGAGAAATTAGCTTAAACTAGAAAAATAGGAAAGATTCAATACAAGTCATACAATCTGTGAATCATAACTACATTTGCAAGTAGCATCAGTCTTTCCATTACACTTTTCCTCTTTAATTCCTTAAAGAAATTCTATCATTGGGAAACCCTATTTTCACTAACAGCACATTGGAATAGTCTATAGAAAGACTATTCGTCTCCTACCTTTATTTTTCTGCTCCATGCTGCAGTTTTGGAGAATTTTCTTCTTTATGCAAATTAGTCTTCAGAAAGCACAGGGGGCGTTCCCTGTGTTCACGTCACACGCTCTTCTGAAGATCCAGCGCCGGCTCTTTTCTTGTGCTGACGCCTCTCTGTGCTGACATCCCCTGTCCAACGCGAAGTGGCAGAGCTGACTGAGCATGCGCGGGATTTGACTCCCGAACAGTCACAATCGGCGGGTGCTGACACTGCGGAGAGGCCTCAGCACAAGAAAAGAGAGGCGGCGATGGTTCTTCAGAAGAGCGTGTGATGCAAGCACAGGGGACGTCCTCTGTGCTTTCTCAAGACTAATTTGCGTAACGAAGAAAGAAGAAAATTCTCCAAAACGGCAGCGCGGAGCAGAAAATAAAGGTAGGAAACGAATAGTCTTTCTAAAGGCTATTCTGACGTGCTGTTAGTGAAAATAGGGTTTTCCCAATGATAGAATCCCTTTAAGTACATCATCACAAACCAAACATCTCCATTTTTCAAAACTGACACGTAACTTTGTATGGTAATAACTTTGAGATACATTAACCTGTACCGGACTGCCCATGGACTATTTAAGTCCAGGCGGTTCCTCTCTTGTTCTGCAAGGACGTACCAGTACGTCCTTGCAGTTTTCAGCAGCTCCACGAAATCATTCAGCTGCTGAAACAGGTCTATTATGGCCTTATGGGGACACAATGTAAAAAAAAAAAAAAAAAGTAGAAAAGTAAAAGATTAAAATTAAAGTAAAATAATTCAAAAAATGAATAAAATAGTATGCCAATAAAACGCCCAGGTTCTAGCCCCACCCCCGACAACACAATACAAAATAAAAATTACTGTAATGGTGAGGAAAAACTATTTTATAAAGTTATTTAGTAGCACTGTGCTATTAAAAAAAAAAAAAAAAAAATGAAAAGTGAAAGACGGACACGTTTTCCCTCCTCTTTTGTTTATATTTTCCTGGATATAAATTTTTTTTAAAAAACAAGCAAAAATAAAAAACATAAAAATAAAGCCCTATTTGTCACCAAAAAAAGACAAAAAAATTAGATGAATAACGCAAATTATAAAAATTTTATAGCCCTCAAAACCGCACATAAAAAAACCCGAAAATATGTCTGGTCCTGGACCAGATATTGGCCCGGTACTGAAGTGGTTAAAGGGCTTCAGACCAATGTTGAGAGACAAATGTTATTGTGGATAAAAGTCAGTCCATGTTCATGTAATAAACACAGGTGCACAGCTCATTACCAGGCAGATGTCTGATTACTGTGCTGTGACTAACGAGCTGTGCACCTGTGTGTTCATCACATGACCATGGACTGATTTTTATCCAGCAACAGCAAGCAGAGATCTAGAAAACAGTGAGGAGTTTATATAGAAAGTATATTGGGAAATTGTACAATTTTTTTTATCATACAAACAATAACATTGGTCTCTCAATATTGGTCTGAAAGTGTCCAACCCCTTTAACTTCCCCAAGTGAGATTGTTTTTATGTGACATATTGTGCTACATGTCCTTTTTTTGCATTTATTAAATAAAAAAAAAAAATAGGAAATTTGGTAGGAATTTTGAAAAATTTGCAATTTTCAAAATGTGAAATGCTCTGCTTTTCAGAAAGATAGTCAAACCACCAAATTAGATAAATATTTTCTACCATATTTCTGATTTATGTTGGCATCATCTTTTAATCCTCAGTGAATTTATTTTGGAAGTTAGAAAGCAAACAAATCTAACAACAATTTTCCAAATGTCCAAAATTTCCCAAACCCATTAGTTTAGTTATAAAAGGGAATTTCAAGGCATATATATTGGAAACTAGGGCTGCATGATTAGGACCTAAATAAAAATCGCGATTACTCTGGCATTTTATCTCAAACACGATTAATGGTAATTATTTAGGTCACACCCCTTTTAAACCACGTCCTCTTTACAGTATGATTAAAGGTTGGACAAACCCTGGAGGTTTTGATCGGACTGAACTGAATCTGCTAATATTACACTGTAGGGTCTATTCAGACCCCAAAGTATAATAAGCGATAGGGGAGGTGATCAAACATAAAAACCAGTTACTCACCTCTCCTGGTCTCTGGAGCGACTCCCTGCTGTCTTTGGCGCTTCTGGCTGACGTCAGGGACCAGTGAGTGGGCCTCACGTGGTTTCATAGATGCTGGAGAGGTGAGTAACACTGTTTTTTTTTATGTTTGATCACCTCCCCTGGGCCTGTGCTTATTATATTCTGGGGTCTGAAGAGACTGCACAGTATAATAGTTTCAATTCGACCGTGCTCGGTCTGAATGAAACTGCAAATTTTGTAATAACCGACATGAACAAAATCATGTTTTTCCAGGTTGATATTCGGTTTCGGTTATTGGAAACCCCCCATAAATCATTTTATTCTCAAAACTGTATCCTTAAATAATTCTAAACAGCATTATGGAACTTTGTTAACCCTTAAAGTGTTTCACTGGAATCAAAACAATATAGTGTTCACTTAAAAGAAGTAAATTTTAGGGCTAAACGAACATATTTAAAAAAAAAAAAAAATTAAATGTCTAAATTTCATACATTCAAATTGTTAAAGGAGAAACCACATGACAATTTCTCTCCCCCCCCCCATATAAAGGGGTCATATACTGTGTGTGGTCCATAAGAAAGGGTCATATTGTATGGGGGTAGAATAAGAAAGGGTTCATATACTGTGGGGGGGGGGGGGGTGTTAAAAAAAGGGGGTCATACTGTGTGGTGGGCTAAAAAAAGGGGATCATATACAGTGGAATGCACCAGAAAAAGGAGGTCATATACCATGTGGTGGACTAGAAAAAAAAGAGGTTATATACCGTGTGGGGTGCCAGAAAAAGCGGGTCATGTATCATGTAGTGGGCCCAAAAAAAAAATAAAAAAATAAAAACGGGGGGGGGGGGGGGGGTTGAGCCAGGTTGAGTATGTTTGTTTCTTTTTTGGGGGTAGGGTGGTGCCTTTCTATAGTTGCTTCAGGCAGCAGAGAGGCTAGGTTCATATCTGGATTGTGCTCACAGCCATTAGACTTTGGAAGGGCAGAATCACTGGTTTCTGTTTAAAAACGACGGACACCCAAAAGACTCCATTATAGTCAATGGGGTCCGCTGGGCTCTGTATGTAACTGCTGGTTTAGCAGTCCGCCTCTCCATTGTTTGGGTCCTCCAACAGACCTAAACAACAAAGGAGTGACGCTAGTGTGAATATAGTGTCAGGAGATTCCACTTTACTGGCATTTTAGGGGCTCTGCAAAAGTGGCAAGAAGTCCACAAACAAAAGTCTAAATTTGTGCTCCAAAATCAAATAGTACTTTTTCTCGTCTGTGCTCTTCTGTGTGGCATTTTCTACACCAGTTTTAATTCATACCCCCACAGGCAATAAAGTCTTGTGCACCTTCACAGACACTCTTAATTATCGTGCATGTCGGGAGGTCCTGTGTGCTTGAACTGAAATCTACGCCAAACATAATTTATGTTTTCAATGTGTGTACGAGTTCTCCTTAGCATTACTCAAATGTCACAGGCAGTTTTCTCATTATTAATATAAATAAGAAAGCATATTACAAAATTATTCATCTGTCCCCTACAAATTTATAAAAAAAAAAAAAAATTTTAATCACACATCAGACCACAACCAACTAAATGTAGCGAATAAAGAATAGGGGCTGAGACCCTTCTACCTTGTAATGCCCCAAGAGTAAACCTCCACTAGTAATACTTTCAGGGCATACATGGTTTAAGCCCCCATTACAATATGCATTTATATGTCATAAGCGTTACCTTTTCTCCTTCATTGGGGTTCTTGTCGGGATGGTACTTCAGAGCCAACTTTCTGTATGCCTTTTTGATTTCATCAGGTGTAGCATTTGGCTTTACCCCAAGGGTATCATAGTATCCTGTCTCCTTCACCATCCTGGCTGCCTAAAACATACAGGTGCAGATCAATAAATTAGAATATCTTTGAAACTTTCATTCATTTCAGTAATTCAGTAATACAATTCATAATCTGCGTCTTCCATGATTGTGAGTCCTACTGAACCAGACTGAGGGACCATTTAAAGGCTTAGGAAACCTTGGCAGGTGACACACTGAATTTACAATACTGAACTTTTTTACAATATTCTAATTTTCTTAGATTTTGTTTTTCATTACTTGTAATCCATAATCAACATTTACAGAAATAAAACACTTGAAATAGAATACTCTGTGTGTAAAGAATCTAGAAAATATAGGTCACTTTTTTAATTAAATTAATCAAAAATATTCTAATTTATTGAGATGCACATCTAGTACAGCAATGGCCATTATGCAGTCTTTTACATACATTCAAGGATACTTCAAGGTAATGCCCCCAAGAAACCCTAGCAGTAGTATAAGACACTTAAAGGGAACCTGTCACCTAAACTTGAGACAATAAATCGGCAAAAGATTCTTATAGACTTATGGTCTGGTATCCCATAAATTCCTATATAAAGACTATTCTCTGGGTTAAAAAACAAACAAAAGCAAAACCCAAGGCCGCTAAAACCCATTGAAGAAAAGCAACACCCCTAAAGTCCTTTTCTCCTCATTTGCATATGGATAAAAGGCCGATATTTAGAAGAATGGAGCAGTGGTATTTAGTTTATATCAATTTTGTGCTGACAGACTCCCTTTAAAGGAGTCTATCACTGCCCCCAAAGTGCTGTAGATGCTGTTGGCAGAATAAAAATGATACCTTTCTTATGTTTCAGAGCCCCAGGAATGCATAGAAAAAGCACTTTTTTAATTCAAATAGGGATCTTGGAGCACAGGTGGAGTTGTATTCTATTACTGAGCACTGCTGCATCATCACTAGACACGCCCATCTTCCATTCAGCTCATCCCTCTGGGCAGTGTGAGTTGATCCTCTGACTGATCAGGGGAAAGAGCTGAATGCAGGATGAGCGTGTTTAGTGATGATGCAGCAGTGCTCAGTAACAGAAGAAAACGCCCCCTGTGCTTCAAGATCCCTTTCTGAATAAAGAAGAAGGCTGGGGCCCCACGTGACGTAAGCGCCACGGTTTGGCTGTGGAGGAAATGCTGCGGCAAAAAACGCAGTGTTTTACAGTCCCTACGAATCCCATCCACACATTGCGGAAAAATAAGGGACACTCTGCAATTTCCAAAACTGCCGCAGTTTCAGAAATCGCAGCATGTCAATTATACCTACAGAAACGCCAGCGGTCTCCCTATAGGTACAATATTAGCAGAAAGTTTGCAGAGGAAATCTCTGTGGACTTTCTGTGAAAACCGATGTGGTAAAAATTGCGATGCGTTGCCATCGTAGCATCCCTCGGGCTCTGAAACATAAAGGTATGGTTTTTATTAGGCTAGCAGCATCTACAGCACTATGGGAGTATAAAGTAGCTGGGGACAGTGATAGACTCCCTTTAAATAACAGATCAGGCACCAAAACTAACTGCACTTGTTGCTTGGGAATGGTGGAGACTAGAGAGAAAATATTCCAACTGTGCTGGAATAAGTGTAGCGGCACCTAATAACAGATGCTAAGAACTAGAATTGGTGGTGAACAGTCCCTTTTTAAGTCTTTTCTAAATGGGGTTGTCTTCTGCTGAATCTTTGAAGTCACCTAGTACTCTTATATGGGCCAGTCCTACCCAGATGCTCTTCCTTTGGCACAGGTTTTCCACAGACTCTTAATAAATATAGACATGTGATGTGACTGTACCCCTAAATATGTTTATCTGAAAAACCCCAAACAGATAAAAATCAGAGGATCTCTTGAAACTGGGTCAGCAGACACTGAACAAAGAATTAAGCCTGAAAGTGCTGTAATGTAACCCCGAGTGTAATGAAGTGATGGAGAATAACTGCAACAAAAATAAAATGGCTAACTCTAAGATGCACTACAAGTCCCAGGCAAAACTCATATATCCCAACCACCACATACGATTTATTCCAAAACAATACATGACAGAGCATCCAGCATTACCGCAGTGTCCTGTGAACACGTCCTCTGTATAATGCACACAAATATCGCTCCCACAACAACGACTATGCCTTTCAGCAGCGCAGCAGAATCCCGTTCACCACTTTTGGGGTCCGCCGCAGATCTCTCCTGTAGTCTGCTCTTATCCTACAGGAAGGTTTATCATTGGTTTACGCTGACAGTCCACGCTATACAGAGAAGAATAGCCCCGCCCCCTTCTCAGTCAGAAGCTTCTCGAGCGGTTTTCTATGGGACTCTAGGGCTTCTCTAGCTTTCCAGAAAGCTCCTCAGTTGCTCTAGTTACGAGGGTTGCTTAACACAGGGGGCGTGGCCATATGAGCATTGCTACTGTTAGGGAGGCGGAGGAGTCAGTCGGGACGGGGAGGAGCCGGAGCTGCTGGAATATTCCGTCCTGCTCTGTCATGTCTTATTAGTAAGGTGTGTGGTCACTTGTAGTAACTGGAGTGACAGATAGAAGCAGGGGATGTGTAATGGAAGATAGTGTGAGGTTTTCAGCGATCAGTTTTTATCTGTCTCTATTTTTAGATACAGCACTCTTTGGAGTGAATACTATCATGTGTATGTAGGCTAAGACAGTGAACAGAAACCAAGGCGCAGGGTTACAAGCACCCCTACCATTAACTTTATTAGAGTCCTCGGGATGACATCACATTGTCCATATCTTTGACAGGAGAAGTAAAACTGCATGCAGCGCCATTCCTCCTGTTTTGTATTGCAGCATATTGCATTAACCCCTTAAAGACCCGGACATTTTTCGTTTTTGCATTTTTGTTTTTCCATCCCCACATTCCAAGAGCCATAACTTTTTCATTCAATATGCTGTGCAATGTACTGGGAAGCTGGAAAAAAATTCAGAATGAGGTGCAATTGGAGAAAAACTGCATTTGCGCCAATTTAATATGGGTTTAATTTTTACGGCGTTCACTGTGTGGTAAAAATGACATGTTACCTGTATTCTGCAGGTCAGTATGAACACGGCGATACCAAATTTATATAGTATTTGTAATGTTTTGATACCTTTTAAAAAATTTTAAACTTTGCAAAATCGAAAAAAAAAATTGTGTCACCATATTGTGACACCTGTAACTTTTTCACATTTACATGTATGGAGCTGGGTATGGCGTATTTTTATGCGGGACAACATGACATTTTTATTGATACCATTTGAGGAAAGATCTGATGGTTTGATCACTTTTTATTAAATTTTTTATAGGAGGCAAAGTGTTGAAAAAAACGCTATTTGACCATTTTGATATTTTTTTCGCCGCTACGCCGTTCACCGTATGGGATAAATATTTTAGTAGTTCGGGCATTTTGGAGCGTGGGGATACCTAATGTGTTTATGTTTACTTTTGTTTATTTACTTTTATATCTGATCTAGGGAAAGGGGTGATTTGAACTTTTGTGTTTTTTTTTCTACTTTTAAAAACTTTTTTTTTTTCTACTTTTACTTGTATGATCAGACCCCCTAGCGACCTTGAAACCTAGGGGATCTGATCGATCATACTATGTACTGCAATACTACTGTGAATAGCAAAATGCCTTTACTTCTATTAGATGCCTCTGGCATCGCATAATAGATCAATAGGCTCCCGGCTGTCATGGCAACCGATCGCCGCCCTCCGATGACGTTCTGGAGGGAGGCGCCCATGGCACCTGCGCAATTTAGGCACCGCGATCTCATTTGACCTCGACATCTAAAGGGTTAACAGCCGCGATCGATGCAGGCACTGATCACTGCTGTTAGCGGCGAGTCCTGGCTGTATTATACAGTCGGCACATGTCACGAATGGAGAGAGCTCAGCTCCTGAACTCTCTCCATACATCGTCATGTGACTCAGGATGTACTATTACGCCCTGGGTCACTAGGGGGTTAAAGATCAAACCTCCTAGGGTTCAAGTCTGCAGGGGTCTAAAAATAAAAAAAATTATGATTTTTTTTTCCCGTAGTGGGGAAAAAAATCATAATTTGCAATTTTCAGTTTTTTACATTGCTTTACCTCCCAAAAAGCTGAATAAAAGTTATCAAAACATTATACCTAACCCAAATTGTATTAATAAAAACTACAATGTGCCGCTCTAAAAAAGAGCCCATTCAAGGAAATACGAAACGTTATGGGTGTCACAATAGAGTGTTGGAAATCTTTTTTTTTTTTTTTTTTTTTACATTTTTCAAAGTTTAGAATTTTTTTTAAAGTATTAAGACATAACAAAAATTGTATAAATGTGGTACTGCAGTGATGGTACTGACTTGTTAGAATAAACATGTCATTTATACTGGCTTTTGGAAGGTGGGGAGTAAGAAAATAAAACACAAACATGGAAAACTGCTGTATCTAAGGGGTTTAAAGGGTAGTCATTTATTGAATATCCACCGCACATGCTATAAATGTCTGATAGCAGGGGGTCCCACGTCTCTTGATTCTCTTCCATTGCAGTTAAGGGTCAGATGCAGCACTGTTCTGTAGATAATTGTGGGTCAGATATTTATAATATATACTATGAATATGTCATAAAGTCTAAGGTGGGAACATCCCTTTAAGGGCAGGATGTGATAAAGACAGGTTTACTCAAATGACACAAAAATTAAATATATTGTGCTGTTTGGCTAAGGTTCTCTTCACATTACAGTTTTTGCATATGTCAACAACATATACCTCCAGCAGAAGACTGGAACATATCCCACTTATAGGAATATAACCCTTCCTCCTCCCTGAAACTTAGACAATTGTATGGACAGTATGGATCACTGAGAGGTTACCTGAGTTTTCATGAAAAGTTGAAATACATGCAGGGTCTTGCTGGGCAGTCTGTTGGATGACTGTATAAGCCTTCATACATGGTTCCCTATCAGTTTTTTCTGCTGCTAATGTCCCCATTTTGGTTGAAGCACAATTTGCATTTTACTTTGAGGGTGTGGGAGTGTACAAGAAGGAGCAGTCTGACCCCCTCCCCTCTCCATTATAACTAGCTTGGTTTGTTTACATGAATTTTGCCAGGAGTAACTGTACAAGGTCAAACAAATAGCTGAGACAAGCCCAAGTGATCATCATATAAGAGATCCAGGAACACTGAACTGCAAATATGGAACAGATATATGCAGGTGCCCACTCCATTCTAGCATATACAGGTGCATCTCAATAAATTAGAATATCTTTGAAACGTTCATTCATTTCAGTAATTCAGTAATACAATCCATAATCAGCGTCTTCCATGATTGTGTGTCCTACTGAACCAGACTGAGGGACCATTTAAAGGCTTAGGAAACCTTGGCAGGTGACACACTGAATTTACAATACTAAACTTTTTTGCAATATTCTAATTTTCTTAGATTCGGGTTTTCATTACCTGTAACCTATAATCAACATTTACAGAAATAAAACTCTTGAAATAGAACAAGTGTGTAAAGAATCTAGAAAATATAGGAGGTCACTTTTTTAATTTAATTACTGAAAGAAATAAACGTTTCAAAGATATTCTGATTTATTGAGATGCACTTGTACCATGCTGACATGACACAGGAAAAGAGCAATTTATGATGAGCACAATCAATAAATCTGCTTGCTCTCTGTGAATATCCACAGAAGTGGATGCAAGTACATAGAAGACTTTTCTTAGAATCAGTCCTAAATAAGCCGACAAGTGGGTGTAAACATTTTCTTTGTCAAAAGAGTGTGCTCACAGTATGACAATGTTATCATAATATGCAACTACAGAGATTCTGTCTGCTGCTATATAAGACTGACATGACTGAGCCAAGTAAATAAACTCTTAAGCAAAGTCTGTAGTTGTTAGTTTACTTATGCTGTATACTTATACTGTATGTGCTAGCATTTTGTTAGGGAAGTAGATACCACAATGTCTTCTAAGAGAATTTCAGAATCAATAGCCAAATCTGAAGAAACTGATGAAAAAAATACATATCAGGTGTAGAAAAGAAACTAAAGACATCAAGAAAATGCCTAGTCAAGGCAGGTTCAGCACCAGGTCAGAAAAAGTTATGGCAACCAAGAGGTTCTTTCAGTAGCAGTGTTGTGCAGCCAACAACTTCAAGTTCTGAAGCTGCTACTGATAGAGCTGATTTGAAACTCCACTATAGTAGTATATTATACATACCATCTCTAGGACTCATAGGATAAGGATATATTGAGTGCTTCAGTGAAACTTACTGCAGTTTTAAAGTATTGTTCTGCGGTGTTTCCAATTCTCTACCGCAGGTTTATAATATTTCTTGGCGGTTTATCTACCTATATTCCTATATAATCATAATCATAATAGGGGGCTATAAGAGGGTATCTGACCCGGATGTATTCCCCTTAATTAGGATAGGTTTATTTAGAGGATCACTTAGGTTAGTTATGGGTGACATCTTTTGTTGGATGTCTGTGTTTTAACGTTTCTTAATAAAAGTTGAGTTTTATATTTTTTTCATCTTTATATTTTTGCCATTTTTCTTTATTTTGTTAGTGTCAAAAAAGCTTTCATTTACTACTTTTCTGTGAAATAGTAGTCGTTTTTTTATTTAGGGATAAGTCTTTAGGTTCATGTTGTAGACACTCCCCTGGGGGTGGGACATAATTTGTGTTTTATATATAAACTGGCAAGTCCCCATGTTTTTTATGCTCCTGTATATCTATTTGCACTTGAAAAAGGGGTATGTTAACCCTGAAACGCGTTGTGATATTCTGTGTATATTTGTAAATAAACGCTCTTTGTGACCTGACTACTTGGAGTGCACAGAATTCGTACTTTGGAGTCTATATTCTCCTACGTATCCTTCTGTATCCTGCAATGTCAAGTTTGTCTGGACATAAGGTTTCCTGCTGCCACCCCCACCTGAGGTGCTTATAAGGCTTGCTAGATGTTGTGACTCTTTTACAACCACTAAAGGTGAGAGGCCATTTGGTCACCATTATTCTCTATCCTGGAAAGTTGTATACTTTAAACAATATTACACTATGTGCCGCTCGGTACCTGTTTTTGTTCTTTGAGCCTACATTCCGCTGATTGACGACTCTCCGGACGTGTAAGAAGAACACTTCTTACACACAGCAAGTCTTTAGGTTATACTTGGATGATAGAAGTGTAGCAGACTTCTTACCCAAATAAAATTTAGCTGGTTTATTTGCCACAAGTGTATACAGAACATTTTGTTTCTCTTTGAGCCTTTCTGAAGCTTAAAGGGGTTATCCAGGACAAGTTATTTTTTAGAAATAGGCTGGGGGAGGTGGAAAAAAATCCTATTCACCTGTCCCCTGTTCTTTGGTGCCTCCCAGTGCGGTCCGGTCCTGCTGCTCCAGTGTTTTCTTCCGGCGGAAGGCCCCACCGCATGTGACTGCTGAGGCCAATCAGCAGCCTTAGTGAAGAACATGGGACATCACTATCTTTGACATCCCTGGGTCCTTTCCTTAGACCTCTGAGGCTGCTGATTGGAAAGGGAACTGGGAAGTCACAGCCAGTGAGGACTTACGTCACTAGAAAACATTGGAGTGGCAGGAGCGATCCATGCTGGGAGGCATCGTAGCACCAGGGACAAAGGAATGTGTTTTTTTTTTTTTATTTATATTTCACCTACCCCGGCCTAATTTAAAAAAAAAACAAAAAACCTAGACAGTCTCTTTAAGAAAGGACAAACAACTGAGAAAAGGCAAATAAGGCAACAATATATGGGACAAAAGCACCATACATAATTTTTAGAAAGAAACTCCCACACATTTATAAAATAATTATAAATTTATTAGGGACTAATAAAAAACATACAAATAGAAATAACAACAATTTGTGCAAAGGTAATAATGGGGAAAGACCTGGGCGGTCATAAATAGCAGAAAAACCTTCAAAAGGCATGCTATGCGGACGTGAAAAGTCTTAGAAATGCAACATTGTCACAAGCATAGTACAACATATCAATGCAACGAACAAATACCTAAATAAACCTAGGTGAATACAGACTCATAAAGCAGGGATGAATACTCATAATAGATTACACTAATGAATACACTAATACATTTATAATTATTTTATAAATGTGTGGGAGTTTCTCTCTTTAAGAAAGTAGACATAGTCATGATGTCACTGTGTTCTGCTTGGATATGAAGCATATGTTCTGGTTTCCAATTCTTCTTGTGGATTGTTTCAACAAAGTTGATCTGTCCCATTGGTAATGTTCATACAGTCCTATATTGACGTTTGGACAGAGCTTTATCCTTCCTGTTTTTGACTTGTAACATAATGTTTTGAACATATAAGTTGTATATTTAAAAAACTGAAGCAATATCTGACAAAAACTGAAACAATGTATTATGCCTGGTAAATGGATTCTCCTAGCATTAGATTACAAAGAAATTTAAAAACATCAAAAAGATAATTACTTTGTCATGCTGTATCTCCAAAGGCCCTGTCCTAGGCGTAACTAAAGTGTTTCTGTTTTTCCTGGAGTGTTCTTTGAGGCTAGGTTCACACCGGTGCTGGGCTCTCCATCCTTCGGGTCTGCCATGGGACCAGAACAACGTAGAACTGGACCACTAAAACAACGGTTACCCGCGGACCCCTTAGACTATAATGGGGTCCACCTGGTGTCTGTCAGGTTTATGCCGTTTTTATACTGAAATTGGTGGAGAGAAAAGCCCTCTGTGCAGGACTTTTATCTCTGCCAATTTACGTTGGTTTCTGCGGCGTAGTCTCCATCTGAGACTCTGACGCCGATACGAAGGCAGCATTACTTTGTTATTTATTCAGTTAGCTAAATTGGTTATTTAATTAATAAACCAGGGGAGATTGGTTTTGGTTATTGTTATTATTTTTGTATTTGGAAACCTCAATAAAAATGATCTGATAAAAAAAATACATGTCATTATATATATTCAAAAAAGGACTAAATCTTGCAGCTTTCACTCTGGCCACTAAGCCAAATAGAATGACACGTACCAATTTGGTAGGGAATTCTTTTCAGCAGTCACCTCATTTATATCACAGACAGGATTACAATAGAAGATAACACCTATAGATAACACAACTTATCATTACATCTGCTACTGAAATAGATGATGTCACAGTTTATCTACTCCCCATCCCTGCATAGAGCATGTCAACTAAATTCTCATGTAGATCTCAATTAGTTGGCTTTGGTCCACTGCTGCCTATGGTTATGAGACTGCTGTAAAGCATATCACAGAGAAAGGCCACATTTACCCCATTTCAAGATATGATAGAAAAAGCACAGGTGCAAAATGCTAATGAAACATCCCCTCACACACTTACAGTCCATGAGGATGAATGCCAGCACTTCAAATGCACACAATTGAAACTTATACATGGCATTGTCACATGATAATGTGAGACATACAGCGCTAAAGAACAGCCTATCCTTAATATGTGCACAACAGTAACAGCACCCTGCAAAAATAACAGGGCCTGGCCATATCCTGCAATTTTGCAAGGAGTAACTGTACAAGGTCAAACAAATAGCTGAGACATAGCTCCATTGCTGTGACCCCACTCCTCCGCCCCCCCCCCAAAATCCACATTCGGAGTATAAGATACACCCCCCATTTTCCTCCCAAATTTGGGGGAAAAAATCTTAAAGTGTTATAGTCCAAAAAATACGGTATACATGGCACTGTCTCATGATTGTAGGTGTATGAGTGGATGTTTCATTATCATTTTGCACCTGTGCTTTTTCTATCATATCTTGCAATGTGGCCTGCTAGCATACTGCAAAGCAATGTACAGGTGCATCTCAATAAATTAGAATATTTTTGAAACGTTCATTCATTTCAGTAATTCAATTCATAATCAGCCTCTTCCATGATTGTGTGTCCTACTGAACCAGACTGAGGGACCATTTACAGGCTTAGGAAACCTTGGCAGGTGACACACTGAATTTACAATACTGAACTTTTTTACAATATTCTAATTTTCTTAGATTTTGGTTTTCATTACCTGTAATCCATAATCAACATTTACAGAAATAAAACACTTGAAATAGAATACCCTGCGTGTAACGAATCTAGAAAATATAGGTCGTCACTTTTTTAATTACTGAAATAAATAAACGTTTCAAAGATATTCTAACTTATTGAGATGCACCTGTATCATCTGTTATTGGGTAAGTATGGTCTTTCTCTGTGATATGTTTTTTTTTTTGTATATTATGTCCCTTTTTTAGCAATATGCTGTAAAGCATAGCACTAAATTGCTGTCACTGTCAGAGGAGAAGCTCAGGGAAGATGGCAGCCCCAATAACCATGTAAAGAAAATAGAATTAAAAAAAATGTAGTCAAAAAATGAACATGATTAAAAAAAGTAATATATTTCACTAAATGGTGATTCCTTCCCTTTAAGGTACTATTCAGATCTGCAGAGGCTCTCTTTGTGAAAATTGATGGACCTCATTATAAATCAGTGGGGTCCGCTCGCTGCCAGTAGTATTTGCTCGTATACAATGGATCAGGCACTGCATCCTGGTTTCCATTGTAAACGGTACACAGAAACCACAATTTAGATGTGAACAGAACATAATACTTTTAAATAGTTCCATGGAATTTATGACTAAAACTGAAATAGGTGATGAGAATGGAGGCTCAGTAGACTACTGATAACTGGAAGGGTTTCATGAACATACTTTCAAGCAAATAAGTTTGATAGTTGCAGCTCTGAGCTTTGGGCTACCATGGATCAGAATAATAGACTGTACAGGAGAGTAGCTGTATATTACTGTCACACATAGAGGAAAGTATGCGCTACCCAACAGTACATTATTGAGGAGCAAAGAGATGGCAGACAAGCAGAAACATGTATAAAGTAACAGAATACAAGTGATAGTTCTTGCAGCAGATATGCTAACTTCTATACTCTGAACACTTATGCCACTCATGTTCCTTTGTAGAAGTCTTACATTAGTACAAAGTTCTTTTAATACAAAACCATTGGTAACAGCAACAAGAATGAGCGGAAGGCAGCAGCCAAACATGCTGGCACTCAGTAAATATTCCATGCTGATTTGAGGTTTTCCTTCATCCACAGAACTGGCATTTGTGACATTTTGTGATACTTGACTGTTGCTATTTCTAGAAATGTTCCATAAAACCGGGATGCAAATGGCCAAGGATATTAGGATTGATAGTATAAGCATCCAGTTGACCACCTCTGACATTTTCTGTTTAAGTTGTGACAAGAAATGGTTTTTGAATGATACAATATTAACATAATAAAATCCACAAAGGCAAACAGTGAACCAAAAGCTTGAGAAGATTGAGAAGAGCAGAATGAAAGAGCATGTTATGTAGACATTGTCTGAGAAGTATAGGTCACTCCTCAGGAAAAGAACAGTTTCAATGGCTATGAGGATGCACTGATAAAATATGTTGAACATTCCAAGTATAGAAAGTATAAATTCTCTTGGGTTGATGTTTCTTCCTCTGAGTATATCCATGCTGTGATTCAGTATGATAAATGCATTAGTAAAGAAGCCAATGAAAGAACTGGCACACAACGCAGTTAAAGATGCCACAATAAACAATGGCAACATGGGTGGTGTTGTATAAAATATCCCGTATAGCAAATGTATGTCTTCTATAGGTATATTTATCTGGAGAAGTAATCGAAGAGAAATTATGATATTTTTATTATACAAAGTGTGATGAGCAGAGAATAAATAAGGGAGAGTATAGGAAAATAGTTTTCTTATATAATACTATAGTAATAACAAAAGACACCCACATTTACACAATACACAATAATACATTTAAATTTGTTAGCAGAACACTTTAGGAAAGGTCACTTTTTATGGTGTCTCACTGAAGTATCATTTTTCCCCTAGAAGCAGTAATCCTAGAGAACACATTTCTAATATAGAATGTCATGCATATAGATGCATTTTTACTCCCAGTCATACAGAAAAACATATGTGTTGTTTCTCTATAAAATAGCACATGTAGGTACGGTATGGACACATACTAAATTATGAGTTATGTGGATTATGGATCTGAGCAAGAAGTTTCAGTTAAAGAAAAGACCGTTTGTAACATTAGTAGAAGATGGTCATTAGCTATCTGCACACTATACAGAGTATTGTCCATTTACTACAACCTTTTGCAACTGTGGAAGGAAAAGTTAGCACTTCTGTTTATTTAATTTTATTAACAAATTAAGGCTAAGGTTACAACATCCGCTGAAAATTGTCAGAAGAAAAATTCCCGCACAGAGGACTTTTCTCTCTGCAGGTATCAGTTTCATAACGAAGGACACCCGACGTACTCCATTATAGTCAATGGGGTCCATTGGACTCCGTGTGTTACAGCTGTTTTAGCCCTGATGGACCCGAGCAATGGAGAGGCAACGCTATTGTGAACCTAGCGTAAGTTTTATCACCATGATGGATCCTCTTTGTTTTTAACTATAGGTAAGGACAATGTAGCTAGGGTTATGGAACAGCTGTGTGCTACCACAACATATGCTACTATACCTTGAAATATTTTGTCATCCATATAACAACTGCAATACAATAAAATGAGAATGTCATTTTTTGAAAAGGAACAATACTACTTTCATGTTGTAAAAGTTGCATGCACTTAATGTCCACATCCATGTCACTGTCATGTCCAATAGCAGAAATATCAGTCTTTCGCTTGAAACGTTGTGAAGACATGAATAGCATAGTTAAGGTAAAATCTGTAAGTAACTTATAACACCTCATGCAGGTCAAATGACACTATTTGACAAATAGCTGTGGGGAGTAATAAGGTATATTTATTTAATGGAGAATATTCATATGTATTTTGTTCCACAGTACTACAGGAATAGATTCCAATAACAACTTTGGTTGGAAATACAATTTGTAGTTAATAGGTGTGTTGTACACAAAGAGCGCTGTAGACTGAATATTTCAAAACTATTCTCTCAGAGTATCTATCTATCTATCTATCTATCTATCTATCTATCTGTCTATTTATTCTAGGTGTTCTAGTGCTCTGCAAAGTCTTAATATTTCAGCCATTATTTTAAAGTCTTATGCACATACCTTTGTTATGGATCTGTGTTGTACAGATCGACAATACTGTGTCCATGCTCTTCTATGGGCCAATACTGTATATTCACATGACTCCAATTTTCTAAACAGATAGACAATGTTCTATCTTCATGGATTCATACAGAACCAGTGAGAAACAACTGTGGCATGCTTCATTGCCTTTCATATTACATAGATATTGATACTCATCTTTTAAAGACCATTGCCTCTATGGGAGAATACAGTGCTTCATGGAGATGCCATTTGATAGTACATGTAGTGCCAACAGAGTCCATGTGAAGAACTTTGCTATACAAATGAGCCCTAAAGCTTACAATATTGTATATGAATCATTTCTAGACATAAAAACAGAAACGGACATATGCAAATAAAATCACACATCCTAAAATTATATACTTTATTAAAGAATAGTCATAATAATATATAAAACCACACATTAGGGAAGACTAGGTTAAAAAAAATTGAAAACATACACATAATTGAAACAGGGGTTACCAGCCCATATAAGAGCCAAATGAACCCTTTTCTTGACATATGCATTATCTAATAATTTGGCTCTTTCCTTACCTCTATCTGTTCCGTACCTGTTTCTGTTATTGTGATAGCATGTAATTATATAGAAGGCTACAGCTGCTTTTAATTAAGTTATTTACATATCCAATAATGAAGGATGGCCAATGAGTGACCCAAATCCCATATGAATATATACAAGTATCATTTTCCTGAAATAAAAACATCTAACTAAAATCATTTCTAATAATTTAATAATGAAGGATGGCCAATGAGTGACCCAAATCCCATAATTTACACTGACGAGCAAAAGGGTAACAATGTTTTGAACTTTTGACTTTCATGCTCCATATCTCACCATCCACTACAGCTTCTAATGTGAGACTGCCATAATTTTTTATAGACAATCATCTGGGCTATCCCATACATAAATTTGACTTGCAACTATTTAGCATATGATTAGTTATGCAGATTCTTGTCGTGTAACTGCATTGCTACTGTTTTGCTCCTAAAAATCAAAATTTTTATTATTTTGTAAATCTACCTTTGGCTCTCAACACTGCCTGAATCCTTCTGGGCATGCTCTTGATCAGATTCAAGCATATCTTGACCGATATCTGATCCCAGATCTCTTCTAAATGTTCCCAATGTTGGTGCATACTGGTCGACTCACTTGGGTACAAATGCAGTTTTTTCTTCAACTCTACCCTCAAGTGTTCGATTGGATTGAGGTCTGGGGACTGTGGTGGCCAATCCAGCACCTCTACTTCATTGTCATTGAACCATTTCTTCAGGTCATTGTCCTGCTGGAACACTATGTCATCCATAATATTCAAGTGTACAAAGTAATGTGTCTTGGAGGATACTCACCTATAGCTCAGCTTTGAGACCTCCATCGATCTTGGTCAAGTATCCAACGCCTTTGGCTGTGAAACAACCCCATAAAATCAGGCTTCCTCCACCAAGCTTGACAGTTCCTTCAATTTCTCGATCCGTTAGCCCCCTTTGCCCTTGTTTTTTCCAGACCCATTTTCACCCATCAGTACCCAGTCTATTGACTTTTGTCACCCATTTCCAAACTTCTACTGCCCACTTTTCAAGCCATCACTTCTTATGACAATATGACACAATATGTGATGAGTTGACTTTCGTATTATTCCAACTGCCAGGCCACTCACATGATCCAGTTTGACAATTTTCTTGTTTGAGGGAATGCTATCAATGAGCTCGATGATGCTGTTTCTCTTTTTTTTGTAGGAAATCTTCTTCATGGCTGATCCTTGATTTGAACCAGTGACCTTTCGCTTGGGAATCATCCTAATAACACACTGAGCTATTAGGGAATGTGAGAATAGGTTGTAATTTGTAGTATACAAGAAGAAAAAGATTTTTCCACCACCAGGAGTAAAACAGTAACAATGCAGGTACATGACAAGAATCTGCATAACTAATTATATGCTAAATAGTTGCAAGTCAAATTTATGTATGAGATAGCCAAGATGATTCTCTGTAAAATGATGGTAGTCTCACGTTTGAAGCTGTAGTGGATGATGAGATATGGAGCTTGAAAATCAAAAGTTCTAAACATTGTTACCCTTTTTCTTGTCACTGTATTAATGAAGGATTGCCAATGAGTGACCCAAATGCCATATGATTATAACTAGAGATGAGTGAATCGAATCGAAGGGGAATATTCACCTTTTTGTTCCAAAAATAAAAATAAAAGGCTGTTTTGCAGTACAGTACTGCCAAAAAATCATAATTCTTATCCAGTAATCTCTGCTTTTATCACACTTTTTTTAAAGGTCTTCATTAGTGGGGAAAGAAATAAGGGGCATATTCGCCGTTCTCTTCAAAGTAGAAAATTACAGGCCTTTTTGCCCTGTATTTATTTCCTTTGCAATTACGTTTTTTCATCTAACAGTATGTCAGACAGAGAAGCAAGAGGCCATGCACAGGGAAGGGCCACAAGCCTAAATGTTTCTGGCACAGGCATAGGTCGCAGCAGAGTAAGGGGGCATGGCAGCAGGGGTCACTTTCAGAGGCCTGAGCTCCCAGTGTCAGCTAGCAGTCGTGTCTCGACCAGCAACCCAACGGTTGTAGAATGGTTGACTTGGTCATCCACTTCATCCCAAGTCACATCAAACACCCCCAGCCAAGAGTCGGTGGGTTCGTCAGACACAACCCTTAGTTGGCATGGCCCAGGAACAGACCATGTGCCCTTATCTGTCCTCAACCTGACTCTGTCCTTTTCTGTTCCCTCAGCCAGAGAAGTACTCTATGCTGTGGGCTCAGATCCACTATATAGTGAGGAGGAGCTACTAGAGGACAGTCAGCAGCTAGTGCCCAGCCACGATCTGGAGGAGACATCTGCTGTTTCCTCCGGTTGGTGGGCATGTAGTGATGAGGAGAGTGGCATGGGAGCTTGTGTTGCGAGCGGTCAGGCTCCTGTCTCAGAGACTGTTGAGGAGGACATCAGTGACCTGAAGACATTAGTGGATGACGATGTAGCTGATCGCAATTGGGAGCCGGGTGACAAAGGGGCTTCATCGTCATCGATAGAAGAGGGTGGCAGCTTGTGCACGAGGCAGCGGCGGAGTCAGCAGGGTGGCAGAGGTGGAAGGTCAGGAGCCAAACGTGCCCGGGGTAGAGTACCCGCTTCGCAGCAGCCTACCTGCCCGGATAGCAGTGGTGCAGGTGCTCATGGAGACAGTGGCAGTAGCAGTCAGTTAGTGTGGAGTGTTGGGGGTAAAATCACCTATTCGGTGGTGTGGCAGCTTTTTGTTAAGCCGCCAGGGGAGGTGAACATGGCCATATGTTCAATCTGTGGGCAGAAGATGAAGTGTGGCCAGGGTGCCAATGTTGGCAACACAGCCCTGCGTCAACATATACAGCATCACCATAAAGTGGCCTGGGAGAGCCGTGGTTCCAATGTGGTGGTCCAGTCTGCCACAGGAACCGTTGCATCACCCAGTGGCACGCACCCCATTTCAGGCAGTCAAGGCTCCACCACCTCAGCCGAGGGAAGCTGTGTGTCCTTCCCATCATTTGCTGGTAATGTTCCTGCCCCTCCTCCCCCTAGTCAGCCATTGCGTCAGCAATCGATCACAGAATCTATATCTAAGAGACAACAGTATGCGTGCACTCATCCAATGGAGCAGAAGCTGAACATGCTCCTGTCCAAGTTGCTGGTGCTGCAGTCATTCCCTTTCCAATTGGTGGACTCTGATGGCTTGCGCCGAGACGAGGTGGAGAGTCCCAAGCCGTCATTTCTTTGCTAAAAAGGCAGTACCAGCCCTGCACAAATATGTAGAACAGAAGGGGGGCGGAGCCTGACCGTCGAACGAGATGGCAGCTTGATCTGTAGCTCTGCCGCTCGAGTACCCACAGACACCCTTTTAAATGGCGAAAACAGCTCAAGAATGGTTAAAATAGGGAGAGATTGTACCAGTGAAGCTTCTGACACGCCGAGGCCCCAACAATCTCAGGCAGTCATGCAAAAATTCCTGAGAAAGAAAGTGGCCCGCTCGCCAGGCTCGGCGGTTAAGATGGCGCCTGAGGACAGTAGCAGCGCGGAGGAGGTGGGAGGGGACTCAGACGCTGACGGCACTCGGCTAGGACATAACCATGATACCATCACAAAGGGATTCCTTCGCAGGGCTCTGGCTCAGGCCATTGCCCCAGTCCTGGCGGAGCTAGGAGAACTACGAGCCGACATGAAGTCTATGGGAAGAAGGGTGGAGCAGCTAGAGGGCGCTCAAAAAGAAGCGCTAAAATGCTCCACGGAAATGGCGCTGCAGTTAGATACGCATACAGATCACCTAAATAAGACTCACCTGCTCCTGGAGGATCTGGAAAACCGAAGCCAACGACGTAACGTCCGGATTAGGGGACTCTCGGAGGCCTACGCTGCAGACAAGCTCTCCGAGGTGGCCGCCGCCATTTTTGCACGACTCCTGGGCGTGAGTGACACAGGTCTCCTCAATATCGAGCGTGTACATAGGGCGCTCAGGCCCAAACCAGGGGCCGCGGATCCTCCAAGGGATGTCATCTGCGCTATGCTCTCCTCGGCCGACACTGCTGCGGTCTTTCGAGCTGCGAGAGACTGCCCGAAGCTAGTATTTGAAGAAGCAGAGATCCGGATTTTCCAGGACTTGGCACCCTCCACACTCCAGAAACGCCGAACCCTCAAACCGCTATTGGCTGCTCTAAAAGCTAAAGGGCTACCCTACGCGTGGCTGTTCCCCTTTGGATTATCAATTCTTAAAAATGGGAAAAGAATAAATATCCACACCCCGAGAGACCTGGAGGAGGCCTGGCAGATTCTGGATATTCCGCCGATGACGATACCCTCCTGGTTGCCAATCCAAGGAGAAGTGGTGTCCCAACAAGCACTACCAGCACCTCGCTCTCCCCGCACCCCTAGCAAGCTGGGGTCCCCGACGGGGGCGAAGTATACAACCACAGCTAGAAGGCGAAATCAGGACCTGACCGTTAAGGAGAAATGAGACTTGCTCGGTCGGGCTGACGGGTGTCTCTAGACACGGCTCCAGATATGTATGACCCACCTGTTCACAGTGACTGTTCTGTCAGTTATTTAATTAATCGGTTAGCTTTGCATAGGTTTTGCACTTCACTAAACTAAGTAGTGGATAATTGTCCGGATGTGTGCCCCCTTGGGCGCCTATATAAGTATATAAATATATGCTGAGAATGTACTATTGATAATACCGGGAAGACATATTGTGGTTTATTATGTTATCATTGACCTTCAGTTATAGAAATCCTTGTAAATTGACCTCCCGGTATTTACATTTAAATTTAGATCCCCACCCCCGCCCTCCCTTCCCTGTCAGATCGCTTACCCTCGCTCACTTCTCCCGCCCCCTACCCGTTCACCCGTGTCTCTTCCCCGTACCCCCCCCCCCTTCGAACCTTGCAGACAACCCCTGTCGGGCCCCCCTCTTGCCTACTGTTGGCCTTGCTAAGTTAGATAGGATATAAAGGATACTGTGCACGGAGAGGTGCAGGGGCCCTTCTGGGGGGGAAAAAAAAAAAAAATCTGGTAATAGCGGTTCACCGATGGCGAACCCTGTCCCCCCCCTCCCTCCCTGTCTCCTAGACCAGTTGCTGGGGCATGGTGGGGAACCTACTGTTGGGCGCAGGGCCCCATCGCATACTGAGCATTTATATACCCCTAGTCCCTTCCCTTATGAATTCTGTACGCCCGTTCATGATCTCCTGGCTGCGTCTACCTCCCTGGGTGATCACAGCACATGGGTGTGTGTCCGGGACTCTGTGCGATCAGGATTTACTCCCACCCCTGTTTATTGTACCCATATAGGCTATCTGAAGATTCCTGACTGGTACTTGGTGTCGGTGGATATACAGATCTACTCCACCGACCTCTTACATCTTCAACCACCAAGCTTGTTTTTTCTTCTTTTTGTCCCAAACCTCCTCCTCTTCCCTTACTAACACACTTCTCTTGTCCCTCTCTCAGGTCTTCTATTGCCCTCTTTCTACTTTCTCTTCCTGCTTAGCTCTTACTTGACCTCCTTTCCTCTGTGTGGTCACTACAGTGCAGTAGCTGGCATACGGCACCCATGGCCAAACTGACCTGTGTATCCTTCAATGTGAAAGGCTTCAACTCCCCGAGCAAGAGACACCATATTCTACTCCTACTTCGCAAACAGAAGGCGAGTATTGCCTTTCTACAAGAGACTCATCTTAAAAACCACCGTATTCCTCACCTACCAAAAACATACTACTCTCAATGGTTCCATACCTGCCATCCCTCCTCGGCCTCAAAGGGGGTATCGATACTTATCCATAAGAACGTCCCTTTCGTCTGCCATCAACAGTACTCAGACTCTGAGGGCAGAATCCTGCTCCTGAAAGGCACCATTGCTTCAAGAACATTCACATTTGCAAACTTCTACGCACCAAACAAGGGACAAATATCATGGCTTATAGCTGCCCTACAGACCCTAAAGCTGTTCGCAGAGGGCCCTATCATACTAGGGGGAGACCTCAATCTGGCTCTTAATCTGCTGCTGGACTCCACTTCTACCACATCTCCCTTCTCCCAGAGGGCACTGAGTAGAATTAAGGCAACCTTGCATGACTTGCAGTTGATCGACTTATGGCGCTCCCACCACCCCCTCAACTAAGGATTACACCTTCTACTCCATTACGGGGAAATCATACCACAGACTGGATTACCTGTTTGTCTCCAAGACTCTATTACAGCACTCCACTGCAGCCCGTATAGGAGCAACTACGGTCTCAGACCACGCCCCTGTCCTGGCGGTGGTGGAATTGAAACAGCTGCCGAGGGCCGCGATGACGTGGCGACTCAATGAGTCCCTCTTGGACTGAGATGTCGATGTTCAATTTCTATCCAAACACCTGGAAGAATTCTTTGAGCTGAATACCACCCCAGATATTGGTCCAACTGTGCGTTGGGAATCCCACAAGGCGTACATTAGAGGGATTCTCATCTCATTGGCGGCTAGAAACAAGAGGCAACGGCAAAGAGAACTTGACGAGCTACTAGTACACATAGCCGATATTGAACGCACTCACAAACGCTCCTTGACTGAACAGACGCAGAGAGACCTGCTACAGCTTAGAGAGAGGTTGAGAGATCTGCTGAACTCCCGAGCAGCGAAGCTACATCTCCACTACAGAAAGCTACTCTACGCACATGGAGATAAAGGAGGTCGCCTCATGACCAACCTTATCCGTAAAGAGAGGAGCAAATCTTACATTGCCTCGATTAAAAAGGCCTTAGGAGGGAACTGCTCTGCCACGGAAGACATTGCCTCGGAGTTTGTGACTTTCTATTCTCAGCTGTATAACCTTAAAGATAGTCCGGGGGAGTTGTCTGATACAGAAAAGCTTGTGAAGACTCGGGCTTTCCTTGGTAGCCTGAACCTACCCTGCATCCCTGTGGAGTCTGCGGCTACTCTAATAGAACCGATCTCACTCAAGGAACTAACGGACACCCTCCATAGTTTTCCCACGGGGAAGAGTCCCGGCCCAGATGGGCTACCCCTACTATACTATAAGAAGTTCCAACAGATATTGGCTCCCCAGCTCTCCCTTGTTTGTAATGCGCTGCTGAAAGGTAATGCCTTACCATGTCAAACGCAAGAAGCCCACATTACCCTGATCCCGAAAGAGGGGAAGGACCCTGCCGCATGTGGAAGCTATAGGCCGATATCCTTGTTAAATCTGGACCTCAAGATATGGGCAAAAATACTGGCACGCAGACTTCAACCTTTAATACCCAATTTAGTGCATGAGGAACAATCTGGGTTTGTACTGGGCAGGGAGGGCAGGAATAACACTGCCAAGCTGTTACCGCTCATTCATCTTGCGAACAACACTAAGCTACCCTTGGTGCTTCTGGGAGTAGATGCCGAAAAGGCCTTCGACAGGGTGGACTGGGACTTTATGAGAGCCGTCTTGGTGAAGTTTGGACTCCCTGCCCAGTTCATAACTGCCATTTTTTCCTTATACGCCCAGCCCTCGGCGAGGCTCCGGATCAATGGAACGCTATCAAGCAGTTTCAACATCTCCAATGGGACGAGACAAGGGTGCCCATTATCCCCTACCTTATTCATTTTGGTACTGGAGACCCTACTGCAGGCAGTGAGACAAGATCCTAGGATACAGGGAGTGCCGGTCAGAGACACTGTCTTGCATGCCACAGCATTTGCAGACGATGTGCTGTTCGTAATCTCAAACCCAGAGATGGGACTGACGGCTTTGGTGGAGGTCCTCAAGGACTATGGAAGACTCTCACGCTACAAGGCCAATCTCACGAAATCTGAGGTTCTAAATATCACACTGAACAAGCAGTCAGTTCGTAGTCTTCAGACCAGTACTCCATTCTTGTGGGCACGATCCTCAATTAAATATTTAGGTGTCCACTTAACACCACGACTGGATCAGCTGTACCAACGAAATTTTCCGCCATTGCTTGACTCTGTTAAACGCAACTTAGCTTCATATACCACGCTTCTACTCTCATGGTTTGGAAGGAAAAACCTCATACAGACATACCTGATGCCTAAACTTCTGTACCACCTGTCCATGCTTCCAATTGGCATACCTACCACGTTCTTTAAGTCGCTGCACAGTATCTTAACTAGATTTATTTGGAGTCAGAGGACTCCTAGACTGGCCTGGTCGCTTCTAACTAAAGCAAGACGAGAGGGGGGTATTGGTCTTCCAGACCCCCAAAAATACTATAAAGTTGTGCAGCTGAGTTGGTGGGCTGAGCTTACATCGCCCCTACAGACACCTATCGCAGCGGGTCTCATGAAGAAGATGCCCTCAATAACCTACGCTGCAGCTCTTTGGACTCCGACACTCCTGCTGAGCAAAGAGGCGAAATCTTGCCCAGTTCTACAGGGCGCTTCAGCGACATGGAGAGAGTTGTACTCCAACTTGGCCCCCCACCCATCTCCACTCCTCCCGTTGGGGTTGATACCACATTTGCTGGGAAGTAAGGTGGAAGCTTATCCATCCCTATGGGCCAAACTGAATGGTCTCACGCTGAGAAAGGTCTCCTCTGAGAAAGGCCTACTACCACTGGACGATATCCTCTGCTTGTTGCCCGACCTCACACTGTCCTTCTTACACAGACAACATCTGCGTGGTCACTTGGATATGTTCCAGAAGAAATTTCAGATCCGCTGTGAACTGACTGCCTTTGAAAAACTTCTCATGTCGAAAACTAGAATATTGAGAAAGACTTCACGTCTACTCCACCAATTTGTGGACCCAACTTCTTACTATAAACCTGCATTCATCTCTTCTTGGGAGAAGGAATTAAGTCTTGAACTCACAAAGGAGGAGGTGGAATTTGCCCTACGCATCTCGCACGGTTTCTCACAGTGTATCCGTCTTCAAGAGAATCATTATAAGCTACTCTCCCGTTGGTACAGAACGCCAGACTGGCTCTTCCACAAAAATCTGACAGCTAGTAATAAATGTTGGAGGTGCTCGGCACAGCCAGGAACCTACCTACATCTGTGGTGGACCTGTCCGCTTATCCAGCCTTTTTGGTCGATCCAAGATCGTATACGCTCCCTCGGGAATCCGGATTTCACGCTTGCCCCAGCCATGATATTCTTGTCCATTCCATCTGCCGATTATCGGCCATCTAGAAATTGCCTCATCTCCCACCTCCTGGCTGCAGCGAAAACAATCATACCACAGTTTTGGCTACACACTGAGACCCCGCCTGTGGCCTTGTGGGTGGAAAAGATGCATCAACTAGCTCGGTTCGAAGAACTCCTGAGCTGGTCTCACAGAACACACGAGCACTTCTTGAAGATATGGTCCCCATGGCTGGTCAGTACAGCTGAGAGTCCCCGCCTAAGGGGGAGCACTACATAGAAGTGGAGCCTGCCCGCACAGAGGGGAGTTGACGCAGAGCTCTGGCTTCTCTCCTATCTTCTCGTCTCTTTCTTCTCTCGCTACCTTCTACGCTACATTTTCTCTCATTAGCCTCACTTCTTCCTCCCATCGGGAGACTATTCCCTCCTTCTCCCCCCTTTTTCTTCTCAACCCCATTCTCACCTTACTAACCTTCCCCCCCCACACTTCTCCTCCCCCACCCCCTCCCTCTTCTTCCTCCCCCTATTTGGCACTGCACCGCACTAGACCACGATAGGATATATAAGAGTTAATTGGGCTCGTGGCCGTTTAAGGGGCCCGTAGTAACATTGTGGTAAATGTGATGAATATTTGTCATATATACTTTCGATAATATACTAAGATTGTACAAAAAATGTAAGATATGTATTACGTGCCCTGTTTGTACTCTATTTGAAAACTTTAATAAAAACCTTAAAAAAAAAAAAAATATGTAGAACAGAAGGTGGGCCAGTCCTTGAGCCTGTCGGTGTCTTCCAAAGTGCACGGCAGTGCCAACGTATGGAGCTATAACTATGGTCAAGGACAATACATGTCATTTACGGCCCACTGGGTTAATGTGGTGCCTGCCCAGACACACCAGCAACTTGGACAGGTGACGCAGCTTCTGCCTCCATGTTTTACGCCGTTGGTCCTGCAACAATGTCCGCCTCATCCTCCACTGTGTCCTCAGCCTCCACTGCAGGGACAATTCCCAGTGCTCCTCCAGCATACCACATGTGCAGGGCATGTTACGCTGTTCTACACCTCGTTTGCCTGGGTGAACAAAGTCACACAGAGGAGGAATTGCTCCGTGGCCTCAATCAAGAAATCAAATCCTGGCTTTCTCCAAGAGAACTTAAAATCGGAACAATGGTGACCGACAACAGGAAGAACATGGTGTCCGCCCTGCGTCAAGCAGGGATGAGCCATGCGCCCTGCGTGGCATACCTGTTCAATCTGGTTGCCAAGCGTTTCCTTAAGTGTTCCACCCATCTGCAAGACATCCTAAAAATGTCAAGGAAACTTTGCATGCACTTCAGCCACTCGTACACTGCCAAGCACACCCTCCTTGAGCTGCAGTGGCAGAACGGCCTCCCACAACATAGGCTGATATGCGATGTTTCCACCCGTTGGAATTCAACCCTACATATGTTGGATCAACTATATGAACAGAGAAAAGCCATAAACGATTTCTTGATGATCCAAGCGGACAGAGGTACTCCCCTGTGTAACTTTAACATTAAAGTACATTTAACATTAAACTGCCAGTGGCAGTTCATGCGTGACACCTGACGTTTGCTAGTTCCCTTTGAGGAGGCCACTTTGTTAGTCAGTCACCAGTTCTACGGGATGAACAACGTCATTCCACTGATTCACATCCTGCAAAAGATGCTTTTCAATCTGGCTGGTCAGATGACTGGAGATGTGGCGTCTAAATCTCATGGCCACATGAGAACCTGTGAGGGCTGAACTGGAGGAGAAGGAGGATGAGGAGGACATTGGAGCACAAGCAATGTGTAGCCAAATGGGTGGAGAGGAGGATCAGGAGCAACCGGAACAGCCAGAGGGAGATGAGGAGGATGAGGCAGATGACCCAGACACACCGTGGCAGTATGCAGTGGAGATGGATGCAGGGAGTCCCTTGGAGTCACTTGCGCAAATATCCCGATACATGCTGACTTCCTTGCGCAGTGACAGCCGACTTGTCACCATTCGGTAGAGGGATGATTACTGGCTCTCCACCATGTTACCGGGGAAAAATGGGTTCCTTTTTTACACCCCCTAAGAGGGAGGACAAACTGAACTACTATAGAGACATGCTATGTAGCAAGTTGGCCCCTGCCTATCTGCACCATCATCCATCCTCTCGCTTGTCTGACCGGGGATGCCCTGATTGCTCAACTTGCACTGGCATGGCAGCTGTGGGAGGGGTTGGGAGTAGCAGGAGCGGTATCGGCTCCATCAGCAGCAGCCTGAGCCTAGAGTCGCTGATGAGCGGCTTTCTTCAGCTGCATAATGAAGAAGCTGCTCATCAGTGACTGTATGGCCTCCTAAGGCTGTTGCTACCTACACATTATATCACCTTGCCACTCTGGTGACAATTCAGACTATATGATTCAGCAAAGTCCAACTGGCTTTGCGGCTGGTGAAGGCATCTGGGGGTCTATCTTGGATCGCAGTACTAGGCTGATTTTAAATAGCTGTCTCTACTGCTTGCTGTTATCAGCCAGCTCCTGCTGTTGCTTTTGTGAGGCCTTGCATCAAAAGTATAACACCACTAATGTGTTAAAACAGCCCTAATATTGATGCAGTATTTTTATAATTATTTATGTATGTATGTATAATTATTTTTTACAGCCAAAACAAAAGTGATCCATTTGGGATCAGCAACTGTTCAGATTGCAGCATCTCCACCAGTCCATGGTGTTAAAGAGATATTTACTTAACCTATTTATCAATGATTTTACAATTTTAGCAACACTTGGAATAGACACTGCTCTTTGTTTCAATTCTGCTGCCTTCAGAAAGACCTACAGAATGTGAAGATGCTAGGTTTGAAGAAGAGCAAAATATTTAAATACTTTGATCGATATAGGAGACTGTGATAAGTCTGGAGCCATCACTCCCTATGTTCCTACTCCACACCTCAATTAAGGTGCCCATACACATTAGACTGTCAGCTGATGCAAAAGGACAAATTAAATGAACCGTAATCAGGTAATATTTAACAATGAACCAACATTATAGCTAGAGACGAGCGAATTTATCAAAAATTCGATTTGACTGATTCTCCAGTTTGCAAAAAGACTTGCTTCGATCCAAATTAATTTGCAGAGAATAGCATTAAAAAACAGCTATTTCCTGGCTTCAGAGAGCCTGTATAGTGGTGTAGAACACTGTTCCTTGCAGTAGCATGCATAGGGAGCCTTCTGTGGTAGTGAAACAATACTGTGAGACAGTATGATATGCACATGACAGGTGTCGCTCTTAGAACCACTGCACACTTCACTTATTTGGTGAGGTTAAAACTGACTAACTAACTCAAGTGTGAACTCAGCCGTACAGGTCCATGTTAGTGCCAGGTATAAAGAATCGTGCAGAGGTCCAAGATCCTACTGTAGCATGAAAGACGGTGCACTCCTTTTACACCGTCTACTGATTCCACATAGATGTCTACAGATTGGCAAGATGACATAATGTGGAGGTAGCAGCAGCATGAGGAGGCCACAGAGTGGCAAGGCGACATAATGTGGAGGTGGCAGCAGCATGAACAAGGCGACATAATGTGGAGTTGGCGGCAGCAGCATGAATAGGCCACAGAGTGGCAAGCCGACATAATGTGGAGGTGGCAGCAGCATGAGGAGGCCAGAGTGGCAAGGCAACATAATGTGGAGGTGGCAGCTGCATGAATAGGCTACAGAGTAGCAAGGTGACATAATGTGGAGGTGGCAGCAGCATGAGTAGGCCACAGAGTGGCAAGGCGACATAATGTAGAGTTGGCGGCAGCAGCATGAATAGGCCACAGAGTGGCAAGCCGACATAATGTGGAGGTGGCAGCAGCATGAGGAGGCCAGAGTGGCAAGGCAACATAATGTGGAGGTGGCAGCTGCATGAGTAGGCCACAGAATGGAAAGGTGACATAATGTGGAGGTGGCAGCAGCAGCATGAATAGGCCACAAAGTGGCAAGGCGACATAATGTGGAGGTGGCAACAGCATGAGGAGGCCACAGAGTGGCAAAGCAACATAATGTGGAGGTGGCAGCAGCATGAGTAGGCCACAAAGTGGCAAGGCGACATAATGTGGAGTTGGCAGCAGCATGAGGAGGCCACAGAGTGGCAAGGCGACATAATGTGGAAGTGGCAGCAGCATGAGTAGGCCACAGAGTGGCAAGGCGACATAATGTGGAATTGGCATCAGCATGAGTAGGCCACAGAGTGGCATGGCGACATAATGTGGAGTTGGCAGCAGCATGTGTAGGCCACAAAGTGGCAAGGCGACATAATGTGGAGAAGGAGCTGGGAGCTCATGCGCCCTCTGTTGGATGTAACAGATCCTCAATTTGCTTTTGACTCACCGAGTCTTGAGACAGCAAAAGGGATTTTAGCCAAGCCAGTTTCACTTATCGGCTTGGCTAAAATCCCTTTTGCTGACTCAAGACTCGGTGAGTCAAAAGCAAATTGAGGATCTGTTACATCCAACAGAGGGCGCATGAGCTCCCAGCTCCTTTCCCATAATGCCTTGTGATATGTAGATGCTAAGTAGAGGGCAAAAGGCAATTCAAGCTCTACACACCTTCACTGGTGCTCTCCTCAATGTGAGAGATTCTTGTCTATAATGTGGAGAAGGCAGCAGCATGAGTAGGCCACAGAGTGCCAAGGCGACGTAATGTGGAGGTGGCAACAGCATGAGTAGGCCACAGAGTGACAAGGTGACATGTGGAGTTGGCAGCAGCATGAGGAGGCCACAGAGTGGCAAGGCGACAAGCATGAATAGGACACAGAGTGGCAAGCGACATAATGTGGAGGTGGCATCAGCATGAGTAGGCCACAGAGTGGCAAGGCGACATAATGTGGAGGTGGCAGCAGCATAAGTAGGCCACAGAGTGGTAAGGTGACATAATGTGGAGTTGGAAGCAGCATGAGGAGGCCACAGAGTGGCAAGACGACATAATGTGGAGTTGGCAGCAGCATGAGGAGGCCACAGAGTGGCAAGGCGACAAGCATGAATAGGACACAGAGTGGCAAGACGACATAATGTGGAAGTGGCAGCAGCATGAGTAGGCCACAGAGTGGCAAGGCAACATAATGTGGAGGTGGCATCAGCATGAGGAGGCCAAAGAGCGGCAAGGCGACTTAATGTGAAGTTGGCAGCCGCATGAGGAGGACATAAAGTGACCCAGTGGCAGCAGCATGAGAAGGCCATACAGTGACCCGGTGGCAGCAGCCTGAGGAGGCCATACAGTATCCTGGTGACAGAGTGGGGAGATGGGTGGCACAAACAGTACCCGCTAACGGTGGTTGTAAGAAGGAGCACTTGGCATCAAATGTGTGGCATCAGTCGGGTGGCAGCATCAGAATAGTAGCCGAGGTAGGTAGACAGAAGAAACCGGTCTCTTTTGTCCAGGTTTGGGTGAGGCAGCTTGGATGATTTAATCTGATGCATCAGGCATTGGTGATTGGAAATCCTGGCTGATTCATCTTGACAAAGGTCAGTCTCTCCACCTTTTGGGTGGACAGGTGAGTTCTATTTGGGGTAACTATGGCCCCCGCCGCACTAAACACCCACTCTGATGCCACACTACTGGCCGGGCAGGAAAGCTTTTCCAGGGCAATCTCGGCCAGTTGCGGCCACAAATCCAATTTGGTTGCCCAGTAGTCCAGCGGATCTTCGAAGACAGGTGGCAGGGTACACTCTAAGTATGCCACCACCTGCTGATTCAGGTTCTGCTCTGTGTCTAGCTGCTGATGAGCAGTTTCTTCACTATGCGGCTGAAGAAAGCTGCTCATCAGCGACTCTAGGCTGCTGCTGATGGAGCTGATACTGCTCCTGCCACCCCCTCCTCCCACAGCTGCCATGGCAGTGCAAGGTGAGTGCTCAGGGCCGCCCCGGTCGGACCTGCGAGAGGATGGACGATGGTGCAGATAGGCAGTGGCCAACTTGCTACATAGGATGTCTCTATAGTAGTTCAGTTTGTCCTCCCTCTCAGCGGGTGTAAAAAAAGGCCCACATTTTGGACCTGTAGCGAGGGTCTAACATGGTGGAGAACCAGTAGTCATCCCTCTGCCGAATGGTGACAATTCGGCTGTCACTACGCAAGCGAGCATGCATTGGACCAAGTGACTCAGGGGAACTCCCTGCATCCATCAACACTGCATACTGCCACGGTGTGTCTGGGTCATCTGCCTCGTCTTCCTCATCACCCGGGTTCCAATGGTGATTGCCCGCCTACCGGAGGAAGCGGTAGATGTCTCCTCCACATCTTGGCTGGGCACTAGCTGCTGACTGTCCTCTAGTAGCTCCTCCTCACTATATAGTGGATCTGAGCCCACAGCATAGAGTACTTCTCTGGCTGAGGGAACAGAAAAGGACAGAGGCAGGTTGAGGACAGATGAGGGCGCAGGGGCTGCTCCCGGGCCATGCCAACTAAGGGTTGTGTCTGACGAACCCACTGACTCTTGGCTGGGGGTGTCTGATGTGACTTTGGATGAAGTGGATGACCGAGTCAACCATTCTACCACCGTTGGGTTGCTGGTCAAGACACGACCACTATCTGACACTGGTAGCTCTGGTACTCTGCTGCGACCTGTGCCTGTGCCAGAAACATTTAGGCCTGTGCCCCTCCCCTGTACAGGGCCTGTCGCTTCTCTGTCTGACATACTGTTACATCATAAGTAAATGAAAAGGGAAATAATACAGGGCAGAAAGGCCTGTAATTTTCTACCTACAACACACAACGGCGAATAAGCCCCTTATTATTTTCCACAATAATAATAATGCACAGATTACTGAATAAGAATTCAGGGTTTTTTTTGCCACTACTGTACTGCAAAAGTCTTGTAATATTTTACCTTGAACACACAGGTATAATCTATTGCAAACCTGCAATGAGCAGCAGTATAATGGCAGTGAGTGCTGCAAGGTGTAGTGTGATTGTTGCTATTACTGATGTGGCAACCACCCCAAATGAACCCTGTTCTGCTTCAATACTTTTCCGTAAATTCCTCCCTATCCTTTCCCTACAGTTCTAAGGCTCTTTTCCTGAACTTCTAGCAGTTTTGAATTGTTTTCTACCACTTTCCCTAGCGCCTGCTGATGTCTCTCCCTGCACTAATTATGATGTGAAATGAGTGAACCTAAAATGGCCAAGGGTTTTTATAGGGCTGTGACATCACAGGGCTGGCTGGCTGCTGATTAGCTGCACACATGGCATTGTGGGTGATCCCGCGTTCCCAGAGTTACTTGTCCTAACATGTGCAGCAGCCATTTTAATAAAAAATGCGATTCGATACATTGAAGTGTAAGATGGGGAAACAGCCCTCATGTTATTAATGTACCTGTTTCTGTAAATAAGTTTATTTTTTTTTATAAACTGACATTTGTTTGTTTGACCACAAGAGGCCACTGTTACCTCAGAAATGGGAAGAACTGTAATTCCCTGGAATAGTGACGTGGAGACCCTGTTCTGAAGAGGAGGTTCAAGAAGGAGCAGAGTGCGTGTGGCAGCCATCTTAGGAGTGTGCGTTTGAGCTTTTAGAAGAAGCACTGAAGTGAGAGGAAAAAAGATTCCTAAGGGATCAGATATATAACAAGGGGGTGCTGAAGCAGAGATTGTTCCAGGGTTTGTTCAGACAGCATCCTAAGTTGAAGATTGCTATCAAGGACCCGGCTGAGAAGTGGCCCTGTCAGTGAGATCTCATGTTTTCTGGATGAGCCCTGCTTTCAGCTGTTCAACATCAAGGCTAAAAAGGTACCCAACAAAGCTGGATCAGTAAGAGAAGTAATCGTGTACGCACCGCATTACAATGTTTTGCTTGGGACTGAGTAAGGGCCTGTAGTTAGACTAGTTGGGCTTATTGATCTTCACAGGCCACACTACTGGTGAATTATCTACCTATTCGGTAGTAAGGACTAAGACTCAGAGAATTCTATAGACTTGTAACTCCCAGAGAGGAGCTTCTGAGGAAGTCTAGAAGCGACATTTTATACATTGTCACATTTCTTTGGCTTGCAAGCTGACCTACTATTATATTTACTCGGTTGTACTTTGTGGGGAATAGGGGTATTTTGATAAGTTTGTAAGCTCTTGTGTTATACCGCCGGTGCTCCTATCACACTCACTGAATTGTTCCTGTGACTAGGGTGATAAAAAGGTAACAAGCAGCTGGTTAGTTGCAGCCTGCAGATAGGTAAAAGCTTGGAGTGTTTTGGAGCTGCACATGAGAAGGCACTGCGCTGTAAAACACCAGGGCCTCAGCTTACTAGCTGAGTGTATGTAAATAGTTGGGAGTGTTTTTTGGTAAAGAGGTGTTTCTACATGAAGTAAAATCTTGTTTTTTACTAAATTGATTTGGAGTCGCTTCCTTTGTTCATGACTTTGCTGTATCCTGGGGAGCCCACCCCGGTACACGGCTTACAGAAGCATCAGGAAATCCGGAATCCAGGCGAATCTAAGATTTCCTGAAATTTGGATCAAATTTCACTTTGTCAGCTTCAATTCGCTCATCTCTTATTATAGCTGACAGATTCGGGATTATCATTGTCTAAAAACACAGTCGACAGTGTTTGAAATTTTTTCTGGTAGTTGGATGATAGCTCTTTCATAGAAACAGTAGAATACACACAAGAGAGTGGTTTCATGGTTAAAATTGTCCCCTTGCTGATCCCACCTGACCACCGCTCTCCTGAATGATGATGATGATGATACTCATCATGAGGATTGCAGGACTCTCTCATGAAGTCCTGATTCAGTAGAGCAGCGGTCCCCAACCTTTTTTTTTTGCCACGGCCCGGCAGAGGGGAGCGGGGCAGGGAGTGGGGGACGGGGTGGACAGTTTAGGGGCAAACAGCTACGTAGCTAATGGCGCGGACCTGGTCTACAGTGCTGTACACCGAGGTCCCGTCAGCACACCCCGATGTACAGTGCTGTTTGGTGTACTATAGAGAGCGTAGAGGGGGGGGATCATGTTTAGTATAGAGCTAGGAGCCACAACACTGTGGCCAGATTGCCAACCCGCGGACCAGCAAAAGACCCCCAACGGCCTGATCCGCGGACCGGTGGTTGGGTACTCCTGCAGTAGAGTGACAGCACTGATCTCCAGCAAGTGATGCTGCTCTACAGAATCAGAATTTCTGTAGAGTGGCAGCAAAGATGGCAAAGCGGAGGGGTGTGGAAGTTCCCACCAGGGGGTACCCACCAACACCTCCCCTCCCCCATTGGAAAATCCTTGGTACGCCCCTGTGTTCGATTTGAACAACTGTAACAGCCAATGTGGATTAAAACGTGTATGGCTGCATCTGGGAAATGATTGTTCACCAGATGATTGTTCATTGAATGGTTCTCAACCATCAATCTAATGTATATGCCACCTTATAAGCTGTTTTATTCATGTGATGAAGCCTGTAGTTACACCACAGTAAGGTTCTTGAAAGTTGACAAAAATATTTTCATTTTACAATGTTATAGGCCTTTTTAACCCCTTCCTGACATCCGCTGCAATAGTGCCTTTGTCCAGAAAATCAGTAATACAATTTGTATGCGGCACTCGGTATCTATTGTTTCGTAGGTGCTCAGGTACGGTCCCAACCCATAGTCCAAGTGATAGCAAAGAATTCAAGCACTCCAATGATGAATTTGAAGTAAAGATTTAATCATAAATTTTAAATTCATAGGTAATCCATACAGAGTCGTTTTCGGCTAGACATCCTTCTTCAGACTCTATGGATATACAGTAGAGGTTCGAGTATGAAGTTCTGTGCAGTTCAACATTAACAGTCCAGAATACTGGACAGACAAGTCCTGATGTGGTAGGTCCACTACCATGGATAGTGTCTCCTCATGTTGTAGGCAAATGATCTCCTCAGGTTCCGCCTGGTTGAAGCGATTTCAGCTACTTTCCTACTTCGGCAGTATCCATCTTTCTCCTGCTGCTGCTGCGTATTAGCGGTATCCACATCTCCAAATCACACAAAGATAAATCATCTAAAAACGTCTGGAATGTTGTAAGACAGGCGTTCTGTATGCCAGTCTTAAACAAGTCTCCAGGTGGCATGAGATGCACCTGAATTATTAAGAGGTTCCAGGTCTCTTAATAATTCAGGTGCATTCCTGTTTGCCAGAATTGAAATCTATGCCAGTCAGGAACAGGCATAGATTTCAGGTATGCCAGCTTTCTGGCGTGAGTTATAGTAAATTTGTCACATTGGGGTTATCTTTGGACCAGGAAAAGGGCTATGCACCAAAGAGGTACCACAATTACACCCATCAATGCCCAAAAACTAGCATAGATGGGTTAGTAAATTCCCTCCACTGTATTTAGAATTGCACAATTATTTTAACACCAAAAAAGGTGAAGAGTTTTAATCCTCAACATGAATAAAACTGTTCAAGATGTAAAGACTCTGGTGTTGATAGGGTGCTACCCCAAGTTACATATCTACTGCAACAAAATTGCTGAAGTTATAAATAAAATCTGTAATATACAAATTTTGTTAGATCAAGTGAATATTTTCTTGGGAAAAAGTGTGGGAATAAAGAACAAACAATCTGTTGTATTACCAGCTATAGCAATATTTATTAATTGTAAAGCAAATTCTCCCCCAAGAGATGAAGACTGAGTCAGTGTAATAAGGAAATGGATGGTATTGTGAGCGCAATCCGCTCTAAGTATCGCCGTATTGAAGTCCAAATTCATAAAGTTGATGTATGAGCTAACTCAGAGAGAGAGATACACACATATGCACAGCTATTGTGTATATAGTGGGTTCTGCTTTAATGGAAGGAAAAAGATATATATATACAGTGTAGTCAAAGAACAGGTCGAGTTACTGTAATTAGCATAACATGATTGGTGGCAAAGTTGTAAAATAGTTCTGGCACATGGCTATTGGATAAGAGACAAAAGAGAGGCTCATCCTCTTAAGCCATGTGGTGGGGGGATGAGCTCTCAGGACAAAGAGGAATGTAAAATGGCTACAGGCATGGTCCACATGGCCCTGAAATCTAAAATGGAGGATACAATAGCTGAGTCATCCTCCACATTTCCCTCCTTTTGTAAATGATATAACCCATACCTAGGGTACATTAGGATCTGCTAATCAGATCCTGAGGACTTTTATGTAGAATTCACCTCATTCCCCATGGATATGTTATACCATTTACATACCTATCGGTCTAATACACTCAGAGGGATGCCTTCACCGTCATGTTTATCAGTGTGTCCAACCAGCCTTATAACCTGCAAACCCACTATCTTGGGTTTGCACCTCTTTCTAGCAAGTTTCTTTACAAGCCAGAATATAAACTTTATAGTCAAATAGATGCAAAAACACAGCAATAATATTTGAAATATTCCCTGCAATATTCCCATAAATGATCCACCTAATCTCTTAAACCAATTGGCAGGATTTAAGAATAAAAATGTATCTGACCACCAACTGTCCTGTAATGTTCTTTGATCCATTTCTCTCTAAATTCTCTGACCTTATCAATTGCTGCCCACACTTGAAGATTCCCTTCAGAGTTGATATAGTGGCAACAGGAAGGTCCGATAATCTGACACATTCCCCTGTGCTGCTGTGAGATAGTCAAGGACTATGGTGTGTTGATTACTGACTATTATGAGTTGTCCTTGTATCATATTAGTGGCATTCAACAGGCCTAGAATGGTGTATATCTGCTCATCTAGATACTCGGTGGATTCTACTAACTTGTCACAAGTTTGCATAACCATGGGATACAAGAGTATCGTGCTGATGATTCTGTTGCTTGTACCCATTGAAACCACATGGGGTCGCCCATCTTTCCTAGCGTGATTGTCTGCTGCACACTTGTACAAAGTATGACGGGGTATCATCTTAGGTTTCACATGTCCATGGGCAATTATGAAGGTGGCTGGTGTCAGTCTAGCTAGAGTACAAGTGCCCTCTGCCTCTGGGGGTAGCCACTTGTATGCCTGATGACCATATACTAGATATACATCCTTGGGCAATATGCATGCTCTCCGAAGCTGAACTAGGCAATAGAGGTAGCTAAAGAGTCGCTGCAAGGGGGGTTTTGCACACCACTTATCCCCCGTCTCTATGTCTCTTTGGGGTCTGGTGCTCTGTATCAGACACCCTTGATTATCCTTAACTAGTCCCCGTTCTATTGAGGAATTGTGCTCTGGACAACCCTTTATTCCCTCTGTGAACCATCTGTCACTATCTTGTAAGGGGGCATGAATCTTTTTCTTGAAAATGAAGTCCACTTTACCTGACCTGACCAGTAGAGGTGCTTGGTACACTAAGGCTAATATTAAGCTCTTCTGTGGGAATGATACCGGCATGATATGGGACTTTTAATTTATGTTCAAATTTTCCTTTTTCCAATCATACCACTTGCTTGGTCTACCTGTCAGGTTTAGCTGTAACCATGGGAGGGTCACCCAACCTGCTATGGGAATTGGAATTAAGTGATTATTACTGATGTTCATTCCCTTATAAGTCACTGGACTCCACGAAACATTATGAAAACAGGAGTCATTAAGAGAAAAACTCATCTAGGTCAAGAGGGAGTGCTAGATAAAACATAGTCTTTGGAGAACCAGGGCTGTGAGTACAGATCCAACAATCCCTGGGTTCTTCCTACTCATCCTAGTTAACACCTGATGGTGTTTAATCAATTTATTGTCCCATTCTTCTTTTAGAACAAGCTCACTGGTTGTGTCACCAGGGCTAGGATCACCAGTAGGTACCAAATCCTTTCAGTCCTCTTCCGGGCAGGTCACATTTTTACAGTGACTAGCGTGGATCCACGTCGACTTTCCTTCTAACTTGACTGAAGAGGATGTTGTCGGAAGCACTTGGAAAGGACCATCAAACCGTGGATCAAGGCTCTCACGTGTCTCTTTACCACCACCCAGTCTCCTGGCTTTAGGGAATGTGTTCCCAGTACACGGTTTGGATCTAGAAGAGAACTGTCCAGGGAAGTGAGTGCCATTATCACTTTCGATGGTCTCAGCGATCCCATATCTGCACACTACTTCTTTAAGTAGTTTATCTGAAGTTACTTTAGCGGTGGCTTTCTGTACCGGAAATGCCTCAGGCCATCCTGAAAAGAGATCAACACACACAAGCACGTACTCATACCTTCCCACCTTTGGTAACTGTATATAGTCAACCTGCAATCTCTGAAATGGGTACAAGGGCTTTGGGGTGTGTTTCTGAGGAACCTTTACTTTTTCGTCCACATTGTGCGTAGCACATGTCATGCAGGTTTGCACGTATCTGGCTGCAGTTGCGCTAAAACCTGGAGCTACCCACCGTTGCTCACCAGGTCACACATGGCTGTTTTTGAGTGGTGCACTTGAAAATGAGCTGCTTGCGCCATCATTGGGAACAATGCTCTTTGGTAAACATACTCTCTTACCACTGACCATCAGGCCTTGTTCATCTTCTTTTGCAATTTTCTGCTCCCAAGTCTTCTTTTCTTCTGGACCAGCTTGGTCCTGCAATGTTTTTAGAACCTGAAATGAGAGCTGAGAAGCTTACTCTGGTATGGTGACCACCAGTGCTGAGGCATGTTCCCTAGGCTTTTCTGCAGCTAGTTTGGCGGCAGCATCTGCCCTTGCATTATCTCTACTCTCTTTTGTATCAGCCTTGGTGGCAGCATGATCTCCATCAGCTCCTGAATAGCCTGGAAATCCTTTATAAGCATACCATTAGAACTAAAGTAAGCTCTCACTCTCCACATCAGACCATAGTCTTATTCTATATAAAAGGCATAGCAGGCTTACCCTCAGCTATTTTACACCGTTTCAGTGAGTGCTTTCAGTTCAGCTTCATGAGCTGAGACCTGTGGGGGTAATGGTTCTGCTTGTTTACCTCATGTTCACTGGCATATCTGGTATAGAATTTCCTTCCCAAATCGAGAGCCATCTACAAAAGAACTCAGAATAAGAGTTAGCAATAGATTCATCATTTACATGACCAAATCCTACAGTTTCTTGCTGCATCAGTTATATACAGTTCATCAGAAAATACATGTGTGTACAGGTTGTTTCACTGTTGTCCTTCCTTTTCCCCTCCTTGAATCTATTGGTAACAGGGTATAGGGTTGGAGTGTTGTGCAGCGTGCAAGGGTGACATTAGGAGGCATAAGTAAGGCACACTATAATCTGAGTTGTCTAGCCATTGGAATGTGTTTAGGCTGGGCCTGGGCCAATATGCCATGTACATCGTGAGGAGTAAGTACTGTGACAGGGAAATCCAATACGATTTCTGCACCTTTCTCCAGGGACAATTGGACTACAGCTACTGCCCTAACACAAGAAGGTGCTCCACTGGACACTGGGTCTAATCTAGCAGAATAGTAAGATACTGCTCTATGTTGGTGTCCATGAGTCTGAGTAAGCACTGCTGTTGCGTTTCCCGACATTTCTGTACAGTAAAGAGAAAAAGTCTCGTCATAATTAGGAAGTCCTAAAACTTGTATAAATACAGTCATATGAAAAAGTTTGGGCACCCCTATTAATCTTAATCATTTTTAGTTCTAAATATTTGGGTGTTTGCAACAGCCATTTCAATTTGATATATCTAATAACTGATGGACACAGTAATATTTCAGGATTGAAATTAGGTTTATTGTACTAACAGAAAATGTGCAATATGCATTAAACCAAAATTTGACCGGTGCAAAAGTATGGGCACCTCAACAGAAAAGTGACATTAATATTTAGTAGATCCTCCTTTTGCAAAAATAACAGCCTCTAGTCGCTTCCTGTAGCTTTTAATCAGTTCCTGGATCCTGGATGAAGGTATTTTTGACCATTCCTCTTTACAAAACAATTCCAGTTCAGTTAAGTTTGATGGTCGCCGAGCATGGACAGCCCGCTTCAAATTATCCCACAGATGTTCAATGATATTCAGGTTTGGGGACTGGGATGGCCATTCCAGAACATTGTAATTGTTCCTCTGCATGAATGCCTGAGTAGATTTGGAGCTGTGTTTTGGATCATTGTCTTGCTGAAATATCCATCCCCGGCGTAACTTAAAATTCGTCACTGATTCTTGTACATTATTCTCAAGAATCTGCTGATACTGAGTTGAATCCATGCGACCCTTAACTTTAACAAGATTCCCGGTGCCGGCATTGGCCACACAGCCCCAAAGCATGATGGAACCTCCACCAAATTTTACAGTGGGTAGCAAGTGTTTTTCTTGGAATGCTGTGTTTTTTTGACGCCATGCATAACGCCTTTTTGTATGACCAAAAAACTCAATCTTTGTTTCATCAGTCCACAGGAACTTCTTCCAAAATGAAGCTGGCTTGTCCAAATGTGCTTTTGCATACCTCAGGCGACTGTTTGTGGCGTGCTTTCAGAAACGGCTTCTTTCGCATCACTCTCCCATACAGCTTCTCCTTGTGCAAAGTGTGCTGTATTGTTGACCGATGCACAGTGACACCATCTGCAGCAAGATGATGCTGCAGCTCTTTGGAGGTGGTCTGTGGATTGTCCTTGACTGTTCTCACCATTCTTCTTCTCTGCCTTTCTGATATTTTTCTTGGCCTGCCACTTCTGGGCTTAACAAGAACTGTCCCTGTTGTCTTCCATTTCCTTACTATGTTCCTCACAGTGGAAACTGACAGGTTAAATCTCTGAGACAACTTTTTGAATCCTTCCCCTGAACAACTATGTTGAACAATCTTTGTTTTCAGATCATTTGAGAGTTGTTTTGAGGAGCCCATGATGCCACTCTTCAGAGGAGATTCAAATAGGAGAACAACTTGCAATTGGCCACCTTAAATACCTTTTCTCATGATTGGATACACCTGGCTATGAAGTTCAAAGCTCAGTGAGGTTACAAAACCAATTTTGTGCTTCAGTAAGTCAGTAAAAAGTAGGAGTATTCAAATCAATAAAATGATAAGGGTACCCAAATTTTTGCACCAGTCAAATTTTGGTTTAATGCATATTGCACATTTTCTGTTAGTACAATAAACCTCATTTCAATCCTGAAATATTACTGTGTCCATCAGTTATTAGATATATCAAATTGAAATGGCTGTTGCAAACACCCAAATATTTAGAACTAAAAATGATTAAGATTAATAGGGGTGCCCAAACTTTTTCATATGACTGTAAGTGCCAACTTGATGGAGTGGAAGTTTTCCACTGCCTGTTCTGGTTTAGTGATACAGTCATAGAGAGGTTGCATTAACAGGGATACATTACAGATGCACTGTCTGCAGTAGGACACAAGGCCTAAGAATGTCCTAAGTTGTGCCACACCATTCGGGGGTTTAAGCTCCTGTATGACCTGAAGTCTATCAGGGGTCAGATGTCCTTGTAAAATGCAATGACCTAGAAAAACAACTTTAGTAAGGCAGAACTGCAATTTGGACTTAGATGCTTTACATCCATTTTCTGCTAAAAAGCAGGGCTGTGGAGTCGGAGTCGTGGAGTCGGAGTCGGTGCCTATTGTGGTGGAGTCGGAGTCGGAATAAAATGGACCGACTCCGACTCCCAAAATATATAATAAATTGGTACAGTTAGTAGTACAATGCAGTATGTGCTGAATATATTTTCATAAGAAAATGATGAAATGTTGAAAATGATGAAATGTCCTGTAAAGGTCTGTTCTATTCCTCATATAATGATGGGACTGAGTTCTGAGTGAACCTATAAGGTTTAGCAGTGGCAGGGCTGTGGAGTCGGAGTCGTGGAGTCGAAGTCGGTGCCTATTTTGGTGGAGTCGGAGTCGGAGTTGGAGTCGGAGTCAGGGGAAATTGAGAAGTCGGAGTCGGGGCTTTGGCGTACCGACTCCACAGCCCTGCTAAAAAGCACAACCGAGATACTGATGCTTGTACATATCTCCTAGGAGGGGCAACATAAAAGCAGGTAATCCACATACTGGAGTAGCACCACGCCCTGCAGTATAGGGGGTGGGAGAATGCGGCGCCCCTTGTGGTCGCACTGTCCAGGCATATTGTTTACCCTTCAAGGTAAATGCAATGTGACCATTACTGGGGGTACTGGCAATTTGCCTATATCTGTTTTTCCTTTTGCCAGAGGTAATGGGGCACACAACCTAGATGTTCCTCTACACTAACTACCTCTGCATTGTTTTGCTTTGTCAGGAAAACCAGGGAGTGTAGGGAACATAAGGTGTCTTCTGATATTACTGGTAACAGCGAGACCGTCCCATCTGGCCCACACACAATGTGAGCCATTAGGGCTTTTAAAACGTCTGATCCCACCAAGTCAATTGAGACAGACCCACGGACAAGGAATCTAGTGGTAATCATAAGTTATCTCATAGGGAAAAAAAAAACATTGTCAGCATGCAAAACAGGCTTGCTAGCTCCAGTATCCACCAACAACCCACAAGTTCTCCCCTTAGGCAATTGTAGGGAGATCATAGGGGGGGGGGCTCAGTTTATCAGGTACTGATATTAAATGCACGCTTACTGGAGTATCTATTTCCTATTGATGGTTATTGTCAGAATCCTCCTGTCTGTCCTTGGGTCTCCCATCTTGGAACTTTACAGTTCCAGGCAAAATGTCTGGATTCAACACATTTCAACATTTAAGCACATGCTATAGGCAATAAACATTCAGACATCTTCAAAGACAATGACATTCCTTCCTGTGTCTAATAAGTTCAACCCCCACCTCATTAGCATACACATTGTTGGATTTTATCTCTCCTTCCATCTTTTAAATTGTCAGCTCATTCAGACTATCCAGAACAAGTAAAACTAGTCCTGAGCTCCTACACACTCCACAATTACAAACAATTGAATGACTTTAGTAAATACACAAAATATCCTCAATCAGTGAAGCAGGCAGAAGAAATGGGAGAGCTTATAATATGATTTCAAAGTCATTTTATTGTGGCCACAGTCTCCCAATTCAACTTACCAAGCAACATCTGTTCAACTAGTCAGACATCTACTCAAATCCTAAGCAGATACAGGATTTCTAGACCATATACATGACTCTATCATACACTCTTGCAAATCATAGCATTCATTCCGTCACACTCATAAATTCCTTCAAATGTGCATTATAAACAAAAAGACATTACAAAACAGATATGCGAGTTACTTCTAACTCACTGAGACAATGGATTTTCTTCTACAAACATGTACACAATACTCTAGATTAGGCCTTCTATTGTTTAAGGGGGGATGGACTACAAAAGCAACAGTTGCTACCTCACCAGTCTGAGGAATCTTTAAACACTATCCAAACACACTTTATTGCACCAAGCTCAACTTCCTCTGAAACCTTCAGTTACTAACTTGCTGAAACACTTTGTTTTCTGAGAGTCACTCCACTTTTCTCCATCTCACTCCACTTACTCCACTTTTCAACATTCAGAAACCCATCTTTTCACATCCTATCATTATCACCTATCTTGCTGTTTTTGGCTCTTTCACTTGCCTAATAGAGCACCCCTTCACTACGTCAGCACCCTCTTTTACTCTCACAATCTCTATAGCTGGAATTCCTCTATTCTTAGGATCAGCCTCACACCTCCCAGGAAAATTCCCCATGATTTGCCTAATCTTCTGTGACGAACCTCAAAAGGGTACAAACAACGGTACCGGTACCCCTCGGGCGCCCAGCGCCTAACGACACACTTTTATACGCAAACCTACAAAAAGATATCTCTTGGGCGCCCAGCACTTAATTAAGGCAACGTCTTGCCTTAAAGCCTCAAAAGGATATCTCTCGGCACCAAAAAAGTGTTAACTACGTACAAGGAACTCATACAGTAACCCCAGGCTACTACTTTCTCCTCTACCTTGAGGAGAAAGGGCAATGGGCTAATCTTTCCTGGCTAATCTTTCCTTAATAACTTTCCACAGGGTCCAACACATAAACCAACCAAATGAGATATATACCAAAAACACAGCAGAAAATTTCTACATTAGTTATTCTTCAAATACGGATACTTCATAAACAGGGTTCTTAAAAAGACCAGAGGATTTACTTTTCTTACAACTCACCCGGCATCCAGAGAGGGCACACAAACCAAGGAGGACTGGAAAGTGGAGACAGTAAGAATAAGGCTTCTTACCCTGCAGCTGCTTTTGAACCAGTTTCCAAATTCTTCTTGTCCCATTGTCCTTTCTGTCTGTTTTGTCCGGATGTGTAGTAATTTACCTCTGGCCGACCCGGGGACGCCAATTTCTGTGAGCGCAATCCGCTCTAAGTATCGCCGTATTGAAGTCCAAATTCATAAAGTTGATGTATGAGCTAACTCAGAGAGAGAGATACACACATATGCACAGCTATTGTGTATATAGTGGGTTCTACTTTAATGGAGGGAAAAAGGTATATATATACAGTGTAGACAAAGAACAGGTCGGGTTACTGTAATTAGCATAACATGATCGGTGGCAAAGTTGTAAAATAGTTCTGGCACATGGCTATTGGATAAGAGACAAAAGAGAGGCTCATCCCCTTAAGCCATGTGGTGGGGGATGAGCTCTCAGGACAAAGAGGAATGTAAAATGGCTACAGGCATGGTCCACATGGCCCTGAAATCTAAAATGGAGGATACAATAGTTGAGTCATCCTCCACAGTATCAAAAAATGTATTTTGAAAAAATAAAACAGTTTCCCAATTACTGGATATTATCCTCTCAATTGAAAAAGTTTCTTTTTGAGTTTAACTTTTTTTTTTTTTTTTTTTTTTTTTTAGCTATCCATGTCTATGGGAACAAGGATGGAGTACTTTTGGAGTACAATCCCTTTAGTCTGAGGTCCCACTTTGCGGAAACGCAGCTTTTTTGTTGCAGATGTTGCTGTGGATTGAGCAGAAGGTAGAAATATAAGAACTGCCTATATATTTCCCATTCCTTTTGAAGCCATTCTTGGCTTTGGCTCCAAAAAAAACGCAGCAAAATCTGAAACAAAAAAGCTGTGTTTTCGCAATGTGGGGCCTCAGCCTTAAGTTTCATTGAACACAAAGGATGAAAGATCTTGTTTTTACAAGGTAATGTTTCTTTTTGTGAGAGAGACAGAATACATTCAGGGGGGTATGTGATGATATCAGCAGTCAATACACTAGAACTGGCAGATTCCGTTGCTGCTTCTAGGAGAAAGATTTGATGTCAGTTTGTGAAAAGAGCCTAATTAATATTATAATATAGAATTAATATCTAATTTTACTGTAGGCGGTAACATGATACAATAAAGGCACCATTCATGCACATTTCAATAATGGAAAAATGGAGCTTCATGCAGCACTATACTTCGGAAACCACAATAGAACTTGACAGAGTCTCGAATAGTTCCATAGTAAATGTATTTATTTATTACTAAAATTCATGTCACACGGGTGATGAAAATGGGAACTCAGAAGACTGCTAATAACTGGAAGTGTTTCAAGCTTTCAAGCAAATAAAAAGTTTCATAGATGCAGCTCTGAGCTTTGGACTGCCAAGAATGAGAATAATAGACTGTACAGGAGAGTAGCTATATATAACTGTCACACATAGAGGAAACCATGTGCTGTTTAAACCTACAATATTGAAAAGCACAGAGATGACTGACAAATAGAAACATAAATAAAGTAACAGAATACAAGTGATAGTTCTTGCAGCAGATATGCTAGCTTCAGGGGCGTAACTACCAGGGTAGCAGTGGTAGCGACTGCCACAGGGCCCGGAACATTACGGGGCCCGGAGCCCTGTGGCAGTCGCTACCACGAACCCCACAAACACTGCTATCGTTATACTCCGGGGTCTTTTGAGACCCCGGAGTATAACGATCGGGGGCCCAGGGGAGGTGAGCAAAAATAAAAAACACTGTAACTCACCTCTCCGCCGCTCCGCAGGCTTCGGGCCTGTTTGGTGACGTCCCAGACGTCAGCCGACGTCATTAAGCGTCGTGACGCCGGCCTGGATCGCGCAAGATCCGGTCCGACATTAAAGATGGCCGAAGTAGCGCTCGGGAGTGCACCGGAGCGAGGAAGAGGTAAGTTGCAGTGTTTTTTATGTTTCTATCCTCCCCTGGGTCTCCGATCATTATACTCTGGGGTCTGAAAAGACCCCAGAGTATAATAATCGTTCATGGGTGGTCCACTATGGGGCATAATACTGTGTGCAGGGGCCACTATGGGGCAAACTACTGTGTGCAGGGGCCACTATGGGGCAAACTACTGTGTGCAGGGGCCACTATGGGGCAAACTACTGCGTGCAGGGGCTACTATGGGGCAAACTACTGCGTGCAGGCGCCACTATGGGGCAAACTACTGCGTGCAGGCGCCACTATGGGGCAAACTACTGCGTGCAGGGGCCACTATGGGGCAAACTACTGCGTGCAGGGGCTACTATGGGGCAAACTACTGTGTGCAGGGGCTACTATGGGGCAAACTACTGCGTGCAGGCGCCACTATGGGGCAAACTACTGCGTGCAGGGGCCACTATGGGGCAAACTACTGTGTGCAGGGGCCACTATGCTGCATAATACCATGTCCAGGGGCCACTATGGGGCATAATACAGTGTGCAGGGGCTACTATGGGGCAAACTACTGCGTGCAGGCGCCACTATGGGGCAAACTATTGTGTGTCGGGGGCACTATGGGGCAAACTACTGTGTGCTGGGGCCACTATGGGGCAAACTACAGTGTGCAGGGGCCACTATGCTGCATAATACCGTGTCCAGGGGCCACTGTGGGGCATAATACCGTGTGCAGGGGCCACTATGGGGCATAATACCGTGTGCAGGGGCCTCTATGGGACATAATACCGTGTGCAGGGGCCACTATGGGGCATAATAGAGTGCGCAGGAATGCGGTTTGTGTGTGGGGGGGGGGGGGGGGGGGGCGGCGGTTTGGGGGGGGTTGGGGGCGGCAGCCTGGGGGGTTGGGGGCGGCGGCCTGGGGGGGCCCCATGTCAAATGTTCGCCTTGGGGCCCAGCCATTCCTAGTTATGCCACTGGCTAGCTTCTATACTCTGAACACTTATGCCACTCATGTTTTTTTGTAGAAGTCTTACATTAGTACAAAGTTCTTTTAATACAAAACCATTGGCAACAGCAACAAGAATGAGCGGAAGGCAGCAGCCAAACATGCTGGCACTCAGTAAATATTTCATGCTGATTTGAGGTTTTCCTTCATCCACAGAACTGGCATTTGTGACATTTTGTGATACTTGACTGTTGCTATTTCTAGAAATGTTCCATAAAACTGGGATGCAAATGGCCAAGGATGTTAGGATTGATAGTATAAGCATCCAGTTGACCACCTCTGACATTTTCTGTTTAAGTTGTGACAAGAAATGGTTTTTGAATGATACAATATTAACATAATAAAATCCACAAAGGCAAACAGTGAACCAAAAGCTTGAGAAGATTGAGAAGAGCAGAATGAAAGAGCATGTTATGTAGACATTGTCTGAGAAGTATAGGTCACTCCTCAGGAAAAGAACAGTTTCAATGGCTATGAGGATGCACTGATAAAATATGTTGAACATTCCAAGTATAGAAAGTATAAATTCTCTTGGGTTGATGTTTCTTCCTCTGAGTATATCCATGCTGTGATTCAGTATGATAAATGCATTAGTAACAAAGCCAATGAAAGAACTGGCACACAACGCAGTTAAAGATGCCACAATAAACAATGGCAACATGGGTGGTGTTGTGTAAAATATCCCGTATAGCAAATGTATGTCTTCTATAGGTATATTTATCTGGAGAAGTAATTAAATAAATAATTGTTATAGATATTGAAAATAGTGTGATATGAAGATAAAACGAATATAACAATTCTGAAAAAAGTTATTTTTATAGTAATAACAACAAGACACCCACATTTAAACATAACTATGTTAAATTTCACATTACATTTTTTACAGAAAAACCTGTTTTCCGCTATAAAAATCAAACAGAGGTACAGTATGGGCAAATAACAAGCTATGGGTGTGAGATTATGGATCTGTACAACAAGTTTGCTTGCACCACAGGTTATAATATCAGTATAGAAGCATGGCCATCAGTCATCTGCATGAATTAGAGGATCACCCATCATTGTCATACGACTTTAATGTTGCAACGTAGTGGGCGCAGTAGCAGTGACAGCTACATCAGTGCTGTGTTTGCTGTATCATACAGCAGGGACCTGGTTCTTGCTGCCAAAGTTGAAAATAACTCTTATACTATAACTGATTCTGGCAGTTTAACCCATTAGATGCTGTCAATAGGGATTATAGCATCTAATTGGTTAGAGGGTGTGGATGAGTGCCTTTTCTTATCCCCAACAAGACAGTGAAGTGTTCAGGGGGTGAGAAAAGGCCTAAAAAAAGGCCCTCAGGCTGTCATGTGCAGATGTATGTGCGGTCCTTCCAGAAATGTACAATTTATAAGTTCTGCAGTGTTCTGAAGTACTGCAATAATATATACATGCTCCAGTATACTGTACAAAATAAATAATAATAAGGTCTATTTCCATGTCCAATAAAAAAAGAAAAAAAACATAATTGGTATCACCGTGTGCATAATCCTGTATGATGAATGTTATTAGAAAAAAAAAAAAATACAGAATGCGAGAATTGTTGTCTTTATGGTCATCTTTCCTCTCCCAAATAAGGAATAAAAATTACATATATACATATGTACAAGAACCAATAAAAACTATAGCTCTGTGCAATTTTATATATATATATATATATATATATATATATCCCTCACCTAACTCAGTCAACAAAAAATAAAAAAGTTACGGGTGTTAGAATATGGTGCCTTCACAATTATATTCACAAAACTGTGTTTTATTTTGTAAAAAGAAGAAAACCTACACACGTGGACAAAATTGTTGGTACCCCTCATTTAATGAAAGAAAAACCCACAATGGTCACAGAAATAACTGTCAACAAGTCTGACAAAAGTAATAATATATAAAAATTCTATGAAAATGAACAAATGAAAGTCAGACATTGCTTTTCAACCATGCCTCAACAGAATTAAAAAAAAAAATAAAACTCATGAAACAGGCCTGGACAGAAATGATGGTACCCCTAAAAATAATGTGACCAAATGGACATGTTAAATCAAGGTGTGTCCACTAATTAGCATCACAGGTGTCTACAATCTTGTAATCAGTCAGTGGGCCTGTATATAGGGCTACAGATACTCACTGTGCTGTTTTGGTGACATGGTGAGTACCACACTCAACATGCACCAGAGGAAGTGAAGGAAAGAGTTGTCTCAGGAGCTTAGAAAGAAAATTATAGACAAGCATGTTAAAGGTAAAGGTTATAAGACCATCTCCAAGCAGCTTGATGTTCCTGTGACTACAGTTGCACATATGATTCAGAAATTTAGCATCCATGAAACTGTAGCCAACCTCCCTGGACTTGGCCGCAGGAGGAAAATTGATGACAAATCAGAGAGAAGAATAATACGAATGGTAACAAAAGATCCCAGAAAAACTTGTAAAGAGATTAAAGGTGAACTTCAAGCTCAAGGAACATCAGTGTCAGATCGCACCATCCATCGTTGTTTGAGCCAAAGTGGACTTCATGGGAGACGACCAAGGAGGATACCATTGTTGAAAACAAATCATAAAAAAGCCAGATTGCAATTTGCCAAACTACATGTTGACAAGCCACAAAGCTTCTGGGAGAATGTCCTATGGACAGATGAGACAAAAATCAAAATTTTTGGCAAGGCACATCAGCTCTATGTTCACAGAAGGAAAAATGAAGCATATCTTGAAAAGAACACTGTCCCTACTGTGAAACATGGAGGAGGCTCTGTTATGTTCTAGGGCTGCTTTGCTGAATCTGGCACAGGGTGTTTTGAATCTGTGCAGGGTACAACGGAATCTCAAGACTATCAAGGGATTCTAGAGAGAAATGTGCTGCCCAGTGTCAGAAAGCTTGGTCTCAGTCGCAGGTCATGGGTCTTGCAACAGGATAATGACCCAAAATACACAGCTAAAAACACCCAAGAATGGCTAAGAGGAAAACATTGGACTATTCTGAAGTGGCCTTCTATGAGCCCTGACCTAAATCCTATTGAGCATCTTTGGAAGAAGCTGAAACATGCTGTCTGGAAAAGGCACCCTTCAAACCCGAGACAACTGGAGTAGTTTGCTCATGAGGAGTGGGCCAAAATACCTGTTGAGAGGTGCAGAAGTCTCATTGACAGTTACAGGAATCGTTTGATTGCAGTGATTGCCTCAAAAGGTTGTGCAACAAAATATTAAGTTAAGGGTACCATCATTTCTGTCCAGTCCTGTTTCATGAGTTATATTTTTTTAAAAATTCTGTTGAAGCATGGTTGAAAAGCAATGTTTGACTTTCAATTGTTCATTTTCATAGAATTTTTATATATTATTACTTTTGTCAGATTCAAGTTATTTCTGTGACCATTGTGGGTTTTAAACTCTTTAAACGAGGGGTACCAACAATTTTGTCCACGTGTGTATATAAATATGACGACACCATAATCATAATAACATGCTTAAAAAAGTTACCATGTTATTTTTAATGCCGAGTGAACATTATTTAAACAAAACACAAACAATAATGATGAAATAGCAGATTTTTTCACACAGTTCCCCCAAAACATTAATAAAAACTAAAAACTTGTACTCCAAATTGGTGCCATTTAAGAATACAATTTGTCATGCAAAAAAATAAGCCGTCATATGTCTATGGAAAAAATTTTGATACAAAAATTAAAAAGTTATTGATTTATAAAACAAAAATGGAATAGCTAAAAAGTTGTCGGAGGCTATGCATCATCATTAAGGGATTAAGCCACTGTGGGATTAAAGGCTCCTTCTTTACAGTAAAGCTTATTTTATTAATAAAAATCTTTTATCACCATGATAGATCATTTTTGTTTTTAGCTAGAGTTGAGGACAGGAAACTGTAACTTAATCTAGAGAAAATTGTGTGCTACCACATCATATTCTACCATATCTTGTAACAGTTCATCATCCATATGGCAACTGCAATAGAGTACATTGGGAATGTTATGCTGTGAGGAGTAATAATATTTTCCTGCTGTAAAAGTTTCATCCACCTAAGATCCACAAGTATCTCCTCACTGTGTTGTCCAGGGACAGAAATATCAGTCATTGGCTTGAGATGTTGTAAAGACAATGATGTAGTAAGGGTAATATTGGTAACTGACTGATAACAGTTCATGTCAACTGACATGACACTCACAAATAACTGAGGGGAATAATAAGGTTTACTTGTTCAATGGAGAATATCTATATGTATACATTCCAATTTATATTAATTTTCAAATTAACATAACAGGAAAAAGAGAATACAGTGGCTAAGACATAGCTAAATACAAGAATAAACAGTGGAGCAGGTTAATATGTATATAATAAATCTGTGTGTATGCTAGCCAAGCTTAAAAATAGTACATGCTGATTCTTCTCTGTCTAAATATTTTGTAGTCTATAACAAGATTCTGCCACACCTCATATATTGAAGTTCACAGCATATGATTTTTTTCTTTCTATATATGTAAATATATATTTAAATTTAGTAAATTATACAAATAATATAAAGCCTTATTATGTACATGGCTGTATTATGTCTGCATAGTCTTCTAAGGACACATATTGTACATCCATGTCCCTTGGATTATACACAAACACAAAGTTTTTTTGCATGCATTTATACAGAATGTGTGAAAAAGCAGAATTTTGCTTCATTGTCTGTTGTATTACACAGGTATTAGTATTCTACTCTGATACCATTGTTTCTAAAGAAGTATATTGTGTCCAATGGAAACATCATATGGCAGCACACAGAGTAACAAAAGTGTTAGCGCATGGGGCACTGCCAGTGGTGAACCTAGCCTCTTTGCTGCCTGAGGCGGACTATAAAAAGACGCCCCCCCCCCCCTAAAAAAAAAAACAAAAAACTGAGTTTCCATGCTACTAGTTTAACACACTGTTATCATCGCACAATATACACAATACACAAAGTTATAAAACAGTTTTTAAGAATTCTTCTTCCTGTATTACTTCAGTATCAGATCAACAACACGGCATTAACAATGAAAGTAACTTCACATATCTTCTGCTTGGTGGATGGACGAGGCCACGTGGCCCCCATTCTCTATAATAGGAGCCCCGCAGATAGCTGAGTACTGGACTTCGGGTATCTTTGGCACTCCCATTGAAGTGACTAAGAACCACGCGGGTTCCTCCATCCACCAAGTGACACACCTATATATATGGCTGCGGTCAGGCTGAATTCCCAGCTAGTGGGGGGAAAAACCCAATTCTCAGGCCCAGTGGGGGTCTCAGCAGACAGACCCCCATCACTCAGGTATTTATCCTCTATCATTTAGGTGAATACAGTGCAGTAACATTTTGTTACTTACCGGTGACGTCTCTGACTAATCGGTCACATTTCCCTTCTCTTCCCTTTGGACCGCCATGACCACTGAGTAACACTGTTTTTTATGTTCCCTCACCAACCCTAGGCCTCCGATTATTATACTCCTGGGTCTGAATAGACCCCGGAGTATAATAATAGTAGTATTTGCGGCCCGCGGCCCAACTTACCGATGCCCGCTCACAGCGGCATCCGCTTCCCTTTCTGCGGCCCATAGCAGAAGGGGAAGCGGGGGCGGCCACGAGCAGACGCGGGTAGGTAAATAAATAGGCCCTGACCTGCCGGGGATACTCCAACAGGTTACGGCCTATTTATATAGATAAAAAAAAAGCTATACTCACCTGCGATGCCTTGATGCAGCCGCCGCCTCCTCCTCTTGTCCGCGACGTCTGTGTCTCAGCGTAGGCGGCGTGATGACGTCATTGTATCGCCGCCTGCGCTGAGATGCGACGTCTTGTAAACCAGCCCAGGACAGGCCGCGCTCAGCTCTGGTTTTTTTTTTTTTTTTTTTTTTAAAGCGGCCTGTCCTGGGCTGGTTTACATTAAATAGTAAAATGCCGCCCCCGGACAGTGCCGCCCGAGGCGGCCGCCTCAACTCGCCTCATTAGCGGTGCGCCCCTGGGCACTGCTATGTGCACATGCACTAAAACTTACAATATTGTATGTGTAGCTTTTAGGGTACCCATACACCAGTGCGCTTGAGCCATGGTAATTGTTGGGCTGTATATGTACTTGTTATTTGAAAGAAGAGCAAGATCCAGCCTGGTGTTTAACGCAATTGCTGATGTGGTTACCTATGATGTTCTATATGGGCACCCTCATAGACATTTACAAATTTTACATATAAAAATGTGTCTTTACCTTACCTTTAAGTCTTATGTACAACTTTCTTTCACTGCACCTGCCTTTATATATAGCATTGAGTTGTAATTATATTACAGGCTACAGCTGCACTTAATTGGTTTAATTACATATTCAGAAATGAAGGATGGCCAATGAGTGATCGGAATCTCTCAGGATTTTGACAGGCACTGCCTTGTCCTGAAATAAAAATAACAAAACAAAAATAATTTCCGCCATCTCAGAATGTTTTTAATCTAAAATCTTAAGCCTTAGGTTGTTATGCCATATATTCTCTCAGGTTCCTTTTTCAATATAGACGGGTTGCGATGATTACCGGTAAATCTTTTCACTTTATGTGCTGAAATGCTGATTCACCAGTCTTTACAATACAATCGAAGAGTTGATTAAATTTTCCTGTTAAATTTGCTACTGTAAATGCAAATTTTGGTAAATCAATTAATCCAATGATTTCTAATGACCAGCAAACCAATTTATGAATTGGTATGTTGGGGATAAAATAATGTTGAAAAAATTGCTCCAGATTAATATTATAACACATTACATTATATATTTACTTAAGCAAAAGATTAAAATATACAGTAGTGATCTAAATAATGGGTAACATGCAAGTAGCTTATACTGACCTGATTCCCCCATTTAAACAAATAAGCAGGGTTCTCTTTTTATAGAGTTTTACTATTTTTATTTATGATAACATTATTGTAATATTATATTTAACTGTGATAACTTGGATTTCTTCCCAGCCAATCCATGGCCAGGCAGGTGGTTATTGTGACATAGACTCCACTTAATATCACACATTCAAGGTTGTGCCTTCTAGTCTTAGCCAAGGCCACACAACATTCTTGTGTAGCTTTGTAATGTTTTCTTTCTACACAGCAAATTATTTGTTGTAGGAAAGCTATGTTGAAGACAAAATGGAGAAAATTGGACAAAATGGTGAAATAATTTGAATTCCTCTCACGGGTAACTTTCTTTCTAGTAAAAAATAACCATTTTAAAAAATGTCATGTTTGTTGCCTATTTTATGATTTAGTGCATGCATTAGTATATGTTCATATTCCACTTGATCTATTTTCTGTTCTGTGTTGCCAAAGTAGATGAAATGAGAGTAATATGGACATACAGTAGGGTTTTGCCTTTCTATGGCAACCTTATTTCAACTCCATAAAAAGTTGGGCTGGAACATGAGCTTTTTAAGAGAAGCTATCACTTGACAGAGTCCTTTACTTAAGAAGATCTCAATACGCCATGTGTAAGGTGCATCAGCACCCACTAAACGACCCAGTAGATTTCCCTAATTTATTTTGAGCCTAAAAGAATGATCCTGTGCGCTTACTTAGTAAGAAGCACTGAAGAAGCCAAGGTGCCCTAATTTAGATATGGTGTGGAGAATCTTTTGTCTACATTTCCCCTAATTGGATGACCGTGCACTGCAGAGTGGATATGCCGTAGGTGCAACTTCTATTTCCCATTTAGCAGGGCCTACTATTTAATTTGTAACGGCTATGTATCTCAACACACAGACACACAGACATGCATATACATGGGGAGGTTGGGAGGAATAAAGAGCATTTATATGACATCTATCTAAAGTGTGTGGTCCACTTTATAAATGTGTTAAAGGGGGTCAGTCGGCACTAAAAACATTTTTAAATCAGCCATGGTACATTATAGTGTTCAGAACTGTTAGTACAGTACAATAATTTGTTTGTAGAAAGGTTGTATAATGAGGAAAATAAGCTTTTTGTAGTGTAGCTGAGCATCCTGGCAAGAACTTCCTCTTGCTCAGGAGGAGGTGGGGAAAGCTCTGATCTTCTGGGAGGGGTATTAGCCACCCCAGAACACACCTCCAATTCACTCTGTGCTCACAGCTCTGAGCACTATGAGGTACTGGGGTTTGTTTAACAATGGTTTTGGTGCTGAAAGACTTCCTTTAAAATATAGAGCTGTGGCAGACCGATGTTAATTATTATCTCAAATGGTAATATAGGCATTAATTTAGATAAAAACAGAAGTTTCTAATATGGTTGTGTGGGCACCCAGGGCACAAGATTGTGGTCCCATTTTGTACCATGAATAGTGTCAAAACTGCAACAAAACGGTATTATGCAATGTGGTCACACACATGGGTGCAAGTCTTGTTTTTGTTGAAAGACTTGAACAAATAACGTCATATGACCATAGGTATGCCGATCCTCAAATCTATGGAAAGAGTGCAATGATCTATTTTAAGTTATTTAAAGTATGAGCATCTGTATGTAAGTTTAAAGGGGTTGGCCACTTCCAGACGAATATTGAGAGACAAATGTTATTGTTTGTATAATAAAAGGTTGTACAATTTTCCAATATACTTTTTGTATCAATTCCTCACAGTTATCTAGATCTCTGCTTGCTGTCATTCATTCTGCTTACTTTCAGTGGATAAAAATCAGTCCATGGTCATGTGATGTACGGTCCATGGTCATGTGATGAACACACAGGTGCCCAGCTCATTACCAGGCAGATGTCTGATTACTGTGCAGTGACTATAACGAGCTGTGCACCTGTTTGTTCATCACATGACCATGGACTGTACATCACATGACCATAGACTTATTTTTATTCACTGAAAGTAAGCAGAATGAATAACAGCAATCAGAGATCTAGAAAACCGTGAGGAATTGATACAGAAAGTACATTGGAAAATTATACAACTTTTTATTATACAAACAATAACATTGGTCTCTCATTATTGGACTGAAAATGGACAACCCCTTTAAGGGGTGCAATAGTATAGTGATTCTGCTCTTGGTCTATATTTAGCAGTCAGTAACTGGGACTAAACCTATTTAGGGAGTCTGTGTCTGTATTTAGGGGGTCTGGTCTGGGTTTTATATTTGATAGGGGTCTATACTTATTTAGGTGACCTGTTTGGAGGGGGTCTGTATTTACTAAGGGTTTTGGTCAGTGGTTGTAATAGTTTAGTGGTGTTGGAGCCTGTATTTGTTTAAGAGGTTTAGTCTGGGGTTTGCATTTATTCTGGGGTTTGTATGTATTCTGGGGTCTGCACTCATTTAGGGTCCTGGACTGGGCTCTAAATTGACATAGGGGTCTGTGGTGCAAATGTATTTGTGTTAGTATAGAGACTCGGGATGATTGCAGAAGTGAGAGGCCAAAGATGTCTCAGAAGCAAACTATTCAGTCATCAGGAAAAATTGGCATGGCAGTCTGGACCAGATAAAGCAAATAATGAAAGAGAATGACTATCTAGTCACTGGATTTAAAGTGGGCTTGACCACTGTCCTGAAATGTCTGTTTCAGTGAATATACAGGTGCATCTCAATAAATTAGAATATTTTTGAAACGTTCATTCATTTCAGTGGTTCAGTAATTAAATTCATAACCAGCAGTCTTCCATGATTGTGTGTCCTACTGAACCAGACTGAGGGACCATTTAAAGGCTTAGGAAACCTTGGCAGGTGACACACTGAATTTACAATACTGAACTTTTTCACAATATTCTAATTTTATTAGATTTTTGTTTTCATTGCCTGTAATCCATAATCAACATTTACTGAAATAAAACACTTGAAATAGAACACTCTGTGTGTAAAGAATCTAAAAAATATAGGAGGTCACTTTTTAATTTAATCACTGAAATAAATAAACATTTCAAAGATATTCTAATTTATTGAGATGCACCTGTATTCCATAAAATCTCTGCATAGCTCTGGCCAAATTAACAATTGTGTTAGGAATCCTGTCAGGAATCTTAGCATACAAGATCCTGTTTGCAGCCGCCGATTTAAAGTTACCGTGACCATTAGATAAACACTGCTTGGGTCTGCAAAGCCTGTTGGAACCTTAAGATGCAGACCCAATCAGAACACTGCTTTATCCTCCAATTAAGTATTAAGGTGGGGTATTTAAACTTGGCTGCAGTTCAGCCTCTTGTCTATGATTGTATTGTGCAGTTGGGGTTCTTACCTTTCCTGAGAACACTCCTTGTTACTACTGATCGCCTGTTGCTGATTTCTGGCTTCCTCTTCTGGTTTACCCCTTTGCTTCTGATTCGGATATTGTTGTGACTTCTTGGATTTGACTACAGCGCGGACTCTAACTCTTCTCAGACAGAGGCGTAGCTAGGGGTTCAGCACAGGGGGGCGAACATGTCCACGTGGGCCCCCAACTTAGGTATACTGATATTATCACTATACGGTGACCGTATAGTGGTATATATCGGCTCTACACAGGGCTCTGCAGTCCATTTAGGTGAATACATTACAGTAACATTTAGTGACTTACAGGTGATGTCTCTGACTAATTGTTCCCATTTCCTGTCTCTTCCATCTGGACCGCCGTGAACACTTCTTTCAATCTCTGTAATATTTGCAGCATAGACATCTTTGGCTCCTTACTTTTCCATTGTCCTCACCTGCACACCCATACTGCTGCTACCCCAATTATAAAATATATAATATAACCACCCATAATGAATAATACCCCCAAGTGCGTCTTTAAATTAATAACTTCCCTGTGTACCACCTTTAAATAGTGCCCCTTATTAATAATGCCCCAGTTGTTTCCTAATTAAAAGGTAAACAAAAGGTAAAAAAAAATTAGTGGGGCTCCAATACCCCTTCTCTCTTTATATCTTTATATAGTGCCATTCATTTCATAGCGGCCATGTCATGTAACTACAGCCTCATCCTATACACGTCTATATGACAAGGCTGTAATTACATCACACGGTCACTATAAACAGACAGCATGTGATATAAACAGGTGCCATAGCCCCTTCATACAGCTGGTCATTGGGGATTCACTGATCTCTTATTGATGATCTATTCTGAGGATAGATCATTAATAAAAATAAGCTGGAAAACTCCTTAAGGCTGGGGCCTCACGTGGCGGAAATGATGCGGAAAAAAAATGCTGCGTTTTACAGTTCCTGCAAAGTGGATAGGATTCTTGCAAATCCCATCCACACATTGCAAAAAATATGTGCAGTGGATACACTGTGATTTCCAAAACCGTTGGAGTTTTGGAAATTGCAGCATGTCAATTATACCTACGGAAACACTGGCAGTTCCCTACAGGTATAATATAAGCAGAAAGTCCTCTGAAAAGCGCTGTGGGAAAAATGCAATTATTGCAACGTTTTTTCCTGCAGTGCTTTTTTGCTGTGGGACACTACGTGGGGCCTTGGTCTTAATAAAGCCCAAGTGCCACCTTAATTAAATTAATTACCCTTTATATTATGTCCCTGATTCCCCCTGACATAAATACTGCGCCCCTAATGACCCCTTATGTAAATGACCACCCCCTTATGTTCATAATATCCTGTATGACTCCTTATATAAATGATGCCCCCTAATGACCCCTTATATAAATAACCTCCCCCCTTTGTATTCATAATAACCCCTAATAGCCCTTATATAAATGACCCCCCCTATCATCCTAATTCTCCCTAATGAATTCTCCCTTATAGTTATAATTTCCCCTCCTAACCACCCCTTATGCTATTAAATTACCCACAACTGCACTAAAAAACAAAAAAAAGAAAGTTATACTTACCTACCTGCGATCCTCTGATGAACGGAGCCGCTGCATCCTCCCTGTCCACGCATAGGACGTCTGCCTCTCTGCACAGCAGGAGCGGTGCTGTGATGTCCTCGTGCCCGCATGTGCAGAGAAGCAGAGGTCCGCTGTCTGCAGACACCAATCTAGTAAATAATAAAGCATGTGTTAATGGCGGCCCCAGGGCGGGCCCCACAGTTAGTGGGCCCGGGGCAGCCGCCCCCTCTGCCCCCACGCTAGCTATGCCACTTTCCTCAGATATTTTTGACAACTCTGTAAGAGACAGCCAATGTTGTCCTAAGCTTTACTTTGTCTGTATAAACTGTTAATGTTGAATGTATTTCTGTGATTCTGTTCCTTTTAGACAGCAGCCATTGTAATTGTGAGATGATGGGGGGGGGGGTCCCCCCCTTTTTTTTTGGGTGTGCTTTTTTGCGGGAGAGAGAGGGTGGGGGGAGGGGGGGGGGAGGGGGGGGGGAGAAGGGCAGCCATCTTAGGAAGTGTTGTATTGAACTGGTGTGGAGATTTTTCTGTACAGCTAAGCTGTATCTTGGTCCAGAGACAAACAGAGTGTAAAGAGACAACAGGACTAGTGAGTCCACGGAAAGGAACTGTGCTCAGTGGCTGATCAGTGAGACTGACATTGTGACTGTGTATATGGATACCACAGATAGAGACTCGCAGTGCTGTGATGTACTGGACAGCACCTGCTAAACCCCGGCTCACATCCCAGCTCAGTGTATGGATTCGGCAGGACTGTCAGTGTGCTGAGTGGAATCTGCTGTTGGATTACATTGCATTCATTGGGTTTCCCTGTTAAAGAGGACTTCATTTCTCCCAAGATCCTGATAACCGTGAGGAGAGGACGTTCGCTATAAAGAAAGGAACGACTTGGGCCCCACCCGCGCTTCTACAGACTGTAAGCGGCCACCTGGACCACTGGGGAAAAGGGGGTGCACCCAAATGTGATGTCAGGGCAGTTAGGGATAGTTTTGAGTATATTGTTCATTCAGTGTCCATACTGCAGAATTGGACAGAGTAAAAGTAGAAACCATTGCAGAATTTGCCTTGAAATTGTCAGCATATTGTATATTTTGCTTGTCTTTATCCCTGTCATTTCCTCAAAAGCCTTTATTAACTTATAGTAAATATATATCTTTTCTTGAACTACCGCGTGTGCGTTCATCTCTGGTTGCGGGGACCAAACCACCTCCCTTGCCCCCCGTTCCCAACCCCCCCCCCCCCGGGTGCGGCCCCCGCCTGTGCCCCCCCCCCCCCCCTTTTTAAAAAATTTTTTTTTTTTCCCCCCCCTGGGGGTGCTTATTGTCATATACTTGGCTTTGTGACCTGGGTTTGAGCAGCTATGTCCATTCTGCCTCTCCATGGGTTCTGGCAAAAACATCAGGAGCACCTTAAACTCCACATTTTGAGATAGTATTGGACTTTAGGTAGTAGTTTACCTACAGGTTGCAGACCTATTCTGTTCCTTGGGCATAGTAGGGAGTAGCTCTACCTGGGAGTTGATACATACATAGCAATTCCATAACACAATCACAGACCTTCAAAGAGTTCCTTGCCAGTATGGAACAGATGCAAAGAATTGTGGACCAGATGCATGCTTTGGCTGTGCTTTTATACTCTCGCTATAAAGCCAAAATGGGGGAATTCTTCCCTGCCTCCCAAAGGGAGGAAAAATTGGCATATTTTCTTTCTGCAGCTTTTATGGAGACCAGATGGATGTCTGAGCAGGTGGCAACTGTCTGTTCCCAGTCCACCTCACTCAGGCAGCACTCCACCTCCTCTGCCAGTGCCACAGTTATAAGTAGCAGGAGGAAAGGCAGCATCATCAGCAACCAGTACAGTAGCTGGAAGATGATGAACCGGAAATTTTTCACCTTGCAGCGCCAACTATACCCATAGCAGGCAACTGACACCCGTGGCTGCACCAGCAGGTACAGTTGTACCTAGAGTGCGCCTATATTCCAGTAGATTACTTTGACCCTATGGAATTTTGGGCCAATAGGTTATAGCACTGGAAGGAGCTGACCCAGTTTGCCATATGAGTTTTATTATTATTATTTACTGTATTTATAGAGCACCATTAATTCCTTGGTGCTGTACATGTGAGGGTTTACATACAGTACCCAAAATATACAAAACAAGAACAATACTAACAGTGACCATCTGGCACAGTGGAATTGAGGGCCTTGCCTGCTAGGGCTTACAATCTATGAGGGAAGAAGAATGGAGACAGTAGGTGAGGGTAGAGGCTGTTCAGATGGTGGTGTTGTGACAGCAGCGTTATTGTAGGCTTTCCTGAATAGGTGAGTCTTCAGGGTCTTCTTGAAGCTTGTGATTGTGGGGGACAGTCTTATCTGTCGTGGTAGTGAGTTCCAGAGTATGGGGGATGCATGGGAGAAGTCTTGGAGAGGGTTGTGTGAAGAGTGGATAAGAGCAGAGCAGAGTAGGAGGTGTTGGGAGGATCAGAGGTTACGTGTGGGCAGGTAGCTGAAGATTAGGTCAGAGATGTATGGAGAGGACAGGATGCGGATGGCTTTATTTGTCAGTGTTAACATTTTGTACCCTATTTGCTGGGTAGCCAGTAAAGGGATTGGCAGAGGGGAGCAGCTCATGAATGGGGGGAGAGGTGGATTAAGCGAGCGGCACAGTTTAAGAGGGACTGGAAGGAAGCGAGAGCATTTGCTTGGAGGCTGTGGGGAACGGTGTTACAATAGTCTATGCCGGAGATTATGATGGCATGGACTAGCATTTTTGTAGTTTCAGGGGTTAGGAATAAGTGGATTCGATGGCTGTTCTTGAATTGTAGGTGGCAGGAGGTGTTGAAGGTTTGGATGTGTGGATTGAAGGATAGGTCATCCCAATGAGTCAAAGATTATCCTAATGCAGTGTGCGCGTTTGACTGGGGTAAGTGTGGTCCCATTAACTTTGATAGATGGGTCAGGTAGGGGGGCCATGCAAGGTGGGGCAAAGATGATGAACACCATTTTCTCCATGTTGAGTTTGAGAAAGCGGGAGGAGAGAAAGGAAACTATGGCTGTTAGACACTCTGAAACTCTAGACAACAAAGTGGTAAAGTCTGGTCCAGAGAGATACATTTGAGTGTCATTGGTGTAGCAATGGTATTGAAAATCATGAGATTCTATGAGTGTAGATGGAGAACAGGAGGGGTCCTAGGACAGAAACTTTGGTGACACCTACAGAAAGAGGGCAAGGCGAGGAGGTGGTGCTCGAGGTACTGAATGTGCAGTTGGCGAGGTATGAGAAGATCCAGGAGAGGGCTAAGTCTGTGATGCCAAGGGATGAGAGAGTTTCTAACAACAGGGAATAGTCGACTTTGTCAAAGGCGGAGGAGAGCTCAAGGAGGAGGAGGACAGAGTAGTGATATTTGGCTTTGGCAGTTAGGAGGTCATTTGTGACTTTTGGTTAGTGCATTTTCTGTGGAGTGATGGGGTCTGAAGCCTGACTGTAATCTGTCAAAGAGTATGTTGGACGAGAGATAGGAGGATAGTTCAGAGTGGATGTGTTGTTCAAGCAATTTTGAGGCATACGGGAGCGGTGACATGGGGCGATAGTTGGCTGGAGAGGACATGTTGAGGGATGATTTCTTAAGGATAGGTGTGACAGTAGCATGTTTGAAGGCAGAAGGGGAGGATCCTCTTGTTAGAGATAGGTTGAAGAGATGGGTTAGGGCAGGAGTAAAGACTTAAGTGAGGTTGGGGATGAAATGTGACTGGATCTGGTCAAGCGCGCAGGTGGTGAGATGGGATTTCATAGGCGACAATGGAGAAAAAGGTTAAAGATGAAGACCACCGAACAGTTGGGTTGAGTGGTTATGGGGGGTGTAGGGTGAGAATGAAGAGGATGTTAGTAAGTTGTGGTCAGAGAGCATGGTTGGAGAGTTAGAGAGGTTGGATAGAGAGCAGAGGCTGGTGAATATGAGATCCAGTGTGTGCCCCTTTGTGTAAATGGCAGAGGAGGACCATTGAGAGAGACCAAAGGAGGTGGTGAGGGACAGGAGATTGGAAGCGGAGGGTGGAGAGCATTTCATAGGCCACAGTGGAGAAAAAGGATAAAGATGAAGAGCATTGAACACTTGGGTAGAGTGGTTATAGGGGATGTAGGGTGAGAATGAAGAGAATGTTAGTAAGTTGTGGTCAGAGAGCATGGTCGGGGAGTTAGAGAGGTTGTATAGAGAGCAGAGGCTAGTGAATATGAGGTCCAGTGTGTGCCCAGGTGGTGAGGGACAGGAGATTGGAAGTGGAGGGGTGGTTTGAGTAAATAGGGATTTTGAAGTCACCCATGATGCTGGAGGGGGTGTCTGTGGATAGGAAGTGCATTAGTCTGGTGGTGAAATGGTCGATGAACACAGCGGTAGGTCCTGGCAGTAGGTATATGACATCCAGTTGGAGGGTGAGTAAACGCAAACAGAGTGCACTTCAAAGGAGGGGAGGATGAGAGCAGGTAGCGTTTGGATTGGGGTGATTGCTAGACAGGAGGATGCCAACTACTCCACCAGGTTTTTTGTTGAGGTGGGAAGTGTGCGAGAATTGCAGACCACCATAGGAGAGAAAAGCAGGGGAGGTAGTGTCTGAGGGTTTCAGCTATGTTTCTGTGATCTTGAGAAAGGAAAATTCACAAGAAATGAAGAAGTCATGGATGTAACCAAGTTTATTATGTATGGAACGAGCATTCCACAGTGTACTGGAGAGGGCAAGGGTAGGTACTGGAAGGGCAGGAGCAAGTAAGATAAGTGTAAGATTTAGGGGGTTCCGTGCGATCTGACAGTAGGGATGTGATGAGGTGTTCCAGGATTAGGAGATATGTTGCCAGAAGTAAAGAGAAACAGGGAGAGAGTTTTATTTTGTCCGGCCTCAAGAGTAATGCCTGAGAGAGTGTTCATTGCTGCCGTTGGCATTGTAACACCTAGGCCGACCAAACTGTCCACCACAAGCCTGGTAAAAATTACTTTTGTCAAAATGAATCAATAGTGGATCCGTGAAGATTTTCATACACCTCTAGCTGTTGTCATTGAATAGATTTGCCACTGGCTCCCTGTATCATGTTCCATTTATTGTGCTGCTGATGCTGCCTGCTACTCCTAAAAAGCTGGACATTATCTCTTGCGGCCTGTTTCATCATATTATTCCATACTGTACTGACACTCCTGTTGCAACAGATACCACCACTGCCACCGCTCAGCCAGACATGTCCTGCAGCCTGGTCAGTCATATTATTCCATACTGTACTGCTACACATAATGCCACAGCTACCACCACTACCACCACTCAGCCAGACATGTTCTGCGGCCTGGTCCATTATATTATTCCATACTGTATTGCCACTCAGGTTGCCACAGCTACCACATCTGCTGCCACTCAGCCAGACATGTCCTGCAGCCTGGACCATCACATTCTACTATTCGAGACTGTTGGTGCCACAGTGTTGGCATAACAAAAAAAACAACTATATTGAAAATAGTCCCAACGTCAAAAAAATTTGGGCCATTGCTTCTTTCAATACCAACACCGTTTTGATTTCACATCTGCGCCCATAAAGGGATAATTTTTGACAGCTTTTTGTTTTGGAAAGCCACTTCTTCATCACTTTTCAACCAGGCACGCAGTTACAATTTTCTCTCCAAAATAACAAGATAACAAGCCTGTTACACTTACAAGTCTTCAAAATGGGATAATTTTTATATAGCACCATTGCTTTTCTCAATATAACTGTGTGTATAAAAAAAAAAAAAAACAAGGGCAAGCACCTTCTCCTACAACAGGCTAATCTTTGGAGTATTTGAAATGTTAAAATCCTAAAGGAAAATGGCACCGCAGTGTATGGTTAAACTAGCAGTTTGTATCTACTGCTTACCATCTGCTATACTGTAGACCCACATGTCACTTTGTCACAACATAGTTGTGTTTGCCTTAGAGAGCTAGAGATCGGATACATAGAGTCCTAGGAACCCTGACAATGTCATATACTATGTCTTAAACTAATTTAAACTCTGTTTCATACCAAACTTATTCAACCCGAAACAAGTTTTGCCCATATCTACACATGACCATTGACTGATTTTTATTCGCTGGAAGTAAGCAGAATGAAGGACAGCAAGCAGATATCTAGAAAGTGGTGAGGAAGTGATATATATACATGATAAATATTGGAAAATTCTGTAACTTTTCATTATACAAACAATAACATTTGTCTCTCAAAATTTGTGATTTCTGAAACATTCATGCTTAAAGGAGTGTTCAAATAATCAATATGTATAGCATATCCAAAGGATATGCCATAACTGCTTGATAGTTGTGGATCCTATGCTACCAGTACCTAACCCTAGTATGGAGGACAACCAACCTCTCTACCAGAGAAACTGCATCTATCAGATACAGTGCCTTGCGAAAGTTTTCGGCCCCCTTGAACTTTTCAACCTTTTGCCACATTTCAGGCTTCAAACATAAGGATATAAAATTTTAATTTTTTGGTGAAGAATCAACAACAAGTGGGACACAATTGTGAAGTGGAACGAAATTTATTGGTTATTTTAAACTTTTGTAAAAAATAAAAAACTGAAAAGTGGGGCCTGCAATATTATTCGGCCCCTTTACTTTCAGTGCAGCAAAATCATTCCAGAAGTTCAGTCAGGATCTCTGAATGATCCAATGTTGTCCTAAATGACTGATGATGATAAATATAATCCACGTGTGTGTAATCAAGTCTCCGTATAAATGCACCTGCTTTGTGATAGTCTCAGGGTTCTGTTTAAAGCGCAGAGAGCATCATGAAGACCAAGGAAAACACCAGGCAGGTCCGTGATACTGTTGTGGAGAAGTTTAAAGCCGGATTTGGATACAAAAAGATTTCCCAAACTTTAAACATCCCAAAGAGCACTGTGCAAGCGATCATATTGAAATGGAAGGAGTATCAGACCACTGCAAATCTACCAAGACCCGGCCGTCCCTCTAAACTTTCATCTCAAACAAGGAGAAGACTGATTAGAGATGCAGCCATGAGGCCCATGATCACTCTGGATGAACTGCAGAGATCTACAACTGAGGTGGGAGAGTCTGTCCATAGGACAACAATCAGTCGTACACTGCACAAATCTGGCCTTTATGGAAGAGTGACAAGAAGAAAGCCATTTCTCAAAGATATCCATAAAAAGTCTCGTTTAAAGTTTACCACAAGCCACCTGGGAGACACACCAAACATGTGGAAGAAGGTGCTCTGGTCAGATGAAACCAAAATCAAACTTTTTGGCCACAATGCAAAACGATATGTTTGGTGTAAAAGCAACACAGCTCATCACCCTGAACACACCATCCCCACTGTCAAACATGGTGGTGGCAGCATCATGGTTTGGGCCTGCTTTTCTTCAGCAGGGACAGGGAAGATGGTTAAAATTGATGGGAAGATGGATGGAGCCAAATACAGGACCATTCTGGAAGAAAACCTGTTGGAGTCTACAAAAGACCTGAGACTGGGACGCAGATTTATCTTCCAACAAGGCAATGATCCCAAACATAAAGCAAAATCTACAATGGAATGGTTCACAAATAAACGTATCCAGGTGTTAGAATGGCCAAGTCAAAGTCCAGACCTGAATCCAATCGAGAATCTTTGGAAAGAGCTGAAAACTGCTGTTCACAAATGCTCTCCATCCAACCTCACTGAGCTCGAGCTGTTTTCCAAGGAAGAATGGGCAAGAATTTCAGTCTCTTGATGTACAAAACTGATAGAGACATACCCCAAGCGACTTGCAGCTGTAATCGCAGCAAAAGGTGGCGCTACAAAGTATTAACTTAAGGCAGCCAAATAATTTGGCACGCCCCACTTTTCAGTTTTTTATTTTTTACAAAAGTTTAAAATATCCACTTCATGATTGTGTCCCACTTGTTGTTGATTTTTACCAAAAAATTAAAATTTTATATCCTTGTTTGAAACCTGAAATGTGGCAAAAGGTTGAAAAGTTCAAGGGGGCCGAATACTTTCGCAAGGCACTGTATGTACAGCATATGTTGTAATTTTATATGAACACATGAACTTTATATAAGGTGCCCCAAACTGCACCCCCTTTGTGTTTTTTTCTGTCCTACCTCTGATAGGACAGATGGTGGAGCAGGCTGACTAACATTTCTTTTCTTTTTTTCAAGTCTTTATTAGACTCTATTCACATAAATTTCACATGGTTCAACCTGACATAATCTTTAGAGAAGAGCAAATCAAAGCTGCAGAAGTGGAATTCGATCCAAATTTTAGGAAATCTTTGATTCGCCTCGATTCTGGATTTCCTCACGCTTCGATGCATCGAATCGCATTTTTTTATAAAATGGCCGCTGCACATGTTAAGACAAGGGGCAAGGGACTCTGGGAACGTGGGATCACCCACAATGCCAAGGGGGCAGCTAAACAGCAGCCAGCCGGCCCTGTTTTGTCACAGCCCTATAAAAACCCTCGTACAGTCATTTCACATCGCTCTTACTGTAGGGACAGATGTCAGCAGGAGCTAGGGAAAGACTTAGAAAACAGATAGAAGTTCAGGGAAAAAAACTTTAGAACTGTAGGGAAAGGATAGGGAGGAACTGAGAGAAGATTTTGGGGTGGTTGCAGGGTCATTTACATCAAGAATTTTAATAAACATTGCAGCACTCACTGCCGTTATACTGCTGCTCATTACTCATACCTGTGTTTTCAAGGTGGAACACAACAAGCCTTTTGCAGTGCAGTACAGCAAAAAACTGAATTATCATCCACTAATATCTGCACTTATCTGTAATAAACGTCTTTTTAAAGGCATTTATTATAAGGGGCTTATTCACTGTTCTTCCAAAGCATAACATTACAGGCTATTTGTCAGTACTACTGTGCCAAAGAAAACTGAATTATCATCCACTAATATCTGCAGTTATTTGTTCTAACAGCGTTAACATGGGGAAAGACATTGCGACCATATTCGCCGTTTTGTTCCCAGTATAAAGTTGCTGGCCATCTATCAATACAGTATTGTCAAAAATCAATAATTCAATAATTCTTAGTGGTTATCACTTATTTAAAGGTGTTTATTAATGTGGAAACCCATAAGGACCATATTCACCAATTTGTTCCCAGTATAAAGTTGCTGCCCATTTATCAATACAGTATTGTCAATAATTCAATAATTCTTAGCGGTTTTCACTTATTTAAAGGTGTTTATTAGTGTGGAAACCCATAAGGAGGACCATATTCGCCATTTTGTTCCCAGTATAAAGTTGCTGGCCATCTATCAATACAGTATTGTCAATAGTTTAATAACTCTTAGCGGTTTTCACTTATTTAAAGGTGTTTATTAGTGTGGAAACCCATAAGGACCATATTCGCCATTTTGTTCCCAGTATAAAGTTGCTGGCCATTTATCAATTCAGTATTGTCAAAAATCAATAATTCTTAGCCACAAATCTCTGTCTTTATCACGCTTTTTTTTTATAGGTGTTCATTAGTGTGGAAAGAAATAAGGGGCATATTTGCCGTTCTCTTTAAAGTAGAAAATTACGGGCCTTTTTGCCCTGTATTTATTTCCTTTGCAATTAGGTTTTTTCATCTAACAGTATGTCAGACAGAGAAGCGAGAGGCCATGCACAGGGGAGGGCCACAGGCCTAAATGTTTCTGGCGCAGGCATAGGTCGCAGCAGAGTAAGGGGGCGTGGCAGCAGGGGTCACTTACAGAGGCCTGAGCTCCCAGTGTCAATTAGCGATCGTGTCTTGACCAGCAACCCAACGGTTGTAGACTGGTTGACTCGGTTTTCCACTTCATCCCAAGTCACATCAGACACCCCCAGCCAAGATTTGGTGGTTTCGTCAGACACAACCCTTAGTTGGCATGGCCCAGCAGCAGGCCCTGTGCCCTCACCTGTCCTTAACCTGCCTCTGTCCTTTTCTGTTCCCTCAGCCAGAGAAGTACTCTATGCTGTGGGCTCAGATCCACTATACAGGGAAGAGGAGGTACTAGAGGACAGTCAGCAGCTACTGCTCAGCCAAGATCTGGAGGAGACATCCGCCGCTTCCTCCGGTAGGCGGGCAAGTAGTGATGAGGAGAGTGGCGTGGGAGCTGGTGTTGAGGAGGACATCAGTGACCTACAAACAGTAGTGGATGACAATGTAGCCGATCATAATTGGGAGCCAGGTGACTAAGGGGCTTCATCGTTATCCGGAGAAGAGGGTTGCAGCAGTTTTTTGTTAAGCCACCGGGGGAGGTTAAAATGGCCATATGTTAAATCTGTGGGCAGAAGGTGAAGTGTGGCCAGGGTGCCAATGTTGGCACCACAGCCCTGCATCACTGTATGGCTTCCTCACGCTGCTGCCACCTCCTCACTCTGCCACTGGGCCACTGTATGGCCTCCTAAGGCTGTTGCTACCTCCACATTATATCACCTTGCCACTCTGTGGCCTACTCACGCTGCTGCCACCTCCACATTCTGCCACTGGGTGACTGTATGGCCTCGTCATGCTGCTGCCACCTGCGCTCTCTGCAACTGGGTGACTGTATGGCCTCCTAAGGCTGCTTCCACTGGGTCACTCTGTTACCGGGTCACTGTATGGCCTCCTAAGGCTGATGACACCTCCACAATGTCACTGGGTCACAGTATATCCTCCTCATGCTGCTTCCACTGGGTCACTCTGTATACTCCTCATGCCACTGCCACTGGGTCACTGTATGGCCTCCTCATGCCATTTCCACCGGGTCACTCTGTGTACTCCTCATGCTGCTGCCACTGGGTCATTGTATGGCCTCTTCATGCCGCTGATACTGGGTCCCTATGCGTATTACAGCAAGGCACTGTGTTCTACACGACTATACAGGCTCTCTGAAGGCAGGAAATAGGTGTTTTTTAGCGATATTCGCTGCAAATTAATTCGGATCGAAGCAAATTTTTTTGGAAATTCGAATCGAACTGCAGAATCGAACTTTTGAGAAATTCGCTCATCTCTAATAATCTTCACTACTTTTGCTGATCTTTCTGTAGGTGTTTCCAGATCCACCCAATACTTCTACCAAAATAAGTAGCTTCAGTGTTTCTATGTTATGCAATGAGGTCAATTTACATTGTCTCAATAGGATTACCTCTGTTGGCAGCCATCTTGGATCTGAATCCTAGAAAAATAAGGATTAAATGTAGGAGCATTGCCTTGAAATGCAAGATTAAGAGTCGGAATCCCAGGCAGGGGCACATCTCCAATGAGGCGAAGTGAGGCGGCCACCTCAGGTGGCACTATCAGTGCCTGCTTGGGGGGCCGGCATTTTTACTATTTTTTTTTTAACCTAAACCAGCCTAACACAGGCTGCTTTGAAAAAAAAAGTGCCGCAGGCGGCGGTGTTATGACTTCATCGCGCCTCCTGTGCTGAGATACAGACGTCCTATGCATGTGTGAAGAAGAGGAGGCGGCAACTCCATCAAGGGATCGCAGGCAGGTGAGGATAACCTTTTTTTTTTTAATAGGTTGTTACCTGCTGGAGTAACCCCAGCAGGTAACGGGCCTTATTTACTTACCTATTCCCGCTCCTGCTCATGGCTGCCTCCGCTTCCCCTTCTGCTATAGGACACAGAAGGGGAAGCAAATGCGGCTGTGAGCAGGAGCGGGGATTGGTAAGCGAGGCTGCGGGCCCGCAAACCCCAACAAATACTACTATTATTATACTCCAGGGTCTTTTCAGATCCCAAAGTATAATAATCGGAAACCCAGGGGAGGTGATTAACATAAAAAACAATGTTATTTACCTCTCCTGCGATCCGGTGTTACTCCCAGCAGGTTTCGGGCCTCTTTAGTGACGTCCCAGATGTCACGTGGGCCAAGCTAATGTCATTATGTGTCGCGACGCCGGCCTGGCCCAAGTGATGTTTGTGCCAACATTGAAGAGAGCCGTAAGCTGCAGGGAGTTCGCTGAAGCCCAGGATAGGTAAGTAACAGTGTTTTTTATGTTTGATCACCTCCCCGGATCTCCGATCATTATACTCTGGGGTCTGAAAAGGGGTGGGCCACTATGGGGCATAATATCGTATGCAGGGGCCACTATGGGGCATAATACCGTGTGCAGGGGCTGCAGTGGGGCATAATACCGTGTGCAGGGGCCGCAGTGGGGCATAATACTGTTTCCAGGGGGCCGCAGTGGGGCATAATACCATGCCCAGTCTTTGCTAGTTACACACATGATAAGGGGTCGTTAGGAAGGGGCATAATGATAGGGAATATAGATTGTGAGTCCTATATGGGACAGTAACCACAATGTCTGTAAAGTGCTGCGGAATATGATGGCGCTATATAAGTAAGCATAATAAATAATAATAATATTGTATAAGGGGGCTTTATGAACTTAAGAGGTGTTATTTATATAAGGGCATTATTAATACAAAGGGGGTTATTTATATAAGGGGCCATTAGGGAGCATTATATATACAGTACAAACCAAAAGTTTGGACACACCTTCTCATTCCAAGAGTTTTCTGTATTTTCATGACTATAAAAATTGTAGATTCACACTGAAGGCATCAAAATTATGAATTAACACATGTGGAATTATATACTTAACAAAAAAGTGTGAAACAACTGAAAATATGTCTTATATTCTAGGTTCTTCAAAGTAGACACCTTTTGCTTTGATTACTGCTTTGCACACTCTTGGCATTCTCTTGATGAGCTTCAAGAGGTAGTCCCGATGTCTCCCACCGCAGTCTGGTTCTGCTGCTCCGGTGTTTTCTTCTGGTGGAAGTCCCCACTGCAAATGACCGCTGAGGTTGCTGACATGGGACGTCTGTGGGGAAGAAAACAACGGAGCAGCAGGACTGGAACGCGCTGGAAGACACTGGAGAACCTTCCCCAGCCTCATATTAAAAAAGTGGTTATCCTGGACAACCCCTTTAAGGTGGCAATTGGGCTTTAATAAAGGAACTTTTCAGCTCATTTTTATTGATTATCTATCTTTAGGACAGATCATCAATAACAGATCAGTGGAACCCCCCTCCCCCTCTGATCAGCACTTTGAAGGGGCTATGGCGCCTGTTTATATCACACGCTGTCTGTTTATAGTGACCGTGTTATGTAATGACAGTCTTGTCACATAGACGTGTATAGGACGAGGCTGTAGTTACATGAAATGGCTGCTATGAGATGAATGACACTATGTAAACAGAGAAGTGGTCACGGCGCTTACACAGGTACCACGGTTCATTCAAACAGCTGATCAGTAGGGGTCCTGGGTTTTTGAGCCCCACTGATTATTTTATTAATGACCTGGAAAACCTTTTAATTAGGAAACCTATGGGGAATTGATAAGGGACACTATTTATACAGGGTACACACGGACATTATTAATATAAAGATGCACTTGGGAGTATTATTCATTATGGGGGGTTATATCATATATTTCATGATTAGGGAATCAGCAGGATGGGGGCTTTGTGTAGGAGAGGACAATGTGCGTCGGATGCCTAGAAAAGTGAGGAGCCAAATTGTTTATGTTGCACACTTTACAGAGACAAGTCACAGCTGGAAGAAGTGGTCATGGCGGTCCGGAGGGAAGAGACGAGAAATGTGAAGGATTAGTCAGAGACATCACCTGTAAGTCACTAAATGATACTGCACTGTATACACCTAAATGATAGAGGATAAATACCTGATTGATGGGGGTCTGTCTGCTGAGACCCCCACTGAGCCTGAGAATTGTCCCCCCCCCCACTGGGTGGGAATTCAGAATGGCTGCGGCCAAGCTAAATATAGGCGTGTCACTTGGTGGATGGACGAACCTAGGTGGTTCACTTCAATGGGAGTGCCAAAGATAGCCGGAGTACAGTACTTCGCTCCTATTATAGATAATGGGGACCATGTGGGCTTGTCCATCCATCAAGCAGAAGATGTGTGAAGTTACTTTCATTGTTAATGCCATGTTGTTGATCTGATACTGAAGTAATACAGTAAGAAGAATTCTTAAAAATTGTTTTATAACTTTGTGTATTGTGTATATTGTGCGACCATAACAGCGTGTGACGCTAGTAGCATGTAAGCTGATTTTTTTTTTATTTATTTATTTTTTTGGGGGGGGCGACTTTCTATAGTCTGCCTCAGGCAACAAAGAGGCTAGGTTCACCTCTGATCCCAGGTATGCAAAAAAAGAAAAAAAGCGGCAGCTGGTTTGATATGCAGTGTTGTCCCTCTATGGCTAATAGCTTCTTTACTGCACAGACCTGAGAATCACTCTGTTCACACACATTGTACATTCCAATTGCATCTGTATGTGCACAGCTTCAAACCTGGCAGAAGCTGATCTTTAGAATTATTATTACTATTATTATTATTATTATTATTATTATTATTATTATTATTATTATTAACAATAATAATAATAATACATTTTATTTACCGTATATAGTGCCAACATATTCTGCAGCAGTTTACAAATTGTAGGGTTCCAGTACAGACAAATTGAGACATTACAGAGTAGTAAGTTAATTCACACAATGGGACTGAGGGCCCTGCTTGAAAGAGCTTGCAATCTATGAGGAAGGTGGAGGGAGGGAGGGTGACATATAAGGTAGTCTTTCTTATGCAGTGATCCAGCCGTTTTTGTGATAAAAGTTATTTTCATTACACATATAAATAAAGATGTATGAGCCATCACTAGTCACAAGAACATGGACTGTATATCACACGACCATGGACTGATCTGTATCCACTAAGAGTAAGCAGAGTGAGTGACAGCAAGCAGAGATCAAGAAAACATGAGGAATTGATACAGAAAGTATATACGAAAATTGTGCAACATTTTATTATACAAACAGCAACATTTGGTCTGAAAGTGGCCAACCCCTTTAACTCTCTGCCTCATTACTTCATTGTTAGGATCCATTATCAATCAAGAGACATCCCAGACACCTAATAATACATGCTTAAAATCCTTAAAAAATAAAAAAAAATGAGCTGAATATAGGCTTAATGTCTCCAGTAAGGGTTTACTGAAGGAACCTTTCAAGAACACTTAGAGTGCGGAATGACAAGTTTACAGTATTTTTTGATCCCTATATAGGGAGCATACTTATTTGCTATTGGATGTGATGCAAATGGTGAAGGCTCAATCTGATGTCTTTTTTGTCTCTAGTACCAAAAGTACAGCAGTATCATAGCCATAATTTATACTGGCTCAGTGTGTAGTTACCATAGTCATGTAGACGAATTCTGGAAATCTGTTATCTCAGGGAAGCCGGTATTGTCTTGCCTCACAATAGGGTCATATTGCTACTCATATCCAAGGGGCCTTCTATTATAGGATTATAGGAGTTTTTTTTGTGACTCTCAGTCTACAGTAAGAGTTTGAGAGGGTTCTTCATCCTTTTGTCAGTCAGAACCAGCTTGTTACAATAGCCACAAAACTTGGTTTTAGTTTTTCCTGAAGTTTATAGAGAAGTCACAGACCAACCTGTTCCTCTGGTTAATCTCTATTGTTTGTTGAGTGCAATAACTCTTCACCTAAAACACCTTTGAGGACCACTAACTTAGAAAATAAATTCTTAGGGCTTCTGTTTTCACAGATTAGCTTCCCTATAACTTACATTTTATCCATAAGAGCTGCAAAATGCTCCCTGTCTCTTTGGAACAAATTTCTAAGATGGCCTCTTCTCCTCTCCTAATACTTTTCATTACTTAGTATAAGTATTTGTAAAGATCTACAGAAGATACTTCCTTTGGCAGTCAATTTTGAGATCTGTGCATGAGGTTTCTCTCTAGGGATTCTACTTGCTACATCCCCATACATACCTCCCCACTTTCAAAGGACAGAAAGAGGGACAAAATGTGCGGCGATCAGCTATGTGAACCGCGGCAAATTTAACTCCACTCACTTCTACGTTGACTCCGCCCATTCTCATCCATTTTTCCATGTACCTCCACACAGTATAATGCTCCTACAGTCACCCTAACATTATATGCCCCCACATTATAAAGTTCCCCTCCAATTGCCCCGCAGTATTAAGTCCCTCTTCTCGTGCCCCAGTTTAAACTGGCGGAAACTAGAGGGGGACATTAAACTGGCACAGCTGGAGGGGGACATTGTACAGTGGGGGTAGTTGGAGGGGGACATTAAACTGGGGGAAATTAGCGGCAGACATGTCCCCCTCCAGCTAGCCCCCACAGTTTAATGTCCTCCTCCAGGTGCCCCCAGTTTAATGTCACCCTCCATTTGCCTCCCCCAGTTTAATGTCCACTCCTCGATCTGCCCCCAGTTTTATGTCCCCCCTCCATCTGTTCCCATGTTAATGTCCCCCTCCATCTGCCCGCAGTTTAATGCCCTCCCTCCATCTGCACCCAGTTTAATGTCCTCCTTCATCTGCCACCAAGTTAATGTCCCTCTTTCATCTGTCACCAGCTTAATGCCCCCCTTCATCTGCCCCAGTTTAATTGCCCCCTTCATCTTCCTTCAGTTTAATTGCCCCCTACATCTGCCCCCAGTTCCCCCCTCTTGCTCACACATGCTGTTTCTTCTTTCCTCCTTACCTTCCATCAGTAACCGTTCCCAGCAGCCTCCTTTTTCTGTGTAACACCGCACTGTCCTGTAGTGTCCAGTATAGCTGCGCCCACCCAAGAGTCTGATCACATGGTCATGATGTCATCAAAGGTCCTTTAGCCCACTAGGATTTAGCATCTACCGTTTAGCCTTTACCCTACTCTAACAAAGTTTGTTAACAACAAAACACTTCAGGGGCATAGTGGGACAAACTGTAAGCTATCCTGGATGGCAGGACAGCAGTGTAAAATAGGGACTGTCCCACCGGATTTGGGACGGTTTGGGGCTATGCCCATATGTTGTGCTACTGTAAGGGATATAAGGGAAGTGTTAGATTTAGAATGTAAATCTGTTATCCCTTAGTCCGGTCAGCAGCACAAGGTTCCCTCCCTATTATACTCTTAGTCGGTCTCCTAATGAAAATACACAAACGGGGTGGAGTTTGGGGCATCTTATATAGAGTTCAAGTTATCATTAAAATTTCCACCTCTCCTATCAACCTGCAGGGATCGGATAATCTCTCCATATGTTGTGCTGCTGGTGGGACTAAAGGAAAACAAATTAAGGCTAAGGCTCCATGTATCAATCTGCAACATTACCGTGGATGTCGAGTATGTAAAGATGGCAACTACTTAGGAGCTGATCGACCTCCATAGCTGTTGGCTTTAGCTGTGTTACACAGTGGAGACCAGGCAGTAATGCCCGCAGTCAGTGCCCACTCTGATAGTTGGCATTATCCCTTTAGATGCTTTGATCAAATCTGACATCTACTTACCCAGAACAAGAGCCTGTTAAAGGCTTCCAGGCCTGTCTTCACTATAGTTCTATTACAGGCTGCTGTAGGAATGATTTTGCAATATACTGCAATGCATTAACATTGCAGTATATTATACTAGTCATAAGACCACTATGAAATCTAAAAATAAAAGTAAAATAAATTTAAAAAAGGTTTAAAAATCATAAAAAAATAAAATCACCTAAACGTTCAAAGCACCCCCTTTTCCCTAGATACCAAATAAAAATAAAAAGTAAAACCAAACATAAACACATTAGGTATACTCAGATATGAAAATGCCCAAACTACAACTTCATATTTTTTTTATCCCATACAGTGAACACAGCCGAAGTACTGTTTTTCCAACATTTCACTCCCCCAAAAATTTTAATTAAAAGCAATCAAGACAACAGACATTCACAAAATCATATAAAGTACATCGCCATAAGAAAGAAAGATGCCTTATGCAGACCCATACACGGAAATATCAAAAATTTACAGGTGTCAGAATTTGGCAACCCCAAGAATTTTTTCTTCAAGGTTTTGGATTTATATTAAGGTGTTAAAATGTTACAAAAACTATATAGATTTGGTATCACTGTAATCGTACTGACCCACAGAATATAGGTAACATCATTTTGACTGCACAGTGAACCCTGTAAAAACAAAACCCATAAGAAAGTGGCACACATGCAGTTTTTGTCTAATTCCACCCCATTATGAATTTTTTTTACAGCTTCTCAGTAAATCATATGTAATATTAACCACTTCCATACCAGGCACATTTTCAAGTTTTTTGTATGTGCGGATTTGGAGGGCTATAACATTTTTATCATTTGCGTTATTCATCTCATTTCTGCGTCTTTTTTCGGTGACACTTAGGGCTTTATTTTTATGTTGTTTTTATTTTTGCATGTGTGTTAATTTTTTTTATATCCGGGAAAATATAAACAAAAGAGGAGGGAAAACGGGTCTGTTTTTCACTTTTCATTTTTTTTTTTATTTAATAACACAAAGTGCTACTAAAAAACTTTATAAAATAGTTTTTAATCTCCGTTAGGGTAATTTTTATTTTTTATGGTGTCGTCGGGGGTGGGGCTATAACCTGTAATAAGGGTGTTTTATTGGCGTATTATGTTATTTATTTTTTAAATTATTTTATTTACTTTTTTTTTTTTACTTTTCTATACCTTTTTTTTTTTTTTTTTTTACATTGTGTTCCCATAAGGTCATAATAGACCTTTGGGGACATCTGATGACTTTTTTTTTGGGGAGGCTGGTTTCCCCTGTAACTGGGGCTGGTACATTTAGCCCCAGTTGCAGGAAGAATACAGCCTCCTGCACGTTGCTTTCACATAACTATAGAGCTGATCTGGGTCCTGTAGGACCCAGCAACTCTAACAAACGCTGATCCCAGGGGATCACATGACCGCCGGGTCGTAGGGGAGCCGCACATTGAGCGCTGTATACTTGGCGATCGGGATGGCAGGGGAGGTAATAAACCTTCCCTGCCTTCTCTATGGGAGCTCCGGCTATGGGAGCTCCCCGTTTTAGCAGCTGCACGATTTTGTGCAGTTGCTGAATTCCTTCTGGACGTATATAGTCTATGGGCCGTACGGAAGTTTTTAAATTATACCATTATGAAGTACAATTTGTCCTGCAAAAATTAAGTCCTTACAAGGCTCTGAACGGAAAAATAAAAAAGTTATGGCATTTGGCAGGCAGGAGTAAAAAACGATAATCAAAAAATAAATGGCTGTGGCGGAAAGGGGTTAATTTTACCCTGTCTAATATTAGACAGTTTTAGTAAATGTATCCCTATGCCTTTTTCTACTTCCCTCCGATATGTTTTATATGTTATCATACAGACAAAAAAGTCCATTATTTCTCACAGCCATTATTTCTACACGAAATTGTGTAGCTGCAAAAGGAAGAAGCCAACTGTTACTACAACCACACTTCCTAAAGAGAAGGCAGAGATGGTTTATTACCGTCACTGTCTTTCTGATCGCTGTGTATATTACACTCAATGAGCGCTGTGTACACAGCTATGGTGGTCGCCATGATGTGGCTCCACTTCTGACCCTGAACTCACATGACCAGTTACTAAAAGTGTGACGAGCGAGCAGTGCAATGCTCAGCATATGAACAATGCAAGGAGCTATGAATGCCAAGAAACAGCTGATCTGGGGAGGTCCCAACATTCACTTTTACTGAGCTAAAATTGATGGCCTCTCTTAAGGCCTCAATACAGGTATCAAGATATCTCAATTATTACATATACAGTGAAAATGCACGAAAATATGGTCAGATATACATTATAAGTATGCATACATACCCAGAAGGCACTGATCCCTGACAGGTTTTTGCATATAGTTATTTCACTTTGGGGGGAACACATGTTCATTATGGATTTGTCAATCCTTCGTATGTATCTCAAATGACTTATTACAATGAAGATAATGTCTAGTTTTGTATGTGAGTTGTTCTGTAGTTTATTTATTCTAGGTGCTAACAGTTCATGAATCATGACACTATGGATGTCCTCTAGTCCTCTATAAGTCTCTAAACAGCAATTTCTAATAAACCTATTAGTATTACTTAAAATGTCAATACATCATAGTTTTTTGGCTTTCCAGATGTTGGACTGTAAAACATTGATACTCATATATATTATATACGCATCTACAGATGGCTGAAAAGTCCTATATATTTTGCTAAGCATTGAACTAACAAATGTATGCTCAGTCTTTGCATAATCATAGAGTGACAATTTCTTTATTTATACCCTGCATGATAGCCAAAGTGTCCCATATGTATCAGCCACAGTGTCAGATAACAGCATTTCTGCTCTGTATGGTTGGGCAGAGCACCAAGCTCACATGAGTACTCTGTCTTGTCCCAAATCTTTAATCCAGTGAAGATAGCTACACAGGGAAACAGTACATGAGTACTCTGATTTGTCCCAAATGTCTAATCCAGGGAAGATAGCTACACAGGGAAACAATACTTGATTTTACTTTTAAAGATGGATTTTCATATATGGAACAAGCAATGTCCCCAAAAGCAAGGTAAAATCATTATTATTATTTTTTTTATACACAATTTTATTAGTTTTTCAAATTGTAAACAGAACAGTACAACAATACAGTAAGAGTAGGATAAACAAAGGAATACAGTAGGTACAAAGTAGCAATATACATGGTTATTCCGGGCCACACAATGTAAATATCCACTTTATGGAGGACTTCCTCTCCGAGAGATGAAAAACCACATTGCCAAGTGTTTGAGTGGAGGAAGAATATTATTATTATTATATGTCATTGTCTGCACTACAACAGATGTAGATATCCCTAGAATAGGTCATTAGTATCAAATTACTGGTCTGACTCCTGGCACCACCACTGGTCAGCAGATAGCAGGAGCTGATGCACCAGTAGCAGCACAGTGTACAGAGCGGGAAGTACCACAGCTCCATAAACTGTGTAGTGGAAGTGTCATATTACTGCACCTCATTTCTCATTCAAGGGAATGGATATGAATTTTGACCTCTCCTAAGGATAGTTATTTTTTTTTCAAATTCTGGGAAAACTACTACGTATAATAGATAATATTTAACATTTGTGAATCGTGAGTATTTTAATGTTCCCTTAACACTAGAAGTCCCAGAAATTTGGAGCTCCCCCTTGAAGTCCTGAAAGAGGGTCAAATGACCCTTAGTCCAAACTGACAACTCTGATGGCTCCAATTAGCATTTCCTTTCATTTGTAAATGTGGCCATTGTCTGAGGAATCTGCAGGGGGGAATTGTGTTGATCCACCTCAGGTCTTGTAAGAGAGTGTAAAGAAAAGAATGTAAGCTGCTCCTGAGTGTCTGCCCACCCCCCAGCTGCATTGTTGTGCTGGGAATATTTGCTAACACCTTAGCAAATTTGCATGCAGCCTTTTGTGCTGTGGGGGATGTGACTGCTTCTCAAAGTAGTCTGCGACTTGAAATCAAAGTACATCTGTAATGTTCTCCCATATCTTGGCAAGGACCCCAGTCGTCCCAGCGGGGAGAGACTGTCCGAAACTGTAGTGATGAGGCTGATGGAACCATTCATGGACAAGGGCAGAACTGTAACCACGAACAATTTCTTTACATCATTGTCACTTGCACAATGACTGCTTAGCCGGAAAACCACTATCCTCGGCACAGTCAACAAGAGTCGCCGGGAAATTCCTCAATCCGCTAGACAGATGGACCGCACTGAATTCACCACTCAGGTGTTTTCAACCACTGGTGCCACACTGACAGTGTATGCACCCAAACGAAAGAAGGCCGTCTACATTCTCAGCAGCATGCACAGCGTGGTTGAGACTAAGGATACCAACAAAAGGAAGCCAAACACGGTCACACAATACAACCACACAAAGTGCGGTGTGGATGTAATGGACCAAATGGTGCGGGAGTACAGCCTGCATGCAGGAACACGGAGATGGCCAGTCGCCGTGTTCTACAACATGATTGACATGGCAGCACTGAATGCTCATGTTCTTTATCAGGCATGCACTGGGGTGCAGGAGAGACGGGTGGACTTCCTGGTTGAGCTTGCAAAAGAGTTAGGTGGCTCTCATGTGACTGAAAAGAAGGCACGCAAGGAGAAACTCCTTCGGCAACAACCTTCCACACCCAGCCCTGGCAAAAGGGCGAAGTGTCAGGTCAACCATCGATGCACGAACAATTGTGCAACTGAGAGATGTGTTTACTGCTTCAAATACACGTGTGGCAAATGTACCAGGGACATACCCAGGCAGTGCCAGGTTTGTTCCGACAGTGCAGACAGACTGCTGAGTGAGTGCTGAAATGCTAGTCACACAAGAAGGACATGCCACTCACACACACACACGCAACCCCCCACAGCAGCCTATTGTAAATATGTGTGGAATTGTTTTATTCCTTGTATTTTTTTTATTATTTTCATAACAAAAATAAAAAGCATAGAAACAAATAACAGTTGTTCTTTTGTATATTTACATTTTTGTATATTTAGATTCAAGTCAATGGGTGCAGAAAAAAAAAAAAAATCGCAAAAAAAATCACAGCTACTTGCGATATTTTTGTGATCTGTCCCATTGGTCATATAGATCACTCCTCTGGGATTTTTTTGCACGAAAAAAATCGCCAAAAAAAAAAATTGCAGGAAAATCGCACCTATGAAAAAAATCGCACGAAAAAAAATCGCAGGTGTGCTTGGTGCCATTGAAATACATTGGCAAATAGCAGAAAAAAATTGCATCGCATTGCGATGCGATTTTCGCGCAATTTTTTTTCGCTAGTGTGCTTGAGGCCTTAGACCAGGGGGCGGCAACCTATGGCACGCGTGCCACTCTTGGCACGCGAGGCTTATTCCCCTGGCACGGCAGCGGACTCCTCACCCAGCAGTTTCGATCGGACCAAACACGGCCGAAACGAAACTGCTATTATTATACTGTGGGGTCTCTTCAGACCCCCGAGTATAATAAGCGGAGCCCCCGGGGAGATGATCAAACATAAAAAACAATGTACTCACTATTCCACGCTCCGCAGCCGCTCTGTACTCTTCGGGCGCTTCTGCCTGCAGGGGCCACTATAGAGCATAATACCGTGTGCAGGGACCACTATGGGACATATACCGTGTGCAGGGGCCACTATGGGACATATACCGTGTGCAGGGGCCACTATGGGACATATACCGTGTGCAGGGGCCACTATGGGACATATACCGTGTGCAGGGGCCACTATGGGACATATACCGTGTGCAGGGGCCACTATGGGACATATACCGTGTGCAGGGGCCACTATGGAGCATAATACCGTGTGCAGGGGCCACTATGGGACATAATACCGTGTGCAGGGACCGCTATGGGACATATACCGTGTGCAGGGGCCACTATGGAGCATAATACCGTGTGCAGGGGCCACTATGGGACATAATACCGTGTGCAGGGACCGCTATGGGACATATACCGTGTGCAGGGGCCACTATGGGACATATACCGTGTGCAGGGGCCACTATGGGACATATACCGTGTGCAGGGGCCACTATGGAGCATAATACCGTGTGCAGGGGCCACTATAGAGCATAATACCGTGTGCAGGGACCACTATGGGACATATACCGTGTGCAGGGGCCACTATGAAGCATAATACCGTGTGCAGGGGCCACTATAGAGCATAATACCGTGTGCAGGGACCACTATGGGACATATACCGTGTGCAGGGGCCACTATGGAGCATAATACCGTGTGCAGGGGCCACTATGGAGCATAATACCGTGTGCAGGGGCCACTATGGAGCATAATACCGTGTGCAGGGGCCACTATGGAGCATAATACCGTGTGCAGGGGCCGCTATGGGACATATACCGTGTGCAGGGGCCACTATGGAGCATAATACCGTGTGCAGGGGCCACTATGGAGCATAATACCGTGTGCAGGGGCCACTATGGAGCATAATACCGTGTGCAGGGGCCACTATGGAGCATAATACCGTGTGCAGGGGCCGCTATGGGACATATACCGTGTGCAGGGGCCACTATGGAGCATAATACCGTGTGCAGGGGCCGCTATGGGACAAATACTGTGTGCAGGGGCAGCTATGGGACAAATACTGTGTGTAGGGGCCACTATGGGACATAATAACGTGTGCAGGGGCCGCTATGGGACAAATACCGTGTGCAGAGGCTGCTATGGGACATAATACCGTGTGCAGGGGCCACTATAGAGCATAATACCGTGTGCAGGGGCCGCTATGGGACATATACCGTGTGCAGGGTCTGCTATGGGACATATACGGTGTGTAGGGGCCGTTATGGGACATATTGCTGTGTGCAGGGGCCGCTATGGGACAAATACTGTGTGCAGGGACTGCTATGGGACAAATTCTGTGTGCAGAGGCAGCTATGGGACAAATGCCGTGTGCAGAGGCAGCTATGGGACATATACCATGTTGAAGGGGCCGCTATGGGACATAATACCATGTGCAGGGACCACTATGGGACATTATTCTGTATAACGGTGTGTTTTCTATATTAAGGATGTGTTTTTGCACAGAAAACTCCAGCTTTGTTTTTTTTTGTGCAAAAATGCACCAGTTTTACATTGAATGAAAAAGTTCCAAATATAGCTGAATCCAGATACATAGTGTGTATTCACCATAAGGATGCTGCCATACGGGGCTCCTGGACACAATAAATTTACCACTAATTGGGGTCTGCACATGGACTTTCATTGCTTCTAATCAGAAAGTACAGGAGTGTCCCAGGAAATAGCAGTAAACGCATGTGTCCTAAAGCATCTGGTGGCAGCACTTCTGTGTTATGGTTTGTGGTATATGACTTTAGTTTAGGGGTCGTCAGACTTACAATTATTGACCGGCACTCCGAGTACCTCATCTTTGATTTTTTTATTAAAATCGGCACGCCGAACAAAAAAGGTTGCCTACCCCTGCCTTAGACAAATGCTTCTGGTCATTACTCACAGCTGTACCTTGCTCTAAAATTTCTAATTCTATTTAAAATATATAAAAAATGATTAATTGTTTCAGTGCTTTTTTGCTCAAATAAAACTAAACTAAATACAATATGTATAGTCTTTATATTATCAAATACAATAAACTGAATAGAACTAACTAGAAACTAAATGGCTAAACTCAATGGAAAACAACAACCTCCTGTGGTGTGACAGTAATGGCCTTAATTACAGAACAAAAGACGGTGATTATAGGATGTTAGATAAAATCCTTCAGGTCATTCGACCCGTCTCTGGGTTCCAAAGGTAGAAATGTTAAATGACCCCTCTCTGGGACTTCTAGTGTTAAGCTACTTGTTACTAAGAGCTCTTTAATTCATTATGCATGTCTAGTTCCCAGTTGTAAAATGGACAACATGTATATACACACAGAAGACTGGTTAGAAAGATGTACAGTCTAGTGAAATTAAAGGCAGTGACCATAGTATGGACATTAGGCGTGGAGGAATTTGAAGTCTCACCAGAAGACAGTCTAACTAGAGAACTCAAAGATGGTCTTTTTACAATACATCTTACAATACTTCTTACAACTACAATATGATATTTAAATTTCATCATTTTATGAAACACTCCAATGTTCATACAGTTCTGTACAAAAGTTTTAAGCAGCTTTGGAAAAAATGTAGGAATGCTTTCAAAAGTAGAAGTGTTAATAGTTTATTTGTTTATCTATTTATTTGTGCATTAACAAAATGAAAAGAGAATGAACAAGAGAAATCTAAATCATATCAATATTGCCTACCCTCTGTCTTCAAAACAGCATCAATTCTTCTAGATACAGCATCATTTCTTCTAGAACGCTTTGTATTACAGTACCTGCAAAGTGGATAGGATTCTGGCTAATCCCATCCACACATTGCAGAAAAAAATCTGTATTGGAAAAGCTGCATTTTTCAAAATCTGAGCATGTCAATTATACTTGCGGAAATGCTGGTGTTTTCTACATAGAAATAATAGGGGCAGAAAGTCCATGAAAGTCTGTGAAAAACGCTGTGGAAAAAAATGTGATGCATTTCCGCAGTTGTTTTTTCCAGTGTTTTTTCACTACGTGGGGCCTTAGCCTTAAAAACAAATTCACATTAACTATTTAAATATGTTTCTTTATGTCTCCCATACTGTGATTTGGGAAAAAAAACATAAAAAATACAAAAAAAGAGAAACAGTGGGGGAGATTTACAAAGAAAAGCCACCAGAATTATGGTATCATTTGTGAAAAAAAAATGTCTAACATGCCTTGTGCCACATTTATTACGTAATATGGACGCTTCTTGTCCACATTGATAAATCTTATAAATTTTGTCCAGTTTAAGGCGACATACGTGTTGCGGGGCCATGATTGAAAAACACGGCTAGCACACTGACTGTGCACATGAGGCCTAAGATTGTCTGGTATAAATTTGCACTGACTAAGGTCGGTTGAATGAATAGGGGACACGGAAGCACAGCCGCAAAGCCGGACACAAATAGGACCTGTCCTGTCGTGTGGGGGGCCAACAGAAATTAATGGGTCAGTTTGTTATCCGGGAAAAACCCGGATAGCATACTGGCCCATGTCATAGTCGTCTGCAAGGGGCCTAAAACTTAGATATTATTAGTAAATTTACCCCAATTTTTTTTTAAAATTGCAGTACATCCTTTTGCATAAATACCAGCTCAGATAATTTTCCTGAAGTATGTATTGAGTGTATTAAATGTTTATAATTCTGTGGGATTTTTTTTACAACCCTGTCTACCTCAAGGGCCAAATTATTTGATAGGAACACTCCAGAGGGTTCCAATAAACTTTAAGACAGGGGCACCACGAGGCGTAAATGCTGCAGCAAAAACCGGTGCATTTTACATTGCAGAAAAGTATGCACAGCCGACACACTGTGATTTCCAAAACCGGCGCAGTTTTGGAAATTGCAGCAAGTCAATTATACCTACGGAAACGCCGACAGTTTTCCTATAGGTATAACGGAAGCAGAAAGTCCAGAAGAAACCTCTGCAGACTTTCTGTGAAAAGCTCTGTGGGAAAAACCACGATTCGTTGCCACTGCGGTTTTCCCTGCAGTACTTTTTTGCTGCGTCCCGCTACGTGAAGCCTTAGCCTAAAGGTGTATTCCCCCTTACACATCTATGACTTAACGAGTATGTATATCTGACGAATATCAGCCCAGTAAGGCTACATTCACATGACCGAGGTGCAAACATTTTGCACCCCAGGGGTGCCTGTTTTCCCAGATCCTCTATACATTGCAGTGTATGGTGGGATTCATGAAAATGGAAAAAAATAGAACATGACCTATATTTTGACGGTCTGTGACTAGCCCCCCATTCAAAGACATTAATAGTGCCATGACATCCATTTTTGTAACTGTCATGTGAATATAGCTTTAAGGTTTTACTGTTGTGTGTATAGGTTTAAGGTTTTACTTCTGGCACCCCCACCTATTAGGAAAACACAGAAACAGGTTAGTGTTTCACGCATCTCTTTTCCTGTCTGGAGGGCCAAACAGGGTATAAGGGGACCTCCAGACTCATGATGTATGGGTCTCCATTTTACCATCAAAAGAGTGTGTCTGTGCCTTTGGAACTGTCTGCAATATAATGGCTTGCAAAGAAAACACATATTAAAAATAGACGCAGTAGTCCATTTTTAACGCCCATTTTACTTACATTTTAACATATTTTTCATCCATTTTCTGTCTGTGTCCATTGTTAAGGGCTTTTTGTCATCCATTATGCATCTGTTTTTTAACGATACATTAAAAAACTGATGAATTTGCCTGTTTTTTTACCCAACTCACTGATCAGTTTTTAATGGCTTTCACTTGGATGCGAATTTGTTTTGACAGACATTAAAAACTGACCATTGTATGCCTTGTATGGCAGTTATGGTTTACAAAGCATAAAAAAGTCACATATTGTTTGTGCAAATTGGGTTTTGTTTAAAAAGTTTCTTGAATGGGGGTATGGCATGGGCCATGCATTAGATTTATTATCATTTACGCCATTTTACTGGTCTTCAGTTTGTCACTTGAGTCAGTGCCGCTGTTTGCAAAATGGAGGGGTCTCTCTATATCAAAACACGTGTGAAGTCTCATGTTATTACCTTTATGTTTTCCCCTGGGGAGCTTCTCTTTTGAAACACAATAGAGTTAAACAACCTTACTAATATACTCTTAAGCTTTGGACTTCCTAGAATCAAAATGACTGACTGCACTGGGGAATAAGCATATATAACTACCAAACAGACTGAAAACCATATACTATCAACATCAAATACAGCCATGATCAATAATATATGTGAAACATAAAAACTAATGTATAACAGAAGAAGGGAGGTGACTGTGCAGGCTGCTGATACACTTGCCTCTACACTTTGCACACTCATTCCACCTTTATTTTTCCCAAGGTGCTTTGCGTGGAGACATAGAGTTTTTAGAATAAGAATATTTGAAATGGCAACCAATATTAGAGGTATACAGCAACCAACTATACTGGTGACCAGCAGGTACTGAAGACTCATGTGGGGTTTACCCTGTTGTATGGTGGAGTTGCCAGTGACATTTGCATTGAACTGGGCAGTATAGTCCTCTGTCTTTATATTCCATGCAACTGGAATACTAATAACAAGTGACAAGACCACGGAGGACAACAGCATCCAGGGTACAACTTCTGATATGTTTTGCTTCAGACGAATAAACAAGGTTTTCTCAAATGTAACAAGCATTACATAATAGAAACCACAGAGGCAGAAAGTAAACCAGAAGCTGGAGAAGATTGTAAATAGCAGAAGAATGGAGAAGATGGTATAAACATTGTCAGAGTAATACAGATCACTCCAAAGGTAGAGAACAGTATCATTGGCCACCATGCTAAATTGGTAGGCAATATTAAAAAGACCCAGTGTGAACAGGATTAATTCTCTTGGATTAATATTTCTTCCTTTGGCTCTGTCCATCCATTGTGGCACAATGATAAAGGAATTAGTAAAAAATCCGATCACAGTGCTAATAGCCAAAGCTGACAGAGAGAGAAGAACAAATGCAGGCAGCATTGTCTGTGAACCAGTTTCTGTTGTTTCACTTTTCCAGTTCAGCAGATGCACGTCTTTTGTCGATGAAGCAATCTATAGAAGAGTAAAAGATGATCAAGAAGCTATGTGACGTTTTATATATTTTGAAATAAAGGCATAAATATTATTGCTTTTGTAAACTGTGAAAAACATAGGTTAGAAACTAAATGTTTCCTTACCTTTATATGCTAATATAAGATGGGTAAATCTACTATATGGAAATCTTGCAGCAGCATATTGTTGGAATTAATGTAATTGATGTTACTTTATTTGGGTGCTTTGGGTCAGGGACACTTATTCTCTGAGGTGGTATGAGGACCTCCTACAAGCGAAGACTGTTCCACTATGTAAAAATTGTCTTCAGTGAAGCATTGTTTTTAACAAGTAAGGTGTGATGGGTTGATAAGACACCTCCTCCCATTTTAAAGTTAAGTAATATGGTCTGTACAATAGTAGTGTTATATGAGAATGTTGTCTATAAAAAGCTTGGTTGACCGACTGAGTTATCTAAGGTGTGGGTTCCCTCATCTACCTCAATTTTTGCACAATTTGCCATATAAGTTTTACAATTGTTCAAGCAATTAGTAAAGTTCTGTGAGTTTTATCTCACATTATACACATATATCCAAAATATGACACATGTACAGTACAGACCAAAAGTTTGGACACACCTTCTCATTCCAAGAGTTTTCTGTATTTTCATGACTATAAAAATTGTAGATTCACACTGAAGGCATCAAAACTATGAATTAACACATGTGGAATTATATACTTAACAAAAAAGTGTGAAACAACTGAAAATATGTCTTATATTTTAGGTTCTTCAAAGTAGACACCTTTTGCTTTGATTACTGCTTTGCACACTCTTGGCATTCTCTTGATGTATTCCATTAGTGATCAGACCCCCTGGGGTTCAGGGCCTCTAGGAAGACTAATAATTACAGTAAGAAAAAAAAAAAAAAAAAAAAAAAATATATATATACTGTTATATATATATATATATATATATTTACACATATATTATGTATAAATAAATGTATATCTAAATAGAACACATGTAAAAGTACATAAAAAAGTAAAAACAAATACACATTAGGTATTCCTGTGTCCAAAAACACTCGGTTCTACAAACTTATAAAAATATAAGTTTCGCCTCCCATAAAAATTTGGATAAAAAGCGATCAAAACAATAGACATTACCTAAAATGGTATAACTAAAAAGTACATCTGGCCCTACAAAAAAGATGCGGAATAACACAGTTTTTCTCCAATTCCACCCCATTCTGAATTTATTTCCAGCTTCCCAGTGCATCTTACAGAATACTAAAGGGTACCAATAGGAAGTACAATTTGTCCTGCAAACATTAAGCCCTCGCACATCTCGGTAAAAAAGTTATGGCATTTGGAAGGTGGGGAGTCAAAAACTTGCTTACCAGCTGGTTTCTGTAGAGAATGATCACAAGTACTACTAAGCAATACGGGCTTAACAGATGTTCTATATTAGATTGATATATATAATGTGGAGATCCCCTTTTAGGTAGCAGTTGTCTTAGTGTAGTTAGTGTACTTTCTTGAATTGTCTGTGCTAGGTTATTAAATGTTGATACCTCCTGTTTTCTGGCACAGTCTTGCGTTATTTTCACTTGAACCATCAATATTACTTGTTTTCCATCCAGAAAAAAACAAGATGAGAATCTATAAGAATATGATGACCTGTAATTATATGAAGGTGCTTAACAAGCCATGTTCCATAAGTTCCTGAGTTTTAACATAAATGGTTATTAGCATAACATACTATCACTGGTAATACAGTATGTTTATGTTTAATTTATATTAACAAAAGAAATAAAAATATTTGTGAAATATAAAAAGTTGTATATTTCATGCTTATATCAAGGTGTGCTATTCAAAAAATATAGTGTTGGAATGGCCACCACAGTACTCTGGTCAGCCCAAACTGTGACATGTCAATGAAGCCAAAAAGACAAACAGAAGAACAGAACAGTCTCGTTCTGAACTGATATAGTTTATGATGCAATTAAAAGTGAACTTGCAAATCCAGTGTAGCTAGAGGGGGAAATCCACAGAATAAATTCCCCTAGTAGGCCCAAGGAACCTAAATTTCACACTGAAAAATAGGTTCCAGCTTGAAGCCTACTATGGAACAGCATCAACTGACAACTGCAGTCAGGGGTACAATGAATTGCATACAACTTCCAAATGTTCCTCTGGATGGCAGCTGTAATTTTATAGGTAAAATAGGAAAGTTGTACTATGGGAAGTCGAATGCCTTTATATAATAGTTAAAATGGTTCAATATTGGACTCAACCAGGGCTGAGGAGTTGGAGCTGCCTGGAGTCAGAATAAAGTTTCAGAACAAAATTATTAATTATTTCTAATTATATTATACAATTGTTAGTTTACTGTCTCCAACTGACAATGGCTGTCAGCCATTTGTGAAGGAGTCAAAGTCAAAGCAGGAGTAAGAGTCGGTTTATGGAAAAAGAGAGGGGTCGGAGTTGGTGGTATGGCTTACCAGCTTCACAGCCCTGGTTTAAACTGTCTCTAACATTTTCTCTATTATACAAAAAATATAGGACAGCTCCAGTAGCAGAGCAAATCGTTGATTGTAATGTCAATCTGTATTCCCTTAGTCCAGACAGCAGCACAATATGGGGTATCTCTGCCCCTGTGTGTTGTTTAGGACAGGTGGAACCTTTAATTAGCACCAAAAAGGTGCCTCCTACTAGCCCTATAAGAGGGCACAAGAGACCTCCCTCCACTGTGTAAATTATAAAGTAACAGGAAACAAGCTTCTAGGGAGGGAAGCCTTGTGCTGCTGTCTGGACTAAGGGAATACAGATTGACATTACAATCAACGATTCCCCTTACGTCCGACAGCAGCACAATATGGGGAGATAGCAAGTAATTCCCCTAGGGAGGGTTTCCTCGCTTTACAATGTCAAGGACTGACTGACCAAAGGCAGTTGTCTGGAAACTGCGGATGTCCAATGATAATGTTTAACAAAAGGTCAACTGAGATGACTATGATGCAGCCGCACAAATCTGGTCCAATGGTAAGGACCGATACTCAGCCAAAGAAGTCAACAACCCAGGTCGAGTGGCCGTAGAAAAACTGGAGGGAATAACTCCTGAATAAGAAAGGAAGACTTAATTGTCTCCTTGATCCATGTGGATAGAATAGGCTTGGAAGCCTTGAGGCCTCTGTTTTTACCCTGCATATCAATTAGTAGGCTTTCGGCCTTCTTAAGCGGTTGAGTGTGGAAAAGGTAAATCCACAGACACCTTACCACATCTAAGGTGTTGAGCTTTTCTTCCTCCTCAGAGGTTGGAGAGGGGAAAAACACAGGTAACGAAATTAGCTGATTGCTATTATAGTATGAGGGGACCTTAGGGATAAACCCAGGTAAACCTAAGGTGCACCCTATCTGCAAAAACAAAATGTACGGTTCTCTAGAAGAGAGGGCCTAGAGCACTCCTACTCTTTGGCAGATATAATAGCCAACAAAAAAGTGGTTTTGTAGGCTAAATATTTTATCTCCGTAGTCTCCAAGGGTCCAAATGGAGGACCGCACAGGCCTGTAATGACTACCGCAAGGTCCCACTGGGGATGATACTGAGGGCTTTAGCCTCATTGCCCCTTTAAGGAACCTTGCAACCAGAGGATCCTGAGACAGATGTCTGTTCAAATGAGCGGAGAGGGACGCAATCTGCACTTTCAAAGTGGCAGGGGCAAGGCCCTTATCCAAACTGTCCTGAAGAAAATATCAGCCGTTGAAGGTTCTAGATTATTAATACCCTTCTTGGAGCACCACTCCATGAAAATCTTGGCTGTCCTCTGGTAGTTCTTATTGGTAAATTCTGCTCTTGCAGAATAAAGGGTCTTCAGGACGGCCTCTGACAATCCTCTATCCTGCTGTAGGGACTACTCAACCTCCAGGCTGTCAGGTTGAATCTCCAGAGATCCTGGCACTTCAGAGATCCTTGGGAAACCAGGTTCTGGATGGGGGGGAAGCCTCCAATATATCCCTCGACTCATCTCCATGAGTTGGGAAAAACCAAGCTCTTTTTGGCCAGAATGGAATGATGGCTATCACAGAGACTTGGTCCTGTCTGATTTTCATTAATACCTTTGGTATTATTGGAATTGGAGGGAAGATGTATGCCAGCCTGGACCTCCAAGGGATGGACAGGGCATCCACTGCCAAGGGATTGTCCTCCTGGTAAAGGGAACAGAACTTCTCCACCTTGGCGTTGAGTCGGGTTGCCATGAGGTCTATTTCTGCAAGACCCCTGTTCAGGGTAATCTGATGAAAGACTTCTGGATTGAGTGACCATTCTCCTGATACGGCATAACCCCGACTCAACCGATCCGCTACTATGTTCAGGGAGCCCTTGATGTGAACTGCGGATAAATGGGTTAGATTTTTCTCTGCCCATGTAAATATCAGATCTGCCTCCCTAAGGAGGGTTGGTGATCTGGTGCCTCCCTGTCTGTTCACGTACAGCACTGTGGTCATGTTGTCTGACCGGATTTTGACTGCTCTTCCCCTGGGAAGAGGCAAGCAATAGAGTAAGGCACGATATACGGCTCTGAGCTCCTTCCAGTTGGACGAGGTCCTTTTTTCAGGAGCGCTCCAGACTCCCTTTATGGAGTTTTCGTCCAATGGGCTCCCCATCCCGAGGGGGATGCATCTGTAGTCAACAGGGTCCAAGAAGGTTGGACCGTGGACCTTCCGTCTTTCAGGTGCAACCACCACTTGAGGGAAAGACGGGTCCTGGGGGAGAGTCGAATCTTCTTGCTGAATGTAAGAAGGGAGCGATCCCAAGCCTCTAGTAACTCCTTCTGGAGGGGACGTAAGTGCCACAAGGCCCATGGGACTGCCTCCACTGAGGAAGACATCAAGCCCAGGATCTTCATCAATGTTCTGATGGAGGCTATCGGCTTTTTGAAGAGGTGCCGGACTGCCGCAACCAGCTTCTCCTTCCTTGCTGGTGTCAAGGAGATTTGCAGGCGGACTGAATCTAGGAAGTAGTTTTCTCAGAGGAACTTCCTTCGAGTTGAAGGGATCGTTTTTGACTTCTCCCAATTTATAAGCCATCACAGACTCTGAAGGCTGTCTGTAGGTACTGGAGCAGAACAGACTCTGACTGGGCCTTTATCAACCAGTCGTCTAGATAAGGCACCAAGAATATCCCCTGAAGCCTGAGGGCGGCCGTTATGGGGGCCACTACCTTTGTAAAGGTGTGGGAAGCAGAGGAGATCCCGAAGGGTAGTGCTGTGAATTGAAAGTGCTTCCTGTGGCCGGAAACTACTACGGCAATCCTTAGAAAAAAACCTTCTGTGTGGAGGTAAATAGAAATATGCAAATGGGCGTCTTTTATATCCAAAGTCACAAAAAACATCGCCTTAGAGGAGAAAGGTGGTGACAGACTTTATGGTTTTCCTATGGAAGCGCTTCTTTTTGATGAAGCGGTTGAGGTACCTTAAGTCTATGATCATTCTCCACTTGTCTGCCGGTTTTGGCATCAGGAAGACGGGAGAATAGACACTGGATCCTTCTTCTAGAGAAGGGACTTCCACCAGGGCTCCCTTGTGAATGTACTCTCGGATGGAGCATTCCAATGTAGTCTGCTGCATTGTAGGGAGGCTGCGAGTTAACACAAACCGATCCTGAGGAGGACGGAGGAACTTGATTGCATAACCTCTTTGGATTACCTACCGGACCCATGGGTCTCGAATTTTTCCCTGCCCGCAGTTGAGAAAGTGGGAGACACGACCTCCGACAAGAATCTCGGCCACAGGAAAACTGCTTCTGATGTCAAAAGCTAGGCTTGACTTTTTTATCATCAGACTTCGGAATCTCCGGCCGGCGTCTCTAGAGGAATAACTAGAGCCTCTCTGGACTGCCTCCCACGACGAGGCGGATAGCCTCTACCACGGCCAGAGCCAGACCTACCTCTGAAGGCCTGGGGTAAAGTTTTACTCTTCTTGTCGGCCAAGCCCTCTAGGATCTCGTCTAGGGCACAGCCAAAGACTATACCTGGCTCAAAGTGTAATGCGCACAAATTATACTTTGAGGGGAACACAGCTCTCCAAGGTTTTAACCATAGAGGTCTTCCAGCTGCAGTGTTCTTGGTAAGTGCCAGGGATTTGGCCGCCAGCCTTAATTGATGGTGGGAGGCTTCCGTTAAATATTCAGCTGCTAGGGAAACTGAGCCTAGAAACCCTAGCAGCTCGTCTCTGGAGACTTCCAGAGTCGGTCACTTTCGAGGTGGACAAGGTCAGTACATAATTTGGCTGACACTTCACAGGACGCAACCGCCACAGCGGTCTTGGGCGAGGCAGCTGAATAAGCCTTCTTGAAGGTATTGTCGAAGCGCCTGCCATGGCGTCGTGCAGATTTCCTCCATCATCTGATAGTACCTTAGTGCGGCAGGACAGTTTAACCACCGCCATATCCACCTTGGGAGGAGGACCCCATTGATCCCATTGAGCAACTGGGAATAAAGCGCTGAACCTCCTAGGAACCACAAGAGGTTTTTCAGGACTTCTCCACTCTGAGGACATTAATTTTTGTAATGTCTGGTCCACTTGGAAGACCCTAGGCCCTCTATAGGTGGACGCGGAGGCTTCCCCGTCAACATCACGATCCTTAGACCGGATGGACTTCAGCAGCCGGCTTAATTTTTCGAGTGGAAGCACGGCCTGCTGGGATCTTCAGTGGAATCGTCAGATGAGAGTGTCTCGTCCACTATCTGATAATCTTCATCAGCGATCCGTAAGGAAGATTGTGTCTCAATCTGCGGTCTCTTGGCAATCTGGGAGATGGAAGAACGAATCTCCTTTAAGAGACTCCTCATATAGTCCTTTACCCAAGTAACAACCTCTTATAGAAGGTACTTCCGGCGGAGGTCCGCGACACTGGTGACAGCGGGTAAAATCATAGCCGTCAGGTAAAGGGGTATTGCAATCCAAACACATTAGGTGTTTCAAGTTTAGAGGAATTTTTCCTCCTAAGCGCATCGCCATTACGTGATGCAGAAGATGACATCTGAAACATCAAACAGCCACGTGACACTGAAACAGGGAAGATCGCCAAGCATTGCATAAAAACCCAAGGGGTACCCTTTTTTTTTTTTTTTTTTTTTTTTTTTTTTTGAATCGGTCACTTGAAGAGAGAAAAAAAACCGTCAGAAAAAAAAAAACAGCCACCGCAACCCGCAGCAGAGGAGCTAGAAACCACTAACTCAACAAATAAAGGACTGCATTCAGACCTTTTAAATGTAATCCAGCAGCGAGGGGAGGAAGCCAGCAAAGAAACATTTATACAGCACCAAAACAAGTCAAACGCCATAATGGAACATAGAGGAGCATAAGCCTAAGCCAGAGGCTCAAAATACAAGCAGCAAAAATCAATTCTATATTTTGCCTTTAAATTTTAAATTTCCAAACTTACCGCACTTTTTCCGAGAAAACCGGAAGTTGGGCGTGGTGGTGCGCAAAGGCTTCCTTCCCCTGGGAACACGGCACTGGAGAAAAGTTCCGGCCGAGGAGGTTCCCCGCTTACTTCCGGGATCGCGCTGCCTGCAGATGGATGCCGGATAACGCTGCGCTGCGGTGCGAAGGCCCGAAGGACCGGAGGTTTTCTCTTTGGGACCGAGGTACCCCAAAAAGGTAAGCCAGGAGTAAATAAAACCCCTAGCAACGGGAGGTCACAAGAGACCTCCGTCCACCTGTTCCACACAGGACAGAAAAAAACAGTGGAGGGAGGTCTCTTGTGCCCTCTTATAGGGCTAGTAGGAGGCACCTTTTTGGTGCTAATTAAAGGTTCCACCTGTCCTAAACAACACACAGGGGCAGAGATACCCCATATTGTGCTGCTGTCGGACGTAAGGGGAATTGTAATTTGCTCATATATTATTAATGTAAAGTATTCTTTTAGGTCAAAAAATGATTCTTAAAGAACATTTCAGTATTTCAAACAAGAGTCATGTAATAAATATCCAGGTTTCCAGTGCCAAATATTTAACTGGGCCTGCATCTGTTTTCAAATGATGTATAATTTTAGAATGAATTTTAGGTCTATCTGGACAAAAACTGAAGTGTGTTTAAGTGAGATAGTGCTGTCTAGCATTATTACGTAACGCAAATAACATTACTTGCCATCATAAATCCAAAATATCTGACTGCTAATTTTCCTGTATGACAGAAAATACTGTAGTCACCTATGCATAAGAAGTAGGTGCTAGAATCCCCTATTCACTTGGTATAGCAATACCAATGCAATCTACCATAAAACAAACAAAATGCAGACTATTAAAATCCTTATTTTCACATATTTTACTAAGACATAGGATTTCTAAATTATTGTAAGAGCTTAATGTGAACTTACTTTAAGTGAAAAACAAACTTGGCTTGGCATATGGTTCTATACCATAATCCCCCCAAGCCTCTTAATGATTCACATGTTATGAGGAGGCTTTTACTTCTAAGCAAAATGCATTGTGATGGTTCTCTCTCAACAGCAATGGCAAGAATCATAACTGCTGATAGCACATGAAGAATCCACAATCTCCAGAATGTGTGAGGGGGGCCATTATGACAAACAAATGTCATGTCTATTTCCACACATGCACTCACAGATGAATCCCAATGGAAGATTATTAAGAAGAAGAATACACTGTAACAAAACCATAAAAATATGCATATTGTACAATATATTGGACAAACAATGGTTTCTGTACTGAATGCAATGGAAGTAATATTTTTAGTCCTTTTTTAAGTATGCAGATTTTTTTTTTTTTACAAACATATGACAAGGAATACAGAAACAGTCTATAGGTTATGAATAAGTGGTAATCATATTTCTAGAAAGTTCACCACACTTTCTTTGTTTGTATTAAAGAAGACCTACCAAAAATATAAAAAGGCCCTTTACTAAATGAAAACCATGTGTTTTATTTAAAATAGTGATATATTGTCTTGAGAAAAAGGTACACTCTCTTTGAATTCCATGTTTTTACATATCAGGACATAATAAAAAACATTTGGCCCTTAGGACATCTTAAAATGAGGTAAATGCAACCTTCCATGAAAAGAAAAACAGAACAGATTCCCCTGTTTCATTATTTATTCAACAAAAGTAAAGCCGTGTGAAAAAGTAAGTGCACCCTATGAAACAGTTGCTTGTAGAATCACTTTTAGCAACAATAACTTGAAGCAATGGTTTTCTATATGACTTTATCAGTCTCTCACATAGTTCTGGATAAATTTTGGCCGACTCTTTTTTATCACATTAATAATAATAATAGTCCTTTAATAGTCCCACAGTGGGGAAATTCACAGTGGGGAAATTCAATTTCATTTAAGTCTGTGGGCATTTGTTGATGCACAGCTCTCTTAAGGACTATTAACAGCATTTCAATTGGGTTGAGGTCTGAACTATGACATGACCATTGCAACACCTTGATTCATTTCTTTCTTTTGTAGTAGATTTGCTGATTTGTTAGTATACTTGGAATCGTTGTCCTGTTGCATAACCCAGTTTTAACCAAGCTTTAGTAGCTGGATACTAGAATACTTTGGTATACAAAGGACTTCATGATCGGCTCAATGAATCCAAGGTGCCCAGGTCCTAAGCTGGAAAACAAGCGAAATCTCCACCCCTTCAAGTTTTTGTTGATATAGCCAAACATCTTTGACCTTGTCTGTCCAAAGGATATTGTTCTACAAGTCTTGTGGTTTGTTCAGATGCAACTTTACGAACTTAAGCAGTGCTGCTGTGTTCTATTTTAGAAATAATGGGTTTTCTTTGGCAACAAGCCATACTTGTTCAGTTTTTTTTCTCTAATTGTACTGTTATGAAGATGACTATTTAACCATCTGAAGCCTGTAGAATTTTAGTTATAGCTCCTGGGTTTTTTGCAATTTTTCTGAGCATGGCATGGCCTGACCTTGGGGTGAATTTGCTGGGATCTCCACCCCTAGGAAGATTGTCAACAGTTTTGAATCTTTTCCACTTATGAATAATCTTGCTCAATGTACAATGATGGACTTCAAATTGTTTGGAAAATGCCTTTATCACCTTTCTAGATTGATGGTCACAAACAATTGTCTTAACACACACCTGAATTCTCTAGACCAGCAAACTACTAAAACATCCATTTTTATAGAGGTGGTTGCACTTGCTGATGGTCATTTTTTCTAGGACATTTGGTTAGCACTCCTATGGAAGTGGTAAGGGTGTTTCTACACTTTGGCCTAATTTTTGTTAAATAAATAATAACACAGTGTAATTTGTCATGTGGTATTGTTTATCTGAGGTTGTATTTATCTAACTTTAAAACCTTCTAAGGACCAGCGTTTTCATATTATGTCCTGATATGTAAAATCCTGCAGTTCAAATAGGATATACTTTGTTTTATTAATGACTGTATGATCACTTGCATTTACAACCCCAAAGCCTGTACTGCAAAAATGCAATAGCTGACATATATAAACTCATATATAATACTCCATTTGTAATATGGCATTCTCAAAAGAAAATGAACAGCTGTAATATTTACATTTTTGTTTTGGTCTGGGATGGATGAATCAACAGTATGTAACAACTTAAAACATACTGTAACAGCTGGAGTACATGTAATATATTTTGAATGTGCCACACACTTTTTAAAGAACACTTATCCAACTAAAATTAAATTGATTTTAGGCACTTTATGCATAAGCTTACCTGCAGTTGGACAGATTTATTATTTATAAGTGTTCTCTGTACAATAAATGTATTGGTATACAGTAACATGCACATTTTGTATTAAAAGAAAAAGCGCTTACTTCGGAGAACATATTTTAACATTTCTAGTATCAAAAAATGTTAAGGGCAGCTAAATTCTGTAAAATAATCTGTTCTTATTCCATAGAGGCTATTTATATATATCGGTACTGAGTTTTATACACTTTAACTAATATCTGATATTTTGGTTGAAAAAAAAAACTTATTTGTATTATCTCAAGTATTATCATTATTACACAAATTACCATACTTAATTAGATGATACAAAAATATTTTCATGTATGTCCCGGTTTACAATAGCAGGCTATTACCAAATGACACATCTGTCTATGCAGTTAGAATGCTCCATAACCATTTAATGGTTGCTCCACATTAAATAAAAGGTCATTACAGAATAATAACGTTTCTTACCCTAAATGTATAAATTATAGGATATCTGAATTCCATATAGTGATCATTTGCAGAATAACATGAAGCTTCCCAACTTGTCGTAACATAAGATATCTGAATAATGTCCTCGCACTCCCATTTTAAGTACCAAGGTCATATGATCAATGCAATTAAAAGAAAAGCTTCAGGTGTGCAATAAAGATTGTTTAATTATCAGTTTGACATTTCCCATGTGTCAGAAAATATACAGTATCCTAAATAACGGTTATTAATGTCAGCAGCCTATTCTAAAGAGACTTGAAAGGTCACAAAAAATCTGGAGAGATTGTGGATACATTTTACTGTGTAGCAGTAATTGAAAATACACAAGATATATGTCCTTATTGGACTAGTAGCACAAAATGTCAATTTCTGCCTGTTTAAACAATTAAAATCTAAATTGTATTCATACAAGTTAAAAAAGTTACAATCAAAGCCAACAAATATGTACCCAAATGTGGCTAGAAACAGGCTGCCTTCAAAATATTTATGAAGATAAAGAAGGATGCTTCTAGTACCATAATTTTCTATATCTAGCTGGCTTTTTACACTTCCTTGTCTTCTTGGAAGGAATAATTTGTTTTACTCGAAATACATCCTATTACTGATATAACAGGGTGCTCTTGTATTACCACCAAAAAACCTGGGTGTGTCCACAGGTATTTAAAAGAAACAAGACCTTACTAGCCGTATCGCATTGGTCTTAGTGAGTTATCAGTGCAATATATTTCAATGAACTCAAATATTCACCGGACAAACTTGTTAGTTACTCAAAAGAAGTATATTATGATGGTGTTGAGACTATTAACCAATTGATTGATGTCACTTTGGTGACTTCATATATCTTTCATACATCTCAGTATCTCCAGCTTGCGGAGTATGGAGATACTGATAAGTGCAAACACCTGCCTAGTATGTTGAAACCACAAACAACCTTTCCATCCAGTATTACTCCATAATACCATTTGATATTGTTCTATTATGGAGTCCTAGATGATGTTTGCATGGATGCTGGGTTGGTGGATATCATAAACATTACTTCACTCATTACTCTCACGATTGCTTCCTGTATGGTTCTCGGAAGCTAGATGATATAATGTGAAATATCAATCATATATACAATGCCTATATATATACAGTACAGACCAAAAGTTTGGACACACCTTCTCATTACAAGAGTTTTCTGTACTCCATTCAGTAGGACTATCAGCTGTGTATCCACCTGACTTCTGAACAACACAACTGATGGTCCCAACCCCATTTATAAGGCAAGAAACCCCACTTATTAAACATGACAGGGCACACCTGTGAAGTGAAAACCATTTCAGGTGACTACTTCTTGAAGCTCATCAAGAGAATGCCAAGAGTGTGCAAAGCAGTAATCAAAGCAAAAGGTGGCTACTTTGAAGAACCTAGAATATAAGACATATTTTTAGTTGTTTCACACTTTTTTGTTAAGTATATAATTCCACATGTGTTAATTCATAGTTTTGATGCCTTCAGTGTGAATCTACAATTTTTATAGTCATGAAAATACAGAAAACTCTTGGAATGAGAAGGTGTGTCCAAACTTTTGGTCTGTACTGTATATATATATATATATATATATATACAGTGGGGAAAAAAAAGTATTTAGTCAGCCACCAATTGTGCAAGTTCTCCCACTTAAAAAGATGATAGAGGCCTGTAATTGACATCATAGGTAGAACTCAACTATGAGAGACAAAATGAGAAAATATATCTAGAAAATCACATTGTCTGATTTTTTTAAGAATTTATTTGCAAATTATGGTGGAAAATAAGTATTTGGTCACCTACAAACAAGCAAGATTTCTGGCTCTCACAGACCTGTAACTTCTTCTTTAAGAGGCTCCTCTGTCCTCCACTCATTACCTGTAGTAATGGCACCTGTTTCACATTGTTATCAGTATAAAAGACACCTGTCCACAACCTCAAACAGTCACACTCCAAACTCCACTATGTTGAAGACCAAAGAGCTGTGGAAGAACACCAGAAACAAAATTGTAGACCTGCACCAGGCTGGGAAGACTGAATCTGCAATAGGCAAGCAGCTTGGTGTGAAGAAATCAAGAAGTCTCTTCTGCTTGTTGCCTGTCCTTAGCAGTGGTTTCCTAGCAGCTATTTTACCATGAAGGCCTGCTGCACACAGTCTCCTCTTAACAGTTGTTGTAGAGATGTGTCTGCTGCTAGAACTCTGTGTGGCATTGACCTGGTCAATCTTAGCTGCTGTTAACCTGCGATTTCTGAGGCAGGTGACTCAAATGAACTTATCCTCCGCAGCAGAGGTGACTCTTGGTCTTCCTTTCCTGGGGCGGTCCTCATGTGAGCCAGTTTCTTTGTAGCACTTGATGGTTTTGGCCACTACACTTGGGGACACTTTCAAAGTTTTCCCAATTTTTCGTACTGACTGACCTTAATTTCTTAAAGTAATGATGGCCACTCATTTTTCTTTACTTAGCTGCTTTTTTCTTGCCATAATAGAAATTCTAACACTCCATTCAGTAGGACTATCAGCTGTGTATCCACCTGACTTCTGAACAACACAACTGATGATCCCAACCCCATTTATAAGGCAAGAAAACCCACTTATTAAACCTGACAGGGCACACCTGTGAAGTGAAAACCATTTCAGGTGACTACCTCTTGAAGCTCATCAAGAGAATGCCAAGAGTGTGCAAAGCAGTAATCAAAGCAAAAGGTGGCTAATTTGAAGAACCTAGACTATAAGACATATTTTCAGTTGTTTCACAATTTTTTGTTAAGTATATAATTCCACATGTGTTAATTCATAGTTTTGATGCCTTCAGTGTGAAGCTACAATTTTTATAGTCATGAAAATACAGAAAACTGTTGGAATGAGAAGGTGTGTCCAAACTTTTGGTCTGTACTGTATATATATATATATATATATATATATATATATATATATACAGTGGGGAAAAAAAGTATTTAGTCAGCCACCAAGTTCTCCCACTTAAAAAGATGATAGAGGCCTGTAATTGACATCATAGGTAGACCTCAACTATGAGAGACAAAATGAGAAAATATATCTAGAAAATCACATTGTCTGATTTTTTTAAGAATTTATTTGCAAATTATGGTGGAAAATAAGTATTTGGTCACCTACAAACAAGCAAGATTTCTGGCTCTCACAGACCTGTAACCTCTTCTTTAAGAGGCTCCTCTGTCCTCCACTCATTACCTGCAGTAATGGCTCCTGTTTCACATTGTTATCAGTATAAAAGACACCTGTCCACAACCTCAAACAGTCACACTCCAAACTCCACTATGGTGAAGACCAAAGAGCTGTGGAAGGACACCAGAAACAAAATTGTAGACCTGCACCAGGCTGGGAAGACTGAATCTGCAATAGGTAAGCAGTTTGGTGTGAAGAAATCAACTGTGGGAGTAATAATTAGAAAATGGAAGACATACAAGACCACTGATAATCTCCCTCGATCAGAGGCTCTACACAAGATCTCACCCCATGGGGTCAAAATGATCACAAGAGCGGTGAGCAAAAATCCCAGAACCACACGGGGGGACCTAGTGAATGACCTGCAGAAAGCTGGGACTAACGTAACAAAGGCTACCGTCAGTAACACACTACGCCGCCAGGGACTCAGATCCTGCAGTGCCAGACGTGTCCCCCTGCTTAAGCCAGTACTTATCTGGGCCCATCTGAAGTTTGCTAGAGAGCATTTGGATGTTCCAGAAGAGTATTGGGAGAATGTCATATGGTCAGATGAAACCAAAGTAGTACTGTTTGGTAGAAACACAACTCGTCGTGTTTGGAGGAGAGTGAATGCTGAGTTGCATCCAAAGAACACCATACTTACTGTGAAGCATGGGGGTGGCAACATCATGCTTTGGGGCTGCTTCTCTGCAAAGGGACCAGGATGACTGATTCGTGTACATGAAAGAATGAATGGGGTCATGTATCGTGAGATTTTGAGTGCAAACCTCCTTCCATCAGCAAGGGCATTGAAGATGAAATGTGGCTGGGACTTTCAGCATGACAATGATCCCAAGCACACCGCCAGGGCAACGAAGGTGTGGCTTCGTAAGAAGCATTTCAAGGTCCTGGAGTGGCCTAGCAGGTCTCCAGATCTCAACCCCATAGAAAACCTTTGGAGGGAGTTGAAAGTCCGTGTTGCCCAGCGACAGCCCCAAAACATCACTGCTCTAGAAGAGATCTGCATGGAGGAATGGGCCAACATACCAGCAACAGTGTGTGCCAACCTTGTGAAGACATACAGAAAACGTTTGACATCTGTCATTGCCAACAAAAGGATATATAACAAAGTATTGAGATGAACTTTTGTTATTGACCAAATACTTATTTTCCACCATAATTTGCAAATAAATTCTTTAAAAATCAGACAATGTGATTTTCTAGATATGTTTTCTCATTTTATCTCTCATAGTTGAGGTCTACCTATGATGTCAATTACAGGCCTCATCTTTTTAAGTGGGAGAACTTGCACAATTGGTGGCTGACTAAATACTTTTTTCCCCCCACTGTTATATATATATATAGACTCTCTAAATAAAGTCTTTTCACTTAAACTTTTTGATTGTGATTCTTCTGCATGCTTGTGTAAGCGCTTTTCTCAATTCAGTATTCCTGAAACTGTAGATAATGGGATTCAACAAAGGAGTAGCCACATTGTAGATAACAGACACCAGTTTGTCACGTTCAGATGAGTAACTGGTTTTTGGTCGCACATAAGTAAAACTTCCAGTGCCATAGAATATGTTGACTATGATAAGATGTGCAGCACATGTAGAGAACATCTTCTTCCTTCCTGCCACAGATGAAACGTTAAATATAGTGATAACAATGTAAATATATGTGATGAGGATAAATAAAAATGGTCCTAGTCCGACAAATACACCACCCACTGTGAAGAGTACAATCTCATTCAGGTAAGTATCTATACATGAAAGTTTCAGTAGAGGGGGAATGTCACAAAATAGGTGGTTAATGACATTATCACAGAAGGGCAGGCGACAGATTAAGCCAGTGTGGATAGCTGAGTTTATTGAACTATACAAAAGTACCACAAACAATAAATTGTAACATAATCTCCTACGCATAATAACATTGTAATACAATGGGTGACAGATGGCTGCATAGCGGTCATAGGCCATAATGGCTAGAAGAATACACTCAGCCCCCTCCACAAAAATCACAGTATATAGTTGCATGAAACAAGCCCTAAATGAAATACTTTGGTGGAGTGACATTAGAATTTCTAACATTTGTGGCACAGTAGCAGATATATAACAGTTGTCAGTCATAGACAAAATCCCTAAGAAAAAGTACATTGGATTCTGAAGGCTGGGGTCCACCTTTGTTACAGTTATTATTAGTAGGTTCCCAGCTACTGTAAAAACATAAATGGCTAAAAATAATGCAAATAAAATTATCCGCATCTCAGATTTTTCAGAAAATCCCAAAATATATAATTCAGTAATAATAGTTAAATTTACCATTGCCATTGCATTTATTCAATTGCCTGCAAAGGAAATATAGTAAACTTTAATAACAGTAATGACAGTAGTAATAATATAAATCAAGTAAAATGAGAAATAAATGTTTGTTTATAAAGAGCCTACAAACAGTAGAATAAGCAAAAACTTAATTTACTAAAATCCTTCTACTACTAAGTACCAGCTGAAAATATAATGGCCGTACAACATTAGATTTTGGATTGCAGTGATGCGGCCATACAGTATGTTCGATAATGGAATCATTTGTATGAAGGATCCCACCATCAGCATGAAAAACTAAAGTGACAGATCAAGGGGCAGTCTAATTTTCTTAAACAATGAGGTAGATAACCAGTTTAAGATTTTTGCTATTTCTATGCACTCCTTTCATTCAAAATTACAGATCTACAATGTAAAAGCAAACAAACACAAAGATGCAGAACTCAGCATGCTAGGATATACAGTATGCAAACATATTTTTATCATTCTAAATTGCATTAATGCTACTCAGTGTTTACTATACTTAGCACAGATTTTATGAAATTGTGTGAACTACACAGTGTACCAGTACAAAAGAAGACTCAACTCTATCTATAGCCAATCTATAATTTGGTTTGTTGAATTATTTCTTAATATTTGACTCTAGATCAGCGATGCAGTGTATTCCTATATGTTGCAGACAAATTCCAACTCTTCATATATCATTTAGGCCACTTGCAGCAGCAAGTGTTATTGGTATACTGTACTTATATAACAAAATATTTTGTAATATTACCCAATGAATTTGTTCACTTCTGGGAGTTTTCTTACTCACTTATGGGACTAATTAAAGCTAGACTCTAAAATAATGCCTAATTTTTGCAAATTGATGTTGCTTCTTAATAAGAGACTGAGAAATACATACAATATTTCATATTTATATTTTATAAATAGATAAATAGGGTTGATCTGCATCTATAAAACTTTGGCGCCTTGCGTGAGTGTGTATATTGTGAGACTTTATACACATATCCGATTTATATGGACAGCACACAATCCGTATGCTGTCTGTTTTTCACAGACTGAGAGACATTGAAAAGTATAGTAAACACATAACACGATTAATATTAAACAGACATGCGAATAAGGTCTGAAATTGCAGCAAGATAGGGCGGGATGTTCCCTTTTTATTATGCTGAAAAAAAGAAACATTAGCCATTGCCTTCCAATGAAAAACAAGTAAAGCAAGCCATAATTCTTGCACATTTAGCTTAGTAAATTGGCCCCATTAACTTTTTGTAAATAAAAACTTGTCTTAGACCATGGGATAAATGCATCTTACTTTAGTAGCTAAATGGTAACAACAATCAGTATGGAGTTACAGTACATGAGCACACAGAGTCCCAGTAAATTCTTAGCCTTTATATGTTACTTCCTTTAGCCCGGTTGTAACATTCTTGCCCGTTCGGACTTCAGCGCCGTTCTCCGGTCGCATGCTATGTCGCAGGAGACGTATCCGGCTATGATTCCTTGCTTTATTCCCTTACCTCTGTAATTGATTTTCCTCAACACCCATCCCTTACACCTTTGTTCCCCTCTGATCCTCAAATAGTTAATCTCAGCCTTACTTGGGTGATTGGCATCTTTTCTCCCAATCAAGTCTGGGGCGGGTTCTTTCTTCCTATTTATGGTTTTTCCACATTCACCTTAGCACTTGCTATTGCCTTTTCTGTGCGTGCAGGCTTTATACTGTTACTGTTTGTATTTACATTTCTGACCTTTGGCTTTTCTTGTGACTACTCTCTTGGATTCTGATTCTGTACTGCTTTATTGGTTCCGACTCCTTGACTAGCTGACCTCCCGTTTGTTGTTGTTTGTCTTGTCTGCATTCTGTGTTATCACCTATATCATATGAAGGGACTGCCGCCCAGTTGCCCGCTGCCGACTAGGGCATTAAATGGGTATTCCCATGAACATAATCAGATCTATATTTGTAGATAATTAAAAGTTAAACATATTTGCAAATCTAAGTAGTTAAAAATTCTGCAGAGTTTTAAAGATTTCCTCTAATCATCTTAGTGGTGACAGTCTTTTGTCTTGATCAGTTGCCAATGGATACAACCACAAATACAGAAACTTTCTATGGTCTGGGACTTGTCAGGAACCCAGCTCTGATTTTCTTATTGTAGCTGGGTTATCAGGCAGGGACACTACATGTATCAGAAGATATCACAAGGAAACCATAGCTAATTTTCTGACCTTAGAAAGTTCCTGCATTAATTGTCATATCCACTGGCAACCAATCAAGACAACAACTTGTGACCACAAGATATTTAGAGAAAATCTTTAAAACTATGCAACATGTTTAATTACTTATATTTGCAAAAATGTTTAACTTTTAATTATCTACAAATTTAAAATTGGTTATGTTCATGGGAATACCCCTTTAAGGCAAGCAGGCAGGGAAAGGGTTGGGGTTCAGTTGAGGACTCACTGTCTTGTCGTTCCCATCCTTCCAGGGTTCACCAGCAGCTACTGGGGAATTGCTCTTCTAGCAATTTAATTACACCGGTGCACAGTTTTTGGTTAAAGTTCAATACATTCACTTGTAGTTTCACTATGGCCTGTTCGACCACAAGCCGTGTCAGACAGCTTCACCCTTCTCATTCGCTCTTTAGCCATACAGTTTAACTATTCATGCACTTAGTTGGGGTACAGTTTTGTCTGACTGTGCTTACCTTTCCTTGGATACCCTGGGATGCAGTCTATAACTACTCACATGTTGTTATAGTGAGTATGGCTCATCCACACTACCTGATGAAGCTGAGACTGGGGCAGTATTTCCACAACCCAGATGGAGGGAACTGGAGGATGGGAGTTGTAGTGGTGGATGATGTGCCATCGACGAGGGGGGTCCTGCAGCACTAATGGATGGTGGTGGTAGTAGTTTCCCCCGGGGTGCTTCCAGTTAGAGAGTGGACCTCTCCTCTCTGAGCCGGTGTGATGGTGGACAGAAGGGCCCTGATGGTAATGCAGGCACGACTCAGGAAGCCAGTAGTGTAGTTGAACTAGGTAACAGTTTTATTCAACAACTGGGACAGAAGTAAACGGCAGCTTCCAAATGGTGGTAGTAGTACAACACTGTCCAAATGTCCAGCCTTGGGTATAGGAGGGTGTCCAGGGATGTAACAGGCTGTATGATAGACTACTCTAACTAATCCTCCTCTCGTGCCTCTCCCAGCTAAGGATACTGAGGATGATGATACAGAGAGTCCTGACAAGGATCCGGTTACCTGTAGACTAGGCCTGAACGCGTTCCTCCAGTCAGGGTCCTCTCCTGCTCCTCCTGGCATGGCACAGATAATGTCCAATACTCCAGACAGCTACACTCCCTTCTCAGGGCTGTCTCTGGTTGAGCCTGGGGCAACAGATAATCCTCCTTGAGTCTGTATGGCTAGCCGTTGGGCCTCAGTCCAGCTGCTGGGTGCAGGAAACCTCTGCCCACTCTGGAACTGGCACTAGACTGAAACTGACCTGGAACTGAACTGAACTCAGGACCAATGGTCGCCGTAGAGACTAAGGTCTCCCACAACCCCACCCAGTGGCCTGTGATTGGACAGGGCTGAACCAAGGCTAAGGTCTTGAATACAGAGGGGGAAACACAATAGGAAAGCTGCAAACAGTGACATAGAACATAGAACATAAAGGACGGGACATACCAACATAACCCAGAGGTACAAAAGACAAACAATTAAAGCAGTAGCAGTCTGGGATGCTGCAGTATGACTGCTAATGGGGTCTTGGCGTACAGAGAAAGCTAGCAAATTCCCTCCCACCTACACATCCGCTCTACCAGACCAATCTATCAAAGTTAAGGGTGCCATACTTAACCCTAGTCCCACAAGTCTGTTGCCTTGGGTTAACCTTTGATTCTGCCTTATCCTTCAACCCTCACATCCTAGCCCTCAACACCTCCTGATGCTGCCATGCCCTCATAATCTCCTGCTTAGACTACAGTAACACCCATCTCTATGGCCTCCCAGCAAATGCTCTCGCTCCCTGCCAGTCCACCCTCAACTCTGCTGCTTGCTTAATTTATCTCTACCCTCATTTTTCTTCAGCCTTTCCCCTTTGCCAGTACCTTCACTGACTACTCATTGCCCATTCCTCTCAAGACCTCCTTCTTCACTTTGCTCTTCTCTTCTCTTCCCACAACTGCCTCTAAGACTTTTCCTGTGCATCCCCTATACTATGGAACTCACTACCACAACACACAAGACTGTCCCACTCAAGCACTACCTTCAAGAGGACCCTGAAGACTCATCTCTTCTGGAAAGTCTACAACCTTCAATTACCTTGTTTCTTTCACACCACCACATCTGAACAGCTTCTACACTCATTTACTGTCTCTATCCCACTTCCCTCATAAATTGGAAGCCTTTGCAGGCAGGCCCCTTAATCCCACTGTACCACTTGGACACTATGTTGGTATTGTACTTGTTTTGTGTATTTTGTGCTTTGCATGTAAACCCTCAAATGTACAACCCCATGAAATTAATGGTGCTCTAATAATAATAATGATAATAAGATTGGGGCCATAAGTAGTAAATTATAATAGCAGTGAAGTGGAGGAGAATTAAACAAAGGTGAGAGCAAGATTGAGTGAGTGGAGTAAATTAACCCCTTGCAGTTACACCCATGTCAAATGCTAGGATGATACGTATGTGACACCCTTCCTGTCTCTATAGACTTCTATATTACTTTTAATAATATACAGTTTTGTGCAGGGTTGTAGCTAAAAGCTCATGGGCCTTGGTAAAAAAAAAAGTTCAGCTTGGTCCCCCACCCACTCTTACAACTTCATTCACGGCTGCCGTTCCCGTCTATAAGGCTAGCGCTACATGGCAACTTTGGCCACGGCTCCCTAGTCGTGAACATAGTTTGCCCTTTGACTCCATCACTATTATAGTGAAGGAGTTGCAGGATAATATGGCAATCTGTAATCGCACAACGGGAGTTGCTAGCAAAGTCATCATGTATCCCTAGCCTAACTTTCAGCTGCACCACTGGGTCCCTTAAGTGACCCATTGATGCAACAAAGCAATATTGTCCTCCTTCTTCCCTTCACATATGCAATAGTCCCTCCCTACATAGGTAATAGTGTCCCCCTACAGCTAATAGTCCCCTCAACAAGTAATAGTCCCTAATAGTGCCCACCCCCCACAGGTAAAATCCCCCTACATAGGTAATACTGTCTTAATTGTCTCCCCCCACAGGTAATATTCCCCGTATAGGTAATAGTGCCCAGATAGTGTCCCCCACATACAGTAGATTTTAGTGCCCCCCACAAGTAATAGTTTTCTCCACCCCCTACCCTACATACTGCCCAAACCACACCAATGAATTGTATACTTACCTTCTCTTTCTAAACAAGTTTTGAAGCAATCTGACATTTCTATCTGGGAGTGTTATTTTTTCTGTTAATGAACATATATTGTTTTGTATCTAAAGAACTAAGTTTTAATTATCTATTAAAAGTTTTGTTTTATATTAATGGTAGTAATAATTTCAGTCATTTAAGACTTCTATAGTGAGCAGTTATTTGACACTTCAGTGAGCTGCTATCCGTCTTGGTCTCCCGAGATGAATTTGAGAAAGATAGCTGGGAACACCAAAAGAACCCAATAAGTGTAGAAAAACAGCTTTTTTCTGATAATATTTATCATAAAATTTCATATATTAATTTTTACTTTTTACTTATGCAGAATTGAAAAGTCAGTGACCATTTTGAATATATCATATCAGTATTACAGTTAATTTATTGTTCAATCCGATTTAGAGATCCGTTGTTGGATTTAAAATCCTGAAATATATTTATCACTCTGCAAGAGATACAGTGGGGAAAAAAAGTATTTAGTCAGCCACCAATTGTGCAAGTTCTCCCACTTAAAAAGATGAGAGAGGCCTGTAATTGACATCATAGGGAGACCTCAACTATGAAAGACAAAATGAGAAAACAAATCCAGAAAATCACATTGTCTGATTTTTAAAGAATTTATTTGCAAATTATGGTGGGAAATAAGTATTTGGTCAGTAACAAAAGTTAATCTCAATACTTTGTTATATATCCTTTGTTGGCAATGACAGAGGTCAAACGTTTTCTGTATGTCTTCACAAGGTTGGCACACACTGTTGCTGGTATGTTGGCCTATTCCTCCATGCAGATCTCCTCTAGAGCAGTGATGTTTTGGGGCTGTCACTGGGCAACACGGACTTTCAACTCCCTCCAAAGGTTTTCTATGGGGTTGAGATCTAGAGACTGGCTAGGCCACTCCAGGACCTTGAAATGCTTCTTACAAAGCCACTCCTTCGTTGCCCTGGCAGTGTGCTTGAGATCATTGTCATGACGGGCCCAGATATGTACTGGCTTAAGCAGGGGGACACGTCTGGCACTGCAGGATCTGAGTCCCTGGCAGCGTAGTGTGTTACTGACGGTAGCCTTTGTTACGTTAGCCCCAGCTTTCTGCAGGTCATTAATTAGAGCCCCCCGTGTGGTTCTGGGATTTTTGCTCACCGTTCTTGTAATCATTTTGACCCCACGGGGTGAGATCTTGCGTGGAGCCCCTGATCGAGGGAGATTATCAGTGGTCTTGTATGTCTTCCATTTTCTAATTATTGCTCCCACAATTGATTTCTTCACACCAAGCTGCTTGCCTATTGCAGATTCAGTCTTCCCAGCCTGGTGCAGGTCTACAATTTTGTTTCTGGTGTCTTTCCACAGCTTTTTGGTCTTCACCATAGTGGAGTTTGGAGTGTGACTGTTTGAGGTTGTGGACAGGTGTCTTTTATACTGATAACAATTTCAAACAGGTGCCATTACTACAGGTAGTGAGTGGAGGACAGAGGAGCCTCTTAAAGAAGAAGTTACAGGTCTGTGAGAGCCAGAAATCTTGCTTGTTTGTAGGTGACCAAATACTTATTTCCCACCATAATTTGCAAATAAATTCTTAAAAAGTCAGACAATGTTATTTTCTAGATATGTTTTCTCATTTTGTCTCTCATAGTTGAGGTCTACCTATGATGTCAATTACAGGCCTCTCTCATCTTTTTAAGTGGGAGAACTTGCACAATTGGTAGCTGACTAAATACTTTTTTTCCCCACTTTATAATTTAAGTCACAAGTGTACATATTTTAGGCCCATTCATTAAAACTCAGTTTTTACAATTTCTGGCATTTAATCCTAGCACACATTTCCTTTCTTAGACCAATTAGGATCACTACCATATTTCAAGAATGTAAAATGTCAGAAAAATACTAGAGACAATGATTTATGTAACATGCAGGGGGTTGTGGATCCACTGTGTCATTAAACTGGTATGGCTTTGGGCTGGGTTAAATTTGGCATTTCTGGGGCCCCAAGCAAAGATATAATATGTGGAACCACATAATACTGCCCCCTTTATCCCCCCATACACAGTATACTGCCCAATTAGTGCCTGTACACAGAGCATAATGCAACTTTAGCAGACCCTCATACAGTATACTGCCCCCAATTAATTAATATTGACATATTATATGGAAATAATTCAATAGGTAAAAAAAACTGCTCAGCTTTATGTAGTCAACATGGGGCTCCTTATCTCTGGGGCCCCTTGCAATTGCTTTGAGGGCATGGTGCATAACATTTCCCCTTGTTTTGGGCCTCGTCTTTGGGCATTGTCTTAGTGAAGTCTCTGGTCTTTACTCTATAACCCTCATATGGAAATCTGAACTTTGTTGCAGCGAGGCCACCACGTCACTACATCTTGCAGTGATCCTGGTGTTGGTAACAGCTGACCAAGTTGTAGTGCGTCACCAAAGAGTGAGGCAGAAGCAGAGTCTGAATACAGGCTGAGGTCAGGGCTAGCAGAATAGATTCAGTAGTCAGGAACAAGTTGAGGTTAGTACCAGGTGATCAGAAGATAGTGGTAGCAGGAAGGGACAGATTCAGTGAGCAAGCTGAGATCAAACACAGACATCTAGCAGAGTTTATATGGCTGACAGAAGCAAGGTCAAATAACAAGCTGGAGTCTGAAACACAGTAACAATCAGCAAACTCTTAGACCTTATTCACATGACAGTAAAAAATGGATGCGTGATGGATGTTTTTGCAATGGCCGACAAAGACTGTTTTTATAACAGTGGCAGTGAATGGGTCTATGAAATGCTACAGTGGGGAAAAAAAGTATTTAGTCAGCCACCAATTGTGCAAGTTCTCCCACTTCAAAAGATGAGAGAGGCCTGTAATTGACATCATAGGTAGACCTCAACTATAAGAGACAAAATGAGAAAACAAATCCAGAAAATCACATTGTCTGATTTTTTAAGAATTTATTTGCAAATTATGGTGGAAAATAAGTATTTGGTCAATAATAAAAGTTCATCTCAATACTTTGTTAAATATCCTTTGTTGGCAATGACAGAGGTCAAACGTTTTCTGTAAGTCTTCACAAGGTTGGCACACACTGTTGATGGTATGTTGGCCTATTCCTCTATGTAGATCTCCTCTAGAGCAGTGATGTTTTGGGGCTGTCGCTGGGCAACACGGACTTTCAACTCCCTCCAAAGGTTTTCTATGGGGTTGAGATCTAGAGACTGGCTAGGCCACTCCAGGACCTTGAAATGCTCCTTATGAAGCCACTCCTTCGTTGCCCTGGCGGTGTGCTTGGGATCATTGTCAATGAAAGACCCAGCCACATTTCATCTTCAATGCCCTTGCTGATGGAAGGAGGTTTGCACTCAAAATCTCACGATACATGGCCCCATTCATTCTTTCATGTACACAGATCAGTCGTCCTGGTCCCTTTGCAGAGAAATAGCCCTGAAGCATGATGTTGCCACCCCCATGCTTAACAGTAGGTATGGTGTTCTTTGGATGCAACTCAGCATTCACTCTCCTCCAAACATGACAAGTTGTGTTTCTACCAAACAGTTCTACTTTGGTTTCATCTGACCATATGACATTCTCCCAATACTCTTCTGGAACATCCAAATGCTCTCTAGCAAACTTCTGACGGGCCCAGATATGTACTGACTTAAGCAGGGGGACACATCTGGCACTGCAGGATCTGAGTCCCTGGCGGCGTAGTGTGTTACTGACGATAGCCTTTGTTACGTTGTCCCAGCTTTCTGCAGGTCATTCACTAGGTCCCCCCGTGTGGTTCTGGGATTTTTGCTCACCGTTCTTGTGATCATTTTGACCCCACGGGGTGAGATCTTATGTGGAGCCCCTGATCAAGGGAGATTATCAGTGGTCTTGTATGTCTTCCATTTTCTAATTATTGCTCCCACAGTTGATTTCTTCACACCAAGCTGCTTGCCTATTGCAGATTCAGTCTTCCCAGCCTGGTGCAGGTCTACAATTTTGTTTCTGGTGTCCTTCCACAGCTCTTTGGTCTTCACCATAGTGGAGTTTGGAGTGTGACTGTTTGAGGTTGTGGACAGGTGTCTTTTATACTTACAACAATTTCAAACAGGTGCCATTACTACAGGTAATGAGTGGAGGACAGCGGAGCCTCTTAACCCCTTCAAGACCAAGCCCAAAAATGCGTTAAGTACCAGGCCTCGTTTTTCAAAACTGACATGTGTCACTTTATATGGCAATAACTTTGAGACGACTTAACTTACACAAGTGATTTTGAGAATGTTTTTTCGTGACACATTATACTTCATGTTAGTGGTAAACACTAATTAATATTTTTGTATTTATTTATAAAAAAAATAGGAAATTTGATGGAAATTTGGAAAAAAAAAATCGCAATTTTCAAAATGTGAAATGCTCTGCTTTTCAGACAGATAGTCATACCACCCAAATACATTAATACATATTATCTACCATATCTCTGCTATATATCGGCATCATCTTTTAATCGTCCTGTAATTTATTTTGGATGTTATAAAGCTTACAAGTGTAACAGCAATTTTCCAGATTTACAAGAAAATTTCCCAAACTAATTTTTTAGGGACCACTTCAGTTCTGAAGAGGATTATAATGGCCTATATATTAGAAAACCCCATAAATGACCCCATTTTCAAAACTGCACCCCTCAAATAATTCAAAATAACATTTGGGAAGTTTGTTAACCCTTTAAGCATTTCACTGGAATTAAAACAATATGGAGGTGAAATTTAGACATTAAATTTTTTCCCACTAATTCCTTAATTTAGCCCTAAAATTAACACATTCACAAAGGGTTAAAGGAGAAAATGCATCTCACAGTTTGTTATGCAATTTCTCCCGAGCACGGAAATACCCCACAAGTGGGTGTAAACTGATGTTTGGGTGAATGGCAGCGCACGGAATGGAAGGAGCGACACTGGACGTCTGAAAAGCAGATTTTGCTGGAATAGTTTTCAGGTGCCATGTCTCATTTGAAAAGCCCCTAGAGTACCAATACAAAGGAAAACCCCAAAAAGTGACCCCATTTTGGAAACTACACCCCTCACAGAATTCATCAAGGGGTATAGTGAGCATTTTGACCTTACAGCCGTTTCACAGATTTTGCTAACACTGGGATGTATAAATGAAACATTACTAAAATGTCACTTTATCCCCAAAGTTTTCATTTTCACAAGGGGTTAAAGGAGAAAAAGCACCCCACAGTTTGCAAAACAATTGCTCCTGAACACGGCAATACCCCATATGTGGTCGTAATCTGCTGTATGGGTACATGGCAGGGCTCAGAATGGAAAGAGCGCTATTTGGCTTTTGGAAGGCAGATTTTGGTGGAATAGTTTTCACGTACCATGTCGCATTTGCAGAGCCCCCAAAGTACCAATACAGTGGAAGCCCCCTAAAAGTGACCCCATTTTGGAAACTACACCCCTCACAGAACATATCAAGGGGTATAGTGAGCATTTTTACCCTACAGCTGTTTCACAAATTTTATTAATATTGGGACATTAAAATGAAAAATTACTTTTTTTCCAATAAACCATCAATTTAGCCCCAAATTTTTCATTTTCACAAGAGGACAAAGGAGAAAAAGCTCGCCAAAGTTCGTTACACAATTTCTCCTGAACACAGAAATGCCCCATATGTGGTTGTAATCTGCTGCATGGGTAAATGGCAGGGCTCAAAATGGAAAGAGCGCTATTTAGCTTTTGGAGGGCAGATTTTTCTGGAATAGTTTTCGGGTGCCATGTCGCATTTGCAGAGCCCCTAAAGTACCAATACAATACAAACCCCCAAAAAGTGACCCCATTTTGAAAACTACACCCCTCATAGAATTTATCTAGGGGTATAGTGAGCATTTTGACCTCACAGCTGTTTCACAGATTTTATCATCATTGGGACGTAAAAATGTAAAATTACGTTTTTCCAATAAACCGTCCATTTAGCGACATATTTTTAATTTTTGCAAGTGGTTAAAGAAGAAAAAACACCCCACAGTTTGTTACACAATTTCTTCTGAAAACAGAAATGCCCCATATGTGGTTGTAATCTGCTGTATGGGTACATGGTGGGGCTCAGAAGGGAAAGAGCGCTATTTGGCTTTTGGAGGGCAGATGTGGCTGGAATAGTTTTCAGGTGCCATGTCGCATTTGCAGAGCCCCTAAAGTACCAGTACAATGAAAACCCCCTAAAAGTGACCCCATTTTAGAAACTACACCCCTCAAGGAATGTATCAAGAGATATTATGATTTTCAGCCTAAAAATGCTTCCCAAAAATTAATGTACAAAGTGAAAATTAAAGTTTTTAAAGAAATATCCAATTTCAGTGCCTAATACGTTGCGGCCACTTTGTGGCATCAGAGACATGAACTCCTAAAACTATTAAATAGGCTATCCCAGGGACAAAAAAATTAAATATGAGGGTGTAAACTGCTGCTTGGGCACACAGCAGGGCTCAGAAGGGAAGGAGCACTGTGTTTTTTTAGCTTTTGGACTACAGATTTAGAGGGACTTTCAGGTCGCCATGTTATTTTTGCAGAGCCCTGGAGGTGCCAGTAAATTGGAATTCCCCAAGAAGTGACCCCCATTTTGTAGGGACAATTTTAGGGTCTCTGCAAATGTGATATGGCGTCCAAAAAAACAACAATCTAAATATGTGCTCCAAAAGCACATAGCGCTCCTTCACATTTGCGCCCTGCTGTGTGCCCAAATGACAGTTTATGCCCACATGTATGACACTGGTGTACCCAGGATAACGTACTTAACAATGCCATATATGGGTATAAACTGCTGTTTGGGCACAGCCGGGCACAGAAGGGAAGGAGCGCTATTTTGGTTTTTGGAGCACAGTTTGCTTTTTGGACACCATGCCACTTTTGCAGAGCCCATGAATTGCCAGTAAAGTGGAATCCGCAGACATGTCACCCCATTTTGTAAACTACACCCTTCAAGGGATTTATCAAGTGGGGTAGCGAGCATTATTAACCCTTAAGTGTTGCATTCTTTTAATTTCCAGAAATGAATGCGCAGCTGATAATGAAAAGTTAAAAATGAAATTTTTCTATAGATACGCCATTTCAGTGCCCAATATGTTGTGCCCAGTTTATGTCTGCACAGACACACACTCCAAAAACTGGTGAGCGGGGATCCCGGGCACAACAGCTTTTGGAGCGTTCATCTCTGATACAAGCCGGGCACAACATATTACGCACTGAAATGTCGTATTCCTGGATAAATTGTCATTTTCACCTTTCACCATCAGCTGCGTATTCATTTATGGATAATAAATTATAGCAACACTTGGGGGTTAAAAATGCTCACTGTACCCCAGGATAAATTCCTTCAGGGGTGTAGTTTCCAAAATGGGGTGACATGTCAGGGGATTCCACTGTGCTGGCATTTCAGCTCTACAAAAGTGCAATGGCGTCCAAAAACCAAATAGCGCTCCTTCCCTTCTGTGCTCGGCTGTGCCCAAACAGGAGTTTATACCCACATATGACATTAAGTACGTTATTCTGGGAACGACAAGTGTAATACATGTGGGTATAAACTGCAGTTTGTGCACACAGTAAGGCGCAGAAGAGAAGGAGCGCTATGTGGCTTTTGGAGCGCAGATTCAGATGTTTGGGATCTGGATGCCATGTCATGTTTGCAGAGCCTCTAAAGTACCAGTAAAGTGGAATCCCCTAGGGAATGACCCCATTTTGAAAAGTGCACCCCTCAAAGAATTTATCAAGGGGTGTAGTAAGCATTAGTATCCCAGACGTGACTGCACAGCGGATGGGGAAAAGTGAATATGTAAGCTGTGCGTAGAACACTGGGTACACTAAATTCCCTACTATTTCCCCAGTAGTTCCTATTATTGGGGAGGTCACTCTGGGGGTCACTTCTGGTTTATTATCCCTCGTAAGCTCTAAATCTGGTTTGTCCCCTGATATACGCTCGCACAGTTTATACATTCCCTTCCTGCCGCAGCCAGTTATGTTCTAATGATTTGGCGATTTTTTGGGGTTTTTGTCTTCACATTGTACGAGCTATATTTTCTTTATTTCTCTGGTGATGTAGCCATATGAGGGCTTGTTGTTTGCAGTATGAGATGTATTTTTTAATGACATCATTTTTAGGTTCTTACAACTTATTAAATAAATTTTATTAACTCTTTCTTGGTGGATTAAAAAAACAACCCCATCAATTCTGGCACTGCGTTTTACCGTTTAAATTTTTCACCATGCAGCATAGAGCATAAGTAACATGTTATCTTTATTCTATGGGTCGGTACGATTACGGCGATACCTCATTTATACTGTTTTTTTATGCAATACCAATTTTGCAGAACAAAAACCAATTTGGGGACATAAATCAATTTTTTTTTGCATCGCCATCTTCTAAGATGCGTAGCATTTTTATTTTTCAGTTTATAGAGTTGGTTTAGGGAGTATTTTTTGTGGGACAACCTGTGCTTTTTATTGGTACTGTTTTGGGGTACATATGACTTTTTGATCACTTTTTATTGCATATTTTGTAAGGTGAGATGGTGAAAAATCATTACTTTTGGCAGGTTTTTTCCTTTTTTATTTTTCCCGACCTTCACCGTGTACATGAAATATGGTTTCAGTTTTATTGTACAGGTTGTTACGGACGCGGCGATACCAAATATGTATTGTTTTTATTAATTTTTAGGTTTATTTTTTATATAATTCATTTTATATAGGAAAAGGGAATTTTTGGGGCTTTATTCTTTTATTAATTTTTTTCACATACTTTATTTATTTATTTTTTTCACTTTTTTTTTACTTTTTCATGTGTCCCATTAGGACACCTGAGCCAGAGATGCTTTGATCTCTGGCTCAGTACTATAGACTGCAAGACACGAGCATACACGTGTTTTGCAGTCTATACAGGAAGTCAGCGCTATGGAAACACAGCGCTGACTTCCGCAGGTCTCGGCAGGATCAACCAGGTAGTGGGGTCTCCAGGCAGCCTGGGGTCACTTGGCAGACCCCAGGCTGCAGATTATAGATATCGGCACCCCCCGATCTCGCAGCGGGGGGGTGCCCGGGGGAGCGGCAAGATGGCGGAACCCCTTGGATGCCGCGGTCGCTATTGACCACGACATCTTAAGGGTTAAACAGCGGGGATCGGTGTTACCACTGGTCCCCGCTGTTGCAGCGGGAGCCTGGCTGTCAAATACAACCGGGCTCCCGTGGTGATCGCACGGGCTCTGCTTCTGAGCCCGCTCGATCACCGTCACGTACCTGTACGTGGGGATGCGGTAACTAACCACATTCTCCCACGTGCATGTACGTGAGAATGCGTGAAGGGGTTAAAGAAGAAGTTACAGGTCTGTGAGAGCCAGAAATCTTGCTTGTTTGTATGTCACCAAATACTTATTTTCCACCATAATTTGCAAATAAATTCTTAAAAAATCAGGCAATGTGATTTTCTAGATATGTTTTCTCATTTTGTCTCTCATAGTTGAGGTCTACCTATGATGTCAATTACAGGCCTCTCTCATCTTTTTAAGTGGGAGAACTTGCACAATTGGTGGCTGACTAAATATTTTTTTCCCCACTGTATGTCAAAGTGAAAGTGACAAATATGTCTATGGAAAAATGGATGGTAAGCCATGAATACAAAATCCGAGTTTAAACATACACTGCACTGACACTCACTTTTATGCATTTTAACATTTAAAATGCTCCAAAAATTACCCATTTTTTGACCATGGTTTTTTATACACACAAAGGTTATATTGTAAAAAGCAATGTTTTTATAGAAAAATTAGCCTGTTTTGATGACTTGTACATGCAGGCTTGCTATTTGGGAGACAAACTTGTGGCTGTGTGCTTAGTTGAGAAGTGGAATTCCAGTTCAAGTGCCACTCCTGATGTGATGACTGCCTCAGTTCACCACAGACCATGGCTTTTAACACCTTCCTGACATCCGCCGTAATAGTACGGTGGATGTCGGGTATTTAAATATGGAGGACGCTCAGGAGCTGAGTGGCTGCCATAGCCGCCGAGTCTCTAATGCCCATAAACAATGCCCGCACGGATCACAGGCATTAAAGCCCTTGGCGCCTCAGTCAAAGCTGACAGAGGTGCCATTTTGCGTACGAGCACTGCCATTTTGCCGGGTATCACTGGTTCACGAAGCGAGCTGTGAGGCCAGCACCCTGTTACCATGAGAGCCATGCTTGACTGGCATTACCTTCTATTGCAGGCTACTCTTAGTAATCAGACCCCCTGGGGTTCAAAAAAAAAATATATATAAAAAATAAAAAATATTAAAAATTCAAATGACACCCCTTTCCTTAGAACACATATAAAAGTGCTTAAATACTGTAAAACACATACACATTAGGTATCCTTGTGTCCAAAAATGCCCGGTCTACAAACGTATAAAAATATTTTTCCCGTATGGTGAACACCGTAGCAGGAAAAAAAAAAATCAAAAGTGCCGAACCGCCGTTTTGCCCTGTGATAAAAATTTGAATAAAAAGTGATCAAAGCAATAGGCATTCCCCAAAATGGTATAACTAAAAAGTACACCTGGCCCCGCATAAAAAAGAAGGCCTATGCATCCCCGTACACGGAAATATAAAAAAGTTATGGGTCCTTACTTTTCTCTCCCACCCTCCTGATTGTTTTGAATTTGTTAGCTGATAAAAAAAAAAGAAAAAAAAAGTTATTGGTGTCAGAATATGGTGACTTTTAGATTTTTTTTTTTGAAAAGATTTATATCTTTGTTAAGGGGTTAAAATGTAAATAAATCTATATAAATTTAGTATTCCAGGAAATGTATCAAAACATAAAATACAGGTGACATGTCATTTTGGCTGCAGAGTAAAAGCCATAAAAACGAAGCCTGTAAGAACGTTGCATAAATGCACTTTTTCTCCAATTCTGAATTTTTTTCCAGCTTCCCAGTACATTATACAGAATAATAAATGGTATCATTAGGAAAAACAATTTGTCCCGCAAATATTACGCCCTCATATGGCTCTGAGAATGGAAAAATAAAAAAGTTATGGGCTTTGAAAGGTGGGGAGTCAAAAACAAAAATCAAAAAAATTCTGGAAGGGGTTAAAGAGGTTAAAGATTATCCAACCGGATTTTTGCTGGCCAATCAACTCGCTCCTCAGCTGTCTTTCTAGAAGGAACAGGCGTTTTCCTTAACAACAGATGACTTCAGAGGTAAATTCTTACACAGGTAAGTACCAAAGACCCTCCCGAAGGAAGAAGGAAGGAGGGCCATTAATTAAATAACCATATTCTGGCTCTGTTCTCCCATGTGTTCCCCGTTGCTAAGGGCCCTGTTAGCCTTTCCATGGTATCACAGGTACCAAATTAACCAAAAGCAACCAACTAAGGCTGGGTTCACATCTACGTTTGGCTCTCTGTGCGAGATCAGTTTTTGAAACCGTCTCAAAATCCTCAAAAGCTGATTTCAAATGGTTCGTTTTAAAACCTATTGTTTTCAATGGGTTGTAAAAACCATCCACAGGTGTGCATTTGGAGCATTTCCGTCTGGTATCTGCTCTTTTTGGCAGAGAAAAAAGTCGGACTTGCAGGACTTTTTCTCCGTTCAAAAAATAAAGATGCCAGGCAGACAGCAACCAATACGTATTTTTTTAACATTGAGGTCTATGGAAAGTGGACTACAAACGGATTAAAGATAGTAATCCGTTTGTGTCCATTTTTTAATTTGTTTTTCCCTCTTCACATGCTCAGAATGAAGAAGGGGAACAAAAAAAAAAAATGGATTGGTCAAAAACGGACACAAACGGATCACAAATGGACACAAACTGACACAAACGGTCAGTTTTTTTGAAGGGACACCGATTGTCTAATCTGTCTAAAAAGACGGATTTGTATATCCGCTGCGTAACCGTTTGGAATCATTTTTGTATCAAACCGTTTTTTTTTTAAACTGTTTGCAAGCAGATGGATACCAGTCGCAAGTGTGAACCTAGCATAATGTGTATTTAAAATAAAGACACCATAGACTCAAATTTGGATAATATAGGCCACGGCATTTATTGTGGGTTACCTTGCAATTCATAAATAACCATATTAATTTTACTTATAACTCATAAAGACTCAAGCCAAATATTCAATAAAAATGCCCATAAATATACTTAGTCCACCCATATTTAAATGGGCGACAACCCCATAAGCCATGACAACCTTGCCATTCCCCCCCAGAAACCTTAGCCTATTTAGTTATGTATTGTAGATTCACATTAAAAATATCCAATGCTACAGTCGATAAATGTACTAAATCATCTCTGAACAAACTAGACAAGAATCCTTCTAACTCAGTATGCCTACTGTAAATGAAATATCTCCACAGAATGCTTAAAATTTCATCATACTCCTATTAATCCTCTTCCTAATTTTTTCCAGGAAGGCAAAATCAGGAGAGGACCACAGACGGTGAGAGATTATCTCCAAGAAACAGAAGATGGTCTGCAGAAAGTGACATTTAAAGTTTGCTATATCCATCTACATTTCCCAAATCAGATTTAAAGTGACAATCATTACTCCTAACATGTAAGAAAATGACATCAGAAGAAGACCATACTGAAGACCTACTCAAAACTTCAATCGCTACATCTCTCCATTTTAAACCCCTAATACCTATCCAACAGATTTTATCGTTTTTTCCAGTCCAATGACAGATTCTCAGTATAGTACCACTCAGAAGCCCTCTTCTGGGCCCAAAAAACATACGAAAGTCCGATAATCCAAATATATTTCTTCGATAGACCTAAAACAGATTAGAAAACATTAAAATCAGGCCTTACATAAGTGTAAATTATTTAGATGACCATCTTCCAATCCTTTCAATCATGTATTTATCTAGGCAGAGACTGGCTGCTTCTGTGGCAGCGCCTATCCTAAAAGAGTGATGGGAGAATTTCTGGTCACCCAAACCAAATTTAAGTTTTGGCCTCGGTAAAAACACTGTGGCAAAAAATATTGGATTTTACATTACCTGCAAAGTGGATGCGATTTTGGCTAATCCCATCCACACATTGCAGAAAAAAATCTGCAGCCGAAATGCTGTGATTCCGAAAACACTTGTGTTTTTGTAAATCGCAGCATGTCAGTTATACCTATGGAAATGCTGGCATTTTTTGGATAGGTATAATAGAGGCATAAAGTCTTTCTGTGAAAAACACTGTGGAAAAAAAGGCAATGTGTTTTCCACAGTGTTCTTTTCCTCAGTGTTTTTTGGCTGCGGCTTGCTAAGTGGGGCCTTAGCTGTAACTAAATATTTCTTGAAAAAACTATTAAATTAAAATGTACATAACAATAGACCATTCTCATGTACCTATAAGGAAACAATAATACTTGGTCTTAGCTCAATAAAGTGTAATAAATTATGTAAAGGACAAAACTCAACATCTGTTAGCTCATTAATTCTAATCACAGATCTTTTCCCAAACTGATCAGTTTTGGAATGCCTTTTCGTCACATTGAAATATCTTTCGCCAATGGAAATATCCGATAATAGCATTGGAGCAGTTCCAACTGTACATCCTGCAACCAACTCACCTATTCCGAGTGTGCCAAAAAAAGCCAATAGAAATGCTGTTTTATCTCAAAATTAGAAAAACAAACCTTAATTAGCTCTTTTAACAATGAAAAAAAAACATACCGGGCATTGATAATCCTCCTTTATTTTGATTACTTGTATAGCACCATCATATTCCGCAGTGCTTTACAGATATTATCAGTCACTGTCCCATATAGGGCTCACAAACTACATTCCCTATCAGTATGTCTTTGGTTTTAAACCCAGGACTCCAGTGCTGCAAGGCTGCAGTGCTAACCACTGAGCGGAAGACCTCGATTCTTTGTCACATCTTGGAGTCGGCTAAGAGAGCTGGGTGTGTCAATTCTCACTACAGAAGATCTCCAAGCTCTTGGAACCAAAGACTTTTAAGTATTACTCTGTTTTATTCCTTTTTATTTTAGAGCTGTTTGTATTGTGTGTCATTTGTTATCTCTCTGTATCTGTAGCACTGAACCCCCTTGGTATTAAAGCGTTAACTTTAAGGTTACTTTGTGTATGCTCTATGAACCTATCACCTTTTTGATGTGTATAAGCGAGCAATGTCTCCACTGAACCAGTAAAATCAGTGGTGGTGGCAGCGTCTATTTGGGTGCGTGGACTGTGTTGGGGTGAGACTTACGCTCAATTTGCAGCCTGAGTGAAGTGTGAGTGCAAGATTGAGTGACTGGAGTGGAGTCTACCCCTGACAGCCGCACCCGCATCACGTGCTAGGAAGGCCCGTATGTGACAAATTGGGCCAAGAGTAACCCTTGCACTTCAGGACTGGTGTAACCCTGGAGAGGAGTGCACCAGTTCTACAGAAACTACCTCAGTGCTTAGTATAAGACACACTTGCAAGCAGTTTCCCTTCCCTGTTTTTCTTTCCTATCTTTTATTTGGCAAAGGCTGCTATCAGCTATGGCAACCTTATACAGAAGGCAGAGCAAGGAGGCTCTCATCCAGCTCTGTGAGCTGAGAGGCATCGAAACAGCTGACAAGACTAAAGACCTGCTGATCTCTGCACTGGTGGAGCAGGACATGGAGCAATATCCTTAAGTGCTGGGGCAAGAAACCATCTCCACTCCAGAAAGTCCAGCAGTTGACCCTGTCTCAGAGATAACTTCTCCTGGCGGGACAAGAAGCCCTAGCCCTCTGGGGAATGGACTTTTTTTTGCAAGTGGCCTTACAACAGCTGGGCCCCAGTGACTCTGGCACTCGCCTACAGTTGATCCTCCAATATCAACAGGCTGCTGCTGCAAAACGCCAGGTGGAGAGGGAATTTCAATTAGAGATGGCCCGGCTGCAGAAGAATAGCAACTCTCCCCAGGCCCAAGGCCAGGATGTCCGTATACAGAGGCCTTGCCTGGAGAACTTCCTTGTCATGGAGAAGGATGAGGACTTGGACGTTTTTCTGTGGGGGTTTGAAAAAACCTGCTGACAATACCATTTGCCCCGCGAGCAGTGGGCACAGTATTTAACTTCAGGGTTAAAAGGCAAAGCCCTGGAAGTCTTTGCTAACCTGCCACCTGAGTTGGAAGGGGACTATAATGCCATTAAGGAGGCCCTCATCAAAAAGTACAACCTCACCAAAGAGGTGTACCACAAAAGGTTCTGAAGTGTAAAGCGGGACCCCACAAGTAGCTATGCAGATGTTGTGGACATCAAAGGACTTTCTGTTACCACGTTTGAGGGCCTTGAGGATCTTATGATCAAAGACCATTTCCTCCATGTTTGACCTCCGGATGTCCGCCAGTTTGTGTGTGACTGGGAGCCTAAAACGGCAGTCCAAGCTGCACAGATCCACATGCAGCCTGTGAGGGTGGAGGGTAAAGTCACACAGGGATTATGAGACTCAGATGCAAGTTGTTCTCTGATCTGGCCAGAAGTCATAGACTCTGAGGACCATGTCTGATGAAGGGAGCTAGTACTCCCGAAAGCTTACCATCAAATATACTCAGTTAGCCTCTAAAAGGTATCGCCTGATTTCTTTACTCTTCCACTACTTTCAATGGCTAACACGGTACAACATTATATAACATTATTCCTGGAAAGTCTTGCCTGTGACAGGGGTGGCCAGATGCCATGCAGGACTACCCATGGCCAAGGTTCATATGGACTAGGGTGCTGGTAGTGGAATCAGAGAAGTGGGAGTGTCAAATGCTTTACCTGTTGATGTATTGTTGGTAAATGATTTGGATAAAATGATTTCTGTGTATGTGCCCAATGTATTACCATCACCCACACGAGTACATGATGTAATGGGCATAGACCCGAGGGGACAGTGTGTCTGGGAGGGAGAACAGGGGACGGTTAAACCTGTGTCAGAACCAGAGGTGTCCCCATGTAAGGAAGCTAAGGGAGAGATGAGGAATTCCCTAGAACTCTCCCAGCTAGTGATTAGCGTTGGAGAGAACATAAGAGACTGCCAAGATGGAGTCTCTGAACCTATACCTCAAGGACCCAGGGTTGTGAGTATGGATCTGAGGGATTCCAGCACTCAGGAAGAGGACCCAGAGCAGTCAGGAGGTAGCCAGATGTGCAGGTGCTCAGAGTGTGAGCCTTAGTTGTGTCTCCACTCAAACTGGGGAGGAAGAGGGTATCAGTGAGCCTGGAGCAGTTCAGGTACCAGAACTAGGGTTGGGGGAGGAGACTGGGACAGATGTCATAGCTGGGTTCCCCCGAGGGGCCCATAACCAATGCCGCCTTGGATGGAATCCAGCCAGCTTCCCAAGGGGATGGCCCAGTAGAGGGGCTGCAGCTTTCCTCCGCACCTCACTCTAGTACAGAGTTGGGGAAATTGTTGTTTTTGTTGTGTTTACATTGCTGGCCAATTCGCTTAAGTGGTTTTATGTGCATACAAGGGGAAATTGCCCTTTCTGGCTCCAGCCAGTTTTATTATCCCTGGACAAACAGATGTCAAAGGAGGGAGAGAGGGCTACTGACCCTCAGCTCAACCCAGACACAACTTTCCACCAGCCAGGAAAACATCCTTCTTTCTCAAGGTCCTGCAGTGGGGGTAAGAGGAGGGGGCTACCTGGCCAGGAGTTGTGGCTGGACACTGGCCCTAACTGGGAGGAACACCTAGATTCTTTGGCACATCTTGGAGTCAGCTAAGAGAGCTGTGTGTGAGTAATACCTCCCTTTTAATAGCTGCCTGACTAGCTGTTAATTGGTTGAAAATTGTCGAAAATTATATCCCCAATAAAATTTTATTAACGTGGCTAATAGACAACTCAGAATAAATAAATTTAGATACAAAAGATTGACATAAACCCAAATTATGCTGGAACTTATCCTCCATCAAGGCATCACAGAAATCCAACCATATTTTCCATGCTGCTGAATAGACTTGCCACTTCTTAGATGCCACAGATCTTGCCACGAGTGTAGGGATCATTCCCAAATTAATCCCCATAGGTGCTCCTGACACTTTTCCTTCCACATCTGCTGTCAGTGCTAGCCCTGGAATCTGGATAACTGACAACGTTATAGAGCATCAGTGATATTATTCTTAGTTCCTCTCAAATGGTGTGCTTTTAACCGTATATTAAATCTTAAGCACATCAAGACAGGATGATGCAGATGCTTAACCACTATGTCGCATTTTAATGACAGGCATTTGATGGCATAAGCGACACCTGAATTGTCTGTATTCAAAGTAATCCTTTTATTAGCAAAGAATTCACCCCATAGCACCATCACTACAACTACCAGGAAAAGTTCTAAAAGTACTAAATTCTTAACTACTCCATTACGGATCCATGACTCGTTTCAAAAGACCATGGACCAATGTCCATTCCATTTTGCTTCATAACCTACCGAACCTGCAGAATCTGTAAATAGGTTAAAATAGGTCTACTGCAATAATAAATTCGGATTCCCACAAAGCGTGTCCATTAAAGCTATTCATATACTCTAGCCCACATCAAGAAATCCTCTTTTAATGATTTTGACAGCCGGATGTGTGAAATATGTGATTTTAAACCTTTTGTAGCTATAAACAGTCTACTTGAAAATATTCTTCCCATAGGTATTATTCTAGTAGCATATACCAATAAGCCTAATAAAGATGTAAGTTCTTTTAACATTACTTTCTTACGTCTAATAAATATGCTCAACAAATTTGTAATCCTGACAATCTTAACCTCCAGTAAGCAAAATTCCATTTGACAGGTGTCTATGGTAATTCCTAGAAATTCAAGACATGTACATGGATAAAAGGTTTTCTCACGGGCCAGAGGTACTCCAAAAAACTGAAACAAAATGAACAAAATGTCTTCAAAATGGACAAACAATCTTCAGAATTCGATGTACCAATAAAGAGATAGTCGTCCAAATAATGGACAGTTTACCAGATGGAGCCTCTTTAGATATAACCCATTCAATAAAAGTATCAAAGCATTCAAAATAACAACAAGATAACATAAACCCCATTGGGAGACACATATTATAACAGTATTTTCCTTCAAAGTGAAAACCTAAGGAATTATACCCATTAGGACTTACCAGTAAAAGCCTAAAAGCTGATTTCACATTGATTTTTTGCTAATAAGGCACTTTGACCACACTCTCTAAAAATATTGAATTCTTTCTCAAATGAAGTATATTCCACTGATGATAATGAGCTATCAATAGAATCATTCAATGAGCCATTTTTAGGAAATAAGAGAATATGAATGACCTTTTAACTATTAGGTTATTTTTTAGGAATGAAGTCTAATAGGGATAATCTGAAATTAACATACGGAGGATTTTCAAAAGGACCCACTACTCTACCTTTTTCTATCTTAAATCTAGCTACTTCCTTATGTTCTTCATCTGACTTCAAATTGTTAACCCATAAACACCCTTCACCTCGGAACTAAGGCACATGAAAACTGTCCATAAAACCCAATGTAACTATGGCTGTTTTCATTCTATCTGGCCATACCTCTAACCAGGGAAGCATTCTTGACAGCTTCACTGGGGTCCATGCTCCTACTGATGATCTCTTTAGTAGAGCGTTGCTGTAAAGTGGTCTGACTTGCTTTTTAAAGCACCTATCCATTGCATGCAATCCACCACTGCTATTATTAATCCACTTTCACTGTCCTATGTGGAAGGCAAAACACACTCCTCTATGAAAAATTCAAGATTGCAAAAAAATATTAGATTGCTGCCTTAAATTAGTAACCAACCTCTGTGGAAGCATCAGGTTGAGCCAAAGTTCTACATCTTCACTATCCCAGTTCATGTTGAGGTGTACCGCTAGCTTGTGTATGAAATGCTCATCATATGATAGCCAGGACATGCCACCAAAATTCATGTACATCTCTAAAATTATGTCTATATGCTGGAATAGACCGGAAACGTTATTCTGAGGCTTTTCACAAAATACTGCAAAATAAATACAAAAGGCTTGAAGCCAATTGTGAAATGATTTAGGAGGCATTTTCGTTCTATCATCTTCTTCATCATCACCTTTTTTATCATGTTTTACTAACATCTCTTTAACCCCTTCCCGTCGCAGACATTTTTCAATTTTCGTTTTTGACTCCCTGTCTTCCAAACCCCATAACTTTGCTATTTTTCCATTCATAGAGCTGTATGAGCACTTATTGATTGTGGGATAAATTGTAAATTGTAATGGTACCATTTAATATTCCATATGATGTACTGGGAAGCTGGAAAAAAATTCAGAAAGGGGTGGAATTGGAAAAAAACTGCGTTTGTGCAACTTTCTTATGGGCTTTGTTTCTACAGCATTCACTGTGCAGCCAAAATAACATGTCACTTACAATACAAGCGTTCACCATCTTTAACCCCTTAACGACGCAGGGCGTAATAGTACGTCCTGAGTCGCATGACGATGTATGGAGAGCGCTCAGGAGCTGAGCGCTCTCCATACACCGCGGGTGCCGGCTGTATAATACAGCCAGGACCCTCAGCTAACAGCAGCGATCGGTGCCTGCACCGATCGCGGCTGTTAACCCTTTAGATGCCGCGGTCAAACGCGACCGCGGCGTCTAAATTGCGGAGCCGACAAGGGCGCCGCCATTTTTACCTCATCGCCACCCTCCAGAACGTCATCGGAGGGCGGCGCTTGGTTGCCATGACAGCCGGGAGCCTATTGAAGGCTCCCAGGCCTGTCATTTCAGTATAGCTATTACACGATGCCAGAGGCATCGTCTAATAGCAGTGACGGCATTTTGCTATTCACTGCGATACAGTAGTATCGCAGTGAATAGTATGATCGATCAGACTCCCTAGGTTTCAAGGACACTAGGGAGTCTGATCATACAAGTAAAAGTATATAAAAAAAAAGTTTTTAAAAGTATGCAAAAATTAAAAAAAACACAAAAGTTCAAATCACCCCCCTTTCCCTAGATCAGATATAAAAGTAAATAAACAAAAGTAAACATAAACACATTACGTATCCCCGCGCTCCAAAATGCCCGAACTATTAAAATATTAAAATATTTATCCCATACGGTGAACGGCGTAGAGGGAAAAAAAAATCAAAATGGCCAAATAGCGTTTTTTTCAACACTTTGTCTCCTATAAAAAATTGAATAAAAAGTGATCAAACCATCAGATCTTTCCCCAAGTGGTATCAATAAAAACGTCATGTTGTCCCGCATAAAAAGACGCCTTACCCAGCTCCATACATGTAAATATGAAAAAGTTACAGGTGACACAATATGGCGACGCAAAATTTTTTTTTCTATTTAGCAAAGTTTTAAATTTTTTAAAAGGTATCAAAACATTACAAATACTATATAAATTTGGTATCGCTGTGTTTGTACTGACCCACAGAATACAGGTAACATGTCATTTTTACCACACAGTGAATGGTGTAAAAATTAAACCCATATGAATTTGGCGTAAATGCAGTTTTTCTCCAATTGCACCTCATTCTGAATTTTTTTCCAGCTTCCCAGTACATTGCACAGAATATTGAATAGTGACATTACAAAGTACAATTTGTTTCGCAAACAATAAGCCATCATGTGACTCTGTGAACTGAAAAACGAAAATGCAAAAACAAAAAATGGCCTGGTCATTAAGGGGTTAAAGACGCGGCATCTGACGCAATAGTGATAATGGTGAAATGTTACATGTCATGGATTCCTTCTCCCGCCAGATTGCTGTTGGCAAATCAACTTGCTCCGCAGCTGTCCATGCGCCACCTCTAGAAAGATCAGGCATTTTTCTTAGCAACAGATGACCTCAGAGATAATTTTAGCACAGGTATGTACCAGAGGGGGAGGAAAAAAACTAATGATTAAATAACCATTTTCTGGACCTGTTCTCCCATGTGGTCCTAGTTGCTAAGGGCCCACTTGGCCTTTCCACAAGACATGCCTAACTCAGCAGTGGCATTGGTGATAGCTGTGGCAACATGTGTGGCAGTATGGCATGTATATGGAATAATGTAATGAGCCGGGGTGCAAGAGATGATCCATATATTCGGTCATTCATCACGGCCGGCCGGGCGGCTAGATTAAGCGCTCTAAATCATACAGGCAGTTTGCATACATTTATGGTGTATTCTGCTTTGCCCTTATGCATGTGCCTCTGATGAGCTGGTGTAGTTCAGCAGAAACGCGCGTCAGGCAGGCTGGGAGTTAGGGCAAATACTCCTGTTGTAACATTTATGGTGTTTGTGTGTTTGTGGTATTAGGCAGTCAATTGTGGGAGTGTAATGTAAGCTCCCTAGATAGTGGCTAGTCAGACAATTTGGTTGGTTTTTTACTGACCTCTAGCCAGCTGGTGTATATATGTATGTGTGTGTTATACCTCAGTTGATTTATCCTTTACTTTTCCCCTTCAGTGAATTGATATCTAAATATTGGGAATTGCAATTTATAACTGAGGCGTGTTTGTGAAGTGATACAGGTATCACCATACTATCCTCTTATTTTGAGGCAGGCTACCTTTACCCTTTATATGACCCCATTGTAGTATGGCATCTCTTCATCAGGTGCTTTCTTTTATATATAGATTTACATACTTTTAGTGGATATTAATAAAAGTTAGTTTTTAAGTGTACTTATTTCTTTATTGGGGAATTTCTCTATGTTGCTGGTACACATACCTTGCTATCAGATACATATCTTTGGGGTGCAAGAGATGATGTCTGGATGTTTAGGAGCAGCAGCTAAGGGAGACGGTGGCAGCTCTATTCAGAGGCATCAACCAGAGGTGTATGAAAATCCTCATGGATCTATACTTGATTTATTCTAACAAAAGTAATTTTTTTCCACGCTAGACTTGGAGTGGGCAGAGGCCACCTGGGTATGCTTGCAACTGGCACTTGTGGTAGTCACCCTAAACACTGTGACAAGCTGGGTATACAATCTATCCTGATAATATTCCAATTTTTCTTCCCTTTTGGAGGCAGTTATGAACTCCAACTTTATTGCTTTAAAGCGAAGATCTAATATTACAGCTATCCAATATTCATCATTATGCTTGATACTAATAATACGGCCTGCCATGCTAGCAAGTGTGTGCATAGAACCAGGGGCCTGCCATGTTTGGTCTTCTTGGCCAATGTGTTCATTATCATCATCATCATCTTGAAAGAAATGAGTGTCAGCCACCTCTCCTGGCTGTGCCTGTGGCATATCAAGAGCCCCTTCTGCATCCTCCTTGTCCTCCACCTCCTCACCCCAGTCTAGGAATCTCAGCTCCTCCACAATAATGACCCTGATCTTCATCCCCCTCCAGTTCCCCTATTCCCTTAACAATTCTGACATTGTGTGTATGCGCCTTTTTTTTTTACAAAAATTTTTTCAAGAAAAATAGCAAAGCACTAAAAGTGTAACCTCGTCAGTGAATATTAGACTAGAACTGCATCAATCACTGTTACAATGGCGGCAATTTGTATTGGGTAACCCAAAAAAAGCCTTAACAAATGGAGATTTTATAGATTAGCAGATTGTATCACACTATTTATTGGGTGAGCAGAAAAAAAACCCTTAAGAATTATGGATTTTCAGATTAGCGCAGGCTTTGAGACTTTTTATTGGGTGAGCAAAAAAACCCCTTAACAAATGGAGAAATTTCAGATTAGCAGGCTGCATCACACTGCTTATTGAATGACCCACATGTCAGATGCAGAATCAGTATTTTGTTATTAGAACAGCAGTTTGTATGTATTTAACTTTAAAAAAATTAAACTCTTGCCCAAAAAACTCTTAAGAAAAGATTTTTCAGTAACAGGACTGACAATGTAAAACCCTCTGTGGACAGTCACAGATCAAACTGCTCCATTACAAAACATACAGACAATATTATATTATTGGAAATGAAAGGGTGGCTGTCCTTTGTCTGTATAACTGCAGAAAAGTGAAGAAATCAGGCTAACTGAGTATATTTGATGGTAAGCCATTAACAGAGACAGTCTGCTCACATATAAAGAGACTCCGAATGAAGCCCGAATGCCCCTAGTTGTCACATACAACCCACAGCTAGAGATCCTACGAAGGATTGCCAAGAAGCTCCAACCTGTGCTACATAGCACCTGTGACGTATTATTGTCCAGAGTGCCCTGAAGGCCCCAACTGAAAATGGCACCTCACCTTGCCTGCAAAACAGGTGCAAGACCTGCAAGCACATCCACACCATTGACAATGTACCTGTCCCACAATCATAACAGGTGCACAGAATTAGAGGGACATTTTCCTGCAGGTCTTCCAATGTGGTGTATCTCATAATGTGTGTGCAATGTCCCACCACAGGCCTCTATGTGGGAGAAATAGGCCAGAGACTTAGTCAGCGCATGAACTCACACAGATTCACCATTAATAACAGCAGAACAGATCAATTTCAAACTCTGCAATTTAGACTTAACATTCATGCCAGTTTCATGTCACACTATGTATGAACTGTGGGGGTCACAAATCACCACCTGATAGCAAACAGATAACAGCAAGAATTACTGATCCCTCCGTCATGCCTCACAAGTTTCCAGATTGTTTATTTTTTGACCTGTTGTAAATAACGTCTCTACTTATATTGCACTTTGTTTTTTTAAGGATTCTAAAATCCTTTGAAGGTTCATGTCTTTTGTGTATAAAAAGTCTGTGAATTTTCAGTTTCTTGTATAACACCATGTCTGAAGAAGAGAGCTAGTACTCTCGAAAGCTTACCATCAAATATACTCAATTAGCCTCTAAAAGATATCACCTGATTTCTTCACTCTTCCACTACTTTCTATAGCTAACATGGTACAACATTATACTAATATCTGTATAACTGCAGCAGTCTGGCTAACAAAGCACAGATATTCTCCCTATGATTTCTATCACTAACTGCTTGTAATTGATAAAATTTGACTAAAATTTGTTCTATTTCTCATGCTCATATGATCCTCTAGCTCTATTGTGAGCTTTACTGCAGTCAGTGCTGGGTATTGCTGAAGAAAATGGAGTAATTTCTTTGGATCATGCAGTGATGAATAACATATCCATCCCCCAACACATCCATCCACCATCACTGAAATGCTTTATGTTCCTGCACACAGTATCTCATATATATATATATATATATATATATATATATATATAGTGCCTTGCGAAAGTATTCGGCCCCCTTGAACTTTTCAAACTTTTGCCACATTTCAGGCTTCAAACATAAGGATATAAAATTTTAATTTTTTGGTGAAGAATCAACAACAAGTGGGACACAATCGTGAAGTGGAACGAAATTTATTGGATATTTTAAACTTTTGTAAAAAATAAAAAACTGAAAAGTGGGGCGTGCCATATTATTCGGCCCCCTTAAGTTAATACTTTGTAGCACCACCTTTTGCTGTGATTACAGCTGCAAGTCGCTTGGGGTATGTCTCTATCAGTTTTGCACATCGAGAGACTGAAATTCTTGCCCATTCTTCCTTGGAAAACAGCTGGAGCTCAGTGAGGTTGGATGGAGAGCGTTTGTCAACAGCAGTTTTCAGCTTTTTCTACAGATTCTTGATTGGATTCAGGTCTGGACTTTGACTTGGCCATTCTAACACCTGGATACATTTATTTGTGAACCATTCCATTGTAGATTTTGCTTTATGTTTGGGATCATTGTCTTGTTGGAAGATAAATCTCCATTCCAGTCTCAGGTCTTTTGCAGACTCCAACAGGTTTACTTCCAGAATGGTCCTGTATTTGGCTTCATCCATCTTCCCATCAATTTTAACCATCTTCCCTGTCCCTGCTGAAGAAAGCAGGCCCAAACCATGATGCTGCCACCACCATGTTTGACAGTGGGGATGGTGTGTTCAGGGTGATGAGCTGTGTTGCTTTTACGCCAAACATATCGTTTTGCATTGTTGCCAAAAAGTTCGAGTTTGGTTTCATTTGAATGGAGCACCTTCTTCCACAAGTTTGGTGTGTCTCCCAGGTGGCTTGTGGCAAACTTTAAATGAGAATTTTTATGGATATCTTTGAGAAATGGCTTTCATCTTGCCACTCTTCCATAAAGGCCAGATTTGTGCAGTGTACGACTGATTGTTGTCCTATGGACAGACTCTCCCACCTTAGCTGTAGATCTCTGCAGTTCATCCAGAGTGATCAAGGGCCTCTTGGCTGCATCTCTGATCAGTCTTCTCCTTGTTTGAGATGAAAGTTTAGAGGGACGGCCGAGTCTTGGTAGATTTGCAGTGGTCTGATACTCCTTCCATTTTAATATGATCGCTTGCACAGTGCTTCTTGGGATGTTTAAAGTTTGGGAAATCTTTTTGTATCCAAATCCGGCTTTAAACTTCTCCACAACAGTATCACAGACCTGCCTGGTGTGTTCCTTGGTCTTCATGATGCTGTCTGCGCTTTAAACAGAACCCTGAGACTATCACAGAGCAGGTGCATTTATACGGAGACTTGATTACACACAGGTGGATTATATTTATCATCATCAGTCATTTAGGACAACATTGGATCATTCAGAGATCCTCACTGAACTTCTGGAGTGAGTTTGCTGCACTCAAAGTAAAGGGGCCGAATAATATTGTACGCCCCACTTTTCCGTTTTTTATTTTTTACAAAAGTTTAAAACAACCAATAAATTCTTAGATTCTTCACCAAAAAATCTAAATTTTATATCTTTATGTTTGAAGCCTGAAATGTGGCAAAAGGTTGAAAAGTTCAAGGGGGCCGAATACTTCCGCAAGGCACTGTATATTGACATCAGCACTGTAAGGTGTCCACCTACGACTATTGGCTGAGAGGCTATCAGGTGATATCAGATGACTACAGGATGTCACAGTGACTCACAGACATATATGTCTTCTGTATTTTCACATTGCAATGCATTGCCATTTGTCGCAGTTGCCATTTTAGTTTGTTCAAGATGAATTGTGATTTATTCGGTTTTGTTAAAGACCAAACAAATTGGAATATTCGGGTTGAACCTGGCTCAGCTCTAATTGGTTTTCCAATCTCTATATGTAAGATGTCATGGCTTGAAAAATTGCTGTTTTGCATTTTGTTTTATTTTGGAGCACCTCATCCCAGTGGAGGAATTCATTAAGAGCAGTGTAGGAGATGCCAGTATTAATAAATTACCCCATAGTGTGTGCTGGAATTTTGTATGTTGGATTAAAGAATTTGTCACCTAACTTATGGGGTGTCCGGGGAGTCTAAATTCACTTACCTTATCTGGTGGATCATGATGATGGACTTAGGAGTTCTTGCCTCATCACAACCCCTGGGTCACCTAATCGGAAGCAGTGCTCTGACCCCTAGGTCACTCCGCCCCTCGGTTGCTCTGCTTCTTCCTTCCCCAATCTCATAAGTCACTGCTTACTTGTGCTATGGGGACTGGTTGTCTATAGTAACACCAGAACAGGTAAGTGAATTTAAACTCCTCAGACAACCCCTTTAAGTGCTTAAAGAAAGAAGTAATGTTTAAAAATATATTATATTACAAGTTTGTTACCTTCACCTACATTATTGATTTATGAAATGAAAAAGCTTTAAAAATGTAGGTATGCTTCAAATTATGCCCTTGAGATTGTGATTCTTTTATGTCCTTCTGTAAGTGATCTTCTGATTTCACTATTCCTAAAACTATAGACAATGGGATTCAACAGAGGAGTAGCCACATTGTAGATAACAGACACCAGTTTGTCGCGTTCTGATGAGTAACTGGTTTTTGGTCGCACATAAGTAAAACTTCCAGTGCCATAGAATATGTTGACTATAATAAGATGTGCAGCACATGTAGAGAACATCTTCTTCCTTCCTGCTACAGATGAAACTTTAAATATAGTAATAACAATGTAAATATATGTGATGAGGATAAATAAAAATGGTCCTATTCCGACAAAGACTCCACTTACTGCATAGAGAACAATTTCATTCACAGAAGTATCTATACATGAAAGTTTCAGTAGAGGGGGAATGTCACAAAATAGGTGGTTAATGACATTATCACAGAAGGGCAGGCGACAGATTAAGCCAGTGTGGAGAGCTGAGTGCAATCCACTCCAAAACACTGCCCCAAACAGCATTTTGTAGCATTTTCCCCTGTGCATCATAACACTGTAATGCAAGGGACGGCAGATGGCAGCATATCGGTCATAGGCCATAATGGCTAGAAGAATACACTCAGCCCCCTCCACAAGAATCACAGTATATAGCTGCATGAAACAAGCTCCAAGCAAAATACTTCTGCGGCGTAACATCAGAATGACTAACATTTGTGGCACAGTAGCAGATATATAACAGGTGTCAATCATAGACAAATACCCTAAGAAAAAGTACATTGGATTCTGAAGGTTGGGGTCCAGCTGTGTTATAGTGATTATCAGTAGGTTCCCAGATGCTGTAAAAATGTAAATGATCAGGAATAATGCAAATAATAATATCCGCTTCCCAACTGTTTCTGGGAACCCCAAAACATGCAACTCAGTTATAACAGTTGCATTTAACATTGCCATGGTTGTGGATCAGTTGTCTGCAAGGCAAAATAATGAGCACAAGATAAGTGCATTCTATAGAACTAGAATGTAAGTGTGTTTTGTTTATTTATAGGAAAGTTAAGAAAAACTAAAAATTGAGAGAGGTTTGATTGTTCCTAAGGATTGGTCATCAATATCAGATCAGTGGGGATTTGACGCCCAACAACTCCACCAATCTCAGCAGTTGATGCACAGTGAATGAAGCAGGAAGCAGACAGCTCTGCTTTCTGACCAGACCAAGTTACTGCAGCATAGCCTCTACTCAAGTGAAAGTGCTGATCTGCAGTAATCTGGCCACTACACAGAGAATGGCTGCCTGGTGGGGGTGTCGGACCACCACTGACCTGATGACGATGATCAAATTCTCTTCTAATAAAATATTGGGTACATTAAAAATCCACCCCATATGCAAAAGTATGATTGCTGGAAGTTAGAGGCCCAAAACTTGAATGGCACTACTGAAAAATTGTAAATAAATATGTTTCTTTCTCCAATGTTGTCATGAAGACTTTGTATTGATTAACCACTTGTCAACTCAGGCAGATGCCAACTAAGATTTATGAGATTAGGCCTTTGGAGTTTACTGCGCTGCTGGAGAATTATTATATTAAAGAGATTGCTTTATGAAGGGCTGTAGATTCTGCAAGTAGAAAGGGATTTTATATGTTTCATAAATATGTAAAGATGGTCACTTGTGATTTTAGAATTTTAACTGAATTTTGCTTTGTTTTGGTATCATCAGTTACAGTATACCTTTTCTAGGCTCAAAAATAAAGACTTAAAGGGGTTTTCCCATGAACATAGCCCTATTTAAATTTGTAGACAAATAAAAGTAAAACATTTTTGCAAGTCTAAATAATTTAAAAAATTGCAGAGTTTTAAAGAATGTATGTAACCATCTTAGTGGTGAAAATCTTTTGTCTTGATTCTTTGCAAATGGATACAACCATCAATGCAGGAACTTTCTATGGTCTGGAACTTGTCAGAAACCCAGCCATGATGTACTTATTGTGGCCAGGTTATCGGGTAGTGACACTATATGTATGCAAAGATGATCTGTCTTGGTTTTCTGACAAGTCCCAGACCTTATAAAGGTCCTGCATTTATGGTTGTATCCATGTGCAACCTATCAAGACCAAAGACTGTCAACACTAAGACATTTAAAACTCTGTAACATTTTTAATTATTTATATTTGCAAAGATATTTCACTATAAATTCTCTACAAATTTAGACATAGTTATATTCATGGGAAAATTCCTTTAAGGCAAAGGCCACTTTGCAAGTACTGTAAAAAACTGTGGCAAAATTGCGGTGTTTACATTACGTAGGGCCCCGGTCTTACACAGCTCTTTTTTTTCTGCAATGTGTGAATGAAATTAACTAAAATCTCATTCACTTTGCTGGTACTGTAAAACATAGTGTTTTTCTACTGCATTTCCGCAGCAGCCAAAAATCCTGCGTTTTCTCAATTGTGGGTCATTACCTTAATATGTAATGATCAGTGAAAGGGTATTAGAAATAAAAACCACTAAAGGGTTAATATAAAATGTATGTTGTTCATGGTAAACTGGAATGTGGAACTGTTTAGCTTGTGAGCTAAAGCCAAGAATGGCTACAAAAGGAATGGGAACTATATAGGAAGTATTTATACTTCTGCCTACTGTTCCCTCAAATTCTGCAGCAAAAAAAGCTGCATTTCTGCAACATGGGGCCTCAGCTTGAAGTAGCACTCCCAGGCCTGCCATAGGAATATAACTATTGCGGCTAATCTATTCTCAGCCTCAATAGTTATGTAGCAAAAGTGCCATAGACTGCAATATGGCGACTCTAATAATTTTTCTTTTTTTAAGGAGTTAAAAATGTAAATAAAATGATATACATCTGGTATCCCCAGAATTATACTGACACATAGAATACAGGTGACATGTCATTTTGGCTGCACAGTAAATGCTGTAAAAAAAAAAGCCCGTAAAAAAGTTGCATAAACGCAGTTTTTCTCCAATTGCACCCCATTCAGAATTTTTTTCCAGCTTCCCAGTACATCGTACAGAATATTAAATGGTACCATTATGAAGAAACTATTTTTTTTAATACCCCAAGCAGATAGATTTGCACAATTTATGTTTATACAGCTTCTTTGTTGTTCAAAACCAATGAAAGAAATTCAGCAGAAAAAAAAACATCTCTATTGCAAAGGCATCAAGAAAAGTAGGTGCTGGCCACCCAGAAGAAGTGACATCCTATGGCCAGAAAATCGGGACCAGAAGACAGGTAAGTATGATGGCGATCTAGGTAAATAAAAATTTTTGGTAACCTAAGTAATTTAGAAGGGAGGTGGGGGGGGGGAGGATATTTAGCTTAGATTAGCAATATCAATTTATCCTGGACAACCCCTTTAACTCACACCTGGCCAAGCTGCTGGCAGTGCAGTCACTGCCAAATATCACTTAGTGGATTCCACTACATTTCGCCAACTGATGGCATGTGCTCAATCTCAATGGAGGATAGCTAACCACCATTATTTCTCTAGTAAAGCAGTCTCTGCTTTATATAGCTATGTGTTGGAAAATGTGGGCCTTTCCTTGGATATGTCAGTCTGGGGAAAGGTGCATGCCACTGTCGACTCATGGAGCAGCATTTATGGAGAAAGAAAACACATGACTTTCATGGCCACTGGGTCAATGTTTTGAGTGGCAAAGTCCAGAAAGACAAAAAGATCTGGTCCTAGTTCCCCTCCGTTTGTGCAGGCCCAGTTCCAATACCATGCAGGGCCCATCCACTTACAGATGACTGGATAATCCTTTCTGGATTGTTTCCCGCCACCATCTTCACCAAGGCAAGGTGTTTCTTCCATTCCTCCTCCTCCCCGAAGGAGCTACACAGCGGAGGAGCTTCTTTGTTGTATCCTGCAGCAACTATCCCACTGGGTGGCTCCTCACCAACGCCAACTGGGCAGCATTACCAGCGTCAATGGCACCAACATTTCTGCTGTATTGCAGTTTGGATGAATAATATTTGTCCCTGTATGGCGCATGTTAGCCGCTTTATTAACATATATAGTGGCTTAAAAGAGGTGCTGGTCATGGGAAGAAAAGTCTCAGCAGAAAGTGATTACTGCATGCAGCACACCACAGGGACAATGTATTATTGTGGGATATGTGATTGGAGGCTCATGAGGGATGTGTGTCAGCTTCTAAAGCCCTTTGAAGAGACCACCAAATTTGTCAGTAGGGACAATACAGGAAACACCTAAACTCATGCAATGAGGGATGGAAGAGGAGGAACAGTTTCCACCTTGTAGTCAACATCATCACCCTGGATTTATGGGAGGAGGATCTGAGTCAGGGTCACTATAGTGGAGGAACTGGGACTCCTAGACTGAAAGAGGAAGACTCTCCCTTGGATACAGAGGAGCCATTGATATGTCACAGACACTCCAGGGGAAAAGGCTGACCCTATTATTAGCATCAAGCAGAGAGATAAGTACTGGATGGCAGTGCTCTTAGACCCTCGCTATAAAGCTAAAATGGGGGAACTCCTTTCTGCTTCCCAAAGGGAAGAAAAATTGGAATATTATTAGGATAGGCTGTATACCCAACTAATTGCAACATTTAGGGAGACCACTGAAACTGGCAGTCACATGTTTCCAGGTGGCCTCTGCCCTTTCCCTCTCTACCTCACTCAGCCAGCTCTCCACCTCCTCTCCCAGTGCCACAGCTCCAGTTGTCAGGAGTAAAAGCATCAGTATCAGCAGCCAGGCTCAGTACAGTATCTGGAACATGATGAACCAGAAATTTTTCAGCTCGCAGTGCCAACTGGAGCCACAACAGACAAATGACACTCACCAGCTACACTAACGGGTACAGTCATACCTAGTGTTCACCTATATTCCAGAAGATAGCTGTGAACCCATGGAATTCTGGGCCAATACGTTAGAGTAGTGGAAAGAGCTGGCTCAGTTTGCCATGGGAGTTTCATCTTGTCCAGCCTCTAGTGTAATAATAATGTAATTGATCTTGTCTTCCATCAACTCCTCATAGTTTCTAAATTTACTAACTCTTCTCTGCCACTCTCTGACCATAACTTTTTGTCTTTCACCATCAGTTCTTCCTCTCCTTCACAGGACACACTTACCCATCATACATATAGGAATTTCACGTGCTATTAACACCCAGCATCTCTCAGATACTCTACAGTTGTCTCTGTCCCCCATCACTCTCCTGTCCCAATCTGGCCACCAGTCACTATAATGAAACCCTTAAGAGTGCATTGGATGAGGTGGCTCTCCCCTCCACTCAAAAAGTTAGACACAGGAGGCAGTAACCCTGTCACATGCCACAGATGCGTTTACTTCAGCGGTGCTCTAAGTGTGCTGAACGTCTGTGGAGAAAATCACGTACACCTGCAGACTTCCTCCACTTCAAATTTATGCTTAAAACCTATAGCTCTGCCCTTCACCTCACCAAACAAGCATATTTCACCACTCTCATCTCTTCTCTCTCCTGTAACCCTAAAAGGTTCTTTGAAACTTTTCACTCTTTACTCACCCCTAAGGTGCAGGCGCCAATCACAGATCTTAGTGCAGATGACCTTGCCACTTATTTCCATGTCAAAATTGATTCATACTGTTCATTCTCATCTTTGGAACCTGTAACAGAAGAGGAAGTCTCTCAACTACATTCTTTTTCTCGCCTTACGACCTGCAGTAGTGACCCTTTCCCCCTTACACCTTCTCCAGTCTCTGTCTCCTGCTTTCACAACTTTCCTTACTAAAATATTTAACCTCTCTCTCTCTTCTGGAATTTTCCCATCCTCTTTCAAACATGGTGTCATAACCCCACTATGGAAGAAATCCTCCATTGACTTGTCCTGTGCTGCTAACTATCGACCTGTCTCTAACTTCCCCTTTATCTCCAAAATCTTGGAACGCTTGGTCTATTATCGTTTAATCCACTATCTTTCTGCTTTACCCCTTACAATCTGGCTTCCGCACTCTACTGAAATGTCCCTCAGAAAAGTCTCCAGTGATCTCCTGACAGCTAAATCCAAACTTGACGTCTCTCTTTATATTCTTCTAGATCTCTCAGCAGCATTTGACACTGTTGACCATCAACTCCTGCTCACTATGCTCCGCTCTGTCGGCCTCACGGACACCGAGCTCTCCTGGTTCTCTTCTTATCTCTCTGACCGCACTTTCTGTGTATCATTTGCGGGCTCTGTTTCTTCTCCTCTTCCTCTTGCCGTCGGGGTTCTTCAGGGCTTGGTCCTAGGCCCCCTGCTCTTCTCCCTCTACACGGCCCCCATTGGACAAACCATCACCAGATTTGGCTTCCGGTACCATCTTTATGCTGATGACACCCAATTATATACGTCATCCCGTGACATCATCCCTGCACTAATACAGAACACCAGTGACTGTCTCTCTGCTGTCTCAAATATAATGTCTTCGCTCTATCTGAAACTGAATCTCTCAAAGACTGAACTACTGCTGTTTCCACCATCTAATAGATCTGTCCCTGATATCGCCATTGCAGTCTCCGGCCTTACCATAACTCCTAGGCAGTGTGCCCGCTGCCTCGGGGTTATGTTTGACTCAGACCTTTCCTTCACCCCCCATATCCAATCACTCCCACGTTCATGTCATCTCCACCTCAAAAACATCTCCAGAATATGCCCTTTCCTTACCAGATATAAAGACACTTATTGTTTCCCTGATTCACTCTCGCCTTGACTACTGTAACTCCTTACTAATCGGTCTTCCCCTTACTAAACTCTCCCCTCTACAATCTATTCTGAATGCAGCGGCCAGGCTCATCTATCAGTCTAAACGCTACAGCGATGCCTCTGGTCTGTGCTGGTCACTACATTGGCTGCCTATTCAACATAGAATATAGTATAAACTTATCACCCTCATCCACAAGGCTCTCCATAATGCTGAAGCTCCCTACATTTCCTTCCTCATCTCTGTCTATCGCCCAACCCGTGCTCTCCGTTCACTCAATGACCTAAAACTAACATCCTCTATTATCAGAACCTCCCACGCTCGAATACAAGACTTCTCCCGAGTTGCACCACTTCTCTGGAATGCTCTATCCCAGACTATCAGTTTAACCCCCAATTTCTCCGGCTTCAAGCGCAAACTAAAGATATATCTTTTCAGACAGGCCTATCACAACTCCTAATGTAAACCCTTCCGCAGTTAGATTCCCTAAAATGTACCCTCTGTTCACGCTCTCACATTACCTCACAGGATATGATGCTGTATCAAACTTACTTTATATGTCCAGGCACCGTTTGCACGTTAAAGGATACGACTGGTGACGGCTCATACTGCTTTTTATACACACGTGGATAAAATTGTTGATACCCCTCGTTTAATGAAAGAAAAACCCACAATGATGACAGAAATAACTTGAATCTGACAAAAGTAATAATATATAAAAATTCTATGAAAATGAACAAATGAAAGTCAGACATTGCTTTTCAATCATGCTTCAACAGAATTAAAAAAAAAAAAAATAAAACTCATGAAACAGGCCGGGACAGAAATGATGGTACCCCTGAAAATAATGTGACTAAAGAGACATGTTAAATCCAGGTGTGTCCACTAATTAGCATCACAGGTGTCTACAATCTTGTAATCAGTCAGTGGGCCTGTATATAGGGCTACAGATACTCACTGTGCTGTTTGGTGACATGGTGAGTACCACACTCAACATGGACAAGAGGAAGCGAAGGAAAGAGTTGTCTCAGGAGCTTAGAAAGAAAATTATAGACAAGCATATTAAAGGTAAAGGTTATAAGACCATCTCCAAGCAGCTTGATGTTCCTGTGACTACAGTTGCACATATTATTCAGAAATTTAAGATCCATGGGACTGTAACCAACCTCCCTGGACATGACCGCAGGAGGAAAATTGATGACAAATCAAAGAGAAGGATAATACGAATGGTAGCAAAAGAGACCAGAAAAACTTTTAAAGAGATTAAAGGTGAACTTCAAGCTCAAGGAACATCAGTGTCAGATTGCACCATCTGTCGCTGTTTGAGCCAAAGTGGACTTCATAGGAGACGACCAAGGAGGACGCCATTGTTGAAAACAAATCATAAAAAAGGCAGACTGGAATTTGCCAATCTACATGTTGACAAGCCGCAAAGCTTCTGGGAGAATGTCCTATGGACAGATAAGACAATAATCGAAATTTTTGGCAAGGCACATCAGCTCTATGTTCACAGAAGGAAAAATGAAGCATATCTTGAAAAGAACACTGTCCCTACTGTGAAACATGGAGGAGGCTCTGTTATGTTCTGGGGCTGTTTTGCTGCATCTGGCACAGGGTGTCTTGAATCTGTGCAGGATACAATGAAATCTTAAGACTATCAAGGGATTCTAGAGAGAAATGTGCTGCCCAGTGTCAGAAGGCTTGGTCTCAGTCGCAGGTCATGGGTCTTGCAACAGAATAATGATCCAAAACACACAGCTAAAAACACCCAAGAATGGCTAAGAGGAAAACATTGGACTATTCTAAAGTGGCCTTCTATGAGCCCTGACCTAAATCCTATTGAGCATCTTTGGAAGGAGCTGAAACATGCCGTCTGGAAAAGGCACCCTTCAAACCTGAGACAACTGGAGCAGTTTGCTCATGAGGAGTGGGCCAAAATACCTGTTGAGAGGTGCAGAAGTCTCATTGACAGTTACAGGAATGGTTTGATTGCAGTGATTGCCTCAAAAGATTGTGCAACAAAATATTAAGTTAAGGGTACCATCATTTCTGTCCAGGCCTGTTTCATGAGTTTTCTTTTTTTAAAAATTCTGTTGAAGCATGGTTGAAAAGCAATCTCTGACTTTCATTTGACAGTTATTTCTGTGACCATTGTGAGTTTTTCTTTCATTAAACGAGAGGTACCAAGTTTGTCAGTAACCTCTATTACAAAATTTTCTGACCATTGTATAAGCAATGCTACCTCTGATGCCGCCCCTGCTACCTCTTGTGTCACCCCCTCTACTTCATAGATTGTAAGCTCTTGCGAGCAGGACCCTCAGTCCCATTGTGTGAATTGACTATTTCTTTGTAATGTATCTTTTTTGTCTGTACTTAAACCCTACAAATTGTACAGTGCTGTGGAATATGTTAGTGCTATATAAATAAAATGTATTATTATTATTATTATTATTATTATTATTAGAGGGTGTTCAGTGCTGCTGGTGGCGTTGTAACACTTAAAAGGACAAAACTGGCCACCGTTAGCATGGAGAAAATTAGTTTTGTCTAAATGAGTCAGGCATAGCTTCATTAGGATTTTCACACACAACCAGCTGATGCCTCCAAATAGTGGTGCCACCATCTCTCTATATCATCATGTTCCATTTACTGTACTGCTGATGCTGCCTACTACTCTCAAACAACTAGCACCACTGCCACCACTCAACCAGACATGTTCCTCAGTCTGGTCCATCATATTTTGCCCTGCTGCACTGCCACACATGATGCCACAGCTACCACCACTGCCACCACTCAGCCAGACATATTCTGTGGCCTGGTCCATCACATTGCACTATACCAGACTGTTGGTGCTACATTGTACGCATAAAAAAAACAAAACCATTTTGATGTCACAACTGCTCCCATAAACAGATAATTTTTGGTGGCTTCATCACTTTTCAACTTGGCCCACAGCCACAAATTTGTCTCCCAAATAACAACAAGCTTGTAGCACTTACAAGGCATCAAAACTGGATAATTTTTCTATAAAACCATTGCTTTTTTTCAGTATAACCTCTATGTGTGTTTAATAGTAATAGTATGGCGGATGTTGGGAAGGGGTTAATCTCAACTGCACTACAAACTGTGTACATTTACATAACTGGGAAGGCAACCTTGGACTGTCCTTCTCTGCTTCCCAATGCGATAGGATTCTAGAATTCACACATAAATCTTCCTTCACTAGCAAGTACCAGGGGCCGAGTTATAAACCTTTGACACACTGGGACCATGTTCCTTGTAAACTGAATAAGATGTTTCCTAATACCTCCTCGCTTTTCTGGAGGTGTGGGTCTGCTGAGGGTACTCCCTAAGAGCCTACCGCAAGTCTTCCTTTAAATATTTTATAAACGCTGCTAGAACCTGCATCCCATCTCCCACCTCATTAGTACACTGGGTGCGCAAAGCGGAGGCCATCCAAAAGATAGAGGACCTCATGGCATCTCTCCGGAATACGCATGATGCTTTAACCCTGCTGTTCTGTTCGGTCAAAAATGACCGAATTTGAAATTTGATATTTTTTAAAATATTCATTATGCGGTTCTGAAACTTGTGGTTCATTGACTTTTCCTCATTGGAGGGGTTCTTACTAATAGCAGTTTTTATTTATTTATTTTTTGTTTACTTTTTGCTCCACGTCTTTTTTTACACTTGTACTGTTCGGTCAAAAATGACCGATAGCCTTTTATACTAATCTCCAGCCATTTTTTAAAAAAAATAAAGGAGTTATAATCTCATTTTGGTCTATATAGTTCAGTTTTTGCGACAGCAAAAGTTCATACGCTGTAAACGCTCAGGTGTACATAGGAAAAATCCCTGGAGAAAGAGCTGAAAAAAATCAAGGTATGCGAGTACTTTTGGATTTGACACATGGACTCAAAGGACGAAATGTTACATGTGACAATTTTTTCACATCACACCAACTGGGGCAGATGTTGCTGAAAAGAAAAATGACCATGCTGGGTACTGTTAGAAAAAATAAGCCAGAACTGCCGCAAGGTATCCTCAGTAAGAGAGACGTTTATAGTTCTATGTTTTATTTTACTGAGGATACAACAGTAGTTTTATATAGAAAAAACTATACTTTTTATTTTTTGTTTGTTTTTTTTTTGATAAAAATATATTTACATACAGTTTGATGTTATTAGTTATAGTTTACAGTTTTATAAAGATTTTTTTTTTTTTTGTGCAAATGTGCAATATGCATGAATAATGCAATAAGGCGATGTAACATTTTTTGACACAAAAAAAATAAAAATTAAGTTTTTGATTTCATTTTTCATTTGTTTATGAACAACCATGTTCACATACAGTATAATAATGCATAAGAAATTCAAATAAAACACTTAAATTAGTTAAAAATCCAGACTTTAATAGGCCCGGTCAAAAATGACCGGAACATTATATGTGTATAGTAGAACCGAACAGAACAGCAGGGTTAATCTGTGTGGACCCCCTGGATCATGTTCTAGAGCTTGCAGGACTACCGAGACCTCCTGGGAACTAGAGGAACATTGAGTTGTAATATGATAGGGATCTGACCCCTAACCCTCCCCTAACCCCACCTTTTTTTCCCCACCTCATGCTTTCGCCCCCTGTTCTTGCCCCTGGCCACCTTACTCACTCCCTTCCCCTGCGCTCTTCCTGGTGCAGGAGCACCAATGCATGCCTACCTTGTTAATAACTGAAGTTACTTAATATTCTTTTTTATATAACTGTAATTTTATTGAAAAATTTTTCATTAACAAGGAATAAAGAAAAAACAAAAAAACAATAATAATCAAACAAACAGGAAGCATTGAGGTAAATAGAGGCTATCTGCCTCCTCCCCCTTAAGCAATATGCATTTAAATTAAGCAGTGAACAAGGGAGGGGGGGAATGGAGGGGTTAAAAAGACAAGGGTAGGACCAAAGGGAAGGGGGGGAGGGAAGGAGAGGACTAGAGATCAGAGACCCTGTGATGTACAATACATGTCCCAGGGTGCCCAAATAGCCCCAAAGGCTTCCCGTGAATTATGTAGGCCAGCAGTCAGGTATTCAAGACTCCTCACATCCTTCATTCTAGCCACAAGCTCAAGACTAGATGGGGGACTCACCTTCTTCCAGTTTCTAGCTATGAGAGTTTTAGCTGCAGTACAAAGATGCAAGAAAAGCCTGGATGACTTATTGCTCAGGTGTCTGGGGGGAAGGTTCAGGAGATAAAGAAGAGGGTCAAGAGGAACCTCTTGCAAAAAGAGAGCAGTCGTCAGAGTCCTGACCTCCCTCCAAAAACCGAGGATGAGAGGGCACGTCTAAAAGATATGGTGCAGGGTACCCACCGCAGCTCCACAGCGCCAGCACCATGGGGGAACTAATGGGTTTAAAGTATGAAGGAGAGCCGGAGTATGATACCAATGCATCAACAGCTTATACTGCGTTTCCCTAAACGTAATGCACTGAGATGATTTCTGGGCCCGAGACCATACAATCCGCCACTGTTCCTGGGAGATGGGTTTACCCACCGCCTCCTCCCATTTAAGCATATAGCGATGATTAACAGGAGAGCCTGTAGTTTGAGAGTTAAGAAGTTGGAAAATAGAGGATATAAAGCCCCTAGTGGACGTGCCTGCACGGCAAATCTTTTCAAAAGCGGTGGGGAGTGACACCTTAAGAGACCCATGGAGGGAGCGGACAAAGTGAACCACCTGCAAGTAATGGAACCATTCAGTACCTGGCAGGTTTTGATTAGCTGTAAGATGAGCAAAGGACCTGAGTTCCAAGGTTCCAGGGTCAACCATATCAGCAATCCGGTAAAGGCCAGCTTCAGACCACACTTTAGTCATGGCAGAAGTCAGGCTCTCCGGGAGAAGGGGGTTGTATAGTATGGAGACCATAGATGAGTGCGGGGACATCAGGGAGAATCTAGTACAACAGGTAGACCAGATAGATCTAGTAAACCGAATGGGGCCCAACAGGTACGAGGCAGGGGGGGGGGGGGGGGGAGCTGACCCACAGAAGCGCGTTAGGATGCATGGGTGCCAGCCATAGCTTCTCTATCTGCACCCATCTGGTGTATGCTGGCATAGCCGCCCAGAATGGGATATGGCGTAAGTGGGCCGCCCAGTAATAATGTAACAGATGTGGGACAGCCATACCCCCAGACCCCCTATCCGCCAGCATAACAGATCTAGGTATTCGGTGTCGTTTTGCTTTCCAGATAAACTGGAAGATAGCTTTCTGTAGGTTCCGTAATTCTCCCCGAGGTATCGCGACTGGGAGCTTCTCGAAAAAATACAGTAGCTTCGGGAGGAGAGTCATCTTGACCGCAGCAATTCTCCCCAAAAGGGAGATAGGCAAGGGTTGCCATTTGTCCAATAGGGCTCTTAGCTCACAAAACAACCGCGGGTAGTTTGCCGAGTAGAGGGTCGCATAGGAGGTGGATATATGGACTCCCAGGTAGCGGATAGAGGACTCCCGCCACTGGAAATCGTAATTACTGCGGAGGAGAAGGAGAAGGTCCCGTGGGATGTTAAGTGGGAGTGCCTCAGTCTTCGCGGGGTTCACCTTATACCCTGAGAGATCACCATAGGTCTCTAGCGAGCGCAGCAAGTTTGGAAGGGTAGTATGAGGGGAGGTGAGAGTGAGGAGTACATCGTCCGCGAAGAGAGATATCTTAAATTCCTTATCTTGGACCATGATCCCCTTGATATTAGGGTCTCACCTAATCTTGGCCGCTAGCGGTTCAATGCAGAGGGCAAATATGATGGGTGACAGGGGGCAACCCTGCCTAGTGCCATTTCGAATAGGGAAGGAGGGCGAAGATGCATGGGGAAGCTTAATTGCTGCTGAGGGTAAGGAGTAAAGGGCCTGGATAGCTGTGAGAAACGGTCCTGTAAGCCCGAACGCCTTAAGCGTAGTATGCATAAACGACCAATTTATGCGGTCAAAAGCCTTTTCAGCGTCCAGGCTCAAGAGAAGGGCCGGGGTAGAATAATGATTGGCCACCTCCACCAAATCCACAGTCCTCCTGGTGTTGTCACCACCCTGACGACAGGGGATGAATCCCACCTGGTCCTTATGGACAAGCAGAGGGAGCCAAGCATTCAGTCTATTGGCTAAGAGTTTGGTGAAAAGTTTCAGGTCCGTGTTCAGCAAAGCAATCGGTCGGTAGTTAGCACAATCCTGCAAGTCCTTACCCGGTTTAGGGACCAATGTGAGTAGTGAAGAGAGCATAGTCGGGGGTATAGGGGAACCTGAAAGGAAGGAATTGAAGAGGGACAATAGATGAGCAGAGAGTTCACCCTGGAAAACCTTATAATAATTGTAAGTGAACCCATCTGGGCCTGGGGCTTTCCCATTTGGGAGGTCCCTCAGGACCCCTTCTAGTTCCTCCCTGGTGATGGGGGTGTTCAGGGAGGTTAAGGCCTCAGGAGGAAGGCGTGGGAGACAACAATCCTTTAAATAGTCTTCCAGTAGTGTTGAGTCATCCCCAGGGAGTAGTGCTCGTGGGGGGGGTAAGTCATACAGCTTAGAGTAGTAAGAGTGGAACGCCAGCGCCACAGCATCAGGGTGATGTTGAAGAGTACCCGCGGGGACCACGGACAGAGTGTGGTGTGGAAGAGGCCCGATGATCCCTGAGGGTTCCTGCCAGGAGGGTATGAGATTTATTACCTCGTTCAAAAAACCTCTGACGGGTATAAAGGAGAAGTCGTTCCACATGGCGGGTCTCCAAATCACGGAGGTCCGCCCGGGCCAGGACCAAACGGCGAAGAACCCCCAGGGATGGATGCGCTGCCAAAGTCGTCGTAAGGGACCGAATACGGGCTTGGAGGAGCTGTTCCTGGGCCTGTCTGTCCCTTTTAAGCCTAGAAGCCAATGCGATACAGCATCCTCTCATGACCGCCTTATGGGCTTCCCAGAGAATGGCAAGAGAGTCTACCGAGCCTAAGTTGTCCCTAAAATAATCTATCAAGTGTGTGCGCAGGGTCTCGAGGGAGGTCGGCGATTTGAGTAGTGTTTCGTTAAGATGCCAATGACATTGGCGAGTAGGCACTGGAGTCGTAGATAAGGTAACCACGACTGGGGCATGATCAGACCAGGTGAGAGGGCCAATGTTCGTGTCCCTAAGCAAACGAAGAGCGGGAGCATTTCCAAAGAAGTAGTCAATGCGGGTGTGAGTGTTATGAGGGTGAGAAAAGAAGGTGTAGGAGCACGCCGTAGGATTGTCCACTCGCCAAAGGTCATACAAAGAGTGGGCGCGGATCAGCCTGCGGAACTCCCTTGCAAGTTGGGCCAACCTATGGGGGGTTGGGCCCTGGGGTAACGCCAGACGATCCGCCCGTTCAGAGAAGACCATGTTAAAGTCTCCCCCCACCAGCCAAGCTGATGATGGGAGAGCGCGCAGACGGGAGAATACCCGGCGCAAGAACGGGATCTGCACTGAATTGGGGGCAAAGACATTGCATAAAACAATCGGGGCACCATAAAGGAGCCCCTCCAAGATAACAAACCGGCCACCTGGGTCTATGTGGGAAGTCGTCACTGTAATTGGGCAGGATCGAGAAAGAAGGATAGCCACCCCAGCTCTGCGTCGATTGTGGAAGGCCGAAAAAGCTACGGGAAAATAATGCTTAGCGAAGGCAAAAGTACCAGCGCGGTCAAAATGAGTCTCCTGAAGAAACGCCACATCCGCTCGTAAGGAGCGGAGTTCTCTAAGGACATGGCGCCTTTTAATGTTGGAACCCAGGCCCTTGACATTAATTGTCACGCACCTAACCATTGGGACCCAGGATTGGAGGACAGTGGCGGATTGCAATAAGCTCACCCATCTCACATGACGCTGGCAAGTTTCCCTCGGAGAGGCAAAAGGGCAATCCACAAACAGGAACCCAAAGTCGAGGCAGGGTCTCTAGATCAGGGAGGGGGGGGGGAAAGAGAGGGAGGGAGGGAGGCAAAAGACATCATAAATGACAAAGTAAAAATAAAAACAGTTAAACAATACTTTGTGGGCGAGGCTAAGTCACTCGCCTGGGGACCAATGAGGGCAGCCAGAGGTCCAATCAGGATCAATGGCCGCACAGTCCAAGTATCCCCTTAGGGGGGAGAGCGTGGACAGGAGGTCGGAGGGGAGGCGGTGGATCCCCAACCACCAGTAAAAAGAAGGAAGGAAGGGGAGTCACCGGAACCCCACCCCGCCCCACTCCGCTAAAACAATCCAATAATAAGCATAATAGATGAGACCCGTAGACCTAAAAAAAGAAAAAAGAGAAGCAAACATAACATTAAGGCATGCAGATTCCAAAGCACCACCGAGAAAAGGGAGAACGTCACAAGGGGGGGCAGCCTCCTCAGGGATCAGTCTCCAGCCGGGGCCTCCGAGTGGTCACCACCGCGGAGGATGCATGACGTCGTCTGGGCTCCAATAGTTGCCAAACCGGTGGTGAGGGAGGGGGTGGAGAGAATAGCTCCCAGTCTGTTAAATCCGGAAGGGGAACATCCAATAGGTCACAGAAGAGAGGCAAATCCGCAAAGGAGCGAAGCGTAGCGGAGCGACCATCCCTACGAGCAATGAGAGCAAACGGAAATCCCCACCGGTAAGGAATTTGGTGCTCCTGAAGAATCTGGAGGAGGGGTCGGAGATGGCGGCGTTTCTGGAGGGTGATTAGCGACAGATCCTGATAGAATTGTAGTGGAGCTCCCTGAAACTCGAAGTCTTTGAGTTTGCGCACTTTGCTCATTATAGCCTCTTTAAGGGTGAAGTCGTGGAGGCAGCAGATGACATCACGGGATGTGGCGGAAGATCCACTGGGTCGAAGGGCTCGATGTGCCCTATCAAACTTAATTTTGTGGGACGGGGGCTCCTGCAGTATAATGTTGAAGACAGCCTCCAGCAGAACAGGCAGATCCTCAGATTGGTCAGCCTCTGGGAGTCCCTTGACGCGTATATTGTTGCGCCAGCCCCTGTTGTCAAGATCCTCCAAGTGGTGTTGCATGTCCCGTATAGCTGAACCCTGTTCAGTGGTAGTATCATGCAGTGAGGCAACATAGTCCCTGGTAGTGTCATGGTCATTCTCCAGCGTGTCCATTCGGTTAGCAATGGAGTGTAAATCAGTGCGGAGGGTAGCAATTTCAGATCGGAAGGATGCTGTGATTTCCGCAACCATACTTTTAAGGTCTTGTTTAGTAGTAAGTTGAGGAAGAAGGTCCGCCATGGATGATGGTGCTGAAGATGGACCTGGGAGGCAGCTCTGGGGGTACAGGACTGGAGGGGGGGAGCCATAGTCCTTGGGAGTGTGGGGGCGGAGGAGCCCCTACGCCAGCGCCTTCCACCGCGCCATCCCCCCCTGAGCTATGGAGGGGAGGGGCGATGGGGGAAGATAGTAGGTGGGGGGCCACAGAGACCAGCTCTGTGGCCACAGGCTGTAACTCATCAGCGGTGTGGGAGGGAGCAGAACCACTGACCTCAGAGCCCCTTGGAGAGCTGGAGACATCCGGGGTCCTCTCATGCCGCTCTGCCAGGAGTGCTGGTGAAGCAGAATGTAGTTGCTGGGACATCCCAGGGTGAGGAGACTGTGGGAGTACTCGTGCTGGGGAAACTCTGGGCTGCCCTGGAGCCGACAGGGATCTCTGTTGAAGCGGCGCTCCGCTGGCTGACAGGGGGAGCGCGGGAGGAGAGAAGCTGCGCTGCGACCCCTGTGCCTGGAGAGCGGAGGAAATCCAAGATGGCCGCCCCGCAGCAGCCTGGCCCGGTAGAGAAGGCCGCTGGGCCAGAAAGGCGTCCAGGGTGGCCCCCCCCAGACCTCTCCACGGGCGCTGGGGTGCCCGGGGCCACCTTCCTCGGTAAGCGCTTGCCCATACTGCGCTTGCTGAGGGATCCACGGGTCTCAGTAGCGAGCGGAGGAGCGGAGAAGGACCTGCGCGCGTGCTACTCCATGCGCGTCCAGGCCACGCCCCCTACTTAATATTCTTAATTGTTATCTCTCCATATAGAACAGTTCTATACCAATGTTCCTTACTTACACACCTGTTGACCTTTTTATCCTGCCTATTGGCACCAAACTGCATCCTGTATTTACTTTTCTGTTTGAATGTTTTGTTTGCCTGTTTATTGAAAAATGTAAGTAATGAATTTATAAAAAAAAAATTGTCTAAAAGACATTAAATGCCATTTTCAGCATAAATTAGTATTTCTCCCTTAATCTTCTTTCTTGAGAACATGGGATATCAGAAATAAACAAGGAAAAGTAATAGCTTTCTGTGTATAGCAGCTAAACTCTAAAGTAAACCAAAAAGTCTTCTTGTAATCCAAAATTCATTGCTTATGAGGGTCCCCCAACAGTCCCTCAATGGCAAATGTTGGGGGAAAGAGGAATCCTTATGAATTTTAACATACCAAATCCTTTGTTAACAAGGGAGATAAGCCACTGGCAGTAGTTTATACACCTCTACCTCTATGAGTGTTCTTATTAGACAGATTTACTTCTTACAGTCAGAACAATTTTACCCACTATACAATTGAAATGGTCGTTATTTTCTTTTATAATCAATAGAAAATTATTGCCTTCGCATTGACACATAATCATAGGATCATTGAAGTGAAGAAGCAGAGTTAGTTTGTAGTTGGGGGCATAGCAGTCATAACTGAGGGAAAACCTACAACAAAAACATACATAGCTTTTTTTTTTTTTTTTTTGTTAAGCTTATTTACACATCGTACACACGTTTTGTGGCTTCTTTTGCTGCAATTATCAATTATGAAAAATTTCTGCAAAAAACACAATGGTTATGCAAAACCATGATATAAATTCCACAGCTGCCTTTAAAACTGCAACATTCTTGTTCAAGTTTCAGCAATAAAAACACCATAAATCCGGCAAATGTAAACACAACTTTATATTGATAGTTGTTAAATTTATGTGTAAATACAGAAGCTTTCTGCAAATTTTTTATGACATTCATTTGAAACACACCCAATATGCTTTTCACAATTTATATTTTCTGTATGGGAACATATTATCTGATATATAATCTGATTATATTATATAATATGATATTATATGATTATATAATACGATCTGATATGAATTATAAAATGTCCTCAGTGTTGTATGGAATCTAACAATGATTTGACTTATCATAAGATAAGACCTTCATTTGCCATTGTAATTAACATAATAATTGTGTTTTATAAATATTGCCCTAATAAGAAAATATGAATTTATCATAATATGTGTGCTGTAATGATGATGTGATTTCTGTAAGAAAGTTTTAAGAAATTATATTATATATGTACACATAACTTTAATACTCCATTTTGGCTACTTTCTTACCTTTTGTGTATAGGCCTGTGTGGAGCAATTGCTACAAGATTTATTGAACTATTAAATGTGAACGTTGTAAGATACAAAAGCATCAAGTATTAGCTTAGTTATCCTATAGCATTAACCTGTATGCATGCTATATTTATATAATACAGTCCTACCCCTTAATGTGATTTGATTAATTTCTCTTGGGGGTTTCCTACATGTGGGACTCATTATAAACAGATTCTTATTCCTTGTAAAAACATCTATTTTTTGCCTTTTATCTCTGGAATCAAATCATCTGTATTGTGTTTTAATATGTATCATGAAAATATTCTGCTTCTGATCTTAGTACATGAAACCATTGGTTGCAGTTGAGATCTGGAAAATTCTATAGTTTGCAAGGCAGGACAGACCCACCAGAGTACAAGTTGAAGTCATCAGTGTGTCATATTCACACTATTTGGGGCAAAACAAACCTTGGCAGTTAAGGGTCTTATGTGGGGCAGTTGGTGGGATACAGTAGGTGACAGGGGGAGTGTTATTGGGAGAGGAAGAAAGACATAATAAAGCGCATACATTAAAACAAGTAGTCTACTATGGCCTATATCGGGAAGGGAGGGGGTTGGCATTAAGTAAATAAGATTGCACTGTAGCTGCTGCATGTATAGAACAGAGAGGTAGAAAATAGCTTTAGGGGATTTTCCTGGCATCCCTGCCTTCCACTAACCCACACAATTGCATCAACCTGACACTGTAATGGTCACTTGCTCTATGAGAACTGCTGCCCGTGCACAGCTCCTGCTGGCTTCTGTCCTGAACAGATGAAAAACAGCCTCAGTCAACTCCCACCACCAAATAATGAATTCCCAATTTGCCTCGTTGTATCTTCCTTTGCCCACAGGTCAATGTGAAGAAGAGAAGGAGATTATAAGAAGGGGAATATGGGCAGAGCATGTGAGTTATGAGCCAACTTGGCAGCTGCTTGGGGGCAGGTGGTTGGATTTAGGCAGCATCATTACAGTGATGAGCTTGTGTGCTGTCCAGCCCAAGTTCTGCAGTCATGTTTCTGCTCTTACCAATTACCGTGCCAGGCAAACATAGCCCGCATATCAGCTGTAGCATGTGTGCTATAGGTTGACAACCCCTGTGTGATGATTCTGCTTAAATATGGCTCTAACTCAGGGATGTATTTTGGTCTCTGGGTAGCGTATCTCTTTACTCATAAGGTGCGCAGCTATAATCCTAGGTGTATGTTGTCATAATGTGGCCACACTGTAACAATAGGGCTCCATTGTATTCCTATACAGCCCTGAGTGATCAAAGAAACAATAGTGCATTGTTCAGCCTGGGCTGTTGATCAGACCTGGCTGATAACATTGTATCATTCCACTTGGTCTCAGCTCTATACAAAAGATCTGGACTTGATTGCATTAACTCATCAGACTTGCTGTTGCCGGTGACCTCATTCTGGGGGGTGGCATAAAGGGTATAAAAGATGAGGTAAGAGGTCTGTGGGAGAGATTATGCTATGGAGTTGAGACAGACCATCACAGACTACAAGAGATTGCAGACAGACTAACCCAGAGAAGAGATTTGTGTTGGGACTACAAGAGAACACCATGAGGAGATTTTTTGTGATGAGACTACTGGACTAATGCTGAGAGACTGTGATGAGAGCATGCAGGCTGGATTATTGTATTAATGCCACATGCTAAACAGCCTCCACTGGTTATTCACACATGACAGAGCATGTGTGAGTGTTGGACTACAAAACCACATCAAGGACATGTGTGGTAAAGTAATCATTTCACCTTTATCCCTTTTATTTTATTTGTACTGTATCTTGTAACTAGTAACTGTTAATGCTTGCATATATCTGCATATCTGTTCTGAACTGTATATGTTAGATGTTAATACCGACCCATTTAGGGGTTAATAAATATATAAAATTTAGAAGGCTTGTCTTGTATTTATCTTGTGGACCCGACACTCACTGGAGGTGAGTGTGGTTTTTATATGAAAGAAGACTCAGGTGGGGCCACAGCGGTGTTGGCGCACTGAGGATCTTTCACACCCTGCATTAGGGTTTATTATAGGTTGATAAAAAAATGTTAGACCTTATTAATGATATGTTCTGCATATGTAATCATAAATGTGTTTAGGATGAAATGAAAGGTGGACATGTGCATGTTCTGTATACGGTTGGTCATCAGAAAAGTTCTATTAGTATCGGACATTGATAGTTGGTGTATTAATAAATGTAGAACATAGATCTAGGCAACTGGATTCCAGATCCCAAGGCAAGGAAGAATGCAGTCTTTATTTGGAAACTGATCAGATTCTGGGCAATGTTTAATAGACTTGAAAATTATCTGTGGATTGATTTCTTAGATTTAGCTGGATAACTATGCTTTTTAATAGGGGTTGACTGCTACCATATAGTATATAGCTATAATATGTGAACTGCTTGAATAGGGTGCAGTGTGATTGCTCACAGGTTAGCATCGTAGCCTTGCAACACTGGAGTCCTTGGGTCTGAATCCAGCCAAGGAGTTTGCATGGGTTTCCTCTGGGTACTTCTGTTTTCTCCCACACTCCAAAGACATACTGATAGGGAATTTAAATGATAATCCTTATATAGGGGAGTTGACAATATCTGCAAAGCACTGTGAAATATGATGGCATTATATAAGTAAGCAAAATAATAATAGTGTTAGTGTTCAGCTTGTGTAATCACAACATTTAATTAAGCTGAAATATTAATTTTTCTTTGAAGAACATATAGATATTTCAGCAACGTGAAGGTTTAGTCCATAAAATTTAATGATAAAAATATATGTAGAACAGTTATAAATATCTACTCCCTTTAGATTAATTATTGAGTCTAGCAGAAATCTCAATTCCCATGAAAAGTCTATAGAAACTGGGACACATAGAAGCCATGAAACTTTGTAATATAGTCAGAGCTGCTGTTAGGTCCCTTAAACTTACAAACACCCAGACCTTGGTGGATTAGTGGCGAAATACTATAAGATTTTTGCCCCTCCCCTCATTACCATTTTTTTAAATGCTTATGCAAATCAGGATATCCACTCAATCCTGCTACACTTCTGGCAGCCACCTCAATGATCCCAAGGTCTGAAAAGGTTTGTACATTCAGGCTGGTTATTTATGAGCTATTATGTATTCTGCCTCCTGCAGGCATGTCTTCTGTAGACTTACAAGGATGTATCATTGTCTTTAACCTGTATCTAAGATTTGGACTGCCACTGATGAGTATGACCGATTGCACAGGAGCATAGCTATACACAGTTATCAGACAAACAGAGATCCAAGGGCTATCCACTTTGAAGATGTCCATGATCAGCAAAGTTTCAGAAACATAAAAACTGATATATAATAGAAAAAGGGAGGTAACAGTATGTACTGCTGATATACTTGCCTCTAGACTCTGTACACTTATTTGTCCTGAACTTTTTCTCACATGTGTTACATGGCTACAGAGAGATTTTACAATAAGGACATTAGCAATGGCCACTAGAATCAGGGGGATGCAGCACCCAATTATACTGGTGACCAGTAGGTATTGAAGACTCATATATGGTGGGCTTAATTGTGCTGTGAAGTTTCCAGTGATGTTTCCAGCTAATAAATCAAAGTATTCCACTTTCTTAATGTTCCATGCAACTGGGACACTGATGATAATTGACATCAAAATGCAACATAACAGCATCCAAGGAACAATTTGAGAGATGTTTCTCTTTAGATACATAAACAAGGTTTTCTCAAATGTGACAAGCATTACATAATAGAAACCACAAAGACAGAAGATAAACCAGAAGCTGGAGAAGATTGTAAAGAGCAGAAGAATGGAGAAGATGGTATACACATATTTTGAGAAATAGAGGTCACTCCAAAGAAAGAGAAGAGTGTCATTCACCACCATAGTACACTGAAAGGCTATATTGAAGAGACCTAGAGTGAAAAGTATCAGTTCTTTTGGGTTAATGTTTCTAGATTTGGCGTTGTCCATTCCATTGACTAGAATGATAAAGGAATTTGTGAAAAAACCCATGACAGTGCTGATACCCAAAGCAGACATTGAGACTATAACAAATGTAGGCAAGGTTTGTATTTGATCAGGTTCTTCACGTGCTTCTTTTTCAGTCTGGAACTTGTGTACTTCAGAAGCTTTGCTCAAGAAAATGCCCTGTGAAAACAATGTAAAAAACATAAGACAATATCAAACTAAATGGTAACATTTTTGAACTGACAGTTCTTACCTGTTGATATTGAAATATTAATTGAATCATGGTAATAACAATAAGTGATGGTTTATGTAGATCTTCAGCCAACAACACATACACTTGTGAAAAGCCAACCTTTGGTTGATTATATTGCTTGTAATTATTACTGATGAATGAACTAGAGAGTGGTGGGCTTAGAGTCACATTCCATGTAATACTTTGCTGTAAATGTTCTGACCCTATAGTCACAGTGAACCAGATATTGTTTGAAACTAAAGCTGCAAGAAAAGATTTTGGTTTCTCTGTATCGATGTAGCTGCATGTAGAAGAGAAAATGAATGTTTAAGCTTCATGTCTTAAAACATATCAATAATGGAAAGTAACAATAAAGTGAAAAATAGATAGGAAAAGTTTCAAGAAAAAAAAATTGGAACCAAAAGTCCACTTTGGTAATACTTGTCTGGTACTGTGGCACAAACGAAGGGGTCAGAAAGCCAACAGTTAATGCTAACTCGAGAAGTTTGGGCTGCGATTTCAAAGGCTTACCCAATTTATAAAATTTCATCCAAATTCAATGGTCTCAAGCACAGCCCTGAGATTTAGACATTCAACTGAATCAAAAGCCTTGCCAGCATCTAGGGAAACCATTACTCTGGTGCTGGCTTTATTATACATTACTTGTATACTGGAGTATAATACTCTAATACCAAAGGAAGGGGCTTTATTGAGCCTAAAGCATGTTTGGTCATGGTGGACTAGGGAGAAGAAGACTGTTTGTTGTCTACTAGCTAGCTAGCTATATTAGCTAGGATTTTCATGTCTGTTTGTAACAATGACATTGGTTGCTATGAGTCACAGTGGGATCTTTCTCCAACTTGGAGATGATAATGATGATAGCCTTATATAATGAGGAAGGGAGACATTCCAGCTCCTTGGCCATGGAAAATGTAGTAAATAGTTGGGGAATGATAAGTTCAGTTGATGATATTTATTAAAAGGTATTGTATCTGAAAAATAGTTTTTTTCATCCTCATAGGAAGAAATAGTTCCACAGAGGAACTATGCAAACATATAGGAAAGGCTGATCTTTAAGTGGGCCACATATTTCGTGTCCCTCTGATCAATAATCACTAATTTGCAAGGAATGTCAATCAAAATAAAACATTTTAAGTGGTTGTCTGGTTTGAACAAATACTATCAAAGTCTTATGGTTCCATATACATAAGCCTAGTGTTGATGAAAATGGAGGATTTTAACCTTAATGTACATCCGCCAAGTGTAAACTAACAACAAACATTTTAGCTGAAAATGGCACACTGTCATTACCTGTAAACAAGCTGGCCAGGTTTGGAATTTTGGTCCAATATATAAGCAAGAGCTCTTTTAGTTCTTGTGAAAGATCTTTCGTTAAAAAAACAACCATTATAACCAACAATATTGTTTCTCCGGTTTTGAAAATGTGTGGCCAGTTACTGTAACAGTCAATATGGACTGAAATGTGTATGCATATGTCTGTGAAATGATCGCTCATCACATGAATGTTCATATAGCAGTTGTTCAACCATGACCCTTCTTCTGCCTAATGTGTATGGCCATGCTTGTGATAGTAGCTCTCTGTGTGTACAGTAGAAGGCAATATAACAGCTGTAATGTAGCACACATCTAATCTAAATAATAGCATTTACTTAAAGAAAAAAAAATCAGACCTTTTGTACCAAACACTTTTACCTTTGGTGTCATCATACATTATAAACTCTTGCAAGTAGGTCCCTCACGCCTATTATTTGATATGTTGATTCATTTATTACTCTGTAATGTCTGATTTTCTCTGTACATATACCCTTTGACTTGTAAAGTGCTTCAAAATATGTTGCCACTTTATGAATAAAACATGATAATACTCATTATTATTACACAGACTCCCGATCCTCCATGTGACCTTTTCTATATTATCTCCACAAATTGGTCCATTCACTAGATACACCATTGACTTAAAGGGGTTATCCAGTTTCCAAAAATTAACTGCAAATACATGCATATTTTTAAAACCTGGATAACCCCTTTAAGCTTCAAGTTACCGCTCTGGCCATCTCCTTTTGAAGTAAAGCTCTGTGCAAAAGTGTGTTATGTATTGCGCCCTGATGTTCTTTATAGTGTGTAATATAAACATATAGAGGCCACTTATGCCCCCCTGCTCTTGAAAGAACAGCAGTGCACTAAAGACTGATATATATTTAACATTGCGTAGAACGTGTTTCCTAGTGTACATTTCAGATTTTTTTTTTACATTTTACATAAAGGATAGTTGCATTAGACAGCTCACCTATGATGCAAAGGGGATAATGCAGACTGGATGTGTTTATTTTTATATAGCCTCTGCAGTGTCAGTATGCTTTTGGATTTGCTTTCATAAAAACTGGTGTCTGCTAATCCTTTATCTGTTAAATCCGGAAAATGCAATAACATCAAAAGTAAGCAAAGTAACTGGTATTCAAAACTCTTAGCAAAAGGACATCGATAGTATCCAAATGTCATCCTCTTGTCCACATTTACGCTTGA